>JAPVLO010000015.1:6205357-7446428 GCA_027257055.1 Cephalopachus bancanus | reverse complement strand
ACACGTTTCTTTGAGCCTGGCATTAGAAAGGATCGCAGCGCAGATGGGGCTGAAAGGACCCTTCATCAGCCTTTCTGCTGATGAAGGCTGAATTTGGAGGGAGAAGAACATTGTAGACGTTCATGTACTCTTCAATAATCTTAAGGTAGGCTCTGAGCAAATGGGGGACTTCTGTCTTTTGCTGCAGTTGGCTCTTTGCCTCTAAGAGCTGGGTTAGAAAGGAGAGAGGAATTTCTCTGCTGTAGTTCCTTCACATCCAGTAATTCAATTCATATATAGAAAAAGTATTTTTAAAAATCAACTATGGAAGATAAAAAGGCACAGTAAAGATATTAGTTTTGATCTTTGTGGTACTTTTTTTTCCCCTAGACTGTAGATATATTTCTTTTCTTTGCTGAAAGTGTTTGAAGGCAGAAGGAAAAAAAATGAGCTTTTTTTTCCCTTTGTGTGCATTCATTAGATAAGCAGCAAACCAAGTGTTGGGGAAAAGCAAACAATTAAATATTTAAATATTAACCAAATCTCTTTTAATGTATTGTAAATATTGGAGCTTTACTGTTTTTTTTAAAGTGCTAACTTTCCATGCTCAGAATCGTGAAAGGAAGTTCATGCTGCCCGACATTTACAGGTTGAGAGCTGTACCAAAAACTCATACTCTCCTGAGCAATAAGAAAAGGAAGAGCCCAAGTCATTTTTCTTCTTTTCTTTATTTATATTTGCCTATTTTATGGTGAAAGGACTTTTGACTGGCTTGTTGCAGACAACCTCCAGTTTGTTCGTTAATGTCCTCTACCTGATCCTTAAGGGCAGACTAAGGAAATGGCTAAAGTAAGACTGCTTTCGTCTGCCATAGTTATTGATGTTTTTGATTCCAGGAACATTCAAGACAGATCGCTCCTCAAAGTGTACAACAAGGATCCCGCACATGCATTTAATCACACACCAAAAACTATGAATGGAGACATGAGGGTAAGTGTTTCTGTGCTCATTTTAATTTTGTTTGGTGGGTCAAACCATCCTTCTTGTTTGTACTCCTGATGTGATTGTACTCCATGACCAGGTTTCGGGGGTTCTCCCCGCTCAACTCACCTGGTGACTCATTATTTGTTCCTGAATAGAAAAGTAAGATTTCCTATTTTCCTATTTTCTATTTTCCATTTAGGGCAAAGGGATTGATATAGGACTGGACACATTTTAATTCATCTCTAAGCGTTGAGTTCTATCCTCACTCTAAAGAAATCCTAAAAATCTTCATGTAAAAGGGTTCCTGGCCCATAATGCATTTTGCTCAGAAGATATTTTGCATTTTTTCCTCCAAGCAAAACAAGACTAACATCTAAACAAACAAAAACATGAGCAAATTGCACAGAAAAATCCACTAATCTGCTTACATTAACTATTCCAAGTCTTAACATTCTAATTCCATTTCTCACCTTCTAATTCAGGACATTTGCTGTTGTACTGTCTCAAATATTATCAGATCTTCTCTGAACCATGTTCAGGGCATAGTACAAAAATCTGCATGCTTTGGGAGCTAAAATTCTTTAGATTTAGATCATCTCGGGAGATTATCTGAACATTCAAAGCATACAGGGATGTTTTGAAGGAAAAAGAAGATGAAACTGAAAAAGCAGATTTTAAGATCACGTATTAACTAGAAAGGGATTGAGTTTCTAAAAATAACGCTACATTCCTCTGTAGCAAAAATGGGAGGTAAAAAGAAGATTAGCTTCTCAGCTGTACACCCCCTCCACACACACACACACACACACACACACACACACACACAAACACACACACACACACACAGGTGCGCACACACACGTTTAGAAGATACTGCACCATTTTTTCCTCATCTTTTCTATGGATTAGCACTTGGCTGATTTAACTAGAAAAAAAAATATTTTAAAGCTGTATTGCTAAAGAAACCCAGGCACTGTTCTGTTCTGAAGTTGCAGTACTATTCCTGAGGGAGGCTGTCTGCTTCCTGACAGTGCGTATTAGTTTTCTATTGCTGCTGTAACAACTTAAGACAAATTCAGTGGCTTAAAACAAGACAGCTTTACCAACTTCCAGTTCTAGAGTCTGTAGACTGACACAGGTCTCACTGGTCTGAAATAAGGGGTAACCAACAGGACTGCATCCTTTTCTAGAGGCTCTAAGAAGAATCTGGTTGTTGTTTGTTTTTTTCTTCTAGCTGCTAGAGGTCACCATATTTCTTGATTTGCAGTCCTCTTTTCTTTCATCAAACTCAGAATAATGACATCGATGTGACCTGGTTACATCTCTAACTCTCTCTTGTTCATTTCTAAGGACACTTGTGATTGCATTGGGCCTACCTGATACTCCAGAAAAATCTCCCTATTTTAACCTGCTTTAATCTCCCTTTCCCATGCAACCTAGTCACAGATTTGGGGTTAGGATGCAGACATTTTTGAGGAACCACTGTTCTGCCTTTCATACAGAATATGTGAGTTTAGGACCAAAAAAGAGGCTGAGAGGTCCCACTGAAAGTGCTGGAAAATTTTCTGTGTAATTCTGGACTGGGATATGAGTGATGATATTGTGGGATCAGAGCCTGTGCTTTGGGAGGAAAGGGCCTCTCACGTACTCAACTGCTGCTGTTTTTATGTCAGAAATGATGTGTAATCTGAAGTGAAGGCTGTTGCTACTTCAGAAATTCTAAGATTTGGAGGTTTATTTAGCCAATTACACTTTAAATCTAAACCAGAGCCATGTGAAGACAGATTGAGTCATGCCACTCATGAAGCATGGCCTATTACAGTACCCTCTTTTATTACTGTTATTCTCTTTCTCGGTAACATGTGCAAAAGTCTTCGCTCCCTTGAATTTCTTTCTTTCTTTCTTTCTTTCTTTCTTTCTTTCTTTCTTTCTTTCTTTCTTTCTTTCTTTCTTTCTTTCTTTCTTTTCTTTTCTTTTCTTTTCTTTCTCTCTCTCTCTCTTTCTTGCTATGTCTAGCCCTCAGACTGGAGTTCTGTGGTGCTCAGAGCCTGTTTCTGTCACGTAGAGCCTTTCCACGCAGGTGCCCCAGAATCACCTCTGACCATCTTGTTTATGACTGGAAGGACACCTGTTTTAACTCTCAAGCAGATGTGCTACCTACGTCAGGACCAGCAGTAAGGACAGAGACAATAAAATATTAATCATATGAGGAGAGCCTATTAGAATGCAGAGCTTGTGCTGTGGGTTTCAGCAAAGCGGTTCTGTCTTCACTTGAAGATGAGAGCCTAGTGGTCACCTCCTGAGTCACCAGCAGCCTACTTTAGACACAGCTGTTTTGTGTGTGAGAAAATCAGTCATTGTCCCCAAATGGGGGAGGAGGGGATAACAAATGTTCACCATCTAACCAACCAACAGAAAAGCTTTTATGTTTCTGTGATGACTGTGTAGCAATAAGAAGCAGAAAGCAGTTGCAAAATCTAGGTGTGATCACGCCTGCACTTGGCCACTTGGTCCCTATTCACAGATTCCAGAAACTAAAAGGCATGGAATTCAGCTGCCTCACCTTTTGCCTCTGGAGACGAATTCTTTCTCCTTCCCCAATGAATGTGACTGCCTGGCCTTGAAAGGACAGGAAGTTTTGTTGAACCCTGCCTGGAGCCCAGCTGCACAACCCGTTGTTCACAGTAAAGAACAGAAATAGAGAACAGAGCAAGGATCGATTGTTGTAGACTAAACCACGCTGCATGATGGGCTCAGGGGCGCGCCTTCCTCCCGTATGTTTGCAATGTGAGCGTGGCCGTGAAGGAATCCGCTAACGACTCACATGAGTCAGTTACTGCAGCCCTGCCCCTGATGTCATTAGCCCTCCCTCCCCAGCCTCCAGAGCAAGCTTGGGGCAGACCCCCAGCTGTCCACCTAATACCAATCAAACATGCATGTCATGAAAAACGTTGGTTGGAGCAAGCAGAGGGGACAACACCTACACCAGAACCCCTGCAGGGGCTTCTGAGACCTCCTGAGTTTAATATCTTGCCTTTGAAAGGAAAGAAAATGTACAACACGGTGTTTTTTGTTTTTTTGAGTTGGAGTCTCACTCTGTTGCCCAGCCTGGAGTGCAGTGGCCGCTCCTGGCCACCACAGCCTCAACCTGCTGGGCTCCAGCGATCCTTCCGCCTCAGCCTTCCAAGTAGCCGGAATTACAGGCATGCGCTACCACTCCCGGCTGATTTTTTGATTTATTGTAGAGATGAGGTCTCGCTGCCTGGGCCAGACATGGTGTCTTAAACAGTGTGTCCTCCCAGAGTGATGTGGTGATGGGAATGGTGTCATTCAGGAAGTGAGTGAGAGTGGACCTCAGAGTATGCGTGGAGTTTATGCGGGGTGGGGAAAACGCGCATCTAGTTGTCCACCTGTCATCTGGCGGAGCACTTTGAGGCTCGTCTGTCTAAGGAGGCTTATGGTTCTTGGCTGGCCCTCTGCACACTTGGCTCCTGGTTCTTTATACATCAGCCTGATCTGATTGAATCTTGTGACTTGTGCTTTCTTACACCAGATAAAAGCTTTGATAATTTGGTTCCCAAAGGACTGAGCTTACCATATGGAGCAGGTTCTTTTGCAAAAATTGCATATGTCCTTACAGGTTTTTAAATTCACAAACGTACAACTCAAAGATAAACCATTCCATTTCATGGCTCTCAAAGGGTACACTTTTTTCCATACTAGCAGTTTATTGAAGGAATTAGATGATTGTCCTGTTTTGTGGGTGACTTCCTAGTCACCAAACCACTTATTACCAGTAAACATACCCTTTCTTCTTCCTCCTCCTCTTCCTCTGTTCTTCCTCCTCCTGCGTCCCTTCCTCCTTTTTTTCCTCCTCCTTCTTTCTTTCTTTCTTTTTTTATTTTTGAGTTGGAGTCTCACTCTATCACCCAGACTTGAGTGCAGTGACACACTCCCAGCCACCGCAGCCTCGACCTGCTGGGTTCCAGCAATCCTTCTGCCTCAGTCTTCCAAGTAGCTGGAACGACAGGCGCGCGCTACCACGCCCTGCTAATTTTTTGATTTATTGTAGAGATGAGGTCTCACCAAGTTCCCCAGGCGGGTCACGAACCTGCAGGCTCAGGCAATCTGCTCACCTCAGCCTCCCAAAGCGCGGGATTATAGGCTGAGCCACCAAGCCCGGCTCCTCCTTCTTACTTAGAGACAGAGTCTTGTTCTTAGCCCAGGCTGGAGTGCAGTGGAGCGATCATAGCTCACTGTAACCTCAAACTCCTGGACTCAAGTGATTCTCCTGTCTCATCCTCCTACAGTTGCCACAACCATGCTCAACTAAAGGTTTTTTTTCTATTCTTTGTAGAGATGTGGTCTTGCTATGTCGCCCAGTCTGGTCTTGAACACCTGGCCTCAAGCGGTCCTCTCACCCCAGGATTCAAACACATCTCAGCTCCGTCATTCACTAACTTCTTCCTCTTGCCCTCTAAATGAAACACATGAAAGATCATGTGTTCAAGCAGGCTTCACCAGTTTGAGGATTTTTTAAAATTTTCTCTTTTTTGTCTGAACTTTGGCACTTGTGATTTTTATCTTACTATTGATTTAACTGTAATAACCATGTGAATGACCCTTGAACCTATATCCCTAGCTCTGCCATCTCTAGGACCCAGTGTTCAACTTCTAAGTGATTGTCTTCACATGGATATACTTCCAGGGTTTTCAGTGCGTTCTGTTATAGGAAAAAAAATCCTAATCCTCCTTGATTCTCTTTTTCTTTTTTCTTTCTTTTTTTTTTTTTTTGAGTTAGAGTCTCACTCTGGCACCCAGCCTGGAGTACAGTGGCATGCTCACAGCCACCGCAGCCTCGACCAGCTGGACTCAGGCAATCCTTCCACCTCAGCCTTCCAAGTAACTGGAAATATAGGCGAGTGCAACCACACCCAGCTAATCTTTTGATTTATTGTGGAGACAAGGTCTCACCAAGTTGCCCAAGCTGGTCTTAAACCCCTGGACTCAGGCAATCCCCTCGCCTTGGCCTCCCAAAGTGCTGGGACTACAGGCTTGAGCCACTGCACCTGGCCAATCTTTTGAAAGATTGAGGGGCTGTGATGGAGTGTGCTTGTGTGTGTGTGTGTGTGTGCACATGTGTGTGTGTGTGCAGGCATGCATGTTTTAAGGGTGTGGGAAGAGGAATTTAGAATGTGGAGTTATCAAAAACTCTTCTCTTGCATGATTCTTGTTCTCCCCCACATTTAGCTAGTCATCAGAGCCTGTCCACTCCACTCTGCAACGTCTCTTACGGCTGACCTTTCAGCTACTGCCTGTGCCACCATTCTTACAATAGATAATTTATTTGAGCACTTATTAAGCACATTCATGGGTAGTTTCACTTAATCCTCAAGGTAAAATTTCGAGGCAGCTCATGATAGAAGCCCCATATTTACAGCTGTTAAAACAGTTGCTTATGTCAAGAGATTTTCCCACACAGCTAGAGAGTGGCACAGCTAAGATTTGAACCCAGGCAGCGTGACTCCAGGTTCAAGATATTTTAGCTGCAGCCTGTTACAGTTCTAGCATTCATTATTTCCCTGCAGAGCCACCTCATGGTTCTTGCTTCTCGCATGTCGTTCTCGTGTTTTCTTTCAAATGTCTGAAATTCCCCCTCCCTCCTCACATATCTGCCTTTAAAAATTCTTCCCATCTGACATATTCCAGGAAAGTTGTCCAATTCCTTCAACACATTGGCCGGCATGAAAAAAAGTGGAGGGAAACGCTGTTAAGTCTCTCAAGGGCCCTGTCCATTATGACAACCAAACACGACCATGCACCGCGTTCAGATCCGGAGTTGAACAAAGCCACTGTAAAAGACATCTTTAAAACCATTTGGGAAATTTGAACACGTGTTAGGAATCAGGGGATATTAGGAGGTAGCTGGTAATTCTGTTGGGCATAATAATAGGTTGGTGATTATGTTTAAAAAAAATGAAACATACTAAAGTATTTACAGGTTAAATGACATAATGGATGGGATTTGCTTTCAAATCCCACAGTAACCCAGAAATTTTAAAAGGTGGAAGCAGATGAAACAAAATGGGCTAAATGCTGAAAAATGTCAAAGCTAGAGGGTAGGAGTTTCTTATTTTATCTGCCTTCTTATGCTTGAAAATATCCATAATAAAATGTTTTTTTAAAAAGTTTAGTTTTTAGAGCCTGGATAAAAGATTGTCTACCCCAGGAAGCTTCTCCTGGTGCTCTGCCTTTCCCTTTGAGAGATGTGTCACACATTCGCCTCGTGTCATAGTCATTAAAGCGCATGTTCAGCTCACCTGCGAGACAAGACATGCTTCAAAGGTACAAATCATATTAGGTTCACCTTTGCAGCCCCCCCGGAAGCCAATAGTGGCGTCTTAACCCATGGTGACTGTAGAGTAAACGCTTGTAAAAGAGGATAGACCAGCCACACTCCTGATGGTGCTATAAGTGCTGGGTTGCTCATCTTCTGTCATTAATGAGGACCCACTGTAAAAATATCTCTCTGTTCTCATCACCAGAAATAGTTGTGCTTCTCCTGCTTTATTTTTATCATATGGACACTTTGAATCCTGTAAGTGATCATTTTCCCTCTTTGTGTTGCTACTCTAAAGCTTAGAATTAAATTTGTGGCCCACCCACAGCAAGGGTACAGGCATTTGCGGCGTGTATTTTGTGTGTTGGCTTCATTCCTGGCCTCCCTTTTTAATTTTTCTACTTTTATCTTCCTTCCTTTTGTTGCACATTCCACTTTGACTTCTTCTTCTGCTCTTTTTTTGCAAAATTGTAAAAAAAAATTTGTGAACTCTATTACTTTCCTTGCAGAATCTGTCAGGATATAAATAGTGCTCATTCTATATCACTGTTGTTCTAGACATAAGATAACAAACCTTTTTGTGTCTGTGGAATAGGAAATGTGTTAAGTACTTTATGTATGCTTTAAATTAGCCAATAACTCTGCAAAGTAGTTATACTATTTTTATAGATTATAAAATAAGCCAAAGAGGTCTTTCCCAAGCTCATATAGCTGAGGAATGTTGGACATTGGATTTGAACTTACTTTTTTTAAAAATCAGAGTCTCACTCTGTCCCTCAGGCTGGAGTGCATGCTCACAGCCAACCCAGCGTCAACCTGCTTGGCTCAGGCGATCCTTCTGCCTCAGCCCTCTAAGGTGCCAGAACTACAGGCACTTGCTACCACACCTGGCTAATTTTTTTTTATATATATTGTAGAAATGAGGTATCACTAAGTTGCCCGGGCTGGTCTTGAACCCCTAGTCTCAGGTAATCCTCTCGCCTTGGACTCCCAAAGTGCTGGGATGATATGCTTGAGCCACGGTGCCTGACCTTACTTTTTTTAATTTAAAAAATTATTTTTTGAAGAGGCAAAGTCTTGTCTTGTTGCCCATACTGGTGGTCTCGAACTCTTGGTCTCAAGTGATCTTCCCACCTCAGCCTCCTAAAGTGCTGGGATTATAGGCATGAGCCACTGCACGCAGCCTTGAACTCACTTCTTGATATTTCTTTGTATTCAGACTTCAACCTTCCCTCCTTGATATTTTATTTAAGTTTATCAAGTTTTGAAATGATGCTCCTAACAAGATTTTGGAACACACAAAATGTCCTTTATTCATATTTGTTTCATTTCTTAACTCTATTATGTGTCAATTTCTTGGCATCTGTTTATCTTCAACTTTGCTCCACTCTGTTCTCTTCTGACTGCACTAAAAAGATACCCACAAAAAGAAAAAAAGAGAAATATGTGCCCATTTAGTACGTGTGTCTGTAGTGGCCACAGAACTCAGAACTCTGCTTTCCACAGGGCAGTGTTCTGGCTGAGAAGAAGGGATTGGAATTGGGGGGAATGAAGGAATTCCATAAAAATGGAATCAGAGACTGTTGTAGAAATGGGAGTTTTCGAAAACAGTCCTATCCAATTTTATTTGTTCAAGGTCTTCCTTGACCCAACCATAATGTTCCCTTCACTTACTCATGAAAGTGGTGTTAGGTAACTAACATTCATAATATACTCACTCTGTGCTAAGCCTTTTTCTTGTATTTGCTCTTATTTGATTTGCACAACTGCACGACGTGAGAGGGATTCTTTTTATGCCCCTGCTTTCAATGTGGAAGTTGAGACTTAGAGAGACGAATGATCTTGCTCAAAGCCACACAGCTAGAGAGAGGTGGAGCTGGATTCAGACCTGGAAACTCTTGAGTTGGCCTTCTAAATCACCCCTGTGGTCACTGCTGTCCATATCACCCATGTCCATGGTTCACTCATTTGTTTTTTGTTTTTAATATTTTTTAGTTTTAGAGTTGTGGGGTGCAAGTGAGGATTTACTACAGTAAGTAGGGTGCATGCAGGCGAAGTTTGGGCTTCCAGCTGGCCCTCTCTCCCCCTGCTAGTGGACTGGATACTCAGTGTGTTGCCACCTGTCTCCCTCCCTTCTCCCTCCTTCCTTCCCCTAGCAGTGTCCAGCATCTGTTCACCCATTTCAGAAGACCTAAACCAAAGGCCACTATCTTATCAAGCCTGTCTCACTCTTCTTTTCTCCAGAAGGCGTGGGATTACAGGCTGAGCCACCGAGCCCGGCTAAATACCTCCAAACTTATAAAACAGGATGATGACTTTAGAAGAGTCAACCTGCCTTTGGGAGGCCGAGGTGAGTGGACTGCCTGAGCCCGCGGGTTCGAGACCCGCCTGGGCAGCTTGGCGAGACCTCATCTCTACAATAAATCAAAAATTAGCCGGGCGTGGTAGCGCGCGCCTGTAATTCCAGCTACTCGGAAGGCTGAAGCGGAAGGATCGCGGAGCCCAGCAGGTCGAGGCTGCGGTGGCCGGGAGCGGCCACTGCACTCCAGTCTGGGAGACAGAGTGAGACTCCAACTCAAAAAAAAAAAGAAGAGTCAATCTAATTTTATTATTGTAAAAATGTACCTATTCACTTGTTATAAGTCGAGGTCCTTCTGTGACTCTCATGGGAGATTCTGAAGATGTCGTGGTGAAAAGCCAATAACGATACAGTTAATAATCAATAACTCCATCATCAATAAAGAGGTGGACATCTGTAATTTTTCACTTCATTCCAGGCTATGTGAAATCCTTGCCTTCGTTCTATTACTGTCTTGAATTAACTCACTTCTGAGTGATGTGTCTAATGATGTCTCTTTTATTTTGTGCCTTTCTGGGAAGCAAAAAGATGTTTCTGTTGCAGTCGATAAAGAAGTATGCTTATGGAAATGATTAGCTAGGCAAACACATTTGATCCAGTGGCTATCCAGAACATGGTAGATATTTTCTTCTTCCCTCCCTGCTTCCAGTTATAAAGCCTTATTTTTTAAGAAGCAAGAAAGAGTAATATATGCACATCTGATATGCAGCTTCCAAGTGATACAAATCTCATCTTTTCTGCTGCGTGGCTGCTTGCTTTTCCTTGTACTTTTTTTTTTGTCATTGAGAGGTTATGACAACACGAGCCATATTGTATTTATAAACATCACGTGTTTCCTTGATATGGCTTGCAGTTTCTGCCAGACAGAACACATGGAAGAAACATTTCTCGTTAACTCAGCATTGGTTTTAGTTATGCTGATTTCCGGGACAGGAAAAATGCCTTCCTACTCAGATTTAACTTCCATAGAGTAGAAACAAAACCTCTGAATGTCCGTGAAATAGTTTTAACAAGGGTGGATACTGCTCCTTTAAACCACATATTTTGACTAAAAGCTTCCTTCTGTTAAAAAAAAAAAAAAAAAAAGCCAAGCCTTGCATTTAGTCACCATGAAGACAGGCAGAGCTGGAAGCACTGGAGAGATGGGTGGTTTCAAGGTCTCTGCAACTCTAGAAAGTTTCTTCTAGAAAAGAAAGGTTCATGGAAAATGTAAGGTAAGAGCTGCACCTTTATAATAAAATATAATCTTTAGAATTTTTTTTTGTCGTGCTCTGGCACATGTACATTCAATTGACTTGTCTCTTCTATATTCAAGTTCAATGTAATAAGGCATTACAATTTTAGGTTTTATTTTCACTTCTTGCACACTGCTTAGAAGGAAACCTCTTTGTAATTGGCATGAGTCTGTTTTTTAAAACTCCCTTCAGTTACACTGGGCTGTCTCCAATCTATACCTCTTGTGATCTAGTTTCTGCTTAACCTTATAATTTAGAGGAGCATTTAAAGTGTCAACATAGTCTGCTGGTACAGGTCTTGTTGATTTATGTGTTTTGTGACAGTTTCCAGTGTTTTTACGAAAATATTGACTTGCATTCAGCTTCTGAGACAAATGTAGAACATCTAAAGGCATGGTTCAGGGGGAAAGAGAATTAGTGTGTGTTCTTCAGCATTTCAGGGAAAAATTATTTGGTGTTTCATTTCTGTGAAAATCACTTTAAATTTTAGGATAAAAATAGCTTTCATCCTGTCTTTGAAAAAATCTTATAGAAATATCAATTTAAGTTATGAAATAACACTAAAACTTCTACAGTTTTTTAACTAATAAGTTTAATATAACAAACCTGTTATATCAGATTGAATGACTGCCTGAAAAAGTCTTTGACAGGAATCATATTTACTTGCAATAACTATTCTGTCTTGCTCTTGCAGTAGTTCAATCATGGTATTTAGCATTGATTTATTTTAAAGGGATTTAATAAGAGCAACATCCTTTTAAGTCAGTCTGTTTCCTTTCAAAGGTGCATGTGTGCATGGTTCTGCTTATCTATATTCCTGTGGATAGCTTTATCCCAGTTTATAGATGAGCTACTGTGCATGAAAAGTTGTTATCCAATGTGATCTAAATAATATGTATTATTTCATTTAGTCATCCTAATAACCCTATGGCATAGGTACTGTTATACCCATTTTAAACTGGAAAACCGAGGCTGAGAGAGATTAAGTAACAAGATCACACATTAGTGAGTAGCAGAGCTGGGATTTAAATACAGGCTGTTTGTCTTCTTACTCCTTGTTTTTCAGACCTGCACTGCATACCCTCAATAGTTAGTAGCTGAGAGCTTTGGGTTTGGAGTCAAATACAGATAACTTATCTTGAAAATCATAATAATAAATAAGTAATGTTTGTTTGACTTTCAAGATCAATTATTTTGTACTTTGCTGGAATTTTATTTACTATTTCATTTTAGTTCTGTAGCATCCAAAACCTAGTATCAGAATGGTTGTTTATCCAGGGACCTGGTTACAACTTACGCAGAGTGAAATGAAAACAGTGACCATCAGATAGTGTGGCCCTAACAAAAGGCACTTCGGCTTTGGATAAACTACTCTTTCCTCCTAGCGAACTTGCCTTTCCTGCTTTCTTCTTTGCTTCATGTGCCGTGTCGCTCGTATAAAATGTTTTAATGGAACAGAGCAGGAAGCTTGCTTGTGAGTTTGATTTGGGAGTGAGAAATTGTCTGTGAATGGAGCCTGGCTAACTGTGCCTGCCCCCTGACACTTTAGGAGGCGGACAGGAGCCATCAGGAGGGGGACAGGAGCCGTCAGGAGGAGGACAGGAGGAATGTTAAAGAGGGTAAAGCGTTCTGAAGTGAAGGCAGTTGACCGAGCTGCCTCACAGCCAGACTTCACCTTCAACATTGCTCTTCCCAGCCTCTCCTGACTATTGAGACATCATCAACACAGCAGCAAAAATATTCTGGTGATTTGTGATGCAAAATAATTACTGCCAACAGCATCAACAAGAGATGCAGCTGCTCCTCACAACACAGAATTTGGCCTTCAGGATCAAGGCAACTTGCTTCCAGCCCATTTCAGCATAAAATCCAGACTTGGCTACACAATCAACAGAACCAGAAGTCAACGGAGCAGAACCTGCCCCCTCCCTCAGCGGGTACTAGGGTTCGCTCTCAAAGAGTTCTAAGCCGACGCTGACTGCAGTGCACCCAAGAGGTTTTTACCACATCCCTCTCCGCTTTGATATCCGTGCCACATCCCTTTTCTTTGCTCTTATAAATATAGATGTTAGTGGAAATTGCCTCTGAGTGGGGGCATATGTCCTTGCATTTTCAAGTTGTATCCCTCGTACCTACATGTTGGTTTCTTGCTGGGGTTTTGCTTTTCTGTGTTCTTTGTGGGTGCCCATTGGGGCAGCCCAGACTACGCTAGATTGTTCCTTTCCACATCAGCTTAGGGTCCCTGAGTCCAAGATCCTACCCCAGAGAAGGCTTCCAGATGACCACTCTTGACTTCATGCATTTTCCAAAATGGTACAGGTGAGCATGTGTTACTTTTATATACATTTGGGGGTGGGGAGAAACACATGCTACTCTTCTAAAGAACTGTTTTCAAGATACATATTGCCTGCTGGTAACACATTTCCTCTCTGTCCTACTTTTTCCCGTGATCTTTTTGCTTGCATATAATTTGCAGGAGTGATAGATACTCCATCCACTTTTTTTTGTAAATTGGGGGTCTCACTCTGTCACCCGGGTGTGAGTGTTGTAGCATGATCACAGCTCACCACAGTCCCAAATTCCTGGGCTCAAGTGATCCTTCCACCTGAGCCTCCCAAGTAGTTGAGACTACAGGTGTATACCACCACACCCAGATACTTTTAAAATTATTTGTAGAGACCATGTTGCCCAGATTGGTCTCAAACTTCTGGACTTCAGCAATCCTCCCGCCTCGGTCTCCAAAAGTTCTGGTGTGAGCCACCATGCCCAGCCCTGTGTCTGCTTTTGAGGAACTAGAGCAGACTGCTTTAGATTTGTGACAGAGAAAATATATCTGACTTTCCTTATTGGTGCTCCCTCAAGAAACAGGCCTAACTTATTTGAAGTCATGGGGTTTTAGAATGGAAAAAGGGGTCTTAGGCATTAGAGTAGAAAAGAGGGTCTTAGGGATTGTCATTTATAACCTATTCACCTGTAATTTGATAACCAGGAGGCCCAGAGTAGTTGGAGTGACTTGGTCAAGATCACAAAATAAGGAAGTGACAAAAATAAGGCTGGAGCTCAAGCCCCTGCCCCCCAGACCAGACCTTTGTCTGTATCAAGTGCAATTTCAGGCTCCTCCTTGCTTTGATTCGCATCCCTCTGGGCCTCACAAGGTTTATTTTCTTGGTCGATTTAGGAAAGCACTATATATATTTGATTTCTCTTTGCCATGCATTGCTGTAGTTGAGTATAATCAGCTTTCACAGACCTTCCAGAATGCAGTACAGCTCTCTCTCTCTTCTGGACTATCTTACTAAAATAGAACCAGAAATCCTGTATTGGGGCCAGAGCTCATCCATTGGAAAGGCATGAGCCTAGATCAAAAATAGGTGGATTTCAAACTAACCAGATTTAGATTATACAATATTTTGTATGGGAAGAGTATAGGCCATCAAGGCAACTGAAAAAGAGCAACTGCTTTGAATTATGAGATATTTCAAATAAAGCAATATTGGCTCAACAAGGTTGTACAGTAGTATGACATTGTTTTTAAAATCAGCCTCTTGGCAACAGCAAAGAGCTCCTACAATCACGCTATTTGAAACTCAATGTACGACTCTTCAAACTATTTTCAAAGTTGTTCATCAGCTGGAATCAGTGACTTTAGATGGCACCTGGAAAAACAGGTTTTTACATTTTTAATAATTATATAATGTTGTTTTGAACGAGTGTCGGAAAGATAGGTAGTACCAGAAGACCTGGGAGTTAATATGCATTAACTCCTTAGGTCACAACTATAATTCTCCTTAACTCACAACTAAGGAGGAAAAAAAAGTTTTTTTAAAAAATGACTTAAGGAAAATTATTAAATTAGTAATAGTACAACTGGTATAAGTATATGGCCAAAATGGCGATGGTATCTTCTTGATGCGTGAAGTGTAGAAACCAATGCTTTAAGATGAAGCCCCTAATCGGAGGTCCGTGGAAGGGACAGAGCAAAACTTCATTAAAGACTATACAATGGAAAACAATGAACCATTTTTATGTCAGAATCCAGATCTAATTCTTCTTTAAGAATTTTTAAGACCCTCAGTATCGTATTTTTTGGCACAAAAGAAGAGCTATTCATTAAATTCCTTTTGTGCAGATTTATTTACTTAAGGTGTCTCCCAATAAAAGGTGTGACTCTCCAGCTTGTTAATTAAGCTAGAGGGCATCTTCTCATTGTTCATGCAGTATTAGCTCACTGCATGTTTCTGAAATTCAGAAAATATGTTTGACTTAGTTGGTTGATCAACACATGTACTTGATCTATCTCTTTTTCTTCCTTTTTCTTTGACTTCAAAGGTCATGCTTTGCCTTGTTCTGATTTCACTCTTTGAACCCGTTCCTTTTCATTTGTCCTTAATAGAGTAGGAAGAGCTGCCAGACAAAAACCCAAATGGCAATAAGAAATCATACTGTGGCCAAGGCGGAAGGATCGCATGAGTTCAAGGATGAGTTCAAGACCAACCTGGACAACATAGCGAGACCCTGTCGCTACAAAAAAAAAATCTTGACCAATGTCAATGCTGGTGTAATTCAGATTTAGCAGAGGTCTGAACTATAGGGTGCTTAAACTTCCATGCGTTTTGAAGTGTACCACCTCTAAAGCATAGGATTGGTGACTGAAGTCTGATGACTTCATCTAGAATGAGCATCAAGTGCCATTCCTTGCACTTCCAAGGAAGAAGGACACTGAATGGAACATTCTGTAGATGGTTGAACCCTTGCAGTAGGGGCTAAGGGAGCATTATGGATACATATCTTCAAAGTGGATACCATTTTACCTGCCTTTAAAAGCAAATCTAAAAATATATTTCTTAGCAGCTGTGTAACTGCAAAACAAAAAATCTGCTCCACTGCAGCGCAATTTACTCAGCAGATATCCACAGGGTTCAGACTCTAATGCTTCAGAAATTTGCTGCAGATTTTACTGTATATATTTAGACCAAGGAGCCTATTAGCTGGCGATCTGAGAGAACCTCTGCATTCTCATGAAAATGAGAAATGTGGCACTGTTGGCAACCTAAGGCTATAATTATGTTAATCTGACCATTTTAAGACTGAAATATGTTGTTTTAAAATGTTTCTGTATTTTTATTATTCGTAACAATGATCTGAAGAAATTTAGTGAAATGCTAATAAGTTTCTATTCAGTATTGCTTTAGAGACTAGAGCATAAAAATGAGTCAGATGTGGAATTTTGATATTTTTAATTTTGGCATAGAATTTTTATCGACAGATATGTACTCACATACATAGAGTATCTTAATATAAGAGCTACCCAAATATAATGTTATATTTTAAATATAGATACAGTGAGTATATGTGCAAAGCTGTCTCGGCAGATATGTGCAATAACAAAACATCTCTACATTTGCATGAAATCGCCACTCTTTGCTATACCAAAAAAAGTGCCAAAATTTTTGAGCAATATTACAAGATAAGTTTTTTTTTTGGTTTTGTTTTTTTTCGGACCCAGGATCTTGCTCTGTCACCCAGGCTGGAGTGTGGTGACACAATCAGGGCTCACTGCACCCTCCAACTCCTCCGCTCAGGTGATCCTTCCACCTCAGCCTCCCAAGTAGCTGAGACTACATGCATGCACCATCATGCCCGGCTAATTTTTTTTTTTTGTAGAGATGAGGTCTCGCTGTGTTGCCCAGGCTGGTCTCGAACTCCTGGGTTCAAGCGATCCTCCCGCCTCGGCCTCCCAAAGTGCTGGGATGACAAGTATGAGCCACCACGCCAGGTGAGATAAATGTCTTTCTATCAAGAACTATCCCAAAGCACCCAGATCTCTGTTTTTAATAGAAATGAGGGACAGGACTAGAATGGACACTACAGAGCTGAAATTCTGAAAGCCTCCAAAAATGTATCTTGAGGTAATGGGTTCAGGCTCTTCTTCACCAACCACAACTTTTATTCTGGCCACAGACAAGTAAAGCCATGGATTCTCTTTTCATTCACAAAGAAAGGTTCTTCCAGGTGATAACATGAGAAGGAAAGGAAAACGATTCAAAGCAGGGATGCGGGCCATCGCCCATCTCATAGCAACTATAAATAATTGAAATTTGAGTCTACTTGCAGCCGTACCAGTAGGAAATGAATGAGTGGGGAGTTTTGTATAACCTGATCTGGGTTCAGAGTCACCAATTAATTTGGAAATGGGAAGGAAGAAAAGTACCTTCTTGAGTGTGAGTCCAAGGCATATAACTGGACTGTTTTCTCTAGGATAATGTCTTTGGAATATAATACAGTGTAGTGTTCTCACATTGGCTGCATTCAGAATCTACATTCTTTTTTGAAGTTCTTGTATCTCAAAAAAGAATGTGTCATTCTCTTCATCCTTCTATGAGTATATTAAAGTGAATATTCCCCATTTTATTCATTGTTCTCTGCCTCATAACTCTTTGAGTGGATCCATGAACGTTTGTTGGTGATATTAATAACAGTGCATGTTGATCATGCCTTTCTGCATGCAAAGTAATGTTGAGCTCATTGGACATTCACTGCACCGGAAGAGTAAACACAGAAGGTTGTCCTGAACCAACTCATCCGCAGAATCAGAGGCTCAGAGAAGTTCAATGTCAGGACCAGAGTCATAGTC
Organism: Cephalopachus bancanus; assembly: GCA_027257055.1. Lineage (NCBI taxonomy): Eukaryota > Metazoa > Chordata > Mammalia > Primates > Tarsiidae > Cephalopachus > Cephalopachus bancanus. The sequence continues at coordinate 7,428,897 of JAPVLO010000015.1, read as the reverse complement.
ATGAGACTGTAGCTAAGAAGAGATTCTCAGGAGCAGAAACCAAGCCCCTTGAGTCATAATCCAGAGCTCCTTCTACCACACCCTACTTCCTTCCTTGAGTGTGAGGATATGGAGAAGTACTGATTGATCAAGATGATTAAACCCTTTTAAAAAATCGTAAGCGAATCTGTATACTTCAGTTATCTGTCATCAAAACGTACCCAACGTCTTGCTGTTACAATTGTAAGAAGCCCCCTCTGCTTATTGACCCTCATCTTTCTATCTTCTGTGGGAGAAGTTTTGCCCCAGTGTTGCTTTTCAGAAGAGGGAGGAAAAAAGTAAAGAAAATACAAAGAATAAAAGGGAAGGAGGAAAGGTTAGGTTGAACATTGGGGGAAGATAAGCTGCTTTTGGTTCAACCTAGAGCTTGTTTCTCTCTTAACTGAGTTGAAAGCTCTTGGTGGTAATCATGCACTCATGAACTCTGAAAAGCGCTCCTGAGACTACAGAGCATTTTCTTCATTTGCCTCCTGTGTGGAAGAGAAGTCTCTCCTTTCTGGAAACAACGGATGGAGTGGGGACAACTAGACAGTGTCTACCCCCTTGCCTGTTGTGGGTATTTTGTCAAATGGAGCATGGCTTCTTTACATGGAGCACCTATCTTTTTTGTCTCTCATGAACTACTCAGTATCAGGAATGCAGGGCTTCACTTGAGGGCAGAGATGCTCCGAAGCCTGGCAGTCTGTTGCAGAGACACAGGGTAGCAGATCATGTCTCTGAGGAGGCCCCTGTTTGTATCAGAACCTGGTAGGGAAGAAGGGATTGGTTGATGTTTGACTAAGCTCCCCAGCTGTTGGTGCAGCAAAAAGCATGGCAGGGTGTGGGCAGAGATGCCTGCCAAGCCCAGCCTCAGGGCATGCACAGCTCCCAAACTGGTTATCTTTGAGGCTGTTATTTGTCCAAATAAGGAGAAGCAGTGGTTTTGCTGACCATCTCAGATTTCTGAGCATGTTCACGGGCTGGCCGGGCTGGCTTGATATTTGAACTGAAAACACGAAGGTATTCCTTTGAAATGGAACACTCTTGTGGGGCCCAAAGATATCCAGGAGTCATTGTTTGGAAAATGTTTTTCCCCACATTTGTAGATAACATTAACATGGTCTGGTCTGTTTTATCCTTCTCTTGGGACTCTTGTAACACTCAATACTGATGACTTTATTCAAGTATCTCTGGACCTGATTTTAGACAGAAATAAAACTTATCATCAGAGGTCCTTGAACCTTTTGCTCTCCTTTGAAAAGCATTCAGAGAAGGTTAGACCTCCACACTGATTTCTTAAAACTAGAGTGCAAGATTGTTCTGGCACTGAATAGATCCTGTCCCTGTTTGACTTTGAGTAAGACATTTGAAGGCCCTGGGCCCCAGTTTGTTTATCTGTGAAATGGGAATTATAGCATTTACTGATGGGAATGAGCTGCGAATAAGATACTTCTGGAAAGTATTTGGTAAATGGAAAGTTTTCCAAAATATTAGTTTCAACTTCTCCGGGCAGATTTCGTTGAAAATATTTACTGAGAGAGAAATTCTAGATAATTATGATTGCCACCCGATGTTTGATAAGATCACTTTTTGAATTGTGTTTAACAAGCCCACAGTACCATGGAGATTGTGATGTGACTTTTCAGTGACCTGTGTTACCACATTCCTCTACTTACTAAAGCAGCCGGTTGTCAAAGAGTAATTGCTAGACCAGCAGGTCAGCATCACCAGGGACTTGTTAGAAATACAATTCTCCAGCACCACTCCAGACCTACTAAATCCGACACAGTGCATGTGAGATCCAGTAATCTGTTTTAACAAACCTCTGGGTGATTCTGATGCACACCAAAGTTGGAGAACCACTGTCCTGCAGTAACTTTCTGGTTGGGTCAGTCATCTATCCATTCCCTCAGGATACCCAGCTTTCCCTACCTCTTGTCTCTGATCTGCCTTACTTCCTGTCTGGAATACCTAAGAAAGGAAACTCTTTCTTATCTACTGAAATTCTACTCATAATTCATGGACCCACTTAAATCTCACCTCTTCGGAACAATGTTCCTCACCCACCCAGCCAGAAGAATCTCATTCTGCTATCGACTCCAGGAGTATATCTGTTGCATTCATTCGACACACAGCAAAGTTATTCTTGCTCTGTCATATTTTTAGTATTCACGTACATGCCTTATTTTCCCTACTAGAATGTAAGTTCTTCAAAGATAGGACAGATGTCTTATCCCTTTTCTGTCATCAGCCTGGGCCATAAATGGTGGCTACTCAATCATTATTTCACAGATCTACAGAATCTTATTTTTGGAATGGTCCTTACAGAAAGTCAAGATCAGACTTCTTATTTACAGAGAAAGAAACTGACTGGAAAGCAGGTCTCGTAACTCCCCAGGGAGTGTCCTTCCTCTGTCACCATGCTGCATTGCACACACCTGGGATTATTCAGGGCCACTGGCCTGGCCCCAAAATTAGCAGGTGTTCTTGTATTCTCTGCCACAGATTCCAACTATACCCAAGGAAAACAGATGGGTTTTCAAAGTTGCATTCATTTAATTTATAAACCTGGAACCTCTTAGATTTTTTCATAGCTAATGAAATCTGGAAAAGTACAATTTTTCATTCATGAGCCTATAAAACTGTATAACAAATGGCATCGATTCTCAGTCTTACACAGGAGAATTTTCCCAGCTCACATACTCAATATACCTAAGATACTCATGGAACTTCATTTATTTTTGAAAGTTGCTGTTAACAGTAGAGCAAGTGACTCTTCTGAATCCAGGAAGAGTTGGCACAAGGGCTCTTCTGATTTGGAACTCCATCATTTTTTTTTGTTTATTTTGAGGAAAAATTGAACTTGACGGATTTGTGAGTTATCATCCTTCACTGTTATCCTCTGGGGCTCTTCACTCACACAATCCTTTCTTCTCTTGACACATCGGCTGATATTTTTCAGCTGAGGACCAAAATAACGGCACAACTAAAACACCTTTCATCAGAAGTCATCCATAGCATTCCCTTTAAAACTGCCTCCTCCGACATAGCTCACCTTGTGTTGTGTGTCTGTTCTTTTGCTTGGTAATAGAGACTACATATATTCTACTGAGATCAATATGAAGGCTGAGCAGGACATAGGCAATGGAATGGTGCCTATGGAAGGGCTAAGATTATAACCCAGATCCGCAAATTTGGTTGCAGAAAAGATGTGAGCAAAGGAGGGAAGGAAGGTGAAGGGGAGATATGAGGCAGGCCGGAAGGATTAAACCTACCAGGGAACATTTGAGAAAGGGGTTAGTGGAGGAACCGGTATCTGGAGATTTGAGTAGCTCCATTGTGAGAAGACAGTGACAGACCAAGAAGAAATGGCCATTTGGTTTCCAAGTTGGCATCTATGAGGGGGGACCCAAAAAAACCTGGAATTTATTTATTTAAAAACGTGTATTTATTCTTACATGTTTAAACTTCAGTCACCTTCATAGTACTCTCTGTTTGATACAACACAACCATCAAGATGCCTCTTCCACGTCTTGAAACAGCTTTGAACTCATCAATTTTGATGCTTTTTAGTGCTTCTGCCTCTGTTTTTTATTTCACCTCTTCTCCATCGGCAAAACGTTTCCTTTTGAGGACTTTTTTTATCTGGGGAAACAAACAAAAGTCACTTGGGGTGAGATGAGGTGACTAGGGAGGGTGGGTCATGGGGGTCATGCTGCTTTTGGTCAAAAACTGCTGAACACTCAGTGAGGTGTGGGCAGGTGCATTGTTATGGTGGCAGAACCGGTCACTTGTTTGCCACAACTCGGGACATTGCCTTCACAAATCGTGATGCACCCTTCTCAAAACTTCAAGATAAAAGTCTTTGGCTGACCGTTCGATCCAGAGGAACAAATTCCAAGTGCTACAAGGTGCCTGCCCTCCAGAAAGATAATTCTGGGCTTTGGGGGGTCTCCCCTTATGCTGCTCATCAGTGTGTTCACCGCTATTTTCTGTCATGAGTTTTGAAAACCATCCTTTAAGCTGCAGTTGTATGGTATAACATTCTATGTAAATCACCATCAATGAGCCGGGCTCGGTGGCTCAGCCTATAATCCCGCGCCTTTGGGAGGCTGAGGTGAGTGGATTGCCTGAGCCCACGGGTTCGAGACCCGCCTGGGCAGGCGAGACCTCATCTCTACAGTAAATCAAAAATCAGCCAGGCGTGGTAGCGCTTGCCTGTAATTCCGGCTACTCGGAAGGCTAAGGCGGAAGGATCGCTGGAGCCCAGCAGGTCGAGGCTGCGGTGGCTGGGAGCAGCCACTGCACTCCAGTCTGGGCGACAGAGTGAGACTCCAACTCAAAAAAAAAAAAAAAACACCATCAATGTGTTTAAGTTTAGATATGTCATATCATCACGCTAAAATATATGTACTTTTTAATTCTCACATTGTTGTAGTTATCCTAAAGCCATATAATGCTGTGTCTAGCTTTTTTTTTTTACACACAATGTAATCAACCTGATCAGTTTTCCCAATGAAAGGAAAAAGGGACACAGAACACAGTGAAGGAGACACAATCCCTCTGTCAGTGGCACATGCATCTCTGAGGGGTGTGGTCCTGAAAATGTCACCAGTAGTGGAACTGGGGTGATAATGGTAAGGAATCATAATCGTATAAGGTCCAGATATTGTATTCCACAGGTAATCTGGTGTCTGCGTCTAATAGTGACACGTGTGTGTGTCTGTGTGTGCATATATATACACATACGTGCATATATATACACATACGTGCATGCATATAAACACATATATGACTCAGTGATATGTGATATAAATACAGTGATAACTGATTGGTATATAATGCCTGTAATATCCCAGTAAGGTCTATATAAGTATGTATACCGATACAACTATAAGTTAAACATAACTAATAGATAATTATATTACTAATTTTATTGATTTTGAGGCAGTTAGATATAAAACCTAACAGTAAGTCAAGAGAGTATCTGGGTAATTAGATCCCACACCTACTGAACTGTCTCAGTGATTTCCTTTGCTCTGAAAATGTGGAACTATGAGCGGAGCAAGCAAGTTCAGTACTTCTCAGACGGAGTTCTCCATGTTGCACACTAAGAAGCCAGGAATCAAGCAGGAAACCCCCGGTGATCCTGGTCAGAAAGATGTGAAGAACACGATTCTTCACAGAGCAGCCTGCAGTGTCCAGGCATTTCATACTCAGACCACAGAGGAGATGGTGAAACCACCATTACCGGAAGCTGGGGTTCTTGCTACTTCACTACTTAGCAGCTGTGTGAAGCTGGGTGAGGTTAACTCCCTGCCCTCTGTGTCTAACCATTCAGATAGGAATAGTGACACCTGTCCTATGTCTTGCATTGAGTTCTAGGGCCCGTGCAATAAAATCATAATTGAGAGCACTTTTTAAACTGTGGATGATTTTGGGGAGGCACATTTAAAATCCTTTGCTAGAATCGAAGCCTTGTAAGCAAATAAAGCAATATTTCATATGTTGCAGAATGTAGGTTGACAAGTTAAATAGGAGTTTCAAGGACTGCTATAAAAAAAAAAGTCCAAGGCACTGAAAAGTTGTAGTCGGGTGACGTAGGTAACTTAACTAGCAACAAATCTAGAAAACACCAAAAGAGATAAAAGTGCATAAAAGAATAGCATTCATCCAGGAAATGGGTGAATGTGCAGAGATGGAGATAAGTCATGAGAAGGAGTTATTTGTGCCATCTGTTGCAAGTGGTAGAAAGAAGATATTTTGCAGACTGTAACTATTCTAGGTACAAAAGGAGGTTGCCCTTGGCCTGGATAACAGGGGAGTAGCCCAGTAGAAGATTGAGTGTCCATGAGAGAAGGACATTTTTCTTTTATCCATTCTGCTCTGCACAGTTATTGATTGTGGCTTGAGAGTTAAATGATTTATTTAACACTACTTCTTTCTTTTGTTCCAGACTGAGATCTTTAATCACTGCTGGGCACGGTACCGGCCAGCCAGGTCTGGCACTGGAGGGCTCAACAGAGTTCCTTGCGTCAAAATACTTATGGAAGTAACGCTCATCTTAAATATAGCCATAAGCTAACCGCTGACTAGGCCATCTTTTTCCTGAGAAGTAAATAAGTTTGGCAGCCGTCTCTCTATCTCATGTCTGGGAGACATTCCATTTATGATCAAATGGAACACGGATAGGTTAACGCACACCTTGCAAATGACAGTCTTTCCAATTTTAACAGTGCCAGCATGATGAATTTGAAATGTTTCCAATATAATCGTCACTTCCCTCCATGCTATCATCTTCATGTTTACAGGCACAGTTTAGATTTTATTTTAGCATATATATGCATTTATTGTTGTTGTTGTTGTTGTTTAAACCAATCAAGAAGTGAACACAAAAGGGGAAATAGGAATATATTCCACAATACAATTGGCCTTACCAGAGCATAAAAATTATATCCTGTTGAGGTAATGCTGAATATTTACTAGCAAGTCCATTCTTAACACTAACTCAGAAGAATTAAGTTGCTTCCACTTGCTCATAGCCCCAGTCAATGAAAGAAGGAGGGAAAATGAATAGTAGGACACTTTATACACTGCTGGGAAGAGTAATTTAACAAAGGCTGTAGCATCCCAAGGAGGAGCAGGTTCAGACAGATCTGGAGAAGTCATCAAACCAGAGCATGGGGATGTTTGCGGCTGGGCAAACCCACAATGAACCAAACTCTGGTGAGTTGACCTGAATGAGCCCTTCTCTGGTGAGCATACCTTCCACTCAGGTGAGGCCAATGGGTCCTACACAGCACCAGGATGCTGCTTCAGAAATTGGCTTGTCTGGTTCATTAGCCGGTACTCTGGGGCCTTCAGAGCTTGAACTCTTGGACTCTTAGGTGAGTTTAGTGCTTGCTCAATAGCATCTCACTCATCCTGGTTCACCGCAGGATTGGGTTGGCTTTCAGACTCCTAACAGTGAGTTCTTGCTCTGTAATGACGAAGCCGTGCATACAGGCTGCAGACAGTGCCCCAGAGCATTTTGAAAGTGAAAGGAAATTGCTATGAACCTGGCAGGAAGGAAGGGATGGGAGGGAAAAACCACACCTCCTCTCGCGTGGAACCCACCGACTCACATTGTAACAGGGTCAACAGAAGCCACCTCTCTGTGAGGGAGCGGGCGTGGGATAACATATTGAACATGGCATGATTCACTTAGCCGAACAGCAGAAAGAGAGTTCGTGCTTCTGTGTCCTGGATGGCAGCCTGGCCCAGACACTTCGCATGCACAAGAACAAGCAGCCCTGCGCGTAAAGCAGGTAAATAAGAATCACAAGAGCCATGCTTGTGAGCAAGTCTCCTGCCATAAAACAGGGTCTAGGGGGATGTGGTAGGCGTGGGATCATGGTTTAATCAGACGAGGGAGAACTACCCCTCCGCCCCCCTTCCAGGAAAGCACGTGTCTCACAGAAAAAACAAAACCTGCCAAATGTGTACCAGATGCATCAGGGACTGATAGTGTGGGCTTCCCATACTCTGGTGAGAAATAACAAACCCAGGCTGATTAGTTTAAAAATCAAAACATGGGTTTTCACATTCCTTCTACTCTTTTCCGACCTCTTAGGTGGCATCTGTTACAACCACTTCATCCAAATATTGTTTCTAATGAGACATCTTAGGAGGGTGGCAATGTCACGTGTTCCATTTGCTCCCCTTCTTTAATAACCACAAAGCAATTTGGTGGCAGTAAACATTTTTTTTTTAAGCCTGCAGTGCTGACTGGATTTGAACTTAAAGGACGTCATGGGATTCTTTTGGTCAGCAAGAACAACCTCTAAAAGCCCTAAAATGTTTTAAAAATGCACAGGCTGCCCAGAGCGTGGTAGCTGGGTGTGGCGTGAGGCCAGTGGGGCTTCCAGCCCAGCATGTGGCGTTCCTTGTCACCGGATTCCCACTCAGATAGCTTTCGGTTCCATGCAGTCCCCAAGGGCTCAGAAACCATGATGGTGATTAATGACACAGAGCCTACCTGGGAGCGAGCAAAAGAGATGCTTTCTGTCCCCTCACCTTTTGTATTAATACCTGTCCTCTGCTGAGAGCTGCACAAGTCGCTTCATGTTGTGGACACACATCTCCGTGTACCTGTTTCTCTGGACAAGAACAGCTGTGCTGACAGCAGTGGCTCACGGGGGCCTCTGGGACTGCCTGGCCTTTTCCTCCTTTATCTGGCTTAGGTTGGGGCTGAAGGGCTCTGGCTTCCCTTCTGGAATCCCCTCCCTGTCTTCCCTTCTCATTTCAGGTGTGTTTTCCAGGAGAGTGCCTGCTGGCCCAGCGCTGTGTGGGACTGATTCCTGGCTGCCACCAAGGTTCAGCTTGGTTAATTAATAGACAGCCTCCTTATCGGCCTCGTGTTTCCTCTCTGATATTATAAACCATGGGAAGAGTCTCATGTTTCCTTCAGCTGCCAGTCCCCTAACTTCAAAAGTCTGGCTGCAGAATGGGTGTTGGGTGCTGGTCTAGGCTTCTGCAGCATCACCCTGAACTCAACAGAAAACCGATCTGAGAGGTGGTCCTCCAGATTAATGAGCACGTTGGGTTTTCTGATGGTTTCGTTGCTTAGTGGCGGACTATTGCTTGTTTTCATGATCCCGTTTGTCGTAGGTAAGATCTAGTTTGTCATATTTCCTCTGCTGTTAACTCACTTACCTAGGCCACTCAGAGTTCCTTCATTGGTGAGTGTTTTTTTTCTGTAAGCAGTTGTTGAAAGACTGAGTCACCCGTGCGGTAGCCTGTGGTTGGATGTGGGCTGAGGTTATTCAGTGACTAATTTCCAAGGGGAGGAGAAATTCACTTATCATGGGGAGGGCTACTTTTTATCCATGCCTGTGGCAGCTTCGCTCAGAAAACTGGGTAAAACAAAATGGTCTTTATTGGTGGTGAACACTCAAGCTGGGAAACATTTAAGGATCCCTGTGCCTTTTGCGATGATTTTGTCTCTGAAGAGGAAGCTGTCTAAAACATCCAAGTGTGAAACTGAGGATTTAGATGAAGCCAGCAAACAAAGGAATCGCATATCGGGAGCTGAGCCAATGTGCTTGTTCACAGCGTTAGTTATACAGGTGATTTCCTTAAGAAAAAGTAAGTGGCTTTAATTCTTTGAGAATGAAAGAGTCTCCTAAAAATCCTTTTCAGTTCTCCGGTTACTTCATTATGTGGTCTGATCGAATGGTATGTTTACAAATTCTAGACTTGGAAGGGTGGGGTTTGAAATACAATAAACTCTACATAATATTCCCTTGCCGCAAAGAATATATGTATTTTAAGTGCTCCACAGAGAGACATGATTACATGAGACAGTTTCCCAAAATGATTTTAAATAAACACTTTTTATGCTAGGTTTTTTTTTTCCAGAAACAAATTTTAAGATGTTCCTTCTTCTCTTGCCTTCAAGAAACTTCTGAATGAGTAATATTTGATTTGACTCATGGTGCTTTTGGGAAATGAAATATAGTTATATGTAAAGATTCCTGCCGCAGACTTCAGATAATTAATTTGAAACGGCCCCAGATATTTTCTGGTCTTTCAAAAATATGGGGCAAACCATGTATGGAGCTTCATGCTGTGGGCAGGGACACCATCAGCTGGGGCCACGGTGATGAGGCTTTGAAGGAAATGACCGGGCTTTCAAGAACTGGAAGGACTCAAACAAGAGACAAGAGTAGCTTGGGCAATAACAGAAAGAGGGAAGGATAATGCCCAACAAAGCAGATGAATGAGGGAGGACAGTCTCGTTCATACATTGCCAATATACCTAGGGCAGTTAAATGAACGTGTTTCGCATCTGGGCTTCGGGTACAGGCAAAGATATCCATGTTGTAGTCTGATAAGGTGTTAGAAGAATCTTTATTTTTGTATGTGTACGTCATCTCTTTCTTGCTGTGAATTGAAATTCTTTAAAGTTCACACAAAGACATTGATGTTGAAATCCCCTGGGGGGAAAAAAGCATCAATGATAGAACATTTCCAGATACTTTTAACTTACTCAGAGAAATGAGATGATAGAGATTAGTAGCATCAGAGAGATTGGTGGGAGAATAAGGGATTCGGTATATTAAGGTGAATGGCAACTCTGTGTTTCTGTGTGTGTGTGTGTGTGTGTGTGTGTGTGTGTGTGTGTGTTTTGCTTATTTACTTGGTAAGTTTTGGATAGTTTTCTCCTAGGAGGTCTGGTTTTAGTACCAGTGCAGGAAAAAAAACCTTGTATTTTTTAATGCCATGTCTTTACTCATTGGTCAAATAATAGTTTTTTAAAAAGTTAAACTGTATGGGTGCCTGATTCCAGGAACTATCGCCATAGAAAGAACACTAGCATCAAAGGCTGGGGTTGTTTTAAATTGTGAATTATACAGTCTTAATCATTGCCCTGCTTCAGTCAATCAGGTGAATATAGTCTGGAATCTGTAAAGTCCCCGTTTTATTGCAAGTGTGACCTTGGGAGATCACACGGAAGACTGGAAAACGATTCCCTCTCCTCATTTTTCCTTACCGCCTGCCACATCCTAAGAGTGAGTTGCCTTTAGTTGGTCTCTGCATCTTAGGAATCCAAGTTGTCTCATCTTAAGGGTTCATTCTAGTTGTAGGTTTAGGACAAATGTTCCCACTGTATAATGGGATCATTGTGTCATTCTCTTCTTGGGCTCTATTTAGAGCCGAGGATGAAATGATCAGGTTTCTTTTTAAAGTTCAGTCTTGGAAAGTCAGTCATAGCTTGGCAAATCAACATAAGGATTCTGCCAAAGGCTCCCAACCTCCAAGTCACCTGTATTGATGGAGACATTCAACCTCAGCTTACCTGTTCTATCATAACCAAATGCTTGTACTCAGCTCCTCTGTGGATAACTCAGGCTGACAGTGGTTCTTTCAGTGACCTTGTTGGTTGATGGCAAGATTATTGTGAAGTGAACAAGGCAGGGCTGATACACAGCATTGCCTCTAGGTCCACAATGCCGATTGCTCATGGCTGGGATCCATCCTCATCAGCTAAGGTCCCATTCTGGTGGGTTGGGGCCCACGCCATGCTAGATATTGGCTCTAAAATATTTTGACTATCACCAACATGCCCCTCATGAATGCTCAGCACAATGTATCAGAATTATTTTTTATTATTTCTGATCTTACCCACACATACCACCAGGAAGTCTAATGAGATTTTTTTAATTTTTTATTTTAAAATTATTTATATAATGCATCTCCTAATCATTTTTTGCATGTCACCAAGCATGTTTTTTAAAATACCTCTACAGATACCTCTGCTGTTCTCAAAGACACTTTACTCAACTCTTCATGAATTAAAGTCAATTGTACATGTTCCTTTCATTAATATTCTTCATCCTTCTAGACAGTTCTATGCTCCCTAGAATCTTTTTTTTTTCTACCTACTCAGATCAAATCTAGGATCTTTATGTCTCTTCTTACTCTCTTGCCAGAAACAGGGAAGGTTCTGCTGTGTGTTCATTGGGGTCAGGGTCCCCCAAATCAAGATGTAATCTGAAGCCTGTTGAAGAGGGAAAAGAGGACAGGGAGTAGTGACTAACCTGGTTAGGACTATTATTTATCACGAGTGGGTTCTAGAGATTTTAAACTTGGTTGGGGGGGATTAATAACAATAATGACAATAGTACTTACCATTTGTTGTGGCACTAGTGATGCTTTATGCATACACAGTGGCATGTTGGAGTCGACGTGATGAATTTATCTTAATATTTGTTTTGGTTGATTATTGCGTTGTGTGATCTGATTATGTGGGGAATTTGCCCAGATACCCGCGGCTCACTGAGCCAATACCTCTTGTATTTTATGACCTGTGAAGTCCTGCATGGCTTACTGCCTAGCCAAACCTTTCTTTTTTTGAGCCCTGAATTGTAGAAGATGGAGTAGGCGAGGTATTTACAGAGGATCTGTGTTGCTCCCTTGCAAAACTTCTGTCACATGGTTGCTCCAGCCATTCTGAAATGAGCATCAATCAAGTCAATTATCACACAGTGACCTTGGGACAGGCCCTCCTGGTCTGTGGCAGGGAACACCTGAGTCATGAGAGTGAGCAGATCATTAGGGCAGGGGCCATCTAGAGCAGACACACCTGGAGCCTGACCTCAAGTCTAGGCCTAGGTACATATCCACATGGGCTGGGATGTGGGAAGAGACCCCCAGGGGTAAGGACAGCTTGAGGCTCTCACAGGTGAGGTTTTGAGAAAAGAGAACAGACTAGCCTATTATAGTGGGAACTTTCTGTGTTTCTTAGAAGGAGGTGAAGAGTAGTGGAGATAAAATAGCAATTGTGAGGAAGGGGCCTGCATATTCTGGGAGCCCCCAAAAAGTCTGCCCCTGGGAGAGATGAGAACAATTCAGGAGTGCCCAGGCAATGTGGCCCCAAACAGGTCTATTTTGTTCCTACATATTTGCACCTTGTTTGCACTTTTTTTTGAGTTGGAGTCTTACTCCTTCACCCAGGCTGGAGTGCAGTGGCACACACGCTTATAGCCATCCCAGCATCAACATGCTGGGCTCCGGCGATCCTTCCGCCTCACCCTTCTGAGTAGCCGGAACTACAGGTGCGTGATACCAAGCCCAGCTAATTTTTTGATTCATCGTAGAGATGAGATCTTGCCAAGTTGCCCGGGTGGGTCTTGAACCTGTGGGCTCAGGCAGTCCACTCGCCTCGGCCTCCCAAAGTGCTGGGATTACTGGCTGAGCTACCAAGCCTGGCCTGTTTGCACTTAAAAAAATTTTTTTTAAGGATACAGGCTACAATTCAAGATTAGATATACAAGTGGTCATCACACAGGTGAAGTTTGGGCCTCTGTTTAGTCCCTACTTCACCTGGTTTGAGATCAGGTATGCTTATTGATGTTATGTGACCCCCCTCCCTCCCCTGGCAGTTCCGGCTACCGCCACTCCCCTTCTCATAGTATTATGGTACATATTCAGGATCCACTTATGAGTGATGTTTGCATTTTTAATCGGTCATTTTTTGTTATGAAATCCATGATACTAGGTGCCACGTCTGGGTCAGAGATTCTGCATGGCTAGATCTTTCCAGGAACCGGATAAAGAATCTGTGGGTATACCACTAGTTATTCCTGCACTCCCATCTATGAGATATACAAAAGAATGGGCCCTCTCCATGGCAAGAATTGGGGGATTGTTCAGAACGGCATCCTAGAATAGTACCGAGCTCTTAGCAAGTGCTTGTAAATGTTATTTACTAAATGAATGAATCTTTATGATAAGGAAGCAGTTAGTTTGTATTCAGGGCATTGGACTCTGTTTCATTTTACCCTTTTCCTGGAATCTCTACTTTTTCTGCTATTCCCTGGTTACCTACACTGTGATCTCTCAGCCCTTCATCTTGGTTCTGTCCATTTGAACCCCACCCCTACCTCACCCACCCGCCAATACTTCTTACCCTTCTTCCTGTCACGTCTTCCAGAAGTCAAGATAAGGACTGTGAGTCCCACAAATAGGACTTGACAAACAGGCCAAGGCTATCTGTCCCTTTTCTCACAACCGTTCAGGGAGTCTCAGTGGGCATTCATTTCCACCTTGGGCCTCAACCAAAGCAAAAATGTATCAAATAATCATATCCTGAATTAATTTGTGTGTTTAATTCTGGCCTGTTGCTAAACACAGTAGTGTGGGTACAAATTACAGTTCCCTTGAACAACGTGGAGGTGAGAAGCGCCGACCCCCCATGCAGTCAGAAATCTGCATATAAATGTGGATTCCCCACAAAATTAACTGCTAATACCCTACTGTTGACCAGGAGCCTTACCAATAACATAAGCAGTTAATTAACACATATTTTATTATATGTATTATCTACTGCATCCTTACAATAAAGTAAGCTAGAGAAAATAAAATGTGATTAAGAAAATCCCAAGGAAGAGAAAATATATTTACTATTCATTAAATAGAAGTGGATCATCGCAAGGGTCTTCATCCTTGTCGTCTTCACATTGAGTAGCTGAGGAAGAGGAGGAAAAGGAGGGGTTGATCTTGCTGTCTCTGAGGTGGCAGAGGCTGAAGAAAATCTTCAGATAAAGGGACCCGTGTGGTTCAAGCCCATGTTCAAGGGTCAACTGTAATTGCACTCTTACCTACTGGATTATTTCCTTTCCACCTCTTGGTGCTAGCTTCTTTTTTATTTTTTTTTTTTGAGTTGGAGTCTCATTCGGTCACCCAGCCTGGAGTGCAGTGGCCGCTCCCGGCCACCGCAGCCTCGACCTGCTGGGCTCCGGCGATCCTTCCACCTCAGCCTTCCGAATAGCCGGAATTACAGACATGCGCTACCATGCCCGGCTGATTTTTTTTTTATTGTAGAGATGAGGTCTCGCTGCCCAGGCGGGTCTCGAACCCGCAGGCTCAGGCAATCCACTCACCTCAGCCTCCCAAAGGCGCAGGATTACAGGCTTCTTATAGACTCAAATAAAGAGCTGGTGAATGAATGACACTTCCCTTCAGTTTCAGGTCTCTAGATTTTATCTCCTTGGAAATACAAGAAACATGGTTACTATTGCCCAACACTGGCAATAGAAAAACGTGCTCAGGACACTTTTCAGAAAACCTTAGCAACGTGTTGGTAGGCCCACATTGATTAAGTGTCTCTAGGAAGCTTGACCTCAAAATTTAAAACACTGCACTATTTTTTCTTCAAACCCTACAACGTTGAGCACTCCATCAGGTGTGTTCATTTTCTGTGGTTGCTGTAACAAATTCTCACAAACGTAATGGCTTAAGACACCACACATTCATTATGTTATCATTGTGGAGGTCAGAAGTCCAGACGGGTTTCACCAGCTGATATCAAGGTGTGGGCAAGGCCTCACTCCCTCTGTAGACTCAAGGGGCGAATCCACTCCCTCACCTTTTCCAGCTTCTAGCAGCTGCCAGCATTTCTTGGCTCACGGGCCCTGCTCAAAGCACCTCCCAGTCTCACTCTGACCCTGCTTCCATCATCACTGTTTCCCCGACTCTGACTCCCCTGCCTCCTCCTTCCACATGTCAAGACCCTTGTGATTGCATCGGGTCACCTAGATAAGAACCTCCCATCTCAACCATCCTTAGCTTCATCACACCCTCAAAGTCCCTTTTGCCACATAAGGGAATATAGGCACAGGTTCCAAGAAACAGGGTGTGGACATCTTGCAAAAAAGGGGCGTTATTCAGATTCCCACATCAGGGAAGCCACACGGCCACAAGTTCAGACTTCTCTAAAAACATGAATATCAAGGTCAACTTTCTAATTCCTTGTTTTCTTTTCAGATGCAGAGAGAAATTGTTTATGCCAGAGGAGATGGGGCCTCTCGCCCTGGGTCCACGGCTCATCCACCCCACGCGATTCCGAACTCCCCACCGTCCACTCCTGTGCCCCACTCCATGCCTCCCTCCCCGTCCAGAATCCCCTATGGGGGCACCCGCCCCATGGTTGTTCCTGGCAACGCCACCCTCCCCAGGGACAGACTCTCCAGCCTGCCAGTCTCTAGACCCATCTCCCCAAGCCCCAGCGCCATCTTAGAAAGAAGAGATGTCAAGCCGGATGAAGATATGAGTAGCAAGAACATCGCGATGTACAGAAACGAGGGCTTCTACGCCGATCCTTACCTTTATCACGAGGGTCGCATGAGCATAGCCTCGTCCCACGGTGGGCACCCCCTGGACATCCCTGATCACATCATCGCATACCACCGCACCGCCATTCGCTCGGCGAGTGCCTATTGTAACCCCTCTTTGCAAGCAGAGATGCATATGGAGCAGTCGCTGTACAGACAGAAATCAAGGAAATATCCAGACAGCCACTTGCCGACGCTGGGCTCCAAAACGCCCCCTGCCTCTCCTCACCGAGTCAGTGACCTGAGGATGATAGACATGCACGCCCATTATAACGCCCATGGGCCTCCGCACACCATGCAGCCGGACCGGGCCTCGCCCAGCCGCCAGTCCTTTAAAAAGGAGCCGGGCACCTTGGTGTATATCGAAAAACCACGGAACACTCCAGGATTATCCGGCCTTGTGGACCTCGGCCCTCCTCTAGTTGAGAAGCAAGTTTTTGCTTACAGCACAGCTACCATACCCAAAGACAGAGACACCAGGTAAGGTGCGGTGGGGGCGGCTGAGGGTGGTCTGTGCCCGGGTGTGGCCGAGGGCTGCTCTGCAGAGGTCATACCAAGAGAACACATGGCTGAACACCAGTCTGTGCAGCGCGTCCTGCTGGTGCTGCAGAGGACGTAGAGTGGCATCAAAATCACCCTTGTCTACAAAGCATTTCTAAACTGGTGGTGGTTGAGTGAGGCACAGTACTAGCCACATTCAAAGGACAGGTATCCCAGTGGCAGTGATTGGTCCTGTGAATCTCTGGAGTGTGGTTCTAAAAGCATTGTCATTTCTATAAATTTGAATAATTCTGAAGAAAATTGTGATTAGCAGAAATCATTTGGACAAAAAGATCAAGAGGTCATAATAATAGACCTGCTGTTGAAAATAAGAAGTGAGTGGTTTCGGGTTTACCTGCTTGAAATGACAGTTTGTGTTTTTCCTTGTGGAATGCAATTTCATTTTCTTATCTGGTTGTGGAAAATGGAAAGAATGTGTCAAGTATGATAAAGCCTGAATTTGCATGAAAACAGAATGGTTTAGATTTAATGTTCATTCCAGAGTGGTGCTGAAATCAGCAAAATTTTTATCATGAATGTAACTCTCTGGGTTTTTTAATTTCTTTTTTAAAAATAGATATATTTTATAATTTACCATTCCAGAAGCTTCCTGCTATATCTTGAAAACTCTCCCAACTTCATAAGTAACAGAAAAGCTAATTTAGATAGAGGGAATTTCTCTAGCCTGAATTGGTTGAAGAAAGTCAATATAATAATTATAACCTTTATAATTATTTGTCTACTACAAAAATCTGATCAAAGAAATTGAGTCCAAAAAGAGGTTAAGCATGCTGTTATTTGTTGTCATATATGAATCAGAAGGGAAATAAAAAAATAAGATCCAGATACAGTATTCAGTTCTTAGTACCTTATTAGAACCACTGCACCCCACTAAAAAATGGTGATATCACTTATTACATAACCTTATAAAAAGAAGCCCCAAACTGTGAATAGAATGGAAACTGCCTACCTTACTGTTTGTATACACAAGTCAGAATGCCCTGTCCCCATTAGCAGAATTTTATCATGAAAGGGCTATCCCTTCTTATTTGTTAAGTCACAGGGAATATCACAGCAGAAAGATTTCAGGAGCATGGAAAGAAAATGAACACGAAAGTTTAAAGTCATTAATGGAACAATAAATTCTAACTTATTCACACAGCTAGAGAAACAGTAAGCAGTGACTGGCTTGATTCAGTAGGACTAAGAAAAATTAAGAATTGGAAAATAGTATTCATTTTCTTTTTCAAAGTCCTTAGAAAATGAGATTCTAAACTTCCAAGAAAGGAACTCTTCTCATCACCAAGGTCAGCAAAAGAGTGTGAAATAAACACTCATAGTGGCTCATTGGATCAGGTCAATGTCACAACTGGAGAGGAATCTACCATGATGTGCCCTAGAGCTGGGAAGCTTGTGATGTGTGCTTTGCACAAAGGATAACACAATTGTCCCCTGTGGTGGGCTGTGAGGTCCTGGTTGGGGAATGATGTGTCACTGAGGGGACAAAAATTAGAGCCAGAATAATTTGGTCCAGGAAACAATAAAAACCGTCCATCTCCAGCATATAAATGTTGAGAGCCAAAATCCATCCTCCCACCATCTCCCGCCTCACTGACCCACCTTAGATAGAAAAGGATGGAGAACTTGATTCTACCATGATCATATTAAACTGTTTCCACCATCCTGGGTCCCCAGGACATCTTGGCCAACAATGGTGCCTACATTCTTCCCAGAACCTAGCTCCATGTCACCCGTGGGGTCATCACACGTACACAACTTAATAAACATCACTGAGCCTCGTTTTTCAGGGAGTTTAGTTATGGGAGAGAACAAAACAAAGGAACCTTCTGCTGACCCATGGAGCCTTTATATGTGCTCAAAGTCTTAAAAGATTTTAGCTTTCATTACTATCAGTATTCTTTTAAACCTCAGAGACTTCCATTTATATCCAACCTAAGAAAATCTATGGATTTGTTTTACATGTTAGAAAACCTTTTTAGAAAATCCAAATTTTTGTATTTCCAGAATAACAAATATTAGAAAAACTGACTTAAAAGATTAATGCTCGCCGGGCTCGGTGGCCCAGCCTGTAATCCCACACCTTGGGAGGCTGAGGTGAGTGGATTGCCTGAGCCTGCGAGTTCGAGACCCGCCTGGGCAACTTGGTGAGACCTCATGTCTACAATAAATCAAAAAATTAGCCGGGTGTGGTAGTGCGCGCATGTAGTTCCAGCTACTTGGAAGGCTGAGGTGGAAGGATTGCTGGAGCCCAGCAGGTCAAGGCTGCAGTGGCCAGGAGTGGCCACTGCACTCCAGTTTGAGCAACAGAGTGAGACTCCAACTCAAAAATAAAAATAAATAAAAAATAAAAGATTAATGCTCACCTAAAATACACTGTCATTTTCACTACCGTCCTGACATATGATTATAATTTTGAATGTAATTTTACATTTTCACATTTTTTTGTTCCCCAAAATGTGAAATAACAGAGGAAAAAATTTATCTCACACATCTTGGTGAGGTGACTTCTCACCTGTGAATCGGCTTGTCTCCAGAGGGTGGAATTGGAGCTCTTGTGTATATATATATGACTGGCTAGATAGATTCTCTTCTCCTGTGGTCCTACATACAGACATACACACACAACACAGACACACACCCACAACACAGATACACACCACACAGGTGCGCGTGCATGTGCGCACACACACGCACATACACACACTACATTTAGAGTCATTATTACTGAAAGACCTAAATACCCCTACTAACTTCACTCAAGCACATGCCAAAAGTGAAGAATGATTATCTAGTAAGAACTTGAGTCAGGAACTTTTGCCCTCAGCATTTCCCCACCTGTCCCCCCATTGTACATGGACAGGTAAGCATGTAGGACAGAGCAAGAAGCATGGGACTGGTGTATACTTCCTCTTCTCCAAGGATAACTGAGAATCAAATCGTAAACTCTTCTGATGAGCTCATTGACTAGGCGGTCATGTAGTACTGGCAGGGAATGCATAAGAAGGAATAGGAGGAAGGATGGCAGCTGTCATTACTGAGAGCTTTTCATGAGCCAAGCACTGTATTAAGTAAAGTCATTTCTATGCATCATACGCTGGAATCGTCATGACAACCCATGGTGGTACTGTCATCATTCCTATTTTACAGATGAAGAAACTGAGACTCAAAGATGCTAAGTCCCTTGCCCAAGGTCCCAAAGCCAGTAAGTGGCGTAGAGTGACTAAGTCATTAAAGAATTGTACATTTTACCACTGTGCAGTGTTCTACGTGCTGAGTGAGAACCGTGAGCCTCACCTCCACACAGCAGAGAAGTACACTCAGGAGTGAATTCTGAGCATCGCAACCAGAACTCAAAAGGATTTCAGGACAAGATGCTAAGTAACTGCTCTGAGAGGATATTTACAATCATAAACGCAGTCGAATTTGCATAATTGTGCTGCTAAATATATACATGCCATTTAAAGTATAACTGCCCTAGCTAGTATATTAGCACAATTATGCAGAAATAAGGAAAGAAAGAAGAGAACAGGCTGGGTAGATTTTATTTTCAAAAACTGCACCCGAGTACTATGTCAAAGAAAAAATTTTAAAACAAGAACACCAGAAACAATTACTGAAGCACAGAATGGTATATTCTGTGCACACATATTTAACCTGTGTGAGTATTGTGAAAGAGTCTTCAACCCCTTAAAGCTGAACCTCATGAGTACGGGGTCCTATAAAGTACCAAACTGGTTTCTGTTGTGATTTTGTAATATTAAAAAGCAAGTAAATCTGAGTGGGTCTTTTTTTTTTGTATATCTGAGAGACTCTCAAGTGAAATTTTACATCTAAGACGTGAAGCTACAGAAACACAGGCGGGAGGCTGAGGAATCAGTAACTGTTCTTTCTCCTGGCACTGCTGGGTTCATACGCTGTTTTGAAGAGCACTTCAATATAATAGCCCAAATAACTGCAGGACATTAGAAACCAGAGAGGAAAAGTCTTTCTTTCACGTTCACACTCAGGAGACATCCAATGGTAGCTTTTTTTGAAGGGACATGATTTTATAACAGTTCTGTTGATTTAAAAATGAAGAACTCAAGACTAAGTAATTTACTCTTGATTCTTATTTTTTGTCATGCGTCTTGTTCTAATGAATTTGGCATCTCTCTTCTCTTTAAAGAAGCAGTTAGTAATAATAAATTGTATCTAGCAGATCAGGAAAAAGCAGTGTCTGTAGGATAGCATAAATATTATGGTACGGATCTCCTCCCAAGGAGACCAGGGACTTTGGGGTAGAATAACAAATCACAGCTGCTTTGAATTTCAGAGCAGCCATTCTGATGTCCGAGCTTCTAGAAAGAAAGCAATCTTGCCTGGACTGGTGGCTCATGCCCGTAATCCCAGCACTTTGAGAGGCTGAAGCGGGAGGATTGCCTGAGCCCAGGAATTCAAGACCAACTGGGCAGCACAGTGAGACCTAGTCTCAGCAAAAAATTTAAAAATTAGCCAGATATGGTGGTGTGTGCCTATAGTCCCAGTGATTCAGGATGCTAAAGTGAAAGGATCTCCTGAGCCCATGAGGTTGAGGTTGTGTGAACCGTGATTGTTGTGATCATGCCACTGCACTCCAGCCTAGAACATTCAAATTCTAGGACATTTTACATTCTGGGTGATAGAGTGAGACTCAGACTCAAAAAAAAAAAAAGTGTCACAAAAAGTCCAAGTGCAATAATCCCAGTAATCCCAGCACTTTGGGAAGCTAGGTGGGAGGATTGCTTGAACTCAGGAGTTTGAGACTGGCCTGAGCAACACAGTGAGATGCTGTTGAAAGAGAGATTGAGATGGAGAGAGAGATCTTGATCTTGTTTCTTTGTTTTGGGTGGTTTTTTTGTGTGTTTGTTTTTTGTTTTTGGCACTCTGTTGCCCAGGCTGGAGTTCAGTGGCACAATCACAACTCACTACAACCTCAACCTCCTGATAGGCACATGCCACCATGTCTGGCTCATTTTTGTATTTTTTGGAAGAGGTGGGCTCTCGCTATGTTGCCCAGTCTGCTCACAAACACCTGGCCTCAACCAGTCCTCTCACCTCGGCCTCCAAAAATGCTGGGATTACAGGCATGAACCTGGCCTTAAAGAAAACAACCTGGAGTCGTTTACCCAAATGACTTCCCTTCATCTGGGACTCAGAAGAGAATAGGTCTGAGTGACTATGAGGGATTGCCCAGGGGCACCGTGTGTGACAGATGGCTTAGTGCAGGAGGCTCTGTCTTCCCTAGGTTATAAAATTACTTCATTAAACAGCATCATTATTTCTATTCATGGCACATAAAACAGCCCTTAAGAATTGTAAAATTCTAGGACATTTATATTTTGCTATTTTCTATTTGTAGTTTGGTTCATATAACATAATGTAAAATATCTTTATTGAAATAACATTCAAAATTCAAGGGTGCTCATTGCAAAGTGACTAGCTCTCCTCCAAATAAAGATGATTTCTCAAGGCACACTAGCTTGAACTGAGATCATATTTTTACACTATCCTGTACCTAGAGCAGCTAAATTCAACAAACTAGTAAAGATTCCGGGGGGAGGGTAGAATTCTTGCCCTGTATAGGCACCTGTATCTGAAGAAAGAGAAGCCACGTGCGTTCCTGTTAGGATTTTTGAGGCATCACAGCTTCCGAGAGAAGAAACTTCTATGTCCAGGAGGAAGCCTCTATGCTAACTGGTAGCTTATGTCTGCTTTTTACATCATTTTCTCCTTTCATGAGGAATCGATGTTATTGTTTTGGTAACTTGGAGTAGTGAGATGGATTCTTGGTTTCACAGTTGATCGACTTCAAGTCTAAATTCGGATTTGTCATTTTAAAATGTTCACTGTGTCCGGAAGACCTCTGAAGATTTTCTGAACTATGCTTTATCCTGCTGGAGGGCAATGAATCTGAATTGTGGGAGAAGACAGATTCGTTTTTCTTGCTTGTACAGTCAAGAGTGAGCCACATCACAGATCTGCAAAGTAGTTGGACTTGACGTCTCTCTAAAGCAGAGGTTTTTACCCTCTGTGCTGTTGATAGTGTGGCCTGATCATTTGTTATGGAGGCTATCTGTCCTGTGCATGCATTGTAGAATGCTGTCTTAGTCCATTTTTGTTGCCATAAAGGAATACTGGGCAATGTTTAAAGAACAAAGGTTTATTTAGTACATGGTTCTACACACTGAGAAGTTCGAGGGCATAGCCCTAGTTTCCAGTGAGGTCTTTTGTGCTGTGTCACAATATGGTGGAGAAGGAGATATGAACAGGTGCAAAGAAGGGGAAACCTGAAGGGTGTCTGGCCTCATAGCAACTCACTCTCAGGGGCACTAAGGTTCATGCCTAAGAGAACTAATCCAGTCTCTGGAGAGTGAGAACTCGTTACTGCAATAACAGCACCAAGCTCTTCTTGAGAGATCCAAACACTTCCTGCTAGGCCCCACCTCCCAACACTGCCACCCTGGGGATCACATTTCAAGATGAGTTTTGGTGGGAACAGACAAACCACATCCAAACCATAGCAGAGTTAGCAGCATCTCCATCCTCTACCCCTTGGATGCAAGTAGCAAACTACTTTCCAATCTTGCCCTAATCATGGCAACCAAAGATATCTGCAGACACTGCGGAATGCCTGTCAGGAAGCAAAATGTTCCTGGCTCAGAAATACCACTCTAAAGGAAATTTGGACTTTTTCTACTTGATGAAGTAGTGAAATTAAAGAATGCCCCCTTGCTCAAGCAGTATGAATTGTGACATTTATAAGGCAAGAATCATGACAGCTGTTATCTCAGTTCTGCCCTTTACCTCTCGGTAAAGCAACTTGTTAGTGGTAAAACTTGCTATTACTACTTTCGGGTCAATAGATTTGCCTATCAACCATTTATTTAGTGAGAGGCAGTCACTTGCAGTGTATTTCCAAGCCAGACTGCCTGGGTTCGAATCCCAGTTCTCATACTTGCTGGCAGTAGAGACCTTTGACAAATTACTAAATCTTGCTCTGCTTCCATGTGCTCGTCTGTAAAATAGAGATAGTGATAGAGTGTACAGTTAAGTGCCTTGTGCCGCCCTGGGATACAGTGAATGGTTGAGAGTTTCTACTTTGAGCAAAGCACTCTACTAAGTGCTGCTAGACAGAGGGATGAATACACAGGGCTGGCTAGGACAAGGGACTGCCTGAAGAAACAGGGAGAGACGTTTTTAATGTAAGACTAGAAAGCACATAAAGTGGGTGGAGGTGAGAGAGTAAAACTAAGTGTGAACAGAGAATGGAATGAACTGGGCTTACAGATCTAAGTTAGAATGCTTAGAGTATCAAAGCCACTCTCAAGTTCATTTCAGAAGAGTAGTCAGCGTTGCACATCTGCATAGGTCCAGGGCCAAAAAGACAAGGCAGGTCTAAGGCATCTTTTTAACATTGAGCTGAGCTGTATGATTGAGCAGAAAAACACCTAGCCGGGGATGGCTGAAATTATTAGCTTATCTGTTTTAATGCCTAATAGCGCCTGACTTCAGCTCTCGTCTGAATTGTTTTTCATGTAGCTCTAATTATGGCTGAATAAATGTTTATTGAGCTTCTCTTATGTGCTTAGCCATGGACTGCATGCTTTGCTGGATACAAAGGAACTTAGATGTGGTCCCCGTACACTAAGAACATAAACCGTCAAGATGGTCATAAAACCTTAAAAGCTTCATATAAACATGGAGGCTATGCCACAGTTAAGTACAGGAAGGTTCTGAGTTACTAATGCCTCCTAAATACCCGTTTGGGAAAAGCAACCACAGCAATAGCATTCCATTCTTGGTGTTTCTTTTGACTTTGGTAATGCCCAAGGAGGCTCCCCCTGTCACCCTGAAAGTGACAATGAATCAAGGAGAAGGAAGGAAGACATGCCACGTCCAAGGCCTCTCCCAGAGGCTTGAACTTCGAGAGGACATCTCTTCCCAGCTTCTCAAAGTCCAGCTTGGAAGTCAGGACACGTTTTCCTTGAAAACAATGAGGAACAACGACAGGACTAATAATACATTGTAGGTTAAAGAGGCTTCCGTGGCCAGCTGGAAATCTAACCACCATTTATTCCAAGTTCTAAACAATGAAAGTACAAGTAAACTTTTCAATTACAAGCCTGCCATAATTTGGGGTCTGCTAGTACATAATTAATTCCAAAGAAGTGATACAGACAGTAATTGCTATGAATTCAGAAAAGGGAGCATTTTCTCAAAGTTATGCTGGTCTGGAGCCTTCATGCGAACATCAAGATGGCCTGGAATTTAAGGCATGTGCACAACAAAATGAAAAGATATCATTTGGGAAGGCAGACTGGTCTTTATTCAAAATATGCTGTCCTTCTACCATTACGGTATCTATAAAAATGACGTTTCAATATGATGTTTTGCCAGTCTCAGAAATCAAGTGCCAATAAATTGAATTATTACTCCATTCACAAGACTATAACTTCATGGTTAAATAATATTTGTTAGTCATTTCTTAGACTGCTGAGTTCAGGCAACAGATGTTTGAGAAATATACTTGACCAACTGACAAATTTATGAAGCTAGCTTTGCTCACACCAGGGATCTTCTGTCAAAAATACCAGTGGAATGGCTGCTGCAAGGTCTGTGCTACTTTAAACAAACCAATCTCTCAAAAGGAAAAACCATCATCTGTCACTAATTAGATCAAATTAAAATGCGCCTCTGTATCTCCTTTGAATATTCACAAGGTGCTGTCAATCAGAAGCCTTAAGTCTGAAGCCAGACACAAAACCAGAAGAACCTAAATATTGTGGGATTTGGATAACTCCCTCTTTGCCAGTTAGACCCTCTTCAAAGAAAAGAGTCATGGTGCAGATTCAGCCTCCTTAAATGAAGACAAGATCTTCTCAATGAAGAATCAGTGTGGCTGCTACCCAGCCTACGATGGGGTCGTCTAAGTAGCCAAGGGCATAGCAACTGGGTCGTCCTGGGCTCTTGTGATGCCAGACCACAGTGTAGCCACACTTGTGATGAGGTGTCCTTCTGTCTGGTGGAGGCCGTGGAAATTATACTTGTTCTTATTTGAATTCTGGACTTTATTTCTTATGAATGAAATTATTTTTAAAAATAGCCATTTTTTAATCATGAATTCTAACTTTTAAGCGTTAGGTCTTAAAAAGACAGACATTTAAAAAGACAAACAGATGTCCCACTATGCTTGTGTAGGGCCGATTCATATTACTGGTTAGTACCTCCCCTCCCTCCTTGTCCATTCGCAGAACTAACGAGACCTCAGAGAACTCTCTGTTCTAATCCCTGACTTTATAGAAGGGACAACAGTGAGGAGACTTCCAGTGACCCCAAGGAAGGGCCAATGGTGAAGCTCACTAGAGAAGCCAAGTAAAGGCAGTGCCTTCTTTCTGTTTCCTAAGGGTCATTATCTTATTTCTTTTTTGAGTTGGAGTCTCACTCTGTCGCCCAAGCTGGAATACAGTGGCACGCTCACGGCCACCCCAGCGTGGACCTGCTGGGCTCCAGCGGTCCTTCCACCTCAGCCTCCCAAGTAGCCGCAACTACAGGCACACGCTACTGCACCTGGCTAATTTTTGATTTATTGCAGAGAGGAGGTCTCACCAAGTTGCCCGGGCTGGTCTTGAACCCGCGGGCTTAGGCAAGCCACTCACCTTGGCCTCCCAAAGTGCTGGGATTATAGGCTGAGCCACCCCACTGAGCCTGGCATTATCTTATTTATTTTGAGTCCATCCTAAGATTTTACAACTGTGAAGCAGATGGGAGTGAGGAGCTTATTTCCACAGCCACCCTGAGGACCACTCGAGAGAATGTCTCTCCAGAGCTTCTGACAACATCTCTCCTTTGAAGGTGAATGGGGCCCTGTGGTCAGGTAGCTTATAACATGAACGAACAGCTATTCCTACCGGTTTGTACCTGCACAAAAAATGAGATGTCATCCAGAGCATGAATAATGATTACCCTGAGGGAAGAGAAAGAAAATGCAAAGTAAATGATTCCATAAAGCAGGGTGTAGGCTTGCCCTGGAGGATGGAGGCTCTAGTCACCCAGCAGAGGGCCAACAGGAAGCGAAGGGCCTCACCCCAGATATGAGTCACTCGGTAAGCAGCTCCAGCCACGCATGACAGCCTGGATGTGGAAGAGTCTGCAGGTGAATGAGCTCTGTCTCCCGAGGAGGAGTCCTGCTTTGTTCAGCTTCAGTGTCCTTCTCTCTAACAAGGGCATGGTAACTACGACTCCAGAGTTCTGTGTCATTTATATGAAAATAACTAGCCGGGCTCGGTGGCTCAGCCTGTAATCCCGCGCCTTTGGGAGGCTGTGAGTGGATTGCCTGAGCTCGCGGGTTCGAGACCCGCCTGGGCAGGCGAGACCTCATCTCTACAATAAATTAAAAAAAAAAAAAAAATTAGCCGGGCATGGTAGCGCGCGCCTGTAATTCTGGCTACTCGGAAGGCTGAGGCGGAAGGATCGCCGGAGCCCAGCAGGTTGAGGGTGCTGTGGCCGGGAGCAGCCGCTGCACTCCAGTCTGGGCGACAGAGTGAGACTCCAACTCAAAAAAAAAAAAAAAGAAAACAGCTATAAGGCCACTTTGTGAACCGGAAAGTTCTTTATGAATAACAGGCACATACATAAAACTATGAAGCCATATAGTTGTGCTGGCAGTTTGATCTGAGGTCTGATGGGCTGAGGGACAATGGTGTCCTTATCCCTGACCTAGGACTGTTTTCTGGTCCCAACCAGAGCAGCCTGCATGGAAAGTTAGTTGTGAAATAGGTTAAAGGCTACCTGGAGCCTTCCCCAAGTAGGTTTGCTGTGCTGGGTAGAGAACTGCTGGGACCTGGGAAATTGTGCACTTTGGGAACACCAGGCCTGGGTGTGACTGAACTTTGCCCTGCGGGCTGGGCCTCCTCCACCTTTTGTGGGTTTTTTTCCTTCAGTCAAGATCACAGAAACAGAATGGGAAGAACTATGGGCCTCAGTCAGTCCCTTCCAACCAGAAATGTGTGTAATTCTAGAATTTTAAGTTAGGTTGAATTTCCTTGGGTGGTGGGTGTGAGAGAGTGGGTACCCCTATCAACAGCCTTGTTTCCTGTGTATTCTAAGAGTTTTTTCAGGGTCAGGCCTGATGGCTCACATCTGTAATCCTAGCACTTTGGAAGTACAAGGTGGGAGGATTGCTTGAGCCCAGGAGTTCTAGATCAGTCTAGACAACATAGCAAGACCTCATCTCTACAAAAATCAAAAAATTAGCTAGATAAAGTGGCACATGCCTGCTACTTAGGAGGAAGAGGCACAAGGATTGCCTGAGCCCAGAAGGTTGAGGCTGCAGTGGCTGTGATGGTGCCACTGCCCTCCAGCTTAGGCAACAGAGTGAGACCCCCTGACTCAAAAAATAGAGCTTGTCCAGTCTTTTACATTCCTTCTCCCAAGTCAACTTTGTGTCCACTCTCTTTGTGCAATTGAACTTGTTGGGAACTTTCCTACCTTGGGGACTTTGCACTTGCTGTTTCTTCTAGCCTGTGCATTGTTCCACCAGACATCCACCCACTAGCTCCTCTCCGACAGCGGGGCTTTACGCAAATACCCCCAGCTCAGGGAGGCCTTTGCTGACCCTGGCACTTGAAGTTGCAACAGCCCCTACTCCCACCCACCTCCCCCACACCCCTGAGGGCAAGCTCTTTGTTGTTACCACTGTATCCCTGACATCTTAAAGTATGCCTGGCGTGGGGTCAGTGCCTGAGAAGAATTTGCTGAATGAATGAACCTGAAGGGATTTAATGGCACCCCATACTTGCGTGCAGTTATAATGTACTTGCCCTCACATCTCATTTGCCCTTATTTTCCTGACTCTGTAGGATGGCAGTGTTTGGGACAGGTAAGGCCATCGTTACCCCAGCTTAATGGTTGAGAAAAACTGAGATGCAGGGACATCAAGTGACTTATGAACGGAGACATATATTTCCCCTTGGATGTCTGGTAGCCAGCTCAAATGTGACAAGTTCAGATATGAACTCCTGTCTTTCCCATCTCAGGTAGAGATGGCTTCATTATGCAATCACTTAAACTAAAAGCCTTGGTGTCATCTTTTTTTGTTTTTGTGTGCTAAGGCAGGTTTTCACTCTGTCACCCAGGCTGGGGTGCAGTGGCATGATCATGGCTCACTGCAATCTCGACCTCCTGGACTCAGGCAATCCTCCCTCCTCAGCCTCCCAAGTAGCTGGGACTACAGGTGCATGCTACCACGGCTAATATTTTTTTATAGAGACGGGATCTTGCTATGTTGCCCAGGCTGGTCTCCAACTCCTGGGCACAAGCAATCCTCCCGCCTCAACCTCCCAAAATGCTGGGATTGTAGTCGTGAGCCACTATATACCCAGTCACTGGTATCATCTTGATTGCTGTCTCTCTCACTCCATATTTGGACACCCAGAGAATACAGTCAGATCTATACTGACAGTCAAAGACTTATTGACTCCAGCCATTGCTTTTGACCTCACAGATATCTCCTGGTCCAAGTCACCCCCATCTCTCACCTGATGTATACAACAGCCTCCTAAGAGGTCTCCCCACTCAGTCCCTGCCACGTTCTGCTCATTCTCTGTGGAGAAGCCAGATGGACCTTGTTAAAACCAAGTCCCTTCATATTCCATCTCAGCTTAGACTTCCCCAATGTTTCCCATCACGTTCAGTGTCAAAGGGAGAGTCCTTAAGGAGAATTCCTGTCCAGCTAGACTGGGACAGCTCCAACTTATCCCTGTGGGCATTACACAGTAATTGCTGTAATCAATAGCTCTTCCTTCACTTTCTGAAGTTTCTGGTTTGGAAGATAAATGATAGAAGCCTCCCTCCCCACAAGCTCCAGCCAGTTCAACCCTCTGCCGCCCATCTGACGTTATCTCCTGTCGTCCTTCCCTTCTCGCCTCTCTGCAGGCATACTGGCCTTCCCAGCTGTCATCAGCCCTACCAGGCATGCTTCTGTCTTGGACAGAGCATGTGTGTGTGCATGTGTATACCTCTTCTTCCCACTGTCTGCAATGTTCCTCCCCCAGATAACATGAATTTTTTGCTCTCTCACTTTCTTCAAATCTTTATTCAAAAGTCACTTTCTGGTCAACATGGCGGCTGTACCTGTAATCCCTGCACTTGGGGAGGCCGAGGCAAGAGGATCACTCGAGATTAGGAGTTTGAGACCACCTGAGCAATATAGCAAGACCCTGTCTCTACCAAAAAAAAAATTTTTTTAATCAGCCGGGCATGGTGGTATACTCCTATAGTCCTAGACACTTGGGAAGCTGAGGCAGGAGGATCGCTTCAGCCCAAGAGTTTGAAGCTGCAGTGAGCTATGATTGTGTCACTGCCCTCCAGCCTGAGTGACAGAGTAAAATCTTGCCTCTTAAAAAATTTAATTAAAAAAAATCAAAAATAATAGTCACTTTCTCAGTGAGGTGTTCTCTGCACATCCTATCTAAACTTTCAACTCCCCTTCTGTGTTTCTTCCTGGCTTTGTTTTTCTCCTTCATGTTCATTGGTGTCAAGGATTTTGGTCTGTCTTGCTCACTTCTATATTCTTTGTGCCTGGAACATTGTCTATTATATAGTAGATGCACAATAAATGTTGGTTGAACTAATGGGTGAAAGAAAGATCACACCGCTGTAATAATGGCATCAGAGCACAAATCCAGGTTAATTTCTGATCCACTAAATTTTATTTGGTCTAGTGCTTCCACTCTTGCCCTAGAACTTTCTTTGGAACACTGTTCTCTCCTCCTCCTCCTCATCTGGCTAAATCCTACCATTCTTCGACATTTTATTCACACATCACCTCTTACAAGGAGTTGTTCACCCCTAGCTTCCTGCTCCGTCTCCATCATCCGGGAGCACTTCATGGATCGCACTGGAAACACAGGAACCCCTTAGAATCTTGGATAGGGTGTAGACACCACATCTACCCAAGTCAGAACATATGAAGCCTGGGATGAGGAAGAAAGACACTGGCATCATTGACCCTCAGTGCCTGTCAAGGCACTCATACCCAAAGTGATTGTTGAAATGAACTGAAGTTAACATTGATAATCAAACATCTCCCAAGGCTTTTGGGAAAATAAATAGCATCCGCTGTGAATGTATGAAGAACTATGTGTTATAGGGAATGCCGTCATCTCTATAGAACATCTTCTTTACATCTCCTTGTAAACTTTCATTTTATAAAAAAGATCTCAGTGAATTTATGAAGAAAGATTAGAAATAACTTCCCCCCTGCCCAGATCCTTGTAAACAGAGCTCCGTTTTTGCCTTTTTTTTTAATAGGTGTCCTTAAATGTGTCTGTCTTTAGGCATCATAAGTTAAATGCAGAGCATTTCAGATGAACCCCTTTGGTTTGGTCACTGTCTCTTTCTTGACTTGGGAAAACCTGATTGCCTAATGACAGCCCCCCACCCCCACCCCCACTCTGTCTCCTTGAAGCTTCACCAGAAGAAATGACACAGGAAGAAATCGAAAAAAAAAAACAAACACAAAGGATCATTACTTCTTTATTGCCCTCCTCAATCAAAAAGCAAAGGCAGTCTAGCAAGACTGAAAAACAGCCCAGAGGCAAGAGAGTCCAGCCAGGATAGTGTCTTGAGTAAGCAGAGTCCACACTGAGGAAGGGGCAGGAAAAACCAACAAAGACTGTCCAGACGGTATTGACAGCTGAAGGTAGAGGACGTTAGACCAGGACAAAGAGCTCGTGTGTATGAATAACGGAACTGAAGACAATAAAAGATTGCTATACTTAGAAGAGATTTTGGAGTTTCAGATCTAGACAGCAAAACCATTCCTGTTTAGAATTCAAGGTCAGAGTATGGTTGTGAAGAAGAGTTTCAGGATTCATAATGGCAAAGTTCTAAAAGGGTTTATCAGTGCTGAAGTTGAAGCCGCCAAAGATGGCAGCTGGGGTGTGGTAGACAGGAGTATAGCCCCTGTGCTGGAGTTATGCAGGGACGTGAGGAAGTTTTCTGGATGCTGATGGGACTTAGGGATGAGGAATTCAGAAGCTGGGGAGATGCTGAAAAGTGAGAACAATGAATTGAAGTGCTTCTGGGGGGAGACGAAACACACCTGCCACTCCATGAGTGGAGAGCCTAGGGAGAAATAGTCAACCACCAACCACATCAATGTCTTCTCAGTAGATCCAGATGTTTCAGTGAGAAGTTAAATGTATTGGGAGTTTGGGGAACAACATCTTTAGTTATAGAGCTTTTCCACCAATAGGTTTATGTCAGGCAGAAATAGAAAGCTCATCGCTCAGAGTCATATTCAAACCTTTACCACAAATTCAGATAACTTGAATTCCAGTGTTTTGTTGAACTCACCTAAAAACAGTGTCTTTAATTACTTTGGGTTTTTTTTTCCCTCATACCAAAGAATTAGGGCATGAACAAACCAGAGAATAGCCTAGCTTTAAGCCTGTTCACTATTCAGCTCCAGAAATGTCTTCAGCACTGCTAAGACTAAAGGGTTTTGATTCAGATAGATTTCTCCCATCAAAAAAAAAAGACATTTGAAAGAGAGGCACTGCTTAGGGATGACGATACTCTGATCTTTGCTGTGTCCACAGCAACTAGCATATTACTTAGTGAATTTTTAGCCCTCAAAAATATTTGTTGACTGACTCATTGCCTTTTTATCACTTTCTGCAAGGGAGAGAGGTGAGAGGGAATGAACAGAAACAGAAAAAATAATTATATAATATTAGAACTAGAAACAAATGAATGGAGCACCTAGTAAGTACTCTCAGAATGCCAGCCCTGGTCACTGTAGTTGTTAACTGACTATCCTACACTAGTGGTTTTCAAAATTACTAAATTAGGTTAGGAAGGGTTAGAAAGGTTGATGTTTTGGACTGGAACTAATTATATCAGCCCAGGTTGGCTGGTTTTGGCCACCTCTTCCAGTACCTCTTTTGAATATTTAAAAACACCCTTTGGGATTTTTTTTCCTAGGGGAATCGCCATAACAAGTATGCTATTGACTTGTTTCTTGATAACTTCTAATTATTTAGGTATGACTTAATTCAGGCTTCATGATATCTTGAATAAAAAAGTGTAAATGGCCGGGCACGGTGGTTCGTGCTTGCAATCCCAGCACTTCAAGAGGCCAAGGCGAGATGATCACTTGAGGCTAGGCACTCAAGACCACCATTCTGGGCAACAAAGAGAGATCCCGTCTCTACAAAAAGTCTGAAAACTCACTGGGTTTGGTGGCACATACTGTAGTCCCAGCTACTTAGGAGGCTGAGTCAAGAGGATCACCCTGAGCCAGGAATTCGAGGCTGCATTGAGCTATGATTACACCACTGCACTACAGGCTGGGCGACAGGGACCCTGTTAAACAAGGTAGAGAGATGTGGGGAGGAAAGAGAGTGAAAAAAAAAAACAAAAACAGGGAGGAGTGGGGGAGGGAGAAGGGAGGAGAGAGAGAGAGAGAGAGACTCTGCAGACAGGGAGAACAGATGACCAGGAGTATGAGTTTTACTTCATCTGCACAGACAGTCATGGGCTTGCAGGAAGGCTGGTTAGAGTAGCAGGACTTTAACCCTGGGATCAGCACTTTCCTGAATTTGACTTGAAGTTTTTATTAATATTATGTTTGGGTCCTGAGAAGATTCCTTCAGCCAGGCTGACTTATGACACTAAATGACTAGTTAACCACACTTACTAATCACATAAATATGGTTTATGGAATGGTATAAAATGGTTTATGAAATCATTTTAAACCATCTTTTCAACAGTAATTATGTCAGTCCCATAATACCTTAAACCAAGTGATATTGGCAAGAATTAGCCTAAGCATCTTTAATATTCTGATGATTATCATGCAGAATTGCCATTGCAATAAAATGACAGGGTTGTGTTCATTTCTCTCCTTCCACTGCATTTCACTTTTTTCCCTTTCACATTAAAACATCCTTCATAACATTTCATCATGGGAGAAGACTGCGTAAGTTTCCAGTTGCTGTAATTTAGTTAAACCATAAAATTGTTTCCAGATTAGCAACCATGAAATGGAAAGACAATCTTATTTATGAATTTATAAATCAGATAATCTCCCGAAAATGAATCCTGAAACTAGAAACACTTTGATGATTAAATAGGAGGGACAAGTTTTCTCATTACCATGTGTCTAAAGAGTTGGATTTTTGTAAAATGACTTTGGCCAGAACGGGGCAGCCTGCATGTGTCCCCAGTGCTCTGTTACCACTGCTTCTAACCTCTCAGGCCTTGCTGTTTCCTGGGGAAGGAGAGAGGACCGCCCCACCTCTACTGTCAAAGTCAAGTGTAGTCTCTGGGGAGGGTGTCAGAAGAGCAGTCGCCTAACTCGGTATCTCTGACCTATCATGCCTTTCTCTTGGTGGCCCTGCAGGTGACATATCCTGCAAGAGACCACCCAGGGAGTGTTCATTCTTTCTCACAGATACAAAAAGCAGAGCTGCAGCCGGGCTCAGTGGCTCAGCCTGTAATCTCGCGCCTTTGGGAGGCTGAGGTGAGTGGATTGCCTGAGCCCGCGGGTTCGAGACCCGCCTGGGCAGCGAGACCTCATCTCTACAATAAATCAAAAAATCAGCCGGGCGTGGTAGCACATGCCTGTAATTCCGGCTACTCGGAAGACTGAGGCAGAAGGATCGCTGGAGCCCAGCCAGTCGAGGCTGCGGTGGCCGGGAACGGCCACTGCACTCCAGTCTGGGTGACAGAGTGAGACTCCAACTCAAAGAAAAAAAAAAGCAGAACCAACCATGTGGTTACCTGGAGTGGAGACAGCTCATTTGTTCTAAAACATCCAAACTCTGGTCTTCGGCAGTTTTGCAACTCTGTCAATAACCCCGAGGAAGGAGAGTGGGATGCCAGTCAGAGGATGTTCTTTCTCTGCGTTCTAAGACCATCATCTGGGAGAAACCCAAGGGAGAAGCCAAATGCTCACTGAGATCAGGAAAATGCCAAAGGCGTCTCTGAAGTCCTATGGACTCCAGTTTGTCAATAACCCGGCCAGTGCCGTAACATTCTCTACTTCTAACCATGAGGATGAATCAGTTGAAGATCAGCATCCTTTACCTGGAATGTTTTGGGTGCTTTTTTTTTTTTTTTTTTTTTTTGTAGAGACAAGGTCTTGCTATGTTACTCAGGCTGGTCTCAAACTCCTGAGCTCACGCAGTCCTCCCACCTCAGCTTCCCAAAGTGCAGGGATTACCAGTGTGAGCCACCGCACCCGGCCAGGGCCCATTGTTTCCATTTTTTTTTTTTTGAGTTGGAGTCTTACTCGGTTGCCCAGACTGAAGTGCAGTGGCCGCTCCCGGCCACCGCAGCCTCCTTAACCTGCTGGGCTCCAGCGATCCTTCCGCTTCAGCCTTCCGAGTAGCCTAAATTACAGGCATGCACTACCATGCCCAGCTGATTTTTTGATTTATTGTAGAGATGAGGTCTCACTGCCCAGGTATGTCTTGAACCCACAGGCTCAGGCAATCCACTCACCTCAGCCTCCCAAAGGCGCGGGATTACAGGCTGAGCTACCGAGCCTGGCTTTTGTTTCCATTTTTAATACTGCTGCTCTCCTTTGCTGAACAAGGTAATGGAACCTCTTGACCAGAGAGGAAGTAGAAGGAACTCTGGTATAGCCCTCAATCAGTTTTGTATTCAGGGCCAGTGTTGGAATTCCAGGACTCCCTTCAGCCATTTTCCTCTCAGCAGAGTCTCAGTTAGTAAGTACATACATGAGACTCACCTGTATCTTGCTTTTCTTAATATTACTGTCTTCAGCACGTACTTAGGTTGTCACCATGCCTTCGTATCCCACACTCCAGCTGTACAGAACCCTTTAAACCACTTCCTTACCAAAGTTGTCTAGACTCTAAAAATTCTGTTATTTTTTTCTTAAAGAAATATCCTTTGCCTTTTCCAAGGACTGAATAAGAGCAGTAAACTAATACCTTTCAAGGTGGGCTTGAATGCAATTCCGCTTTTAGGGACATCCATTTGACTTCCAGTGCCGTGGCGGACAGAACCCCTATGGGATAAATGCCAGTACTGGACACCTTTTACCCGGTACTAAGGATTTCCCCCAGAAAGTCATTCATTTCATGAAAGTTTGGTGTGAGTCCATGTCTCCCACGTGACGGATGGATAATCAACTGCCACCCCCATTGTTTCTGAGATGCTGCTGTGACTTATGTCAATAAATGGGATTTCCAATGGCTATTTACTAACCTGCTTTCTTACTAATTTTTCTCTTTGGTACATGGACTATTTTATGGCAAAGAGGATGCCAAGAACACAGGTATGATAAACGCTCTATAGCTCAGAGGTTTTGCATCAACCGATATGCCTGGAAACATTTGCAAAGTCACTCCATAGAGATACATTTATACCCTAACCTCTTGAGATTTGTTTCCTGTCACATTATTAGAACATAAAGGAGACCTTACTATGAATACATTGTTTAGAGTTTTTTTCCCTTTGTTGGGTTTAGAATCATTAACTATCCAGACTGCATGATTTATATCCAAGAGACTCAGTATTGTAACAGATCATCGGTTTTAAACTAAAGAAAGTACATGGAATCCCGTCGTCAGAAGCTTGTAATTACAAAATTAAGCTCATTTTGTCATACGGTTCTAAGGGTTATATTCCAAAGGCAAAACTTAATTTTATGGACAAAATTACCCTTGAACATCCTCTTGATTGCCATGAAGTTTAGGATACGCATGTACTGTCTCTCAATAAGCCCAACTTAGCCATGTTTTTAATCTAGTGAAAGAACAGATCACCATTATTTTTTCCACTGAGTGCTGGAAGAAGTAGATGGGTGGTACTTAAGAGCCACAGTGAGCCGGGCGCGGTGACATATGCTTGTAACCCCAGTGCTTTGGGAGGCCGGGAGAGGATTGCTTCAGGCCAGGATACTAGCCTGGGCAATATAGCAAGACCCTGTCCCTTAAAAAAATGTAAAAAATTACCGAAATGTGTTGGTCATGCTCCTTGTAGTCCTAGTTTCTTGGAAGACTGAGGCAGGAGGACCACTTGAGCCCAGAAGTTTGAGATTACAGTGAGCTATGATTGCGCCACTGCACTCCAGCTTGGGCAGCAGAATGAGACCATGTCTCTTAAAAAAAAAAAAAAAACCTCAAGCCTGTAATCCCAGCACTTTGGGAGGCCGAGGTGAGAGGATTGCCTAGGCAACTTGGAGAGACCGCATTGCTACAATAAATAAAAAAAATTAGCTGGGTGTGGTAGCAGGTGCCTGTAGTTCCAGCTACTTGGCAGACTGAGGCAGAAGGATCGCCTGAGCCCAGCGGGTCGACACTGATGTGGTCGTGAGCATGCTGCTGCACTCCAGCCTGGGCTGAAGTGAGACTACAACTCAAAAAAAAAAGAAAAAAAAGCCACGATATATGAATATGCTGCTTGTGGCTAGGAATTCCCATCACTCATGCAAAGAGAGGCCCATAGGACTGAGACCTGCAGTGCGGATCAAAGTCCCTTCTCTTATCAGGCTTACGCTATGCACTGTGACAGCTGTTCGTGGGGGAAAAGAGCACACAGGAGATCCCCGCACTATTTAGATCGTTCCCTCCTCTCATCTTTTCCTGGTTTGGACTACCAAGCACATGTAACTGAATTCACAAGAGGTGACCTTTGTCATGCCCTCTTCACTTAGTCTTTGTGTTGTTTTTATGAAGTGTGCGTTGTCTGAGGTCCAGACATGTAATCCTATTTCAAACGCCAGATGAACTGTACTGTTGCATCGGAGAGCCCTGAAAAGAGAGACACAGAGTCTCATAGTAAATCATTGGAGGGATTTTTCATTAGCATCTTAAGATGACCAAGCTGTTAGGGATATTTGTTTTCCTGCTTGATCCTGTAAAAGCCTCCAGGCTGAAGTCCCCATGACATTACATTGAGCATTATACCCCCAAATCATACTTGGATTTCAATCATATTTTTCCACAGTCTTAAGAAGAGACAAGTGTTTGTGTTACCCTTAAGCTATAAAATAACTGTTACTACCCACACAACAAACATCTCCATCCTTTACACCCAAACCACTCAGCAGCCTCCTGGCTTAGACGTGCGCTTAGCCGGGCCAGGTGCATGCAGTACCCGGCCGAGGACTTTGCTGGTTCAGTGAGGAACCTTTTCATGCAAGGTGACTTAAACGAAGCAGGGCTGAGAGGCTCAAAGACACATGACAAACAACCTGAAGTATTTCCCAGGGAGGTGATTATCAGTTTTCCAGGAGGCCTCTGCCGGTCTGTGCCTTGTCCTTTTAAGTGAGGTCACTGGCTTGACACTAAACTGATTATGGAATCTTGACCTCAGGCGGGGGTTGGCAACTCTTTATGTTCCTGAGCCAGGTTGGGTAAACCTCAGTGGCCTGCCAGGTGGTACCTTTTATAACCCTCAGATGGATCATTCACCTGGAAAAACCAGTCTGTAAGTCAACAGAGCTTTAACAAACAATTCTCTTGTTTTACAGAGAGAGGATGCAAGCCATGGAGAAACAGATTGCCAGTTTAACTGGCCTTGTTCAGTCTGCGCTTTTTAAAGGGCCCATTACAAGTTATAGCAAAGAGGCATCTAGGTAAAAAAAAAAGAAAGAAAGAAAGAAAGAAAGCAAACCAATGAGAAAATCATTCAATCTGTTTCTCTTTAATCATTAAGATATTCATTCATTCAAATCCGTTTCCTTGTAATCATTTCAAGGCTGAAAATATTCACATCTCTATGAATCATGGGTGCTGTTGGTTTCTGTTTTGTTTTGTTTTCACCTCCTGGTAATTCTTGGTCGAAGGTAACGCTTTGGCCTAAGAAGGTAAACGGGCTTCCCAGTGCATGTGGCTTCACGGACAACTCACCGCACAGTGCCTGCCACCGCCATCCTCACGCGTCCTTGTTGCCATCATACGAAAGTCACAAGTGTGCCCGGCTGCATCCCACCCCGCGTGCCAGGCACACAGCTGGGAAGCCCCTTCCATCCTGGCCAGTTGTAGTGCTGATGCTCAAATGCCCTCATTGCTTTATCCCATCACTGCTAATTGCTTCAAATGGTGAATGGAATGGGGAGAAAGAAAAGAACAAAGGCATTTGGAGAACTGTATAGCTGACTCTACTTTTTCTCTTACTCAGTGAGAAAATGATGAAAACTGCAGCCAGTAGGAGCCACACAGACGGCGCAGGTGAGTGAGTGTTTCTCAAAGCTCTGGAAGGCCTGCGGGCTGCCTGGATTAGTCCTGCTCTCAGCAGTGTTCCACCTTTCCCTAAGTCAGTTACTTGGTGTGTTTTCAGAGGATTCCCAGATAACGCCTCTCACTCCCACACCTTTCCTGTTAATGCTGAAATTCCAAATTTAGTCACGAATTCAGAGAGCGAAGCATCATCTTCTCGCTTGTCTTCATTCATTTATCTGCTCATCCATTCATTTATTCATGTATATGGCCATGCGGTGGGCATCATGAAGACATAGGGTTGCCTGCCTGAAACTTAGAATGCTGTGGGGAAGGGTGGATATGAGACAAGTAATTTTATGTGATTTGAGTGTTAAGAAGTACAGAATAAATGCTTAACCAACAGGGCTAGCTGACACTCAGGACGTTCCCCTGAGGAAGTGACATAAACTGAGGCCCAAAGGATGAAGAGGATATAGGAGGCAGGAGAGCCATCCAGGTCAAGGAAAATTAGATATTATTCTGGGTGCAAAGCAAAGTCATGGGAAGGGTCTACCCTTGGGAAGGACGTCAGCCCAGCTGCATTATGGGAATGAATGAGTAGAGACAAGAGCCAATAGGGAGTGGCCAGTGGTCCAGACGGCAGAAGAAGATGCACTCTGCCTTGTGTCTGTCTGCTTTTTAAATTCTCCACAAAGAGGACCCAGTTTCATTAGCAGTGATGTCACTAGTATCTAGATCTATGTGATGAATGTCTTATCCTGCAGTCTCAAGACAGGCCTCTCCAAGAGGATGAGGTCTTCCCTCCCATCGGGCTAGAAATAGAAATCCTTAGCAGGGACACGTTCAGATACTAAATTACACAGGAAGCATATGGTAAGTTGGGTGAAACCCCACATTTAGGGAAGCCACGTGTGCTAGTTTTGTGCAGCGTGGTAGAGGGGACAGAATTTGAGACTCGAGCTCAGGGCGCTGTGGTCCTGCTTCTGGCCTGGCTGAGCACAGTTTGGCTACAAGGCCAACAGGGCTGTTCTGCCAGCGTCCTGGTCCTTACCGGATTTGTTATTTTGCTTAGAAATCAATCAGTGGCCTTGGCCGAAGTCAGAGAATTCTTTCCCAGAAATCACCAAACAGCAGTTGCCAGTTTGTTTTGGAGGTATTTATTTATTCATTTGTTGTCTTATTTATTATGAACTTAGAGGCAGAAATGGAACCTGCTAAACAGAAAAATCTTCCTTCCCTCTGGAATCCATTCTAGAAACAGTTAGGATCTAATACCATTGTTCTAATCAATATACATGTGCTATTTTGTACTCTTTTAGTTCTTTTCACTTCTTGCGGAATAATAATAACAGGAAACATGTAGTGAGTGCTTCCTGTATGCTTTTCGTATGTTCACTCATTAACTCCTGGACTCAGCCTTGGATAGGTACAGTTTTTATCCCATGTGCCAAAGGAGAAAACTAAATGCACATCCACACGAATGTGGTATAGTCCACATAGCTGTCATTTTATCTCATTCTTCTATGTTAAGATACCCCCATCCCGGCCAGGCTCGGTGGTTCAGCCTGTAATCTCAGCACTTTAGGAGGCCAAGGCGAGTGGATTGCCTGAGCCCGCAGGTTTGAGACTAGACGGGGCAACTTGGCGAGACCTCATCTCTGCAATAAATCAAAAATTAGCCGGGCGTGGCAGGTGCACCTGTAGTTCCGGCTACTTGGAAGGCTGAGGCAGAAGGATCACCTGAGCCCAGCAGGTCGACACTGGGGTGGCTGTGAGTGTGCCACTGCTCTCCAGCCTGGGTGTCAGGGTGAGACTCCAACTCAAAAAAAAAAAAAGATACCCCCATCCCTTAAAAAATACATAGGTTCATTTCTTTGTTTTGGAAAATTTTATAAATTTCTTTTCTGAGCAAGTGTCATTTCCTCAGATACATTTCCCAAAGTGGCAGCTGTGGGTCCAAAGGGGCAAACAGTCTAGTGATACTAGTGACATGCTGCCAGTTTCCTCTTCTGAGTGGCTGAGCCGATTTGCGATGCCATGGGCGACACACGTGGGCTTGCTCCCCACATCTCTGCTGAGTTTGGACTTTCTCATTCTCATGTACCAGGGCTAGATATCGTCCACAGGGGCTTCGTTGCTATAGCAGCCTTGTATAGCGTGCAAAATATAATAATTCTTCCAGAATCCTAGGAAGTAAGCTATGAGACAAGCAGTATTCTCTCTGTTCTGTAGACATGTAAACTGAATTCTATAGAAGTCAAGGTGTTCACTTGGCCAAGGTTAAACGAGAAAGGAAAACCCAGACTTCCTGGTTACTTCGGGAATATGTAATTGACTGATTATAACCGGTAGAGGAAGCACCCATCTCAAAGGCATGCCATAGGCTTTACACTGTGCATTAGACCACTTAACACACATGACCCTATAAGATGTGAATATCTGTATTTTACATGGAAGGAAACAGAAGTTCAAGGAGGTTTAGTTATCCAAAGCCACACTGCTAGTAGGAGTGACAGACAGTCTGGCCAACGCCCAAACACATGTTCTTATCACAAGATACATTAAATTCCACATAAAATGTGCATTTACATAGATTCATATTAAGATAAAAGTGACTAAAATAAAGACCCGGAGTGGGTGAAGGGTATGGAAAGGAATAAGATCCTGAGGACAAGCTGTATGTTGACTGTCCTTCCTAGGCAGGGCATGTGGGGAACAGTCTGTGACACCCCCCGCTCCCCACATGTGGGCATGGAGGGCAGATCTCAAGTCTTGTGAATCTAATCAGAATGGAGATTCCTTTGCCACTGGGGGTCCCAGCCACCAGATGTATCTCCGTCCTGAGCTTAGATTTTAGGGCACTTCCTAGAGAATTCAGCTGCTCCCCCTACCACCACCCCCAGCCTTCCACACCTGCTGTGACTCTAGGTGATGAAGGGGCAGCGTCAGAGACTCCTCCCGCCCACTCAGCTTAGAGAAAGAATCATCACAGCTAACTGCAGTGAGGGCGCCCCCATGCCAGTTGCTAGCATATTTGCTAGTACTGTAGCCCACACGATAACCCCTACACCCACTTTACAGATAGGGAAACTGAGAGAGAGAGAGAGGGATTAAATTACTTGTCCAAGGTCATACCGTAGGAAGTGGACACGGAGAATGGTTCTCAGGTTTTGAGTTGAAGTAATTGAGTGGACAATAGTGCCCCTGGCTAAACATAGGCCTGTAGAGATGGAAAGAAGCTTGGGGAAGATGAGTAGAAATGGTGAATTTGACCTGCTATGGAAGAGTCCAGAAGTGACTTGAAGGCGGTGGCATGTGACCCTGAAGATCATTATACACTGCAGACAAGGACGTGGGAGACCCTGGCAGGTGGTGGTAGTGGGCATTACCTCCCTAGAAAACGTGTTCAACAAGAAGAGACCCAGGGTACAACAACCCAGCATTTAAGAGGTTGACAACAAAAGAAATTAGAAAAGGCTGGGTGTGGTGGCTCACACCTGTAGTCGCAGCAATTTGAGAGGCTGAAGCAGGAGTACTGCTTGGGTCCAGGAGTTCAAGACCAGCCTGGGCAACACAACGAGGCCTCCTCTCTACAAAAAAGCAAAAAGTTAGCCGTACGTGGTGGTCCATGCCTATCGTACCAGCTACTTGGGAGGCTGAGGTGGAAGGATCACCTGAACCCAGGAGGTGGAGGCTGTGGTGAGCCAAGATTGTACCACTGTCCTCCAGCCTAGGCAACAGAATGAGACCCCAACTCAAAAAAAGAGAGAGATTGACAAAGATGAAGCAGCAGAGAGAAAAGTTTCAAAGTGACTGAAAGGAAAGAAGTGTCTGAAAAATCTCAGCATCACATTGAAGTCACATCAGCCCAGGGACATGTCCATTGTTCTAACAGCTAGGACATCACTGCTTCCAAAGAGCCAGTTCAGTGAATGATGGCCCTAGAAGCCAAATGTCATGGATTAAAAGGTTATAGATGAAGACATCTTAAAAATGTAGTGTTGGCTGGGCTTGGTGGCTCGGCCGGTAATCCCAGCACTTTGGGAGGCCTAGATGAGTAGATTGCCTGAGCCTATGGGTTCGAGACCAGCCCAGGCAACTTGGTGAGACCTCGTCTCTACAATAAATAAAAAATTAGCAGGACATGGTAGTGCAGCGCCTGTGGTTCCGGCTACTTGGAAGACTGAGGCAGAAGGATCGCCTAAGCCCGGCAGGTCGACGCTGGGGCGGCAGTGAGTGTTACACTGCACTCCAGCCTGGACGACAGAGTGAGACTCCAACTCAAAAAGGGAAAAAAAATGTAGAACGTAGATTCTGTCAAGACATTTGTCATGTGTAAGGAGAAGGAGGGATGAGGGAGGAATGTGGGCTTTCCCTTAGCTGAGGAGTTAGCAGAACGGACATAGTTTGTGGTCTCATTCATTGCCCAGATGCTGCTGCATAC
The DNA here is from genome assembly GCA_027257055.1 of Cephalopachus bancanus. Taxonomy (NCBI): domain Eukaryota; kingdom Metazoa; phylum Chordata; class Mammalia; order Primates; family Tarsiidae; genus Cephalopachus; species Cephalopachus bancanus. The sequence goes on along the minus strand of JAPVLO010000015.1, from coordinate 7,385,998 downwards.
TGTGAATGTGTGTGCCCGTTTGCAAATACACATGCCCTGATGCCTGTCTGTAAGGGAGTGATGGTAAAGTCATCTGGCTGATTCTCAAAGGAAAAACTTCCAGGGAACTGTGGTCAGAACCATTGACACTGGAAGGTGCTAAGTTAATTCTAGCATCTGTTGTGCCTGGAAATGTCATTGGCAATTCTTTCACTTAGTACCTTCATGGTTGGACAATATCCTTTGGAGCAATTGCAGAGAGAGCGAATCTTGCTCTTTGGAAGGTGATTTTGATTTGGGCAGGGAAGCAACACAAAGTTGGTCAGAGATATGACTGGTGATGTTGTTAGTGACCATTTAGACTTTTCTTTTTTGGAGTCAGGGTTCCACCCTGTTGCCCAGGTGTGAGGGCAGGGGCACAGTTACAGTTCACCACAGCCTCAGCCTCCAGGACTCAGGCAATTCTTCCACCTTGGCCTCCTGAGTAGCGGGGACTAAAGCAACATGCCATCACACACAGCTAAATGTTTTGATTTTTTGTAGAGGCAAGGTCTCGGCATCTCACTATGTTGCCCAGGTTGGTCTCAGACCCCTGGACTCAAGCAGTCCTCCCACTTCGGCCTCCCATAGTGCTGGGATTACAGGCATGCACCACTGGGCCTGACCACCTTTTAGACATATAAAAATAAAAAGCTCACAGTCCGGCCTGCTGGGACTCCTTTGTCAGTTCATAAAACACCTATTGGCCTGCTCCCCTGACGTCCCCAAGAGGGCTGTTTGAGGGGCTGGGAGTCTGTCCCTATTGGAACCGTCCCCCAAGGGTAAAGGGCGTAGTATGCCATCAGCTCTCCACCCATGAGGCCAGGCAAGGAAGAGGACGGCTGTGAGGAGCTCCCTCACATCTTGCTTGCTGCCTGTCCCCTTTAGCCAATGGCAGCAGCCCCACTGAGGCTGTGCTGGGGAAGGAAAAGTTCCCACGGTCGCTGACCCAGGACAGGAAGACCAGTCATCCATCGCGCTGTAAACACTCCACTTCTACAGATAAACAGCAGTGTTCTGTCCTGCGAGGTCAGCCTGGCTGGTGACAAACCTTCCACCTTTCCCTTTGCAGGAAAGAGAACCAAAGTTGTGTGGTGTGTGTGTGTGTGTGTGTGTGTGTGTGTGTGTGTGTGTGTGTAATATGGATTCAGCATCTACCCCGGAGCCTGTTCCATAAAATTGAATTGTCCTAAAAAGGAATCAGCACTTCCTTTTAATTCTCATACCTTCAACCTTGCTGATTCAGATAAGTCCCATTAGGGATTCTGAGTCATTTTTGTGTGTGTGTGTGTTGGAGTCTCACTCTGTTGCCCAGACTGGAGTGCAGTGGCCGCTCCCCGGCCACTGCAGGCTCAAACTGCTGGGTTCCGGTGATCCTCTCGCCTCAGCCTTCCAAGTAGCTGGAACTATAGGCGCGTGCTACCATGCCCGGCTAATTTTTTAAAAAATTTATTGTAGAGATGAGGTCTCGCCAAGTTACCCAGGTGGGTCTCGAACCCGTGGGCTCAGGCAATCCACTTGCCTCGGCCTCCCAAAGTACTGGGATTGCAGGCTGAGCCACCGAGCCCGGCGGAGCTCCCTCACATCTTGCTTGCTGCCTGCCCCTGATATGTTGAAAGTAAACTTGGTCAAATCAGGTCCTTCCCTGATAGACTTTTGAAATACATGAGGATTATTTAAGTTGGACTCAAAGAGAAAATTATGGTCACTAGAGACCAGTTTAGGGAGAACTGCTTTCCGCTGCCTTTTCGGATCCCTCTCCTACAGAGTTTTCGTGCCATGCCTCATTTTCTTACTAACAGGAGATGTATACAAAAGTCCTACTTCTTTTGGTTTTGGAAACCTGAAGGGATTCAGGACAGAAACCAGTTCTTCTTAGTTTCCTCCTGATAATTGAATGAATCTCTGCCCAGAAATAAGGTGCATGGCCTTAGGGTACCTCAGCCATTCAGGAAATAGTCACACAAACACTCCATATTAGGTCTCAGAAATTTTTAAAAATTATTATGAAATTACAGATATTCACTATGCAGATTTAAAAATACAAAAATAGTAATAAAAATATAAACCTTATATTACAATACCATCAACTGGAGATACCATTAATACTTTGATATTTATACTTCTAAACTCTTCTCTGTGCAACCCTTTTGTGCTTAAAAAAGATAGATACTGGCTGGGCGCGTTAGCTCAAGCCTATAATCCTAGCACTTTGGAAGGCCGAGGCAAGGGATTGCCTGAGTTTGCGGGTTCAAGACCAGCCTGGGCAACATGGTGAGAACTCATCTCTACAATAAAAATCAAAAAAATTAGCCGGGCGTGGTAGCACGCACTTCTAGTCTGGCTACTTGGAAGGCTGAGGTGTAAGGATCACTGGAGTGAAGCTCAACAGGTCAAAGGTGCTGTGGCCATGAGTGTGCCTCTGCACTCCTGCCTGTGTGATGGAGTGAGACTCCAACTCAAAAAAAAGATAGATACCTAACTGGACGTGGTGGCGTGCATATGTAGTTTTAGCTACTTGGAAGGCTGAGGCAGGATCGCCTAAACCCAACAGGTCAAGGCTGCAGTGGTCGTGAACATGCCACTGCACTCCAGCCTGGGCGACAAGAGTGAGACTTCAACTCAAAAAAATAAAAAAGATACATAAATATATAGATATATACAAAATAGACAGATGATAGATAGATAGATAGAAGCTTAAGCTGCTCTGTGGCCTGCCTTCCTATGACACTGAGCTTCTAGAATGTGATTCTTACAGACCGCATATAACATTGCGTGATTTATCTTTTGTTATTTTCTTGTAATGAGAAATAGAGGCCTTCTTAGGGTTGCCAGCAATCTGCAATGGGATGAGGCTTATGGGCTTACAACCTAGGCGTTCCTCTCCAGCCTTCTTAAGCACTCTGCCTCTCTTCTCTCGTAGGAACTCCCCATGTGGCTGGCGGGAAGACCCTCAGCGCCCTGGAGTCCCCGGCGCCCCCCAGCCAGCGTCCGCCCGCAGGCACCCCGGCCCTCCACATGAGCCTGCTTGACATGAGGCGGAGCGTGGCGGAACTCAGGCTCCAGCTCCAGCAGATGCGGCAGCTCCAGGTACAGACCTGGAGTCCCTCCCACACGGCATCCTCTGACTCGGGTCCCCCGAGGCAGCATTCTCCTCCTCCCCTGTCCTCAGTCCTCCTTCCCCTTCCCTGGGCTTTTGCTGCCATCCTTCTCCTGGGGTTAACTGAAGTCCCCAAGAGCAGAATCATAATGGCATGGTTTCCCGTTACACACACACACAATCCTGGCCTAGTTCCTTCCATTGTAACTGCAGTCCACCGACAACCACTTCTGTAAGCCACATATGATTTGACACAGGAAGAAACCATTCAACATCTGTTTTTGGACAAGAGCCGAAAGGAGGGAGCCTCAGGGAGCAGGCCCACAGCCCGTCCAGGCTGCCTCCTGACAGTGTGGGCTCCATCTTCCTCCACAGGGAGCAGACACAAAGGGGATCGTCAGCCAGGCTTTTTTTTTTTTTCCCTGCAAGAAGCCGTGATGTATTTAGAACTTTGACTTGAGACTAGAAGATGAATTCATAAGGTAAAACAGCTACTGTGGATGATTTGTTAAGAAAAACATCTGCATTTGATGTGAATGGTGTGAGCCGGCTTTTCCCTACCCTTTTCCATTGTTGAGGAATAGATGAGCTGAAGGAATCAAAGGGGGAGGAAAATGGCCCTTCGTGTCATGAATCTTGGCCAACAATTCCCATAGGTCTGCCACAGCAGCAAGTCTGTCTCCTGGTCCTGGGAAGTAAGGAGGCGGGGCTATGCTTTTCTGGATAAACTCGTGTTTGCTCTGTGTCACCTCCCCCAACCACACCCCTGGTGGTAGGTTGGGCACTGATAATAGAGTGCTGGCTTAGACGCCATGCAGGCATCCTTCTCGACTTCCAGAAGCTAGTAACCCAAACAGTGCTGAGAGCTGAGCACATCCAGGAGCCTGGAGTGGCCACACAGGTTTGGCGTCCTCAGTAGCCAGTTGGATGCCATCTTCTGAGCCCTTTCCTCAGTAGGGAAATGGCTTCTAATGGCTACTCTTCTCCTTCTTTGGCACGCTGATGGCATGATCCCTACTAATAAAGAGTAAGAAAATGATTTCCAGGCCAGGCGTGGTGGTTCACGCCTGTAATCCCAGCACATTGGGAGGCTGAGGCGGGAGTCTTGCTTAAATCCAGGAGTTTGAGACCAGCCGGGGTAACATATCAAGTCCTTTCTCTACAAAAAATATAAAAATAAACTGAATGTAGTGGTGCACGCCTGTAGTCCCAGCTACTTAGGAGGCTGAGGCAGAAGGATCACCTGAATCCAGGATGTCGAGGCTGCAGTGAGTCAGGATCACGCCACTGCACTCCAGTCTGGGCGAGAGAGTGAGATCGTGACTCGAAAGAAAAAGAGAGAAAGAGAGAGAGAGAGAGAGAGAGGGAGAAGGAGGGAGAGGTTTCCGCTTGCCCTCCACCTACCAAAAGCAAACAGATGGGCAGCTGGTTTGAGAGACTTGCCCTGAGGCCCATGCATGGGTTTTGAGGGTTGCTGGAACAGATCACACTGTCCAGTGCTCAGATCTCCAGGGCTACTTTGTCTCTCAGGCAACGTCCCACACGCCTTGGACATCTAATGCAAATTCATTTAAATCCTCTTCTGAGTCACATCATCTGTGACAGTCTCATCCTGTGCGCTAACTTCCTTTGTTTTGCAATTATAAAGACATTTTGCAACGAAATGAAGTCTGTAGGCTGGGCTAGGGTTGTGTGCAGAGGTGACAGAGTCACATGTCTTCAGTATCCAGGCAGTAACAATAAGCAAAGCAGAGGAAGGACAATGGCAAATTGGCTCCTTTAAAGGACAGTCGCTGCTCAGTTCAACATTAGAGTCCAGTGTTTCTAGATGTCTCAATATTTCTAAGGAATCTGGAAATATAGGTTTGATATGAAATATTTCTTTTATTTTTAAATGTTGGAAAGTAATTAAAAACTGATTACTTAGTATTCTGCAGGCCAACGGACGAGTGCAGGCCAGAGGCGGCCTGTCTGCTCCCTGGTTTGCTCTTACTTGGGGCTTCTGGAGGTTAAGCCCCTTCTTCGCACTGCTCCTGCCTTTGGGCGCCATCTGCTGGTCATTTGGAAACTGTGCTCTCTTCGTTGGACACAGAAATGTGTGTACCATGTGTATGAGTACCTAACTGCTCTCAAAACGAGCATGTGTTGGTTTGGGGACAGGGGCGAATTGCCTTAGCGTAAATATCACACTCCCTCTGGATATTTCGGAGGCGCTAGAGGCAAATTTGATACCAAGCCTATGATGTTTGCAGCTATGGCATCACCCAGGTGGTGGCTGGCACTGCTTGGTCCTCTGGCTGCCTGGGAGGCACCACTCACGACTTGCCTTTCCTGGCAGCCCTTGAACCATGGTGGCTCAGGGCTGAAGAGTAGCTGTCTTAAACCAAGAAGTCCTTTGCTCAAAGTCTGGGAATGCTATCTTAGCCACACAAGTTTCTTTATTGTTCCAGAACTGCCCTAGTTTTCTGGCTTTCTGGGAAGAAAGAACAATGAGCACATGTGCTCTTAAGCTTAGGAGTCTGTGTTGTCCTAGAGAGCAGACCCAGGGACAGATGAGCACTGTGGTGTCTGGCCTGGCTGCTACTGTTTCTGCTTCTCTTTGTGTTCTCGGGGTCCCATTCGGCTTTCCTCCCCCTTAGGCTTCCATCTTTCGGTCAGGGGAGTCTATTTAACACAAAAACAGGTTAGACTCAGTAGCTCTCTTCGTCCCAGTTCTCCTTCAGCGTGTGTATTCTTCCACACCAAATATGGAGTGCAGCCCCACAGTGATTATAAGTCCAATAATGAGCCATCATTAGAGATATACGAAACTCTCTAGACTCGTCTCAAAAAGAACAAAAATTGAATTAGAAATTCAAATGTTCTTTGAACTGTGTTATAAAATAGTGAAACTGAATGAAATCGCTTGTGCTTGGCAGCCGGCTCCCAGTAATTAGATAATTAAATCACTGGAAAGTCCTAGACTGTAGAGCATATCTATTTGGGCATTTCATTTTCAGGATTGATGAATTATTCTCAGGAGTAGAAATTTGATGCAGACACAGTGAGGTGGGCAGATTTCAACAGGGCAAAAGAAATATCAAGGGAGGCATAAGAAGGCTGAGCAGAAGATCGAGGACCCTGTTAAAACCCTGTTCATATACTTTTCTGTTCTCTGGTTTTATATGAACTATCCGTCTAAGAATGGTTCTCAACCCTGGCTACTCGTTAGAATGACCAGAGGCCCTTAATGAAAATGCCACTACCCAGGAACGACTGCCAGAGTCTGACATCATTGGTGTGGACTAGAGGCTAGGCACTGGTGATTCTGGAATGTTCCAGAGTAAGAACTACTGCCCTCGGGTATTATGAATACTTAGTCTATGGAGATGCCTTCTGGAAATGTTGAGATCGGTCAACAAAGGTATGAAGGTGTAATCACAAAGGATGAGACAGAAACAAATGAGATAGCCACCAATCTTTTAAGTACAAAAGATACACCCAATGACTTAAAGCCCTGAGTTCAGACAACATGCCTCATCCCCAGTGGCTACGGGGATGTGTCCTCTACTTAGCCACACTTGATGCAAGAGTCTTTAGCCCAGGCTGGAGTGTAGTGGCACAATCACTGCTCACCGTAGCCTCAACCTTCTTGGGTCAAGCGGTCTCCCTGACTCAACCTCCTGAGTAGGTGGGACTACAAGCATGTGTCACAATGCCCAACTAATTTTTTTTCTTTTTTGGTAGAGATGAGGTCTCACCATGTTGTCCAGGCTGGTATTGGGCTTCTGGCCTCAAGTAATCCTCCTGCCTCAGCCTTCCAAAGTGATGGAATTGCAGGTGTGAGCCACCACATCTGGCCACTATGGAACTTTTATAGTGTTATGCTCCCATGACCAAATAATTGTTGGGACCAAATGTGGGTGACTCACACCTATAATCCCAGCACTTTGGGAGGCCAAGGCAAAAGGATTGCTTGAGGCCAGGAGTTCTACACCAGCCTGGGCAACATAACAAGACTGTGTCTCTACAATACATTTTAAAAAGAAAAACAAAAATTAGCTGGTTGTGATGGCACACACCTGTCGTCCCAGCTTCTCAGGAGGCTGAGGCAGGAGTATCACCTGAGACCAGGAGTTTGAACCTGCAGTGAACCATGATCATACAGCTGCGCTCCAGCCTGAGTGACAAAGTGAGACCCTGACTCAAAAAAACAAAACAAAAAACAGTTGTCTGTAATTTGTTAGCAGTAATAGAAAAGGGTCTTGTCTAGGTCTTATACCTAACAAATGTTCTCTTCTAAAGGTGGTTATCATTGTCTACTGCCTTTCCTGATGTGATTTAGTAAAAGTCTCATTTTTCTAAGTAATGAGTGACATCTTTTTCCCAGATGCATTCCCATAGTACTTGCATTTTACCAAAACAGTCCATATCTACAGAAGTGACAGTACTTCCACCCCTCTCTGTGGGTGGCTGAGAGGAGAGAGAAGCTTCTGGAAGATATGGTACAGGCACTGTGGAGTCCAGATAAGACTTGGCCTAAGAGACAATGAATCTATCCTACTTCTCTAATTCTCACACATTTTGGGGGACCCTATCTCCCTATTCTGTTTCCTGATAAATAAAAAATTGGGTTATTCTGAACTTCATGTGACAATTTTAGGACTCCTGGGGATTTGCTATCTCTTCCCAAGAGAGGGAGGAGGTAAGATACCAACATAAAACATAAACATAGCAGTCCATAGAGCCCTTGTATTTGACGTGATAACATCCAACACAGTTAGCTGAATGCGTCTTTTTGTAAGATAGTGCCTCTTGAAAATGTGCCAGAGTCTCATTTATCTTCTGACATCCAGAATAATGGTCTGTGGAACATGCCTGTCTGAGAAAAGCTCACTGGAGGTTGGCCTGTGTGAGGCAGATCTTTTTCCCCTGCCAGGCAGAAATAATAAATGGAACTAGCTGGTCTCGGTGGTTCAGCCTGTAATCCCGCGCCCTTGGGAGGCTGAGGTGAGTGGATAGCCTGAGCCCGCGGGTTTGAGACCCACCTGGGCAACTTGGCGAGACCTCATCTCTGCAATAAATCAAAATGAGCCAGGCGTGCTAGCGCACGCCTGTAGTTCCAGCTACTTGGAAGGCTGAGGCGGAAGGATCGCCGGAGCCCAGCAGGTCGAGGCTGCGGTGGCTGGAAGCAGTCACTGTACTCCAGTCTGGGTGACAAGAGTGAGACTCCAACTCGAAAAATAAATAAATAAATAAATAAATAAATGGAACTAGTACAGGGGCTGATGATTAGACTGCTGAACAATGTACCGAGCTCTGGTCACATCTTCAAACAGCAAGAGGTTGTCGAAGATGGGGAGATAGCACCCCAATTGCATGTAGCTGTGGCCAAGCATCCTTTGTTTTGTTCCCTGAAGCCTGGGGGTAACTTATCCAGGTGGTCAGAAGTCATTCTGGGGTTTGACCATTCTCATGAAACTTCCTGATTTGTAATAGCACTGCTGTTCAGTGTCACTTGCTGGATAGCAATATCAGTCCAATTATTATATTATCCACTGTGGGCAAGAAATCAAGATTTTACCTAAAAAATCAAGACTTTACCTAAAGCAAGATCGAGGATGCGAGATAGCAGTCTGTTTTCAGGTGGGTGGATTTTGGTTTAGGCAATTTGCTAATTTCTTCATGAAGTGATATGGATAACTTATTTGATCTGATTAAAATTTTAATGGCCAAGAACATTATTTCTGTCTAAGTATGCTTATAATTAAATGGCCAGGTGCTTTCAGTAAATGATGTTTCCAGCTATGAGGGAATAACTGCAGCTCCACTTGCCTTCCCACTGTTGACAACTAGAAAACTGAAAAATAAGTAAACGTGTGAGACAACTATTTTCAGAAATTGGGCAACAGGACTGTGATGCGTAGGAAAGAGAAACAAAGGAGGTGAAACTACAGTTGGCTCAGCTTTCTGCCTGGAAGTACTTTTCATATCTTAATGCAGGAAGGGATGACCCGAGCATGGCACTGACTGTCGTACTAAGTTGAGAAGATTAAAGTTTAAGGAGCTGAGATAACTAGACTTTGTGGACTGGAGTACCAAATAGAAGAAAACTCTGCAGAGAAAGAACTGCTTAAATATGTGGGTCTGTTATTGAATAATGAACCAAGCATGTGTGCAAGCAGGCAATGACCTTGGTGCGGGGCTGAAAAAGTCCCCCGAGCTCACACAGAACTGAGAGATGCTCATGTTCTGATCATCAGGAGAGGGAAGGAAGGCTTACTGAGCCCATGGGAGTAGAGATCAGAGAAGGGCTAACCCTCCTCTTAGTACTAAACCAGTCAAAAAGATTCTAGAGTAGAGAGTTACCCTAACAGTTTAAAAATAAGCCTCCACCAGCCTGAGCAACATAGTGAGACTTCATCTCTATAAAAAATTTAAAAATTATCTGGGCATGGTGGTGCATGCCTGTATTCCCAGCTATTCAGGAGACTGAGGTAGAGGAATTGCCTGAGCCCAGGAGATGGAGGTTGTGTTGAGCTGTGATTGTGTCACTACACTTCAGCCTGGGCAACAGAGTGAGACCCAAACTCAAAAAAAAAAAAAAAAAAAGCAGCTTCTAAAAGATACAGTTGATCCACAGATAACTGTCTGCCAGAGAAAGCTCAAAATCTGTCAAAGAAAACAATAAAAATTCAGAACTCCATGTCCAACATCCACTCAAAAATTACTAGATGTGTTATGATGCCGAAAAGTGTGACCTTAAGAAAACTCAGTTAATAGAAACCAGCCAGAAATTACAGGGTTAATGAAATCAGTAGCAAGAACTTCAAAACAGCTATTGTAATTTTTCTCAAGGATTTAAAGGAAAACATGAACATAATGAAGCAAGAAATTAAAGGTATCAAAAATACCCAAGTGGCACTTTCAAGAGCTGAAAAACACAATATCTGAATGGGCTTAACAGAAAATTAGTCACTGCCCAAGTAAAGCATCAGTCAATTTGAAAACATAGCAATGGAAAATGTCCAAACTGAAGTACAGAGATGCAAAAGACTGAAGAAAACGAACTAAAATTTAGTGGCCTGTGAAACAATATTAAGTGGTCAAGTAAAAAGAGAAAAATATTCAAAGAGATAATAGCTGAAATTTTTCCAGATTTGATGAAAGCTGTAAATCCACAGATCAAAAAGCTCAATTAATCAATCAAAATTAAAATTTAAAAAGCTCAATAAACCCTTAGAATGCTAAACACAAAGGAAGCCACACCAAAGCACAGTGTAATCAACTTGCTAAAAATCTTAAAAGCTGCCAGAGGGGATGGGGAAAAAAGACACATTAGATGCAAGGAAACATAAATAAGAATTACCATCGACTTCACCAGAAACAGAAGGCAAGTCAGAAGATAATGGAATGACATCTTTAAAGTACTGAAAGTAAAAAACTTTTAAAAGATAGAGAACACTTCCTAACTCATTTTATGAAGTTAGCATTGCCCTAAGAGCAAAACCCTAAGACAAAGACATCATAAGAAAAGAAAACCACAAACCAAAATCCTAAAAATAGATGTAATAAATCCTTAACAAAATATTAGTAATTGAATCCAGCAAGACGTAAAAAGGATAATACATTATCCCAGAGTTTTATCCTAGCAATACAAGATTATTTTAATGTGAAAAAAACTAGCTGGGCTCAGTGGCTCAGCCTGTAATCCCACAATTTGGGAGGCTGAGGTGAGTAAATTGCCTGAGCCCGTGGGTTCGAGACCCACCTGGGCAACTTGGCGAGACCTCATCTCTACAATAAAATTAAAAAATCAGCCGGGCATGGTAAGATATTGTGTTTTACAGTGCGTGCCTGTAATTCCAGCTACTCGGAAGGCTGAGGCGGAAAGATCGCCGGAGCCCAGCAGGTCAAGGCTGCAGTGGCCGGGAACGGCCACTGCACTCCAATCTGGGCGACAGAGTGAGGCTCCAACTCAAAAAAAAAAAAAAAAGTGAAAAAAACTAAAATAAAACTAGAAAAAAACACTAATCAGTGTATTTGACTTCATTAACAGAATAAAAGAGAAAAATCATATTGTCTCAAGAAATGCAGGAAAAGTATATGACAAAATTTAACATCAATGATAAAAGCACTCAGCGCTTCAGGAGTGGAAGGAAACTTCCCCAACCTGGTACAGGTTGTCTGTGAATAACCTACAGAAAACATAGTTAGTGATGAAGCACTCGGCACACTCCCCACAGCATCAGGGACAGGCCGAGAAGCCTGTTCTTGCTTCTACTTAACCTCATAGCAAAAGTCCTAGCAAGTGCCATAAGGCGAGAAAAAGAAATAGAGGCATATAGATGGGAAGCAAAAATGTATATTGGCTTTCCTCACAAAGGACATGATTGTATGCATACATATACATGATTGTATCCATTTTGTATCCACGGAATCCACACACAAAAAAATTGCTACCAGAGGCCAGGCACGGTGGCTCACACCTGTAATCCCAGTATTTTGGGAGGCCGAGGCAGGTGATTGCTTGAGCCCAGAGTTTGAGTCTTGTCTAGGCAATGCAGCAAGATATCATCTCTACAAAAAAAAATTTTTTTAAGTTAGCTGGGCGTGGTGGTGTGCTCCCCTAGTCCCAGCTACTCTGGAGGCTGAAGCAGCAGGCTTGCCTGAGCCCATGCGGTTGTGGCTATGATGAGCCGTGGCTGTGCCACTGCACCCCAGCCTGGGTGACAGAGCAAGACCCCAACTCAAAAAAAATGCTGCCAGAGGCAAGTGAATTGAGCAAGATCACTAGAATCAAGTCAATATAGAAAAATATTAAAATGTGAATATATCTGCACAGTAGAGTTCCACTCAGCACTGAAAAGAATGAATGACTGAAATACTCAGCAGCATGGCTGGATCCTAGAACCATATGCTGGACAAAAAAAGTCGGACACAAAGGATACAACAGTGTCATACCATTCCCTTGATATAATGTCTGGAACAGGAGAAACTAATCTATAATGACAGAAAGCAGACCGGTGTTTCCTTGGCCTGAAGTCTGGGCATTGATTGGTTACAAAGTGTCCCAAAAGAACTTTTTAGGGTGATAGAAAATGGTATCTATCTTTTCAGCTATAGTTCTATCGGTATACACATTTGTCAAAACTCATTGAACTGTGCACTCAAAATGGGTATATTTTATTGTTTGTAAACTGTGCCTGCATAAAGTTGATTTTAACTATTGAAACGTAGGTATGTCTTCCTGAGTGAAAATCAGCTTCATGATGTGAGCTGCCGGTGACTAATTTACTCGAAGCATTTAGAGAGAGGGGTTGGTCTGTGTCACATCTCGGGCGCTTCCTTTTGCTCTGCTGAAAGATCAGGGACTGTCTTGCATCCTGGATACTGGCAAGAGCACCAGGCAGGGAGAGCAGGGAAACAGGGAAGTGGACAGAGAACCCATACAGACATTCCTCCATCACGATTCCTTCCTCACTGCCATGTGCCAGCCGTTGTGCTGTGACAGACCCCCTCTTCAGTATTCCCAGTGGGGTCGTGGAAAGCCCCTCTTTCTGGGAAGGAGGAGAATAAAGCTTAGAACTCAAGGGCAGCCTCTCCCTTCCCTCCTCTTCTGGTGGAGGAAGTCAAGTCGTATTTAAATATTACACACAGTCGTGTTCTTCCATTATCTTCATAGTCTTCTCAGAAATGTTATACTGAGATTTGTTCACAGAACAAACACAGTTGACCCTTGACCGACATGGGGATTAGGGCTGCTGGGCCCCCCACACAGTCCAAAATTCAATGTATAACTTTTGACTCCTCCAAAACTTAACTACTTATACCTACTGTTGACCTACTGTGACCCCTGCCACAGCCCCGGAAGTCAGGGCAAGCCCTGGGGCATGAGAGCTGAGCCCAAGCCATCCCCGAGCCCTCGGGTCACTGCCTTACTGAGAACATAAACCATCAGTTAACATCTATTATGAGCCAGGCTCGGTGGCTCAGCCTGTAATCCCGTGCTTTGGGAGGCCGAGGTGAGTAAATTGCCTGAGCCCGCGGGTTCGAGACCCGCCTGGGCAACTTGGCAAGCCCTCATCTTTACAATAAATCAAAAAATTAGCCGGGCATGGTAGCGCGCGCCTGTAGTTCTGGCTACTCAGAAGGCTGAGGCGGAAGGATCGCCGGAGCCCAGCAGGTCCAGGCTGCGGTGGCCGGGAGCGGCCACTGCACTCCAGTCTGGGTGATAGAGTGAGACTCCAACTCAAAAAAAAAAAAAAAAAAAAGAATGTTCTGGAAACTGTGGGAATTGTGGGCTTCTGTATCCAAGCAGCCAACCTCCAATCCAGGAAAATTAGTAAGTTGCCAAGGGCCTTGGGCTCATCTAGAATCATTATAATTGCCAACGTCAACATCAAGTCCTACATTTGAGGGTCTCTGATTCCTGGTATAGGGTACATGAAATCATACAAACAGGGAGGACACAGGCCTTCTTTTAACTGATACTCTGAAATATTTCATAGCTAAAACACCCCTTGTTGAGCACCTACTGTATACCAAGCAGTATTTCATGTAACTCTCAGAGTAGCCCTGACCAGGAAAGTGGATTCCTCATCCTTAGAGGTAAAGAAAGGAAGACCACACGAGTATAAGTCACGTGCCAGAGTCTCACAGTAATCTAGGGAGAGGGTTGGGATTTGGCCCAAAGGCTTCTAGACTCCAAAGCTGGTGCTCTGGGCTGCTCCCTATGAAAATATGTCAGCGAGGGTTGATGTTTGTTGTCCATGATGTGAGTCTAGAAAGGATCCTGTTTTTTTGCAGAATCAGACAGGAAAGTCTGGTTTTCCCTCTGATGTTGGTTGAAGAAGCAATATCCTATAGTTTTTGCTCCTTTTCCTTTCTCCTGAAATGGAGATTAAACTGCAGGGCTTTGTACCCAAAGCCACTTCTGAAGACCACGAGGTGTTCGATCGCCGCCATGTCAGGCAGGCAGAGCACACTGAGGCCGATGTATCTTGTTCCCCAGCTACAGAACCAGGAGCTGCTGAGGGCAATGATGAAGAAGGCTGAGCTGGAAATCAGCGGCAAAGTGGTGGAAACCCTGAAGAGGCTGGGGGATCCTGTGCAGCGACAGCGCGTCCTGGTGGAGCAGGAGAGGCAGAAATACCTCATTGAGGAAGAGAAGATCGTCAAGAAGTTATGGTGAGTGCCAGTCACTTGTTGCATGTTGAGTTGTTTCACCTGAATTACCTTTACCCACAAGGAGGTCCTTCCCACTTGGTGCCCTCACCCTCTCTATTTATTGAGCACCTCCTATGTACAAGTTAGAGTTCTGCTGGTGCTGGTATCATTGGACCCTTAAACACCCATCCATCGAGGCCCAAGGAATTCAGTAGCCCTCAGGTGACTGAACTTGTGTTTTAAAAGTTGCAGCATTGGCTGGGTGCAGTGGCTCAGCCTGTAATCCCAATATTTTGGGAGGCCAAGGCGAGAGGATTGCCTGAGTCTGGGGGTTCGAGATCAGCCTTGGGCAACCTGGTGAGACCTCGTCTCTACAATAAATCAAAAAATTAGCCAGGCGTGGAAACACGCACCTGTAGTTTCAGCTACTTGGAAGGCTGAGGTGGAAGGATCACCTGAGCCCAGCAGGTCAAGGCTGCACTGGCCGTGAGCATGTGCTGCACTCCAGCCTGGGCAATAGAGTGAGACTCCAAATCAAGAAAAATAAAATATAAAAAATAAAAATGTTGCAGCATTGCTGGGCATGGTAGCGCATGCCGGAAATCTCAAGTACTCAGGAGGCTGAGGTGGGAAGATTGCTTGAGCCCAGGCATTCAAGGCCAGCCTGGGCAACATAGTGAGATCCTAATTCTTTTAAAAAAAAGAAAGAAAGAAAGAAAAGGTTGCAGCATCATACTCTTTTCTAGTGCTGGGCAACATAAAGTTAAAAGGAACAAGTGGCAAAACCCAATGATAAATGAAATGTGTATATTTCATCTCAATAAATGAAAAACTAGTGGCCAAAATAACACAGCACTAAAATAATCTTCCAATTATTCCGCTGTAGTCAAAAATCGCAAAAGAAGAATTTAAGTCTAAAGTGCATCTGATCCCGAATGAAAGATGCTTCCTTGGATGTTCTGAATGTTATTCAAGGCACTTATTGAAAGCATCTATCAAGTCCCACTATTGAAGTGAGCAGAGGTTTATTACTCTCTTGCCATGAGGCAGGCACATCTTTTATGTTAATGTGAATTTTGTTATGCAATGAAGATTTATCATAGAATTATTTCACCTTTTAGCATAATGAGTAGTAATTGCTAAGGATTTCTCTAGTATTGGGAATTCTCCTATTTCTTAGAAAGTTTAAATCTCCCAAGTTGGGATTGCAAAGGAGGAATCTGCTAATTCTTCTTATGACTGAAATGACCGGAAGTCTTCTTGATGACAGGTGTTGTACTCTGTCATCCATCTCACATGGGAGCTGAAGCTGACATCTCCCTGGAAGCCAGCCCCATGTGTTTGATTAAAATTAGAATGTCCTTCTCAACAGTCTAGAGAAAAAAAAAATTTAGTTATTCTTTTCCTAATAAATTAAATCAGGCTGCTGTTCATCCACATCTCAAAATAGCTCCTAAAACTTTACTTAGTTCAAACATAACAGACAGAGCTAATCACCCACTGTGAGTTGGTAAGGCTATTATTTGTCTGAAATGTTTTTGTGACAACCCAATTATCTAACACTAGGCCTCAAGATTCTTCTTTAAAATGACATATTCTTTTAACAATATGTATGGAAATTTTCCAATAAAATTATAGAAGTAAATTGCCTTCCTTTAAAAATCGTGTTTCTTGGTTAATTAAGATAATTCTTGCTTCTGGCCTAGAAAATCTCAGTAACATCCTGAGTCTAGTAGCCCAGCATAGGAATGAGGCAGAAAGTGTAATAGCACGAACACATCCTCAGAGGGCTTTATCTGGTTGAATCCATGGGACGGATTCAAATGAATAAGACACATGCAGGGCCCTTGGGAGGCATCAGTCTAGCAAAGCAGAACATGGAAATATGAGGACAGCACAAAGCAAGGGGTGTACAGGCACCGTGTGAACCTACACCAAGGAGAGACTGACCCAGGGATCAGGAAGACTTAGCCTGAATTAAGGTCTTCTTCATATGCCCACAGTACCCTGCACATAGTAGTTTCAGAAATGGTTTGTTAAATTTTACTGAGAGGCAGTGTGGGCAGAGCTGCCCCTGCACACAGCGCCCCTGCTGGCCACCACAGAAAATAATTTTCTATTTTTTAAAAAATGAAAAAACACATGACCTTGAAGACAGGGAATTTCATCAGTAGCGGCTAGAGAGGGAGGGTGCTCTAGGCAGGGGACCCCATAAACCAACAAGTCTCTGGATCTGGAAAGTGTAGGACGTTTGGAGCATTGGGGTAGTCCAGTTAGGCAGGACAGATGGGTGTAAGATGGATGTTAATAATGTCTCGTATTTGGGGTGTGCCGTTTCCATATGTACCTGGCCGTCCTGAATCATGGACCATACTCAGGCCTTGGATACCTGGGAGATGTCTGTCTGTGCTGTGCTTAGATTGGAAGATTGTGTAACAGAAACCTGGGTTTCTGACTTTTCATGAACACTGCTGGGTTCAACTCCAGATTCACAGGTTCTCTGGATGGGCCTTAGGAATCTGCAGTTTACAAAGCATGGTGAAGGTATTCTGAAACAAGTTTGCATTTGAACATTACTGCCCGGCATGATGACGTTGCTGAGGGTTTTGTTTTGATCAAGGAAGTAGCACAGTCAGAGTTATGTTTGAGAGACGTCCCCCTGGTGACCATGCATGGGACTGATTGAAGGTGAAAGAGACCGCAACCTGGGGGCCACATTGGAAGCTACTGTGACAGTCGAGGCAAAAGACAAAAAAAGGCCAGAGCCAAGCAGTGGAAATAGGAACAGGAAAAGAAGTCACACGCAAAATGCACGAAGGTACAATCACTAAAACTAAGTCTGAAGATGTTTCTTTAAAACATCTTTTGAAAGATACATCCTTTAAGTAATAGTGTAAAGTTTCCTTGCACCTTCTATAAGGTATAAGGTAGGTGAACTCACTGAATGGATAGGTCTGAGTGGCAGGAGAGTAGGCTATGAAAGCCAGCCAGAAATAGCTAGAAGAGAAAAATCTGAATGTTTCTAGCATAAACAAACATATTTAATGTGATGGATATCATGTGAATGTTTTAAGTGATCACACGTACTCCAAAACGATGTATATCTATTATGCATCGATTTAAAAAGAGTTTATAAAAAATAAAAAGACAAAAAAAAAGACAGCTAGAAATTTCAACTTTGACGTCAGGAAGACAATAATATCTCTCCCTCCCTTCCCCTCCTCATCTTCCTCTTCCTCTTCTCTCTCCTCACCCTCTGCCCCCCCCCTTTGTTAGGCTAAGTTACTGGTGAGCCATTCAGAGGCAGAGAGATGAAATTTGGGTCTCAAACTATAGAGAGAAACTGAGTCAAGATAATTTCTACATGGAAATAAGAGTTGGACTTCTAATAACAATCAGTTGAAATATGTTCTGACAAACTACATGCTTCTTTTGAACAAAGGTAGAGTGGAAAGTAACTTCAGCAAATAGAATACAATAAACTAGCATCTGTGAACATCTGACATTCTGTTGAACAAAGGTTATATTTCAAAAATCATATTGATTACTATATCAAAAATTTATTTTCATCATTTATTTTAGTCTCTTTTAGATTTTTGAATTCACAAATTGGATTCTTAATGCTTTATCTAAAATAAGTATTATAAACAAGTGCATAGAAATGACAGTGTTGTGTACAATCATATCAGTACATGTTTCTGTGTGTGCCACAAAGCTGTGAGGTCTAAGGGCCTCTGTGTGCAAGGTCATGAAATCCAAGAGGCACATTGTGTAGAAGGCACTACAACAGAATTTTAGGCAGAATGACTTTGGGTCACATGACAGTGCCTTGTGGTATTGCAGACTGAAAGGCCTGTCAGTTGTTAAGGAACCATGATAATATTTGGGTCTTAGCTTCTCCAGCAAAGCCTTGCAGTACCAGACACTGGAAAACACAAGGAACAACTTTTTTGGTTATACAATGGAAAAGAACTTGTCCACACAAAGCTACCCTACTCCGAGCTCTTCAGTGGGATGCACATGATGTCTCTGCCTCAAGCATGCAGTAGCTGTGGGACGTTTCCTGTGGGTGTGGTCACAGGACCCTGGGCACCTTTCTGTGGACAGTGAGCAGTGACCTTTCCTCATTGGTCCTAGGGGAGTTTATTTCACCTGAAATGGTTACAAGCAATTTTGAGCCAGTTTCCACAACAGAATGAAAGACATCACCAAAAACCCCATCCCACTTCTTAGAGGTGGGGGAAGTTGTCCTTTGCCCTAGAGTCCTGGAACATAGGGACTACCCGTGTCCCTCCCGAGCTTGATGTGATCCATCGCTCCATCACGTGCCCGCTTGGAGGAGAGGGCCTTTGAGGGCCATCTGTTTACAGATGACACTGGACCTTCCTTTCCTCCCGCCTGTCGCGGGCTCCACGCCCAGGGCTCCAGGACGCAGAATCGCTGTTCACTTACTGCCACCTAGTGGCATAGTTCTCAAAGTTCTTCCCAGCAAACTGAAATGAAACAAACTCGTGTTTAGGATGGGGTTAGGAATGTGCTGGGAGGCAGGTGGTGGTGGTTTCGAGTGGAAGACCTTAATCTATCTCTCTGTGGAAGCTGGCATCTCCCCTACCCACAGATGTACACACACACACCCAGAGATCTGATCTGTGCTCATTTCTCCTCTTGGTAGCCTGGAGAGGAAAGAGTCAAGCTGATCAGCATAAACCCGAGGTTCTCAGTCACAAGCAATTTTTCTCGCCTTCCCCAGGGATACTTGGCAATGTCTGGAGACGTTGTTTGTCACAAATTGGAGTAGGCATGGTTGCTACTGGCATCTAGTAAATAAAGGCCAGGGGTTTATCCTACAATGCACAGGACAGCCCCCCAGGAATAAGAATTATTTGGCCCAGAATGTCAAATGCAAAGTTGAGAAGCCTGATAGAAATCAGCCCGGCTTCTCATATGTTCCACTACAGTGCATGCACACACGTGTGTGTGCTCTCTCTCTCTCGCTCGCGCTCTCTCTCTCTCTCTGTGTCTCTTAAATACATATGTTTATATGTCTCCCTCTCTGTCTCTTTCTCTCCCCCTGCTGTCTCTCCCCACCTCCTCTATCTCGCTCCCTTTCTCTGTCTCTCTCCCTCTCTCTGTTTCTTTTCCCCTCTGTTTCTCTCCCTCTCTTCCTCTCCCCGCCTTTCCTTCTCCTCACAAAGTACATATACCCCTCCTTCCCAACATTGGCACCCTGAAAATGAAGAATGGGTGCTCTGTCAGCCAGGCACTATCTTCCTCAGGCCAACCCGGACCTCCCTATGAACAGGCCCTGGGGAAACTTCCTTATTCCCACCTCACACCACCGCAGAGTGTTCCAAGCCACCATTCTTAGATCACCATTCTACGATGATCTAAGTGGAAGGTGGGCCGTGGCTAGGGTAGGATACAAAACAGGAGGTCCAGAGGGCACATGGCCCTGGCACCTTCTCAGCGAGGCCCGTGTGCTGGTCTGCTTGTCCCCACAGTGAGCTTGAAGACTTTGTTGAAGACTTGAAGAAGGACTCCACGCTAGCTGCCCGAGTGGTTACTTTAAAAGATGTGGAAGATGGGGCTTTCCTCCTGCGGCAGGTGGGCGAGGCTGTAGCCACCCTGAAAGGTAAGCTTTCTGCTGGAGTAGTCTGGGGTATGTTTCTTGGGTGTCACATTATGAAGGATTCACTCAAGCATGCAAAGACTTATCAATCATCCACATGTGCCAGGCACCGTCCTGGGCACTTGGCATACACATCAAAGTAGGCAGACATTTCTGTTTTTTTGGAGCTTATATTATAGTGGGTGCTGTAAGATTTCAGACTAAATGATACTAGTAACATTTTCTATTCACTGGGCTCTTACAGTGCACCAGGACACCTATGTTGGACTCACTAAAAACAACCCTATGGCTAGGCACGGTGGCTCACACCTATAACCTCAGTAATTTGGGAGGCCAAGGTGGGAGGATCACATGAGATCAGGAGTTCAAGACCAACCAGATCCCGTCTCTACAAAACAAAAAATTAGCTGGGCATGGTGGCACATGCCTGTAGTCCCAGCTACTCCGGAGGCTGAGATGGGAAGATTGCCTGAGCCAGAAGGTAGAGGCTGCGGTGAGCTATGACTGTACCACCACACTCCAGCCTGGGTGACAGAGTGACATCCCGCTTCTAAGAAAACAATCAGAATCATAATTTGTAAAACCCTAAGGGCCCATTGGCCTTATCCCAAATACAGACACCATGGGCCTAGAGGATCCTTGCCCACATCACGCTCTCTGTTCTTAACCCTCTGCCTCCCGAGAGCGTGTGAGCTGCCCTGTGGCTTGTGAACCGCACTTCTCAACCCTGGCCGATGCCTGGGTGCAGGGCGGGGGTTGTCCTCCTGGCTGTTTCCCCCACAACTCACTCGCTGGTTTGGGCCCGCAGGAGAATTTCCAACCTTGCAAAACAAGATGCGAGCCATCCTGCGCATCGAGGTGGAGGCTGTGCGGTTTCTGAAAGAGGAGCCGCACAAGCTGGACAGTCTCCTGAAGCGTGTGCGCAGCATGACAGACGTCCTGACCATGTTGCGGAGGTGACCGGGACCGTTGGGCTGGGCCTGGCCGGGGGACGGGGTGTGGCCTGGGCGGATGGGGCGAGGCCAGGGGTGGCCGGGGCGGATGGGGCGTGGCCGGGGGATCCTGGGGTTGGAGGTTTTGGACTCCAAGCTGCCTCCAGGAACCTATCCCAGGGCCTGTTCCCTCCCTGTTGTGGCTTGTCAGGTCCAGGGTCCTGGGGAGAAGCCGTGAGTCCTTCCCACCCTTAAACTTTTGGTTGAAGTTCTAATTCTTCAGCACACTCTTGCTGGTGGGCCCATCCTAAGGTTTAAGATAGTAGACACAGTCAACATTTTTAAGAAATCATTTGAAGATAGGTTTTCTTTTTTAAAATAACATTTTGAAGTTGAAGAATGGATCAAAATAGCCTCTTTCACCTCAGGGGTATAGATGACTTCAGTTAGGAGAAATTAAATAGAAATAAACCAAGACTTTCTTAAATTACCCACTGAAAGAGTATCTGAGAGACTGCTGGTCCCACCCAGAAAAGAGAAACAAACCCTGCCGAGTGGCATGGGGCCAGTCTCCCTTACTGAGATTGTGTGTTTGGAGTGAACCTGCTCGTCAAAGAGGTCACAGTGGGTGAAAGACCAAAAGAAATCATGACTCATCCATGACTTCCATTGAAAAGAAAACTCCACAGCGCCACACCCACTAAGAAAGTGCTGACATATTTGTATGCAGGATTTGTGTTTCCCAAAGCACCTTTGTAGGTGGCTTTCTATACTATGACGTACTCTATCTTTGGATTACAATTAAGTCTCTTTCTCCTCAACATAATAGCAGCAGTCGTTGACACCTGTGAGTATTTTGTATGTACCAGGCACTAAGCTAAGTCCTGTGTATTTATCAGTTCATTCCATCCTACTATAAAAACACCACAGGGCAGGGCAGGGCGCCATAAGGTTTTATGGTATTCACTGCAAGTCAGAGGTAGGACTGACACATGAACGGACAGTTTGTCTCCAAAGTTTCTATTGAGTCTTGACTCACAGTCAGGTGTCACACCTTGACTCACAGTCAGGTTGTCAGTAATATTTAGACATTCCTTGCCAGCCCTGGTGCTGGGTATTACGAATGCAGTAATAAACAAGACAAACGGGATCTCTGCCTTATAAAACTTACTCTCTCACATGGGAAATAGACACCAGACAACGACCAAAGATAAACCACTTCCCAACTAGTGGCGGTCACTGAGTTTTCAGTTTTTTGACAGGACTAGGAAATTGCAAGGAAGGTTCCCGTCAGATCTTGGACCAGATTTGAGAGCGTGTCACAGATAGAAGTAACCTCTAAAAAACTTTCTCATCAGAATTCTAATCACTAACTATAATCATCGGATCAAATTCATAAGAGAAATATGTTAAGTATACAATTATTAAAGCCATAAAGAGCAAGTTAGACTTTTCTAGTAATAAACATTCTGAAGCAAGAGTCCCTTTTGAGATGCTATTTCCTCAACAGCTGTATAGTCACGTTCATAAGTTCCAGAATGCTGAAGGAATTCTGAATTGAAACAAAAGTGTCTCCCCCACAGAGTCCATAGCTAACCGTGTACAGAAAGAAGTTATACCTGTATTAAATTTTCTCATGGATTCTATTCATTTTAAACTGTTCTTTCTTCCAGTCAGATAAAAATCTGTCAAAAGAATTATTCATTAAGCTCTTACATAAGTGTGTTAACCCATCTGCAAAGCCTAAAACACACCACCTTATAAGCAAAAACAGATAGTGGATTGGCAGGTAATACTGGCCCATTCTCCCTTCTCTTCCCTGAGAAACAATTAAAAGGTACTTTTACAGCCCACACAGAATGATGAATTTCAGTTTTTGCCTTATTTTCAGTGAATGCAAGTTCTAAAAAAAAAAAAAGATGAGATTGTATGTTTTGAATATTATGTGACTCTTTGTCCCATAAATACTCAGTGGTGAGAGTGATACATAAAGCCAGTTAACTTTAAAAATAAAAATAAAAGGAGTTGTAGCTGCCATCCAGCATCCCATCACGAGCCTTTACATCATTAATTTTACAATTGTTAAAGTTGGGTGACAAGTACAGGAGGGTTCCCCTTACTATTCTTTTTACCTTTAAATTGTTTAAAATTTTCATAATAAAAAGTTAAAATAAATAAATAATTTTTTCTTGGTACCCATACGATGTGCTGTACTCATCACTATGGAGGCCACAGGAAGACGCTAGGAATATGCATGTTCCCTTCCTCCTGCCCCAAGGACATGCATATGTCCTCATGCCCCGGCAGGGATGGTGAAGCATGTGACAATCACAGTTCAGAACAGATCTAGGGTCTCGGGTGGTGGCACATGTTGACTGTAGGATGCTGGAAGGATATCTAAGCAGAGCTGTCCACAGGCACTTAGGATAGTGGACCAAAGTTCAAGAGACAGAGATAGAGAGGGATTCTTGCCTAACTCGGTGGAAGAGAGGGAGAGATGGAAGAAGGATTGATTTAGAATTGGAAGCCAACTTCATGGAGGTGATTATTGAAAAGGGAAGAGGTTGCCAGGCACCGTGGCACATGTCCATAATCCCAGCTACTGAGGAAGCTGAGGTGGGAGGATCGTTTGAGCCTAGGAATTCAGGACCATCCTGGGCAATATAGCAAGATCCCATCTCTTAAAAAAAATTTTGTTTTTAATTAGCCAATCACGGTGATGCTCACCTGTAGTCCACACTACTAGGGAAGCTAAGGTGGAAGGATCTCTTGAGCCCAGGAATTTGAGGCTATAGTAAACTGTGATCACACCACTGTACTATAGCCTAAGTGACAGAGCAAGACCTTGCCTCTAAGAAAAAAAAAGAAAGAAAATGGAAAAGGAGCCGGGCTCGGTTCCTGTAATCCCGTACCTTGGGAGACTGAGGTGAGTGGATTGCCTGAGCCCACGGGTTTGAGACCTGCCTGGGCAACTTGGTGAGACCTCATCTCTGCAATAAATCAAAAAAATTCAGCCGGGTGTGGTAGCGCGCACCTGTAGTTCCAGGCTGAGGCGGAAGGATCGCCGGAGCCCAGCAGGTCGAGGCTGCAGTGGCCGGGAGCGGCCACTGCACTCCTGTCTGGGCGACAGAGTGAGACTCCAACTCAAAAAAAAAAAAAAAGAAAATGGAAAAGGAAAAGAGGGCTAAGGTAGAATGACAGGGAAAGGAAAGAACAAATCCTTGGGGCTCCTTAGGCGTCTCGGGGTAGGGACAGGGAGAGTAAACAACAAAACAGAAGTGAGTGTCTCAAGAGTTACAGAATGTAATCCCTTTTCTCAAATAACAATAGAGTATTATAGTAAGATAAAAATGAGGGACTAATTAAAAATGACAGGTCAAGTACCATGTTTGACACCGTCTCACATACAACTTTATTTATTTTTTTGGGGGAGGAAGCAAGATTTATTGAGAGGACAGAAAAGCTCCTGGCACAGGAGGGGACCCAAGGGGGTTGCCCTACAGATAACTTTAAATTGCGAATCCTAGCCGGGCACAGAGGCTCACGCCTATAATCCCAGCACTTTGGAAGGCTGAGGTGAGAGGATTGCCTGAGCCCAGTGGGTTCGAGACTAGCCCGGGCAACTTGGTGAGACCTCGTCTCTACAGTAAATCAGAGTTAGCCGGGCATTGTGGTGCGTGCCTGTAGTTCCAGCTGCTTGGAAGGCTGAGGCGGAAGGATCACCTGAGCCCAGCATGTTGAGGCTGCAGTGGCTGTGAGCATGCCACTACATTCCAGCCTGGGCAACAGAGTGAGGCTCCAACTCAAAAGAAAAAAAAAATTGTGAATCCTAACAGCAACCCCCGACAAAGGTGTTGTCATCATTATGATTGTCATCTTTACCGTTACATTTTACAGAAAAGTATCTGAGGCTCAAAAAGGTAAAGTTGCCAACATTGCATAGCTAGAACATGGTAGAACTGATAGTCAAACACAGGCATGTCTGTCACCGAAGGCCCTGTCTTTTCCACTGAACTCTGAGTGGGATGGACAGGTAGCATCAAATGACTCTAAAATTCGGTAAGCTAGCCGGGCTCGGTGGCTCAGCCTGTAATCCCGCGCCTTTGGGAGGCTGAGGTGAGTGGATTGCCTGAGCCCGCGGGTTCGAGACCCGCCTGGGCAGGGAGACCTCATCTCTACAATAAGTCAAAAAATCAGCCGGGTGTGGTAGCACATGCCTGTAATTCCGGCTACTCGGAAGGCTGAGGCGGAAGGCTCACCGGAGCCCAGCAGGTCGAGGCTGCGGTGGCCGGGAGCGGCCACTGCACTCCAGTCTGGGCGACAGAGTGAGACTCCAACTCAAAAAATAAAATAAATTCAGTAAGCTGGGACTAAACACAGCTGTTAGACTCGGAGTCACTAATGATCTTGCAGAGTCTTGCCTGCATCCAGGTGGAGGAGCCAGCTAGCGGCAGGCTGAGATACAAGAGAGCAAGCCGAGGGGGTTAGAATGTAGGCTGCCCACCCCCCGGATGCTGAGAAGTGAGCAAGGGAGAGTTGGGGGATTTAAGGAAGCTTTGGGGTTAGAACAGAGCGTACTTGAAGGCTGCACAGGCCAGGATCTGGGGGAGGAGTTAGAGAGGGTGTTGTTAGACGCATATTGTTCACTTCTTGTCGCCATGCCCCAAACAGTGATGGAGTTGTGTCAGGGCACAATAGCACTAGCAGAAAGGGATGTGCCCCTTATATATCCCTCAGCTGCTGCTCCAAGTTTTGGGATATTAGAATCTCGCCTGGTTTTGAGATGACACGACCTTCGAGTATGTCACATTGACAAAATGGCAGTGGCATACTGTGACAATTAACGCTGCTGTGCACGGTTTCTCCCAGGCATGTCACCGATGGGCTCCTGAAAGGTACAGACGCAGCCCAAGCCGCACAGTACGTCGCTATGGAGAAGGCCACAGCTGCAGAAGTCCTGAAGAGCCAGGAGGAGGCAGCCCACGCCTCCAGCCAGCCTCCACATGGCACAGGAGTCCCTGGCGATGTGAAGTCGGAAGTGGTGCCCTTGTCTGGCATGACGGTTCACCACGTGCAGAGCTCCCCTGTGGTCATTCAGCCCTCCCAGCACTCTGTGGCCCTGCTGAACCCTGCCCAGAACTTGCCTCACACGACCAGCCCCCCAGCTGCCCCCCAAGAAGTAACTTCCACCCTGCAATCGGCGCAGATTCCGCAGTCCCCACAGACGCCCATGAATGGGACTGCCATGCAGAGCCTGTTCATTGAGGAAATCCACAGTGTGAGTGCCAAGAACAGGGCAGTGTCTATTGAGGTAGAGTTCTATTTCCATTTCTCATTATCTATAATGGAGTCTGACATTATCTGTAATGGGCCTTTCCCTCAGAGTGTGGGCTGGTTGTAGACATAACACAGATATGGATTAGAGATAGATTTTCAGAACTAGAAATGGGATTCAGTGGCCAGCTTTAGGGCTAGGTCATCTGGTTTGAGAGCCTATAGGAAGGTGAGGCAGTGGTGTGCTGGTAAATGTTTAACTAATGATTCTCTGAGGGAGGGGAAGCCCTGATTTGTAGCATTTGCCAATTTCCAAGGTGTAAACACCTTTACCACAACTGATGTCAAACTATAACATGACATCACTTCATCATCCCACGAAGTTGGGAAGAAATGTGACAGTCAGTTCTCCTGAGCTCGGGCACGCTGGCTCCAGAATTCCAGTCTGGTGATGGCAGGCCTCGGGAGGATTTGCCATGATCTAGGAAGATAAGTGGAGCCTGGGTATGCAGAGAAGGGTGGCGAGGACATTCAAGGATACAGCAACGCTGGACCAAAGGCTGGGGCTTAGATTCAACTTCTCTAAGTGGAATAAGAAAGCGGAGATAAGACTGGGGAAATCAGCTGGAAACTGATTTGAGAGTGCTTGAAAACCTGTCCAAGATAGCTGAAGTTTATTTTGAAGGTATCAGAGAAATGCTGCAGCTTTAATCAGTGATTTTTTTTTTAGAATAGCATCTTCAGGAAATTAATCTGGAAACAATATACAGAAGTGACTAAGGTGGTGGTCTAGAATTAGGGAGCTGGATAAGAAGTTATTACAATTATCTAAGAGTGAGAAGTAGAGACAAGAATGGAAAGGGAAGGCTAGGTGTCAAGATCCAATGGCATGTAGAAAAAAAACACTCTGTTTTTAAATATTATTCTGATCTTCTGATCAAGAGCTGGTGCCAATGCTCAAATAAGACATGTGGCTTCCCTAGCTCTCTTCTCTTGTCCCATAACTTCTCTTCCATTCATTACTCTGTTCCTGGCAGCCTGGTTCTAATCCTCCTGCCTCTCTTGAAAATCACCAGCAGCTCATTCAGGTCAGGCATATTGAGATGACCTTGTAAAACTGCCATGGCCACAGTCACAGCCCCTGGACCTCCGAACACTAGGTAGTTTCTCTGTGTTCCAAGGGCAGTGGCTGTGCCCCAAATCGGAGTCAGCAATTTGAAAAGTGTATATCAGGTTGGGCACAGTGGCTCACACCTGGAATCCCAGCACTTTGGGAGACCATGGCAGGAGGATCACTTGAGCCCAGGAGTTTGAGACCAGCCTGGGCAACATAACGAGAACTATCTCTATAAAAAAAAAAAATCAAAAAATTAGCTGGGCGTGGTGGCACACACTAGTATTCTCAGCTACTTGAGAGGCTGAGGCAGAAGGATCACCGAGCCCAGGAGGTCAAGGCCATGGTGAGCCGTGATCATGCCACTGGGCACAAGTAAGACCTTATCTCAAAAAAAAAAAAAAAAAATGCGTATCATGGGAGGGAATAGAAATGTGATTGGCAGAGTGTGACTCTAGGGGGAGAAAGGGTGTTTCCTCCTGAGAATTATGAATCTGTCACTTGAGACATCTCGCTACTGTAAACATCTCAATATTTTTAAATGATGGCAGTATTATGACACTTTTATTCAACAAATCTCTATTAAGAACCTAGTGGGCATAATTATCACTGTGATGTGTATATTTTTAAGTTTTGAGAAGAGGCTTATGAGTCATCTCTGAAAATGCCAGGATCCTGGATTTCTTTGCCAGTTCTGCCACTGAGCTGAATTTCATTCATTCCACAGAGAATACTGAACCCCACTGTGTACCAGGCCCTTGTGGGCTCTGGGGGGTAGCCAGTGAACAGAAGAGACAAAGTCTCTGCCCCTGAGAATCGTACCTGCTTATAGGAAGAGACAGGAAATAAGTGTATGTCAGATGATAATAAATGCTAGGAAGAAAAAATAAAGGAGAGAAAGGACGGTAAAGTGGTGGTTATTATTTAAATAAAGTAAATCTTGGGCAAATTCTTCCTCTCACTAGACCCCAAAGTTTCCATATGTTGAGTGTGTTGATTCAGAGGTCTTTGCCAATTCTTACATTATGGGGTTCAACTAGTCCTGGCTAATTTCCACTCTGCCCTCCTGGAATGATTAATTGCTATCACTAAAATCACAAGAAAATGTTACTTAAAAACTGCCCAGGTGCAGTGTTTCGCACCTGTAATTCCAGCACTTTGGGAGGTTGAGGTGGAAAGATTGCTTGAGCATAGGAGTTCAAGACCAGCCTGGACCACTTAGTAAGATCCCTTCTCTACAAAACAGAATCAAAAAATTAGCTGGGCATCGATACTCAGGAGGCTGATGTGGAAGGATCCTGAGCCCAGGAGTTTGAGGCCGTTATGAGCCATGATCATGCCACTGCACTGCAGCCTGGGCAATAGAGTAAGTGAGATACCAACTCAAAAATAATAATAATAAATAAATATCATGATCCACAAGTAAGGAGGCCTGGGTTTTTCTGCCATTTCTACCACTGAGAGTAGAGTTTCATTCATTCAACAGAGACTGCAGACCCCCACTGTGGGCCAGGCCCTGATAGGCTCTGGGAGAAGCCAGTGAATGAAAGAGACAAAGTCTCGGCCCTCAGGAAACATACCTGATTGCAGGGAAAGACAGGGAACAAGAGATACATAACATATATAATATAATGTTATAATATAATATACATATATATGTGTTATGTATATCTCTATTATGGAACTTGATGAAGCTCACAGGTTGTATAAATAAACCTCCGCCCTATTTTATAAGTACAGCAATGTGGCCTAGCAGGTCATATAGCAAATCCTCTGATAGAAGCGGGACTAAGATGTGGGGTTTTTTTGTTCTTAGTAAGTGTGTGAGTTTTGTTGCTCTTTGAACATCTCTTCTACCATGAAAACTCAATTTTTAGAAATATTGGTAGTAGGACATATAACTTTGAAAACCCTACATGTGTCCCTTTTTATTTGGTATTGGTAGAGGTATATGGTCAGTGCTCAGTAGTAATTTAATGAATGAATTTGAGTTTCTGAGCTTGCTTCTCTGTGAATGAATATCCCCTGG
Organism: Cephalopachus bancanus; assembly: GCA_027257055.1. Lineage (NCBI taxonomy): Eukaryota > Metazoa > Chordata > Mammalia > Primates > Tarsiidae > Cephalopachus > Cephalopachus bancanus. Next base: position 7,356,754 of record JAPVLO010000015.1, on the reverse strand, counting down.
GCTTAAATCGCAGCCCATGTGGCTAGAGACGATGTAACAGATGACAGGAGGTCTGGAGGCCTGGACTTGGCAGGGTTTGTCTGATGTCTGAGGACATTATCTTACCAATAATGTAACTGTGTCGTGTCTACTCCCCATGCCAAGGCGAGCTCTATAACCTGGCTAATTAGCTTCTCCTTTTGGTTTCTAAACTTTATTCACTTTTCTTTCAGAAAGCAGAAAGGAAATGGGAAGAAAAAAGGCAAAATTTAGACCACTATAACGGGAAAGAGTTTGAGAAGCTCTTAGAGGAAGCTCAGGCCAATATCATGAAGTCAATACCAAACCTGGAGATGCCACCAGCCTCAGGCCCACTGCCAAAGGGAGATGCCCCAGTGGACAAGCTAGAACTTTCAGGTAAGCTCGAGTCCCACGGCAGGTACTTCTGGAGCTGCATGGGCTGACTGACCTCAGGCCAGTGTGGTACCACCCACTTCAGCACATGCTGGCCAGGGGAATCAATGCCTCACTTCTTATGAATCTTATGAAATGTAAACGTTGGGAGAATGAATCCTCATTCATTAGCTCTTCCCTACTTTTTTTTTTTAATGAGTCAAGGTCTCCCTCTGTCACCCAGGTTGAAGTGCAGTGGCACAATCAAGGCTCACCATAGCCTCGACCTCCTGGGCTCAGGCAATCCTTCCCCCTCAGCCTCCAGAGTAGCTGGGACTACAGGTGTGTGCCACCACGCCTAAGTTTTTATATTTTTATTTTTTGTAGAGGCAAAGTTTCGCTATATTGCCCAGGCTGGTCTCGAACTTCTGGCTTAAGCAATCTGCCTACCTTGGCCTTTCAAAGTGCTGGGACTACAGGCATGAGGCACCACGCCCAGCTTTACTGCTACTTTTTAGCTCTAACCACGGTAGGGAAGCTGTGTTCTATGTTAGAGTACTAGAACAACGCCCAATAAAGGAAAATTTAAATTCTAGCTTCTGCATTTCTTATGCCTTTATGATGCTTCATAGCACCAGCTGGGAGAATATGAGGCCTGCATTTAAAACAAGAGCTTTTTGTATGCTTTCAGGAAAAAAAAATGCCAGGTTTTATGAGCTCATGGGGATATTAGATCATAAGGCGAAATTGCATTTTTAAATCAAAATTATTAGAATGTTTAACCAACTCAACTATGGAAGTTGAACATTAACATGTCTATAATACTATCACTTTTTAAAAACTCAACCAGTAAATCTCCCACCAATTACAAGCCATGCGCCTTATTCTGATCTAAAAATTATGTACACAGATGTTATTTTACTCGCAGCCTAATGTCTCTGCAGTGTCACTTTTAATGATGCCTCATCCAGCAACTGAGATTAATTTGAAAAGGAGTCACCATGTTGACTTGCATGTCAAAAACATTAAAGTAGACTGACTCGATTTATAGCCAATGTGCAGTCATCCTTCAGTATCATGGGGGTTGTTTCCAGGACCCCCCTTGGATACCAAAATCTGTAGATACTCGAATCCCTGATATAAAATGATGTCATATCTGCATGTAACCTACACTCATCCTCCCGTCTATTCGACATACTCTCTAGATAATTTATAAGACCTAATACAACACCTTTACCTCACTTCGTTCTCGTGGTTTCAGTGTAGCACTTGGCACAAGACAAATCCAAGTTTCGCTTTTTGGAACTTTGTGGAAATTTCTTTCTTTTTCCTCTGAATATTTTCCGTCTGTGGTTGGTTGAATCCAAGGATGCAGAACCGTGGATATGGAGGGCCAACTGTGCTTCTTTCTTCCTGGGGTTTTATTCATTTCATTTCCCAACGCTCCACTTGCTAAAAGTCTCCACCTCAGTCTGCACTCAGAGACATTCCTCAGCCCCTTCCCCACCTGCCTGCCTGTCAGGCCTTTCTAGGGCAGGGAAGGGCGGCTTTTCTCTTACAGGGACAGCTTTCCTCTCAAAGTCTAATAGGAGAATTTTTGATGGAGAAAGTGACCTATCCCATTACATTCCTTGACCTGCCTCGTTACATTTCTGTCTTGCCTAATTCTGATCCTCTCCATTATTAATTTTGTCATATGGTCTTTTGATGTTCTATGTAGTTCTCATAATTGCTCCTTCTTGTTATTGAATAACAAAAATATGACATTACTTTTTGTTAACTTACCTCATTTTGGCTTTTCATTCTTTTAGATTTTTTTAAAATGGCATAAATTATCTTTTAAATTACTCCCCAGTGTATTCTTACCCAGTTAAAATGTTTTTGTTGGAATTTTTTTTTTCTTTTTTAACTCATGCTCTGACTTTTTACTCAGAAAGAGTCCACTGATGTGCAGGCCACTAGAAATGTATAAAGGCATCGTCCATTACCTGTAAACATTGGTTTCTAGCATTTTCATTTATTTTTCATAGATGTTACTGTTTTGTGTATTTTTATTTACTAATGAGGCAAAAATCTAAGCTTAGGGTTTTAAAAACTATTCATATTTCCTCTAATGTGAATTGTCTGACTACTTAAATAGTGAGGAAAGATAGCAATCAAAAATTGATGGGAGCAGGACATGGCAGCTCATGCCTGTAATCTCAGCACTTAGGAAGGCCAAGACAGGAAGATACCTTGAGACCAGGAGTTCAAGACTAGCTTAGGCAACATAGTAAGACCCTATCTCTACTCCCCCAAAATTAAAAATTAGCCAGGCATGGTGACTCGCACCTGTAGTCCAAGTTACTTGGGAAGCTGAGGCAGGAGGATTACTTGAGCTTAGTAGTTCAAGGCTGCAACAAGTTATGATCATGCTCCTGTACTCCAGCCTGAGCAACAGAGCAAGACCCTGTCCAAAAAATAATAATAATAAAGGAAAATTTGAGGAGATTGCCACCTCAGTCATTGTCAAAGAAAAATTACTCATTGGAACACTTCTTTAAAATAGCAAGGCAGAGTTTATTCAAGAATATTACATTAGGGTCAACAACTCTTGCAACAGGGGAGAGAAAGTGATCTCAGTGTCGAGAGTCAATAGATTGTTGCTAGACTGGCTGGACAAATTCTCGGATTGTTGCTAGACTGGCTGGACAGATTCTCGCTAATGGCAGGCCTTAAGCTTACATAGTGAGGATGGGGGATGCGGAACTTGATCAGACATCAAGAATGGAGGGACCCTGGCTCAACTGATTTAGCAGAATCCTTTTCTAAAACTGGGCTCGGTGACCAAGGTTAAGGCCAAGCGGAGAAAAGGTCTCAAGGGAGCCTGACTAAAGTTTGATCAAGGAAGGGGGTCTGTCACATCCCACCAGAGGTAAGAACCGGGCCCACCCCCTGAACTGGTCCGCTGGTGCCATTCCTTCAAAGGGAGCCACAAGCTGAGGTCGCCCTCCCAAGGCTGGCCTGCGGCCACTCGCAAACTGCTATAACCTGTAACCCAGCATCCGCTCTTCACCCTGAGCATCTACCCAGGTCTTTAGTACAGCTTTAAGGCAAGAATCTACTCGAATCACCTCTGTCTCAGTTTCCCCAAAAAGAAAAACACACTCGCAGGGGACCAAGCCGTGTCCCCAGAGGAAGTTCCAACAAAACTTCTGGATCTTGAACCCCTGGTTCCGCTGCTTTGGCAACTTTGTGGAGGATGCTGACAGAGGGTCCCGCGTGAGGCTGCGCAGTTGAGTTTTAAGTAATGAAAGCCTCTTCTGCCTACCAGGGGAACTGAGCAGGTGTCTGCATCTTCTAACTTGGGTGTTAACCCTGACTAACGATTCTCTCATTTTTCCATGTGCTGCCTCCTTTGGTTTTCAGACAATCTTTTCCAACCACATAACCCTGACAGAAAGAAATAAATCTACATCCTCTCTGGCTTTGTTCTTTGTCCTTATTTGCATCTCACTTGCTCTCTGGCCTTCCTGTGGCCAGAATCTACTCAAACATAAACCTGCACAAGTTCCTCCTGCTGAGGCTGTTTTCTCAGACTGGGAGGTGATGAAGGCTTTGGGGATCATGTGAGGGGCTCAGCATCTGCCTTTAGGCTCTGATTTCTTCATCTTTCCAATACTCAGTTTGTTTGCATAACAAGAATTGTGTCTAATAATAATAACTAATACATCGCATTTACAATAAGCCAAGTGCCTTATGTAAGTCATTTAATCATCACAACATGCCAGTGGAAAGGATATCATTATTAATATTATTTTTCTTTGAGTCAGAGTCTCACTCTGTATCCCAGGCTGGAGTGCAGTGGCATGCTCACAGCCACCGCAGCCTTGACCTGCTGGACTCAGGCAATCCTTCTGCCGCAGCCTTCCAAGTAGCTGAAACCACTGGCATGAGCCACCATGCTGGGCTAACTTTTGGATTTATTGTAGAGACAAGGTCTTACCATGTTGCTCAGGCTGGTCTTGAACCCCTGAACTCAGGCAGTCCCCTCACCTCTGCCTCCCAAAGAGCTGGGATTATAGGCGTGAACCACTGTGCCCAGCAGAAAGGACATTATTATCATGCCCACTTAACAGATGAGAAAACTGAGTCCCAGCTACTGGGGAGACTGAAACAGAAGGATAGCCTGAGCCCAGGAGGTCAGGGCTGTGGTGAGCCATGATTGTGCCACTGCACTCCAGCCTGAGTGACAGAGTGAGACTCTTACTCAAAACAAAACAAAACAAAACAAAACAAACCACAGATGCGAAAACTGAGAGAGAGATTTATTCGTGCAGGGTCTTTTAGAGATTTTAATCTAGTCGGTCTTCAAAGTCTATACCCGTAATCATTGCTCTGTGGAGAAAATAGAGAATTTTTACATCACATTGCATTGAGTTTGTAGCAATACACAGGGCTTTCTGGATGTTATCTTCTAAAGAGATTATTTTTGCAATGGTGCACTGTTTTCCAGAAGACTCTCCAAATTCAGAACAGGACTTGGACAAGCTGGGGGGAAAGTCACCTCCTCCTCCTCCCCCACCCCCTCGGCGAAGCTACCTGCCAGGATCGGGGCTCACCACCACGAGGTCAGGCGATGTGGTCTACACTGGCAGAAAGGAGAACACCACCGCTAAGGTCTGATGGGTTAAGCCCTGGTGAACTGGTTTCTGGGCTCAGATGATATCCATAGACAAGGTTCTCTCTGGTGAAACGTGAAAAGCAGAAAAGTAGTGTCTCGACTATGCTAGATTCCCCAGGAAGCACCGCAGATGAGGCATATCAGCCAGTATTATTGGACTAGACCCAGCACCATGAGTTTTATCCTTATTTGACTTTTAGCTGCAACAATGTGAAATGCAAATCACATGCTACTTCCCAAGTGGGGCATCATAAGATTGAAAATGGGGAGTGGGAGGGGGAAGCAAAAGAGAGATCGTCTTACAAAGATAACAGATTAGCTGACACAGTCGTGAGAGCCACAGAAAGATATTCAGTAAGCTTGAGATTTCACTTAACTCGGCAAGTTTTGTCTTTTATGTTAAATGTAAAACACGACTTCCAAGGAGATTGACTATAGAAGGGGCTTTGTTGAAGGCACTGAATGTTGAGTAGTTGCAATTAAAATTCTTCAGTCTATTCACCAAAATGACAACTTGTGCAAACAAAAGCCCAAACTAAATGCAAGGGGATAAAATAGTCTTTCAGCTACTTTCTCAGCTAAGAGCTAATAAGCCAGTGTCCTGGGCAGTGAGGCACCATGAGAACTGCCCCTTTTTTGCTAGAGCGATGTTCAGCCAGTATCTGTGTTTGAATCTCCTGTAGGCAAGCAATGAAGACGCTGGACCAAGCCCACAGACCAGAGCCACAAAATGTCCAGCAGAGGAGCCTGCTTCCGGGTGGACTCCACCCCCACCCCCCATCACTACCTCCTCCTCAAAGGACGAGGAGGAAGAAGAAGAAGAAGGAGACAAAATAATGGCAGAACTCCAGGTAAGTGGATGAGGTGACTGACACTGGCTCCCTGCTTCCCCATTTGGGACTCTCCAGCTATGGCACTCACAGATGTGTTAGCTAGAGAGGGCCGGGGAAGTAACTCATAGACAGGGCCGTAGAAGTGGTGTCTTCTGGCTTTGGCCTCTGTGTTCCCAAGGTGGCTCTGAACAAGGCTCTCGGGACACCTGTAAGACATGTGCAAGGAATGGCCACTTCACAGAACCACTCAGGAAAGTTTCTGCAGTTGCTGGTAGAATTTACTTTCCTTTCTTTCAGTCCGAATAATCTCTGCTTCATTTCAAAAGCAGTTCAGATGGGAACTAGAAATATCAGACACTGTCGTGTCTTAGTAAGGACTGGTTGCACTGCACTTTAGGTGGGCTCCCATTCTTTGGCTTTAACACTTAAGATGACTGACCTTGAATCATGGACTCAAGGCCAATGACTGATCTTCTACTGTTCATACCAGGTTCCTGTTCAGTGTCAATGCCATCTTTTCAGATATTCGTTTTGTTTTCCATTTTCCTTGGCCTATTTGAAAAAAGATACTTTATTAATTTTAGATGCTTATTTTTTGGCTAGTTGACACATTCTCATAGAATGAAACATGGGGTACATGGGCGACACCTAGAAGCGAGCTTACATTCAGATCATAGAAGTCAGTCTGCCCTAGGTGTATATTCTGAGAACTTGTCTAATCAGAGACATGTACACAATACCTAAACCAGACTCTGTATTTTGTTTGACTCGTGCTTATTATAGAATTTTTCCATCAATCAGATAGTCAAACCACAAGCTCCTTGAGTGTGCAAAATGTGTTGCCTTTCCACCAATGTACTAATGATTTTGTGCAGGTCCATGAATTTTCATACTTCATTTAGAGTAGGGAGAATTTTCAAAGCACATCATTTTCACTGCACTCGTTCTACTGTGGTTTCCATGGTAATAACTGCCACAATTGAGCTGCTTGGATTTTACAGGGAAAACAGGGCTGCTGGTTGATTTGTTGCATGTCTGAGCCCTTTCAAGCCTTGCTACAACTTAGACAGGCCTAGAACATCCTCTTGACCCATTTTACTGTTTACAGGTTTTTAGAATGGTTGAAGAACCTTATTCGCAGGATTTCAAAAGTCTACTTTTAAGCTTGCGAATAATTCAGTACTCCTCACTCAGGGAAGTAGTATATTTGTTGCAGTCACTTACAGGCTGGCACTTAAGGATATTTCCTGTCTTTGAATTTCAAATCTTTGATGCCCTCTTTGACCACTTTACAAAGGGTGGATTATCTGGCTTCTTGCAGTATTATTGGTGGCTACATAATAATAATGGTAAATGAAGTGCTCTAGCCCTAACTTAACCAAACCTTGTTAGCCTTCCTGCTGGGATAAGGACCCATCCTGCTGAATCGGAAGGTTGGTCAATGACCAGTGGCCCTGAGGAATTTTTTTGTCTCTGTGCCTTCTGGAATTAGACCAAGGTAGGTTAAGGAACAGCAGTGGCCCCCTTTAAGAGCAGTTGTGAGGCGGGCTCGGTGGCTCAGCCTGTAATCCTGCACCTTTGGAAGGCTGAGGTGAGTGGATTGCCTGAACCCGCGGGTTCGAGACCCGCCTGGGCAGGTGAGACCTCATCTCTACAATAAATAAAAAAAAAATTAGCCGGGCGTGGTAGCACGCACCTGTAGTTCCAGCTACTGGAAGGCTGAGGCGGAAGGATCGGCGGAGCCCAGCAAGTCGAGGCTGCGGTGGCCGGGAGCGGCCACTGCACTCCAGTCTGGGTGACAGAGTGAGACTCCAACTCAAAAAAAAAAAAAAAAAAGAGCAGTTGTGGAACAGCTTTCCATGCTCCATGTCACCGTGCTCCAAAAGAAAACACAGGCTCTGAAATCCAGAGTCTAATATCTCAAAGGAGATAGCACGTGATCTTAGTTAGTAAGCAGAGCTATAAGTAGATAAGCCAAACATGCTCAGGATAAACTGAGACTGGCGTATCTAAGGAACTGCTAGGAAGCCAGTTGTTGCGGGGACAAGGGAGCAGGCAGAGACATGGAAGAAAAGGCCAGGGAAGGTCACCTAGCTTCAGCTGCCTTTGGATTGTTGGACCAGTGCTGAAATATTCACTTAGGCAGAGGCATTATTCCTCCTGCCTGCAGTTATTTCCAAATGACAACATCTGGCATTTTAAAAAAGACTAGGCAATTATTTAAGATGATTCATTTAAATAAGTGGTTTTTAATCCTGTCTGCACACTTGAATTACTTGAGGAGCTAAAAAAAAAAAAAAAAACAACTACAGCCTAGAAATTTTGACGTATTCCCTGAGTGGGGTCTGGGCAACAGTATATCTTGCACACAGCATAACTGGGTAATATGTAGCCCAGTTGAAAACCACTGATGCTCATCAACTTGGGTCCCTGAGTTCTCCATATTTTCTGCCTTTGTGATCATATTATCTGGACACTCTCCAGATGCCCACTCCCCTTGGACCCCTGTAGCTACAGTCTCTGCTTTCTCTATTTGTTTGAGAACTGGCCTCTCTGACTCAGGGTTCACATGTACCAGCCATTGGCTCTTATAATTAGTTTTCAGAGACAGATCTCTAGAACTCAGGCAGCTCCCAGGCTACTCAGACTCACATCACTTTATCCTAAATGAGCCTCAGAACAAAGTGCCTGTTCCCTTTTCAGAAAATGAATTGGTAGAATTGGTAAGGATTATTTTTATTTTAAGTTTTAAAGTTTTAAAATATCTCATGAGGCCGAGCTCGGTGGCTCAGCCTATAATCCCGCGCCTTTGGGAGGCTGAGGTGAGTGGATTGCCTGAACCCACGGGTTCGAGACTCGCCTGGGCAGCGAGACCTCATCTCTACAATAAATCAAAAAATCAGCCGGGCGTGGTAGCACATGCCTGTAATTCTGGCTACTCGGAAGGCTGAGGCGGAAGGATCGCCGGAGCCCAGCAGGTCGAGGCTGCGATGGCCAGGAGTGGCCACTGCACTCTAGTCTGGGTGACAGAGTGAGACTCTAACTCAAAAAAAAAAAAAATCTCATGAGCCTTTTTCCTTTTATTTCAATAAAGCTCGGGGGGGTTGGAAGAAGGATGAAAAAAGAAAAAAACAGATAGCTCTTTTTTTTTTTTAAGTTCGTTTGTATATTCAACATTTTTAAAAGGCCAAAGCAAGAACCCCTACTGAGCACAAATCAGGTGCCTCCAAATAGGAAGAAAGGATATTGTCTGTTTTATCTTGGCATGGCCAAGAACGGAGGGAAGCCTTTGGCCTGGGCTTAGCCCCAAGCCAGCTTTGTGGAATGAGGCTAATGGGAGCAGGATGTCAGGGTGTTGCCTCCCTGGCATGACCTGCATGCAGGACGGGGCTGGGGTCCCCACACCTCTGGTTCTTCTCTGCCCATTTCTCTCTGTTCTCCTCAGTAACTTGGATCCCTGTTAACCTAAGTATTTTAATTCCTTAGGCATTCCAGAAGTGTTCCTTTATGGATGTAAATTCAAACAGTCATGCTGAGCAGTCCCGGGCTGACAGTCACGTTAAAGACACTAGGCCAGGCGCCACAGTCCCACCCAAGGAGAAGAAGGTAACGTGGCAATCACGCATTTGCCACACAACTAGACGGTCCTTCCTTCCTTGCTCTGACACTAACACGGCTCTCTTGCTCTTGACCTTCATGCCCTCTCTTTTTTTCTCTGCTTTTTTTTTAAAGCAAATGGAGACCCAGATTTAGATTGAGATCAGAGATATCTGGCTCAGGTATGCAGAATTTAGATAACATCTTCCCAAGCATGAGAGTTTTTAACCTTTCAAGATTGTCTAGACCAATTCTGGAAAAAAATAGAAACAGCAACCAAGAATGTAGCAGTTTTCTCATTTTTAACATGTTTATTGAGTGAAAAAACAACTGCATTCAAAATAAATTAAAAACCTTAGATTTGGGGAAGAAAATGCCTGCCCCACCCCTAGGAAACATACAAGTGTGTATTTGCACATGTGTCCAAGAATGCCAAACAGAATTTTTGCTAAATATTACCAAATTTTTAAGTGCACCTTCCAAGATAGTTCAGTATAGTTTTAATGCTAAATTAATATTTGTGGCTTCAAAAAAGATGTCCAGGCTCTAAAAACAAAGTCTGCTATTACTGTATAAGTTCTTTAGGGAAACAGCAGCCTGAATGTTTGAATTACAACTTTAATTTCAATCTAGGGATTTTATGATTTTTGGACATAGAACTATAATATTTGAATTAAGCCTCTGTCAAAATCTCAGGATTAAAAAGCTTGTGATGACCAACTCTGGCTCTAAAATTTTTCACCAGGAACGTATATTTCAGAATCCAAAGACTCTAGCTTTCCCTAAAGAAAGTCAAACTAATCAGCTACAGTGTAGTCCAAGAGCTACCCCAAATGGGTACCTTGGCCCATGTGTGAGTAAGCTGAGGGAGGTGGCTGGAAGTCACAGAATCAGAGGATTTTTCTGTCTAACACATCCTTCAAGAGACACAGTTCTGGGCTCACAGTTCACAGCCAACAGGCCCTGCCAACGAGGTTGTCTACTTCTCCCTGACTCTCAGCCATCCCGGCCCCCTTGTATGAACTACATCAGCCACGTAATTGACCTGTGACACCATTAATGGTGGGGAAAGAAAGGGAATCTTGCTCTGTACCAGGGAAGATTATGATTAATAAATCTTTCTCATGAGAAAAACCTTCTGCTAATTTGAATTGAGCCCATGAAATCACATCAGAAATATATTGCTTTGTCAGTATGTGGAGTTTCCTTATGTGGCCCTATTAAAACCAATTCATAGAAGGCATGATATGCCATGGCATGTTATACTTGGGCCAGTGGGACTATTCTGTCTAGAATGCTGACTGGGAACTTGGAACTTCTTGAAGATTCCTCTGAAGACAGTCTTCATTTCACTGCAGATTTTTTCTAATGTGCTAGGAAGTTTCATGAGATTTCTTGCCTCATAGTTAGAAATCCATATCCCAGTGACCTCATTGATCTCAGCCAAGGGGCCACTACATAATAAGTAACCAACTTATTGAGTGAGTGCCCAACACTGGGTTTAGTTACAGGTACTCATTCTGCATAATTATACTCAGATTGGCTTACTTCATAAAAACCATGAGTATCAAGCTTATTCCCTAATTTTTGTCATTATTAATCTCTTCCTGGGCTCTTCATTTACCCTTCCATAAAGCAAATGTTTTCTTAGATATTTCTCCTCTGTCATCAAGCTCTTGCCTGGTGAACTCCACTTACATGTCATTTTCCTATAACCGTGTCTCTCATATGGGTTTATTGCCCATATGCATATTGAACATGCCTCCCTAGTTGTCTAAATAACTCAAATCTTAGGGCCTATTGACAGAGATTAATGAGACTTAATTACCTTTCACGCAGAGTCTTGACTGCCTAAGACTAAGAAATCATTGTGAGTTTACATGACTTTTGTAACCAAGTTCATGCACTTGCTTTGATAGTCATTCTTTTTTCTAGCCCAGTGATAAAAGGCTTCGGTCACTTGAAACCTAAACCTGAAATCTTTATCTTAGTGATGTTCCATTGGTATACTCCTGCTACCTAATCAGCTTTAAAACACGCATTCAAAATACTTATCGATGGGAATGGCATGGGCACTGACCAACCAGAACACAAGCCAGCCCTAACCCCCAGTAAATGGGACACAAAGCATCAGTCATGAGTATATCTTCTTTGGATCACATGTCAATTCCTTCTTTGATTCAGAGGGCAAGTTCTCACTCTGTCCTACTGTGATATGCTAACTCTGTGTTTGGAGTTGAAGCCTTAAGCTGAAATCTCATTTTTTAAAAATGCTTTTTTCTTTAAGAATTCAGTCACTATGTTGCCCAGACTGGCCTAGAACTCCTAGCCTCAAGTGATTGTCCCACCTCCCAGTAGCTTGGATAACTGGACTCTTATCTATTTTTCTTCTTTAAAACCTTTGACTTGATGTGTTAGTTGTTCTATATTTTAAATAAGAATCCTACAAAAGAAGTGACATGGCTAGACTGCAGCAGCTGAATTACTGTACTTCTTTGGGGGTCTTTATGGGGACTAAATGGAAGTTAAACAGGGGGTGTTTGTTGGCTAATGTGCCTCGTACCTTGTACAACATTTTTATGTGATTAATACTGACTTTGTTGTTTGTGTATTATGCCTTGCGTGGGTATGAACTTTCTTTCCATTTTAACCAGGGTCTTAGGATTGCTCTGGGTTGCCTGGGGCTCAACCTGGGTGGTTGTACTTTATGTTGTCATTGCTTTAACCAAGCAGCCTTCATTTGGACTGTGTTCCATCCTGCTGTAACCAATCACCTCTTCCTTCTGGGCTTCTACAAGCAGCAAGAAGAAAGGGCAGCAGAGCCCCGCTAGTGTTAGTGTTAGGGGAGGGCCAGAGAGGCTTCTGATACAGCCAAGCAGGAGAAGGCTGTGCTTCTAGGCGAAGCACTCTGAGTACCTGGATCCACGCTGCTGGATCCTTCAGCCCTGGATCTTGGTGAAGTGTGTCTTCACTCCGCATTGAAAAATATAGAGGCTGAAGGCTGAATCATGATGTCAAGTCACCGTTTTAGCCTCAAATGTCTTTGTAAATGTTTAGATTATATTATGATAGCATTATCACTGTGAATTCGGATTTGAACATCTTGGCTACAGTCAGTGTGAAGGTCATTTTGACACTTTGACACTTGCAGTACAAACTGCAAGAACATTTTCAATCTGTCATTTGACCAGGGAGAAATAATGTGCGTTTTATCCCAAAGTACCAACCCAACCAATGCAGATGTCTGTATAGGAAAATTCCCATAAAAGAAGCAGAGAGGCCAGGCTCAGTGGCTCAGCCTGTAATCCTAGTACTTTGTGGGGCTGAGGTAGATGGATTGCCTGAGCCCGCAGGTTCGAGACCAGCCTGGGCACCTTAGTGAGACCTTAATCTCTACAATAAATCAAAAATTAGCCAGGTGTGGTAGCGCATACCTATGGTTCTGGCTGAGATGGAAGGATCGCCAAAGCCCAGCAGGTTGACACTGGAGTGGCCGCGAGTGTGCCATGGCATTCCAGCCTGGGCAACAGAGTGAGACTCCAACTCAAAAAAAAAAAAAAAAAAAAAAGCATAGATAGGACTGAAATAACTAGCTGACAGGGAAACTAAAAAACCCCTTGTCTAGTTCTCCATTAATAAGCATGAAAATTGAGGCCTGAGAAGTGAAATGGCTTACCTAAAGTACCTCAGTTAAGTGGCAGATCTGAATTGGTTCGAACTCCTTTGCCAGACCACACTTGTACTTGCTACAATACTTGTGATTTTAGATCTACTAAGCACACAATCAAATGTTGAAAAGCGGACGTGTTTGATACAGAATCGGTCCCTTTATTCTCTTAACGCTTCCCCACAAAATCTGAAATACTTGAAATATTTTGCTAATGGAGATTTTCATCTCGTGCAAACACAGGGCATTTTTGGAAGCTGGAGAACAAAGCAACAAAAGGTAAACAGAGCTATAGGCTGTGGATTGGTGTGTAACAAATGTGCTTGTCCAGCATGTGTTGGAAATGTTATTAAAGGAACCGTTTAGTGATAGACCACCTGGGGGGTCGTGCGGTTTTATGGAGTAACATGTCCTACACTGTCCTACCAGAATTTGGAATTTTTCCATGAAGATGTACGGAAATCTGATGTTGAATATGAAAATGGTCCCCAAATGGAATCCCGAAAGGTGAGTGTAGTGATGTGTTCCAACTGATACAATGCAGTTGCTTACCTTCCTCTGGATCAATCATCCATTCCTGATTAATGTGTGTTAATCTCCCTCTTAGGTTACCACAGGGGCCCTGAGACCTAGTGACCTTCCCAAGTGGGAAAGAGGAGTAGAGAATAGTATTTCTGATGCACCAAGAATATCAGACTATAAGACTGACGTCTTCATGAAGGAAAATGCCACATTCAGTATGAGTTTACTCAGAGACAGCAGAAACTATTCCCAGAAAAATGTGCCTAATGTCAATTTCAGGTTCTCTGGCATTAGTTCGTTAGAAGATGAAATAAACAAAGGGCCTAAAGTCTCCATACCTGACTCTGAGAATCCGAAGCTGAACCACGGAAGGACAAAAGAGACAGGTCAGCAAGGACAAGAAAATTCAGAGAAGGGTCACATTTCCTCTCCCACCAGATCCACGGAGTCGAGTGTGCGTGGTGTCAAAACACAAGATCAGGGGGTACTCAGGACAGATTTTGGCCAAGTCGTTCTAAGACCCAAGGGAGCTAGGCCTGCTCGTATGAACCCTCATGAGGACGGAACATCAACTCCAAGTTCTCCCCCTGAAGAAAACGCAGCTCCTGACAACATTGCCTTCATGATTACCAAAACCACTGTGCAGGTCCTCTCCAGCGGGGAGGTCCACGACATCGTTAGCCAAAAGGGAGAAGATGTACAGACGGTCAACATCGACGCCAAGAAAGAGATGAGCTCCCCACAGGAAGGGAGTGAAAGTGAAGAGCCAGTCGTCTGCCTAGACAAGAAACCAGTGATCATTATTTTCGACGAGCCCATGGACATCCGGTCTGCCTATAAGAGACTTTCCACCATCTTTGAGGAATGCGACGAGGAATTAGAGAGAATGATGACAGAGGAAAAGATCGAGGAGGAGGAGGAAGAGGAGGAAAATGGAGACCCCGTAGTCCACAGCGGCCCTTTTCAGATGGCTCCTAAGAAGATCGCCCCAGTCAGTCTGAGAACTGGACAGCAGGTGGATACAAAATTACAGCCTCACATCCTGGCAGCAGAGACCCAAATCCCAGGAGGACAAGAAACAAATACAACCCAGCTAAGCAAGTTCAGCCCGGCACACTCTCCAGATTCAGAGCTCAAGGGGCATGACGTGACCGATGACCAGTTTGAAAGCCCCAAGAAAAAGTTCAAATTCAAATTCCCCAAAAAGCAACTTGCCGCTCTCACTCAAGCCATTCGCACGGGAACCAAAACAGGGAAGAAGACGTTGCAGGTGGTAGTCTACGAAGAGGAGGAAGAGGATGGTACTTTGAAACAGCACAAAGAAGCCAAGCGCTTTGAAATCACTAGGTCTCAACCTGACGACACCCCGCAAACTATGGCCAAGAGACAAGAGCAGCCTGGTGTTGAGAGCACCTCTCAGACTTCAAGAACTGATGAAATCAGGAAAAATACCTACAGGACCCTGGACAGCCTGGAGCAGACCATTAAACAGCTCGAGAACACGATCAGTGAAATGAGCCCCAAAGCCCTAGTCGATACCTCATGTTCCTCCAACAGAGATTCTGTTGCAAGCTCATCCCACATGTCCCAGGAGGCTTGTCCCCGGCCCTTGCTAGTTCCGGATGAAGTCCCCACTGTCCTAGAGCCCCCCACGTCAATACCTTCAGCTTCACGTAAGGTATCTTGGTCTAGTGGAAAATGAAAAGACCCAGCTGCTTTCTTAAATCTGCTGTAATCACCATTAGCCAAAGGTGTCTTGTGATTTAATTGCTTCCTTTCAGGTGGCTTTTTTTTTTGTCTGTTCGCCATGACCCTTCTCTCATACTATCTCCCTTACCTTCAAAACAACAACAACTAGGTGTCTAACAGCTAATTGATCCTGTTTTTTGTTTGTTTTGTTTTTGGTTTTGTTTTTGTTTTTACCTCTGTTGCTGATTGGTGTTGGGTAAACGCAAGGCTACCGGGCCAGCCACGTGCTGTTGAAATTGATTGCTCTGACACTCACATTAAAATCC
Source organism: Cephalopachus bancanus (assembly GCA_027257055.1). Classification (NCBI taxonomy): domain Eukaryota; kingdom Metazoa; phylum Chordata; class Mammalia; order Primates; family Tarsiidae; genus Cephalopachus; species Cephalopachus bancanus. The sequence goes on along the minus strand of JAPVLO010000015.1, from coordinate 7,341,085 downwards.
GTTTGATCATTAGTGAGCAGTTGATTCTGTTTGATTCTTCCGATTAACCCAATTGGTGTCTCTTAGATCTGTCCTGCATGTAGGGCTGTGGCTACTCACTTTGAGCTTCTCTGCACAGAGTAGGGCAGCCTCAGGGATGATCACTCACGCGCTGCTTCTTCTCTTCCCCCTCTCGCGGTCCTTTCCACAGGGCTCCAGCGGGACCCCGCAGACCAGCAGGATGCCAGTCCCCATGAGTGCCAAGAATAGACCCGGCAGCCTGGACAAGCCCGGCAAGCAGTCCAAACTGCAGGACCCCCGCCAATACCGTCAGGTAGTTTTACCTTAAACCCAATTTTGGATGGACGCTATTTTGGTTAAGGAGCAAGTCACTGACTTAGGTTTAATACCAAATATTGTGTGTTTTCTTCGTAAGATATGGTTTACGTAGCTATCCTGGATCTGGGGGCATGAAGAAAGTCTAAACACCTTTGTTAAACTTTTTCACCACGCTTTTGCATGCTTGCAATAAAACATCTTTTACTTTGTGACTCCAAATTTTAACTGTTAACACACGGTGCCAGGCCCGTTGGCTTTTCTTTGGTGAATGTAGTGCTTCGTCAGAACACCTCGGGAAGCAGAGACAACCAACCTGTTGTTGAACTGCCCTAAAAGTCACCAGTACTAACGTCTATGTTGACTGCATTGCATTCGAAGCACATTAACACTCCGTCACTATGCCCGACCCCACCCCAGTCGTTACCCAGACGCATGGCCGACCTGGCACACGGAAAATGCTAGTCGGAATGATGTGACTCTTCTCACAAACGTGTCCTTCCTTTTCTCCTGTCCTGTCCATCCTTTGCTACGTGCGTGGGGGGGTTTCCACCAGGTCCAGTACAGCACAAGACTTAGCTCAGGCCTTGAACTGTTTGGTTGTTTTTCTTTTGATTACTTATTCTCAGAAGGGCTGTGTTGCCAGGCCCTGTGGGTTGATCGTGTGACCAGCTTTCTGACAAAATGTCTCCCGCCATCTTTATTTGCAGGCTAATGGAAGTGCTAAGAAAGCTGGTGGGGACTTTAAGCCTACTTCCCCCTCCTTACCCGCTTCTAAGATTCCAGCCCTTTCTCCCAGCTCCGGGAAAAGCAGTTCTCTGCCCTCCTCTAGCGGTGACAGCTCTAACCTCCCTAATCCATCTGCTCCTAAACCATCGGTTACTTCTAACCCTCTCAGCCCCCAAACAGGACCACCTGCTCACTCTGCCTCCCTCATCCCTTCTGTCTCTAATGGCTCCTTAAAGTTTCAGAGCCCCACTCATACAGGTAAAGGTCACCATCTTTCATTCTCACTGCAGAGTCAAAATGGCCGAGCACCCCCTCCTTCCTCTTCCTCCTCCTCCCCTCCGTCCCCTGCCTCCTCCATCTCACTGAACCAAGGTGCCAAGGGCGTCAGGACCATCCACACTCCTAGCCTCACCAGCTACAAGGCACAGAACGGAAGTTCGAGCAAAGTCACCCCATCCACAGCAAAGGAAACCTCTTAAAGGCCAAATCTTTCTAGGCACAAGTCGGAGTAACATTAAAAAAAAAAAAAAAGGAAAGAAAGAAAAAAAATTAACAGTCTGCAACAACCATTTTCACAAGAGAATGTAACATATTGCTGTATTGTTTGAGGCTTAATGCTAAGTATGTGCTCAATACTGGATTGATAGATTTCAGTAAAGCTCGTTTGTTCTGTTTTTTTACCTTGTTGCTGTTGTAACTACATAGTGTTTACTGTCTATAGTCAATACCTACTCGATGCAGTAAGCATGTGTTATGAAAAGAGAGTATGGTGAGAGGGAATGGCGTGTGAGAGACAGGAAAATTGTCTTAAGCATGTAAAACATGTATGATTCCAGAATTTTAGTATGTTTTGTATAAAAATATTTTTCATTACGGAGACTAGAAGTGAACAGAGAAATACACAAGTGTGACTATACAAATTGTAAAACAGATACTATAATATTTCCTTTTATTTAGTGTTATTTAGCTTTATTACAGATTTCTATTTTTGTCAAAACTTCATGGTTCCTTTCGAGATCTTTTTTGCCAAAACATTTTGATACTATAGCATTGTACATTTGAAAGTAGTGTGCTAGACTATATAAGCCAATGAACTTCTACACAGGCTGGCATAGAAGCCCACGTAGAAGGCAATTTATCAAACCTATTGCACTGCCGTGAAAAGTATGTATGATAATTTGCTAGCCCAAGCAAGCTAGTTTTCTTTGCTTGCTTTTTTTCTTATTTCCTTCTGTTCTTTCTTTCTTTCTTTCTTTCTTTTTTTTTTTTTAACATATTGAGATTTTTCTAGTTTTCTCTGCAGTATCTAACCCCTTCTTATGTTTTCTGAGACCTGGTAACCCAAGCTATTGCATTGTGGATTTTAAAATGTACACTTCTGTACGGTTCTGTAAACCGATAAACTTTTGTAAATATATAAATATAAATAGACATTACAATACTGTACGTGACAGCACACAGAGTAGTTTTCCCACACCAAAGTTAATTTTTATGCATGCTTCAAAAGTATATATTGGGATGAGCAGAAATTGAACTATATCCATACGTTTTTAAAAAGCAACGAGTTTGCACAGCTAGAGTGTTTTTGTAAATAAATGTATTTGTATAACACAGTCATGTAATATACAGAACTATAAGCAGAGACTTTGCAAAACTAAATAAAGGGCTGCATGCTTATTTTTTGTACCTTGTCACTATAACTACTTCTTAGTCCAAGAACAAAATGTAACTGTTACCAAGTTCAATGTTTCTGGCTCTGAGGGGTGTAACCACATGCTCTCAGACAACGTCACTTTTCTGAAAGCTCTGGGTGACTAATGATGAGTTCCTAATAAATTAATTGCAAGTGTGGTGCCTTGGCTGTGACCTGCTGACTCGTCTCTGTGACTTATCAAGATTTCTCTAACAGAAGACAAACTGGATACAGTTTTCAGCCTGGTTTAATGGAGGGGCTCTTACTATTTTCTCTTTCCCTTTAAAAAAAAATTTCCAGTAAAGTGGAAATAAAATGTCTTTATCACTGTTTTGTTTTTTTTTTTTTTTGAGTCCTCATATTGTTGGTCTAGAGGGAAATATGCAGGCTAACATTGCACCATATGTTTTCATTTTCTCCCATTTTAAAAGAATGGGAGAAAAGTTAGTGAAAATAATACCAAGATTAGGAATTAACTCCAGGAACAATCTCAGGAAACCGTATCATTATTTTTCACCTGCAAAATATTTAATTTGGTGGTCTGATGTATATAATGCAAGTGTTCTTACTGCTTTAGAACCTTGTTAATGTTTCCAAGGTTCAGGCTTACTGGGCTGGGATGCCTTCACCAGAAATATTTGGTGTCTCTGCTCATTATATTAATGGTACTCACGTGTTGCATGTACCATTTGGGAAAGTATTTGGGTTCCAACGTTTCATTCTCGCCCCATAAGCTTAAAAACTATATTATGTTCATATACAGAGGGTGCCCAAAAAATGTACACACATTTTAAGAAAGGAAAAAACTGTATTAAAATTTTAATACTCAGTATATACTGATTTTAAAAAATGAATACAAGTCATGTTTGACTTCTGCAATTACAAGAGGTGCTCAAAGTGGTTACTATCAGCGTCCAGATGCTTCTGGTTACGGTAGACTAAAACTAATACCGAGATTACATCACTTAAAATGTGTATACATTTTTTGGCACACCCAGTACATATATGAGGGGAGACCCCAAAAGACCCGGAATTTATTTATAAAAAATTGTGTATTTATTCTTATATGTTTAAACTTCAGTCACCTTCACTGTACTCTCCATTTGATGCAATACACCTATCAAGACACTTTCCACCGCTCAAAACAGTTTTGAACTCGTCAATTTTGATGCCATTAGTGCTTCTGTCATTGACTTCACCTCTTCCATATTGGCAAAACATTTTCCTTTAGAACTTTTTTAATCCGGGGAAACAAAAAATAAGTAGTTCTGGGCAAGATTGTTTGAGGTTGGGACATGGAGGTCATACCATTTTTGGTCAAAAACTGCTAAACATTCAGCATGGTATGGGCAGGTGTGCTTGTAAATCAACCATCATGAAATGGGCAAACATGTTGAAAGACTCAAAAAAAAAAAAATTCAGCCACTCACAACACTAACTGGTACACTGATGGCGACGGGTTCCTAGAACACTTACCTACCAGGGAAGGCCTGTAGTTCTGGGGTTTTTTGGGTTCCCTCCTACCCCTTGTATAAGAACTAGCTAATTCATGTCAATATATTTGCTTCTGTTTATGGACAAGCCTACAACTCTTTGTAAGCAATTAAACAGCAGATTGCAGCCTCAGTTTTTCAACTTCACCTCAGACTTCCCAAAGCTCTGGTAAGGATGTACAGGCAATGGTAATTTCGGCCAATGTAATGAAAGGCACATGTCCCCTGGGTAAGGGAAAAGTCAACATCCATCCATCCACTACCCCGTCTCTTCAGAAACTGAGAAGGGAAACCACCATAATGGAAGGAACTGAATACAGACGTGCATGGACGGCCTGTGACATCACATACCAAAAAGACGCCTGCCATAAATGTGTTTAATAATCACCCACTTTTAGGCCTGACATAAGTTGTTGGAAACCCTGTTGTACCCCATCCTCTTTGGCCTTATTTAAACCTTCTCCCCCACCCCCAATGTGACTGTCTGCCACCCAGCGCCCACTGGCTCCTTGTGTCATTGACCCCCGAGCTCAACATACCTCACAGCTGTCAGCCATGTTAAGTCTTAATGGTCAGCTCCAGAGTCCTGTAGCAAGGTCTCGCTTTGCACGTGTTTTCTTTAAACCAGCCGGTCCACAACCCCTCATGGGAAAGCCTATGGGGGGGAATGGAGGGGAGACGCCTCTGGACCTTGATAAAAGCATAGACCCACAGCTTCTTTCTCACTTGCTCCCCACCTGCTGGTTGAGCTTTCTGCCTCCTCTGAACTTTCCATCGGCCCACCCCTGATCTCTCTGGGATCTGTGAGTAAAAAATTTCTGTTTCATGCATTTTGGTTTCACCTCCTCCTCGTGTCTCACCTGACATACCCAAATCTAACTACACACTTGCAGCCTCATCAGGGTTCTCCTAGAGAGTGACTGTCTCCACTTGCGGTCACTCTTGACAGAAACCTCAAGACCAAGCTAGAAAGAAACCATAACAAGAGCAATCACAATAGCACCTCAGTCCCTTCAACATCTGAAGTGGATGATGTCAAGTAAGATGAACTTAGCTGCTGGATTTCCGGGTTTTGTTAAACTTAATGAAATGCTGGGAACTCGGGAAAGGTCCTATCACTGTCCAAAATTCAGTGGCCAGAACGAGTATTGCCAAGGAAGAAGACTTTTAATTGGGTGCTATCAGCCAAGGAGCGTGGGAAGTCAGTCTCAAATCCATCTCCCAACCAATTGAAATTGGGGGTTTATACAGTGGAGAAGAAACATAAAAAAGTAAGGAGGGAGGGGTAAGGAAGCAATCGTGTTAAGAGGTCTAGGGTCTCATGGTCTAGACACTGGGGTTTTTTGGTTTGGTTTTTTTTTTTTTTTGGTTTTGGTTTTTTTTAGTTGAAGTCTCACTCTGTCACCCAGGCTGGAGTACAGTGGAACATACATGGCCACCCCAGTGTCAACCTGCTAGCTTCCGGGGATCCTTCTGCCTCAGTCTTCCAAGTAGCTGGAACTACAGGCATGCGCTACTACACCCGGCTAATTTTTTATTTTATTGTAGATGTTGTAACCAAGTCGCACACACAGTAAAAGGTCAAATTCCAAGTCCTTTAGTAGCCAGCAGTCGAGAGGGGGCATGCACCACCAAAATCTCTCCACCCCGAGTAAACTTTCAGAGATTTTTTTATAGGCAAACTGAGGAATTATAGAGATAAAACATCTGGTTTTGAGTTAGGCAAGGGTAGGCAGGGGTACAACTCAGATAAAGGAGTGTACTGGGAGGGTACAGGGCCATGGGTGTTGATGACACGCAAACTTTAAAAATGTTACATCAGCCACGTGGGTTTAAGCAAACAAAATGGAGTTCTATAACAAAATGGAGTTTTACCCAAACTAAAATCATTAATATTAAACCTCAAACATTTTGAACACTGCAAACATATAAAACACTTCACAGAGATGAGGTCTCGCCAAATTTCCCAGGCTGGTCGAACTTGCGGTCTCAGGCAATCCACTCGCCTTGGCCTCCCAAAGTGCTGGGATTACAGGTTGAGTCACCGAGCCCGGCCGATGCAGTGTTTTTTCTGGTGAGTTTGAGGCCCTTGCCTGGGGTCAGTCTTCTGAGGAGCGAACTCTGATAAGGCAAATGTAAGTTTCAAGTTTTAAGATGGGGAGGGTCATTTTTATGTTCAAAAAAAAAAAAAAACCCAACCGTAAATTACTGTCTCCATGGAGAACTTGGGCCAGTATCAAATCTGCTATTGACAGACTCTCACTTAGGAGAGTGACCATTGCTTAACTCATCATTCAACTAATAAATGGTTTCATCCAATAAAGATTTTAGAAATAAGCTATATGGGCTTCTGAGACTCATTCAACAAACCATCAGTCCATTCAGCCAGTCTTCACTGAGCACTTCTACACAACGGAGTAGGGGAGGGGGCGTGTGACTGTGACATCAGTGCTACTTTCCCGTTGTCAACCATGGCATGTTTTGGCTTCTCATCTGTTCTTGGAAAAGAATAAGGGAACCTACCTCTAGTATTGTTGGGAGGATTGAATACAATGTATGCAAAATTCTTGTACCTGATGGTTGATTTTCTTCGTCCCTCCACCCTTTCCCACCCTCCCCGTTCTGAGTCTCCAATGTCCATTTTACTATTCTTTATGCCTTTGCAGATCCTTAGTTTAGCTCCTACTTATAAGTGTGAGCATGGGGTGTTTGGTTTTCTGCTCCTGCATTAATTCACTTAGGATAATGTTCTTCAATTCCACCCAACTTGCTTCAAAAGACATTATTTCATTCTTTTTGAAAGCTGAATAGTATTCCATAGCGTATATACACCACATTGGGTACAATGGGCACAGGTGGGGCGATGGGTACACTTAAAGCCCAGACTTCTTCACCACCATACAATGCAACCATGTAACCAAAAACTTTGCGTACCCCCAAAGCTATTTAAAAAATCAAAAAGTAACACACACCCAAATAACAATATTTCTTAAGACAGAGCATAACCCACCAAGCACTTAAAAGTTAGTGAGGATTATTGTTACACTGATGCAATATTGGCCGGGACACTATTCTGCCCTTAAGAGGTGTCTGGTCTGGTTGGGGGAGAGGGTGGCATGAACATCTGGGGAACAAGTTGCAGTCGAGGCAGGCAGGGAGTGAGAGCAAACTTGATGTCGGCTGCAAGGGTGCAGAGCACAGGGCTTTTCTGGTGTTTCCTGGAGGTGGTGGCAGCCTGCCCTCACAGGTATAACACAGAACTTCTACTAGTGTTACAGCATGAAGAAGCTGCTTTTCTTTTAATGCTGCTTGGAACTGGACTTTTTCCAAAGTAGAACAGACATTTGCACAGCTGGAGAAAAGCTAGGGCCCTGGGAATCATGGCTGCAAGAGGACGGAGAGGTTATTTTGTGAATTGCATTCGTGGACTTGGGAGAAGGTGCTTCCAAATTGGGTTGGAGAGGTTATTTCGTGAATGCATTCGCAGGTTTAGGAGAAGGTGCTCCCAAATCACCCCAACCCAGAGCCCCCCAGATAGTGTTCATCTCTGGATTTGAGTGCCAGGACAAGATGCATGAGGAAAGGAGGCACGTCCACTGGGTGCTGAGAGCAGGTTTGGCCACCGGGCCTCTTCCTGAATGTCCCACCCTGTGATTCTAACTCACTCTCCAAGCCTCTGTAAGTGCAAAGGCATTAGGGAGTACCCAGGAAATGTTTTGTTGGGAGTAGAGGAATGACAACTACTTCAACTACACATTCAAAAGGAAATTCTGCAGAAGTCTCGAGGTGACACTGTCCAGGGAAACACACCACTGGCTCTAAGCAACCACATACTCCTTGATCTACACGCCGGCAGAGGTCATGAACAAAAAAATTAAGTGATCCCAAGAGCACATGTAAGGAGATTCTCAGACCCTGCCAGGGTCAATATCCATCTAGTTCCAGATTTTGAGCTCACCCTGATGACCTGGAAGCAGGAAGGTTAAACTATGCTCAACACACTGCCCAGAAGGCAGGGGAGCTTACCAGGCTTACCTTAGGTGTACACAAAATGCTTAATTTTTTAATTGCCTTGTGGGGTGCTTCTTAATCATTGTATCTTTGAGTGTGTTAAGGCAGCATGACCTAGCTACTCCCATGGTAGATATCGTGGTCTCACCTGACATTGTTATGGTCCGAGTAATGCTCCGCTGTTCTCCCTTGATACTGATAAATCAAGGGGACTGGTAGAAAGAAGTTTATTTCTGAGTTTGAATCCAGGGAGCAGAGCCGGACTCGAGGTCTTTCTAAAATGGTTCTGCTCACCCTTCAGCCTGGTACAAAATCACTTTTGTAAGTCCAGAGTTGTTAGTACCTATACATTAGCCACGTGGCCAGCAGAGCATTGTATAAAACTTGAGTTTCAGCCGCACTTAACTATAGTGACATTTTTCGGTCCAGACTTCCTGGTGTCAGGTATCAGAGGTATCTCATAGCTTTTATCAGCAGGGCCCGGCAGAAGCATTCATCAGGCTTGCCATAGAGTAAAGGGAGTTTACAAGGCCTAAGACATCATGCATTATGTAAAAGTTATACAAATCACAAAATTTATGATTGTATCGATACAAAAGTTACACAAATCGCAAGGCGTATGATTACACTGATGATATTATTCAAACTTATGGCTACTCAGAAAAAGGGAGTAAATGGGGATTTGCATCTTTCAGTTGGTTGGACATAGTGTACACGGAAGTCAAGGATCCCCTGAAGCTACTTACTGGGAATGCATAGGAGATAAGGGGACGCTCAGGAATGTGCAGCAGAGCTTGAACCCGCGTCATGCCCTTCTCTAGGGGTTGTGGCAATACAGATGACTCTAGCACATGAGCGGGTCTCAGCAAGAATTGCCATCTGTTGCCTACTCTGGACCACGTATAATGCTAAAGTGCTTTGAACCGATTGCTTTTTAATCCTCACGAGAACACTGAGAAAGTTACTGTCCCCATCTCGCTGAGGCTGGGTGAGAGGTGGAAACTGCAGGATGCAGGTCTGGGATGAGATGGAAGTGGTGGGTGGGCACGTGGCCGTTGTGCTTGGGGAGAGGGCTGCCCGGTTGCCCCTTTGAAAGAAAGTGGAGTTAAAGGGGCGATGTTTCATTCCTGGATCAATGCAGAATCCATTTACAGGGTTATTAGATTGCAAAATTTGGCTGCCTCACCTTCAAAAGGTGGGTAGGTAGAAAGGCGCTCTGCTCTGGGAACCAACACTTTTATCCAGTATTTCTGTGGGGAGATGACTCTGCACTGGTACCGGGGATCGAGACTCCTTTTTCCCTAAGCCCCAAGTGGGCAACTGCAGGGAAACCGCCTCACCTGACTGGAGGGCTCTGCCTCGCCACGCCCCGGTCCCACCCTCGCCACACACCAGCCAGGTCATGCTCCGCCCCTCACGGCCTAGCCACGCCCCCTAAAGCCAGACCTAGGTCCTGCCAGTGCCTCCTCGCCCCGCCCCTCCTCAGGCCACGCCTTCTCTCCCACCCCTCCACAGGCCCTGCCTCCTCGCCCATCCCCTCCCGGCCTCGCCCCGCCCCCAGAGTGGCGTCTTCCTGTCAGGACCTTCGTGTATTTCACCTGCTGGGGTCCTGGGGCGAGCGGCTCCCAGGTGCCCGCTACAAGGGGTTTTTCAAGGCTCGGCTTGCCGAGGCTTCCCGGGCACAGACTTGTGAGTGGATACTTTGAAACAGACTTTGAAATGCCAAGGCGTGTCTCAATTCTATCGAATCCTGGGCCCGATTTTAAGTTACACATATTTTGTACGAGGTGAAATTCTTGCTGACACATCCTACCTACTCAACCAGTTTCAACAACAAAATAAAACACCCTAACGGTACTGTAACAAAGCTGTCTTTATATCTAAACGACAAATGCAGAGACAAAAGCGGACGCATTTCAAGCACCTTGAAGGGTGTCTGGCGAGGAGACTTTTTCCAAGTAGTGAGGGCCTCTGTTTACAGCTTCGCACAAAGCCAAGTATGATTCCGCCCACTTTCCACATACATGGAAACGCTATTGCATGTTTTAAGAATACAAAAGTAGCCGGGCTCGGTGGCTCAGCTTGTAATCCTGCGCTTTGGGAGGCTGAAGTGAGTGGATTGCCTGAGCCCGCGGGTTCGAGACCCGTCCGGGTAAATTGGCGAAACCTTATCTCTACAATAAATCAAAAATCAGCCGGGCGTGGTAGCGCGCCCCTGTAGTTCCGGCTACTTGGAAGGCTGAGGAGAAAGGATCGCTGGAGCCCAGCGGGTCGAGGCTGTGGTGGCCGGGAGCGTCCACTGCTCTCCAGTCTGGGCGACAGAGTGAGACTCCAACTCAAAAAAAAAAAAAAAAAGGAATACAAAAGTTTAAATGTAAAATGAAATTGGCCTCTAACCTCGGATAATTACAACGGCACGGTTTTAACTTCCCCAAACGTCCAGTGGGACGTTACCGGGTCCTGCTGGGGGTGGGCGACACTGTAGGCCCCCTAGCACCCCTAACCCACACCCACTGCCAGTTTTGCCTCTGTCGCTGTGACACACCCCAAGGGCATAAGCACTCAGCAATGAGGAGCCCCCACGGGACCCAGTCTAGTGATCCCCTCTCCATGTGACAGCAGCACTCCGGGGGCACATGGAGAACCAGAGATGCCATAATATCCTGCCATTCCTGGAAGGTTTATAGGGAGCCTGTAACCAAATTATGCTCTTTTTATTCATTCCTGGGAGATGGAGTGATTAACAACAAAAGAAACCCAACCACTAGTCAATTGTAAGGAGGAAGAGAATTAAAAACTCTTGGAAAGACAGAGGGGGATGGATCTTTCCTTTCTCAGGGAAGAGTGCAGAAGCTCCAGGTTTACTAAAGGACTGTGGCCAGTGGGGATGGAGTGGGATCTCGTTCCAGACTCTCAAGCCTAGCTGCACACTGCAGTCCTGGGAAAGTTTTCTTGCTGCAGCCTGGCCACTCCAACCCCCCACCTCCCCCTCCTCACCCCCAACAGAGATTCTCACTTGGTGCTCACAGGTGCTGCCCGGACAAGAGGTTTTTTTGCAGGGTTTTTTTTTTTTTTTTTGGTTTTGGTTTTTTGAATTGGAGCCTCACTCCGTCGCCCAGGCTAGAGTGCTGTGGCACACTCATGGCTACACCAGTGTTGACCTGCTGGGCTCGGGTGATCCTTCCGCTTCAGCCTTCCAAGTAACCGGAACTACAGGTGCACACTACCATGCCCAGCTAATTTTTTATTTTATTGTAGAGACAAGGTCTCACCAAGTTGCCCATGCTGGTCTCGAACCCTCGGGCTCAGGCAATCCACTCGCTTCAGCCACTCAAAGTGCTGGGATTACAGGCTGAACCACCTAGCCCAGTCAAGAGGGGTGTTTTTTAATCCCCCCAGGTGACTCACATGAAAAGCCAGGGCTGAGAACCACCAGCACCACCGGGTGGGAGCATCACTCGAAGCCAGGAGTTCAAAACCAGCCTGGGCAACATAGCAAGAGCCTATCTCTACCAAAAATGTTTAAAAAGGTGGCGGACCAGGAAAACTGAGAAGATGCCATCCACCAGAAACATAAAGGTGATTATTGTCACACAACAGCAGGTTCACACTTGAAAAGTACAACTTAGCCACCACCTTTAATTTGAGGGGGGGGATTTACTGTTGGTTTTTGATTTGGGATCTCACTCTGTCGCCCTGGCTTGAGGTCAGTGGCCCAGTCACAGCTCACTGCAGCCTCTACCTCCTGGGCTCAGGCAATCCTTTTACCTCAGCCTCCCAAGCAACTGGGACTATGGGTGCACACCACCATGCAAGGCTAATTTTTTTAATTTTTTATTTTTTTGTAGAGATGAGGTCTTGCTATCTTGCTACTTGCCCTGGCTGATCTCCTGGGCTCAAGCAGCCCTCCTGCCTTGGCCTCCCAAAGTGCTGAGATTACAGGCATAAGCCACTGCACCCAGCCTGAATATCATTTTAGTGATGTATGTCAGAGGTTTCTGGGCCTCTACTGGACACAATATGAATATATAAAGCAAAAAACTGGACATACTGAGCTTCTCCTTCAGGAAGGAGGCTCGGGAGGGTGGCTCCTGTGTACACGATTGGGGGGACAGAGGACCCCTGGGTGGGCTCAGGTTTCAACCTTGGGTCAATGTCACAAGGGTAATATGGAGGTTCCCCACTCATCAGTGACACAAGTCAAAGCCAGGAGATTGTCTCCTCTCTGGTAGCCCTAAGCCGGCCCCCACCTCCCAAGATTTTTAGCTTTCGGTGACCCCGCCCCCAGGCCATGGACATGCACGGGCACAGGGTCGTGCCCTTCAGCAGGTGACCAGGTTGCTTCCATTTCACCAACCCCCAGCCCCCTTTTCTGCACGCCTGGTCTCCACCCCCCACTCCTCAGTCATGCTCCCCAGCTTCTCCTGGCTCCTGAAATGCCCTGTAATGGCCACCTCTAATGTCACGGGTATCTCTGTGGTGCTACAGCCAGGGCACATTTTCTAGTCCCCATCTTTGTCTTTATTTAAAGCCTTTATCTGCAAGTATTGTGTATGAAATAAAGGAAAGCCAGTTTCTACCAACGGAAGGCTAAGGACCATCCTGCACGGAGGACCGAGCCTGCAGCCTCACCAGGCAACAAACCCCTGCAGGGTGGCAGAAACACACGATCTGCCACACTGGCAAGTGGCAGTCCAGTCTGGACAAGGCGCTAGGTCCTTGGCTGCAGCACATGTGTTTAATTACACTTTGTGGCCAGGCTCGGTGGCTCAGCCTGTAATCCCACACTCTGGGAGGCCGAGGTGAGTGAATTGCCTGAGCCCCCGGGTTCGAGACCAGACTGGGCAATTTGGTAAGACTTCATCTCTACAAAATAATAATAATAGTAACACCTTGTTTAAGCCAGTATTAAAAAGCAATATTCAGGCTGGGTGCAGTGGCTCATGCCTGTAATCCCAGCACTTTTGGAGGCCGAGGTGGGAGGATCACTTGAGACTAAGAGTTCGAGACCAGCCTGGGTTACATAGCGAGAGCCTCTCTACTAAAAATTTAAAAATTAGCTGAGTATGGCAGTGTGTTCCTGTAGTCCCAGGTACTTGGAAGACTGAGATGAAAGGATCACTTAATGCTAGGAGTTGGAGGCTATGGTAAGCTAGGATCACACAGCTGCACTCCAGCCTGGACAACAGAGCAAGACCCCATTTCTATCAAAAAAAGGTATTCAGTACCACCCCTTAAAGAGATTAGATCTAAGATTATAAATGGTGTAGATTGGACTTAACGTTGCAGATGGATTCGAGTCCAAATGTCTTAAATCCCCAAGGCAGGCAGTTAGCTTTTGGTCTGTTCAGCCCCCTCTCGTGGGTGTCTTTTCCTCTCTCTGGTTTTGTGCTTATCTGACTACACACAGGCCTGAGTTCAGGGCCTCCACCACTTCTTTCCTCCACGTCCCTGGTCTCCTCTGGGCCAGCAAAGGACCTTCCAGGAAGTCCCTGTTCTTTCTGAGAAGTGCTTTTTGGCACCCAACATTAGCTCGAGTAAGCTAACCAACAAGGTATATTTTATTCACAAGGAAGTGTTCACTCACCCATAAATGGAGTCAGGGAAGAAAACTTTCAGGAATCCACAGGTCATTGCACAGCGATTGCAATCACACGTTCTTTGTTCTCACAAATGAGTAGAATCCATGGCACTAGGCCTGACATACATTCCCCATTCTGGAAAAACACATTCTTTCACAGGGTAGCTCCAGAGAAAGCAGTCCTTCTGCTCCTTCGATCTAAAATTCTTCCAAGGAGGCCAGGCATGGTGGCTTACATCTGTTATCCCAGCAATTTGGGAGGCCAGGGTAGGAGGATCCCTTGAGCCCGAGAGTTCAAAACCAGCCTGGGCAACATAAGTGAGACTGTCTCTACAAAACATTTTCAAAAATCAACATGGTGGCATGCGCCTGTAGTCCTAGTCACTCGGGAGGCTGAGGCGGGAGGATCGCTTGACCCCAGGAGTCCAAGGTTGCAGTGGGCCATGAGCCGTGTACCCGCACTTCAGCTTGAGTGACAGAGCAAGACCCTGCCTCTAAAAAACAACATTCCTCAAAGGAGACACACCCAAGGCAAAGCACGGCATCCCTGCTCCCATGCAATCTGGCGTCTCCTTAGTCACAGCTTAAACCTGCCCCATGGTCCCCACTCTATTCCTCAAGCCCAAGCCACACGCTGGTTCATCCACCTGGAACGTAGTTCCCACCTCCAACCTCAGCCCACCTCCTCCCCCTGTTCTGATTTCAACTCGCATGCTGGTCAGGGTTCCCCTATGTACACTCTCCCTCAGAGCACTTAGGGGAGACTGAAGCTGACAGTGGGATGGGGGCAGGTCAGTCATTTAGCAAGTATAGGGGTTAGTGATTAGTGTACACAGGGGAGCCCATAGCAGGACCTGCCAAAAGTCAGGGAGGGCGATGCTCTTCTGTGGGGACACAGGTTGGTGGGGGGGCTGGGGTCTCACGCACTTCCTGCCATTCACACCATCCACATTTAAGACTCCTTTTGGCTCACGCCCGCAATCCCGGCACTTTGGGATGCCAAGGTGGAAGGATCACTTGAGCCTCGGAATTTCAGACCAGCCTGGGCAACGTAGCGAGATCCTGTCTCTATAAAAATAAATAAAAATAAAAGGGGAAAAATATTTCTCCTTTTAAGACTTGAGATTTAAGCCTCCTTGGAGAGGTAAAGATTGTTCGTCTGCTGCCACCTAGTGGTCATTTCTGGAACTTGCGGTAAGAAACTATAGCAAACCCTGCATCTCACTAAATCTCTCAACTTTCTTCGCCTCAGTTTTTACCGCAGCTATAGTATAATATGTATTTTCAGATAGCTAGAAGGGGAGGATTTTTTTTTTAGTTGGCGTCTCACTCTGTCTCCCAGGCCGGAGTGCAGTGGCATGCTCATGGCCACCGCAGTCTCAACCTGCTGAGCTCAGGCGATCCTTCTGCCTCAACCTTCCAAGTAGCTGGAACTACAGGCTGCGCCACCACGCCCGGCTTATTTTTTGATTTATGGTAGAGACGAGGTCTTGGCAAGTTACCCAGGCTGGTCTCAAACCCCTGAGCTCAGGCAATGCTCTCGCCTTGACCTCCCAAAGTGCTGGGATTACAGGCTTGAGCCACCGCACCCAGCCAGGGGAGGATATTAACTGTTCCCAATACAAAGAAATCAGAAATTTTTGAGATGGTGGATATGCTAATTACCCTGCTCTGATCACTATACATTGTATGCATTGAAACATCACCGTGTACCCCATGAATACATGGGGTCAATTAAAAAAATAAAATTGCAACAAGCGTGGTGGCTCATGCCTGTAATCCCAGCACTTTGGGAAACTGAAGCAGGAGGATCACTTGAGGCCAGGAGTTCAAGATCAGCCTGGGCAACATGTCTCTACAGAAAATTTAAAAATTAGCTAGATGTGGTGGTACACACCTGTAGTTCCAGCTACTCAGGAGGCTGAGGCGGGTGGATCACTTGAGCCCAGGAGTTCAAGGTTGGAGAGAGCTATGATTGCACCACTGCCCTCCAACCTGGGCAACAGAGTGAGACCCTGTCTCAAAATTTTTTTAATTAGATAAATATATTTAACCTCAAATATTAAAAATTTTTAATAAAAATAAATTTCAAAAAGATGCACCAGGGCTTGGCATGGTGGCTCAAGCCTGTAATCCTAGCACTTTGGGAGGCCAAAGCAAGAGGATTTCCTGAGCCCAGGGTTTCAAAACCAGCCTGGGCAACTTGGTGAGACCTCGTCTCTATAAAAAGTCAAAAAATTAACTGGGCATGGTAGCCCACGCCTGTAGTTCCAGCTACTTGGAAGACTGAAGCCAAAGGATTTCCTGAGCCCAGCAGGTCGAGGCTGTGCTGGCCGTGAGCATGCCACTGCACTCCAACCTGGGCAACAGTAAGACTCCAACTAAAAAATAAAAAATAAACACACACACATACACACACACACACACACACACACACACACACACACACACACACACACACACACCTGGCCAGCCCTATGCAGTTATGCCCTGGATGAGTGTGTGAAGTGGGTGGTATTTGTCCTCAGTTCAGGGGCCCCTTCTGGAACGACTCACTACTTCCCACTATTTCTATTTTGAGGGAAAATGAAGTGATAAATTAAGACACCAGACACTAAGACATTGGAAACTATGGCTCCCTTCCAAGCACCTGGGGGCTATAGGAACAGGGTGAAACTTAATCGAAGGGTCGAGTGTACAACAGTGCAAGTCCAAATGTCAGAGGGCAGATCCAATGAGGAATCTCCTAGAAATTCAAATCCCATGGGCAGGAGCAGAAATCCCTGTGAGGCACCTCTCTCCTGCCTCTTGTAGGTTTCCCTTTGTTCCTTTACTTCTCCTTGAGGAATTTCTAGAGGAAGCCTTGCTGTCCCCACAGAGATGAAGGAGCTCGAAGTTGTCAACACAGGAGAGGGCCCTGATGGGGATGAGCAAACCAAAGCAATGGTTCGACTCAGAAAAGGTCGTCAAAATGGAGACTCAGAAGTGGGGAAAGGGTGAAGGGATGAAAAGTCACCCACCGGGTACAGTGTGCACTGGTGGGGGTGGCAGACACACATAAAGCCCAGACCAAAAACAATTTGTGCACCCTAAAGTTACTGAAATAAAGAAAAAAATACACCCTCCTTCCAAATAGAGGTGGGCCCTTATCCAATATGACTATGTTCTTATTTTTTTAAAAAGAAGAAAATGTGAACACAGCACACTGGGAGAAGACCATGTGACCAGGAAGGCAGAGATTGGGGTGACAATTTATAAACCAAGGAATGCCAGAGATTGCCGCAGGCCAACAGGACCCAGAAAAGAGACAGGACAGATTCTTCCCCACAGTCCTACAAGAAACCAATCCTGCTGACACATTGGTCTGTTGTTTAAGCACCCCCCCCCAAAAAAGAAAGGAAAATAAAAAAGAGAGAGAGGAAAGAAAAGTTAGTCATTGAGTAGATGGTGACATGTTTTATCAAACTCTGAATAACGGTCTCTGGCAGAGCCTGGTAGGCGTGCTTGCTGTTGCTTGCACACTGTTTCTATTTAAGCGCCCATGATTGCACTAAATTCTGAGCAGTGACATCCCACAGTTCACACACCAAAGGCTGTCACTGGATGCCCCAGGCCCTTCTCTGTGTATGCAAATGCCCGGCACGCAGCCACTGCTCTAAACTCATGCAACTGATACTTTGAATTCAAAGATGAATTTATTATGTATCCCTGTCCCATTTCTGCCTGTTAGAGCCAACAGATCTTTGCAGGTACAGCTAAATAAAATCCAAAACCTTTGCTGGAGTCTAAGGGCTCTGCCAGCATCTCTAGCTTTGTCTCCTATAACTCCACAGAAGCGTCTTTGTCTGGTGAGTCAGCAAAGACGTTGCATTCTGCATGTTAGTCACGTTATTCTCGGTCTGTGGGTAGCCCTTATTCTCCCCCAAAGCCACATTAGCATGGTCGGGGGAGCTAGGTGGAATTTTCATCAGTAACAGGAGGGTCCCATGCTACCGAGAGGGGTAGAAAAATCTGCTTTGGCATCTTTTTGAAGTTTTGCTGTCAGGACTTCCCAAGTCCAGGTTCTCAGACGTCAGACATGATGTCAGGGGCTGCTCTGAGCCTGAGGCCTTGCCATTTGGGATGTGCTCCGAGTGCCCTGTTCTCTGTAGCCTCTATTGACTCCCCCCAGCAGAGCTAATCTCTCCATCTCCCAGCAACCATAGCTCTACCTCAGGGGTCCTCAGCCTGAGGCACTTTCCCCCCACCCCCTGGGAACATTTGGCAGTGTCTGGGGGGCGTTTTGGTTCTCTAGCTGGGATGGTGATACGCTGCCAGCATCTCATCCATAGAGGCCAGGGAGGCTGCTGGCCACCCTGCATTGCACAAGACAGGCCACCATGACTGAATGGCTGGCCCCAAAGACCTCTACTTGACTTCAATATTCACTGTTTGTTAGGTATCGATGTCTGTCTCACACTGAGGACAGGGATGGGGTTGGACCACTTCTGTTCTTGGCCCATGGAAGATGCCAGTGCGTGAGTAAGTGCTGTCACATTTTATGCCCAAAAGTCACTCCATCTGAGGGAAACCCTTTCCTGGCAGCTGACTGTGGCACAGGGTGACTCCAGTGGGGGAAGAAGGAGATGGAGTATTCTGTTCCTCACCTGCATTGAGGCTACCATCCTCTCACCTGTCTCCCTCTTTCCTGCACCCAGTTTTGCCTTTTCACAATGTGCCTTTTCATGTGAATTGCCCTGCTACAAATAGGGTTTCACAGAAGAGATGAGGCTGCATCCATCCTCTCAGCTGTCTTCTCAGAGCTGGCTCAAAATGGGTACAGGCCGTCTACTACAGCCATTGTGAGAAGTAACTGTGTGTTTTATTTTTTTATTATTTTTTTATAAAGATATGGGGTACAATTTAGGGTTAGGTATAAAAACATTGATCATGCTGGTACCCTTATTGATGAGGCATGCCCCTCCCTCCCCAACTGTGTGCTTTAAAAGTTCATCAGCCAGTTGGGCTCAGTGGCTCAGCCTGTAATCCCGCGCCTTTGGGAGGCTGAGGTGAGTGGATTGCCTGAGCCCGCGGTTTCAACACCCGCCTGGGCAACTTGACGAGACCTCATCTCTACAATAAATCAGAAATTGGCCGGGCGTGGTAGCGCACGCCTGTAGTTCCAGCTACTTGGAAGGCTGAGGCGGAAGGATCGCCGGAGCCCAGCAGGTTGAGGCTGTGGTGGCCGGGAGCGGCCACTGCACTCCAGTCTGGGCGACAGAGTGAGACTCCAACTCAAAAAAAACAAAACAAAACAAAATAAAAAACTCATCAGTCTACCATGGAGGAGAAGTCATCCAGGATTCTGGAGCTTAGGTGGGATGGAGACTCACTGGGGTGACAAGGGGCTGCTCTGTACCCCTCTGCTTGGCTTCACCATGGACCATAAGGCTGGAGCAGGTGACTCAAAGAAAGAGGTTACATGCCTGCCCACTCATGGCCCCCTGGAGAATCAACTGGAAGCAGTGAGTCCTCTCCTGAGGCCTGTCTGTGGTTTTATCCACATTTTGCCCCTCGGGCTAAGAATCCCTGATTCTTAATTCCAAGTGGCTCCCCAAAGGAGGGAGTAGGTAGCATCACAAGAGGACTGTGGAGAGACAGTAGCTTGCCTCCTCCCTATACCCCCAAAGGGATCCCCCTGCTATGTGCTGCTCATGTCCCTTCCTCCTCACTGCCTGTTGGAACACGCTGACCTTGAAGGAGGATCAGGGTATCTCTCAGCCTCCCCAGTTCACTGCTGTTTTTTAACAGGTTTAAGATTCTTTTTTTTTTTTTTTTTGAGTAGGAGTCTTACCCTGTCACCCAGGCTGGAAGGCAGTGGCACACTTCCAGCCACCTCAGCCTCCACCTGCTGGGCTCAGGCGATCCTTCGACCTCAGCCTTCCAAGTAGCTGGAAGTACAGGCACACACCACTGTGCCCAGCTAATTTTTTAATTTATTGTAGAGATGAGGTCTCACCAAGTTGCCCAGGCTGGTCTTGAACCCATGGGTTCAGGCAGTCTTCTCACCTCGGCCTCCCAAAGTGCTGGGATTATAGGTGTGAGCCACCGCGCCTGGCCCAGGTTTAAGATTTTAAAAAAGTTACTGGCTCCAAGATGACCCAAATGCGTTATTGCACAGATAGACTTCTATGTAACTGACTTAGTTGGATATTCAGTTTTTCAAAGTATCCACATCACTGTAGATTTGATTAGAAGGAACATCTTGGGTTTCTATTTTCTGGGTCCCAAATATCCACAAACCTCAGTTTTCTCATTTGTAAATATACCTCTTAGGTTATTTACCTATTTTTTTTAAAAATAGAGACAGGTTCTCACTATGTTGCCCAGATATACCTCAAGCAATACTCCTGCCTTAGCCTCCCAAAGAGCTGGGATTACAGGTGTGAGTCACTGTGCCTGGCCTTAGCTGTGTTTAAAGGATGACAGTTGTGATAGACTGAATATTTGCATCACCCTCAAATTCATAGGTTGAAATCTGAATCCCTCAATGTGATGGTATTTGGAAGTAGGGTCTTTAGGAGGTGATTAGATCACAACGGTGGAACTTATGAGTGAAATTAGTTAGTCTTTATGAAGGTGATGCTCTGAGCTCCCTCACCCTTCACCATGTGAGGACATAGTGAGAAGATGAATGTCTATGACCCAAGAAACAGGTCCTCACCAGGCAAGGAATCTACAGTGCCTCATTGGTTTGATTTTGAACTTTAACTTTCTAGAACTGCAAGGAATACGTCTCTGTTGTTTATAAGCCACCCTGTTTGTAGTATTTTGTTACAGCAGCCTAAGACAACAGTGTATGTTTGCCAAATGCTTTGTAAACTCTCAAATCCTGCCCAACCTTCTTTCTCCCTCTGACAAACTCCTTTTCCAGTGGGTTTTTATCTATAGACAAGTTCTAGGACATAAATGTTTTTCCTTTTCAGAGAAAGGAACTTCTCTTTACAGACTTGGTCTGTAAAGACAAGCTCCCCACTGTCACCAAACCCAACCCTATCAGTCTGAAGGATTTTCCTCCCTTTGAGCTGTTGTTGTTATCATTATTATTATTATTTCAGTGACTTTAGGAGTACAAGTGGTTTTAGTCACATGGATACATTATGTAGTGGTGTGGAAGTCTGGGCTTTAAGTATACCTGCCACCCCCACTAGAATACATTGTACCCGATAGGTGATTTTGCATCCCTCGCTGTCTCCTGCCCCACCCCACCCCCAGTCTCCAATGTCCTTTATACCATTCTCTATGCCTTGTGGACCCAAAGCTTAGCCCTCGCTTATAGGTGAGAGCATGCAATCCTTCCTTTTCTGTTCCTGCGTTACTTCACTTTGGATTATGGCCCCCAATGCCATCCAAGTTGCTGCAAAAGGCATTATTTCAAGCTTTTTTTTTTTTTTTCGATTTGGAGTCTCACTCTGTCGCCCAGACTGGAGTGCAGTGGCCGCTCCCGGCCACTGCAGCCTCAACCTTCTGGGCTCCGGCAATCCCTCCGCCTCAGCCTTCCAAGGAGCTGGAACTACAGGCGCGTGCTACCACGCCTGGCTAATTTTTTTGATTTATTGTAGAGATGAGGTCTCGCCTGCCCAGACGGGTCTCGAACCCGCGGGCTCAGGCAATCCACTCACCTCAGCCTCCCAAAGGCGCGGGATTACAGGCTGAGCCACCGAGCCCATCTATTTCATGCTTTTTTATGGTTGAATTGCCTTAGAATTTTAAACAGTAACATTGACAGGAGTGTAGAATTCCTCATCACCTCTTCGTATACACAGGACAACAAGGGAACTAAAGGTCATCTTCAGTCACTATTTGCCTCTCAAATAGATCAACAAGATCTCAGTGAACAGGGGCTCGTTCACTTGTATGTTTTTAGCAAGAGTTTCTTTTCCAGTCCTTTTTCCCAAACTGCGCTAATTCTTCAAGGCCCACTTAAAATCATGTCTGACCTGACAAATCCCACAAAGCTTTCTTCTCTTCCAGCCTACTTCTCACAGCACTTGAACCCTGTACTGTTTATTTTAATAAAGAGTTATTCTACACTAAATCTACTTCAGCAGGTTTCTGTTATGTGACCCTTTTTTTCACATTTTCTCCCTCTTAATCCAGTGATTCTCAAAGTGTGATCCCCAGACCCCAGGAACTTTTCAGAGGTCCCAAGGTTAAAAACTATTTCCGGGCCAGGCAAGGTGGCTCACGCCTATAATCCCAGAACTGGGAGGTAGAGGTGAGAGGATTGCCTGGGCCCACGGGTTCAAGACCAGCCTGGACAACATGGCGAGACCTCATCTCTACAACAAATCAAAAATTTAGCTGGGCATGGAGGGGCATGCCTGTAATTCCAGCTACTTGGAAGGCTGAGGTGGAAGAATCACCTGAGCCAGGCAGGTTGAGACTGTGGTGGCTGCGAGCATGCCACTGTACTCCAGCCTGGGCAACAGAATGAGACTCCAACTCAAAAATATATATATATTTTCGTGACAATACAACATGTCTATTGCCTTTCTTACTGGAGTTACTTTTGCACCAATGGCATAAAGCTATAGGAACACAGTTGATGTCTTAGCAGGAATCAAGATGGTGACACCAACGTGTCCCAGCGGTCATTGGATCACTATAACTATCACAGCCACACACTCCCAGTTCTTTAAAATGTCAATCTAGTAATATCTTGGATGAAGTAATAAAAAGAATCAATTTTATTAAATTTCTTTTTTTTTTTGAGTTGAAGTCTCACTCTGTCACTCAGACTGGAGTGCAGTGGCCGCTCCCGGTCACTGCAGCCTCAACCTGCTGGGCTCCGGCGATCCTTCTGCCTCAGCCTTCCGAGTAGCCGGAATTACCGGCATGCGTTACTACGCCCAGCTGATTTTTTGATTTATTGTAGAGATGAGGTCTCGCCAAGTTGCCCAGGCGGGTCTCAAACCCACGGGCTCAGGCAATCCACTCACCTCAGCCTCTGAAAGGCGCGGGATTACAGGCTGAGCCACCGAGCCCGGCTCAATTTTATTAAATTTCAGCCCTTGAATACAAGCTTCTGGTATTCTGTGTGAAGAAATAGAATGTACGCATGTGCTTCTGCTGCATACCAAGGTAGGATGGTTGTCTCCAAGAAAAGCACTTGTGGCTTGAATTACAAGCTGAACTGGCTGTACTGTTCACGGAGCACCATTTTCACTTGAAGGAAGAATCGACAGACAAACTGATGTTATTTGAACTTGGGAATTCACAAATACTTTCCGAAATGAACAAGGTGAGCCTAACACTTCAAGTTGACAATATTCACTGCTAATGATAAGATTTAGCTTTCAAGTGAACTTTGAAAATTTGAAAAAGTTGTGTTCACCTCCATGAGCTTGACTGCTTCCCAAGACTTAAAGACTTCTTCTAACGAGACTGTGGTGCTAAAAATGAATGTGACTTTTTGGTGTTATATGATACAATGTGACAACATCGGAAGGTCTACATGACCCAGTGAACCAGTATTTTCCAAATGACAAGTGCGGGGTGTTACAAAGTGATGCATTATGAAAGATCCATTCAAAGCACAGGATAGACCAAGGGATAGATATACACATGAATCTGTGTATGTATAAATGCACACACACACAAAATGGAGTGTAAACGATTTGTTGCTATGGTTGCAAATATATCATTGCAACAAGTTTTTACCAATGCTGTTGAATTTCACCATCGTATCAAAGAAGAATATCCACAATTGTCTAAAAAAAAAAGGCAGCCTATTGAATCCTTCTTCTAAGGCTTGAGTTTCTTCATATACTTCAATTATGGAGAACCTAGCTATCTTCTATTAAACTAAATATTTAGAGATCTGTAAACATGTAAAAGCAATGCCATTCTTCTCACTAGAATTTTTTATTTTGAAAAATATGATTCTGGCCTTGTGCAGTGGCTCACGCCTATAATCCTAGCACTTTGGAAGGCTGAGGTGAGAGGATTGCCTGAGCCTACGGGTTTGAGACCAGCCTGGGCAACTTGGCGAGACTTCATCTCTACAATAAAAAATTTTTTTAAAAAATTAGCCAGGCATGGTGTTGCATGCCTGTGGTTCCAGCTACTTGGAAGGCTGAGGTGGAAGGATCACCTGATCCCAGCAGGTTGAGGCTGCGGTGGCCATGAGTGTGCCACTGCACTCCAGCCTGGGCGACAGAGTAAGATTCTGACTCAAAAAACAGAAAGAAAGAAAGAAAAATAATTCTTTTTATAAAAACATGCAATTTATGTTAAAATGTGTTTGAGTTTATTGTTCTTTAAATTACTCAGTAATTTTAAAATTTTTCACTTTTACATTTCGGTTGTAACTATTGATAGACATGGCCCACAAAAACATAAGCTCTTCAAGATTCTCCATCATTTTTAAGAATGTGAAGGGGTCTGGGGACCAAAAGGTGTGAGAACCACCACTCTCCCTCATGGGATCCCTCTGCTGTCGTCACATTTCTTTTAAACTCTGGTCGGAGACGTGTACTGGCATGAAGGGTGTCCAACATGAGTCACTATAACACTCCTTGATTTCTAAATTCCAGACACCTTCCCCGCTTCAGAGCTTACCCCACCTATGTAGCAAGAAACTTATGTTTCTAAGAAGGTTATTAGCATCCAAGCCCTTGATATCACATTGAAATTCTTCCTTCCAGAAGAAAATAAATAAATATAAAAATAAATGAATAAATAAATAAATATTATTGTCTTTCTGGAAAATACTTTGAGCCACCACTTTTAGCAATAGTTGGGCCTTACTCCAAAATGAGACTCAAATCCTAATTTATCTATAAACAATTTCCTTGTTTTACATTTTAGCAGACACTGCATTTTCCCCCCTCTTTTAATTTTTATTTTAAAATTGTGGGGTACAATTCAGGGTTAGGTATACAAATATCCATTGTGCAGTTACCCTTGTTGATGAGGTGTGCCCCCCCTTCCCCAGGAGACACTGCATTTTTAAAAAATGTGTTTGGGCCTTCTATAATGTTTATTGAATTCTTTTATGAATTTTTTTCTGATTTCAAAAGTAACAAACACTTTTTGTAAAAACTACCAACATTACAAAAATAAATAACTATGTTTAGGTTGAAGTATATTTCTCAAGATTTTTTTCTATGAATATAATTAAATATTTTTATACAAGTTAGATCATATTATATGCATGCTATTTTGTAACCAGCTACTTTCACTTCAGAATCTTTCTAATTTTGATCTTTATAAGAACATTTAAATAATTCTCAGTCAACCGAGGTAATTATACATTAATAAAAAGAAAAATTAATGAAAACTGTTTTAACTAGAATATCTTCAAATGTTATTGCACTAATCAGTGAAAAAGTATGTTCATTTCTATTCATTTTCCATTTGTGAGTGTACATTATTTTCTCTTTCTAGATTTTCCAAATTTATTTCATAACCTCCCTTCTACCTACTATTTGAGAAAAGCAACCAGAAACACTTCATTTTTATTTTTATTTATTTTTTTGATTCAGATTCTCACTATTGCCCCAGCTGGAGTGCAGTGGCATGATCCTGGCCATTGCAGCCTTAATCTGCTGGCTCGGGCAATCCTTCCACCTCAGACTTCCAAGTAGCCTGAACCACAGGCACACGCCACCAAGCCTGGCTAATTTTTTGGTTTATTGTAGAGACAAGGTCTCGCCAAGTCGCCCAGGCTGGTCTCAAACCCCTAAGCTCAGGCAATCCTCTTGCCTCCACCTCCCAAAATGCTGGGATTACAGGCGTGAGCCACTGTGCTCCATCTAGAGTCACTTTCTGTCTTTTACAAATTTCCTTTATAGACATGAAACCCCAAAAGCCCTGATTTTTCTGGGACATTTGTGATTTCAAATAATTGTTTTCATTTTTATGCTCTGTATCATAAATATGAATAATCTTTTCCTAAATCTTTACTGGGAGGTTATATCATTTATTAAACATTTTTCCACCTTTCGTTTCTGGTAAACTAAAAACAACAGATTTTGCAGGACAGTTTTCTCATTGGAGTGGCTGTTTTGAGTTTATGAAGTATAAGTCTCTTCCAAGAAGTGGCTGACTGCAGGAATAGGGCAACAAACACATAAGACAAGCCTGAGTACCTTGTAGCTCAAGAAAGGAAGGAAGTGCTCAAAAACAGCCAAGCAAAATCCACATTGGTGGGAGTATGTCAATGGCGCAGGAGCCAACTGGAAGAGCTCCCAGTGGTCAAAGCCAGAACAATCTGAGCAACAAAATAGATTGGAGTGTAGCCCAAAGTAGAAAATAAATATCCACAGTTTAAGATCATCCTGCTAGATATGGAGAGAGAAAGAGAGAGAATATCCATGGGTCCATACTAATATGAATGACTGACTAAGTTAAAAATAGGGGAGAAGAGACTCTTAGCGTGAGAATTCCAAATAAATGATGTAGAAAGTATATCCCAAAGGAGGGCGAACGTAGCTCCTCACTCCTAAGTGTGGACTGTGAATGGTGACTTCCTTCCAAAGACCATAGTATGGAAAGCATTTTTACAAAGTAACTTTCAAGTGGAGAAACCTGACAAATACCCCTCAGTCACGTGATCAAGGTTAAACTTACCAATGATGAGTCACGTTAATAGTATGCATCCTTGATGTGATGCGATGAGAATAGTACTTCACCTATGTGATCTTCCTCCCCAAAACCCCTAATCCAGTCTATCACGAGACAAGTATTTGACAAATTCCAATAGAGGAATGTTCTGCCAAAGACCTGACCAGAACTCCTCAAAACTGTCAGGATCATCGAAAACAGGACAAGCCTGAGACACAGTCACAGCCAAGAGGAGCCTAAGAAGACGTGACTGCTGACTGTAATGTGTTCTGGAGGAGATCCTGGAAAAAGGACACTAGGTAAAAACTAAGGGCCTATGACTCGTACGGATCTTAGTTAATAACAATGAATTGATGCTGGTTCATTAACTGTGACAAGTGTACTACACGAATGTAACATGTTAATAATAGGAGAAGCTGAGGGGTATAAAATAACTTTCTTTTATCCGATTGATTTTTCTATAACTCTAAAACTGATCTTAAAAAGTCTATTACTTTTTGACAATTATTAATTGTATTTATTTTTAAATTCTAGAATCAAAGGGTTACATGCACAGGTTTGTTACATGAGTATATTGCTTGATGATGTGATTTGAACTTTTGTTAAGATCATCACCTAAATGGTGTGAGAGGTACCCTGTGAGCAGTTTTTACACCTTTACCACTCTTCCTCCCTCGCCTCTTTACAAGTCCCAGTGTCTTGTTCCCATCCTTATGTACATGTGTTTGGCCCCCACTTGTAAGTAAAACATGCAGTATTTGATTTTCTGTTTTTGTGTTAATTAGTTTAGCATAATGGCCTCCAGCTGCATCCACATTGCTGCAAAGGACAAGATTTCATTCCTCTTAGTAACTGCATACTATTCCACTGTGTATAAGTACCACATTTTCTTTATCTAGTCCACTACTGATAAGCACCCAGGTTGGTTACTTGTTTTTCCTATCGTGAATAGTGCTACAATAAACATATGAGTGCAGGTGTCTTTTTAGCAGAATGATTTGTGGTTAGTTGAATGGTAAATCTATTTAGAATTACTTGAGAAATCTCCAAACTGAGCTGGCTTACATTCCCAACAGTGCATGAGTGGTCACCTTTCTCTACAAACTCACCAACATCTGTGGATTTAAAAAAAAAATTATTAATAATAACCATTATGATTGGTATGAGATAGTATCTTGTTGTGTTTTGATTTGCATTTCTTTGATGATTAGTGATGTTGAGCATTTTTTTCATGTTTGTTGGCCACTTGTATGTCTTCTTTTGAGAAGTGTCTGTTCATGTATTTTGCCCACCTTTCAATCAGGTTATTTTTTTTCCCCTGTTGATTTGTTTATGTTCTTTATAGATTCTGGCTGTTAGTCCTTTCTCTAATGCATAGTTTGCAAATATTTTCTACCATTTTTAGGTTGTCTACTTACTATGTTGATAATATATTTTGCTGTGAAGAAGTTCTTTAATTTAATTAGGTCCCGGCCAGGCATGGTTGCTCACACCTATAATCCCAGCACTTTGGGAGGCTGAGGTGAGAGGACTGCCTGATCTCACAGGTTCGATACCAGCCTGGGCAATTTGGCGAGACCTCATCTCTACAATAAATCAAAAAATTAGCTTGGTGTGGTTGTGTGTGCCTATAATTTCAGCTACTTGAAGGCTGAAGCAGAAGGATCACCTGAGCTCAGTAGGTAGAGGCTGCAGTGGCCATGAGTGTGCCACTGCACTCCAGCCTGGGTGACAGAGTGAGACTCCAACTCAAAAAAAAAAAATTTAATTATGTCCCACTTGTCAATTTTTATTTGTACTGCATTTGTCTTAGAGAACTTGGTCATAAATTTGTTTCCTAGGCCAATGTCCAGAAGAGTGTTCTCTAGGCTTTAGTCTAGGATCATTATAGTTTAAGCTCTTTCATTTATGCCTTTAATCCATTTTGAATCAGTTTTTGTAAATAGTAAGAGGAAGGGTTTAGTTTCATTCTTCTGCATGTGGTTAGCAAGTTTTCCCAGCACCATTTGTTGACTAGGATGTTCCTTACTCAACGTTTATTTTTGTCAATTTTTTAAAAGATCATTTAGTTGTAGGTCAGTGACTTTATTTCTAGGCTCTCTATTCTTTTCATTGGTTTATGTATCTATTCTTGTACCAGCACCATGCAGTTTTGGTTACTGTAGCCTTGTAATAAGTTTGAAGTTTGAAGTTTGAAGTTTGGTCATGTGATACCTCTAGCTCTGCTGTTTTGGCTTAGGATTGCTTTAGCTATTGGATTTTTTTTTCCCATATGAATTCAAGTATTGTTTTTTTCTAAGCTGTGAAAAATGATGCTGGTAGTTTAACAGAAATAGCATTAAATCTGTAGATTGTTTTGGACAGTATAGATATTTTAATGATATTGATTGTTCCTATCTGTGTACATGGAATGTTTATCCATTTGTTTGTGTGTCATCTTTGATTTCTTTCAGCAGTGTTTTGTAATTCTCATTGCAGAGTTCTTTCACCTCCTTGGTTAGATGTATTCCCAAGTATTTTTCTCTGTGAATTGATGGAAGGAAAAATAGGTTTTATAGATTTTTTTTTTGAGTTGGATTCTCACTCTGTGGCCCAGGCTGGAGTGCAGTGGCACACTCACGGCCACCACAGCCTCGACTTGCTGGGTTCAGACAATCACCATAGCCTCAGCCTTCCAAGTAGCTGGAACTACAGGCATGTGCCATCATGCCCACTAATTTTCTGATTTATTGTACAAACAAGGTCTCGCCAAGTTGCCCAGGCGGGTCTCGAACCCGCGGGCTCAGGCAATCCACTCACCTCAGCCTCCCAAGCTGTGAGATTACAGGCTGAGCCACCAAGCCCGGCTTGTTTTTCAGTTTCATATAAATAAAATCATTAAGCACATTTTTGTGTCTTGCTTCTTTCACTTAATTGTGTGTGTGAGATTCAGGTGTGGGTTGTATCAACAGTTTGTTCTTTCTTATTGTTGTACAGCATTCCATTGTACAAAGATACCACCATTAATCCATTTTATTGCTAATAGGAACTTGGCTTGTTTCCAGTTTGATGTTATTACTAACTTCATTCAACATTCTTGTATACTTTTTTTGGTGCACATATAGATGCATTTTTGCTGGGTATATAGTTAGGAGAGAAATTTCCAGGCCATAGAGTTTTCCAAAGAGGCAGCACTAATTTATACTGTAGTGCATGAGAGTTCAAGTTACTCCAATTCCAAGCATTCAGTATTATCAATCTTTAATTTTAGCCACTCTGGTAGCTATGTGGTACTACTCATTTTAAGTTTTTAGTTTGTTTGCTTGATTGTTTACTTTTTTTAAAACTATGTTGTGTTAGTAATCTATCACTGTGGAGAAAATTACCACAAACTTAGTGGCTTAAAATTCCTTCAGCATTTCCCATAAGACTACAAAAAAGATGTTTGCTGGGACTGAGGTCTCCTGAAATCTATATTGGGATAGGATCAGCCTCCAAGCTCCACTGGTTGTTAACAGGATTATGTTCCTTGTAGGCTAGTGAAACAGGAGGTAGCTAGAGAAAGGCTAGGCAGACAGACAGGCAGATCCTCTGGTAACAATGTAGTGAACTCCAGCAGGCCTCTCAGGCTCAGCATTGGCAAACAAGCTCCCTGCAAGCCTCTCAAGCTAGAGCTTAAGTTCTCACTGCTGGGATTGAAAAGCAACCAGTCAACTCACCATTAGGCCCCTACCTCCTGTTCATTGGTCCTTAATACTGACCAATCAGAACAGCAAGAGCTCACGGCTAGTGCAAGCAAATCAGCTTGGACTTAGGACTATATAAGCACCAGGTTTCGTCCCCAGACTGGTAAGAAGATCCCACTGTGGGATCTTCTCTATCTTCTCAATAAATCCCGATTTCTTTCTTTTTGGCCATCCCTATCCCTCATTCTTTCTGGGCATGAGACAAGAACCTCGACCCTGAAGAGCTGCAATCTGAAGAGCTGCAGAAGATCGTCAGAAGATCATGAGAAGATCATTGGAGTCAAAAAGCTGTGCACCCGGCTTGCTGACTGGATGAACCAGGACAGCAACCAGAAGAAGGCGAGACTCTGAAGCTGAGACACCCAGGGGTCTAGGCTTGCCAGCCCACCGAACCAGCAACACTCTCAGGGCTTGGCTTGTCAGCCCATTAGAGCAAACACCATGGGGGCTCACCTAATTGCAACATTCTCAGGGTTTGTCTTATCAGCCCTTTAGAGCTGACACTTCCAGGGCTAGGTTTATCAGTCCTCAACAACTCTCTCTGGGGCTCGGCTGGCAGACCCATTAAGCTGACACTCTCAAAGCCTAGGTTGACCTGAAAAATTCACATCACTATTGGTTAGAGGCAATTTTCATTTCCTTGTCCCATTGGCCTCCTCAACATAGTAAAAACTTCATCAAAGTCAGCAAAATAGTCAGGTGGGATGGCTCATGCCTATAATCTCAGCACTTTGGGAGGCCAAAGGAGGAGTACTGCTTGAGCCCAGGAGATTAAGATCAGCCTAGGCAACATAGCAAGACCCCATCGATAGATAGATAGATAGATAGATAATAGATAGATAGATAGCCAGGCAAGGTGGTGCACATTGGTAGTCCCAGCTACTCGGGAGACTGAGGTGGAAAGATCACCTGAACCCAGGAGGTCAAAGATGCTGTGAGCCATAATCATGCCACTGCATCCCAGCCAGGGTGACAGAGTCAGACCCCAACTTAAAAAGCAAACAAAAAAGTCAGCAAGGGATAGAGTGAGCTAGCAAGATGGAAGTTATAATCTCACATAATCTAATCACAGAACTGACATCCCCCTTAACGTTGAGGTAATATGTTGGTTAGAAACAAGTTTCTCAAGGAGTGGGGGATTACACAAGGCTATGAATACCAGTAGCTGGGATCATTGGAGGCCATTTTAAACTTTGCTCACTACATTGAATAAATCTGATATACAGTAAACTATACATATTTATAGTATACAGCATCATAAATTTTGACATCCACAAAACTATCACTATCACAATAAAGACAGTGAACGTGTTTATCACTTCCAAAAAGCTTCTCATGTTTCTTTGCAATCCTTCCTTCTCACCCTTCCCCATCCTTCTTTCCCAAATACTGACCTGATTTTTGTTACTATAGATGAGTTTGAATGTTCTAGAACTTTATATAGATGGAATTAAAGACTGTACTTTTTAAATACAATTTCTTTCACTCAATTATTTTAAGATTCATCCATGTTATTATATATATCAATAGTTAATTTTTTCTTTTTTAGTCAGAGTCTCACTCTATCTCCCAGGCTGGAGGGCTGGAGTGTAGTGGCATGCAAATGGCCACTGCAGCCTTGACCTGCTATTCAGGTTATTATTTCACCTTAGCCTTCCAAGTAGCTGGAACCACAGGCATGTGCTACCACACCCGGCTAATTTGATTTATTGTACAGATGAGGTCTCACCAAGTTGCCCAGGCTGGTCTCAAACCTGTGGGTTCAGACAATCCTCTCACCTTGGCTCCCAAAGTGCTGAGATTACAGGCATGAGCCACTGTGCCTGGCCCATTTTCTTTTTCTTTTTTTTACGATTTCACTGTAGGGATATACCATAATTTGTTTATCCATTTACCTGTTGATAATAATGTGAACTACTTCAGGCTTTTGGTTGCAACAAATGTATTATGAACATTCATGGAGAAGTCTTCATATGAACATATGCTTTCATTCCTGTTGGGCAAGTACGTAAGAGTGGCATGCCTGGATTATATGGGAACTCTATGCTAAATATTTTGAGGAACTACCAGACTGTTTCCAAAGTTGTTATACATTTTACATTTCCCTCAGCAGTCTATGAGGGTTCCTGTTCCCCACTACCTTGCCAACTCTTGATGTGGTCAGCCTTTTTCAACTGTATCCATTCTAATGGTGGTGAAGTGAGTTCAATCTCACTGTGATTTTCATATTTCCATTAATTACTAATAATGAGAGCATCTCTTCATGTGCTTACTTCCCACTTATGTATCTTCTTTTGTAAAATAATTTGTCCATCCTTTTATTGGGTTGTTCACTTTGATATCACTGAGTTTTAACACTTACAGTTAGTTTTTTGTTTTGTTTTGTTTTTGAGTTGGAGTCTCACTCTGTTGCCCAGACTGGAGTGCAGTGGCTGCTCCCAACCACCGCAGCCTTGACCTGCTGGGCTCTGGTGATCCTTCGGCCTCAGCCTTCCAAGTAGCTGGAACTACAGGAGCATACTACCACGCCTGGCTAATTTTTTTGATTTATTGTAGAGATGACGTCTTGCCAAATTGCCCAGGTGGGTCTCGAACCCACGGGCTCAGGCAATCCACTCGCTTCAGCCTCCCAAAGCACTGGGATTACAGGCTGAGCCACCGAGCCAGGCCTATAGTTAGATTTTTAAAAATCATATATAAGCTTTAAAAATATTTTTTCACAGTCTGTATCTTGTCTTTTCATTCTTTTTTTTTTTTTGAGTCAGAGTCTCACTCTGTAACCTAGGCTGGAGTGCAGTGGCATGCTCATGGCCACTGTGTCCTTGACCTGCTGGGCTCAGGTGATCCTTCTGCCTCAGCCTTCCAAATAGCTGGAACTACAGGCACACGCCACCACGCCTGGCTAATTTTTTGATTTGTTGTAGAGACAAGGTCTCACCAAGTTCCCCAGAGTGATCTTGAACACCTGGACTCAGTCAATCCTCTCGCCTCGGCCTTCCAAAATGCTGGGATTATAGGCTTAAACTACCGTGCCTGGCTGTCTTTTCATTCTTTTAACATTGCTTTTTGAAGAGTAGAAGTTCTAAATTTTGAACAAGTTCAATTTATAAATTTTTAAATTTCATAGACGGTTCCTTTTATGTCATACATAAGAAATGATTGTCTAATTCCTGATCACAATGATTTCTCCTATATTTTCTTCTATAAGTTCTGTAGTTTTAGGTTTCACATTTAAGTCCATTGTCTATTCTGCATTTTTTAAAATATGAAGTGAGGTATGGATCAACTCCATTTTTTTTTGCATGTGGATGTCCAATTATTCCAAGATTATTTATAGGAACATCTGTCCTTTCTCCATAGAACTGCCCTTGATATTTGTCAAAAATCAGTTGAGCATCTATCCGTGGTTCTATTTCTGGGCTTTATTTTATTCCATTACTCTATTTGTCTGTCTTTACACTAATGACACACTCTTATTTTCCTCAGCTTTATAATACGTTCTTGAAAGTCAGTAGTGTTGGTCCTCCAAATTTGTTTTTTGTTTTGAGTCAGAGTCTCACTCTATCACCCAGACTGGAGTAGTGGCATGATCATGGCTACTACAGCCTCAGTCTGCTGGGCTCAGACAGTTCTGCCTCAGCCTTCCAAGTAGCTGAGACAAGGCACATACCGCCACACCCAGCCAATTTTTAATTTATTGTAGAGCTAAGGTCTCACCACGTTGCCCAGGTTGGACTTGAATCCTGGGCTCAGGCAATCCTTTTGCCTCTGCCTCTCAAGGTACTGGGATTATAGGTGTGAGCACGGCACCCAGCTCAAATTTGTTATTTTTAAAAATTGTTCTGGCAATTCTAGGCCTTTTGCATTTCCATATGAATTTTAGGATTAATTTGTCAATATAAAAAGTTTGCCGGGATTTTTATTGAGATTGCATTGTCTATAGATCTATTCGAAGAGAGTTGACATCTTAACATATGAGGTCTTTTGACTCACGAACAAGGTATATACAAAGGAGGACCCCAAAAACCCCAGAATTTATTTTTTTAAAATTGTGCATTTATTCTTACATGTTTAAACTTCAGTCACCTTCAAAGTACTCTCCATTTGATGCAGTACACCTATTGAGACCCTTTTTTCTCTCCTTCAAACAGATTTTAAACTCATTAACTTTGATGCATTTTACTGCTTCTGCTGTTTTTGTTGTTGTTTCACTTTTTCCACATCAGTAAAGTGTTCTCCTTTGAGGACTTGTTTCATCAAGGAAAAAAAAAAAGTTACTTGGAGCGAGATCGCATGAATAGGGAGGGCAGGGCACAGGGGTCATGCTATTTTGCTCAGTGTGGGCAGGTGTGCTTGTAAATCACCTATCATGAAATGGGCAAATGTGTTGAAAGACTTCCCCCAAAAAACTCACTGAAGCTGAATGCAGCCTCTCACAGCAATGCTAGCTGGTGGCAATGTGTTCCTAGAACACTTACCTAGCAGGAAAAACCTGTACTAGGAGCCTGCCCTCCAAAAGATAATTCTGATTTTGGGGGGGGGGGGGTCCTCCCTTATATCTCTCCACTTATTTATGTGCTCTTTAATTTCTCAGCATTGTCTTTATAATTTTTAGTTTACAGGTCTTCTCCATAGTTTTTGTCAGATTTACCCCTAAGTATTTCATATGAATTGCTCCTATTGTAAATGAAAATTTTCAAATTTCAACTAATTTCAAACTATATTTAGAAATACAATCTATTTTTGTATGTTGACCTTGTATCCCACAACTTTGCTAAATACATTTGTTAGTTAAAGTGACATTTTGTGGATCCATTAGATTTTCTGCATAGCTGGTTATGCTGTTTCCAAATAAAGGCTGTTTTTACTTCTTCCTTTCCAATCTGGATTACTTTCCCCCCCTTATATTTTTGCAATGACTAGAACCCTCAATTCATTGTTAAGTAGAAGTGGCATAAGTGGATATTTCTATCTTTTTCCTGATTGAAGGGAGAAAGTATTCAGTCTTTCACCATTAAGTATGGTATTAGCTGTAAATTTTCATAGATGTACTTTATAAGATTAAGGATTATTCCCTTATATTCCTAGTTTGCTGAGATTTATAGGAATGAATGTTGAATTGTGACAAAAGATTTTTTGATATATTTTGAAATGATTGCATGAATCTTCTCTTTTAATTTTTAATATATAAATTACATTGATTTGGGTTCTTTTGAATATACATATATTTGTCTTTGTATGCAGTCTTTATTTCAGATATTTAAAAAACACCATTGTTAAGCGGGGTACGGTGGCTCATGCCTATAATCCCAGCATTTTGGGAGGCTGAGGCGAGAGGATTGCCTGACCCCATGGGTTCGAGATCAGTCTGGGCAGTTTGGCAAGACCTTGTCTCTAAAATAAATAAAAAAATTAGCCGGGCATGGTGGTGTACCCCTGTGGTTCCAGCTACTTGGAAGGCTGAGGCGGAAGGGTGGCCTGGGCCCAGCAAGTCGAGGCTGTGGTGGCTGTGAACGTGCTATTGCACTCCAGCCTAGCCGACAGAGTGAGAGCCTGACTCAAACCCCACCCCACCAAAAACCAAAAAAACACCATTGTTATTTCTCAGAACAAGAGTAAAGATCATCCCCTGCAGAAACTTAAGAACTATGTACAGAATTTTGCAAACAGAGGCAATGCTTTAGCATAAGCCTGACTGTTGACCAGAGAATGGAGCTTTGAGTGGACTCAAGGAACAAAAGGAAACCAGGCAGGAAAAAGAAAGGTGCCTCTCTGAGCCAAACTTCAGCTGCCATCAGGGCGTATCTCTTCGTAGGTTCTGATTCCATTTGTCTACTTGGGTGCCATGAGGTCAGTGTCACTCAGATTCCTAGCCAACTAAACTCCTGCAGCAATGGAGTCCCAAATTGAGGATCAGGTTCCTCTGGAAATCATTCCTATCGGGGGCAAAAGTGGTAGACACCCCAAAGTCAATCTCCCACGTTGTCCAGAATCTTTGGAGCTTCACTTGTCAAGTCGGTAGTGCTGATGTTGTCCCTGCTGGAAACCATTGTAGTACTTCCTGCTGGACTCAGGCAATCCTTCCGCCTCAGCCTTACAGGTAGCTGGAACTACTAGGCTGCCACGCCCGGTTTATTTTTTGATTTATTGTAGAGATGAGGTCTCACCAAGTTGCCCAGGCTGATCTCGAATCCCTCCAAAAGTGCTGGGATTACAGGCTTAAGCCACCACAATCGGCCCATCTTGCATTTTTAAACAAACCCCACTTGGTTATGGCATATAATTTTTATATGTTGCTGGATTCAATTTTCTGGAAATTATAAGTTCATGAGAAATGGCCTGTCATTTTCTTGTATTATCTTTTTCCAGCTTTGATATCAGGATAATGATAGTCTCTAGAATGAGCTGGAAAGAATCTGTGCTTTTTGCATTTTCTGAAAGAATTTGTGTCAAATTGTATTATTTTTCTAAATGTTTGGTAGAATTCATCAGCGAAACCACCTGGACCTGAAGTTTTCTTTGTGAGAAAGTTTGTAATTACAGTTTCAATTTCTGTATAGATATAAGGCTACAGCCGGGCTCGGTGGCTCAGCCTGTAATCCCGCGCCTTTGGGAGGCTGAGGTGAGTGGATTGCCTGAGCCCGCGGGTTCGAGACCCGCCTGGGCAGCGAGACCTCATCTCTACAACAAATCAAAAAATCAGCCGGGCGTGGTAGCGCATGCCTGTAATTCTGGCTACTCGGAAGGCTGAGGCGGAAGGATCACCGGAGCCCAGCAGGCGAGGCTGCGGGGGCCGGGAGCAGCCACTGCAACTGCACTCCAGTCTAGGAGACAGAGTGAGACTCCAACTCAAAAAAAAAAAAAAGATATAAGGCTACTCAGGTTATCTGTTTCATCTTGAGTGAGCCCTAGTAGATTGTGTTTCTCAGGAAATTTTCTTCATTTCCCCTAAGCTGTCAAATTTATAGGCATAAATTTTCTCATAATATTCTCTTATTATCCTCTTAACATCTGGAGACTTAGTAGTAATATCCACTCTCTCATTCCTGATATTAATAATTTGTACCTCCTCTCTTTTTTCCTGAGTAAAAGTAGCATAAGCTATTGTCCTTTTTTGTTGTTGTTCCTTTCAGAGGTAAAGCTTTTAATATTTTACCATTAAGTGTAAGGTTTGCTGTAGGTTTTTTGTTAAATGATCTTCATAAGATTTTGTTATCAGATTACATTCTATTCCTAGTTTACTCAGAGATTTTTCTCTGAGTGGGTATTACATTTTATTAAATGTTTCTTCTGTGTCTATTGAGATAACCACCTGTTTCCCCCGCCCCCTTTATTCTGTTAATATGGTTAATGGCATTGATTGATTAGGTACAATTATTGCTGATACAGTACACTGACTAAGCAGTATACACTGTATATTGTATTAAGAACACAGGACTCCAGTAGCAGGTTGCCTGTTTTTTTTTTTTTTTAAATTTTAAAGATGTGGGGTACAATTCAGGGTTAGGTACACAAATGTTCATTATGCAGGTACCCTTGTTGATGAGGTGTGCCGCCCCTTCCCCAGGCAGATTCCTACTACTGCCATTCTGCTTCCCCACCCACTTTCTGGCAGTTTCCCAGTACTTTCAATCCTTTTCTTATAGTATTATGATAATTGTTCAAGGTCTGCTTATGGGTGAGAACATGTGATACTCAGTTCTTTGTTTCTGTGAAAGATCACTCAGTATTATAGACTCCAAGTCCATCCAGGTTGCTGTGAAGTTCATGACTTTGTTCTTCTTTATGGCTGCGTAATATTCCATTATGTATATGTACCACATTTTTTATCCAGTCCTCTTTTGATGGACAGCACGGTTGGTTCTGTGTTCTTGCTACTGTGAACAATGCTGTGATAAACATATGTGTGTAGGTATCTTTTTTATAGAGTGGTTTGAGTTCTTCTGGGTATATTCCCAGTAGGGGGATTGCAGGGTTGTATGGAAGGTCGATTTTTAGATCTTTTAATAATTGCCACACTGCTTTCCACAGCGGCTGTACTAGTTTACACTCCACCAACAGTGTAGAAGTGTTCCCTTTTTGCCACATCTTCTCCAGTGTCTGTTGCTTTTTGAGTTATCGATGATGGTCCTTCTGACTGGAGTTAGTTGGTATCTCAGTGTAGTTTTAATTTGCATTGCTTTGATGACTAGTGAGGCTAAGTTTTTTTTTCATGTATCTGTTGGTTGCTCGTACATCTTCTTTGGAGAAATGTCTGTTCATACCTTTTGCCCACTTTGTAATGGGGCTGTTTGTTTTTTTCTTTTCGGCACGTTTGAGTTCCTTGTAGATCCTACATGTTAGACCTTTGTCAGACATACAGTTGGCAAATATTTTTTCCCAGTCCGTGGCTGTCTCCCTGCTCTCTTGATGGTTTTTTTTATTTTTTAGAAGCTTGTCAATTTGATGAGGTCCCACTTGTCTATCTTATCTCTTACGGCATGGGTGCTTGGGGTTTTGATCAGGAATTGGTTGCCAGTTCCAATTTTCATAAGGGTATCTCCTGCATTTTCTAAGGTTCTTATAGTTTGAGGTTTTACATTTAGGTCTTTGATCTATTTAGAGTTGATCTTTGTGTATGGTGATAGATAGAGATCTTGTTTTAATTTCCTGCATGTGGTCAACTAGTTTTCCCAGCACCATTTACTGAATAGGTTCTCCTCCCCCACTTGGTGGTGGAGGCTTTGTCAAAGATGAGTTGGTTGAGAAATTGAGGTTTGCTTCTGGAATCTCTATCCTGTTCTATTGATCTATATGCCTGTTCTTGTACCAATATCAGGCTGTTTTTATTTTTGTACCTTTAAAATAGAGATTAAAGTCTGGAGTGTGATACCTCCTGCTTTGTTTTTTTTTTTTTGCTGAGGATTGTTTTGGCGATTTGTGGTCATTTATGTTTCCATATGAATTCCTGTATTGTTGTTTCCAGGTCTGAGAAGAATGTTGCTGGCAATTTAATGGGCATTGCATTAAAGCTGTAGATTGCCTTGGGTAGGATGGACATCTTAACAATGTTGATTCTTTGCCTGGGTTTTAATATGGTTATACCACTTCCTATCTTTGAGGCCTTGGATACTTTCTGAAACTCTATTCCTAAGTTTTCTTTTCTTTAAAGGGGATATAAATAATGGTACCTGTCTTATGAAATTATTGTGAGAATTAAATCAGGCTATATGCATAAGGTGCTGAAAATGTCTGGCGTATAGTTAGTGCTTGGTAATGTTAGCTATTTTTATTATTAGATCCTGGCTCAGATCATTAAAACCCGATTCTAACCCAGCAAAATGAACTGCCCTGAGATGTAAGAAAGAGGGGTCCAGGCTCTCTACTTCAGAGGACTCCAGGGTGGCCCTGTTCTGGTGACATACTCCCCCCAGACAAGGCATCTGCAGAGCCAAAGGGACATAGCAGTTCAGAGACATGTCCTCTTACACCTGGCCATGTTTCAAGTGCTGGGACTCTGGAATTCTCTTAACTCAGGGCCTGCAAGGGCTTCTGCCCTAGGCCAAATGTCCAGATGGAATAGAACACTGCGGTGTAGACTCCTAGGCCAGAGGGGTTACCAAGGGACAGCTGTTTGTAGTGGGATGCTGATGGAGATGATGAAAATAGGTTTAACAAGGTGGAAGCATAAAATCCACTTTTTTTTTTTTTTTGAGTAGGAGTCTCATTCTGTCATCCAGACTGGAGGGCAGTGGCATGTTCCCAGTCACTGCAGCCTCGACCTGCTGGGCTCCGGCGATCCTTCTGCCTCAGCCTTCCAAGTAGCTGGAACTACAGGCGCACGCTACCACGCCTGGCTAATTTTGTGATTTATTGTAGAGAGGAGGTCTCACCAAGTTGCCTGGGTGGGTCTCGAACCCGCAGGC
Organism: Cephalopachus bancanus; assembly: GCA_027257055.1. NCBI lineage: Eukaryota > Metazoa > Chordata > Mammalia > Primates > Tarsiidae > Cephalopachus > Cephalopachus bancanus. Next base: position 7,301,024 of record JAPVLO010000015.1, on the reverse strand, counting down.
TCAGGCAATCCACTCGCCTCGGCCTCCCAAAGTCCTGGGATTACAGGCTGAGTCACCGAGCCTGGCTAAAATCCACTTTATATAGAAGCTTATCAGCTTGATGTATAACTTTTAGACATATGGTATGTGTGCTTCCAGTTGTACCCCTTTCTCGAGCCCTGCAAATGTCAGGTCCTTGGCTAAATGAGCACACTAGGTCATCTTAATTTGGAGAGACCAACCTGTAGCCCTCTCTGGACGTGGGAGGAGACACATATGCTCTCTCCAGGCAGAATCCCTGATCTTCTTATGTTTTGGCAGAAGGAAAGGGTTGAGAGTAGTCTTGGGAAGGGGGTCCTCCTGGGGATAGCCCCAAAGGCCCCTCAAAGAGCAGGGCTGCCAGGGAGCCTTCTATTGACTCCACTTCCCACATTCACCAGCCTTCAGCCCTCTTGCAGGCATAGGGGCCAGGCTTGGCAGAGGTAGAGCACACACTCTAAGTCTTAATGTAGGCAAAACAGGAAACTGAGCACCAGGCTGAAAGGGACCAGGAGTGAGAGTGTTACCCAGACCTTCCATCACCTCCCTCACCAATCCAGTAGTATGTGACCTGCTCTTTGGAGGTATTTATGGCTGAGAGTGGAGGGGCAGCTGATGTAAGAATATTTCCTCAGCAGCAGTGCAGAGCCTGGAAGAAATGAGAGTACTTCTAATTTTATGTGGCCTTGACATCCATTTTAAAATGTAACTTTAAGGCTGGTTATGGTGGCTCATGACTATAATCCCAGCACTTTGGGAGCCTGAGGTAATAGAATTGTTTGAGCCCAGGAGTTCAAGACCAGCCTAGACAGTATAGTGAGACCTTGTCTCTATAAAAAGTTTAAAAAAGTAGTGGGTTGTTGTCACCTGCTCCTATAGTCCCAGCTACTTGGGAAGCTGAGGAGGAAGGATCAGCTGAGCCCAGGAGGTCAAGGTTGATGTGAGCTGTGATTGTGCCACTGCACTCCAGCCTGGGTGACAGAGTAAGACTCCGACTCGAATGAATGAATGAATGAATGAAACATTGCCTTTGTCATAGCAGAATCAGGGCTCAGCTCCTTTGACACAGTTTCCAATACTATACCCCAGCAGATGGCTCCAGCAGGTGGCCAGAGAGAAATCAGAGACTGGCAGGCTGGGCGGTTCCCTGAGTGTGGTCCCTCTGTCTCAGCATGGCCTCTGGCACCTGTGCCTGCTTGCTTTAAACCCACTGATTAAAGCTTCCCATGGGAAACAGTTTGGATAATGTTTTGAACCCAATAAGGGCTCTGTTTGGATAATGGGTCTCTTTTCTCTCCTCGCCTGTGCCGCCTGTGCCCCTTGACCTCCATGCAGGGTGTGTGTGTGTGTGTGTGTGTGTGTGTGTGTGTGTGTGTGTGTGTCCTGCAGGCATGCTGTGTACCCTCCACACTGTGAAAGTACTAAAAACTCTGTTTTTATTTTTAATAGAGATGAGGTCTTGCTATGTTGCCCAGGATGGCTTTGAACTCCTGAGCTGGGATTATAGGTGTGAGCCACTGAGTCCAGCCCATTTTGTTTTTTTAATTGGAAACTGAAGTTTTGAAAAATGCGCTTAATTGCTGTCTCAAGTTTAGTCATACCAAAGTGTAAAGGGCTGACCTCCCAACAAATGCCTGGACACTTCTTTTTTTTGAATTGGGGGGCCTCACTTTGTTGCACAGGCTGAAGTGCTATGGCACAATCATGGCTCACCACAGCCTCAACCTCCTGGGCTCAGGAGATCCTCTTGCCTCAGCCTCCAGAGTAGCTGGGACTACAGGTGTGTACCACCACACCTAGCTAATTTTTTTTTTTGTAGAGATGAGTTCTCGCTATGTTGCCTAGGCTGGGCTCAAACTCCTGGGCTCAAGGGATCCTCCCACCTTGGTCTCCCAAGTGCTGGGATTACAAGTGTGAGCCTCTGTGACTGGCCTGCTTGGACACCTTCCCAGCTTTCTGAGCAACTACTGTCCTGGTTATGACCATACCATCTGCCACCACTGGGCTTTAACTGCCCTCCCTCACCCCAGCCATAAAGCCAGGCTGTTCTGCCTTACTTGTTTCCAGAGAGAATATCACCCCACTTCCGGTATCCCCTGTGGTGGTGATCAGGGAAGAAGAGAGCAGTCCTCTCAGACAGAGACCTGAGTGGCACATGGCCCAGATGACAAGCAAACTTCTACACACGTGAGTCAGCTCCAGGCCTGCCCGAGGTTCGGTCTGTCCTTCCCTGACATAGTGTCAGCCCCAAGGAATAAAATGGCTTTCTGCCAGGCTGTCTTCCTCTGCAGAATTAGAACAGACCAGTCGTTGCTTTGAGGAAACAAAGTGATCCAGCCAGCCTCCTTCTCCCAAGACCTCTCTCCATATCTTTCCCAGTGAAAGCAGAGATGGAAAATGGCACCTGGGCGGGGGGGAGGTTACTGACCGCCTAGGAGAAGGAGAAGGGGAGAGGAAGGAGACGGAGCTCATCAGGGGTAGGAGGGAGGGTGGCTGAGGGGGACAGAGAGACCCCATGAGTGACATGATGGTGGCGAGTAGGGCTCTGAGGTCAGGGAGGGCAGGGACTGAGAACCAGTCAAGAGGGCAAGAAAGGTTGAGTCAAGGAAGAATCCAGCAACCTCCGCAAAGCTGGTGTTGTCAACAGAAATGCTTTGAGGAAGAAAATGAGAGAAAGTGTCCCAGAATGTGGCGACTGAGTTCTTACAGACCTGGTATATTTTGATTGTTTCGTTTTTAAGAAAGTAATTTGTGTGCACCAAGCTATTGCTTGAATTGCATATAGAAATTGAGTTTGTACTGTGTTCAGCTTGAATCATTTCAGATATGTATTTTCTCTCTCAAAGAAATTGTTTTTGGTACCAGAAAAGGAAATACTTTTAAATAAATGAAAGCGTTTTTCCTGAGAGAGTTCTGTTTCTCAGATCCTACTCCGAAATTTGCTTTCTGGCAAAAGACTGAGATTGCTTATAAAAATGACTCAGAGGTAACAATTAAAAGCATGTTTATATTTTGTATGTAGGAGAAAGTAAGTGCTTAAACAATTCTGTGCTCTTATGTTCTTTACGTTTTCTTGTTGATGTACTTAATTCAGTAAATTCTCTCATTTTTAGAACAATCTTATTTCTAAGTGAAATAACATATATCACCATCCAAAATCCTCAAGTGACTGGTAGATCTTATTCAGGTTCGTAACACTAACCTGATGTTTCCATTTAATTTGGCATTCTTAGCACATTATAAAAGGGTAGAAATCTCTAAATTTTGTTAAGTTCTAAAATTTTGTTACCAAAACAAAAACTGGAATCACTGGAGTAGATTGGACAGGTTCTAACACCATCAATAGGCATTAGAACATGCTGGGGTGTGGGAGGCGGGGGGAGGGGCTGAGGATCTGACCTAGGTAGAAGTCTCAAATGTGTTATCCCTAGGATTGTTCTATAACAACCTTGGACAAATGACTGAATTGCTCTATGCCTGAGTTCCCTCATCTGTAAGTCAGGGATATTACACTTCCGTGTCATCTATGGCTAGGTTCAGCTACATATGACAGAAAACCCAAGTCATAATGGCTTCAATCTGAAGTCTCTTTCTCCCTCATGTCCAAGCAGTGAAGAGGTAGGCAGTCCACAGCTGGTGTGGCAGCCCACGGTGTCTCGTGCAAGGCTCTCATCCTGGCTGTGCTCAGTCCGTGGAAAGAGTACAGAAGCCCACGTCCGGGTCAGGCGCGGTGGCTCATGCCTATAATCCCAGCACTTTGGGAGGCTGAGGTGAGAAGATTGCCTGAGCCCACAGGTTAGAGACCAGCCTGGACAACTTGGTGAGCCCTCATCTCTACAATAAATAAAAAAATTCGCCGGGCATGGTAGCATGTGCCTGCAGTTCCAGCTACTTGGAAGGCTGAGGTGGAGGATCGCCTGAGCCCAACAGGTCAAGACTGCGGTGGCTGTGAGCATGCCACTGCACTCCAGCCTGGGCGACAGAGTGAGAATCCAACTCAAAAAACCCCCAAAAAACCACAACCCCCCCCATGAACTCTGACTGTATGGGCACTGGTTGGAAGTGTATAAGCAGCTTCCTCTAGACAATGGGCATGAAGTCAGTCACTTGGCCCATCTACCTGTGAGAGAGGCTGAGAAGTATAGCCCTTAAGAACCAGTAGTGGGGCTGGGTGCTTGCCTGTAATCCCAACATTTTGGGATGCCAAGGTGGGAGGATCGCTTTGAATCCAGGAGTTCAAGACCAGTCTGGGGAACACAGCAAGACCTCGTCTCTACAAAAAAAAAAAATAGAGAACTAGCCATGTGGTGGTGTACACTTGTAGTTCCAGCTACTCGGGAGGCTGATGAGCCATAATCATGCCACTGCACTCCAGCCTGGGTGACAGAATGAAACCTGACTCAAAAAAAAAAAAAAAAAAAGAACCAGTACTGGGAAGTAACCAAGCCTCCATGCCACTGTCTGTTTACTGAGCAGTTGTGAGATCTCTGTGGTGATACATGTCAAATACTTGGGACAGTGCTTGCGCCCAGTACATGCTCACTTCTTGCCAGCCGTGACTGTCACACAGGAAGTGTAGAGGTGGGCAGTTAGACATTAGGAAAATGAATATGTCAAAAGCAGAACTCCCTTGTCAATTGTCCTTTCCTGTTCTTTCTGCTCCCTGATTGCACACTGGGACTGGGCTGGGTAGAGAGGCCAAAGGGTTGTACTCTTTATTTAAGGACATTTTCATTTCCTTCACACCAGGAGTCAGGGTGGCCTTTTGGGGCTTAAAGCCACAACTGCAATTCTGGTGTGCAGTGGCCAGGGCAGGTGGGGGAAGCAGGCTGGGAGTGCTGAGCGACCTGGGGGCCGCACAGGTGAGAGCCATGCTGCTACCCTGCCACTGCCTTGTGGTGGGACTGGTGATGCTTGACCTTCCAGTTTTTCAACAATCTGGAGCTTTATGTGACATCTCTCTTTTGTTGTCTTGAATACTCTGTCTTCTCATTACGACCACAGGCAAGCCATCAGTTCACTAAGACCTCCTGAAATGAACAAAATCAGGTAAGGGCGGGCTGGAATATGCTGACGGGAGCCACAGCTGAGAGCACGACTGTCAAATGTTCCAGATCAAAGATACCCAGGAAAGGACGTCATGGGTGAAGCTTAACAAGGTGGGGCTTTCATGGTCCATCAGTCTGCAGCCCCGCCTCAGCTGGGTAAGGAGTTCAGGGAAGGAAGAAATCCTTAAGCTACAGTTGCATGATGTCTGCTGAAGTGGGCTGGAGGAATGGAAAGATGGCTGTTTTCCAATATTTAAAATGTTAGCTCTGGCCAGGCATGGTGGCTCAGCCTGTAATCCCAGCACTTTGGGAGGCCTAGACGAGAGGATTGCCTGAGCCGTGGGCAACTTGGTGAGATCTCATCTTTACAATAAATCACAAAAACTAGCCGGGCGTGGTGTTGTGCATCTGCAGTTCCAGCTACTTGGAAGGCTGAGGCGGAACGATTGCCTGAGCCCGGCAGGTGGAGGCTGCGGTGGCCGTGAACGTGCCACTGCACTCCAGCCTGGGCGACAAAGAGTGAGACTCCAACTCAAAAAAATACAAAATAAAAAACGAAAATGCTAGCTCTACTAGACATACAATACAGCACTCATTTAAAAAGAGTCAAATTATACTTGTTTTGCAGTTGGTTCATACCAAGCAACCTGGCTTGAGCTTTTGTTCCCTTCCTCCCCACCCCATGGTGGGAAATCTACAGATGTAAGATTATGTTGCTCATCTCTTCTCTTACTGGGGATAGATCCATCTCTGTTTGAATGATGTTTCCCAAAGTGGGAATGGGAAATGTCTGCTAATCCATAATAATGAACCATTGGGAACAATCAGGGTCTGTAACCAAAGTTCTGGATCAGCTCATTATTACACAACCTAAAAAGTCCTTTGGGGCTGTATGTAGGCATGCAGAAGAGAAAAATGGGGAAAAAATAATTGGATATTTCTCCTTCTAAGAATTAATGAGAAGAAACATCTGTAATGTTATAAGAAAGTCAACATAGCCTAAGGGAAACTTTAATAGGCTTCTTCAAGTCAGTCGCTTTGGCCACATGAAGAGAGACAATAAGAAATTTACAGATGTAAGGCTCTCTCTGGCTGCTTGAAAAGTGAAATGAAGGAAACTGATTTTTGGTCAGCAATATAGTCTAAAAATGTCAATGCTTGGCCAGTACGCAGTGGCTCTCACCTGTAATCCCAGCACTCTGGGAGGCCAAGGCAGGAGGATTGCTTAAACCCAGGGGTTTGAGACCAGCTTGGGCAACGATATATTGAGACCTCATCTCTACAAGAAATCAAAAAATAATCCAGCTGTGGTGGCATGTGGCTGTAGTCCCAGCTACTTAGGAGGTGGAGGTGGGGAGATAGCTTGAGCCAGGAGATCGAGGCTGCAGTGAGCCATAATCATGCCACTGTCCTCCAGCCTGGGTGACAGAGTGAGACCCTGTCTATGAAAAAAAAAAAAAAGTCAATGCTTGTTGTCCAAGTTCATGGTTTTTTATTTCTTGGTGTCTGGGATTAGCCGCAGAAGAGAGTAATGTTAGCAAGTCAACTTACTTCACAATGGCTCTGGCTGGTTTTAGTTACTGACAGAATTAATTAATACATTAAGAATCTCTGATTCTTAAGATGAGGGCTCCTCTAGAACTCTCCTAAACTCTTGTGTGAGTTTCAGGAGCAACAACTACGAATCAGCTACTATGAATCTTATGCTAACGTCCAAAGTCACAGTGTAAATGTGCATCAGGGTGTACCTTAAAATGCCTGTACCATTATTCTTTCCCTTAGTTTTTAAAAAAGCAGGTATTCTCAAAAATAGAAAAAGAGAAAAATATCATTTGCAAGAAAAAACAATGATTGTGAAAATGTTAAATATGTGAGTAAATCTAAGTATTGACATTATGTTCAATTTGTAAAGTACAAAAAAAGAGAAAATTCTGGAAAATGATAGTATGTAAATTGAGAGGACAATTGGAATTAAAATGTGCTTAGGTCTTTGTATTCTGTGTGAGAAAAGAACAGCTATTGATTAAATTTGTTTAGTGTGCATGTTAAATTTTCTAGAGTATCTACTAAAAGGATAAGAATTAAGCAGGGAGAAACTGGACAGTGAAGAAAAAAATTCTAATTAAAGTAAGAATGAAAAAGGAAAAACAGCAAAAACAAAAACAAAAACCAAAAATACCAAGCAAAACCAACCCACAGGTAATTCAACAGCTGATGAAAACAAGTCAGTAAGTACTATCAATAGAAAAATATTGTGGAGATTAAATGATGCAGTTGGTATACTAATTTAAAAACAAAGCAAAGGAACTGTAGCTATGTTGTATTTATAAAGACAAATTTAAGAGATAGAGACAAAGGTTAAAGAATATTAAAGGATGGAAAAAAGTACATCAAAGATGATAAATATACAAAAACAAATATACAAAAACAAGGCTAGTGTAGCTTGATTAACATAAGGCAAAATATAAAACAGACTTCAGGTAAAAATAGAGATGAAAAGAATCACTAGGAAATGACAAAAGTTGAACCATTAGGTAATCACGTGCCCTGTAAGAGATAGACAGGAAGCTATAGTCATTCTAAATGTGTAAAAGCAAAAACAAGGAGAAAGAGACAAATTCATCCATTCCAGGGGGCAGCCATCTTCAGTAATAGATAGACCTCCAAAAATCAGAAAGGATATAGATTCAAAATGCCAATGGACATAAAACAGAATGGTGTGTGCCTTCCAACTGGGGCGTATATATCTTTTCAAACACATGGAGAACATTAATTAGAACTGATTGTATGCTAGCCTCAACAAATTGCAAAGAACTCGGTGCAAATAGACCACATGCTCTTCTACAATACAGTTATGTTTAGAAAAAATTACAAAAAGAAAAACTAGAAAAATCCCGTATTTTCATAAAATATATTTTTTATTTTTATTTTTTGAGTTGGAGTTTCACTCTGTCACCCAGGCTGGAGTGCCATGCTATGCTCACGGCTACCCCAGTGTCGACCTGCTGGGCTCTGGCAATCTTTCCGCCTCAGCCTTCCAAGTAGCTGGAACTATAGGCACGCACTACCCCGCCCAGATAATTTTTGATTTATTGTAAGAGACGCGGTCTCACCAAGTTGCCCAGACTGGTCACGAACCCCTGGGCTCAGGCAATCCTCTTGCCTCAGCCTCCCAAAGTGCTGGGCTTACAGGCTGAGCCACTGAGCCCGGCCGGGAAAATTTAAAACATACTTCTAAACCAGGGTTCCCCAACCCCTGGGCAAACTATCGGTCCAGAGGCCTGCTAGGAATTGGCCTGTATAGCAGGTGAGTGGCAAGCGAGCCAGCAGAACTTCATCTGTATTTACAGCCGCTCCCCATTGCCTGCATTACTGTCTGAGCTCGGCCTCCTGTCAGATCAGCAGCAGCATTCTTAGAAGCATGAACCCTATTGTAAACTGCACATGTGAGGGACCTAGGTTGTGCGCTCCTGATGAGGACCTAATGCCTAATGATCTGAAGTGGAGCTGAGGCAGTCATGCTAGCGCTGGGGAGAGGCTGTAAATACAGATTAACATTAGCAGTGAGGTTTGACTGCACAGAGACCATAATAAATCACTTGCTTGCAGACTCATATCAAAACTATATCACAGAGGTCAACTGAGTTGACGTACTTCAGTTGTACAGCTGCATCTGGTGGCAAGCTTGGATTCAGAATCAGACACTTTTAGTTTGCACATGGCCCGCCCATTATTTTATTTGCCACTTCCATCTGCAACTCTATTTTTTTTTTTTTTTTGAGTTGGAGTCTCACTCTGTCGCCCAGACTGGAGTGCAGTAGCCGCTTCTGGCCACCGCAGCCTCTACCTGCTGGGCTCCGGCGATCCTTCCGCCTCAGCCTTCCAGGTAGCCGGAATTATAGGCGCGCCCTACCATGCCCAGCTGATTTTTTGATTTATTGTAGAGATGAGGTCTCGCTGCCCAGGTGGGTCTCGAACCTGCGGGCTCAGGCAATCCACTCACCTCAGCCTCCCAAAGGCGCGGAATTACAGGCTGAGCCACCGAGCCCGGCTTGCAACTCTATTTTTTAAAATGGTGAGTTGTATAATTATTTAATTATAGATTACAATGTAATAGTAATAGAAATAAAGTGCACAATAAATGTTATGTGCTTCAATCATCCTGAAACCATCCCTACCCCAACCCAGTCCATGGAAAAACTGTCTTCCACAAAACCAGTCCCTGATGCCAAAAACCTTGGGGACTGCTATTCTAAACAATTCATGTCAAGACAAAAATCATAAAAATATAAAAATACTTAGCATTAAAATATATATCTTATGCTACTTAAAGGGAACTGCATAATCTTTTTTTTTTTTTGAGTTGGAGTCTCACTCTGTCGCCCAGACTGGAGTGCAGTGGCCGCTGCCGGCCACCGCAGCCTCGACCTGCTGGGCTCTGGCGATCTTTCCGCCTCAGCCTTCCCAGTGGCTGGAATTACAGGCATGCGCTACCACGCCCGGCTGAGTTTTTGATTTATTGTAGAGATGAGGTCTCGCTGCCCAGGTGGGTCTTGAACCCGCGGGCTCAGGCAATCCACTCACCTAGGCCTCCCAAGGCGCGGGATTACAGGCTGAGCCACCGAGCCCAGCCCATAATCTTAATTATTAGAAAAAAGACTGAAAATAAATGAACTAAGACACTTAGCTTAAGCACCCAGAGAAATTAAAAAGAAACAGAAGAATTGCCCCAATATTTAAAAAAAGACATCTTAATATTGAATTGTAAAATAAATTTATGCAGAAGCTCAAAGGACCCAGAGTGGCCTGGACAAGGAAAAAAAAAAAACAAACCAGTAAAAGCAACTTTTCTATTAAGATGTATAAGGCATGTATTAGTTAGGACCAATGGACTAGAACAGGTCAGTGGAATAGAATAGTGAGCCCCAAGCAGTCCCACACGTATAAGGAGGAGAACCAAAAAAACCCTGGAATTTATTTACAAAAAATTGTGTATTCTTACATGTTTAAACTTCAGTTGCTTTCAAAGTACTCTCCGTTTGATGCAATACACCTATTGAGATGCTTTTTACACTGCTCAAAAGTTTTTGAACTTGTCAATTTTGATGCCTTTTAGTGCTTCTGCTGTTTTTTGTTTCACCTCATCCATATCAGCAATATGTTTCTCTTTGAGGACTTTTCTCATAGAGGGAAACAAAAAAAGTCACTCGGGATGAGATCAGGTGAATAGGGAGGGTGGGGCACGAGGTTCATGCTGATTTTGGTCAAAAACTGCAGAACACTCAGCACGGTGTGGGCATGTGTGCTCGTAAATCAACTGTCATGAAATGAGCAAACGTTGAAATAATCTCCAAAATATATTCGCTGAAGCCGAATGCAGCCTTTCACAAAAATGCTCACTGGTACACTGATGCAGATAGGTTCCTAGAACACTCACCTAGTGCAGGAAGCCTGTACTACAAGGGGCCCACCCTCCAAAAAATAATTTTTTCCTTTTGGTCCCCCTCATATGGGAGGCACTCTATGGCAAAGCTGGCATTGCATTGCATTGCAAATCAGTGAGGAAACGGCATTTTCAGCACATGGCATTGGGACTAAAGGATAAAAAAGATAGATCCCTACACTTCCTATCATACCTAGAAATCAATGTCACCTAGATCAAGAAGATCCTTTACTTTCTTTTTTTAAGAGTTGGAGTCTCACTCTGTCGCCCAGGCTGGAGTGCAGTGGCATGCTCACGGCCACCCCTGCATTGACCTCCTGGGCTCCAGCAATCCTTCCGTCTCAGCCTTCTAAGCAGCCGGAACTACAGGCGAGCACTACCACGCCTGCCTAATTTTTGATTTATTGTAGAGACGAGGGCTTGCCAAGTTGCCCCGGTTGGTCTCGAACCCGCGGGCTCAGGCAATCCACTCACCTCAGTCTCCCAAAGTGCTGGGATTACAGGCTGAGCCACCAAGCCTGGCCGATCCTTTACTTTCAAGTGTCCAGTGTTGGATACTAAAATATATGGTGGCCCTACTTCTAACTCTATTATTTTTTTTCTCAGTGTAGGCTTTCAAAAAGATCCCTATTCATTCAACAAATATATTCTGTGCACCTACTTTTCCTACCACTGTTCTAGGCACTTGGAATACAGCAGTAAACCAAAGACCTCCTCCTTTGTGGGGTTTATATTCCAGTGGATAATTACCATATATGGCACTTATTATGTATCAGGCATTTTCTTTCTTTTCTTTTTTTGAGTCAGAGTCTCACTCTGTCACCCAGGCTGGAGTGCAGTGGCTTGCTCACAGGCACTGCAGCCTTGACCTGCTGGGCTGAGGCAATCCTTCTGCCTCAGCCTTCTAAGTACCTGGAACTACAGGTGTGTGCCACCATGCCTGGCTAATTTTTTGATTTATTGTAGAGATGAGATCTCGTCAAGTTGCCCAAGCTGGTCTCAAACCTATGGGCTCAGTCCTCTCATCGTGGCCTCCCAAAGTGCTAGGATTATAGGCATGAGTCACTGTGCCCAGCCAGGTATTTTCTAAGCCTTGATAGAAGTCATTTAATCATTGATAGATAATATTTTCAAGTGTCAGAGCTAGGATCTGAAGTCAGTCTGTCAACCCCTAGAGTCCTGGCTATATGACTATAATATACCTACCACCTCTCAAGCCCTTATTGCCTTGGTGAAGAGGGTGCTGGGAAATGTTTTTGCTTACACGTGTGACAATCCTAAGACACCAGTTATGTGTAATGAATTAATTTTTCTCCTGTGATTCTAACATGGCATTGGATGTGTACCATCCATCCATGGAAGAATTCAGAGAGTAGCGGTTCCCATCTTTTTCTGTGTTGTGTGGTTCAGATGAGAGAGGCTGCAAAGATGACCTTAGAGAAACCATAGAGTGCTGAAGAAAGGCACCACTGAGTTGGAACTCTGTCTTGAAGCTGTGCATTAAGTTCCTGCCTAAAGAATTATGCTTCCTGCCATGGTAGTAGCTGTCAGAAATTGAGCTTCTTAAGCATTGTGGAGAAAATTATTTCCTATGGCTGGAAGAAAGCTCTGATACACTAAAAGCAGTAGGCCTCACTTGCTTTTAGAGACATTTGAATCTGTCTATTTCTTCAAACGAACGATCTTTCTTTGTATCTTTTTGAGTTGGTTAGGTAATATTTACACAGAAGGAGAAGAGTGTTAAGTTCTGGAGTGTCAGATCTTCTGTACATAATACCCAGTAATGAAGGCCCACAGAGACTTTATTTCCAAAATCCACTTTTTGTTTTCTTTCAGCTCAACAACCAGAAACTGAATGGAACCATAATCAAGGGCAACCCCCTTGATTATGGACAGCAAATGCCATTGAATTATGATGTCTTAGAGATGGACAATCTCTGAGTGGGGATCAGCCTTCACACTTTTTTTTTTTTGAATTGGAGTCTCACTCTGTTGTCCAGGCTGGAGGGCAGTGGCACACTCGCTGCAGGCTCTACCTACTGGGCTCAGTCAATCCTTCTGCCTCAGCCTTCCAAGTAGCTGTAACTTCAGGTGCATGCTACCATGCCCAGCTTTTTTTTTTTTTTTATTGTAGAGACGAAGTCTCACCAAGTTGCCCAGGCTGGTCTCAAATCCCTGAGTTCAGGCAATCCTTTCACTTTGGTCTCCCAAAGTGCTGGGATTACGGCTTGAGCCACCACCCCAACCTAAAGCTTTCACATTTTTCAAGTCAATTTGGTTCACGGTTTTCTGTTGTTGTTGTTGGATTTTTTTGGTAGAGACAGGGTATTGCTACACTGCCAAGGCTGGTCTCAAACTCCTGGCCTTAACTAATTCTCCCACCTTGGCCTCCCAAAGGATTGGAATTATAGAGATAAACCACCACGTCTGACCAACTTGGTTAATTTTTAAATAGCTAGAATTGGTTAGAGTTTTCTATTTCACATGGAGATAAAATCTACCTCCTTGCAACTTTTGTTTATTCTACCATGTTAAGCACTTGGAATGCTTTAAGTGGAAAAGATAAGATTTGGGAGACATGATAAAGATCTTCAAATATTTGTTGGGTTTTTCTGTAGAAAATGTAGATTTTGGCTGTGTATGGTAGCTCACACCTGTAATCCCAGCACTTTGGGAGGCTGAGACAAGGGATTGCTTGAGCCTAGGAGTTTGAGATCAGTCTAGACACACACCAAGACCTCATCTCCACAAAAAGAAATGTAAAAAAATAGCCAGGTGTGGTGGTGCACACCTGTAGTCCCAGCTACTCAGGAGGTTGAGGCAGAAGGATTGCCTAAGCCCAGGAAGGCAAGGCTGTGGTAGCCATGATCATGCCACCGTACTCCAGCCTGGAAAACAAAGTGAAACCCTGACTCAAGAAAAGAAAATAAAAAATTTTAAAAATGTACATTCTGTAGAAAATGACTTTAATTTATAAATTTAAGTCCATGAAACTATGAATATCATTACAAGATTACCCAAAGAATTATCTGTATTTACACAGTGCAGTCAAGAACTCAGGCAGTAATTTTACCTACATGGGAAGTTTATCCATGCCTCAACATTTAATGCTGTCTAATCATATGAAATCTAGACGATGTAGCATATAACTCCTTGTTTTCTTGCTTTACTCTGTTGGGAGATTTTCACAACCGTTATCTTTATTCTATTCTCAGAAAGTAAAGGTTTCAAGGCATCTTTTGTTTTCTACGTCTGCAAGAAGGCATCTCCAGAACCCCCCCAGTTAACAAACTGGATGACCGATAAATCTGTATCTTCAATTAACAATATTTTTCTTTTGTAACTGCTTTGCTATCGGAAGGTTTAAGCATATCCTATAATGTCTCACTCTTCTCCTTGGCTGGGCACAACTAAGCTTTTACCTGCTCTGTATTTCTTTTTACTCCAAGATGCTGAACTAGCTCTCCATTTAGCTCTCCTAGCAGGGATGCTGGAAACCCATGTAACAGATGTTCTTCCCCTAGAAGACTCCTCTCTAGCCTTCCTCACTGAGCAGCCAGCTGAGATGCCTGTATTATAACCAGCTCCCACTGTTCTGTCACACAAATCAGTCTGCTAAGGCAGCACTACTGGTGTTGTATAATTTCTTACCCTCGCTACAGTGATGTAGCAAACAGGGACACTGAATTGTCTTACATATTAATTCATGAATCTGAAATTCTGTAGCAGAAAGCTCATCAATAATCACCCTAGGGGAAAAATATGCTGCCATTCTACCTCACGCCATTCACAAAATAAATTCGAGACAATTGAAAATCACATTTGAAGCCCACTAGAAAATTAATATAGCTTATGCCTGGTGGGTAGGGAGGTGTTTCTAAGTGGATCTCAAAATACACATAGAAAAGCTGATATATTTGGTTAAATAAAAAAATTCAAAACTATGCAAGGAAACATCCTCAAAACAAAACAAAAAAACCCACTATAGACCAATAGAAGCTATTTGAAATCAAAAGTATCTAGATTATGCAGGGATCTCTGAGAAAAATACGAGTAACAGAAAAATGATCCAAGTTTAACACAATTCAGTCACGGAAACTGGAATGGCCAGTGAACATCTGAAAACTGCTCTCTTGCCTACTAATGTAGAAAATGCAAAACAGAGAGATAACATCTCACATCTATCAATTTTGTCTTAAACACAAAACAAAATTTAAAACTGTGTCAAAGCCTAGTGTCCCAGAGGAAGTAAAGAGGTGAGAATCCTCATTCACTGCTGCTGGATTTTGGAAATTAATTTGGCAAAAATCTACTGAAGTTGAAAATACGCATACCTCACAACTCCGAGTTTTTCAGACACTGTTGTGTGTCCACAAGGAGATATGTACAAAGAAACCACTCCAATGACCATGACCATCCCCAAGAAAGTGAGAAAATAAACAGATCTATATGTATCAATAGAAACAAATTGCTGACTGCAAAAAACAAGCTACGGTTATAAATACACTGTGATACAACTTATATAAGTTAAAAATATCACACGAATGATTATGGATATGTATATGACAAGAGTAAAATATGGACCAGAAGGGTGTGTTCATGATAGTGCCTCCTGGAAGGGACAGAAGGGAATGTCCTTGGAAAGACTAACAAAGTAGTATAAAGATTTTCCATAAATATTTACTTGGTTTACAGCGATCTGAAGCAACTATTACAAAATACTAACATGTTAACTATGGGTGATGTAAATAACAGGCTGTTATTATTATTCTCTGTAATTTTCAATATTTTTTCTTATAATTTTTCAATAAGAAATATTGACATATCCTAGAGTTCTAGCACTTCAGTCTCTTGAAGAATCATGGAATGGCAGGGTGGGAAGTTACCTTAGAAGCATCCAGTCTAATGCACTTGTTTTAAGCATATAAGCTCGGAGAAATAAAGTGACCTGCCTAACGGTCAGATCAGTTATAACCTGGAATTGTCAACATCTGGTGGAGCATCAAGGCAGACTCAAAATCAGGCTTGAAGAATATGGTCTTACGAAAAATCAAGGAGACCGGGCTCAGTAGCTCAGCCTGTAATCCCAGCACTTTGGGAGGCCGAGGTGAGTGGATTGCCTGAGTCCGCAGGTTCAAGATCAGCCTGGGCAACTTGGCATGGCCTCGTCTCTCCAAAAAAGAAAAATCAAGGAGTACACATTTTTAACATCTCCATATATTTTCACCTGTCAAGCCCTTCAGAGGGCAGGATCTGCATCTTAGCAAGCTCTTATTAAGTGTTTCAGTGAATGAACCCTAAACAAATGCTGGCTCTCCTCTTTCAGTAAAGCAGTGGGACAAGCCACCTCTAAAATGAGACTTGAAAATCCTGAAAGCAGTTTGATTAGCAAGTAAACAAAAATGAGAATCTGTGGGAGGAGGCTATTCTAACCTTTATAGTTTTACTGAAGTGGGACCAAAATAATTTAAATGGCCTGAGGGCAGGTAGTTTGGATAGCTGTAAGTTGCTGAATGATGTGGGTAAGATCACACCACTTAAGAAAAGTTCAAGATGGTTCAAGATGGCTGATTAGAAGCGGCTGGTGTGCGCCTCACTCACAGGGAAGTGATTATCAGCACTCCAAGCAGGTCATCTAACAGTGCATGCCAGGACTCACGAGAGAAGCAGGAGAATCAGAGCAGAGAAGAGGGCAGCCAAGCAACCTGCTGAGTTGTACTGGGCCCGGGACCAATGAAGCCCGCAAGCAATGAAGGGGTTGAGTGAGAGGCCCCCAGGAGCCCACATCATCACCAGGGACCCTTGTAATCCTAGTCAGGGGAGAGCCTCTGTGACTCCCCCCACCCCCACAACATAGAGACCTGCCTGGTAACTGTGCAGAGCCATTGTCCCAGCCCATGGGCCATTGGTCCCTGTGCAACTTAGTGCCAGGCAAGGAGGGAGGCCTGGTGTCCTGTGAGAGCCCAAGTGCCAGAAGTTGCTGGTAAGTTCCTTGAGGATACTGCAGCTGCTGCACTCCCCACCCCCAGCCCCACTGCTGCCCCCGGGCCAGGGAGGGAGAGGTTGAGGTATATGCTTTTGTGTACCTCCAACAGACTTTGCAGCCAGTCCCCAGGAGCAGTGAGTTGTTGGTGAGCCCTTCACCCACTTCCCATCTCAGTTGGGGATCATCTGCTTCAGGTCTGCAACAAGGTGTCCCCACATCTGCCTGAACACTGCGGTGAGGCCCAGGGTTTGTCTGAGAGCTCACTGCCAGTTTGCCAGTAAGCCCTTTGCAGTCACTCCTGCCTCTTTCGGCTCTTCCTTTTAAGCACCATCTCTGGTGGTCTTCTGCCTGAAATACAACACCTAACAAAAAACACACCACAGTAAGATTTTTCCAGGACAGTTTTTGCACAATCCTATCTGCAACGAAGGAACTTGTACAGAGCAGTGGTCCTCTGAAAGTACCCATAAATGAAGCCAGCCAACAGTCCATGATGGAAACTAAGCCATACCTACAAGGAAAAAAGAGGGAAAAGACCAAAAAGTCCTATCCCAATGATGGGAAAGTCAAAGAAAGAAAGAAAAAGCAGCAGCAGCACCAATTCCCTCAGATGGGAAGGACCCAGCAAAGAACTCCAGCAATCCAAAAAAGCCAGTGTTTTGTTGCCCGTCCCCCGACAATTGCATCAGCTCCCAAGCAATGGGTCCTAACCAGAATGAATTCTCTGTAGTGACAGACATAGAATGCAACATGTGGATGGCAAAGAAACTCATATCTAAGAGACAATGGAAACCCAAAACAAAGAAGCCATGAAAATGGAACCACGAATTGAAAGTTGACATGACTATTCCAAGAAAGAACCAAACTGAACTTCTGGAATTGAAGAATTCATGTTAGGAATTTCAAAATTCAGTCACAAGTCTTCACAAAGACAAGACCAAGTACAAGAATTTCAGAGCATGAAGACTAATCATCCTTTGAATCAACCAAGTCAGAATTTTTTTTTAAATAAACAAAGTTTTTGAGATATATGGGATTCTGTAGAAATCAAATCTATGATTGCTTGGCATTCCTGAAAGATTAGAAGAGAATGTAAACAACTTGGAAAAAGTATTTGAACATAATCCAAAAAAAATTCACTACCAATCTTCACTACCAAAAAAACTTCTCTATCAATCTTGCTAAAGAGATAGACACTCAGATTAAAAAAAAAAAAGTTCAGAGAACTTCTGTGAAACACTCTATGAGATGACCATCCCCAATGCACACTGTCATCAGACTATCCAAGGTCGATGCGAAAGGAAAAATTGTAAAGGCAGCTAGAGAAACGGGCCAGGCCAACCACCAAGGGAGAACCATCAGACTAACAACAGACCTCTCAGCAGAAACTTTACGAGCCAGAAGAGATTGGGTACCTTTTTTTATTCATAATAATAATAAAAAGTCATCCAAGAATGTCTTATTCTACCAAACTAAGCTTCATAAATGTAAGAAAAATAGTCTTTCCCAGACAAGCAATTGCTAAGGGAATCTGTCATCACCAGACTGGCCCTGTAAGAGATGCATAAGGGAGTTCTAAACATGGAAATGAAAGAACAATACAGCTTAACAAAATAGCTCATGTAAGGACATAGCACACAGACCATATAAACCAACCACAAAACTGAGACTAAAAAAAGCGACTAGCTAACAACACTATGACAGGAACAAAACCCCAAATATCAATAACAACATCGAACGTCGAAGGCCTAAATACCCCATTAAAAGACATAGAGTGGCAAACTGGGTTAAAAAAAGACTCATCCTTCTGCTGGCTTCAGGAGACCTACCTCACTTCTAACAACACCCATATGCTCAAGGTAAAGGGATGGAAAAATATCTACCATGCAAAGGGGCAACAAAAATTAGCAGGAAATGCGTTTCTTGCATAAAATAAAAGACTTTAAACCAACAGAGTAAAACAGGACAATGAAGGGCATTATACAATGATAGAGGACTCAATCCAACAAGAAGTCTTAACGATCCTAAATATATATGCACCCAACTTTGGAGGACCCAGATTTATCAAACAATTACCACCAGACATAACAGAAGACTTAGCCACACAATAACAGAGAAGGACTTCAACACCCCACTAACAGCTATAGACAGATTGAAGAAGAAAACCTCCACAGAAATTCTGGACTTAAATTTGACACTCGATCAGTTGTACCTAATAGACATCTACAGAATACTTAATGCAGTAACCACAAAATATACATTCTTCCCATTCACACATAGACATATTCTAAGATTGACCACATGCTCAGTCATAAAGTCTTAATAAATCCCTCCCCCCAAAATCAAAACCATACCAAGCATCTTCTGTGACTACAACAGAATAAAAGTAGAAATCAACACCAAGAGAAACCTTCAAATATATGGAAACTAAACAACTTTCTTCTGAACGATTTTGGAGTAAATAACACAATCAGGAGATAAAAAAATTCTCTGAAAAAAACGAAAATAAAGACACAACATACCAAAAAACTCTGGAATGCTGAAAAATCAGTGGTGAGAGGAGTTTATAGCACAAAATGTCCACAGCAAGAAAATAGAAAGATTAAAAAGAAAAAAGTCAACCTAATGCCTCACACCTAAGGGAACTAAAACAAGAACAAACTAAATCCCAAGCTAGTAGAAGAAAAGAAATAACCAAAATCAGAGCACAATTAAATGAAATTGAAAACAAAGGGGGGAAGGGACATATAAAAGATCAACTAAACAAAAAGTTATTTGAAAGGATAAACTGCTGCCCAGATAATGAGAGGGAGAGGAGAGGAGATTCTCAATAAGTACAACTATAAATGAAAAAGGCAGTACTACAAACGATCCCACAGAAATACAAAAAAGACTCTCCAAGATTACTATAAGAATCAGCACATGTAACCTAGAAAATGTAGAGAAAATGGATATATTCCTGGGAACATACAATCCTTCAAGATTGTGACATAAAAAATTAAATCCCTTAACAGACCAATAATGATCCATGAAATTGAATTGGTAATAAAAGATCTACCTACCAAAAAAAGTCCTGCACCAGATGGATTTACAGCTGAATTGTACCAGACATACAAAGAGCTGGAACCTATCCTCCTGAAACTATTCAAAACAATTGAGGAGGAGGGACTCCTTCCTAACTCATTCTGTGACATCAATATCATCCTGATACCAACATCTGGCAAAGACACAATAAAGAAAGACAACCACAGGCCCATATTCCTGATGACCATAGATGCAAAAATCCTTAAAATACTGGCAAACCACATCCAACAGCACATCAAAAGTTCATTCAGGTCAGGCATGGTGGATCACGCCTGTAATCCCAGCACTTTGAGAGGCTGAGGTGAGAGGATTGCTTGAGCCTAGGAATGTGAGACCAGTCTTGGCAGTATAACAAGGCCTTGTCTCTACCCCCCCCCAAAAAAAACCCAGGTATGGTGCACACATGCAGTCCCAGTTACTCAGCAGGCTGAGGTAGAAGGATTGCTTGAGCCTAGAAGTTTGAGGTGGTGGGAAGCCATGATCATGCTTCTGCACTCCAGCCTGGGCGACAGAATCAGACCCAAACGAAAATAATAATAATAATTATTATTATTATTATTATTCACTATAATCAGGTGAGCTCTATTCCCAGAATGGTTCAAAATATGCAAATCAATACATGTTATCCACCACATATACAGAATTAAAAACAAAAACCACATGATCATCTCAATAGATGCAGAAAAAGCATGGGATAAAATTCAATATCCTTTAATGATAAAAAACCCCAACCATATAGGCATTGAAGAAACATACCTATGACAGCCTCACAGCCAACATCATGCTGAATGGGCAGAAGTTAGAAGCATTCCCCCAAAGAACTGGAACAAGACAATGATGCCCATTCTTATCATTCCTATTTAACACAGTACTGGAAGTCCCAGTCAGAACAAGCAAGCAGGAGAAGGAGACAAAAAGTAGCCAACAGAAAACAGGAAGTCAAATTCTCTCTTTTTGTAGATGACATGATTCCATATCTAGATAATCATAAAGATTCTACCCAAAGACACCTAGACCTGATAAATTACTTTAGTAAAGTCTCAGGATATAAAATCAATGTTCAAAAATCAGTAGCATTTCTACACAGAAACGTATTCTTGATAATCAAATCAAGAACACAATCTCATTTGTAACAGCCACACAGTCACACACACACACACACACACACACAAATATGCTTCAAAATACATCTAATCAAGGAGGTGAAAGATCTCTACAATGAGAACTACAAAACACTGGTGAAAGAAATGAAAGATGATGCAGAACAAATGGAAATACATTCCATGCACCTGGATTGGAAGACTCAATATTTTTAAGATGTCCATACTACCCAAACCAGTCTACAGATTCAATGCAATCCCAAACAAACTATCAATATCATTTTGCACAGATCTAGGAAGAAAAATACTGAAATTCACATGGAAGCAAAAAAGATCCTAAATAGCCAAAGCAGTCCTAAGCAAAAACAACAAAGCTGGAGGCATCACATTACCAGTCTTAAAGCTTTTATGAAACAAAGCTACAGTAAACAAAACAGCATGGTCCTAAACACAAACAAATGGAACAGAGTATAAAGCTGCTTACCTACAACCAACTTATCTTTGAAAAGCTGACACAAATAAACACTGAGGAAAAAAAAACCCTATTCAACAAATGGTACTGGGAAAACTGGCTAACTATACATAGAAGAATAAAGGAGGACCTTATCTTATACAAAAATAACTCAAGATAGATTAAAGACTTAAAGGTAAGATCTCAAAACATAAAAACCCTGTAAGAAAGCCTAGGTAACTCTTTTTTTTGAGTTGGAGTCTCACTCTGTTGCCCAGACTGGCGTGCAGTGGCATGCTCCCGGCCACCACAGCCTTGACAGCCTTGACCTTGACTTCCAGCGATCCTTCCGCCTCAGCCTTCCAAGTAGCTGGAACTACAGGCGTGTGCTACCACGCCTGGCTAATTTTTGATTTATTTTAGAGATGAGGTCTCGCCAAGTTGCCCAGGCGGGTCTCGAACCCATGGGCTCAGGCAATCCACTCACCTCAGCCTCCCAAAGGTGCGGGATTACAGGCTGAGCCACTGAGCCTGGCTGGTAACATTCTTAACATTGATCTAGGCAACAAATTTATGACCAAGTCCTCTAAAGCAAATACATCACAAACCAAAATTGACACGTGGGACCTAATTAGACAAAAAAGCTTCTACACAGCAAAAGAAAACTATCAAAAGATTAAACAGACAACCTACAGAATGGGAGAAAATATTTGAAAACTATGCATCTGACAATGGACTTATATCCCGAACCTATAAGGAACTTAAACAAATTGATAAGAAGCTAGCTGTGGTGGCTCATGCCTGTAATTCCAGTACTTTGGAAGGCCAAGGTGGGAGGACTGCTTGAGCCCAGGAGCTTGAGACCAACATAGGCAACACAGCAAGGCTTCGTCTCTACAAAATATAAAAAAATTAGTTGGGTGTGGTGGTGCATACCTATAGTCCCAGCTACTCGGAAGGCTGAGGCAGAATGACTGCCTGAACCCAGAAGGGCAAGGCTGCAGTGAGCCATGATCGTACCACTGCACTCCAGCCTTGGCCACAGAATAAGACCCTCAACTTAAAAAATATTGACAAGGAACAATTCTATGACAATGTGGGCAAAAGACATGAACAGACATATCTCAAAAGAAGACATAGAAGTGGACCAACAAACATGAAAAAATGCTCAACTAATTAGAGAAATGCAAATGAAAACCACAATGAGATACCATCTCACACCAGTCACATTGGCTATCTTAAAATGTCAAGAAACAACAGATGTTGGTGAAGTTGCAGAGAAAAGAGAGATAAGGCCTGGAAGAGAGAACTACAAAGGGATTAAAATTAAATGAATGAAAAGATGTATTATGCCAGTATTAACCAAAAGTAACTGACAGAGCTACATTAATATCATATAAAAAAAACTTCACGTTAAGACGCTTTAGTAGAGACAATGAGGACGACTGCACGATGACAGTAGGGTCAATCTACCATGAAGATGTGTATCACTTAAGTTTACTAACTTTAAAACATATAAAGAAAAAATTTACAAACACAAAAGGGATACACAAATTTATAATCAAAACATACCACTATCACCTTTTAGGAATGGATAAGAGCCAGATAAGAAATCAGAAAGTATACAGGAGATCCAGAAAACATGATTAGTAAACTTAATCAAACTAACAAAGTACCCAGTAATGACAGAGTACATAGTATTTTCACTTGTACATGGAACAGTCTCAAAACTGACCAGAGACTGGGTCGGAATGGCTATCTCAATTAATTCCAAATGTCTATGAAAACTATGAGTATGTTTAATGATCGTGTGGAATAATGCTAGTCATGAATGTAATTGGAAAGTTTTCAAATGTCTGCAAATTAAGCAATACATTTCTAAATAACTCACAGGTTAAAGAAAAAACCAAAATAGAAACTACAAAATGTTTTGAAGTGAATAATAAAAATATACCATATAGCCTTAAAATGTAGAAACATGACTAAAAATCAAATAAAAATCAGGATGGGTGCAGTGACTCATACCTATAATCCCAGCACTTTGGGAGGCCAAGGTGAGAGGATTGCCTGATCCCACGGGTTTGAGACCAGCCTGGGCAACTTGGCGAGACTTCATCTCTACAATAAGTCAAAAAATAAAACAAAACAACTGGGCGTGGTGGCACACGCCTGTGGTTCCAACTACTTGGAAGGCTGAGGTGGAAGGATCACTTGAGCCCAGCAGGTCGAGGCTGCAGTGGCTGTGAGCGTGCCACTGCACTCCAGCCTGGGCGACAGAGTAAGACTCCAAAAAAATACATACATAAATATAAAGTAAAAATCAATTATCTATGCAGTTATCTCAAGAAGGTAAAAAATTCACAGCAAATTAATTCCAAAGGCAACAAAAAATAATAATAATAATAATAATAATAAGCTTCAGCACAAGAACAACAGAAATAAAATTGAGCCTTGAACCTAACATTTTAAACATATAAATAAAAGATATTTTTGATGGTTTTAATAATACACTGAGTTTTTCATGAATGCATCTGCCATGTAAATTAAGCAAAAAGTACAGTTTGGTTTGTTGAAAACTTGACCAACAGTCAAGTCCTGTTTAAGAAAATCACGTCACTACCAGCAAACTATTCATGAGACCATCTCCATTTGTAGCGATTGCATTATTAGTGATTATGCACACTGGTGTAAACAACTGATTTCTTCATTATATTTTTCTACTGTAGTTGTACCTCAGCATTTGCATACTGAAATATTATTTTATTCTAAACCACTTTCCTTTTATTTCTCTTTTCTATTGTAATGGGGAATTATACTCTATATTTTCTAATATATTGAATATTTGTATCTAGGTATGTCATGAACTTCATTTCATGAAAGTAAAGGGAAACTTCAAAATGTTTTTATAAAAACATTATCAGGTCTGACAGAGTCTAGAATGATTTTTCAAATCTCAGTCTTATTAATATAATAGGGCTGAATATTAATCTCAGCCTTAATATTCTGAGATTTTTATAACCATAATTTCCAAGAATAGCTTTAATCTATTTTGCAACTAGCGTGTGGTAGGCACAGTATTTAGAACAGTATCTCATTTAAATCTAATAACCACCTTTGTAATAGGTAGTATTACCGTCACTGCTTGTATGAAGAAACAGATTCAGGTAAATTAAATAATTTGTCTAAGTCTACCTATCTATGAAGTCTAGAGTCTGACTGACTCCCAAACTCATATTCTTTTTACTCAGTGCCCTTCAAAAAAGGGACAGCAACATACATTACTTTGAAGTTAAATATTAACTTTGCACAGGCATGAGGTTAGGCTAAGGTAAGCATTGTAAGAGATCCCTGCCTGCCAAGGCAAAGAAGAATGATGGGATGTATAAACATAGTAGGTAATTTTTCAAAGTCAGGACCAATTACTCATAAAAGGTAGTTATAAAGCAGCAATGTCTAAAAACGTATAAGAGTAAGTTTCAAGCCATGCAAAATTCACCAAAACAATTTTTATTTCCAGTGTTTAATTGGGTATGCACACAGGCATGACACAGGTTTGGATTCATTAGTCCTCATGCAGAATTATAATCTTCTCAGTAAAGAAGCCAGTTCCATCCAGGATCCACTATCTACACACCTATGTTACAACATTTATATCAAATCTGGTATCTGAAGAAAAGATACACATTTAATATGTTCATTTAAGTTACGTATTTTACAGAAAGATTAAAAATTCAAGTCACACAAAACTCAAAAACAGTATTAAAAGTTTGACTATAAAACTCAGATCCACCTGGAATGACTAAAGAATGGAAGTTCTGTATCCACCTGTGTTAAAACTGGTAAATGTAATGAAATTTGTTACCAATAAAACGCATTCATTTATTCAGTGTTATGTTATCTAATTTTAACAATATGGCACCCTAAAGACCAAATGTACTTTTATGATGAGGCACTTTTGTTAGTGATGAAACCAAAAGAACAAATTTGCTGCACACTAATGCCAGCGATTTTCTTCAGTGATTTTGGGTATTATGCTATGTAGTAAGTTGTAACAAATACCTTGCTCATTTGTATACAACTATCCAATATATTTTTAAATATATATATATATATGTTCTTCTGGCTGTAGTAATGCACTGTAAAGCTATTTCACAGTGCAAAATGATGAAACCAGCCCAAATGAAGGCTGCATAATAACAATTCTGGTACAAGAAAATATTTACAGAGTTACTAGAACGTGTAACAGTAGCTTTTTATTTGCTAGAGTGGACATACCTCCAGTTTAAAGACAGGGATGAAACTGTGCTTTATTGCCTGGGGTTTCAGACAGTTTATGAGGTTGGGCATTAGCTGCAGAACTAGCATTTTGGCTCACGTTCTGGAAGCTTTCTCCGTTTATTTGGTCAGGGGACTGTGGTGGTATGGAAAGAAGGTGCCTGCTCGTTGAAGCCAAGGTACTGGAAGAACTGCCTGTGTCGGACTGAAAAGATAAAGGTGTATCAATCGTGGATGCTTCTAGTGAACTAGGATTTTCCGGCTGGGGGTCTCCGGTGTCGCCTCTGCTAAGGTCAGAGGTACTGGTGCGTAGGCGTTCTCTGGCGAGCCAGTCTGAGATCGAGAGGTCCTGGGCTGAGCATTTTGGTTTTAACCGATTCACAGCAGAAAGTTCAGATTCTCTCTCCCCACCCTGTTCATGCACTTTCCAAAAATTCAGAACACTGATTTCAGTAGCATCTCTGTGTCCTCCTAGTGTGTGTCTGCGTTTGATGTTTTTCCTTTTAGCAGTCTCAGCATTGGTTTTTTGATTTCCTACTCCAAACATATCATCTGCAGGTGCTCTGGGTCTCAGTTTTAACCGATCTGCTATTTTCGTTTTCCAAGTGGGTTCCTGCTTTTCCGAGTCACTTCTGGCTGATGTCTGTAAACTCCCAGTTGATTTTCCTTTTTTCATGACATCAAACACTTTAGTTATTGAAGGTGTTTCTTTCTCAGTTTTAGCATCTCCTAGGCTCCCACTGTCTGACTTGAATCGAGCAGATTTTTTTCTGGATAGTGTATCACATTCAATAAGTTTATGGGAACTAAAGAGTTGTCTCCGGCTATCCAAACTTGGTGTTAAACTTCCTTCGGTACAACTTACTTCACTTCCTTCAGAATTTCTCCGGCTTGTCTTACTGACATCTTGCAGTTTTCCTCGGAAAAGCCTCTCTGAAGTCAGAGCTGTGGGGAAGACAGGAAACTCGCTCTCGCTGTCGGTTTCCACAGGCCGCCCTTCGCTGATCAGTTCGCTTCTCTCATCATCAGCCTCGTCTCCCTTGCTCTCTGCCACCGACTGCACCTCGGGGCTCAGGCGACTGGAGTCAAGGCTAGTCAGGTATGTAGCAGATGATGTTGTGGAATAATCTGAGGTGATGGTGCTGACATTGGCCAAAAACTCACTGTGTTTAGTCTCTGGACTGGTTGATTTCTTCATGGAGAACCTTGCCAGAGAAGCCTGGGAAGACGTGCTAAGCAAAGTGCCAGAGTCAGACCCTGTCTCTTCAAAATGAGAGGACTTCTGTGTCAAAAGTGACCTGGGGCTCTCTTTCAGGATGGTGAAGCGACAGCTGAGAGTTGGTGACTTGCTGAGTTTTGTACTGTGTGGTGGTGAGGGTTCTTCGGAGGGTGTGCTCTCTTTTCGCAATGACATCTTTTCATCTTTTGCCGCACTGGGGTCTTTCCTAGAAGTATTTTCTTTGGCAGAGGTGATCCTTTGTTTCCTGCCCAATGTCTCACTTTCTTTCTTGGACTCTCCTTTAATATCATTGTGACACTGTTCCATGTTTTCCTTCTTAAAAAATACATTGTCCAATTCATCTTCTGAGCTGCTAGGCTGTGCTTTCTCTTTTGGCTTTTTCCTCTTGCGACTGGCGGCTGCAAAGATGGAGGACACAAGCAGCTCCCTGCTATACTGATCCCTTCCAGATCCCCAAGAACCCTGCAAAGCAACAGAGAAAGGAGACCGTGAACATAACATTGTCAAGTTCATTTTTTGAAATGCTTTTCCCCGAATATTTCTTACTGAATTAAGTCTATGAAAGCTTTAAAGCACCAGCAGAGTATCAATATATTTTCTCACCCTCCTTTTACCTTGTACCAAAGACAAACTTTTATTTAACTAGCCCAGTTTCTTACCTGGTGGCATTTACTTGCTAAGTCACACAGGAACTATTTATTTTCCAAGTCACAGCTCTTACACATCTGTTTTTCATGGAAATATTGTGTGCTTAGTGTCGTCTAGCTGTCTGATTCTTACTAATTTCCCTGAAACTACTGACTTTCCCTCTTTCCACAATGCTCAGATAGTCTTCATTTGGGACGTAAGCTTAGGACAGGTTATACAATATTCTGACACAGGTTATTCACATTTTATGGCCAACTCCAATTTTGTAATTATGGACACCATATGATACAGACGCTAATCAGATGAGCTCATTAGGATCAAGGAACTCTGGTCTTCTGTTAGTTCAGTGAGGTTGGATCTCCAGGGATTTTTGCCTTAGGTAAATCAGGTTGGTAATGTCTTCATTTATCTCAAGGCAACCATAGAATTAGAAAATTCAAATAACAAAGGGTCAATTAAATCCTTACCATAGAAACACTTCAGTACACTACTATTGGTCAAGTTCTTTGCTATGTATAATAGGTTCTTCATTATAGGTGACTAGTTTTGTTTGCTCTGTGTAATAAGTTCTTGATTACAACTATTAATTTCTTCATGATGTCTGTATGCTAAGTAATGGTAAAGGGGAGGGTCAATAAATATTTATTGGTGGCCAGGCATGGGTGGCTCACGCCTGTAATCTCAGCACTTTGGGAGGCAGAGGTGAGAGCATTGTCTAAGCCCAGGGGTTCGAGACAAACCTGGTAACAAGATGAGACCTCATCTCTACAATAAATTAAAAAATTAGCCAGGTGTGGTGGCACATGCCTGTAGATCTAGCTACTTGGAACTCTGAGACAGAAAGATGGCCTGAGCCCAGCAGGCTGAGACTGCGGTGGCTGTGAGTGTGTCGCTGCATTCCAGCCAGAGTACGTGTGTTTACTACACAGTATTTAAGACAAGTGAGCAGGCAGGATGTATGTTGAGTAATAGAAGCAGCAAGTATATTTCTCTATTGCCATGAAAATCTTAGACAAGATAAATTGTTATACTGAAGTTTTAAAAAATAAAGTAAAAAAAATTAGGCTGTTGTATAAAAAAAAAATCCACCAGGCCGGGTATAGTGGCTCAAACCTGTAACTTTGAGCCACTAGAGGCCAAGGTGAGAGAATTGCCTAAGCCCAGGGGTTTGAGACCAGCTTGGGCAACTTGACGAGACCTCATCTCTACAATAAATCAAAAAATTAGCCGGGCATGACAGAGTGCCTATATTTCCAGGTACTTGGGAGGCAGAAGGATTGCCTGAGCCCAGCAGGTTGAAGATGCAGTGGCCATGAGTGTGCCACTGCCACTGCATGCCAGCCTGGGTGACAGAGTGAGACTTCAACTCAAAAAAAAAAAAAAAAGAACCCATCAAAATAAGCTCAGATGAAAAGAATCCTTTGTTTTGTTAAGTTATAAAAAATTTAATAATGATCCAGTACATTTCTTTTATTTTGAGTTGGAGTCTCACTGGGTCGCCCAGACTGGAGTGCGGCCACTGCAGCCTCGACCTGCTGGGCTCCGGCGATCCTTCCGCCTCAGCCTTCCCAGTAGCCGGAATCACAGGCACGTGCTACCATGCCCAGCTGATTTTTTTTTTTTTTATTGTAGAGATGAGATCTCGCTGCCCAGGCGGGTCTCGAACCCGCGGGCCCAGGCAATTCACTCACCTCAGCCTCCCAAAGGCGTGGGATTACAGGCTGAGCCACCGAGCCCGGCTCCAGTACATTTCTAATGGTTATGCATGTATTCCCACATTCTGTAGGGGATAATAGTTATGACTGAGCTCTGAATTCAAATCTGATATTCATTCTCTAGCTTGCTGGGTATGATGCTGAGCAAGTTAATCACTTTTAAACATTTCAGTTTTGTGGTGAGAAGCAATTTAGGTTATAGTCTTTAAAATTTCCTTAAGGTTCTCTTTAAATTCTGTTTCATCATACGTGATCATATATATGGTGGGAAAAATTGCTTTTGTACAGTTGAGAAACTGTTTTAAGTAGTGATACCATTTGGTATGTCCATTATATTACAGGTAAGGTACAACAACACTATAATTAAGATGAAGAGACTGCTGTAGTAGTAGGTTAAGAAACATGCATCTAGTGAGAAGAAAGGCAGGGATTTCAAAGAGGTCTTTCTAATTTAAAATCGTCTGCCAAAAGAGGTTGAGAATCTGATTTAGATTTTAAAAATGCGAGGAATGATCCTTGACTGCATCCTATGTAAGAAATAAAAACCAAATATACATTATTGGGACAATTGGAAAATGTGTAAAGATTACACATTAGATTATAATGTATCATACTTATGTTCGTTTCCTGTGTATGATAATTATATAGGAGAATGACTTTGTTCTCAGGTAATACACACTAAAGTATTTAGAGGTAGTGTTATACCTATAAGTAACTCTCAAATGATTCAGAAAGAAATGTGTACATATACATAAACAAATATACATATATAGAGAGAATTTACCAACTGGTGAATCTAGGGTAAAACATTTGTGTGCTATTACTCTGACAACTTTTCTGTAGGTTTAAAAATCTTCAAAATAAAAAATTGGAGCAAAAAAAGTGAAAAATCATACGTGATAGTGGCATAATATTTTTTGTAAGAATTATATATACTCCTCTTATAATACTTAAACATAATATGAAAACTCATGTCTCATTAGAAGATATAACAATGTTTTAACAAGTTTATTGTTAATTCTAGTTGCTAGTGTTTCAGCCATTGACAAACTTTCTAAGAACTATAAAAAGTTCCTACAAACTATTCAGAAAGTTATGTAATTTGATGTTGCTGTTAATGGAACAAAATTGTGTAAAAACATTAATTAAAACAACAAAACCAGTGATTTTGCTGAAAACAATGCAATAATATACACATTCTGTAAAATGTACAATGAAAGTCTATGATACTTCTGAAATATATACAGGTAAAATAACCTGACGGTTGAGATTTGTGTGACGATAGACCCACAGGAGGAAAGTGGGTGACATGCAGAAGAAACAGGATGGGCTAATAACTGAAGATAGAGAATGAGTGCACAGGGGTCCATTCTATTATTCTCTCACTTTGTGAGGATCTAATATTCATATTAATGATTGAGAAAAAAAGCCTAGTTCTTTGTATTATGCTAGGCTACACCATGAGAATGTTTCATCTCACAATCCAGTATTCTATCATATTCTATTTTAGGAATTGATTGATTTTCAAATTTATTAGAAGTTGTTGCTCTGTCTCATCAGACACAGACAGGAATGCATTTGTATATTAGTGATAACAATTGGCTAAAAAACAATTCCCTCCTTAAGTATTTTCAAATATACACAAAAGAATTTACCTTAGATTTTGTTGAGTCACTAGTAGCTGAATCTGTGAGAAGGTAAAGAAAATACGGTCAGTATTAGTCAATCTTTACTGCTTTCAACAAACAATGCAAAACTTATGGATAAGACAGGCACAGAACAAAATGTGAAAGCAAAACTCAAAACAATAGAACACAGTGGATAGTCAGAGCTCACAAAGATGCAAGCTGCACCACAGAAAGCCACCGCCATGAAAGGATGCTGTGAATTGTAGGCAGAACCAGCTCAATGATAGGAATGGCAAAGGAGCCCTGTTCTAAACAAAAACAGAAATACTAGTGTTTATTCAATTTTCTAAATGTTAAGTCTAGTAATATAGGAGCTTGAAGACCTTGCAAGAATTTTATTATGTACCACATCCTGTATCTGAAACTGATACACAATGTAGAACTTTTAAGCTTGTTGGCTGCCCTAGTTACAAATTGAAACATTCATTGGTGTATTGATGTTGATTTTTGTCAGACTTGAGTTTTATAAGCATACACCAGATGTGTATGGATGCAAAAGAGGCATTAGGATAACCCTGCTTCCAAGTAACTGATTTTATATTAAATAATGCTTATCTTTGTGCTTCGGACCCCAGTTTCATAGCAGTGCAGACAGGGATCCTTTTGACTACTTTGGTGAAACTGCTACCAGTTTGTAATTATCTACCAACAAGTGCTATTATGGAAATGGAAAAATGGAGACCATAATTTAACTGTCTGGCAAAAACTCAGATTATACAATTATAAAGAGGGTAGGAAGGGGCTAGCATTATTCAGGATAATCCCAGTTTTTGAAATTGTATCTTTTGACTTTAGGGAAATTGATTTGCAGAATTAATGAGCTGAGCCCCGTGCCACGCCCCTTTTAACACATGGCTAAATGCTTTATGACTTTAAGAACTGGTAGACCATACCATGCTATTTCTCCTCAGGGTCTGCTTCAGAAATAACAAGAAACAGCAGAAAAACTTTTAAGAGAGTAGTATTGATCTGTTTACAATAATCTTAAGAGAAACTTTACACCACAGATCAACTATGTTTGCATTTACAAGAATCGGGGATTTCTGCAGACAAGGCAGCTACAGTGTGGACAACAATCCTCCTTCTTCCTACAGTTCCAGCTGTCCATCAGGGACATCACAGAATCCACTAGTGACATTACCGTGTGATAGACTCCTCCCACTTCGCCTGTTCAACATCAGTATAGATTTGCCTGTGTCAGTAAGTGCTGAAAAAACCCTTTAGGACTAAAACAAGAACTAGAGACAAAGGGAGAACATTGTGTAAAACAACATGCTAGATTAGTGCAACAGTTTGGCAGGAGAAAATTTTCATCAAATGAGCCTGTAAAAACTAATACTTAACCAAGCAGTAGGGTGGCAAGAGGAAACAGAAGAAAATAAATGTCAAATAGAGTGATTTTACTGTGACATCTGTAGTGACAAATAATATACCATGTTTATATGAAAATGGTGCCCATTAGCAGTTCAACATACTTAACTTGCTGCTTTTAAACAGAATTTCTAGCTTAAGACTCAGAACTACTCATACAGTCTAGATCATACTTTCTGCCATCACAGCAACCACATATTCAGTAGCATATATCTGTTTTACCTTGTGATGACTATTACATGGAAACTGTGAATTAAAAAAAAAAAGAAAAGAACAAAACAGTGGTTTGCATGCTCATTTCCCTCACATTTCCATTCTGACAAACATTACAACTCCATGCACTGCCAATGGCATTATAGTCACTGGAAGATAATGAAGATCAATCAGAAAAGGAAGATTGTTTTTTATTAGTAGAAAGGAAAAAAAAGAAGAAAAGGAGAAAATCATAGTGAATTGTTACTTATGATTGATTTGCTCTTTCAGGTTATAAAAATGTGCTTCTACCCTAAACATCAATACCGCCCAGCAAGAGTTACCTGATACATCTCCGGGAGAGACTCCTGTCCTTCCAATGTTGGTGAGTAAATGATCTATGTTTGGCACTGGCTGGGAGTCTACTGTGTTTTCCTCCTGCACTGTTGTCTATGGTTAATAAACAAAGATCTCTTCATCATCTCTTCAAAGATACTTTCTTTAAAATTCAAACAACATTTAGTAAACGACACATTGCTGGATGGAACACCTGTGCTGCTTTTTTTTAAAAACATTGTTTACACATAATTAACTGAAGCATCTTACTTATACTTTCATTAGATCAGAAACTGAGCTAGAGACCTGCTTCCAAGGTGCAAAGTAGACAATAGCATACAAAGCAAAAAGTTGACATTGTTGTAGCATCAGGATCGTGTGTCCCAAGTGAAAATACCAAGTACAAAGGCTACGTGACAATACTTACAAGAGGTTCTTCAGCCCCTTCTTCTGTGAAAAACCAGTCATGCTAAAATTCAAAATAAAAAAGGTGAAAAGAGAAATTAAACAAGTCCCTAAATATATCAATATCTTGGAGGATAGTACAGAAAAAAGGTAATTTTCTTAGGAAAAATGATTATGACCAAATTCTGTCCTACCAAATATTGGCTGTTCATGGAAACGCATTTTCTTGCAGAGCGGAACTTACGTGCTGGATGAGTGTCTCCACGATCTTGTACTGGTCAGGCATGTGAGTCACCATGTGGGTCATGTTGTCTTCTGATGTTCGTACAAGAGTTGGGCCAAACACTATTGCTAGATTTCTTGGCTCCATCTGAAATAAAAACATGATACTGACAAATATCAGAATTGTTTTTAAGGAAATAGGCTAAAATTCCCATTGTAGGTTCCACATTCTATTTCTGAAATGTACTTTTGATGAGAAAGGATTTGAAGAAGAATAGTTGACAGACACAGATTAAAAATGTTTGCTAGTTAAGATATTCATAAGCAAATCTGTATATAACTTCTTTATCCTGTTTTAAAGAGAGGTACAACACCTAACTGGCATTCATCTTTTCCACAAAGTCTTTTATTAAAAACAATTGATTTGGTTAAAAACATATTACCAGAGCTGGATTAACTGACAAAAATCAAAAGAAAAAAATTTGAAAAGAATAGAGAAATCCCTTCCCCCTGAGAACTGAAAAGTGGAAAAGTGCTTAAAGATACATGAAAGGATCCAGAATGCCTGGTAGTACATCAAAATCACTAATATGTAAAATCCCAACTTTTGGAAATATTGTTGACCAATTTTTTTCTTCAACCATGTCTTCTGAAGCACTTTGCTTAGCCTCACTGCAATCTGAATGCCTCAAAATTGCATGCTTATGTGTATGTACACTCATTTCCATGATATTTGTATTCCTTTTTAATTATGAGATTATCAAAGGTGTGAATCCTTTGTTATATCTTATAGTGTACAATATAATACTTGAAATTTAGGATTTGATCAAAATGTTACACAACTTTTCCTTAACCACCTTCAATATATACCAGAAGGTAAAAGAAAAATCATCACAGAACTCAAGAAGCCAAATTGGAAAAAAAAAAAAACCAAACCGTTTAGGGGAACAAAGTATTAGACTATGTTGTGAGCTGTTTGTGTGCATGTGTGCACACACACACACTTACACACACATCTTTTGGGTATAGTACAAAATGACAAATGTACAACTCCCCTCCTTGCCTTCTTAAGTAATTGCTGTGCATCTAGCATGTTAACTGGCATAAAACACCATGTTCACTGCAGAGGATAGGGAGAAATTGTGCTTGACGTCAGGATTTCCCCAGAGAGTCGGCTTTGTAGAAAGAAACTATGACTGCATGGGAAGGGCTTTCTTAGATTGCATACACAGACCCACAGATTAGACATGGTTTTAGTCTCTCTTTAGAACATGCAGTCATCTTATTCTTATGTCTGTGCTGGTGATGGCTGCTAGAAAAATAGAAGCTCATCATCTCAAAGGTGTTATGTAAAAGGTTTACTAGATTCTTGCCTATGATTTCATTTGTTTTTAGGCTAATGAGAATATATGTTCATATTTATATGTACACGCAGTAATATTCATGACCTGGGTATACAGTTTTAGCTGGTTCCTACATAAAACTAACAAAATAAGTAGTCTAGAGTTTATTTCCTTATTTATTTTGAGTAGTAGTTTTACTGTTGCCCAGGCTGGAGTGTAGTGGCATGCTCACGGCCACTGCAGCCTCGAGCTGCTGGGCTCAGGTGATTCTTCTGCCTCAGCCTTCCAAGCGGCTGGAACCACAGGTGTACGCTACCACACTCAGCTAATTTTTGTGATTTATTGTAGAGATGAAGTCTCACCATGTTGCCTAGGCTGATCTCGAGCCCCTGTACTCAGATAATCCTCTCGCCTCTGCCTCTCAAAGTACTGGGATTACAAGCATAAGTCACTGCTATAGCTTATTAAAACAAATTCTATATTTCTTAAAAGATGCTCAACAAAATGTGGCAGAAAAAGTCTAGAAAATGAAACATCATATCCTTTTCTTCAAGATTCAGTATTAATATATTAAAGACTCTAAAAAGTTCTACAGTAAAGAAATCCGTCGAAGATTAATTCAGTGCTTTCTAAATTAATTAGACTTTTATAAAACACTATTTTCCCAATAACTCCTACTAAAACCCACAAAACTGATGATGGATGATATAACAGACTTCAGGAAATATTAAAATAATAAATTAGAAAATATTTCAGCTAGCATTATATTGAACTTTTTGGCTCCTACCATATGAACTTCTCAAAAGGGTACAGTGAAAAAGCCTTTCATTTCTTTTTCTCCTTTTTTTAATTTAAACTTTTCTGTAACCCTATCCCTATTGAGGAAATTGAGCATCTAAGGGAAATTATAACACTTCTATAATTTTCTCAATTTGCAGGCAATAGGGGTTGACCTGTTCTTGTAACCTAGCCTTATTATAACTGTGGGCAACTGTCTTCCAGAACGTGAACAGCCACTAAATTGATGTAAGTGGATGAATTTTTCTCTACTTTAAGCAGGAATCAGTCTTAGGAAAGGGATATCAGTGGTATTTCTGAGCTTGTAGTATTCTTCTATTTTTCTCTCCAGGAACCAAAATGACTTTCATTAAGAAGTAATGCCCTTGAGTTAGAAAATCATCATTTTTCAACCTCCAATGATTTAGGCAACAATCATAAGTGAATGATCAAAAAAAATTGAGACTACAACATGCTGACTTAAGCAAATAAGTATAAACAGACATCTTAAATCAAGACAAAGCCAGTCTGATGTATTTTAGAGCTTTTGTTGAATTATAATCCTATTTTTAACTATTTGGCATGAAATAATGAAGCATATCTTTTAAACTAAAGCCACTGATAGTATATTTCTTCAATATGCATTTTACATACCTTATTTTTTTCTGAATTTTCTGCCACTGTCTTCAGATGAGCCGAAAGAAACTTAAGGGTTTCATAATGATGTTCAGGCAAATCACGGATCTGAAACATATTATTTTCATGATGGATTGAAATGCTGAATTTTAGTTGTACCTTCAAAAATATAAAATAATACCTACTAGTCTTTTTAATGTTTTCAGACGGTCTAGGGGATCTTCTTTACGATTGGCTTCAATAAAATCAGCATATTTATCTGACAACAAAAAGAGTAAATTTCTCTTAAATTGCTTAGATGAATTGTAATCTAGTGTTTCTTTAAAGTTCAACTCTAAACCACAATTAAAAAAAAATCATATATATATATGATTCCTAAACAGTCTTTAATATGTAAATTTTAAAAATTTACATTTTAGTTATGGTATTTAATGACAATCTACGGCTCATCAACATATAGGAGAAAACTCATTAAAATGTGAATTCTCTACAAGCACCATCCTATATTTACACCGCTTGTCCATTCTTCCCTCACCCCTCAACAACCAGTACAGTATCTTACATAGCAATGAATTATTTGGCTTGACTGAAAAAAATGTTTTTCTATTAATTGTACCTTATTATGTCCAAAGACATCTGACTGAAAACAATAACAATATATTTTTAATGTGACTGCAAACCTGGATGAACAAGACAATATATATTTCACTGAACCTAAACAATTCTTTAGAAACTCTATTTTTCATTCAAATGTATCAGGAAAAAAAAATCCAAATGACAAAAAAGTATATAATTATGCTTTTAATATATAAATTAGATGTACATCATTATGCTTTTAATATGGAAATAGGAACTACATAAAACCTCCTGTTTCCTTTGACCAAAACATGTTTTCCTGGTTCCATTTAATATTTTGTGGTTTCCAATAGCTGTAACTTGAACCATTTCATATGGTATCTTTCGTGGAGTAATCTCACCATTTGTGAAGAGAGGCTCAGGAAGTTTTCTGAAGAAGGATTTTAGTAAACTGCTTATCACATTCAAATCTCGCCATTTCTAGGTATGCAAAACAAAAATACAGTAGTCAATACCACCAAAGCAAAAAAAAAAAAAAAAAAAAAGAAAAAGTTTCTCAAATAGAAATAAGCAAACTTACATCATCTTGTATATCAATATCCGCCATTCCCTTGTTGAGTTCTTCTTGCATACTTGAAATGGCTGCATTATTTCCAGGAACTCTGTAAATACCTGTATATTCAAGACCTCTTTCTTCCACTAATTTGCAACATATGTCAACTATTAATGGAATATACTGAAAAACAAGAAATAAACATTTTATTTAATACCCCACAGATGTTTATACGTAGTAGTTGTATATCACAGCTAAAAGGCCCCTTTCATTCAAAAGGAAATATATTCATTGGTGTTATATAGCAGAGGAAATAAGGAAGATACATGTTCCAGTGGGAAGAGATAAAACCCGAAGGAGATATTTGAGACAGTGGGAAAAGAATGATAGGCCAAGACAGAGAAGGACCCACAGGAAGAGAACAGTCTAAAGAGGCAGTAAGAGCAAATAAGGAGAACATGGAAACATCAGCTGAGTAAAGAGAAGTCAAGTCAAGAAAAGAGGAGGAGAGAGTAACATCCATCAACTCATGATGTGAATCCCAGGACCATTGCTGTCAACACATGTACACATACATTTACATTTATTGTACTTTCTTAATCAGGTTCTTATTCTCATCTATGGTCTTAGTCACTAAAAGCAGAAACACACATGATTTGAATAAATTCTTACTGATCACTTTGAATTCATTTCTAGTGACTGAATAATTATTCCATTTCAGAGCTAATACATTAGAATAAAGCATTATAGATAAAAATCACTCAACACATACCGATAGGTCAGAAATACTTAGGGTAACTAAGGTCTGCTATAAAGAGGAAAATATTAAACATATAGACAGTCTGTCATCTGAAGGGTCGTATGTTCAGGTCCCGTTATAATTGCAGCTGAATTAGTGACTTTGGGGAAACCGGCAGCTGGTGTCTCCTACCCGATTATTGTGAGCTGGTGGGCAGTCATCCAGTCGGACACCGAACGTTCCTGTAGCAGTAGGTTTTTTTTCAAATGTCTTTCTCATAATACTTGGAATGCCCTTTCTCCATGTGCCTTTGTCTTTTGGGGGACTGGTATCATCTTTTGATTGTTTTTAAAAATAATAATAAAGGAAAAAAAAAGAGTGTTTACATCACAACTTCAAATGCCCTTTATCAATGTTACATAAATCAGAGTCCAATAATATAAAGAATATAACCTACATTTATAAAAAAAATTCACTTCCTAATATGGCACTCCTTTAAACCTTCCATGTAATTTAATAGGTATCAACTATATGTAACCATGTGTGCTATGATTTTTTTTTTGAAATAGCAAAAAAAAAAATACAGCATTTCACCTTTACAGGGGGATTTTAGCAAAAGGAAAATAATAGTTTTATTTAAAAATGATAGCACCAGAAGCATCTGAGTCATTTAAATGTGCAATGTCTCTTATGTAAATGTTATATTTCTCTTCTCTTTGTCTTTTTGATGAAAACTGGTGTCTTGGGCTTCACCTGAAAGGGAAAGGCACAATTAGCCTACACTAGGCTTGCAGTGATCTTTGAGCTGGCTGACACTGGGTCTGGGTCAGAAGAAATGGCACAGAAAAACATGAAAGTACCTTTCAAATGCTAATTTTACATCATTTTATTGGTTAAATCTATCCAAGAAAGCTAACATCAGTACCTTTACTGAGAAGTTTCCTTTCTGACTCTTCCTTTGGAGAGTGGGGGCTTTGAGTCTTTGGCTCTGATTTGGCACCAAGCAATGTTTGCCTGATGCTGAGACTCTGGCGAGGTGTTTTTGGCAACTGTTCAGCTTTGCTGCGGAAAGAAATAAACATTTCCTAACAGTTAGAGTAGTCCTCCCTTATCCATGGTTTTGGTTATCCATGGTCAACCATGGTGTGAAAATATTAAATGAAAAATTCCAGAAATAAACAATTCATAAATTTTAAATTTTGTGCTGTCTCGTGTAGCAGGATGAAACCTTGTGCTGTCCAGTCCAGGATGTGAAACCTCTCTGTCCAGCGTATCCACACTGTATACACTACCTGCCCAGGGTTCAGTACTATCTGCGGTTTCAGGCATCCACTGGGGGTCTTGGAACATATCCCCTGCAGAATGGGGGGGGCACTACTGTACCTAGTTTATATCCAAATTAATTGTGGGCAAGGTGGGATTCTCACCTCATTAGACTGTTATATTCTTTTATTCTTCGACTAATTAGATCCCTGTTAGTAACTCCAGTGTCCTACAGAATAAATAGAAGGTAAAATTAGAAAATCAATTCTAAATGTTAATAAGTGATCCCTACTTTTTGAGGCTTCCTATTGTGCCACTTTGCTCATTATACACTGTCATTTGTTCTCAGTGGAGGTGTTTCAAAGCCTCTATTCAATATCACCATGTGACAAATGTTCCAAGTGCCTCCCTCCACTGCCAAAAGAGTTTTCTGTTTATTTTCTTGTATCCACGCAATGCCTAGAATTGTAACAGCAAGTAACAAGTGTTCAATACTTACTAATCTATCATTTTAAATAAATGACTGGGAAGCAGAGAGCCAGTATTTTCTCCCACTAATACCAGAAAGAATGATGGAATTTGAAAATAATACAGTTGGATAAAAGTTGAAAAAACACTGCCAAATCTGTTAATGATTAATTTGCAGAAGCTGTGAGACTAAGGGTCAATTATTGCCACAAGTAGCAGTCAGAGTATCAGAAGTGAAAAGCTTTCTTTTTCCTAAGCTTCTGCAGGTTAACTTTTATAATATGCTGTATGGTAAACAGAGTTGACCATAAAGTAATGATTTTTTCCTATTGATTATAATTATACATTGACATGTATACTCGATTTTTTAAAACTTGGCCTCATTTTTATTATAATGAATGACAATACAACTTACAAAGAACATAGGCTTGAGAGTAAAAAAGTCTTGAATTTAAATTGACTCTTTCATTTTACCAACTGAGAGATCATATGATTAAGATGTAGAATAAGATTGCCTGGATTTAAATCCTAGCCCTGACTCTTGTAACTATGTAACCTTGAGGAAATTACCCTCTCTTTGCTAGTTTCCTTGTTTGTAAAATGGTGATGATAATAGGACACATTCATATGGCAGTGATATTAATGCATGTGAAATGTTTACAAGAGTGTCTACCATATGGTATGTGCTCAGTAAATTATTTTCTCATCTATACAACTGGGGAAAATACCTGTGTCTAAAGATTAGACAAAGGCTCACATTAAGTAAATGTTTATTGTCTGGCAGACATTATGCTACGTTCTTCATAAGTAATATTTCATTGAATCTTCAAAACAGGCTATGTGACCCAGATGAAGTCATCTGACAGAGTGTTCACAATGACAAGCTACCACGCTTGGCTAAGTTTTTAATTTACTGTAGACACGAGGTCTCACCATGTTGCCCAGGCTGGTCTCGAACCCATGGGCTCAGGCAATCCTCTTGCCTTGGTTTCCCAAAGTGCTAGGATTACAGGCTTGAGTTACTACACCTGGCCTCTTATTCTTATTCTGCCTGTTTATTTCGCAAAAATTCTGATCTAATGCCCTCTTTATAGTGAATGGTTATAGATCAAAGGTTAGACTGATAAGGACCTGGTGTTAATATTTAGCCACAAGCAAGAAAGAGTGTCAGCTCCCAGAGAAAAAAGCACAATAATATCAATACCTCTATGCACTTATATGTCTCCTATAGTACAAGTTTTCATCATTTGAACTGGACATAATGAAAATGACTAAAATAGAGAACATAAGTTGCATAACTTTACAGTTAATGTGGGTGTTCTTGCATACTGTAAGCAAGGAAAAATAGCTTTCTGCTCTTTTTTTTGGTCATAACAGCAGGCATGAAAAGTGAGAAAAATGTTTAAAAAAACAAAACAACTGTGTTAACGGTAAGGAAAAAAAGAAAGTACTCTTGACCAAATGTTGGACTTAATTCTTTGCTGAATTTGCTCAATAAAATTGATAGTTATGTATACTTTAAAAACTACTTTTTCTATGGAAATTCCTGCTGTAAAAGTATGTTGATTGTCAAGAGCCAGGAACTCTCAAGTCCCTAAACACCGTTCCTCATTAAAAAAAAAAAAGCTAGCTTAACACATGATTCTTGACATTGCAAGTTTTCTTAGCAACCAAATATTATATTACAATAGGCTTTATTATATTCATGGCTGTATTAATTCCATTAACAAAAAGAATATCAATATCTCTTTACACTTACATAGTAATTTATACTGATAAGCAATTTTAACTATAACTTAAGCCCCAAAACAATCCTGTTTTTGATATGAGGAAACAGTGAGGTTCATGGTGGAATGGTGAGCACTCTGAATCTGGAGATAAGGAGACAGATCTGGAATAATTTGATCACAAAGGTAATGACCAGGACTAGGAATGTAGGTTTTCTGCTCATTGCATTTGAGAAGGTATGCAGAGTATATGAATAACTATTTTTCCAGTTCAGTCATGGTGACTTTTCCTATATACGGAAATAATAATGTATAAAATAAATACACCTGCAGTTTCCTTTTGACCGACTATTTTCAAATGAAAATAGCATATTAAAATATTTTGTAAAAATACCAGATTTTCAGTCTTTTTAAGGAAAATGTTGTGAAACTGTCGGATTTCTGCAACATTCTCTAGAACACATACCTCTTCATTTAGGTTGCTACTCTCCTGGATAGTCTTGATCCATGCTAACATGTCATCTCTGTCTTCAGCCTGAAACAGGCACTCACAATCAGATGTGGTAAGTCGAAAAACATTTTTCCTCTTGGTCTCACTGTATGAGATGTCTATTAAACAAGCGTTGACACTGATGGGCTGCTCTTCCTCAGAAGGGGTCATCTGCTCTCTCTTATCTTTGTACAAGTACAGTGAATGGCCCCGAAGCACAACATACATCTGCTTCCACGGCCGAATACTTCCGCCCACTCGCTAGAAAATGTGAAACAGTTCATGAATACTTAATACTTGGCGAAATCTTTATGACAAGATTAAGCAACACTCTTACAACGCATACATGTCATACCTAGTATAGCACGTATCAGATGTACCTCACTATGTATTTGTTAGGAGAAGAAGAATAAAAATGGTGGAGCATAAGCCAAGTTAGGCAATGGATTCATACCAAAATCAAGAATAGCGTAATCTCAACTTCAAATTGGTTGGGTAGATAAAGTAGCCTAAATAAGTGTAGCAAAATGCCAGGTTCGGTGGCTCAGCCTGTAATCCCGCGCCTTTGGGAGGCTGAGGTGAGTGGACTGCCTGAGCCCGCA
This sequence comes from Cephalopachus bancanus, assembly GCA_027257055.1. NCBI lineage: Eukaryota > Metazoa > Chordata > Mammalia > Primates > Tarsiidae > Cephalopachus > Cephalopachus bancanus. The sequence goes on along the minus strand of JAPVLO010000015.1, from coordinate 7,258,628 downwards.
GGTTTGAGACCCGCCTGGGCAGGTGAGACCTCATCTCTACAATAAAATCAAAAAATTAGACGGGCGTGGTAGCGCACGCCTGTAATTCCAGCTACTCGGAAGGCTGAGGTGGAAGGATCGCCGGAGCCCAACTGGTCGAGGCTGCGGTGGCCGGGAGCGGCCACTGTACTCCAGTCTGGACGACAGAGTGAGACTCCAACTCAAAAAAAAAAAGTGTAGCAAAACATAAAAATGCTAAAGAAATGAGGAAACAATTCAGTCAGGAAAATCTTTTGAGTGAAAGTAAGACTTAAGACAAGTCTCAGAGTATGAGATGATAAGCACTACATAAAGACTACCAATTTATGTATAAATAATAATAAAAATTAACCAACTTTGTATGGGTAAGCAACAATATCCATATTCAGGGTGGGTTTTCTTAAAAATGTTAAAATCTTTTGGCATTATTAAAATGCTCTTTTCAATAAGCTGTTTAAATATTACAAAAAATTAGGCTGGGCTCGGTGGCTCACCCTATAATCCTAGCACTTTGGGAGGGCGAGGCGAGTAGATTGCCTGACCCCGCGGGTTCAAGACCAACCCAGGAAACATGGCGAGACCTCGTCTCTATAATAAACCAAAAAAAAAAAATTAGCCAGCATGGCAGCACACGCCTGTAGTTCCGGCTACCTGGAAGGCTGAGGTGGAAGGATCGCTGGAGCCCAGCAGGTCAACGCTAGGGTGGCTAGGAGCGTGCCACTACACTCCAGCCTGGGTGACAGAGTGAGACTCCAATGCAAATAAATAAATAAATATAACAAAAAATTTTTACAGCAAAGTTTGTATTATATTGGAATCTACTTAATGATCCATATATCAATATTGTTATATTTGTTTTATTTAACTCAATATTTTAAAATAATGAAACAAATTATAAAAGCAACTTGAAAGAACAAACTGGAAACAGTTAAATAGAAATTTTAAAACGATTAATGTGGAGAACTGCCACTTACTGAAGGACTACTAGGTGATAACCTATGGCTAACAAACTCAGAAGGAGAGTTCCTACTTAAATCCTTTGATTTCTTTATTACATTGCCTAATGTAAGACAATATATGCTTTATTTAGATGATACACAAGATGAAAAGTACAAAATTAAACCAGTGCTTAGAATTTTTAAGAAATAAATTTTCCTATATGCCAAAAAATATAATTTTTTTTTCACTTTTTATCTGGGTATCTTGGCATTTTGTGTAAATGGATTTTATACTCTATTTGTCAGGGGCTGTATTTGTGACATTCACAGCAGTTTAGAAAATGAACTACCTTGCCCTTATCGGTGACAAGTGGCCGGTAGTGGAGCCACCCTTCCTTGGCAGCATCACTGAAGACCTCTGAGGAGGAATCTTTTCTGGATCCAGAGTCTTCTGATGACTTTTGGCTGTCTGTGATCTATAGAAAAGGTCAAGTAAACAATAAAATGTCAGTTTCTTTCATTTTTAAAAATATTTGCATATAGAAATTGCTTTGCTGAAAAAGTCTTAATGTTCCAAGTGAAAGACTATTTTTTAAAAAGTTTAAGTTTATAAAATAAATGAGACAATTCTCAGTCTTGTTTTAAAAAGTGAACTGATTATATACCAACTACCAAAACCATAATACATGTCATTTTATTTTTTTAAAGTGTGAATTGACCATCATCATTTTTTAAAAGTCATTTGGGGAAAAATTTAACCATTAAAAAGCAACAGAAACTGGGCTCGGTGGCTCAGCCTGTAATCCCAGCACTTTGGGAGGCCGAGGTGAATGGACTGCCTGAGCCCGCGGGTTCGAGACCTGCCTGGGCAACTTGGCGAGACCTCATCTCTACAATAAATCAAAAATTAGCCAGGCATGGTAGCAATGCCTGTAGCTCTAGCTACTTGGAAGGCTGAGGCAGAAGGATCGCCAGGGCCCAGCAAGTTGAGATTGCAGTGGCCAGGAACAGCCACTGCACTCCAGTCTGGGTGACAGAGTGAGACTCCAACTCAAAAAAAAAAAAAAAAAAGCAACAGAAATAGTATGATTTTCCTGCTTTCATGAGTTCATATTTTAGGAGAAAAATAATGTAAAAAGCAAGAAATGATGAGTTTATGAGTTATGCCATTTGGTGGATAAAAAACAAGGGTTGCAATCATGAGTGACTAAGAAGCAACTATTAATTGGTGGTGCTGAGACAAGGCCCCCTGAAAAAAATAACATTTGGTTGCAATCTGAAAGAAAAAAAAGGAGCCAGTCACGAAAAGTCAGAGGGAAGAGAAGTTCAGGGAGACTGTATAACTAATAACTGTATAGTCATCATTATCAATTTAAATGTTTGCTAATTAACGTGAGTCAAACAGCTAATTCTAGATCATTTAGGAAATGTGAAGGGAAGCCATTCAGTAATGAACCAGGGGGTACCATCATCTGACCATACCATTCAAAGATCTGAAAGTTTATGTGGAGAATGTACCTAAAGGGACAAGCACAAAAAGAGGTGTTACTGCTGGCATCCAGGCGAGGAATGATGGCAGCCTAGACTAAAGTAGGAAGAGTAAAGACAGGAAGATTCAGGGGATGTTTTGGAAGCAGAGTGGTCAGGATTTAATATGGGGAAGAGTGAAAGAAATGAGGCTAATTCCTAGATTTCTGGCTTGACCAAGTGGGTGAATGACAGTAGACTTGGTGAGATGGGGAAAACTGAGGGATAAAGACGCTGGAGGTAATCAGGGCCTACTGATCATGGAAACCTTAAATTGCTGGTTAAACATTCAAATGAAGCTGTTATCTAAGCAGTTGCTTACACAAGCAGCAGTTTGAGAAAGAGGTCAAGGCTAGCAATATAAACTTTGGGACACTTCTACATAAGATTATCTAGGAAATCAAGGTAGATAAAGAAGGGTCAGAACAGGCTCTGGGCATGCCAACATTTTAGATATTAGGCAGTGGCAGAAGAGCAGCAGAGGGGACTGAGAAGCAGTCTTCGAGGTGGAAGGAAAAGCAGGAAAGGATGACAAAAAGAAATCTGGTGGAAGAAAGTGTTTCAGGAAGGGAGGGAAAAATCATGTTGTATACTACTGAGAGGTAAAATAAGTCAAAAATCAACAAGGCCATTAGTTTCAGAACCTGAATGTCAGCGGTAACCTTGGCATGAGCAGTGTTGCTCTGACGTGTGGGCAGAGAAGGGGTGGAAACTATAACTCATTTGTTCAGGGGTTTTACTGTGAAAAGAGGAGAAAACAGGAGTAGTAAACAGGGGGTTATGGATTCCAGGAAGGGTTCTGTTTAATACAGGAAACAGGACATGCCTACATATAGAGTGAATGAGCCACTGGAAACACTGGTTGTGCACTGAGAGAGAGGTGAAAGAATCCCAAGTGTGCCTGTTGGTTGCTAACAGGATAAGTTCCAAGTAAAATGAGATTTGAGGTAAGAATAAAGGAGGGGAAAAGTGTGGGTATAAATGCAGGGGCTGATGTTTTTGAGAAGGTAAATAAGGAAATTCCTAACAGTTTCTACGTCTTCAGTGAAGTGTGAGGGGAGGAGAGTGGACACAGGGGGGCCGCAGGGGGTGGGGTCGAGGGGAAGGCATGAAATAATAACGTTGAGGATGGAAAAACCAACATAAAAACAAAATACAGAAGGTCTGCTGGGCAGTTAGATTTTTGGCTTTGGCACTAAATTGATAAAGTGAAAAAAACAAGCACAATGTGTATGTTGTATATAATATATTTGATGAATATGTTTAGAAATTAGAAAAGAACATTATATACATAGTATGTTCCAAATGCACTTAACACAGAATAAAAGGTTATAATATTTAAATATTTAATATCTAATGGATAAAATAATACTTTTCTATAAAGAGCTAAAGTACACTAAGTAAATAGAAGCATTTATCATTTGCCTGATAGTTTAAAAATATCTCAAACCAGGTGAAGTGAGGACCAAAGAGAGGCCTAAACTTTATCTGGTACAATGACTACTTATATACCTAATCCTAAATTGTACCCCACACTTTAAAATAAAATTAATTTTAAAAAACTTAAAAAAAAAAATTGAATACCCACCTTGATTCCCTTTAGACTAGATACATGCTTAAAGGACCTGTTGGAAAAAGCATATATTTTCAATAAGTGCAAAAAATACCTTAAAGATGTAAGAATAATTTGACTATTACAATTAACCTTTCAATAATGAGCTGACATTTCATCATTACCATATAAATGTCCACTATTCAACACATGTGAGAAAACCAGCTAGTTTTAGAAATACATAAACTTTCTATTTAATAGTAGAAACTTTCTTAGTTGATTTAGTAAATTAAAACTGTTTCTAGAAGCCAGGCTCGGGTGGCTCAGCCTGTAATCCCGCGCCTTTGGGAGGCTGAGGTGAGTGGATTGCCCGAGCCCGCAGGTTCGAGACCCGCCTGGGCAAGCGAGACCTCATCTCTACAATAAATCAAAAAATCAGCCAGGCGTGGTAGCGCATGCCTGTAATTCCAGCTACTTGGAAGGCTGAGGCGGAAGGATCGCCGGAGCCCAGCAGGTCAAGGCTGCGGTGGCCGGGAGCGGCCACTGCACTCCAGTCTGGGCGACAGAGTGAGACTCCAACTCAAAAAAACAAAACAAAACAAAACTGTTTCTGTTTAAAGTGTGAAATTTTCTTATCCTTTTTTTTTAAGTCAAAGAAAAAGTTTCTCGGGCTGAACACTGGGCTTGATTTTATTCGTGAGAAGTTGCCACAGCAGTCAGCTCCAGAGAGACTGCTCCCTGCTGTCTCTACTTATCCAGCTGATGGACGCCCTTAACTTGAAACAGGGCAGGAGAATGACATGGGGGGGTCATCGACTCCCTACTCTCTCCCTCCAACTACATTCTGAATGCTTGCGAGGAGAAACTGTTGCCACTGAAATGACTTAGGGTTTCAGGAGACAGGTGCACGTTAACTAAAGTAATTCAATTAACAAAATAATTTAACTTTTATTAGGATGCAATAAATTGTTTTGATTTTAATTTAAACTTCATTTAAGAAACAGAGTTTTAAGATGTGACAGGAGATGTCACTGTTCCCTCAGAAACCACCTCAAACAACAAGGTCATCAGGAACAGATGTGCAAACACAATTTTCAACAGCGTCAGGAGACACTGCAACTCTAAGTACAATATACTAAGAAGGGTGGCTAAATGCATTGAAGTAAAAAATTGATACCAGAAGCAAAGAGAGGACACTATTATTTGCGTATCTCATAAAAAACTGCAGCATGCGTTCTCTGAGAGATCAAAACCAGTCTTCCCTTGTTTGGAATAAGGGGAGGCAGGGTGCTGGAACCAGCCACAGGAGACCACTTGTCAGCATGGAGCATCAGAGGACATGAGAATGAATGAGGAGACACACTGGCCTGTCTTTGCAGGAAGCAGTGTGTAGCTGGTGTAGATGCAGGAGACTCTGAAATGCGGCAGCTACTCATATCTTTTAGTGAGGGAGAAGTAAAGGCTAAAATGGCTCACAAATCCAACCGTGTCATTAGGAACATTTCTACCAGCCTGGAACAGTGCCCACGCCACCCCCCCATACCTCACACAAACCTCCCTCAAGTAGCTGGTCCAGGAAGAACTAATTCTATTAATGTAAATAATAATCAAATGGAACCCTCAGGGGATCTTATTCAAAAATAACATAATAAAAAAGACAAACACTACCACGAGGATGACTCAAAGTAAAAAAAAAAAAAAGACAAAGTTTTTGACAGAAGTCCCAATATCATGAAGATGTCAATATCCTCTAAATTAATCTATAAATTAAACAATGTGCCAATGAAATATCCATAAGAATTTAAATACCAGAACGCCTCATTCAAGGTTCAAATAGTAAAATAAACAAAAATTGCCAGAATTCTAAACAATTTTTATTATCAGATAAAAACATTATAAAACCATCATAATTAATAGAACCTGGTATACATGAATACACAGAAAAACCAACTGAACAAATACAGCCCTAAAATAAGACTAAATATGTACTATTTGGCACCTAAAGGTTATGCATCAGTGGGAAAGGGATGTGACATTGAGATGCTTCTGGAACACACCTGAGAGATACTGGAAAATGCAAAATTGGCTATCTCAGTAATTGGAATAAATCGATTCCAGATTATCAAAGTTCTAAATATACAAAAGAAGTACAAATTTAAGAAGTAAACATGGACTAATTTTGTTATAATTGTGGAGTCGAGACAGAATCTTTCAATGTGATTTAAAAATGTCAAAGACCGTAAAAATAAAAATATTTCCTAAATTTGACCACACAACAATTTTTAAACATTTTTGCATAGTTAAAAAAATAAAACTAAATGGAAAATTCTGAATTGGGGAAAGACTTACAACACTTATCACAGAAAAGTACTAGTTTCCTTTATGTAAAGAGCATGTAGTAGTCAAAAAGAAAAAGCAGTGGGCAATGGGCCAAACATATGAAAAAGCAGTCTAAAGGCCAGGCACAGTGGCTCATGCCTGTAATCCCACCACCGTGGGAGGGTGAGGTGAAAGGACTCCTTGAGCCCAGGAGTTCAAGACCAGCCTAGGCAACATAGCGAGACCCCCATCTCTACAAAAAATAAAAAAAAAATTACCCAGGTGTGGTGGCATATGCCTGTGGCCTCAGCTACTTGGGAGGCTTAGGTGGAAGAATCACCTGAGCCCAGGAGGTCGAGGCTGCTGTGATCATGCCACTGCACTGCAGCTTAGACAACAGAGCAAAATCTCAACTCAAAAAACACACACAAAAAAACTATATATAGGAAAAGGAATATAAATGTCTCTTAAATACAGAGGGTGCCAAAAAAAAGTATACACATTTTTAAAAAGGAAAATAATTACTAAAATTTTCATATTCAAAATATACTGATAACAAAAGATGAATATGAGTCACATTTGACTTCAGTAATTACACACTGTTACCATAATTCAACTTGTAGAAGTAATACATAGATAACATTTCTAAAAATGTGTATATATATTTTTGGGCACCCCCAGTATATTAGAGGTGTGCAATTGATAAAAATGTTAGAGATTAAAACTACAATACATTACCATTAGATTTACAAAAAAAAATCCAAAGTTAAATAATATACTATGGTTATGAAAATAACAGCAGCAACTTTTGTATATTGTTGGCAGGGCTGTGATCTGGTATGATCTTTCTGGAGAGCAATTGAAAACAGATGTTAAAATAAAAAATATATGCATTCCTTAATATAACAATCCTATTTCCAATTATACTCATTCACACATGTGCTAAAAACCATGTACAAATGAAGTATCATTTGTACATAAGATCTGATCAATCTAAATGTCTATTAACAGGATATAGAATATTGGTTAACTATATTGTGGTACAACTACCCAGTGGAAAATTAAACAATCGTGAAAAAGAATGAGGGAAGAATATATGCACTGATAGATTTCTAAGATCAGTATATATACCATCTCATTGATTTATAAAAATAATTAGAATACAACACATACATATATTTATGTATATGTTAAGTGTATGGGTGATTTTATACATAGAATACCTCTAGAATTTTACAGACAAAAACAGTAATTTAGTTATGTCTGAGTTATACTGAATGGCTGGATGCCCTGGGGTAGGAGTACTTAATACCTATATATTTTTGTATGTTTGTATATTACTGATTTTTTAAGAATTATTATTATTATTATTATTTTTTAGAAAGCAGGATTTATTGAGAAGACAGAAAAACTCCCACAGTAGGCAGGGACCTCAGGGGATTGCCCTAAAAATTATTTTAAAAATTTAATTGAATATGTAACCAAGTAACAACTTTGATATTATTTACATGTCTAAATCATAAAGTTACAAAACATGATACATCATTAAGTTTAGTATGTATATTAAATTTAGTATGTATATATCAGTCATACTGAACACCCACCTACATACAAATATTTAAAATAATACACTCAAGACTTACAATTTTGCATCTTCTCTGTAGTCATCCAGACCCTCGTCATATGATTTTGATCTTTCTGTCTTTGAGTTGGGCTGGGCATCCAGGCTGGGCGGGCCAACTGTTTCTGTAATTAAAATCCAACATTAAGACATTTACAGGTGGTTCCCTGATTCTTCAATGGTGAAAAGCTCAGTTTGTCACACTATTCTATGTGGGAAAACTGAGAATAAAATACGGTTTCCATAACAACTCTTTACGCATACCATGGTCATGTGAGAGTTGACGACGAATTAAGGGAGCGGAAGTTGTGAGGCTGGGAGGAACTGTTGCTATGGAGGGGACTTGAGAGGTAGAGGCTGAGATAACAGCAGAAGCCGAGATATGTGCAATGTCATGATCAATGCTAGGGCTAGTTGGTTCATCTGTAAGAAAAAGGAACATAAGTATTGGAATATTAAATGAACTATTTCTTAATAATAGAACTCATAGTCGATAATTATTATTAAAAAGAACAGATATAGATTTTAGCACCAATAAATGACATATTTAGTCTGCTAAAAATCTATTTACATAGACATTACTCTAGTAATTCCAAATCTGAGAACATGGTGTAAGAAATTAAATGACTTGCTTCTACCAATTAAGTAATCACTAACTGATAACCAAGACACCAAAGTTTATAGGTATTCAAGAACCTAAGCCTATCAACCAAAGCAATAATCATACACCACCATAAAAGAACTAGTTTTCAAATTTTAAATGTACCACAAGTTATTATTTCAGGAAAGTGAACAAGGTGATTCTGCTGAGGCTCAGCGTTCAAGATATCAATTCCCATTCATCCCCTCACAAGTGTACCTTCAGTTTTTGTAGAAAAACAACAAAGTCCAGTCTATAGTTGCCAAAAGAACTTACATAATTCCAAGGTCATTTATTCAAAATTTTTACTCTTGTAAAAACATCAGTGATTTAAATTCTAATATTATGGCAGAAGAAATGTAAGAGGGTGCCAGACCTATAATCCTTAAAATTAAATTAAATGCCCCATAATGAAACTCTTTAAAGAAAAATTCAATAATTAACTTAATAATCTGTATTTTAATCAAGAGGGTTAATAATATAATATATATAAAATTATTATATTTCAATTTTAAGGCTACAATCAGAATATTGTGGTATCTTCTGTGTATTTTCTGTTTTTGCAACTTTCTTTAAAAGCAGTCCTTTATATTTTAGCAAGAGAAAACATTTTTGAAAATTTCTCTCTAGGAACCACTTTTACTAAGTACATGAAAGCTTGCTATCATATAGTCAGTAAGAACATGATAATTCCTTTTCCAAAACCAAGGAGATACTGCTAAGCTTTTAAAGACAAGCTTTTAAAAAGACATTCTAAGCTTTTAAAATTAATTCAATCAGGATAAAAATTTAATTTTACTACAACTTGTATTATTTTAAATTGTCACTAGGATTTTAATTATCACAAATTTAACCAAGTTTCTTCAAATGATAAGGTGCATAAAGTAGGTGGGCCTTATGGAATTTCCAGGCCCACAATTCCCGTATAGACTCATGAATCTGATGTGAATGGGAAAATACTATATTCTATATATTATCTGACTTATGCAGTATTAATAAATTTTTCATTATAATGGGATAAATCTTTCAGAAAAATGAGTTTATGTACTGCAAAGTGATTGAAAACATTTTTGTATTTATTTAAAATATCATGGAGTGAAATTCAAATTGGGCATGGATTAAGCATTAAATAGAATTTCAAAGGCAATTTTGAGATTTTGTGTCCCTGGATTTCCTGGTGATATTCATTCAATCTCTTTTGACTTACTACAATTTGGAGAAAATCTTTGAAACGCACTGGATTAAAATAATCTCTTTCGGTATATGTTTGCAAAAAGGGGAGGAAAGATAGATGTCACCTGTTCTAGAAAGTAGGATTAAATAGAGGCGGCATGGGAGAAGAGACGAACATTGGGCTTACCCATTTCAGTATTGTTTGCATGCTTTATAAGAAATACATTTTACTGATATGTTAAAGAGAGAAAAGAAAAAGCTAGATATACTTTTAAAACACACATAATCGGGCAGGCACGGTGGCTCACGCCTATAATCCCAGCACTTTTGGGAGGCCAAGGTGAGAGGATTGCCTGACCTCACAGGTTCAAGACCAGCATGGGCGACTTGGAGAGACCTCATCTCTACAATAAATAAAAAATTAGCCGGGTGGGTGGTACATGCCTGCAGTTTCAGCTACTTGGAGAGTTGAGGCAGAAGGATCGCCTGAGTCCAGCAGGTTAAAGCTGCAGTGGCTATGAGCGTCCCACTGCCCTCCAGCCAATAGTTAGGCAATAGAGACTCCAACTCAAAAAATAAAAATAAAAAAATAAAATAAAACACATTAATTAGATCACCTCATATTTATGGACTATACTAATCCAGTTCTTTTAAAAATATAAAATTTTTCTATTGTTTTAAAAATAGTTTATGTTAGGGTTAACCCAAATGTTAAAACCCCAATTTTCACATACACTCTAATTATTACCAATGAACAAATTATGCAAAAATAAGAATTCAGGTTTATCTCATTTTCCAACGTAATAAAATAGGCATCATTTAGTTGTCCAAAGAAAAAACAAAAATTTTAACTCTCATATGTAAACATTCAAAACCATATGTAAACATTCAAAAACATTTTCAAATAATTTCTAAATTTTTAAATAATCAAACTTAGATATTCTGTCAGATGAAAATAACCAATCATCTTTTTTCTAGGCATGACACATACTACATTAAGACATTAAGTAATCCATGCAAAACACATTTATAAACTTTTAGGGCTATAAACTTGCTATTAGAAAGTAGCATCGAGCCAGGCGTGGTAGCTCAAGCTACCCAACATTTGGGAAGCCTGGGTGAGAGGATTGCTCGAGTCCAGAGGTTCAAGACCAGCCTGAGCAACATGGTGAGACCTCGTCTCTACAATAAATTTAAAAATCAACCAGGTATGGTGGCACATGCCTGTGGTTCTAGCTACTTGGAAGGTTGAGATGGAAGGATCCCCTGAGCCCACCAAGTCGAAGCTGTGGTGGCTGTGAGCATGCCACTGCACTCCAGCCTGGGAAACAAAGTGAGACTCCAACTCCAAAAAAAAAAAAAAAAGAAAAGAAAAGAAAAGAAAGAAAGTGGCATTGGCCGGGTGTGATGGCTCATGCCTGTAATCCCAGCACTTTGGGAGGCGAAGGCGAGAGGATTTCCTGAGCCCAGGGTTCGAGACCAACATAGCAAGACCTCCTCTACTATAAATCAAAATTAGCCAGGCATGGTGCTGTGTGCCTGTAGTTCTGGCTACTCGGTAGGCTGAGGTGGAAGGATTGCCTGAGCCCGGAATGTCAAAGTAGCAGCAGTCTGTAGCATGCCACTGCACTCCAGCCTGGGCGACAGAGTAACAGACACACATACACATCCCCTATCATAATTCATGTTAAACTATATAATCAGAGAACCAACTTAAGAAATAAGGCCTCCATTTACTTTTTTCACTAAGAGCCTCACAGCTATGATAAAGAAAAAGTGGAGAAAAAGTTGCTACATATCAAAATTCAATGTGGTCACTATTTCTTAACCTGTAGAAAATATAGGCCTAAATATCCACAAATTTTGCCTTACTTTTGGAAAAGTGTTTTCCAAAGGTAGAGAAATAACTTTTAAAAATCCTAAAGATAGCCAGGCTCAGTGGCTCAGCCTGTAATCCTGCGCCTTTGGGAGGCTGAGGTGAGTGGATTGCCTGAGCTCGTGGGTTCGAGACCCGCCTGGGCAGGCGAGACCTCATCTCTACAATAAATAAAAAAATTAGCTGGGCGTGGTAGTGCGTGCCTGTAGTTCCAGCTACGTGGAAGGCTGAGGCGGAAGGATCGCCAGAGCCCAGCAGATGGAGGCTGCGGTGGCCGGGAGCGGCCACTGCACTCCAGTCTGGGCAACAGAGTGAGACTCCAACTCAAAACAAAAACAAAATCCTAAAGATATCAAAAATCAAAAAAAAAATTAAACAAAAATCCAGGGGGTATATTGTGAAACTTTACGCATAACTGTTAGTTATTTTTCTAACATGAAGAAAGAAGGGAAGCCTTTATATATAAAGGGCTCTTATAAATAAGAACCATTAAAATCAAAACAGAAAGAGCACAAAGCACATACAAGACAACTCATGGAAGAAATACAAAAGCCTAATAAAACTGTAAAACTAACTTGTGAAAACCTATTAATGAAATAATCAAATAAAAGAAAGGCAAAATAAGTGATACATAACTGTTTTTCACTACATAAAATGACACGTATTTTTACCCAATGATGATCTTATCCTACTTGTTCCTCCTTGTGTTCGCAGGATAACTTAGAGAGACTTTGTCTATGCCCATTTTGCTCTTAAGGTTAGATGGAACCCACTGGAGTGGCTCACCTTCCTGTAGACGGGCATATGATCTAAGTCTAACCAATAAGAAGGTGCTACTCCTCTCCTAACACAGGGACTGGCCAAAGGGGAAAACCAAGACCCAGTCAGGTCTCCTTAAGGTACCTCTAGATTTCCACAAAGACACTGAGAAAATTACATTCTTTCTCTTCCTTTATTTGGGGAACAGTAACTGTAAAATTTAGCAAACTGTTGTCAGTGGCCACCTTTTCTACCACGTGAAGAAAAAACATCTGAATTAAGCAATCAAAACTGAGAAACAGATTCACAATCTTAACATCATCACTTGAGTGTCCAGATCCAGCCATGCATGGAACCAGGTGTACCCCAAAACTTCTTAGTTGTGAGCTAATGTTACTTCTTCGCATGAGCTAATTTGAAATAATTTTCTATCATTCGTAACCAAGAGAATTATGACAAATATAAAAGTAAAATACAATGCATTTCTAGCTCCCCTTAACAAACATCCATCTTTTCTTGTAACACCCAATATCCACTACTACAGTAGGTTAGAGCACAGAGCAAAAAAGGCCCCATCTGCAATGAGTCGAGTTATGAGGAATATTTCTCAAGCTGACATAATTATTATAGAAAGAAGCACACAATGAATATAGTTTATATCTTACCATTGTAGTTAGGAATAATTTCATGTAACTGTAAAATTATCACAATTTTCAACATAGGTTGTGGCAGAACAGTCAGTTCCTTGACATAATTTGGCTTTTGGTTTTATCTCTCTTAGGAAAGGTAACTGTTGTTCTCTCCAAATTACAGCATAATAATTTAAGGCATATTAACACTATATAATATTACTTTTTTTTTTTTGAGTTGGAGTCTCACTCTGCTGCCTAGGCTACAGTACAGTGGCACGATCATGATCACCGCAGCCTTGACTTGCTGGGCTCAGGGAATCCTTTTGCCTCAGCTTTCCAAGTAGCTGGAACTACAGGTGTGCACCACCACACTCAGCTAATTTTTGATTTATTGTAGATACGAGGTCTCACCAAGTTGCCCAGGCTGGTCTTGACCCCCTGCACTCAGGCAATCCTCTTGCCTTCACCTCACAAAATGCTGGGATTACAGGTGTGAGCCACCACACCCGGCTTACGTATTATTTCAATTATGGAATAAACTATATATTACAAGAGGAGATTAAGTTTATATAAGTTAGAAGAAATGGTGACTAACATACATTATATATGTAATCTCAAAATAGTAAGAGTGTGTATATATCTGTTACTAGAAATATGGAAATTAAACAGTTTCTGTTACAACGCCTATAAGAAGGAATATTCACTGCAAATGGCCTAAAAAGGCAATCTATAGCTCAAGCAAAATATGTTTAAAATTTGATATTTCCTTATTCTTAGGAAATGGAGAATAATTTTTAAAAAAATCTAAATGTGGCAAATATTCTTTTCTTTTATTTGCCTTCTGAGATATATACTCAGTTTAAATCAAAGGAAGAGCAGTTATGCAAAGTTAAATGATCTTCCCAACAGCCAAGCATAAACTTTTCTTCACAAGAAACAATTAATTAATCTTTGACAATGTCAGTTTTTGGTATTTTTTAAAATCAAAGTTAAGCCCTATGAACTACATTCATCCTAAAAAATGAAACTCCTTAGGCACACTTTAATTAGCTCCATTAATACCAATTACTGAACATCAGGTGAAAGGGTTGATAAAAATGGCATGCTCAAGAAACTCCATTTACATTAAATTTAAAAGGCAAGGTAGGCAGAATGTTTAAAAATGATGCAATTCACATAGGCTTCTAATCTCTGATCATCAAGGGGCAGACTGATGGTAGGCTCACTAATTATAATTTTCCACTAATTATAAATAGAGTTCTTGAAGCAAAAAGTCCTGTTTTCTTTTATATAAATTGATGAGGGATGCCACCTCCCAGTTCAAACCCCCCTTTTTTAACCATACTTTACTACTACTCAAATAGTGGGAGCAAAAAATAACTAAGTTTAAGTACCAACTGGGGTCATATTTTGGGGAAAAGCTGATACATGAAAAGGACTGTAAGATGACGAATTAGAGAATAATATCTCTCTTTATTAATAGACTATTTGCAGCCAGGCACAGTGGCTCATGCCCGTAATCCCAGCACTTAGGCAGACCAAGGGGAGAAGACTGCCTGAACACAGGAGTTTACAGCTAGCATGGAAAATATAGGGACACCTCGTCTCTACAAAAAATGTAAAACTTAGCCAGGCATGGTGCCATGTGCCTGTAGTCTCAGCTACTTGGGAGGCTGAAGGGGAAAGGATATCCTGAGCCTAAAAGGTCAAGGCTGTGGTGAGCCATGATGGTGCCACTCACTTCAGCCTGAGTGGCAGAGAAAAACTAACTGAAAAAAGACTATGAGGGGACACCAAAAAACCTGGAATTATCTTTTGGCAGGCAGTCCCCTTATAGTACATTTGAAATTTGTCCCTCCAGAAGAAATGGTCAAAAGTTTTTATCTAGAAACTTTGATAAGGTTGTGTCATGATTTATGGAAGAAATACCTCAAGTTGTGGCAAATAGGTGACGGGTTCTTCCACCATGACAACGTACCTGCCCATACCACGTGCACTGAGTGCTGAGCAGTCTTTGACCAAAATGGTATGATGCCCGTGCCCCATCCCCCTCCTATTCACCGGATCTTGCCCCCAGCAAATTTTTTTTTAGTTTCCACCAGTGAAAAAAGTCCTCGAAGGGAAAACACTTTGCTGAAGTGCAAGAGGTGAAAGAAAAAGCAGCAGGAGCAATAAAGGCATCAAAATTGAGGAGTTCAGCTGGGCTCGGTGGCTCAGCTTATAATCCCATGCCTTTGGGAGGCTGAGGTGAGTGGATTGCCTGAGCCCGCGGGTTCGAGACCCACCTGGGCAGTGAGACCTCATCTCTACAATAAATCAAAAAATCAGCCGGGCGTGGTAGTACATGCCTGTAATTCCGGCTACTTGGAAGGCTGAGGCGGAAGGATTGCCGGAGCCCAGCAGGTCGAGGCTGCGGTGGCCGGGAGCGGCCACTGCACTCCAGTCTGGGCGACAGAGTGAGACTCCAACTCAAAAAAAAAAAATTGAGGAGTTCAAAAGACAGTTCTGAGCAGTGGAAAAAGGGTCTCAATAAGTGTATTGCATCAAATGGAGAGTACTTTGAAGGTGACTGGAGTTTAAACAGATAAGTATAATGCACAATTTTAAATAAATTCTGGCTTTTTTTTCAATCCCTCCTCGAATTTGCTTTTCAGAAGGACTCAATCTAGATTCATATAAAAGAGAAGCTGGGATGCTCGCTGCACCATCCTGTGCTACCGTTGCTGGCACTGAGCCTAGCACTCCCAAAGAGAAGCTGGGTATAAGGTGATCGTCAACTCTTCCTTTTGGGCAAATTTCAGGGAGATAAGTTCCCCTGATGGACACTGTACTCTAGCTACAGTTTACCAGATTTAACACTTCTAAATTGTCTTAAAGTAGCAGTACCAATGAGGCCATAACAATCAAATTCAATTGAATGTAGGCCAACACTGACCAAGCACACACATACTGACCAACGCTGGCATGAGAAGGAAAAGGAGTAATAGAAATATGGCAAAGCACAAGAAAATGAACTTGAGATGAAATACTGGATATGAGGACTGGAGCTGTAGTGTTTTGTTTGCTTTTTAGTTTTTTGTATTAATAGTTAGAAGAGTAGTATAAAATGTAGAAGTCAGGATTATAGAATGCATTTTAATACTTGCTACTTATTGTCAAATTACTTATGAACTGTTAGTCAGTTCTACATTCCATGTTTACTTACAAGAGAAGTTAAAATTTATTGATTTTTCAGGAGCTAATTTATAAAGTGTATATATGTAGGGGGTAAACATAATACTGTTAATGGCTAATATTATGAATTTAAAAACAAAATGGCTTTATTTCCATTTTCCTAGGTCTTTATGGCACAGGAGAAACATTAGATGTTAAATGAGTAAAACAAAATGTAGGAAAAACTTTCTTTTTAGAAGGCATTAATAGTTCTGTATTATAGACAACTATATAAGTGGATTGGCTTGATTTTCTGATATTTTGGGAATAAAGCCAAGACACTCTAATTTTTGCATTGATCTGTTATGTTTTTCAATAATAAAAATAATTATTAAAATCACAGGGTATAAAATTCTGGGTGTGACAATACAAAAGCAAACCTTAATTTCTTTTTTCCTTTTAATTTAAGTATCCTATAAAACAACAGCGTATAACCCAACATTCCCCAAAGTATGTTCTATGGTACACTAAATCCATGAGATACTCTAAATAAAAGGATTTATAGTCAAACACTTCTGAGAAAATTGCATTACGGTCTGCCTAGAAAATTCATAATATGCAATAGCATATTAATGATTGTGAGAAGTCCTACGGTGAAAAAAGCGTGTTTACAACTATGTAAACCCAGCATTTCTCAATTAATTTGATCACTAAACCTTTTCTTAATAACACTTAAAATATAATGAAATTGGTGTTCTTAAAAAGTACTTTGGGAAACACTGTAAATAGTCTCTTTACTCCATTTCAATGCTGGAATCTACTCCACTATTCCCCCAAAATACTAGATTGTCAAGAGAAACATCTATGGCCCAGATACAGTTTTAAAGCCCAATAATAAAAGAACTTCAAAATTAAAATCTCGGAACTTATGCCTAATGAAATGCTGAAAGTTATTTTATTGATCATATTTATTTAACAGCACAGTCTTTAGAGCAAACTGACAATTTTTTTTTTTTTTGGAGTTTCACTCTATATCACCCATGCTGGAGTGCAGTGGCATGATCACAGCCATGGCAGCCTCGACCTGCTGAGCTCAAGTGATCCTTCCGCCTCAGACTTCCAAGTAGTGGAACCACAGGCATGTGCCACCATGCCCGGCTAATTTTTCTTGATTTATTATAGAGATATGGTCTCACCATGTTGCCCAGGCTGGCCTCAAAGCCGTGGGCTCAGGCAGTCCTCTCACCTCAGCCTCCCACAGTGCTGAGATTATAGGCATGAGCCACTGTGCCCAGCCAAACTGATAATTTTTTTGGATTGCAAGGCTAACAAATAAATAATTATTAGTGAATCACAGAAATGGGGCAAATATTGATGCTCTGCTCTGAAAATTATATAAATACTAAGATTAAATTACTTTCAATGCCTTTACTTCAAACAACATTCAATTTTATAAGAACCATAAAAATGCCGTGGAAACTTCGGGAGGCATGGTATTGTTATTCTATCCCAGGGCTCAGAAACTTTGAAGATGCTACATCTACAGACAATAATCACATGAAGGAATGAAGTGAAATTCTATGTTAGTGCCTCAGTTCTTAACTTCACCCTGTTCCACTGGTTCTGTATAACTGATCCCATAGTTATCAGATGCTGGAAACTCCAGTCCTATGAGGCACACAAGAAATACGTAGACTATAAAGATAGTTTTGTGCTTGGTAACTTTTAAAATGAATGCTTCATAAAAGATACTATTCACTAGAAATTTTGAAGAAGACTTTAATACGTACTCAAAGTCAAATAAGAGCAGAACTAATTAGCAAACATTTTATTCTTTGTGAATAAAAAGTTAAATAATTTTCATCAATCTTCATGCATATGAAATTATATAGAACTTTATATTTTAGTCAGTCTTCTTTTTAATAACATAATTGATTCTGTTTTATTCCTATACTTCATAGTAACTAGGAAGAAATAACAGAACCAGCACATTTTTTACTATTCTAATGCAATCTGATTATATTATTCTTATTATGTTAAAAGAAAATATGCCACTATCCTGGTAAGATCTCACGGAACTGTGAAGTACAGCCACTGGTTGTAGGAATTTTTATGTTTTTTAGAAAAAAAAATCATGATACAATAATTAATCCTCAGTAATTTTCTATAAAATATCTATTCTAGATGATGTATAAGGTTCCATCAAAACAAAATTCTATTTGCTGAGCTTGGCCATAAGGGTACACAGATAGTAATGTGAGTACATTTTAGGCTGAGATTCCCCACAATTTTTAAAATTTGAATATGTCATATTTATTTAAAATGTAAGTTATATAAAACTTTTTAAAAACTGATTTGGATAGGATCACCTGACAGCCCACGAGCTTGATACCCCTAAAAAGAAGTTCCTCTGGAAAAGAAAAATCCTGAACTATTACTCAAAAGCACATTGTAAAATGATGGAGAACTCTTCATAAACCCATGGAGTACCATGGTGAGTAAAGGGGGGCCTTCCTGGGAATACAAGGGTCCTACACCATGCACCTGCAGGGTCACTCTTCACAATGCAGTCCATATAAATGGTGCACTGTGGGATGAGGCTGAACCAGGCAAATCCAGAATCCCTGTCTCTACCACTTAATAACTGTGTGACTTTAGAGGAGTTATTTTACTTCTCAATACCTTAAATTTCTCATCCAAAAAATGAAGATAATACTAAGGGCATATATCATAATTCTGTTAGGAATTAATGTCTAGGAGTTGCACAGTAATTATGATGAAAACTTTCATGTTGTTGTTTCACTTTACATTTAACTACCATCTCAAAATTATTATTCATCCACTGTCTCAACAAATACCTCTTGAATGCCTTCTTTAAGCCAGGCAGTGTGGTGGGCATTAGGGACAAAGAAGTGAACCAAAGATTTAAAATCTCAATTCTCAGGTAGTTTATGTTTTAGTTCTACTGAGAAACATGTAATAAAAAATACAAAGTATGTTGAGTGGAAACAAGTGTTACGAAGACAAAGGAGCTTAAGGGAAAGAGAATGTCAGCTTCTGTGTCTGTGTTGGGGATACCTATTTTAGACAGGTTAGTCAAAAAAAAGCTGCTTGAATAAGATAATATTTCAGCAAAGACCAAAACATAGTGACGGAGAGAGCCGTGTGATGATCTGCGGAAGGCGTTCCAGAGCTGGGGAACCAGCAGCGCCAGCACTTGCAGCAGAGCATACTTGGCACGCTCCTGGAGAGCAAGGAGGCTTGTGTGGCTGCAAATGGGATGTAGGCAGAGGACCATAATAGGAGATGGAGTCAGAGAGGCATGATGGTGCGGGGGGCAGGCTGCCAGAGGGCCTTGCCAGCCATGGTAGGATTTTGGATTCTATTCTGGGTGAGATGAAAAGGAAACAGGATTCTGATCAGGAGCGGCATGATTTGATTGACACTTCTACCGCACCACACTGGCTGCTGCGTGGCGAGCACACCTGGGGTGTGAGGAAGCAGGCAGAAAAGATCTGGCAGAACAGGTGTTACAGACTGTGGCACATGCGCACTTGTAATTTAAGTACATTTTCCAGATCTATTCCAGAATCTAGTCTTTTGTGGGTGTGTGAGAAAGCAGGATTTATTGAGAGAACAGAAAAGCTCCCAGAGTGGGAGGGGATCTGAAGGGGTTGCCCCATTCCAGAATTTATTCTAAGACAAAGTAAGTTGACAATGAAGAGGTCTTTTCTCTCAGCCCAAGTTAAATTTACAAAGAAATAAGCTTTTGAAATTAAAAGACACTGCTTACATAAAAAGTTGATTACTAATTATGAAAACTATTCCACTTGGTTTTGACTCACAGGAATCAACAATTAGATACAATTGGGTTTGCTGATTCCCTTGGCCCACACGGTAGGAATTTGCTTCATCAAAATAAAAATTAAAAATGAGCACTAGGTACATCAAATTTAATATAAAAAAGAGAAAAACTGATACTAGAAATAATTTTTGAAGAGAGTAAAAGCTTATGGCTCTGGTGGAAGCACAGCTTATGAGGTTCAGAACAAGCATTTTCAAATTACAGTGTAAGATTTTTTTTGTGCCTGTTGAACTAGAATACTTTTCTGGAAAGATTTCTTAAATATTCAACATGGTAGCCAATGACTCTAAATGTGCTCACCTATAAATGGGATGGAAGCCAAGGAGTCGCCAGGCGGACTGGTGCTTGACGCTTTTCTCTCCTCCATTCTTTTTATTTGGACCTCTCGGCGCGCGTCATTGGGCAGCCAGCAGGTAGTGTCTGACCCAGTCTCCTGGTCGTTTACCGCCAAGATATAAGACTGATGCCTTAAAGGCTGTGGTGTCTGGCGACCAGATGGAGGTTTTTCTCTCAGAATGACAGTTTCTTTATTATCTAAAGTATGTGACTGCTGAATTTCAGGGTCTTGTGAATTTAAATCTTGATTCCTTTGACTGACAGATAATTCTAAATCTGAAGTGCCAGAGTTCTCACTCATCTGAGGGGGAGGCTTAGTAGAAGCTCCAGATAAAGAGGGGGACTTCCTGTTCTCCACTTGCTGATCGGTGGCATTTTCAGTTCTTACCCATGTCTGCTGATTCAGTAGACTGTTTTGATGCAAGTGATTTACCGGTCTTTGGTCTTTGATAGAAACAAATGAATTCTGGCTGAATGATGGTTTTGTGACATGCGTAGAAGGCGCTTTCACAGAATTACTTCGGACTTTCACAAGAGGTGACCTGTCTTGTGAAATATCCCGAGGCACTGACATTCCACAAGTACTTTGAAAACTTCTGTTTGACTGTAGTGTTTTCAGATCTGGTGGAACTTTTTTAAACTGCGACCCAGATCCCATTCCTCTGCCACTCATTCGCCTGTTATCAGAGTTGTTAACACTAGGAGCCACAGTAAAATTTGAACCTCGAAAAGATTTATGAATTTCTTGTTGCCTGGGTCTTTCATGAATACCTCGTCTATCGTCCTGTTCAGTAAATCCACTCCACTTGTAAGTCTGTTTTCGCTCTCCATTTGAATCTGGTGTTTGACTTTCAGAATTGACATGTTCTAAGGTGTCACCCTGCCCCTCAATATAATCCCATGAGCGAGTCCTATGATTACTAAAACTAACAGGGGAGATGTCAGTGCCCCTTGAGAGGCACTTCTTGGACAATACTTCATTAGCACAGAATCCTCCAGTCTTTCTTGGGACACGCTGCGCTGACGGATCTGAGCAGACTGGGGCACTCGATCATGAGAGGTGCTTCGACGTCGTACCTGCAAAGTAGTGCGGCTGGGCACCACCTGGTTATAATCTGCCGTGCTCTGAGATGCTGCTCTTAGACTATCTAATCTTTCTTGAATTGTCCGACAACCTATGTGCAAGCGCCTGTTATCAATATACTCTTTGTATGTTTTATAGTTTTTCCAGTCTATGTGCTGATGGGAATTTGGTGAATAGTGATTAACAGGTACAGAAGGAGAATCCACAGCTTGAATTCTACTGCTTGAGACTCCTTCTGAATGTCCACTGTAATTTCCAGATTTAAGTAAAATTCCAGAAGGTTCCAATGATCTGGAGCCTGTAGTCTGATGAATTAGATGGGCAGTGGGAATTGACGATGGTGGTGATGTGGTTCTTGACACTGTTTTTAAAGAGGTCTGCTCATTCATGCCATACCTTACTTCTTCAGTTCTATGTGAAGGACCTGTATGGTTGTTTCTACTGGATAACAAATCTACAACCTTCTCAGAAGGCATAATGACAGTCCTTACACTTTCATTGCAAACACACACTGCTGTGTTTGATTTTGCAACAACTGTTGGTGATGGAGGCACTTGTATTTCCATTCTGTAGGCCCTGCCAGGTTGTGTCAGCACTGGTGTACTGGCTTGCTGTTTGCTCAAGGATGAGTCCAGAGGAGATATTTCAACTGGCTGTGCCGTGGCTGCGGGGGCAGATGGCAGCCAGGGATAGCAGATTGGAGGAGGTTCAGGTATATTGCGGGCATTTCCACTGTAGGCTTCATTGCCTTTCAGGTAGGCATCTTGTGAATATGCCTATGTAGAAATGAAAGAAAGTATCATTTGAAATTCATAAAAAGGAGTTCACTATTTGATTTTACTATGCCCTACATCTTGTTCCTGAATGACATTCACTATAGGATGCATGCAAATACTACACAAGGGTACTCTACAAATCAAGGAAGAGCTAGTCTCTCAGAAATCAAATAAATTATAGAATTGCAAGAAATATAAATTACAAATGCCAATTTTCTCAAAAGATGTGCAACACACTCGATTTTCCCCCAACCAATTAGATATAGCTAAACTGCTTTTAAAATTCTCCTCATTCAAGCTTTCTGATTTTTTAGCAGTCGACAGGTTAAATGGCTGCCTAAAAATCCTAGCAAAAGAAGATTCATTATCTTTTGCCCCAGAAAAGTTGAAAATACTAAAAATTATAATAAATCATTTTTATTTTAAATACTACTACTATGATAAATTAAACATAATTTATTGAAGTGTCTTGTCAATTAATCACTAGAATGCCCCAAAATAATGCATTTTAATAAATTAAGCCCTTCATAGTCATAAGTATTTTGATATTTAAAATAAGAGAATAATATGCAATGTTTAATAAGTTAAGCATATATAATAATGACATAAAATATTAAAAAAGGTCATTTGTCTTTCTGTATATAATTTATATTTTTATTGTAATTTAATACAAAAGTATATTGCATAAATTTATTTGGTCTCTTTTATCTATAATTATAAAGAGACATTTCGCTCTTACTAACAGGCAGACATACAGGTTAAATTATTTTATATCAACTGTTTGTAAAATTATCCAGCAATATTTTTTAAAACTTAAGAATAACTGAAATTAACCCCAGAGACTTTACAAAACAAAGCTTGTCAATGCAACACAGAACGATGTTCGGCATCTGAGACAGTTAGGTGTGGTAACACATCTTCCCCTGATCAAAACAGGCTTAACTCAAGACTATCATCATATCCTGTCTTTGCATTTGACAGCTTGCAAAGCTCAAGTGCAGTCACAAACATAACATAACAGTGAAGTAGTAGGAAAAGGAAGAGGGTGAGATACTTAAAAAAAATACTGATGCAGATAAATATTATGCTTTTACATCAGTCATGCACAGGATAAAAAAGAAAACCAAACAAAAATAAAAAAGGAAGATGGACACCACATATCACAAGCACATTCTGCAAATTAGTAAGATTAACACTATGGAAGGATTTCTCTAAGCAAACTTACAGTTTTAACAAATTGGCTCATTAAAATCTCTATAAAACATGACTTAAAAAGCAAGGAAATGGCTACTGTGCATTTCTTACCAGTGCTGTGACATCCTTTGTAAATTGTAGCTAGCAGAAAATAGGAAAACATAGTAGAAGCTGCTTACTGATATAAAGACAAAATCATGTTGTCATATTGATGCTGGAAACGGCAAGCTAAAAATACATCTATACTGATTTCTCTGGAAGGTACCAAGAGAGGTAAAGGGCAGTGAAGCATAAAGAATAACTTCAGTATCCTTATGAGCATCTTTCTTTCAGGCTTTTATCTGGTTCTTGTTTGATGTGTCTACCATTCTTGAAAGCAAAATACAACTGGTGACATGCATTCCTAACAGATATTTTCTTTAATATGCATGGCTGTCTGCTAACGTGCTACAAAGCTTCCCTTCCACAAGAGCAACGTTGATGTCTCTCATTTCCCCGAGCTTCTTCCATCTCTGCTTCCAGATGACGAAATGAATGCTCTATTATGCATTTAAAATAGTACAACCTCCTTCTTCCCTGGTAAATCAGAGCATAACCACAAGCTGTCAGCTGACTGCAGCTGCCTTTACACTATGATTTGGGGGGAAGACTGTTTTATTAAGTAGGTTTTACTCAAAAATTAAGATCTTTTCACACTGTACCTTTTGTATTATTTTACTCGTTTGCCAAAATAACTATAGAATTACACATTAAAAAATTGCTTCCAGAGTAATTCTTAACTTAAAATAAATACTAAAGAACACAGTCCAGAATGCAGTGAGAAATTAAAGCTAAGTATATGACATACCAAGCCTATCTTTTTCAAGCTGATCATATCCACACCAGTACTTTCCTGTGACAGGAAAACTGTCTGCATGAGAGAATACTATACTCTCTGGTGCAGTATTACCCACAGCATGCTTGTGTAATTTTATGTACCACCTGAAAAGGAGGACAGGGGTTGAGGGAAGAGGTCCCTATGGCCAGCAATGTAGGGAGAGGTCGCTGGCCAAGCTCCTTGACTTCTCAAAATCTATACTACATTAATGTCTACAATGAAACTCGAAGGGAAAGTACAAACTTATTCTCCATGGATACTATTTTTTTCCCCAGAGGTTTTAACAAAATGCTGTTCTAGAACGAATACCTTAACGATACCTCCTTTATTCAAATTTGTGGAGGAATATTGTATTTTAATAATAGAAGTAGATAACGAGCTATTAAACAGTAGAAAATTTTTTTTACATACTTCAGATATCTCTAAGAATTCTATACAGTAATTCTAAATATTGAATGGTTTATGGTCACGGGTGCCCACTTCTGGGTTAAGTTATGACAAGAGGGTCCTTAAGTCTATAAAAAAAAATGCATGCATTAACACAGGGCTGACTAAATAGAATGTCTCAGAAATACAGTATTATTGTTTAACACAAGCAGATATCATTGAAATAATACAATATGAAGCCACTCAAGAGCATTACTGAATTTAGGCTGGGTGCCATGGCTCATGCCTGTAATCCCAGCACCTTGAGAGGCTCAGGTGAAAGAATTGTCTGAGCCCAGGAATTCAAGACCAGCCTGGGCAACATGACAAGACCTCGTCTCTACAATAAATCAAAAAATTAGTCAGGCATAGTGGCGCATGCCTGTAGTCCCAACTACGTGGAAGACTGAAGTGAAAGGATCACCTGAACCCCGCAGGTCGAGGCTGCCATAGCCGTGATGGTGCCACTGCACTCTAGCCTGGGCAACAGAGTGAGACTGACACAAAAAAAGAGATTAATTCTGTATTTTCTCACATATTCTCTTAGTTCATAACATTAAAAAGCTTGCTTATTCATCTTTATTTCTATCTATTTACTAACTTATTACTTCCCAATTAAGTTAGGAATAGACAACATGCATCTTAAAGAATCCTTTTCTCCCATGATGCCCTTAAGTGTTCCCCTAAAAAAGACCAGCTGCCTACTTCAAAGAGGAAACTATGCACAGGGACTTGGGCAAACATTGCGGCGGGTCATCTGGAATGGATCACAATATGCAGCTCTTTGAGATGAACTTCAACCCCAGTTTATATTCTGGGAGCAGAACAGAAACTGTAATTTGCTCAAATCTGTGACTGTCAGACTTTCTGTTGAGTGCTTGGTCACAAGGTACCAATCTTTCCTTGAGTCATGTTCTGACATATCAGTGTTTTAACTACCCTTTGCAGAACTCAAAATTGTTAGCAGGTGCCAATTAAATGGCACAAAGTATCATTTAAACAAAGTAACTTACATTCTTATACAAAAATGTCAAAACCATCCTGTATTGATATTTGTCTGAAATGGAATTGCCTGGAAATTTCTGACAGCAATGTCATAAGAATTGCATACTCAACTATTAACAATTTTGAAATTTAGTTTTAAGCCCACAAGGAAACTTCACAACATATGAAGGTGTTTTGGTGGAATTAGGCAACACTTACATTTTTCCCAGTTGACTAGCTCTTATGAATTCAACAGAATATGGCAGAACACTTTTAGCCAATATTCTTCACTTAGTTCTTTTATATATCACTGCACATTCTTTCTGGAGCTTCCTTTGCCCTTTTACTTAAGCATTACATCTTACAGTGGTTTATAGCTTATATTTTAAAACTGAAGATATCCCTAATCAAAATAGAATAGTAGCTGCCCTATCATGCTCTTAGATCCAAAGAGCTCTTAAACCAAGGTGGAGGAAGGGGAGAAAATAAGATAGATGACACATAGAATTCTTCCTTGTATGATAAAGTCTAATCACCAATGTAGAGTGTCAGGAGGCAGGACCTCTGGGAGGCGATTAGGTCATGAAGGCAGAGCCCTCATGCATGGAATTAGTATCCTTATTTAAAAAAAAGGAAAGAAAAGAAGAGAAAGAAAGAAAGAAAAGGAAAAAAAAGGCCCTAGAGAGCTGCTTGGCTCTTCTGCCAAGTGAAAGACACAGTGGAAGGCACGATCTATGAGAACATGGTCCCTCACCAGACACCAAATCTGCCAGAGCCTTTAATGTAAGAAATAAATGTCTGTTGTTTATAAGCCACCCGGTCTGAGGTATTTTGTTACAGTAGCCTGAAAGGACTAACAGAGTCAGCACCATTAAGTGCCTGGATGGGTACGACTATTTCATTCATGCGCAGACATTTGATGGGAACAAAACCATTTTGACTTTTTTCTAAAATGAAGAAATACTTTTTATTTTACAATTATGCCTCAAAAATATGAACCTGTCTAAGGTATCACAGTCTACAGTATTAAAAAATATTCTCAAAATTACTAAAATGAACACAATATTATTCATATTATTACTCTAGAAAATATATGTTGGTTTTAAAAATGAGGCTACCAAGCACAGGATTGCTTACCGGTGCTAGTTTAAAAACATAATGAATTATTTTTTTTACTTCATACTTTTCAACATTATATTACTGTCATCCATAAATTATGAAATCTATCATTATATACTTGTTCTTACATGAGTCAAGTTTCAAAACAAATTAAATTTTCTAGGCCACCTGTCAAAGGTGGACGGAGCACCTCTAGAACACTTTGGTCTATATATCATTACAGAAAAAATAAACTCCCTGTACTACTCAATCCTGCCACTGCCCAGGCAAACATATACAAACTACATATACAACAGATTTTTACATGAGTAAAAAATTTTTACAGGGTCTATAAAAAATGTTCCTCTTACTTTTTTCTTAACAGCAAATATTCACCCTCATAGGGACAGATACTTTTAAAAGCATATACTATGGCCAGACATGGTGGTTCTTGCATATAATTCCAGTACTTCGGAAGGTCAAGGCAGGAGAACTGCTTGAGCCTGGGAGTTCAAGACCAGCCTTGGCTACATGGCGAGACCTTGTCTCTACAAAAAAATCAAGGTGTGGTGGCATGAGCCTGTAGTCCCCCCAGCTACTCAGGAGGCTGAGGGGGGAGAACTGCCTGAGTCTAGGAGCTTGAGGCAGCACTGAGCTGTGATCATGCCTGGGTGACAGAGTGAGACCCTGACTAAAAAAATTTAAAAAATAAAAACAAAAACAAAACCCTCATATACTCTGAGTTACAGATTTAAGAATAGCATAAGTACTTCTAAAGACTCCTTACAGAACATTTAAGCTCCAGAATCTGGTATAACACAGAGAAGTTTTTCCACACGTAATTTTTTAGATTGTAGATTCTTTTTGTGTTTGATAATAGCTTTAAAAAATGACACTTGGAGATATTCCAGCAAAAAACAATTCATGCAGAAAAGAATCTGCCACATCCTAATGTCCTTTATAGAATAATGCATATGTATTAATTATATATACACCTTTGATTTCCTAATGAATTATATAGTACATTCAATTGTGAATTAAGGCTGTTTAGAAGTAGGGATTTTAAAAAATCATTAAAAGTATGTCCTTTTAAGTTTCTTTTTTTAAATCTTTTTTTTATTACTTGTTATTATTTTTTTTTAAATCTTAAGTTTCTTATGATTGTAATAATCTTATAAATAATAATTCAAATAGTATGTTTTTAAAAATGAATCTTATGTTCTAGTATACTAGAACTCTTTACTACTAAGCCTTTGAAGATCTTAACGTTATTTACTGAACTGATTTTTCCATCTTGAGACTCTTTGTATTTTAGCTTTGTTAGATTTACTTTAAAATATAATAGGTTAATAAAAACTAATCTAATTTTCCATTGATCATATCATTAGAAAAGTATTCCTTCCACTGCCTTTGGTAGTTAGCTGTTCATCAGCCATACAGCAGGCTACAATGACATTCTGCATTTAATTCCTTCTTTGCCAGCCATTCTGTGCTGTGAGCACTGTTCCAAGTAGTATCCAACCAGTGTCTTCACCTTCACAAGGAAAGGGTTTCCTGAAGACCAGATGAGAGGTCCATTCTGGAAGTTGATTCTGTTTTCAAGTTTTCAGATTGCAAGGAGGAATTCAAGGTAAACCCTTACTCCCATTCATACATCATCTTCTAGTACTTTGTATAAGAAGAACACTAGAAGACAATCCCCTACTTATCTCTAGTCTAGTGACCTGCATCACCTTGGTTTCAATGGTGTCTTCTGCTACTCTCTCACTATGCTGAATCATCAGGGTAGGATCTCTACAACCATCTCTGTAGGCCGAGGAAAACTGCTGTGGAGAGCTGCACCTGCCTTGTTGAGCCTCTCGACCCCAACAGAATGTGTACTTAAAAGCAGGGTGATCTGTTATCAGTAATAAGCCATTCCTAAATAAAATCAACATGCCTTAAAAACACCAGGTTGATCCCCATGGATTTCAGTTAATTACATTTTACATGTCAGTGAATAAGATGAATCATTAGGATCAGCTTTAGTGGCATTGTTGTGAAAAATGTTTACAGAAGATTATTTAGGACCTTTGTGGAGCTAAATTCAAACTAAAGCCCTACAAGTGAAACACATTACTATATCATTTCCCTTGCCCACCACAAAGACTCCCATAAGCACTCTGCTTTTCTTGAATTTAGCTATAAATAAAAAGGAAAAAACCCAACTATTCACCAAAAGGTATTACAAAAAAAAAAAAAAAGACTTCAGTGGTCACTACCATTTCATAAATCTAACTGTAACCTGCCCATGTGTTACTTAAATGGTTTTTCTTATTTCTGTTTTATTCTGCTGATGGCAAAGTCAATTGAAGGAAATTATTTTCTTGAATTAAATTTTTATTTTTAGTCATTTTTACTTTCAGCAATACTTAAGCTTAATAAAGCAGTTAAGTACTCCATTCAATTCATTTCTTTCTAAAAATCAGAAAAATATTTGAGACTAAATGCTCAAGTTTTCAACTATATAGTTTCATTTCTAAGATCCTAACATACTTTTCCTCTTAAATTGCAGCCTCCAGGTTGACCTCCACGGATCATTACTTCTAACAGAATGAATTCATATGGTTAACAAAATTGCTTGGTTAGTTAATTTACAAACAGTAATTTTTATTGAAAAATTAGGAGATGACTTTCTTAAAATTTTATTCTCATATAAAAAGAAGAAAGAAAGAAATTCTAATTCCAGGGGATCAGCACTTGCACTCTGAGCTTTGGCTTTTGGTCAAAGGAAAAACTAGAAGGGAACACTATGGCAAACTCTTTAGGAATCTCATTCTAATAACAACATTAAGAGTTCACTGTGCAATCAATAAAGCATTTCCACATCACATAACTGTAAAGCATCAACAATAGTCCTTTTGTTTTTTGTGAAACGTAGAGAATTCTAGATTCTCTTAAAGAACAAGAGAGGTTTTTAAATTCTAAAATATTTTTGTGATTCAATTACTCCCATTTCAGAAATATTTTATTAACATCTGTGCCTATAAAATAATTCATATTTAAATAAATAAAACTTACCACTTGGAGAATGTCTTCATCTTTTGGCATAACACTAAGTTCCAATGTTGTATCACTGAAATTGAATATATATACACTATTTTAGGGGAGGTGGAAGCATATCAGAAAGATTTAAAGGAAAAATAGTTAACTCAGAAGTATTTTTAAATTGTTTAAGAGCTTAATTTTGGTTTTCTTAAATCTTTACTTTTCAAAACCAAATCATTAGAATGAAAAGAAGTCACTGTATATGTATACGTTAATTATGTTTACATACTCATTTGGAGATGTGAGAAAAAAAGGGAATTATGTACAAAAAAGGACACCCTTCCATATGGTTGTACTATTCATAATCAGTCAAGTCTTCTTTATAACATGCTTCTAATTTAGAAATATAAAGTATGTTACTTATAGTAAATTGTCCTAGAACAAAACTCATAACTTCAGTACATATTGTTTTATTCAAGTCATAAAACAAATTATAGATTTGATCACATATTATGTTTATCAAATTAAAAATCCATCAACACAAGACAACTCAAGAACCTCAAATTTAACATTTTCAGTGATATTAAGCATCCTAATTTTGAAATATTCCCTCTTGGCCTCAGAGGTGAAATCAGTTCACCATCACAAATACGGAAATACTCATTTTTTAAAATACAGCATCCTATTTGCTTTCTCCTTATGATTTAATTTCAGAGTCTTTACAGAAACAGCTCAGTCTCATTTTATTTTGATACCATAAATTTCCAGTTAAAAATAATAGAGAGTTTCCCTGGGTTTAAAAATGTTCAAAGGGTCCTGTGATCTGTATACATTTAGATATGGCAAATATAATATTACTCTTCCCACCAAGTGCATAATAGCTAATCTAACAATATCACTAAATTTCTGCCCCCTCGATACACTCAAGATATTAAGAAACAACCAAACAACAACAACTTCAAAAATAATTTACTAGTGTCTCTTTTTGCTAGATTTGAGTTGTTACTTTTAGGTTCAGAAATGCTAAAAGAATGGTAAACCAGTGAGAACTACAGGTTCAAATAAACTTAACTAGAAAAATATGTAGGTACTTGTATTTCAATATTTAGAGTTGGTAGAAAATACATACTGATGTTTAGATAAATTCTTCTGCAAGGATACATTTTTACATTAATACACTGCAGAATCTCAATGGCTTTGTGCTGCATTATCCATTTGCTACCAACTGCAGACAAAAGGAACAATTTTTTAAAAGAAAATAAGATCATAAAAAAAAAACAGTATTTCTCTAATTTTCATATTGTTTATATTGGTTGAAAAATTACGACTGTCATTCCAAAGTGTTATTACTCTGAAAGGTGAACTATACTGGTAACAGAAGAATCAATGTAGACGTTGAGGAAAACAAAGATTAAGTTATAGTTTTAGAAAGATAATATTTTTAAAGAAGATGCTGACAAATATACTAAAAATCCTTAAATTATAGGTTGGCAAAATGTACTGTTATATTTACGATGATCTAAATTATTTTGAGGAGAAGAAAATTTGGGTAGTTCTCCTGCTGCCCCTTAGAGAGGTTTTAAATCCATCAACGTTAGAAGTAAGATTGATTTCTCTAAGAAATGTGTGAAATATTCAAACATTAAGCTGGGTGCAGTGCCTCACACCTATGATTCTAGCACTTTGGGAGACCAAGAGGTGAGGGGACTGCTTGAGACCAGGATTTTGAGACCAGCCTGGGCAACATAGTGAGACCTCATCTCTACAAAAAATTTTAAAAACTAGCTGGGCATGGTGGCGCACATTTGTAGTTCCAGCTACTTGGGGGGCTGAAGCAGAAGAATTTCCCAATCCTAGGAGGTCGAGACTGCGGTGAGCCATGACATGCCACTGCACTCCAGCCTGGGTGACAGAGTGACACTCTGACTCTAAATTAATTGATTGATTGATTAAAGAAAATCCTTTGAGATGAATTAATTATGATCACATCATTTTCTTGTCAAAAAACCACAACAATGTTATTAGGGCATTAGTGTAAATGATGTTAAGTTATAGCATGAACTGCTTTAGACATGGTTAATAGAAACCATTAGATAATACAAAAGTTCTTTTTTTTTTTTTTTTTTTTTTTTTTTTTGAGTTGGAGTCTCACTCTGTCGCCCAGACTGGAGTGCAGTGGCCGCTCCCGGCCACCGCAGCCTCAACCTGCTGGGCTCTGGAGATCCTTCTGCCTCAGTCTTCCAAGTAGCTGGAACTACAGGCACGCGCTACCACGCCCGGCTAATTTTTGATTTATTGTAGAGATGAGGTCTCGTCAAGTTGCCCAGGCGGGTCTCGCACCCACAGGCTCAGGCAATCCACTCACCTCAGCAAAACTTCTTATGTTTGAATTTGGGAAGAACCTCTTAAAATAGAGTGATGATCTGGAAATGGACCCAGATTCATGAACTAGTCTTAGTAGAAATTCAATATGATAACTTCTTTGGCTTTTGATTTTTCTGTAATTTGAAAAAATTTTCTAGTTGTATGGGTGAAAGAGAGTAGGGTTAAATTAACTTTGAAGTCTCATAGTCACTCTATAAATATGTATCTACCTTTAGAGCTTAATATTCCAGCATTCTGTAGAATGTAGGCAGAAGAACGGATTAAAAGGGAATGTCTTGCTGTATTGGTTAAACAAATAAATTTAGGCCAAGAATATTATTCAATAATATACTTAAAAGGAATATTCTGTAGTAAGAGGTTTTAAAATAAACTACATATGCATTTATTTATATATTTATTATAAACAAATTATACATTTGTCACTTCAAATAAAAGGGAGAAACATGGTAAATTTATAACATGTGCCTCAGACCCTCAAGGATTTTAATCACAAATCTGATAATTCTGCCAAGTCAAA
Source organism: Cephalopachus bancanus (assembly GCA_027257055.1). Lineage (NCBI taxonomy): Eukaryota > Metazoa > Chordata > Mammalia > Primates > Tarsiidae > Cephalopachus > Cephalopachus bancanus. Next base: position 7,225,851 of record JAPVLO010000015.1, on the reverse strand, counting down.
GCCAGCAACTAAGCTAACCTCAGGTAGGTGGTTCCTAGCAACTCTCGAATGTATTATTCACTGTAAGAGAAAGCTCCACATCTCCGTGTCTCCTAATTACTTACAGGAATACAAGATTATATTAAATCCACATGCTCTATTTATTTATAACAATCATCACTGGTCAAAATCATGTTTCAAGGATCTTACCTGTTCTGAATCAAAGCAATTACTTGGGAATAGGTCTTGCCAATAACACTTTCTCCATTGACTTTTATAATGCGGTCACCTTCAAAGAGGAGTTAAAAAAAATACATAAGGAAATCCTAAAGAATGTCACTTTTTAATACTTTTGAAATATTTTTTGAATAATGCCTTTATTTTCATATGAGATGCATTAAAATAATCAATATACTATATACTTATAATAATGTAATTACTGAAATAATTTACTATAATTATTTACTATAATATAATATGAATATTCATGCTCATTATTTTTAAAGTACTTTTTACAAAAGTGAATCTAAATTTTAATAGAGCTTCTTATGAAATACAGTCATGTTCTAAATAAAAGTTCCAGTCATTGACGAACTTAGAAATTCAAAAGGTTTAGTCACCAAGTGACCACAGCTGTACTAAACATGCCCTGTCAGTTGCTTCTGAGTTGTAGACCTACTAGTTATTCCTCCATATACCCTGTCATTTCTGAGAGAACATTATTCAAAAGGCTTAAAATATTGACTATTTTTATTTCCTCAGTGTCCTCTAAACTTAGCCCAGCTATTTTCTTATAGTATTCTCCCAACTTATTTCACTTATTAGTCTACACAGTAACATTTCAATATAGGTAACGTATATGCGTTTAACTTTGTACATACTAACTTGTTCTTCATTTTCATGGGGAAAAAGACATTTGATTCCTCAAAAAAAAACCTCAGAAGAGTAGAAAGGAAAAAGACAAAGGACAGAGGAAAGAGAAAAATAGAAAAAGCAATGTACTTTTTGTGTACTTATCTCAGCATCTACACTCCATCTTCCACATTCTATGTAAAGGAATCCTACACACACTAATAAACATATTATACAAACTAATGATATTGAAATTGGGCTTATTTTAAGTATGACTTTTTAAAAAGTAAATAATATGTGAACAGTGGATCCTAATAAACCTTGGCAATGATACCAGTACTTATAACTGTAAGCTGAAAATACAACATTTTATTCAAAGGGCAGCAAAAGATAGTTTTTCACATATTACCATTTTAAATTATTTAATACCTAAAAACAAGAGAAAAGAGTATCTTAGAGTGTACACTAATAAAAATGAAATCTTTACTTAGTTTTTATTAAAACCATAAACCACAACATATTTTAGAACAAACAGCTACTATATGCAGCCAGTTAGACCTCATCCAGTGATACTTTCAGATGAAGCTGGGTTTGCACCACATTGAAGACTTAAGCCATTCTTTGTGCTGCAAATTAATTAGTCCACCTCTGGCAGATCAGGCTACAGAATGTGGAAATCCAAGAAGATTATTTTAATTATGTCAAATAAATACCTTCATCATTTTGCTATTTTATAATCCTTTGTCAAAATTCAATGTATGCAAAGTATGTTCCTATTATCTCTGTGGCAACCAAAAGTGCCTACAATTTATCAATTTATATTGCTATTTTTCTTCAAACCCCTTCATATGGGTATCGGGTAACATTGGTCTCAAAAAAAATAATAGCAGATGTAAAGAAAAAGAAAGAAAAAAAAAGATAGAAAGAAAAAGGATAGAATAGGGAAAAATATGGAACATGAACTATGGAAAGAAGAAATAACATGAAAAAGAAACAAAAAGGTATTGTTTAAAGACGAATATCAGCACCTGTGCATAATCCAGCTTCAAAAGCAGGGCCTCCTTCTTTCACTTGTTTAACAAATATGGTATCCATTGGCTCCAAGCGGCTTCTTTGCTTTCCTGTGATAGAAAAGAAGCCCTAAGTACGATTTTATACCACAGTACTAATTAAAATAACAAAATATAAAATAATATTTATTTGAGGCAGTCAAGCAAAGATTTTTAATGAAATGTTAAACACATATCCTAAATAATGTGAGGGTTTTCATTAATTCAAGCATTTATTTTCCCTTTCTTCTGTAACATAACAATAATCACAACATTGTAATAGTTTCCATTTACTGGATATATTCTCTATGTTAGTAACTGCGCTAAAACTATACATACTTCAGAGCTAATTCCTATAGTAATAAATAGTACTACTACCACTCGTGAAAGAGGAAACTGAGGCTTAGAGAGAGATTAAATAAATTTTCCAAAGTCACATAGCTAACAAGGGCCAAAGCCGATTACACGGGTGGTACTCTCTCTACTGCTTTTTCATACTGCATGTGCTAAGCATTAAGATGTAACAGTGAATACGATATTCTTTGACTTTTGGGGACTCTGGTAAGAGAAAGACACGCAAACAAGTGACAGCATCGCAAAAAAAAAAAAAAAAAAAACCAATCAGAGACAAATACAAAATACAGTCATGGCAGTGAGGAGATCATGATCAACTCTGTAAGTCAGAATTTCACTAGTTGTTGCCCATGGATTATCTGCATTAACATCTAAGGTGCTGGCAAAAAATGGATGTTTTGGAGTCTGACCAGAAATCTGCTTTGTCAACAAGCTTCCCAGGTGATCCTAATACACTTAAAAAATTGAGAACGAGTTCAGTAGAGTTTCAGTAGCATAGAAGTCAAAGACAGATTCACAGATGGGAGGACATTTAAACTAAGTGATAATTACCATGAAAAGTATTGTGGGGGAACAAAAAGGTACACAGTAGCTCTCAAAGTGTGGTCCCCAGCCCAGCAGCATCAGTATCACCTGGGAATATGTTAGAAATGCAAATTTGTGAGCCCCACCCTAGATCCCCAGGATCAGAAACTCTAAGGTGACTATGATGCACATTCAAGTTTGAGAACCACTGAAGTAGAAGACACAGTCCTGACTCTTAAAAAAGAATATAACTGAGAAAATAAGACCTATATATGTGCGGAGTAATATAATAATACTTGTTAAACAGCAATATTGGGCAGGAAATGATTGAATGTCAAATATAAAGAATTCGTAATTATTGCAATATAGAACTGAATTTTTATCATGCACAAAAGTGTCTCAAAAAAAGCTTTCTTAATAAAGAACTATCTATCAGTAGCTCCCTTACATACTTAGCTATCTACTCTGACATAAACCATCTAAAGCAATGAATAGATAACTACTTAAAAAAGCAATAGGGCATAGCAGAAATTGCTTGTTTTAGAATCCAGTAGACATGGGTTCAAATCCCTGCTTTGCCACAGGAAACTTTGTGTTTGCCAGGTTTTATTTTTCTTCATAGAACTTACCACTCACTGCCTAAAATTACATTTTTATTTGCTTGCATGTTTCTTGTATATCTCCCCCAAAACATAAAGAGCAAGAATTTTGACATGCACACTGATATCCATAGCACCTAGAACAATGCCTGGCACACAGTAAGCATTCAATAGGTGAAGTGATTATTCAATGAATTAATGCATTTATTATTTAGCTTAATTTGCACAAGCCTTCAAGATGGGCATTATGATCCTAAAGCTGCCATTTGACTGAGGAGAAAAGAGAAACTAAGTAAACTGCAAAGAGGCATGGTAGGGATTTGAACCCTGGGCTGAATTCAGGTGTGGCATTCCATGCTACTTCAAATGTAATTGAAAGTAATTCATTCCTCAAGCTTTACTGAAGTCAAGCAGTCTATTTACAATTAACTTAAAAGAAAAATTCTTTATTTTCCATTTACATCACTTAAAATGCAAAAAGTGAATTCCAATCAAGTTGGTGATTAGGCTAGTTCCCTCTGGTCAATTCAACATTTATAACAGTTGGCATTAAAGGAAAACCATCTATCTTCTTCATTAGAAAATTTGAGGGTTTAGTACATTTTGTTCCATCAAGTCATGGCTTTCATGGAAAGATTTATGTATTAAAAGAGAAGAGACATTTTTCTTATTAATGTCTTCTAGTCCACTGTGTCTCAAAGGTGATTATGCCATACTTATAAATACAAAATGCAAATGACTATTAATGAATTCTACAAAATAATAAAAAGTTGGCTGGGTAGCAATGTAGTGACTTCTGAAAATTCTGATAGAAAATTTCACTTACACAGAACAGAGGTGGTCCAAAATAATTTGGTGTTAATTTCTATAAAGGAAATACTAATTTTGCAATGACTGCCGTTGTAAAGTCAGAGATACTTTGCCATTGACAAATCTTTTCAATACACTATGCCTGAAAACATATGAAGATGGAACATATTAAAACAGAGGCCAATCCTACAATAAGCACTAGTATATCTTGATTCTTGTTCACTTTCCTTTCTGAACTTTCTCCGAAATTCTGGCTTGCTTACCTAGATATTATCTAATCCCTTCTAGAAAAGAGAAAAATTTCTCATAACCTTCCCTGAAATATAAGCAGGTTTCACTAAAAAATATATTTTTATTTAATTGCTATACTCCTTGACGCTAAGCCTTAAGTTAAACACTTGACTCATTAATTTTAACTGTCTTCATTTTAAATATGCAATCTGCAATTCTGCTGGAATTGGGAATCAAAAATATCAAATTTTAAATGTGTGTCATTCAGTCTCTTGGGTCTTTAGTTTTTGTAAGTACATTTCTAGATATGCAAAACTAAAATCCTGATCCTAAATGGTGATAATTCACCAGGAAATTTACTCTGTATGATTTTTTTTTTTTTTTTTTAAGTTGGAGTCTCACTCAGTCACCCAGACTGGAGTGCAGTGGCTGCTCCCAGGCACCGCAGCCTCAACCTGCTGGGCTCCGGCGATCCTTCCGCCTCAGCCTTCCAAGTAGCTGGAACTACAGGCACACTACCCGCCCGGCTAATTCTTTTGATTTTTATTGTAGAGATGAGGTCTCGCCAAGTTGTCCAGGAGGGTCACGAACCCGCGGACTCAGGCAATTCACTCACCTCGGCCTCCCAAGGCGCGGGATTACAGGCTGAGCCACCGAGCCCGGCCACCCTGCATGATTATATAGCAGAGCCAAATGGCTTCCCTGGTGATTCTTAATAAAAACTTCTTTCAATTCCACATTCGTATTTTATAATTTCTCAATTTTTTGAGGACACATGGGACATATTTCAAAGAACGTTTAAATATGTTATTCAAGTGTTATTTTATAGACATTATCAAAAGAAAAAAATGTGTCTTTTTAGCACATACATGTAACTAAATCTTTCTGTATTGCAAAAAAGGATGTTAAAATACAACAATCTTACATGGATAAGAAAGACTAAAGTAACCAGAGACAGAAAAAGTCCAGTTTTATGTTAGTTACTATATAAACAGCACAGACTTAAATAAGAAGATAAAAAAGCATAAATATATTTACATGAAGTTGAATATAACATTTGAAATCAGGGAGCATACACATATATTCACATTACAGTAAATATGATTGGGTGAGGAAAAAATACTTGAGCAAAAAAATTATATATAGGTAGTAGCTGCCATGCACATACTGAATGACCAAGTGAAGGTAAGTTTTATTCTCTGTATCTAGTATACTGCAGTAGTTATAACCTTGATCCCTATAACCAGATGACAAAGTATAAAATCTCAGCTTTACCATTTATTTTCCAAATGGGATTACCAGATTTTACAATAGATACATATTTAAACTAAAAATTATTAGTTGACTATCTGAAATTTAAATTTAATTGGGCTTTCTATATATTATCCAGCAACCCTATCTCCAATTGATTTTAGACAAATTACTTATATGTTCCCCAGTTTACTCTTCTGAAAAATGAGGATAATGATCATTATTCCTACCTGGTAGGGTTGTTATGAGGATTAAAAAGAGATAAGCCATCAAAGCACCTATATAATATCTCTACAAGTAGGTATTTAATAAATATTATTTATTATTATGCTGATCTGATTATAAAATTTCAGATGGTTTACATAAAGACCAGGGACGATCTAGGATACACAGAGCTTGTCACACTGCAAGTGAGCAACAAACAGGGTTGAAAGAATACCTATAAAACTCAACTGTCATATTATGGAGAAGTCAAATAACATAGGTCAAAGGAAAAAAACACAAAAGAAAAGTAGAAAAGTAAGAGGGATATACGAAAAAATTTTTCAATAACCCTGACATGAACTACACACTTGTCTTCAAAGTGCTACATCTTTGGGTCTGTGGACCTTATCAATCAAGAAGAATGATTTAAATCTCGGCTGGGCTCAGTGATTCACACCTGTAATTCCAGCACTTTTGAAAGCCTAGGTGGGAGGACTGCTTAAGTCCAAGAGTTCGAGACCAGTCTGGGCCATATAGTGAGACCTTGTCTTGACAAAAAAAAAAAGGAAAAGAAAAAATTAGTCAGGTGTGGTGATGCATGCCCACAGTCCCAACTACTTGGGAGGCTGAGGTGGAAGGACTGCCTGAGCCCAGAAGATCGAGGCTGTGATGAGCTGTGATCGGGCCACTGCACCTAGCTGGGTGACAGAGGACCCAACTCAAAAACAATAAATAAATAAATAAATCTCTAGTGACCTCCTTCTTTGAAGAACGCTAAAGTCAAAATTATTTGCAGCATTTAAATTACTTGAAAATTTAAATCAAGTATACAAAACAAACAGACTAAAGCAAATAGATTACTTTTAAAAGGCAACAAAATAAGCTATGCCAGTTACAAAAAGGATTCTGTAATGAAGATTCACAGAGAAATAAATGGATCATTACAGGTCAGGGAATCCTACAGTTCTGGGGAAAAGAGAAACATATTATTTAACAGACAAAAAAAAAAAAAAAAAAAAAAGATATACTTTATACAAAGAAAAAGCAACCCACATTTTAACCAACACAAAGTAATAGGAAATAATGGCTATCACTGATACTAAGTTTTTATTTTGTGTCTTCCCTCTTAGAGCTCTCAGGCATGTTATTGAAGTATTTTTAAAATCAAATCTTCTCTGCTTTTATGTGCTAATTTTTTTCAAAAGTATTCTTTTCATTCATTTCTTTGTTGTGGAAAAAAAAAAGATCACTAACTCTACACAACAAAAGGCCATTGAAATAAGACTGGATTTTAAAATGAAAGTTAGATAAGCCTTGTAAAATGTGTACTCTCTGTATATCTGACAAAAGCCTAACATCCAGGAGCTACAAAGAACTCAAAGGAGCCGAAAGGAAAAAAAATAAACAGCCCTATTAAAAAGTGGGCAAAAGACACGAATAGACAATTCTTAAAAGAAGACACACCGAGCAGTCAACAGACACATGAAAAAATGCTCAGCCACACTAATCATCAATGAAATGCAAATAAAAGCCAATTGAGATAATACCTAATTCCAGTCAGGATGGCCATCATTAATAACACAAAAAGCAGCGGATGCAGGAGATTTATGTAGAGAAAAGGGAAAAACACTTCTACACTGTTGGTGGGAGTGTAAATTAGTACAACCTCTGTGGAAAACAGTGGCAATTTCTAAAAGATCTAAAAATCGACCTTCCATACAACCCAGTAATCCCCCTTCTAGGAAAATTTCAAGAGGAACTCAAATCCCTCTATGAAAAAGATACTTGCGCACGCATGCTTATTGCAGCATTATTCGCAATAGCAAAAACATGGAACCGCACTGCCCATTGAAAGTGGACCAGGTTAAAAAAAAAAAATGTGGTACATATACACGATGGGAAATGAACCAGCTATAAAGGACAAAATTATGGACTTTGCAGCAACTTGGATGGATTTAGAGTCTATCATTCTCAGTGATCTATGACAGAAACAAAGAACTGAGTGCCACATGCTCTCGTAAGTGAATCCTGAACATTTATCATAATACTACAAGAAAGGGATTGGTAGTCATGGGATACTGCTGGGGGAGGTTGGGGGTAAAGGGACACATATCATTAATAAGGTACCTAATCCCAAACAAGGCAAAGTGAGGATCATCAGGAAGCCCAAACTTCACCCATATATATGATGACCATTTATGTACCTAATCCTGAATTGTATCCCACATCCTTAAAATAAAATTAAAAATTTTAAAAAGTGTACTCTCCAAAAGTGGAAAGCTAAAGAGGTACATCCCATCATGAAATATGAGAGCACCGGGCATCGAGGAAAATAAATAGCTTATTGAAATTAATATCTATTTTTCAGATAAAAAATAATTGAAACCACAATGTAGACTGAAATCTACATTGCTAAATCTACAAAGTCTGAATGAGGAAAAGGGATCTTTACTTCTCTTTGATGGCGAATGGCCTGCCACAGAAAAAACTGTGTGTACAATTTATTGGGCAATAGTAAAGAATTGTGAATCCATTAAATTAAAAAAAATCAGGTTAGTGTTTATATCTGGGGGAAGAGAATAGGAAAGGAGTGGTGTAAAAGAGCCTTAATTACACTTGCAGTCATTTATGTCTTAGAGAAAGGAAGAGAGGGGGCAAGGAGGTGATACTAACATATTAAGATGACAAAGATGGGTTACAAGCATTTGGAAGTAACTTTTTTTCTGTATTTTGCTTGAAATATTTCATAAATATTTTTTCTTATTGAAAACAAATTTCTAGCTGGGCATGGTGGCTCACGCCTATAATCCTAGCACCTTGGGAGGCTGGGGTGAGAGGATTGCCTGAGCCCATGGGTTTGAGAACCGCCTGGGCAACTTGGCAAGATCTCATCTCTACAGTAAATCAAGAAAAATTAGCCGGGCATGGTAGCACATGCTTGTAGTTCCAGCTACTTGGAAGGCTGAGCCCAGCAGATCGAAGTCACGGTGGCTGTGAGGGTGCCATTGCACTCTAGCCTGGACGACAGAGTGAGACTCCAAATGAAAAAAACAAAAAAATTAAAAAACAAACTTCTAATTTTTATTTTGGAACTTGATTTACTGATGTCATGTAGTTATCTCAGAAGCCTAAGAGACACATTATCTAACATTAAATCCATATGCACCATATGATAAACACATCCTATATGATAACTAAGCAGAATCCAACTTAAGACGACTGGGAAAGAAAAATGTGCCAACTTACTAAATCTAAAGGTTCCCCAAATATGACTAAAGATGCTCTCACTTCCAGAGTAATAGCTAGCACTTAAAAATTATATCTTGCAAGTATCCAATCTGCAGATTCAACAATTATCATGAGCTCCTGCCTCACATTCCAATAATCTCTGAATAATATCAGTAGAATATCACCTGTCAGATCGCAATCATGGTATATCTATTATAAGTAAAAAAAATACTATCTCTCTACTCAACCCCACCTCCAAGTAATAATAAAAGGAAAAAAACGATATAAGAAAATCTGTTAAATATAAAAAAGCAGACCATGTTGTAACTTGATCGTGTTATACTTCTTTCAACCCACACCCACTAATTTTTTTTTTTAACTTTCTATTGTGGAAGATGCTCAGCACACACAAAAGTAGAGAAGACAATAGATTAAAGCCCCACAAACCCAGCTTATATGACTATGAAAAATCTGTCACTCTTGCTCATCTAAACCCACCCACTTTTTTCCGAAAACATTTTAAAGCAAATCCCAGATGTCATGTCAATTCATTCATAAGTACTTTAAACACTTCAGTATACATCTCTAACAGGTAAGAAATGTACTTTTTCTTAAAGGCAAGATGATAAGATCCTTCAACATTTCCTCATGGTATGTTGCATTCTGACGAAGTGGTTTCCTAATATAAGCCAACAACAAACCTGATTTTTTGACTTTTATCTTCCTAAATACCTACTTAACATTAATAATAATAATAAAAAGATGTCATGACATAGAAATGACTGCCCCAAAAGCTATGAAATTTAAAAGTTTTCACTTGTTAAAATCATATAGCACCCTAAATTAGGTTTCTGAACAAGTTACTCATTTCAAATGTAACTTCTCTGCCTGTGTATTCAAATTCAGTGAGTTCACATGTGCAAGAGAGTATACACACATGAAAATCTCAGCATATATCACAGTGCCAGGAGTACAGTGGATACTCAGTAAATATTTGTTGACTGATTCAAATTCCAGCCCTGAAAAATGCTCATAATAAAAATTCCAAAACCAATTTGGAAATCAGTTTCAGGAACCAAGTTATTGGACCACAACTGATCTGTACTATTACCCTCAAATAATATAAAGGGGGAAAAGCCACTCAATAGTACTTTATGTACAATGCCACTAGGTGTCAGATGTGAATAAAAAATTTTCTAGCATTAACTAGTTGTTTAAGTTTCACTGTACCTCAATTACTAGATCATTGTTTTTTTTTTTCTTTGTCCATGGTCATTTCCTTTGTCCTATTTTAGGTGAGGATTTAGTCATCAGCCTTCTTAGGACCTTGCTCCTGTAATTATCTCTTCTTGTGTGTAAAACTTCAGTCAAGATTATGGAAGGGTGTTATTCATTCAACAAATATTTACTGAGCTTGTACAATGTGCCAGGCTTTTATTATTCTATGATGAACAAGGGAATCCTGGGATCTGCCTTCTGGAGTATTTGAAGTTCAAACAGCAACATTTCTTTTTTTTCCCCTAAAGTTTCAGGAATTTCAAAACTATGTATCACAACTAGATTCATAGCCCTGTTACTCCAGTTATGCTAGATTTTAATTTCTCTGCAAAGATTTGTGAGAGTACCCTAACCATAAGCAATTATCTTTCCATCTGACTTGACAGCCTCTCAATCCCCTAGTCCAGAGGGCTCCAATCCCAGGGCCACAGACCAACTGGTCTGTGGCCTGTTACGAACCCAGTTGCACAGCAGGAGACGAGTGGCCAACCAGAGAGCGAAGCCTCTTCTGTATTTACATCAGTTCCCCATTCCATTGCTCGCATTACTGCCTGAGCTTTGCCTATTAGATCAGCCATGGCAAGAGATTCTCACAGGAGTGGGAACCCTGTTGAGAACTGCATATGTGAGGGATGTAAGTTGTGCACTCTTTATGAGACTCTTAATGCCTGATGACCTGAGGTGGAGCTGAGGTGATTCTAGTGCTGGGGAACAGCTGCAATTACGGATTAACATTAGCAGTGAGGTTTACTGCACAGAGACCATAATAAATCAATTGCTTGCAGACTCATACCAAAACTCTCAGTGAATGGCAAGTGAGTTGATATACTTCAACAGTACAGCTGCATCTGGTGGCAGGGTTTAAGTCAGTACTCAACACTTATTTTAGTCCTCACATGCCCCATACATTATTTTATTTACCCACTTCTGTCCATACCTCTTTTTTTTGTTATGGTGAGTTGTATTTCATCATATAGTACAATGTAATAATGATAGAAATAAAGTGCACAGTACATGTTATGGGCTTGAATCATTCCAAAACCATTCCCTGGTCCGTGGAAAAACTGTCTTCCATGAAACCAATCCCTGAAGCTGATAAGGTTGGGGACAACTGCCTTAGTCAATTAAGCTTGCTCCTTGACTTTATCAAGAACTTCCATTTCCTTTAGTCCTCTATCCTTTAAGACCATCAGCCTCCCTTCAGAAATCGCTTTCTTTCTTACTAAGATTACCCATGGATCAATATTTCAACCAAAGTCACTAGCAACCTTAACTTCCTATCCCCTTGACTTTTCAAAGCATTCAATTCACCTATCCCAAGCTAGGGAGAATTCCAATATATGCCGGTTCTCTTCTTTTTCTTGGCCGGCTAACACAGCTGATCAAACTGCATAACACCATTCATTTACAGTTTCCAAGTGCAGCTACGTTCTTAACAACTCTCAGAAAAGTCTCTTGTTTGTATTTTAATTCCTGTCCCCCTAAGATTGCCGTTTCAAACTTCGAATAACCTTCTTTAACTTGGGTTCTATGACGATTTCACATTAACTAGTTGAATAAGCTTCACAGTACCTCAATTGCTAGATCCTTAATTTTTTTGTCTTTGCCCTGGGTTACTTCTTCTGTCCTATTTTAGATGAGGATTTAGTCATCAGCCTTCTTAAGACCTCGCTCCTGTAATTTTCTTTCCACATGTGTAAAATTTAGTCAAGCCAGGCTCAGTGGCTCAGCCTGTAATCCCAGCGCTTTGGGAGACCGAGGCGAATGGAATGCCTGAACCTGCGAGTTCGAGACCAGCCCAGGCAACTTGGCGAGACCTCATCTCTACAATAAAATGAAAAAATAGCCAGGCGTGGAAGCACATGCCTGTAGTTCTAGCTACTTGGAAGGCTGAGAGGGAAGGATTGCCGGAGCCTAGCAGGTTGACCGTGGGGTGGCCGTGAGCGTGCTGTGCCACTGCACTCCAGCCTGGGCAAAGAAATGAGACTCCAACTCAAAAACAAAAAACAAAACAACAACAACAACAACAAAAACCTTAATCAATTCCTAATCTCTCTTTAAATCTCACAGATGTAAAAAAAAAAAAAAAATTCCCAAACAAAGTAACAGGCTGGGTGTGATGGCTCACACTTGTAATCCCAGCACTTTGGGAGGTCAAAGCAGTAAGACTGCTTGAGCCCAGGAGTTTGAGACTAGCCTGGGCAACATAGCAAGACTTTGTCTCTACAAAAAACAAAAAGATTAGCCAGGTATGATGGCACAGCTATAGTTCCAGCTTCTGAGGAAGCTGAGGTGGAAGGATCGCTTGAGTCCAGAAAGTCAAGGCCTGTGGTGAGCCGCAATCATGCCACTGTACAGAGTGAGACCTCTGTACAATCATGCCACGGCAACACTGAGACTTCCACTCAACAACAACAGTCTCTCTCACTCTCCCACATAGCTATAAGTACAGTCTATATCATTTACCTGTAATTCAGGGTTTCTCAGACATTAACAAATATCCCCGGGGGGCCTAAGTCTTCAACCACACCACCCTCATCCTCATTGAGGTTCACTTTTCCAGTCCACTGAGATTTGCTTTCCTCATCCCTTCTGTCCTCTGCACTAAAAGTGTCCTCAGTAACTTTACCAATTTGCCATTTGTCAGGTCCTGTTCAGCAGATTTTGTGATTTTTTAATTTAAGTCCCAATCCTCAGGAATTCTCTTATGACAAATTACAAGTTTCCCACTCACCCTTAATTTAGCAAATCACCAACTCCTGGTCATTGTTGTATCTTTCCACTACTTATCCTCAGAATTCCTTTCGGATTCTTCCTTCTCTGACCATCTCTGAGATTTTTTTTCTATTCCTAACTTTATCCTATATGTCTTCATTTTCTTTGAATAGTTTCATTTATGCCTAGGACTTAATTCTAACATATTCAATAATAACTTTCAAATCTATTTTCTTCTTTTTTTATTTTTTGGAGACAGTCTCTGTTGCCCAAACTAAAGTGCAATGGTGTGATCACAGTTTACTGTATCGTCAAACTCCTGGGCTCAGCTGATCCTCCCACCTCAGCCTCCTGAATAGCTAGAACTACAGGCATGTGCCACCGTGCCCAGATAATTTATTTTTTATTTTTTCAGAGACAAGATCTCACTATTTTGCCCAGGCTGGTCTCAAACTCCTACCTCAAGTGATCCTCCCACCATGGTCTCCCACAGTGCTGGGATTACAGGCATGAGGCATCATGATTCTCTATGAGCTCTAGTCTAAAATTTTCAACCGGGTACTGAACATTCTACAGATACCAGAAACGCAACTTATCCTAAACTCAACTCATTTTCCTGAAGGAAGGAGAGATATATTTTCCCTCCGGTGTCCTTTAGTTAATGACACCTTCATCTATCCAGTCACTCAAGTCAGAAAAGGTAAGCATACTCTTCCATAAGTCATCCTTAACTGGTGACATACAATCCATCCTCAAATCTTTCCACCAAATCTAGGTAAATGTTCCTGAAATCTGTTCTGGAATGCTGCTCTTGCTTCCTCCTGATAAAATCCTATTCATCTATCAATGGACATCCCACCTGGGAAGACCCTTCGCAGGAGGTTAAATGATTCCTTGTGCTGTGATCCTGAAACAATTGTGCATACCTTTATTTCTGTACTTATATAATTATTTTACACTTTCATCTTCCACCAGACTAGGAGCTTCTTGAAGTCAGAGGCTGTGTCCTATACATATATATATCCACTAGATGTATACACGGCAGGAACTGTTCTGGGTTTTAAGAAAGAAATAAAACAAGACTCTGCTCTACATTCCAACTGAAAGAGAAAATGTTAAGAAGAAACAAGTAATATGAGAGCTGGTGATAAGCGCTATGGAGAACAACAAGCAGAGTGAGTAGGAGAGGGAGAGGGAAAGGCAGGACTGTTTTTATGAAATAGCCATGAAAGTCTAACAGGTGACATTTGCACAACTGTCTGAAAGAAGTGAGGTTAGAGGTCATATCACTTCCTTCCCAGCAATTAGTTTAGTGTCTGGCTCATGGTGGAGACTCAGCAGATGTTTGCTAAGCAAATGAATTAAAAACAAGTATATTTCTTCCTTTTTTTTTTTTTGAGTTGGACTCTCACTCTTTCACCTGGGCTGCCCTGCAGTGGCATACTCACAGCCACCGCATCCTCGCCCTGCTGGGCTCAGGTGATCCTTCCGCCTCAGCCCTCCAAGTAACTGGAACTACAGGCATGCACCATCATGTTCAGCTAATTTTTCTTGATTTATTGTAAAAATGAGGTCTCGCCAAGTTGCTCAGGTTGGTCTTGAATGGGCTCAGGAAATTCTCTCACCTCAGCCTCCCAAAGTGCTGGGATTATAGGTGTGAACCACCACACCTGGCTAGGACTATCACTATTACAATGATCATCTTTTTACTAACTGGATTGATGAGTCACATGCTTTCAATACAGACTCACTGGAGAGCAATCAGGAAATAAAATGGGACTATCCAGCAAGGTGGTGTCTGTGATCAAGCTCTAAAGTTATGGAATCACTAAAAAAAGATAGTTGAATTTCTATGAAATCAACTTTTAAAAATTGCCCTGATTTGATCATTATACACTGTATACTTGCATTGAAACACCACACTGCAACTCATAAATATGTATAATTATTACATCAATTATGATTTTTATATTTAACTTTTAAAAAGACAGCTAAAAAATATCACCTAAGTTCAGGGTTGCCTCTGCAACAACATTTCTACAGAGGTTTTTCCAGAGAAGAAATTAATATTCTGAAGAACATTAATACTCTATGTGCTTTTCTTGACATTTTTTACCTATACAGTCCCATCTGTTCAGTAGCTCCAATTAGTTATCTTAAGTTCTAGATTTCATATTTTTTAAAAATGTTTTTACTAACCTTAATATTTTTTTGAAATCAGTTATTTTTTGACTGATTAACTTCATGCACTGTGTCTTTCAAAGTTTTGAAATCTACTAAAAACTGAATTTCTGACAATGCCTGCTTTAATCCATTTGAATTTCCTGCATTTTAGATTACTATAAACAAGATTTTATTTTTTTACCCTTTAATCTAGCTTGACCACTTTACCATTTTATTTTATAAAGAGGATGTCCAAAGTCCTAGGTAGTCCAGGATTACCATATTTTTGTTATTATTGTTCTAGCTTGCTCACTTAGCAGCTAAGTAAAATTTGATTTCTAAATCAAAAAAGCGTTACTGTCACTTTGTCTTAGAGAGACTGACAGGAAAAGGCAAAAGAAAAGTAGGAAGGTAGTAGAGAACTTGTTTTCTTCCTTAAAACCAGAAGTACAGATACTAACATGCTAAATTTTGCAGCTTTGGAGACAGTTATTTTGGAAGAGCGTCACATTAAGGGGGTGGTTATCATAAGAGACATCCCAGTGCACCTCTCTTTATTCAATACGTTTACTCAACCAACATTTCAGCCCCCACTACATATACTAGGTACTTACTAGGCACTGAAGATTCAGCAATAAAAACAACTTCCATCCTTAAATATCTGTGCTGAAAGTAATGCATAAAAACATTCTTCTCTGTAAACATACTGAACAGTCTAAGTATGTAAGAAAATTTTACTTTACAAACTCTAATAGTCAATCTTTGTCACTGTTCTGTTTCCCCAATCAGTTTTGTGCTGCTGCCACACCTCCCTAGAATGGTATGCCAAGAGGCAGAAATTCTCTGTTTACCACATGGCATGAACAGTCACTCAGATTAACTGTCTCTGAAATATGAGGAAGAATTTTCTAGTAGAGAATTAGAGAAAAGGTCTATGAACACCTTTAACTAATTATGAAACTCCAAACAATCCACTCTATCTTGTATAAAACATCCTTTCACCATTTGAAAACAGTCATTACTTTATCCCTAAGCATCTCTTTCAAGCAAAAGTTTCAAGCTCTCTCAATATTGTTAAAGGATACCTGCTCACTGGGCAGGGTGGCTCACATCTGTAATCCCAGCACTTTGGAAGGCCAAGATGGGAGAAATGCTTGAGTCCAGGAGTCTGAGGCCAGCCTGGGCAACACAGTAAGATCTTGTCTCTACAAAAATAAAAAAATTAACCAGGTGTGGTAGCACGCACCTGTAGTCTCAGCTACTGGGGAGGCTGAGATGGAATGACCACTTGAGCTCAGGAAGTCAAGGCTATAGTGAGCCATGCCCATGACATCGCACTACAGTCCGGGTGACACAGTGAGACCTTTACTCAAAATAAGTAAATAAATATAAATTTAAAATGCCTATCATAAGTCAAAATTTATATATATTCTGGCCATCACTTCCTTTATAGCTGAGATCCCAAGTATTTTGACCATGTCCTACTTAGTCAGAAGACCATATTTGCTCATCTGACAACCAGAGAAGAACAAAATAAATATTATGAAGTTAACTTGTTACTAGCAACATACAGAATCACTTATCATCTTTATGCATGTATATGTATGTATGTATATGTATATAAGTTATGTATATAAGCTTATATATTTTAAATTAGGAAATACTGCCCATAATAGCAAACTAAAAATACCTTTGTAATCTCATCATAACCAACACTTTAATAAGAGGAATACATGGCCAGCAAATCATTCAATGATATACAAGCTAATTGGGCTCATACAGAAAAATGGGTATTTTATATTTGAACCACAGTACATATATGTGAAAAGCAAGCCGGGCTTGGTGGCTCAGCCTGTAATCCCGCGCCTTTGGGAGGCTGAGGTGAATGAATTGCCTGAGCCCGTGGGTTCGAGATCCGCCTGGGCAGGCGAGACCTCATCTCTACAATAAAATAAAAAAATTAGCCGGGCATGGTAGCGCACGCCTGTAATTCCGGCTACTCAGAAGGCTGAGGCGGAAGGATCGCAGGAGCCCAGCAGGTGGAGGCTGCGGTGGCCAGGAGTGGCCACTGCACTCCAGTCTGGGCGACGGAGTGAGACTCCAACTCAAAAAAAAAAGAAAAGCGGACCTACTAGAAAATTATATCCTAAAATACTATTGATATTGACAAAACAATATATCCAGGACACTGAACGCGGTCTTTTTTTTTTTTTTTTTTTTTTTTTGAGTCAGAGTCTCACTCTGTCACCCAGTCTGGAATGCAGTGGCACACTCACGGCCACCGCAGCCTATACCTGCTGGGCTCAAGCAATCTTTCCGCCTCAGCCTTCCAAGTAGCTGGAACTACTGGCACATGCCACCATACCCGGCTAATTTTTGGATTTATTATAGAGATGAGGTCTTGCCGAGTTGCCCAGGCTGGTCTTGAACCCGTGAGCTCAGGCAATCCTCTCACTTTGGAACTCCAAAGTGCTGGGATTATAGGTGTAAGCCATCGTGCCTGGCTGAACATGAGCATCATTTTAAGGGCTTTTCCAAAACCCAGCAGGCAGAAGAAAAAGCCCAAGTCCTATCCAGTTGGGAATCTATTAAGAGACTCTCCCCATACTTAAGAGTAACTAGAAATAACGTCCCCATCAACCTGAGTCTACCTTTTTGCTGAGTAGAGTAGGAAAGGAAGGAGGTAGAAGGAGGACAGAGGAATGAAGATAATGACAGGAGAAAGAGAAAAGGAAGGAGGAGGAATAGAGAACTTAGTAGCTATGGAGGATAGAGTAAGAAAATCTAACACATTACTTTATCGGGGCCCCAGGAAGAAGAGAAGAATGCATTAGGAAACAGCTAATATGTAAAGAGATGCTGGCTGAAGATGATCTAAAACTGATGAAAGACATCCATCCACAATCACAAGAGTATTTGCCTGGGAACTCATCACTGGCCTAGCAGAGACTTTCTTAGATCTGTGCTGCAGTTTGAGGCCCTTCCTGCCAATTCTTCCTTTCCTCTCTTCTTTCATAGTGGGGTCAGTGATCTGAAGTTTTCCCCTGTACTCTCTGGTCTCGTCTTCTTTATCCTTTACGGTCATTTCTCTCAATAAATCTTTTGTATGCCTCATCCTCTTGGCATCTGTTTTGTCTTGGTGTCTGCTACTCAGAGGACCCAAACTAATATAACAATTATCAAAAAGACCAAGGTCCTCCGTTAGTTGAAGGCAATCCTTGAAAAAAGATGCAGAAATTCTAATTAAATTGAAATCTGAATCTGGTGACATATTAAAAGCATCATACATTATAAACTAGCTTGGTTTAGCCCAGTAATGCAAGGCTTGTTTAACCTATGAAAACTAGTTTACTATATTAAGAGATTAAGGAAGAAAATCAAAGGATTATCCTAAAGGGTGTGGTGGCTCTTGCCTATAAATCCCAGCACTTTGGGAGGCTGAGGTGAGAGGACTGCCTGAGCTCAAGGGTTCAAAGAGACCAGCCTGGGCAACTTGGCAAGACCTGTCTCTACAATAAATCAAAAAATTAGCCAGACGTGGTAGCGCGTACCTGTGGCTCCAGCTAGTTGTAAGTCTGCGGCAAAATAAATCAAAAAATTAGCCAGACATGGTAGCGTGCACCTGTGGCTTCAGTTAGCTGTAAGTCTGAGGCAGAAGGATCACCTGAGTCCAGCAGGTCAAGGCTGCAGTGGCCATGAGCGTGCTACTGCATTCTAGCCTTGGTGACAGAGTGAAAAACTTCACAGAGGGGGTAAAAAAAAGAGGATTATCCCAAAAGATACAGACCAATTCAACATTCATTCATGGGAGGGACACACCACATTCATAGATAGGAAGATTCAATATTTCAAACATTCTAATATTATAAATAATATAAAATCTATCAAAATTACAATATGATTTTTTTGTAGGTGTAGAAACTGAAAACCTGATTCTAAAACTTACATAATACTGCAAATGAACAAAAATAGCCAAGCCAATCTTGAAAAGCAAAACTGTAAAATTCACTCATGACCAATGGAATAGAATAAAGGTTCTATTTTTTTCTGTATAGTCAGAAAGCAAACATTTAGGCTTTGTGGGGCACATGGAGTCTCTGTCACATACTTTTTTTAAAAAAAATTCTGTAATAAATATAGAACTATTCTTAGTTTAAAAGCTGCTCAGAAACAAACCATAGGCCAATCCCTGGAATAGAAGACAGTCCAGAAGCAGACCTACACACATATAGATACTTTATGATCAAGGTGCCATAGAAAAGTAAATATCTACATGGGAAAAAAGTTAATCTTGGCATCATATCATATGTAAAAACAATCAATTATAGGCGAATAGCAGGCTTAATGATGAATAATGCATCTTAAAGATAACACAAGAGGATATCTTCTTAACCACGGAGTGGAAGATTTCTTCAACAGGATTCAAAATATTAAGCATAATAGACTGATAATTTAGGTAACATTAAAATTAGGAACTTCCATTTATCAAAATTCCTAAAGTAAAAGGCAAGTCATAGACCAGATATCTGCTATACAGCTAAAAATGTTCTCATCCAAAATGTTTAAGGAATGCCTACAAATTAATAATAAATAAGGACTGACAGCTAAAATCCAATTAAAAGATAGTCACATTAATCTTTGAGAAATCTAAAAGCCATAATCCATACAAATGTACATCAATCAGAATGACTAAAATTAAAAAGACTGACCAATACTAAGTGTTAGTGAGTATATGGGGCAGCTGGAACTCTCAAACTGTTGGTGAGTGGGTAAATGGGTATAATCACTTTAGAAAACTGTTCAGCAATATCTTCTAAATGTGTTGGTATGCACACATATGACTCAGCAATGCCACTCCTAGATATACATACACACTAGAAATGAGTACATATGAGACAAGACTCCTCCTCCCCCCAAGAAACCAGAATTACTTTTTGGAGGGCGGGTCCCTTGTAATAATCTTCCCTTGCTAGGTAAGTGTTCTAGGAACCCATCAGCATCAGTGCACTAGCTAATGTTGTTGTGAGAGGCTGCGTTCGGCTTCAGTGAACTTTTTTTGGATGGAGATTCTTTCAACACATTTGTCCATTTCATAACGGGTAATTTATGAGTGCACCTGCCCACATCACTGAGTGTTCAGCAGTTTTTGACCAAAAACAGCATGACCCCCATGACCCACCCTCCCTATTTACCAGATTGTGCCCCAAGTGACTTTTTTTTTTTGTTTCCCCAGATGAAAAAAGTTCTCAAAGGGAAACATTTTGCCGATGTGGAAAAAGTGAAACAAAAAACAGTAGAAGCACTAAGAAGCATCAAAACTGATGAACGCAAAAACTGTTTTGAGCATTGGAAAAAGTGTCTTGATAGGGGTATTGTGTCAAACGAAGAGTACTTTGAAGGTGACTAAAGTTTAAATATGTAAGAATATGTAATATTTAATAAGTTCCATTTTGGGGGCCCCCCTCTAGTGTGTATAAAAGTACATGTACAAGAATGCTCAGAGCTGTATTTTTAGAAATAACTAAACACTGGAAAAAATGTCACTGTCCATCAACAGGGGATTAAGTAAACTTTATATATTCTTTTGTTTTAAGTCAACTTTACAAAGGCATAATATACATAAAATACACCCATTTTAGGTGTACAGTTTGATAGTGTTGACAACTGTACATATACATGTAACTGCCAGAACAATCAAAATATAGAACATTTCCATCATGCCAAAAAGTTCACTTGTACCCACTAGATGCAATCAATTCAGGCAACCACAGACCTGTTTAGATTTGTATTTCCTGAAATAGCATATACATGAAATCAGATAGTATGTATTCCTTTGTGCTTGGCGTCTTTCACTCATCAGGATGTTTTTGAAAGAGGCTGGGGATGGTGGCCCATGCCTATAGCCTCAGAACTTTGGGAGGCTGAGGTAGGAGAAGTGCCCAGAAGTTCAAGACAAGCCTAGGCAACATAGCAAGACCCTGTCTCTAAAAAATAAAAAATAAATAAATTAATTAACCGGGCATGCCTATAGTCCCAGCTACTCGGGAGGCTAGGATGAAAGATTGCTTGAGCCAAGGTGGTTGAGGCTGTAGTGAGCCGAGATCATGCCACTACACTCCAGCCTAGATGACAGAGTGAGACAATATCAAGAAATTGAAAAGGCAATCTATATAATGGGAGAGAATATATGCAAATCGTATCTGATAAGGTTCTAATAACCAAAATATATAAGAAACTCTTACAACTCAACAACAAAAAAGACAAATCAATTAAAAAGTGAGGAGTGGACTTAGACACTTCACCAAAGAAGACATACAAATGGCCAACAAGCACACAAAAAGATGCTCAAAATCTTTAAGAAAATGCAAAACAAAACCACAATGAGATACCACACTTCCCTATAACATAAAAATGGAAAATAACATATATTGGTGTGGATGTAGAAACATCGGAACCCTCATACACTGCTCCTGGGGATGTAAAGGGTGGAGCCACTGTGGAAAACAGTCTGTCAGTTCCTCAAGATGTTAAACAGAATCACATCATGAATCAGCAACTCTACTTCTAAGTATATCCCTAGAGAACTGAAAACCAGAACTCGAAACAAATATTTGGATATACATGTTCACAGCAGCAATATTCACAACAGCCTAAAAGGTAGGAACAGCCCAAATGTCCATCAATGAATGAACAGATAAATTGCCATATATACAAACAATGGGATAGTATTTGCCCATAAAAAAAAAAAAAAAAGAAAAAATGAAGTCCTGGGGCCAGGCTTAGTGGCTCAGCCTGTGATCCCAGTACTTTGGGAGGCCGAGGAGAGAGGATTGCCTGAGCCCGTGGGTTCAAGACCAACCAGGGCAACTTGGTAAGACCTCATCTCTACAATAAATTTAAAAAAAAAAAGATTTCTTTCACAGGACTTTGGAAGTATTATAATGAGAGAAAAAGGCAGAGAAAGAAGATATAGTGAGGGTTGTACCTTATAAAGTGGTCAGCTCATGAGAAAATTGTGTATAATCAAAATTAACTGTAAGCATCTTTTAGATCATCCATTAAATATTAGAGTTTAGGCTTTGGAAGTTCAAAAATGCAAAATTCTGTTGTTGTTATTACTCTTTACATTTAGAAGTTTTCCAAGTCCCAATTCTGGTATCTGTGGAACCCTGACTGTCTTATAGTTCTTGTTTTTAAATGTGGAGATGCTCTGTTGTTTTCTTAGAATTAACACATTCGTCCTGAGGTAACATGAAGGAGGTTTCTGTTTCTTGCCACTATTATAAAATTCTAGCATAGACTACAGAGCTGTTAAGTCAGATACAGTTGCAATCACAATACAAATTTTTACTACTGAGAAAATTTATAGAATTCCCAGTTACGGATGGGCATGGTGGCTCATGCCTATAATCTCAGCACTTGGGAGGCCAAGGTGGGAGGACTGCTTGAGCCGAGGAGTTTGAGATCAGCCTGGGCAACACAGCGAGACTTTATCTCTACAAAAAAAGCAAAAAAATTGGTTGGATATGGTGACATGAGCCTGTGGTCCTAGCTAGTCGGGAGGCTGAGGTGAGAGGACAACCTAAAACCAGGAGGTCAAGGTTATGGTGAACCGTGATTGTGCCGCTGCACTCCAGCTGCATGACAGATTAAGACACTGACTCAAAAAATGAAATAAAATACTAGTTACTTTTTTCCCGCTTTTAACAAATTTTAATGTCAAAAGTCATTTAAGTACCTTAACAAAATGGCATACACCATTTTAGAACAGTGAAAAATGTCCCTACAACTAAACAGAATAGAAAGAAATCATAGTGATTACTGACTCAATCATTCTTATTTTGATTATTTATGAATATTTTCTCCAGAGATTTAGGGGACAACATGATGTCATCATTATCCACAAGAAATCATTATCATCAAAAAATATTTTTCTACTTAAATGACTTTTTTCTTCTATATTTGCATCATAGTACAGAAAACTAACCAACAAGAAAGAAATAAATTTAAGAACATAAGAGAGTACACACATAAAAATATGAGAAACATAACAGAATGCAAAACTTGGATAAGTAATTAGAAAATTAAGTTGCAATAGAGATTTTGCTAAATTGCCAAAAGGAAAGAACATCAAAACAAAACCTTTCACTGTTTCACAGAATTTTGGCATTATAACAGGATCCCTTAGGAGTTTGAATACAATTCTGGTAATTTCTCTCCAATGACTCTAGACTTTTGACTCTGATCTTTACACTAGAGGCTGGGACTCTACTAAATTGTGTAGAAAAAATTCTACACAAAAAGGATTTTGTAATCTCAATATGCCAGAAAATAAGTTTTAAAAGGAAATGAGCCTATAACATAATATCATAACATTACATTGAATTAAAATAAACTATATATATAATTTATCTGTGAAAAGGCTATATTCTAAAAAAATATATAAATAACTGTTTAGAAGTCAAAAGAAATTTTTTCACATCTAGTATAGTCTAATGGTTAATCAGTTGAGTTGAAATGACATTATGACTGTTATGCTGAAGCTGAACAGGCCTTTGTGGAGTGGCCTGTGACCCCAATTTATCAATTGGGATGACAAAAGCAAAGCAAGTCTTGGGAAGCAAAGGTGCAATCAAGGGAGGTGAAGTACCAATAACTCCATAAACTCATTAGCTCTCCAGGTCCACTGCTAGCCAGGTGCTGAAATTGGGTGGTAAGTGATAGTTGCTCCTATAAGGTGTTCAGAGCCTCTAACCCTGGGAACTCCTTGTCCTTTAAGTAAACTCTTTATCCTTAGGTGTTCACAAATATGGGGCACGTTCCCTTGTTTTTAACTTTCTCAATGCAGCGTTCACAGAACTAATTTCGGAATATATGAAACATACCTTCTATTTATGCAGTGGCAATGATCACAGCTCACCGCACCCTCAATCTCAGAAGGTTCAGGTGATCCTTCTGTCTCAGCCTCCCAAGTAGCTGGGACTACAAGCCCATGCCACCACACCTGGCTTATTATTTTTTTTAATTTTTTGTAGAGATGAAAGCTCGCTATGTTGCCTAGGCTGGTCTTGAACTCCTGGGCTCAAGTAATTCTCCTGCCTTGGCCTCCCAAAGTGCTGAGATTACAAGCATGAACCACTGCAATCAGAGTTCATCTACTAACTCTTTACTCTAAACAAGTCAAACTATTTTTTAAGACAGAATTATTTTTAAAACAAAATTAAAGTAATGAGGAAGAAAACTTAAAAAGATGCCAAGAGTAGTAAGATGGCGGAGTTAAAAGAAGACAGACTTAAGAGTTAGACACAACAGATGTGGAAGTCCATTTCTATCACTTATTAGCTGTGTGATCTTGGGCAAGTTACTTTACTGCTTTTCACCCTCAATTTCCTCACCCACAAAATAGGAGTAGTAGGCTGGGACGGTGGCTCACGCCTGTAATCCAGCACTTTGGAAGGCCCAGGTGAGAGGATTGCCTGAATCCACGGCTTCGAGATCAGCCTGGGCAACTTGAATCTACCATAACTCAAAAAATTAGCTGGATGTGGTGGTGTGTGCCTGCAGTTCCAGGTACTTGGAAGGCTAAGGCAGAAGGATCACCTCAGCCCAGCAGGTCGAAGCTGCAGCAGCTAAAAGCGTGCCAGTGCACTCCAGCCTGGGTGACAGAGTGAGACTGCAACTCAAAAAAAAAAAAGGAATAGTATCTCACAGGTAATAGGGTCTCAGAGTGAGGACTGAACAGATGATAACATGGATGACAATGACTGGTATAGGTTAAGTCTTAATCATATGCTCATTTCCACCATGAGCTCCCCAACCCCCCAAAATCAAGTACTTTCTTTTTCTTCCAAGTACATGACAAGCATATTATAAACCAATTTCTCCAGGGCTCTCATACCTTTTCATATTCTTCTTTTCTCAGGAAGAAAAAATATAAATCTTTTGAACTTTACAAATATCTTACTTTGATGCACCTTGCATTAGAGGGGATAAAATACTTGAATTTCTATTTCTCTCATTTTAAAGCCTTAGCTTTCTATATTTTAAATTTACCTTTCTATCAGTCTTTTAACTTACTAACTTTGTGTTAACCTAGCTTCTAATTACTGTCTCCCTCAATCTATGAGAGCTCTCTTTGTTATTGTTTCCATAGTATCAGTATTTATTTTATTTTAAAGTTGTGGGGTATAAGTCAGGATTGCGTATGTAAGTGGCCAGGTACAGGTGAAGTTTTGGGTCTCCCACTGGACCTCATTTCGCCTGGATTAGGATTAGGCACCCTTGTTGATGTTACGATGAGACTTCTGATGTTAGATTTTTATTATAATTCAATTACACTTGACTCTTGAACAACACAGGTTTAAACTTCTCAGGTCCACTGGTGAGTGGATTTTTTTCAACCTAATATGGATGGAAAACACAGTATTCACAGGATGTGAAATCCATGTTTTGTATATGTGGGTTCCATAGGGAAGACTTGGGAATACATGGCCAGTTCTGGAACCAACTCCCTACCCCTCACCACCCACCGTATATCAAGAAACTTTTGTCTTTACCTTCTTTACGGACTGTTTTCATTTAGTCATTTTATCTTCTAATTGTTATCATATTAAACCTATATTTTCTTATACAGCAATATAATCTTTTTCTTACTTAGACTAATTCCTTAATCAATAGCATACAATGCCGGTAGAGCAACAGATAATTTAACCTCAAACTACAACAGTAACTCAATTCAGATCAAAAGTTCAGTTTTTTTGTAAGGGATAATAATCATTTAAAAAAATCACTGGTTATGTAGTCTTGAACATCCATTCTTCTAAATGGTTTGGTGTCATTGGATCAAGCCAGACTCACGGGGACTTCTACCCTTAGACCACATTGTTTTGGCACCTATCATTTTAAACCAGAATTTCTCAACATTGGCACTACTAACACTTGGGGTCAGATTATTCTCTGTTGTGGTGTCTTGTGCATTGTAGGATATTCAACAGCACCTCTGGCTTCTAGCACACTCCAATGCCAACAGCATACTCTCCAGCCCCCAACTATAGCAACAAAGATGTCTATACAGACACTTGGGGAGCAATACTGTCACCAGCTAATAAGTGCTTTAAGCTGAATGGAAACTTGGGGTTTTGAAGTCAACTTATAATCAAGAATCACTTTAAAAACAGTCACAGGAAAGAATGGTGTTAAGAATATTATCTACTGTGTTTACTCCCTGTTTCTCATCATGAGAGCCCATAGGAGAAATTTGTCTCAGACCTCAGTGCAAACAGTATGTTGTTTTCTTAACTAATGTGCATCCTTAACTAATTATGTTCTCATCTTTTCTATGGCTACTGGAAATTTCAAAAGCAAACTTACAGCCCATCCTTGAAAACAGAGTAGGACCTAAAGCATGAGCTTGTGGGTACTACTCAATCTCCCAAATGTCAGTTTCATTCAATTTTTTTTAACCATGTACTTTTTTAAGCTTATTTTTTTTCCTTACATGTATCTATTTCTGCATGTGGACCCAAACCCTTTTTGAATGAGATTAGGTACAAATCAATAAATACAATAGACAAACGATAATCTTCCCCAGCAGATCACGCCCTTCAATTCTACTTTATCTATCCTCTTCAAATCTCCTGCTAGAACTAGATCATCTAGTTTTCCCTCACAAATGTCTTCGTTTAGGTCGGGTGTGATGGCTCAGTCTCTAATCCAGCACTTTGGAAGGCCGAGCAAGAGGAGTGCCTGAGCCCAGGGGCTCAAGACCAGCCTGGGCAACTTAGCAAGACATCATCTCTACAAAAAAATACAAAACGGGCATGGTGGCGTGCACCTGTGGTTCTGGCTTCTTGGAAGGCCGAGGCAGAAAGATCACCTGGGTCTAGCAGATCCAGGCTGCCGTGGCTGGGAGCGTGTCACTGCACTTCAGCCTGGGCAACAGAGTGAGACTCCTCAAAAAAAAAAAGTCTAAGTTTACGCTCTTCAGCTAAAGCACATAACTAAATCCATTTGCTTTAGGCAAGCTACTTCAGATACATAATGATCTGCGTCAAGTTTTGTAACTACGTCCTTCTACATATATTTCCCCCATTCAAGAAATGAAAATCTAGATGTATGTCTGGTAAGTTGTCCAGGCATCAGCATATCAGCCTGCAGCATGACAAGAGAAGAGAAAACCAACATCCTCTCTTCTTTTGCTGATGCTGGTTTTATACATCTTCTCTTTCCCTGCTAAAGCTCATTTCTAACCCATGCCAAGTAGTATTTGGAATTCATCCAGAAGCCTGGTGCATGACAGATGGTGAGGCAGGGGTGGCTCATCTTGCATCAGTGACAACTGTGAAGAGTCCTACCTGGCTCTACAACCTGATATTACCGTTGACAGTCCCAAAAGATACCATTTTCCTCTCATTTTAACTCTTAATATAACCTTCCTAAGACCCCAAGTGGGCATTACAAAGGTCTACCAACAGGTGAGTGAATAACGATGTGTGGTCTGTTCACACAATAAAAAAAAAACTACCCAGCAAAAGGGGGAGGTGACCGTCAGTACCCACACATATAATATGGCGAATCTCAAAAATATTGTACTGTGCAAAAGACATGAGCATATACAAGGGGTATCCCCAAAATGGAATTTATTTATTAAAAAATTATGTACCTATTCTTATATGTTTAAACTTCAGTCACCTTCAAAGCACTCTGTTTGATGCTATACACCCTTCGAGATACCTTTTGTACTGCTCAACACATTTTTGAACTCATCAGTTTTGATGCCTTTCAGTGCTTATGGCATTTCTTTGTTTCATGTCTTCCACATCGGCAAAACATTTCCCTTTGAGGACTTTTTTTCATCCGGGGAAACAAACAGAAGTCACTTGAGGTGAGATTGGGTAGTGGAGCATGAGAGGCATGCCGTTTTTTAGTTAAAAACTGCTGAATACTCAGTGTGGTGTGGGCAAGTGTGCTCATAAATCACCCATCATGAAATGGGCAAATGCACTGAAAAAATCTCCAAAAAAATTCACTAAAACTAAATGCAGCCTCTCACAACAAAGCTAGCTGGTAACTGAGGCTTGATGGGTTCCTAGAACACTTATCTAGCGGGGGAAGCCTGTACTACAATTGGTCCACCCTCCAAAAAATAATTCCAGTTTTCTTGTGACCCCCCCCATCTTGTACAGTATTATTCCACATATAAGAAATCCCAGAAGAGGCTAAATCAATCTACAGTGACAGAAATCAGATTACGGATTGTCTAGAGTCAACAGAGCACAAAGCAGTACAAGGGCACTTTATGGAATAACGGAAAGATTGTTTTTTATATATCTTCATTGAGACAGTAGTTTCTATACCTTTTCCAAAGCTCACCAGACTGTCTTCTTAAAATAGGTGCAAATGTGGTATTCTTGCTAAAAATGCATAGCCCCAAACTAATGATGAGGAAATATCAGACAAACTCAAATTGCAGGACAGTCTACAAAATAACTGACCAGTAGTTTTCAAAAAATGTCAAGGTTATAAAATACAGGGAAAGACTGAAGAACTATCGCAAACTGGAGGAGACTAAGGGGACATAACAAGCGAATATAAAGTGGAATTCTGGAACAGAAAAGGGACAATAGTGGAAAAATTTTGGTGAAATCTAAATAAAGACTGTAGTTTAGAGAACAGCATCACACCAATGTTGATTTCTTAGTTTTGCCGATCATGCCTGGTATTGTACATTTTTAATATTGGGGGAGCTGAATGAAGAATATATGTAAACTCTCTGTACTATTTTTACAAATTGGTCATCTAAAATTACCTAGAAATAAAAGTTTTTAATGAGAGCATTTTGTTGTGTATAAATTTTAGCTCATTCAAGTTTATTTAAATTAAAAAAAACAAGAGTTAAGAAGATAACTCTATCTCCAGCCTAATTCTCCCTTTCAGCTCATTAAATAATGTTTAAATCAAGAGTAAGGTTAATTTGCAGTAATAACCCAAATCCTCTTCTTTCCAATATTTGAGTAATAAATCTAATTGATAAAATACATTGCATACCTTACCTAAAAGAATCACTAAATTTATAAAGATTACTAATTGAAATTAAAAAGTCAGAATTACATTCCTTGTAATCACCCACATAAACACGAATATATACTTAATAATAAAACCATCACATATTCAAATGATGAGACAATGGAATTCATAAAACTCTGAGAACTACAGTAAAAAAAAATATTTAATTCCTATGAATCTCACACCTAAGAACCATTACATATTTGAACTCCAAAAACTACATCATCTCATTTATTATTACTTGAAAAACAGAAAGATTTCAACACGAGGAAGCTGATAAAAAACAAACAAACCAGAAGACATAAAGTAGAAAACATTCAGAGACAAATTAAAAATTTTATAGCATACCTCCTTTGTTTCCATTTTCTTCATCCTACAAATAAAAAAATATATATCCATATATAAATACACATTTATAAACTCTTGTCAAGTCACAGCAGGGCTCAATTTAATTCAAATTGATCTCCCCAAAATGTGCCAATTACAATCTCACTAACAGTGCCTTTTGCCAGAAGGATGGAATTGTCACAAATCAAGAGAAGAGGCTATGCATAAAGTCAATTTAGGGGAGGGACATCTGGAGTTCAGTTTCAACATGTTGAGTGTGAGACTCTAGTGGAGTTATACACGTGGAGTTGTCAAATAGGCAGTTGGATAGATGAACCTAGAATTCAGGGGAGATGGCCGGTCATCACTTGGTGTACTATATACATAAATGTCCAAAGTGTCTATATTAATGGGTTGGTTCCAAATGGGTTGCTATATATTTTAAGTTCTTGTATTCAATTTTTAAGTTTATTTACTTGGTCTTGTTCATTACTACCAAGCTGTCTTGCTGCCATGTTATCCACCTCTAGCTGGGAAATCAGAAAAACAACCTTAAAAACTTATTATAGGCTGGGCATGGTGACACATGCCTATGATCCCAGCACTTTGGGAGGCCAAGGTAGGAAAATTCCTTGAGCCCAGAAGGTCAAGGCTGCAGTGAGCCATGAGTATGCCACTGCACTCCAGCCTGGGTAACAGGATGAGACTCTGACTCAAAAAAAAAAAAGTATTATAAAACATACTTATTCGAATATTTGCTGAGCCTCTACCATATGGAAGCTATCATATACTGCAGAAAGGAAAATAGATATTGAGTGAAGGGCTGATAATTTATTGTATAATTGTTGACCTTTATTTTGGTTGCCCCATTTTTTTTTTCCTTCTTCTGGTTATAAGCTCTGTTGTCAGACTAATAGGGTTGCCAGCTAAGTGACACAATAAAGACATTTTTGTATTAATTGTACATTTTATTGTACACTTTCTCACTTGCAGGACTAGATTATTTAGGGGGAAATACACAATATTAAAGTTTTTAAAATTACTTTAAAGTCAATTGATAAACTTCCACGATTAAAATAGAAAAGATGGCAATAAATATTTTCTATGTAAAATTTGCAAAGTTGAGATCTATTTGCAAGAACATCGGTATTAAATAACAACAACTACAATGACAATATCCATGCTCAGTGTTTTACAAGTACAATTTCATTTAATCATCACATTAGCTGGGAGGAAGGTACTATTATGGTCTATCAGACTTATTCAAGGTCACAGAGCTAACAAGAGGTAGAAGTGGGATTCAAACTCAGGCTCTTTTGACACCAGTGATCATGCTGTTAACAATCATAGCAGGTCCTCAAATAACATCATTTCATTCAACATCAGTTAAGCTGTAACAGCGATGAGAAAAATTGTATTCCCAGCTGGGGCCACTGTGTGGAGCTTGCAATGTTCTCCTCGTGCCTGCGGGGGTTTCTTCAGGTCCTCCAGCTTCCTCCCACATCCCAAAGACATGCATACCAGTTCATGCAAATGTGAGTGGGTGTGAGTGGACCCTGTGATAGACTGGCATCCTGTCCAGGGTTAGGTCCCGCCTGGCACCCTGAGCTGCTGGGATAGGCTCCAGTCACCCTCAAACCCTGGACTTGTTTTTACTAATCTTTCTAAATGTATGCATAGCTCACATTTATTTCAATGTTCAATATTGGAAGTGTTTCGGTCTTTATTTAGACATTTGGTGATGTTTTTATCACCAGAAATATGTCACATAAACTCTTATTTATATCAGTTAGCCAGTGGTAAAACTGGTTTCATTATACATCATTTTGCTTGAAGTCTCAGTTTCCAAAACCTGCCAAAAATGTTAAGTGAGAACTTACTGTATTTTGTTACTAAAATATCCAGAAATATTTTCCAATAATAATAATATATATTAATCTGTGCTTAGTAAAAATCATCTTATAAAAATTATACTATCTATGTGTTCACCATGGCTCAAAGCTATTATTCAAACAAAACAAAAAGACAAAACAATACTCAACCCCAGTGTAGTTACCAAGTGCTCTCATATATGACCTCATATGTAAGCAATACTATTTTAGCCTTTCATTTTTTTGAGTCAGAGTCTCACTTTGTCACCCAGGCTGAAGGGCAGTGGTACACTCACGACCACCACACAGCCATGACCTGCTGAGATCAGGTGATCCTTCCACCTTAGTCTTCCAAGTAGCTGGAACCACAGGCACATGCCATCGCACCTGACTAATTTTTTGATTTACTGTAGAGATGAAGTCTTGCGAAATTGCCCAGGCTGGTCTCGAACCCCTGGGATCTGGCAACCCTCTCATCTCTGTCTCCCAAAGTGCTGGGATTACAGGCGTAAGCCACCATGCCTGGCCTAGACCTTTTTTTTTTTTTGAGTTGGAGTCTCACTCTGTCGCCCAGACTGGAGTGCAGTGGCTGCTCCCGGCCACCGCAGCCTCCACCTGCTGGGCTCCGGCGATCCTTCCGCCTCAGCCTTCCGAATAGCCGGAATTACAGGCACGCGCTACCACGCCTGGCTGATTTTTTGATTTATTGTAGAGATGAGGTCTCGCTGCCCAGGCGGGTCTTGAACCCACGGGCTCAGGCAATCCACTCACCTCAGCCTCCCAAAGGCGCGGGATTACAGGCTGAGCCACCGAGCCCGGCTTGGCCTAGACCTTTTAAGATCAAGTAGATTCTTAAGGAATCTAGCCAGCAGTTTTACAGGGACTTCAGAAATTTTAATTCCAAAGATAGCAATTATTCATAATCCTTAGAAGCCATTAAGTACTTTTATTTCATATATTTATTGAGTTGGAGTCTCACCTGTCGCCCAGGCTGATGTGCAGTGGCACGCCCACGGCCATTGCAGCCTCGACCTGCTGGGCTCAAGCAATCCTTCCCCTCAGCCTCCAAGTAGCTGAACTACAGGCGTATGCCACCACACTTGGCTAATTTTTTTATTTACTGTAGAGATGAGGTCTCACCAAGTTGCCCAGGCTGGTCTCGAACCCATGGGCTCAGGCAATCCTCTCACCTCGGCCTCCCAAAGTGCTGGGATTATAGCTGTGAGCCAGAGTATCTGGCCGCCATTAAGTACTTTTAAAAAGCTTGTCTAATAGGACATTTTACTGGAAAGTTGTATTTTACAAAAATATAATTAAAATTGTGGTCTCTAGATACAAATACACTACTTTTTCAAACACAGTTTTGGATTCACAGACATTAAGAATTAGAAAATAATTTCTGACCTTCTAGTTCAATGCCCTCAAATTAAAATGAAAATCTAGAGCCCAAAAGAAGGTAAGTGGCCTGGTCATGGACCCACAACTTCTAAATTTCATTATTTCCATTATATTATTAAATAAGAGTTAAACATCAGGCATTCATACTGGTCAAGTTCAAATCCCAGGTCTACTTCTCATCTATTATACGGTCCAGATCAGTTTCCACATCTGTTAGATGGGACTAATAAGACTACCTACTCCATAGCATTCTGATGTGGATACCATGAGTTAACACTCAGAAAGAACAGTAAAGAACATGAAGTCAAGTACTCAGTGTCAGCTGCAATTACAATTATTCCAGACTGTCTTTCCAGGTCGTGCCACCATCCACTGAAGCACGTTAATGTCATTCATTCTGAAGAGAGCTGTGTTTTTAAATTCTGACTTGTTATAGCATTACAAAACTGCAAGTTAGGTACTGTTCTAATTCTGCTAATTTTCTGTAACTGTCAGAAAATTTTAGTGAACTATTTCGTCTGCAGACTCTGCCTGGAAAACTCACCACCTTTCTAGATAACAGAAAACCAGTTATGTATTAGAAAAAGTAGCATGAAGTCTAGAATTAGAAGTCCTTGAAAAATAGATTTGGAGTTGAAAATCAGTATATTCTCTCAGAATCTATTAAAGTTTTTGTTCTAGAAGGTAGAAGAATATCTAAAAAAAGAAAAAGAATATAATAAAAATGCAAAGGTTATCCTAAATCCTTTTGAGATAGAAAAAAAACAGGAGACAAGAGTGAAAGGAAGACAAAGAAGAGATAGGAATAGCTTTGTGCTTTTCTTCAAGTTACTTTAATTATTTCTCTTACCTTATATGAAAATTGAATTGCAGACTCTGGGGGATAAACAATAAAATGCCTTAATGTAAAACCAAAGCCTTGCGATGTTCTTTTCAAGAGAACTGTTTTAGGACCTGGCCAGGAGAATGTTTCATCTTCGGACGGTGATACAGTTTCACTTTGTTCCTTTCCATCTTTACTTTTTGAGACCTAAAGTGAAAAGATATTTAAAAGTTAACTATATAGCACAATATACTTCCTCACTTAGAAAAAATTACATGTAAAAATACCCAAGCGCCATATTCTGATACCTGAGTTACATGTAATACAACAAATCATGCAGTCATCAAAGACTAAAAGTTTTTCTAAAAAACGATGTTACAAAAAATTAGTCAGAAGCAAGAAAGAACTCTCAGAAAATAGAAATGTAATTGCTATAGTTAAAAATGCAACAGAAGGAATGAAATCTATCAAGGAAGTTTTGTA
This sequence comes from Cephalopachus bancanus, assembly GCA_027257055.1. NCBI lineage: Eukaryota > Metazoa > Chordata > Mammalia > Primates > Tarsiidae > Cephalopachus > Cephalopachus bancanus. The sequence goes on along the minus strand of JAPVLO010000015.1, from coordinate 7,191,647 downwards.
GAGCACTAACTAGGGACTAAGAAACTATAAAAGAAGAGACGTGCTGGGCGTGGTGGCTCACGCCTGTAATTCTAGCATTTTGGGAGGTGGAGGCAAGAAGACTGCCTGAGCCCAGGGGCTTGAGACCAGCCTGGGCAACTTGGTGAATTCTCATCTCTACAATAAATCAAAAAATTAACCGGGCATGGTGGCATGTGCCTGTGGTTCCCGCTTCTTAGAAGGCTGAGGCTGAAGGATCGCCTGAGTCCAGAAGGTCGAGGCTGCAGTGCCTGTGAGTGCGCCACTGCAATCCAGCCTGGATTACAGAGTGAGACTTCAACTCATAAAAAAAAAGAAAATAAGACAGAAGAGATATAAGACTATTAAAGATGAAGTTCAAACCTTATCAGATAACCCAAAAGCAACATAGGATATTAGAAAATGACATAAAGACCTTCAGATTCTGCATACAAATTCAGCTTCCACATAGATAATCCCTCCAATATTCTGGGCCTTTTAGTCCTTTGACCTCCTCTACTCCACTCTCAGCTTCCACCAGGCCATGATTGAAACCCCTTTACACTCTCACAAATCAAGAATTCCACTTAGGACACCGACTGTTACTTTGTAGTTCATGTACTCTTAAACCACAATTCTTGATATTCTTCCAGTCTGGAGCTGACCTACCACCTTTCTCTATCCTTCACCACCCCATGTCCTCATCTCCCTCTTAAGCCAGCTTCAATTCCCACCTCTGCCCCTTCTTACTTCCTGTAAGTGGCCTGACAAAACCTAACTGTGAATGAATCAACCATGCCTCCTCCAGACCTGCCTGCAGAGAAAAACAAACACTATGCTGCCTGTTCTCACTTTAACTTTATGACCACTAACCTCAAGAGAGCCTTTAGTGCTTTCAGCCAATAGTAATACAGTTCTCTCCAGTCTACTTATCCTAGAAGACTATTTCTCCCTGGGTCCCCCATCCTCACGCATAGTAGATAGTCCTGCTTTCCATTGCACTGGGAAAACAGAAGCAATAGCATGAGAATGGAATTGCCTGCCACGGTACCCATGTTCTCCTGCCTTCCCTTTTGTTGCGATCGGTGAACTACCCTTCTCCTAAGGTCCCACCACTTAAGTACTTGGATCCGTCTTCTCCTACCATGAGATATGGTCCGGCAATTCTCCCTCTCTCTTTCTTTTTTTTTTTTTTGAGTTGGAGTCTCACTCTGTCGCCCAGACTGGAGTACAGTGGCCGCTCCCGGCCACCGCAGCCTCCACCTGCTGGGCTCCGGCGATCCTTCCGCCTCAGCCTTCCGAGTAGCCAGAATTACAGGCGCGCGCTACCACGCCCGGCTGATTTTTTGATTTATTGTAGAGATGAGGTCTCGCTTCCCAGACGGGTCTCGAACCCACGGGCTCAGGCAATCCACTCACCTCAGCCTCCCAAAGGCGCAGGATTATAGGCTGAGCCATCGAGCCCAGCTCTCCCTCTCTCTCATATCATTTATTTTCAATATATCATTCCCATCTGCAAATACTTATTTTGTAATTTCTTTAATCTTAACAACAAAATCCTCTCATGACCTACCACCTCACTTGCCTGCTTTACTAAACAGCAAAACTCCTTAAAAAGTTATCTATACTTGCTGTCTCCAACTTGTCCCCATTTTCTCTTGCATCCCCCTTAATCAGACTTTTATCTCCATAACTCCCTGAAATTGCTCTTGTCAAGGTCACCAGCGACTTCCACATTTTTAAACAGAATGGTCCAGTCTCAGTTCTCATCATATGTGCACCTTACTGACACAGGGATCACATCCTCCTTCTTGAAAAATGTTCTCCACTTGACTTCTCACACTGATTTTCCCCTCAGCTCACAGGCTACTTTTTCATCTGCTAAAAGTTTCTGAAACTCAGAAGTACTCGGGGATTAGTCCATGGACTTCTTCAGCTATACTCTGTCTTTTGGTGATTTAATTTAGTCTCTTGCATTAAACAACATCCATATGCAGATGACTATGTATCTATTTATGAATCTGTCTCTGAATCTATCTATGAATCTATGAACCTATCTATCTATCTATCTATCGAGAGATGGGACCTTGCTATGTTGCCTCATCAAGGCTGGGGTGAGTGGCCTCAAACTCTTGGGCTCAAGTGATCTTCCCTTTTAGCCTCCCAAAGTGCTGGGATTACAAACATGAACCACTTCCCTGACTTCTCCCCCGTCTGATAGATATCTTAAACTTAACATGTCTGTATTGCTACTAGGATTTTGTTTTAAATTACAACTCTACATTCTTCCCAACATTTCTGAAATGTCACCTTTATTGAATGATAAATACTTGATATTCTTGATTTTATTGCATTTTTTAAATTTATTTTTATTTATTTATTTTATTATGATTATTTTTGAGTTGGAGTCTCACTCTGTTGCCCAGGCTGGAGTGTAGTGGCACGCTCACGGCCACCGCAGCCTCGACCTGCTGGGCCCAGGCGATCCTTCCACCTCAGCCTTTCTAGTAGCTGGAACGACAGGCATGTGCCACCATGCCTGGCTAAGTATTTTATTTATTTTAGAGATGAGGTCTCACCAAGTTGGTCAGGCTGGTCTCGAACCCACGGTCTCAGGCGATCCTCTCACCTCAGTCTCCCAAAGTGCTGGGATTATGGCATGAGCCACTGGGCCTGGCCAATTTTATTGTATTTTTTATCTCCCACCAGTCTATCTAACCATTCTTTCACAATGTTTTGCTTCATATTAAGGTGGAAAGATAACTATATATTAATATTCCCCAGACAAACTTGCAGCCACATGATTGGGTTCTAGTCGATGGAAGATCAATGAAAGTAATATGCAATATACAAAAAAAGCAACAGTATTTTTTGCAATAAGCAATTAGGAACTGAAAACTTTAAAAAATATCATGTAAAATGGCATTCAAATATAAACTACTTAGGGATAAATCTGACAAAAGATTTGCAAGACCTGTAAACTGAAACTCCAAACACTGCTGAGAGGTATTAAAGACTATCTTTTTTAAAAAATGGAATATACCATGTTCATGGTTCAGAAGATTCAGTATTGTTACAATGTTAACTCTCTTCAAACTTATCTATAAATCAATGCAATCCTAGTTAAAACTTCAGGAGATTTGTGTGGGCAAGTTGCCACGCTATTTCTAAAATCCACTTTAAAATGCAAACAACCAACCTTACATAGCTAAAACGATTTCAAAAAAATAAAGTGGTATACTTATACTACAAGTCTTCAAGACTTATAAAGCTACAGTAATCAACACAGTAGTGTGTCGGCATCATAAAAGACAAATAGATTCACGGAACAGAATATAGAATCCAGCTATAAACTCATGACCATATGCAGCCATTCTACTCTTAGGTATTTATCCAGCAGAAATGTTGATATTGTACATGTACCATACAAACATCTGTATACAGTACTGGGAACAAATGGTTAGCCATACATAAGTAAGAGAAGAATTTATCTATAACTCATATCACAAAAGTTAATTCAAATAAGCATAGACTTAAATGTAAAGCCTAAAACTATAACACACTTCCCCCAAATATTTATGAACTTAGGGTAGACTAAGATTTCTTAGACATAACACCAAAAAACATAAAACACTTTTTTATAAAAGATCAGTAGGACTTCATCTACTCTGTGAAAGATGCTTTTCATGTCATGAAAAGGCAAGCCATAGAAAGAGAGAATATATTTGCAAATCACATATCTGACAAAGGATTTGATCAGCACATATAATTCACAAAATTCAATAATATAAAAATCCTGTGAAAAAATGGGCAGAAGATTTTAAAACACTTTACCGAAGAAGCTATATGAATTGACAAAAAAAGTATATGAAGAGATGCTTGACATTACTAGTCAATATGGAAATGCAAACTAAAGCCACAGTGAGATACTACTACACAAATACTAGAAGTGCTAAAATTATACAGACTAACCATACTAAGTATTGGCCAGAATGTGAAGCAACTGGACTCTAAGACACTGTCTGTGGGCATGTAAAATACTACAAACACTTTGGGAAACAGTCAGACAGTTTCTAAAAAAGTTAAACATATACCTACCATATGACACAGCCTTCCACTCCAAGATAAATACTCAAGAGAAATGGAAAGCATATATCAATATAAAGAAGTGTATATAAATGTTCATAGTAGCTTTGCTATAGCCATAACCTGGAAAACATCTCAAATATTTCATCAACAGATAAATGGATAACTAAGTTGTAACACATCCAAACAACAGAATACTACTTAGCAATAAAATGAAGTTATATATTGATCTATGTAGCAGGAAGTTAATTATGCTAAGTTAAAGAACCCAGACCAAAAATAGTACATGCAAGGAGGGTAACCAAAAGAAAAACAGAATTATTTTTTTGGAGGCAGGACCATTGTAGTATAGACTTCCCCCACTAGGTAAGTACTCTAGGAATCCATCGGCATCAGTGTACCAGCTAGTGTTGTTGTGAGTGGCTGCATTTGGCTTCAGTGAATTTTTTTTTTTTGGAGATTCGTTCAACATAGTTCCCCATTTCATGATGGGTGATTTAGAAGTGTACCTGCCCACATCTCGCTGAGTGTTCAGCAGTTTTTTTTCTCTCCAAAAACGGCATGAACTCCATGCCCCGCCCTCCATATTTGTCTGATTTCACCTCAAGCAACCTGTTTTTATTTCCCTAGATTAAAAAAAGTCCTCAGCCGAGCTCAGTTGGCTCAGCCTGTAATCCTGCCCCTTGGGAGGCTGAGGTGAGTGGATTGCCTGAGCCCACGGCTTCAAGACCCACCTGGAGAACTTGGCGAGACCTCATCTCTACAATAAATCAAAAATTAGCCGGGCGTGGTGACGCGCGCCTGTAGTTCTGGCTACCTGGAAGGCTGAGGCGGAAGGATCGCCGGAGCCCAGCAGGTCAAGGCTGCGGTGGCCGGGAGCGGCCATGGCACTCCAGTCTGGGTGACAGAGTGAGACTTCAACTCAAAAAAAAAGCCTCAAAAGGAAACCTTTTGACTATGTGTAAGAGGTGAAACCAAAAACAGAAGCAGAAGCACTAAAAGGCATCAAAAATTGACAAGTTCAAAAACTGTTCTAAGCAGTGGAAAAAGCATCTTGATTGGCATCAAACGGAGAGTACTCTGAAAGTAACTGAAATTTAAACATGAAAGAATAAATAAGCCAGGCTTGGTGGCTCAGCCCATAATCCCAGCATTTTGGGAGGCTGAGGTGAGTGGATTGCCTGAGCCCGTGGGTTCAAGACCCACCTGGGCAACTTGGCGAGACCTCATCTCTACAATAAATCAAAAAATTAGCCGGGCGTGGTGGCGCGCCCTGTAGTTCCAGCTACTCGGAAGGCTGAGGCGGAAGGATCGCCGGAGCCCTGCAGGTCGAGGCTGCGGTGGGGGGGAGCGGCCACGGCACTCCAGTCTGGGCGACAGAGTGAGACTCCAACTCAAAAAAAAAAAAAAAAAAAAAGAATAAATATATAATTTTTTATAAATAAATTCTGGACTTTTGGGGGGAGGTTCTCCCTCATACTGTATAATTCCATTTATATAAAATCCTATAAAAACTGGCTGGACACAGTGGCTCATGTCTGTAATCCCAGCACTTTGGGAGCCTGAGGCAGGAAGACTGCTTGAGCCCAGGAGTTCGAGACCAGCCTGGGCAACATAGAGATAACTTATCTCTACAAAAAAATCAAGATATTAGCCTAGGATGGTGGTGTATGCCTACAGTCTCAGCTACTCAGGAGGCTGAAGGTAGATTCCTTCAGCTCAGAAGTTGTGAGCCATGATCATGCCACTGCACTTCAGCCTGGGAGACAGTAAGACCCCAACTCAAAAAAAAAATAAAATAAAATAAAAACCTACAAAAATTCTTAAAACTTATCTATATTGATTGAGAGCAGATTAGTGATTCCCTTGGGTGAGTGGAAGGAGAGAGGTATTACAAAAGGGCATGAGGAAATTTTGGGGGATGATGAATATCAACATAGCCTTGACTTTGGTGATGTTTTCATGGGTGCACACATGTGTCAAAACTTATCAAAATTGTACAGTTTTGGCTGGGCATGGTGGCTCACACCTATAATCTCAGCACTTTGGGAGACTGAGGCAGGAAGATCACCTGAGCCCGGGAGTTCAAGATCAGCCTAGGCAACATAGGAAGACCTCATCTCTACAAAAAATAAAAAAATTAGCCAGGCCTGGTGGCACAAACCTGTAGCCCCAATTACATGAAAGGTTGAGGTGGAAGGATTGCCTGAGCTCAGGAGGTTGAGACTTCGGTGAGCTGTGATTTTGCCACTGCACTCTAGCCTGAGCTACAGAATGAGATGCTAACTCAAACAAACAAACAAAAAAGGTGCAGTTTAGATATCCACCTCAACAAAAATATTTAAAGAAAAGAAATAGCAAATAGGAATGGAATGATCACCATGAAACTCAAAAAAGTGGTTGTTCTGTGGAGACAGAAGTGTATGAATGAGGATGCACAGGGCTGAGATCTGGACGAAACACACAAGGCACCCCAAGAGCACTGGAGATGTTATAGCTAGAGATGTGGAGGGTTCCAAAGAGTTCATTTTATTATGCATATAATGTCATCATGTAACATATATTCTTTTGTATGTATCAAATAGAAACATAACATGTAAAGGGATTCTAGATTTTAACGTTGTAAAAAATAATTTATTAATCGGTATTTCCCATCTACCCGCATTCTTCAAGAACACAAGATTCTATTTTAATTCACTTTTCATCTGACTCAGCATTAAATTTTCAGTTTAGCACTGTGGTTACAAATATAGAATTTAGAATCTGCTGAACCAGGCACTAATTCTAGCTTTGCCACTTGCGAGTTGGGGAATAGTGGTCAATTACTTAACTTCCCTAAGCCTCCGTTTTCGCATCATTAAAATAAAAATATAAACATTTCACTCAAAGGATGTATATTAAATGGAAAATGTATCTGAAGAGCTGAGTATATGTATATAAATATTTCATAAATATTAGCTCCCTGTTCTCTGCAAGTGCCATAACATATATCATCTTCTCTAATTCTCTTTTCAAATCTACTTTTCCTAATAACTCTTTCTTTTTGACTTGAGGGTCTCACTTTGTCACGCAGGCTGCAGAACAGTGGCATGATCACAGCTCACTGCAGCCTCAACCTCCTGGGTTCAGGTGATCCTTCCACCTCAACCTCCAGAGTAGCTGGGACAACAAGTGGTAGTGCTGGGGAATACAGACATGAGCCATGGCACCTGGCCTGATAACTCTCTAAATCACAGTATTTCACAATATTTTAACATACTTGGGTGTAAGATGCATCAGAGAAAATAACAAAGCTCTGGGGGAAAAAAAAAGTTAGCAATCAATAATATGAGAAGAAACTGGATCTTGAATGAACAGCTAGCTTTTGCCTTCTTATTTTTAACTCTTCAAGTGAGTAAAAATTCTGAAGCCCTCTACAGAGGCTTTGGCATTCGAAACTAATTTATCATAAATCCACTACAGTTTATCTCCCACCCCTAGGATCCTGGAGGGTGAGAGTATAACACCAAATATCAACACAGGAGACTCAAGCTGAGTCCCAAATGAAAGCAAAAGCGAGCTTATGATGAGGAGCAATTAGGGTAAAGGTTATTCCAGGCATAATTACCAAATAGTTTAGTTATGCTCTAAATAATGACTAGATCCTCCTTTTGAGCCACAAATGAAGGCCAGGTGCAGTGGCTCTAGCCTGTAATCCCAGAACTTTGGGAGGCTGATGCAAGAGGACTGCCTGAGACCAGGGGTTCGAGACCAGCCTGGGCACCTTGGTGAGATGTGGTCTCTACAATAAATCAAAAAATTGGTGGGCATGGTGGCTCATGCCTGTAGTTCCAGCTACTTGGAAGCCTGAAGTGGAAGGACTGCCGGAACCCAGCAGGTCAAGGCTGCAGTGGCTGTGAGTGTGCCACTGCACACAAGCCTGGGCGACAGAGTGAGACTCCGGCTCAAAAAAAAAAGAGAGAGAGATCCAAATGAGAGTTCATTTTACACATGCAGCTCATGATTTTTATCACCAGCATACTCCCTCTCTTTCTCTTCATTCAGTCAGTAAACATTTATTGAGCACCTACTATGTACCCAACATTGCTCTACACAGAGTGGATATAAGGATGAATAAAAAGGCATTAAAATTGTACATTTTAAAAAATTAAGCTTATCATTTTGAGGGAACTCTAGATTCACAAGCAGTTGTAAGAAATAAAGGAGGGATTCCTTGTAATCTTTCTGCAGTTTCCCTTAACATCTTGGAAAATTATAGCACAATATCACAATGGATATTGACATAGATGTTATCCACTCATTCGGAGTTCCCCAGTTTTACTTGGACTTGTGCATGTTTCTATGTGTGAGTACGTGTGTCTAGTTTTGTGCAGTCTTATCACATGTGTAGGTGTGTGTATCCACCACCAGTCAAGAAACAGAACAGTTCCACCCCCACGAGGATCTCCCCTAGTGCCCTTTCACAGTCACACCCACTCTCTCCCTCCACCCCTGACCCAAGCCCTAGGGCCTGACAATCACTAATCTGTTCTATAGTTCCATCATTTTGTCATTTCGAAAATGTTATAGAAATGGAATCATACAGTCACAGTCACCATTTGGGGTTGGCTTTTTTTCTTTCAACTCAGAATAATTCTCTGGAGATTCATTCAGGTTGTTGCACATATTAATAGTTCATTCTTTTTCACTGCTGAGTAGTATTCCATGATACAAATGTACCACAATTTTTTTAACCATTAACCTGTTAAAGGACATCTGGGTTGTTTCTTGTTTTTGGCCATTATGAATAAATATGCTAAGAACATTCATGTATAAGTTTTTATATAAACATAGTTTCTGTTTCTCTGGAATAAATGTCCAAGAGTGCAATAGCTGGGCGATCTGTTGTCTTAGTACATTTGAGCAACTATAACAAAACACCATGAACTGGGTGGCTTATAGATGCCTGAAATTTATTTCTCATGGTTCTAGAGGTTGGAAGTTGAAGATCAAGGCACTGGCAGATTCAGTGTTTGGAGAGGATCTACTTCCTTATAGATGTCACCTTTCTGCCATATCCTCACATGGTGGAAAAGCAAAGTAACTCTCTGGGGCTGCTTTGATGAGAGCATGACTCCCATTCATTTGACCTCCACCCTCATGGTCTAATCACCTCTCAAAGGCCCTGCCTCCTAAAACCCTCACCTTGAGAGTTAAGATTTCAAGACATGAATTTGGGGAGGACATTCAGACCACAGCATATGATAATTTCACGTTTAGTTTTATAAGTAACTGCCAAACTGTTTTCCAGAGTGGTTGTACCCTTTACATGCCCACCACCATTTCTCCACATACTTAACAGCATTTGGTATTGCCACTATTTTTAATTTTAACCATTTTGATAGATACAGTGGTATCTTATTGTGATCTTAATTTGTGATCTTATGACTAATAACAAAGAGCATCGTTTCATGTACTTAGATGTCATTTCACAATTTAATTTTAAAGCACAAAAGAAACTTTAATATTTAATCTAAATAAATGAATCCTTTCATGTTACACATGAAGACACTGAGGTCAAGATTTGCCTCAGTCTTAGATTAAGTGATTAATCTAAGACTGTAGCTGACTTACATTAAGGTCAGAGTTTAAATCACTGTTTCCTGAATTTGAGGCTGGGGTACTTTCTCTATGTCATAGCATTTTTCATCATCTCTTCTATTCTGTAATCTATACAGACTCTTCCCTCCAACAGCTCTTTGATCTAATGAATTATCTTCTTAAATTCCTTCTTTTTGTGGGACTCTCATTTTAACACTTTAAAAACTATACGTGCATTATTATGACTCAGAGTAATAGCTCCCAAATATATTCAAGTTTTCTTTTCTTTTGAAATCATACATGCAACTCTCTTGGATCATGGTCTCATGCTTCAAGTTTCCAAACTGAGCCTGCTATGTCTTGTTTTACTGAGCTCTTTATATAAACAGATGGGATAAAGAGCAAGTTATTTTTTTGTTGTTCTCTGCAATCTAAATAAGATTTTTCTGTTTTGTTTTGTTTTTGAGTTGGAGTGTTTTGTTTTTGAGTTGGAGTCTCACTCTGTCGCCCAGGTTGGAGTGCAGTGGCATGCTCACGGCCACCACAGCCTTGACCTGCTGGGTTCAGGCAATCCTTCTGCCTCAGTCTTCCAAGTAGCTGGAATTACAGGTGTGTACCACCACGCCTGGCTAAATTTTTGATTTATTGTTGAGACAAGGTCTCACCAAGTTGCCCAGGCTGGTCTCGAACCCCTGGTCTCAGGCAATCCTCTCACTTCAGCCTCCCAAATTGCTGGGACTACAGGTGTGAACCACCATGCCCAGCTAATTAAGATTTTTTAAATCGTATCTTTTTTTGAGACAAGGTTTCACTCTGTAGCCCAGGCTGGAGTGCAATGGCATGACCATGGCTCACTGCAACCTCCAACTCCTGGGCTCAAACAATCCTCCCTCCTAAACCCATGCATGCTACCACACCTAACTAATTTTTGATTTTTTTTGTAGAAACAAGGTCTTGCTATATTGCCCAGGCTGGTCTTGAATCCCTGGACAAAAGTGATTCTCCTGCCTTGGCCTCCCAAAATACTGGGATTACAGGCGTGAGCCACCATGCATGGCAGAATGTGACATATTTCAGTTATTCCACTGCCTAGAATATCACACTGAAGCCCCTCTAGTCTCTTAAAGAGTTATATCTGGTTTTTTGGGTTTTTTTTTTTTAGTTGGAGTCTCACTCTGTCACCCAGGCTGGAGTGCAGTGGCACGCTCACAGCCACTGCATCCTCGACCCGCTGGGCTCATGAGATCCTTCTGCCTCAGCCTTCCAAGTAGCTGGAACTACAGGCACACACTACCATCCCCGGCTAATTTTTTGATTAATTATAGAGATGAGGTCTTGCCAGTTGCCCAGGCTGGTCTCGAACCCCTGGTCTCAGGCAATCCTCTCACCTTGACCTCCCAAATTGCTAGGATTACAAGTGTGAACCACCGTGCCCAGCTAATTAAGATTTTTAAAAAATGTAACATATCTTTTTTTGAGTCAGGGTTTCACTCTGTAGCCTAGACTGGAATGCAGTGGCATGACCATGGCTCACTGTAGCCTTCAACTCCTGGGCTCAAACAATCCTCCCTCCTAAACCCATGCATGCCACCACACCTAACCAATTTTTAAAATTTTTTTGTAGAGACAATGTCTTGCTATATTGCCCAGGCTGATCTTGAATCCCTGGACAAAAGCAACCCTCCTGCCTCAACCTCCCAAAATACAGGGATTACAGGCTTGAGCCACCTTGCCCAGCCAAGAGTTACATTTCTATGGGCCTTCATTACACATGAAGATGACAAGAAATATACAAAAGTGTCTTCTGCACTTCTACATCCCCACAGTGCTTTTGATCTGTTGGGTTTTATCACAAGGGTATATACAATAAAGAATCCAGCAGCCACACATTTCTCTACTGAAGACCTCTAATAAGTATCCCTCTACACACATCTCATTTCTCCACTCTAAGCACTGATTCATGTAACAACAGCATCAGAGTACAGGGAGCCTAGAAGTGACTGGAATAATAGCAGTTAAATTCCTGTGGACTAAGAAGTGTCATTTGACTCCCTTAAAAGACTTCATAACAAGGTCATTCAATTGAATAATAACTCAAGGTTAAAAGAAACCAAAATAAAGGATAAAAACTAACCCCATAAAAAATAGATACGACAAGTAGACAAAGCAAACTAAAACAGGGGTGAGAGACAGTGTAAGGAAAAAACAATAAAGGTGATAAAAACCTCCACATTAGGGAATGCAAATTGGCATTCCAATGTGAAACAATGGAATTGGTCTCCAAAAGACTGATGAAAGTTTCACAACTACATAATTTTGCTAAAAAAACCTTGAAATCTATACTTACAATGGACGAATTTTATAGTTTTAAAATTATACTTTAATAAAGCTGTTTAAAAGAAAACAACTCCCATTGGCTAAAAGTACAAAGTCCAAATGTTCGCCAGAGGTGAAAGAGATAATAGGGCTGTCATAAAGTAAACAAAACCAAATTATAAAAGAATGCCTGTATAGACAATAAATGTATATGTTCTAAGCTATCTTTTGTAATTATTTGTACTTTAAGGAGAATGGGGTCAGCATCCTAGTATATTACTAGGAATCATCCATGATAAAGCACAAGAAAGCATTTTATACTGTGTTCCTCTGGAAAGATTCTAATATTGATTGCATCATATATCTAAGATTACAAGCCCTAACTCCTATGAACTCATTGAAAACATTTTGTAATTTTTTTCAACCTAACCACCAATATTAGTAATACCAGTTGCATAAAGTAAGATTTCCTTCCTTACATTAGAGCCAGACTTTTTCATGGTGATGCAATACGTTTTTACAATGTCGCTTGCTGAGAAAACACAGGACAGGGGTTGAATGTGTACACCCATGTGTCTTTTATTCTTTCATATAATTGAATCATTGAACTATTAAATGGTTATGACTATCATCTGGCTTGACGTTTCGTCTTTTGCAACACTGGGAAATGGCATGCTTTGCGAGAAGGGCATGGATTCTGGGGCCAGACTGCCTGGGCATGGAATTTTCATTTACTGGCTATGGATCCTGGACAAGTTTCTTAACACATTGTGCCTTGGTTCTTCCTTCTTAACTCAAGAATGATAATGACAGTACTTACGTCATATGCTTGTTATGAAGACTGGATGAGTCAAAGTTTGTAAAGTGATTAAAACAATATCTTGCACATAGTATGCACTATTTCACTGTGCTTTTTTAAATCGCAGGGGTCACTGACACATAAAGGCTTATTTCAACATATTACAATACCACTTTTCAGATACTCAGGAAAACGGTGTATAGAACATAGTTTTGTCTGGAGGGAAAAACAAGATCTTGAATATCCATAAAACTTTTATCAGGATTTTATGGGCATCACAAGTCTAATGGAGAAATGGGCTCACAGTGCTTGAGTAACTTGTCAAAAATATATAGCTACCAAGTGATAGAGCTAGCCGACTCTTTGTCCTGTATGCCATCAGGAGAAGGGCTAATAATATGGTTCTCAATGTTTAAATATTGCTTCAACTTCTTTCTTCATAGTCCTAATGACACAGGGTAGTAATCTTATTGTAAATTATTCCTCATGTATTGAGATTCTTTGATGAGGTATTTATCTGCAAAATTTTCTAATGTAGTGTAAACCTGAAAATGAATTAAAGCATTTTTGGTTGGTTTAAATTCTACTTGAGTTAAAAAGACCTTGAGCCTGAGCCCACAGGTTCGAGACCAGCCTGGGCAACATGACAAGACCTAGTCTCTACAATAAATCAAAAAATTAGCCAAGCATGGTGGCACACGCCTGTAGTTCCAGCTACATCTGGAAGGCAGATGTGGAAGAATCACCTGAGCCCAGCAGGTAGAGGCTGCAGTGGCCATGAGAGTGCCACTGTATTCCAGCTTGACATGCAGCTTGTTCATGGAGTTTCTTTCTAATTTTAAAGATTTCTAGCCAGGCTTACTGGCTCAGCCTATAATCCCGCGCCTTTGGGAGGCTGGGGCGAGTGGACTGCCTGAGCCTGAGGGTTCCAGACCCGCCTGGGCAGCGAGACCTCATCTCTACAATAAATCAAAAAAATCAGCCGGGTATGGTACCGCGCACCTGTAATTCCGGCTACTCGGAAGGCTGAGGCGGAAGGATCACCGGAGCCCAGCAGGTTGAGGCTGCGGTGGCCGGGAGCGGCCACTGCACTCCAGTCTGGGCGACAGAGTGAGACTCCAACTCAAAAAAAAAAAAAGATTTCTTTTTTTTCCAGTCGAGGTTGACAAAAATGAGAACTGCTTTGATACTGAATATCTAGATGTATACAGATGCATTTTTCCAAAAAGTAATTCTGGTTTTCAGTGGCTATTTAAAAGCTAAGAGCTGAAAGGTGAAGACTAAAGACATTGTAATACTCTCAAAACTTGAGGTTGAAATTTTTTTTTTTTTTTTTTTGAGTTGGAGTCTCACTCGGTCACCCAGACTGGAGTGCAGTGGCCGCTCCCGGCCACCGCAGCCTCGACCTGTTGGGCTCCGGCGATCCTTCCGCCTCAGCCTTCTGAGTAGCCGGAATTACAGGCATGCGCTACTATGCCCGGCTGATTTTTTTTTTTTTGATTTATTGTAGAGATGAGGTCTCGCTGCCCAGGCGGGTCTCGAACCCGCGGGCTCAGGCAATCCACTCACCTCAGCCTCCCAAAGGCGCGGGATTACAGGCTGAGCCACCGAGCCCGGCTGAGGTTGAAAATTTAAATGGCTTTAGTTCATACTACCTCTAATTAAACACTTAGACTTAATTTTTTAAAAATATAACTCTCAGTCGGGCTCGGTGGTTCAGCCTGCAATCCCGCGCTTTGGGAGGCTGAGGCGAGGGGATTGCCTGAGCCTGAGGGTTCGAGACCCACCTGGGCAACTTGGCGAGACCTCATCTCTACAATAAATCAAAAAATTAGCCGGGCATGGTAGCGCACCTGTAGTTCCAGCTACTTGGAAGGCTGAGGCGGAAGGATCCCCGGGACCCAGCAGGTCGAGGCTGCAGTGTCCAAGAGGGTGCCACTGCACTCCAGCTCCAGTCTGGGCAACAGAGTGAGACTCCAACTCAAAATATATATATAAAACTCTCAGTGTTCAAGTTTATTATTTATTTGGTCATTTGTTTATATCTTTTATATAGTTGGCTTTTATAACCTGTCAATAGGAGTATTTTTCTGCTGCTGTTTCAGTATGGTTTCATTTACGGATTATTTTGAATCACTGTTATTTTCACTATATTACTTTCTGTTTCTAATTTTTACCTAAACAGTTCCTCTTCTCTCTTTTCCATTCTCTCCTTCTATAATTTACTTTATTTTCATGTCTATTTCAAAAACAAGTTCCTAAATTCTCAATTATAAAACTTTGCATTCATAGATAATAGCTATCTTAAAAATCTAAAATAAATGAAGGAATTGCCAACAATGCTGTAAAACTTCCAGAAATGTTTTTCCAAACAGTTTAGTTTGAATACCATTATGACTTTGAAATGTTGTTTATTTATGACACATACAATCCGGTAACAATATTATTAGTCTCACAAATGACAGGATAGTAAAAAATGTACTTCTCTTCATAAACAATAATCCATCCAGATCCACTTCCTGGGCATATTCTGAGTTGTTTTATTAGCATAATAGTATAGATTATGCTTACCTAATTCTCTGCCCTGGTCCTCTTTGTGAGGAACAAATGTCTCTATGATAACAGGGAAAAGTTTGAGCTAGTTTCCTAAAATAGGAAAATCACTTATAAAATCATATCTGAAAGCTGGACATAGTGCTTACACATGTAGTCCCAGCTAATCAGGAGACTGAGGCGAGAGGATTGTTTGCACCCAAGAGTGCAAGACTAGCCTATGCAACAGAGTGAGACACCTGTCTCTGAAGTAAATAAAATAAATTGCATTTCAAATGAGAATGCTCACTTGTCATCTGGCATTTATGTAATTTTCCTTATAATTTGAAAGAATTCCTCTTTATTGCTATTTTGAAAAGCAAGCAAGAATAACTAAATCTAACTAGCATATTTTCTATATCACTTTTTCTTCCTTAATAGCATCTAGAATTACTTTCTGTTGTTACTCACTAGGCTGGGCATGGTGGCTCATGCCTCTAATGCCAGCATTTTGGGAGGCGGAGGCAAGAGGATTGCCTGAACCCAGGAGGTTCAAGACCAGCCTGGGCAACACAGTGAGATCTCATTTCTACAATAAATCAAAAACTTAGTGGGACGTGGTAGCATGCCTCTGGTTCCAGCTACTTGTAAGGCTCAGGTGGAAGGATCACCTGAGCCCAGCAGGCAGAGGCTGTGGTGGCCATGATCGTGCCACTGCACTCCAGCATGGGCAACAGGTGAGACTCAGACAAAAAAAAAAAAAAAAAACTCACTAAAGTCAGGGATGCTGAGGGATGTGAGATCTAACTGTCTGCCAGAAAGGAGAAGAAAAAGGTTTAATGAACAGCTAGATGGTCTCTGCTTTAGTTCATTTATTTTCTCTGGTGTATACCATTCTATTTAGAATACACCACATCTTATATATCCATTCTCCTATAAATGCAAAAAGTTTTTTCCCCCAATTATTTTGTTATTACAATTTTTAAAAAGTTGTTGCCGGGCTCCGTGGCTCAGCCTGTAATCCCGCGCCTTTGGGAGGCTGAGGTGAGTGGATTGCCTGAGCCCGCGGGTTCGAGACCCGCCTGGGCAGCTAGACCTCATCTCTACAATAAATCAAAAAATCAGCTGGGCATGGTAGAGTATGCCTGTAATTCCAGCTACTCAGAAGGCTGAGGCGGAAGAATCGCCGGAGCCCAGGAGGTCGAGGCTGCAGTGGCCGGAAGTGGCCACTGCGCTCCAGTCTGGGCGACCGAGTGAGACTCCAACTCAAAAAAAAGAAAAAAAAAAAGTTGTTAAGCACATCTTCTGATTGTAAAAATCATTCTTGATATCATAGTTTCTTCGGGTTATTTGCATAGTGTTTACATAGTTTCTTTAAGGTATTTACAGATGTATAAATAGTATTTACATGGTTTGAGGTATTTAGCTAGTATACAATATGTCTTGAGAGCATAATGCCAGAAGATGCTTGTTAGTATATAAGTTTAAAATATGTAATTCAGAAACCTGCTTTAGACTATGCCCATAAGCAGTCACTACCAAACTTTATCCCTGTCATCCTTGCACCTAGAGAAACACATGGTTAGGAAATCACCTGCCTTTTGGATATGCACAGACTTTGCTCAGTATTTCACCCTCAAAGTTTCTATCACACTCCCTTACCATTGTCCTCGGGGAAGTTAAAAACCACCCACCTTGCATTTTTCAAATATGGCTTATGGCTTTGGTTTTAGAGAAAAACAAATCAAATGAAAGATATTTTTATGGTATTTTACATATGTAACATACATCACAGGATTGTCTCCTAAAGAGCAGAAAGTCTAAATTCTACTTTATACAGGTCAACTATTTCCACTTGAGGATGCATTATACCAAAAGTTCTTAAAATATGAACCATAATTAAATATGAGGATAAGCGATCCCCAAAACTCAGTTAACAACTGCCACATTTAACTGTTACAACTTTGAGAGGTATACACAGTAATTTTTTAAATGAGGTTCAGAAAAAATGTATACTTCAGGCATTTTTTTTTTTTTGGAGGGGAAGGATTGCAATCTCATCTTACTCTGTTATCCAGGCTGGAGTGCAGTGGCAAACTCACTACAGCCCTGTCCTCCTGGTCTCAGGAAATCCTTCCACCTCAACTTCCCAAGTAGGAGGGACTACAGGCGTGCACCATCACATGTGGCTACTTTTTTTATTTTTGTTGAGACGAGTTCTCGCTATGTTGTCTAGGCTAGTCTCGAACTCCTGAGCTCAGGAAATTCTCCTGCTTTGGCCTTCCAAAGTGCGGGGATTACAGGCATGAGCCACCACACCTGGTGCATTTTCTTTTTATATATAGCCTTAAATTATTTAGATCTTGCAGAAATAAAAATTCCAAACTAAGTACCTGTCAAAAACAAAAACTTCCACGAATTTATCAGTTTGACTGAACAGCTTCTGAGCATATTAGGAATGGGCTTATAACAAATAATGACTGATATCTGGGTTGCCAGAATTACTTAAATCTGCCTTACAAGCCGGACTTGGTGGCTCAGCCTGTAATCCCAGCACTTTGGGAGGCTGAAGTGAGTGGATTGCGTGAACCCACGGGTTCGAGACCCGCCCGGGCAGCTTGGCGAGATCTCGTCTCTACAATAAATCAAAAATTAGCCAGGTGTGGCAGTGTGAGCCTGTAGTTCTGGATACTTGGAAGGTTGTGGCGGAAGGATTGCTGGAGCCCAGCAGGTAGAGGCTGCGGTGGCCAGGAATGTGCCACTGCACTTCAGTCTGCCAACTCAAAAAAAAAAAAAGAAGCTAAATGTTCCTAAAATCCAACCCCATGAAATTTTCAAGTTATAAAGGAAAAAAGTTGAATTTCCAAAATATTTTTCTGCTAAGGATTTCTGCCTCTCATTAACAATATTCTCTATACGCAGAGAAGGACACTAAAGAAAAGATACTACACTAAAATTAATCAAGAATAATATGATCCTATAGTGTTAAAAATGACAAAAATCAAATGAAAATTCTGATATACTTCTACTGGAAGTACAATTTTTCTGTAAACCTACTTGGCAATAGCAATTAAGAAGTTTAAATTGTATACCTTTTAAGCTAGTAAATAATGAAATAATAAGAGATAAGGGCAAGAATTCATATTACAAGATGTTCATTCCAAGGTATAGTAAACTCAAATTGCAAACCACTTAAATGTCGAAGAGCAACAAAAAGGACTGTTAAATAAATTATGATGTAGCTCCCAAAGCCATGGATTGTGGAAGTTTTTCAACAGCATAAGAAAATGGCATAAGATAATGGTAAGGAAAAAATTGGATATGAAAGTTCGCAATGTGATAAAAATTACTTTAGTCTCTCTTATTATTTTTTTTAAGCCCACACCATGCTTTGTTCTCGCTCTCCCTCTCTCCCCTTTCTCTCTTTCTTTGGAATTAGGAGCTGTTTTACTTTGTTTCCTATACAATTGATGGATTTTCTGTAACAAACATGCAAACAGTGGTAACCTGAAAGCAGGACCTCAAAAGATAAAATTACAGGAAATGAGTAAAGTTCACATAAAACAAAGATAATGCAAAAGAAAAGAAAATGATTACTTTAAAACTCTGTTGGGGAATTGCTTCTATTTCCTTATTTCCTCATTTTCCTCATTTGATACAATAAATGCATATAGTACCTTTTCACATCAACTAGACAACAGGAAATAGATAAACTCAATAATATAGTGGAGTTGTTTTCAAAAACCACTCATTTTGTGATATGAATAAAATCTTGTTTACTCTGAAACAGAGGACAGATTGTAATTTTAGGTTAAAAATGATTACCTCACTACCCTTTGGATAAAGAAAACTCACTAAATTAAAAGTCAGGTTTAAATTTCAATTCACCCTAGCAACCAACAAAATAATGCAGTCCTCTCTAAGCGGTCATAGGAAACACTGTGCATGTGTATAGGTTATGGAAGATACAGGTACCTATGGTCAGACACATATCATGTGGTTTCACTATTTTGTTTGAAGCACCATGATTATCTAGACTATCAAAGATTCTTCTTGCTAAATGTACTTATAAGTTAAGTTTTCAAATATGAGTTTCTTTTGAGTTACCAATGATCCTATATCCATAACCAATGTTAACAGTGAACTCAATTGCACTGGCAAACACACTATGTAACTTCACAGAATTCTACAGCTAGAAGGAAACTTACAGATAATACAATTCAACTTGGACATTTACCATTTTATGGAACAGAACACTGAGACTCTAACAGGAGAAGTAATTTGCAAAGGTTGCACAAATACTGGTGACCCAAACTATTGATTGGGGCCCAAATTACAGTAGGGTAGACTAGTAAGAGTATTATATACCAACAGGTCAAGACTAAATGGAAAAACAACTCCTAAAAGATATTCAAAGGGTTTTTCACAAGTGTAAAAATACAGGGTCTCTGTGTCAGAGTGAAGGCACCCACAAATCAGACATGAATTATTCACATACTCATTAGTTCCCAAAGAATGTCAACTGTCATAGACTGACATTTCCAGACAGTAAGGGCATGCTGAAACATAAGTTAAGGTCTGCTCTAAACTGTGCGCCATGAATAGGAAGAAAATTGGAAGCTTCAGGGAGTAGCATCAGACACACCTTAGAATTATGAATCTTACAGATGGGGTCTTTTCTTTCCCTTACCTCCACCTCAAAACTATAAAACCTTGTGCTAAAAGATGGCTTAAAACAGAAACTCAATATACAAAATATCAAATACTGCATGCAGAGCTGCTCTGTTTGGGGACAGACAGAAGTGTTTGTATAGAAACATGCTCCACCCTACTAGTTCCTTGGAAACACTAAACAGTCTGATAAGTTTAAAAATCATAGATCGAGTTTAACCAATTTATTTTACAATACAGACACTGAGGTCCAGAGAGACTTGCTGATGGTCTCATAGCTAGTTAGCGACACAGCTTAGACTGGAACCTAAGTTTCCATTCTTCTGATCTTGGAAGTTTTCTACCACACCACTAACAAACTGTTTTAGTAATTTGAGGATAATAGCTAATGGATAACAGATCATTTTTCTTTTTATAATGTATTATTTATGAGGAACATAATATATGCGGATTAAAGATAAATTAGAAAATAAATCTAAGCAAAAAGAAGATAACTTATCTGCCATTCCCCTCAAAAGAAAATTAAACGGCCGAGCTCGGCGGCTCAGCCTATAATCCCAGCACTTTGGGAGGCCGAGGCGGCTGGATTGCCTGAGCCTGTAGGTCAATGCTGGGGTGGCTATGAGTGGCCAAGGCACTCCAGCCTGGGCGACAGAGTGAGACTCCAACTCTAAATAAATAAATAAGCAATCATTTAAAAAAAGGAAAGAAAGTTATGCCAATATTCTGGAATACACAAACACTCCCACCTTTCCAGACTTTTTCATATGTAAATATATACAAATATACACTTTAGAATAAAATCTCTTCTAACCTATTTTTAAAATATTGTATATATCTTTCCAGGTCAATTATATATGCCTACTTTGTTTATTGTTTATTTTTTATTTTTTTGAGTTGGAGTCTCACTCTGTCACCCAGGCTGGAGTACAGTGGCACACTCACAGCCACCCCAGCTTCAAACTGCTGGCCGCCAGCGATCCCTGCGCCTTGGCTTTCCAAGTAGCTGGAACTACAGGCATGTGCTACCACGCCCAACTAATTTTTTTTTAATCGTAGAGATGAGGTCTCACCAAGTTACCCAGGCTGGTTTCGAACCCGCGGGCTCAGGCAATCCACTCTCCTCGGCCTCCCAAAGTGCTAGGATTACAGTCTGAGCCACCAAGCCCTGCCTTATTTTTGAGTTGAGTCTCACTCTGTTGCCTAGACTAGAGTGCAGTCGCACAATCACGGCTCACTGAAGCCTCAGCCTCCTGGATTCAGGCAATCCTTCTCCCAAACAGCTTATACAGTTATACACCAACACATCCAGCTCTTTTTTTTTATCTGTGTAGAGATGAGATATTGTTGTGTTTCCTAGACTTGTCTTGAACTATTGGGTGCAAGCAATCCTCCCTGCCTCAGTCTCCCAAAGTGCTGGGTTTTCAGATGTAAGCTACCACACCTAGGTATATCATTATTTTTAAAGACCACATGGTATTTCATGGCATAAACAAACCACATTTCATTTGTTTACTCTTCTCTTTGTAATCAGGTGTGTATACTGTTCAATATCTTTTTTATACTACTACTACTAGTATTATTACTACAACTGCCTTGTAGACCAGTGTTGTGTATACTGTTCAATATCTTTTTTATACTACTACTACTAGTATTATTACTACAACTGCCTTGTAGACCAGTGTTGGTGAAAAACCAGAATTACAGAAGGACAAACTCACAAGAAGAGAGCTGTTGGTTTAAATAGTTCTTCTGTGTGTTTGTTTTTAGTTTTAGATACAAAATTTCAAAGTGCCATCTAGAAAAACCAGAGAACTAAATCACAAACCCACTGACAGCATATGAGACTGCTATACCATACATACCTCAGCCAACACTGAGCAGTTATTTTTTAAATCTTTGCAAAAATGCTAAGATGAAAATGGTTCTTATTGTTTTAATCTTTTGCTTCATTCATTACTAGTGAGGCTAAATATCTTTGCATGTAACATGCTATTCTAAGAGTCCTACAATATAAATATAAACATAATAAACATAAATAACATAGAAAAGAATATATACAGTATAGTCCCAGCTTCTTTAAGATTAAACTACAAAAGCACAGTGTGTCATTGGTATTTAGAACACAGTTCTCATACAAAACTACAAACAGGGGTTAATAGGAATGTCTTAAAACATGGTAGCAGTAGCCAAAGCAAAATCCCTAGGGAACTGGAAAGGGAGCTTAAAATACAGACCAGGCACAGTGGCTCATGCCTGTAATGCCAGCACTTTGGGAGGCTGAGTTGGGAGAATCACTTGAGCCCACGAGTTCGAGACAAGCCTGGGCAATATATACATACATGTAGTGAGACTTTGTCTCTACAAAAAAAAATAAAAAATTTAGCCAGATGTGGTGGTGCATGCTTGTAGTCCCAGCTACTTGGGAGGCCGAGGCAAAAGAATAGCCTGAGCCCGGGAGGTTGAGGCTGTGGTGAGCCTTGATCAAGCTACTGCACTCCAACCTGGGAAACAGAGTGAGACCATTGCTCAAAAAAAAAAAAAAGTGTGTATGTATGTGTGCGTGTATGCACACACACACAGAGAGAGAGAGAGAGAGAGAGAGAGAGAGAGAGAGAGAGAGAGCGCGAGTTAGAGGTCAGAAGCAGGGAGCAGACCCCAGGTATTGAAGAGGATATGATATAACAAGGTCCTCAAGATAGGAGGATCAAACTGTCCTACATTTTATTAGGCTGAGCTCTGGTATGTACCCTAAATTCAAGTGGAAAAATCAGAGTGGATCCAGTTGTTGGGTCCAGCAAATGCAAATGACATGACACCAAACTAATCGCATTTGCAGTTTCCTGTACTTGGAGGTGGAGTAAGCAGGCTGCCATTCAGTTTCTAATGTGGAATGAAGGGTTCACACATGCTCTTTCAAAAGCATTGTTGTTTCCAAGTCAAACTCAATTGTGTCTTATTTATTTCAGAAATACAGCTAAGTAAAACATTCCAAAGGTAGGAGGTATTTGTTTTATAATTTGTCATGAAAAGTTATGATTAAATATCAAAAAGTATTTTAGACACATTTTAGAGGCACTGATGGAACTTACTATTTAAAGGAACCTTGGCGGAAACCTTTTGGAAAGCAATAAATTATTTTAATCACACCATAATTTATGTCCTATAACTCCAATTGCCTTTAAACATTTCTGGAAAATACATTATAAAATGGATTGTTTTAATAGATAATGTTTTTACAAAGAAAAATGCTTTAATTGGATGAAACACTGATATAACCCAGCAATATAAGAGAAGCAAAGATTTAACAATTAGAAACCTCTTAACCATTTACAAGGGCAAAATGTTACAATTTTTAAATAAGTATACAAGCTGCACATTACACAAGGACAATATTAAGATGTTATAAAGTACTTACACTATCATAAAACACAAATCCAATATACCATAAATTTCACTAAAAATTTATAAGCTAGAAATGAGACACATGAATCACTCAGATCAGCCTGAACAGCTAAAACGGAATTATCTGCAAGAGAAGAGTAGTAATTGTTTTTACTTTGGTAATAGTGTGTTTACAGTTGCATTAGATGCCACAACGCATTTCCTCAAATACCAACATAGCAGACCATCTCAAAAATCAATTCTCGGATTTTTGTTGATGATGTTGATATTGCTGCTATTTTTATTATTGTTAAAGTTCGGTAGATGGAGAGGAGTGGTGCTGAGAGGAAAATATATATGGTCAATCTTTGATAGAGGTTGGAAACACCTGGAAGGCACCAATGGATACTATAGTCAGTTACACAAATGAATCTAAACTCAAGAGTGAGCTGGAGACCTGGGAATCACCACTCTATAATACATACCCATAGCATGGAGTGGATGAAAACAACCATGGAAAGTATACGGACCCTAAGAAAAAAATTTGGCACAATTCTTCTCATTAAACTATATAAATTATTTAATTCAAGTTGTTTATATAATTGCAATTTTTGCAAGAAGTTTTCAGTCATTTCTAGGAGTCTGTCTTCTTATAAACAAGTCCTATTTTTTGAAAATTGATTTTCCTATATTCATTTTAGCAAAGCTAAAATGGTCATTCCACTCACTCTCTGGACCTACTATCTTTAAAAAATCTTTATATCCACGTAGAATTGTCAATGCATACAATACATATTTTTAGATACTTAATATTTAAAGTTCTTAAAAACTTTTGTAAATTGTAAGATTTCTAAATAATAAAAACCTGGGATTAATGCTAATTTGCAAATAGAGACTACTCAAAGTAAATAATATTCATATTTTATGAATTTTTAACACTATACTCAAAGAAATTAGGTACCTGAATCCAAGTACTTACAGCTAGTGAATGATGGGCAAAAGATTTGAACAGATATTTCATAAGAGTAAATTCAAATGGTCAATAAGCACAAGAAAAGATACTCAACCTCACTAGTCAAGGGGCAAATGCAAATTAAAACCACACCAAGCCCAGAGCAGTGGCTCCCGCCTGTAATCCCAGCACTTTGGGAGGCTGAAGTGAGAGGATTGCCGGAGCCCACCAGTTTGAGACAAGCCTGGGCAACATGGCAAGACCTCATCTCTACAATAAATCAGAAAAATTAGCTGGCCATGGTGTCACACACCTGTAATTTCAGCTACTTGAAAGGCTAAGGTAGAAGGAAGACCTGATCCCAGCAGGTCGAGGCTGCATTGGCCATGAGTGTACCACCACACTCTAGCCTAGGCAACAGAGTGAGATTCCGACTCAAAACAAAACAAAACAAAAAACGCCAATATACTACAACACATACACACCCCAAAATCCCTTTAAAAAATTTTTTTAAACTAGTCATCAATAAGAATTCTCAAATACTGCTGATAGCTACAATCACTTTGGAAAACTGGAAGTATCTATTAAAGTTTGGCTATAAAATGTGCATACCTCATATCCTAATAGCTCCACTCCTAGACAGATACTCAACAGAAACACATTATGTATAAAGCTATGTCAAAAGTTCACAGCAGCACTGTTTGTAACAGCCAAAAGTTGGAAAGAACCCAGATGTCCATCAAGAGCAGAATAAACTGTGGTATATGCATACAATGAACTACCATAAGTAAATTGTTAAACAGCTTATAGCTAATACGACAAGAACAAGTTTCAAAAATAAAGCTGAGTGAAAAAAGTCAAACACAAAAGAGTGCATAGAGTGTGACAACAATCATACGAGGGTTCAAAACAGGCCAAATCAACTTATGGTGATGGAGGTCTGAAACGTGATTTTCTTTAGGGGAGAAAACAATGATTGCGAGAGGCACAATGGAAGTTCTTGAGGAGCTGCTAATGTTTTGTGCCCTGAGCCGGACAGTGATCACACAGGTGTGTTCCCTATGCAAGATTCAACAAGCTATGGATGTATGATTTACACATTTTATGTATTGCTACCACGCCTGGTTAATTTATTTATTTATTGTAGAGATGAAGCGCTGCCAAGTTGCCCAGGCTGTTCTCGAACCCATGGGCTCAGGCAATCCCCTCACCTCAGCCTTGCAAAGTGCTGGGCCACCGCGCCCGGCCTATTTCTATTTAAAGCATTCACAAAAACATGATCCCAGAAGTTCAAGACCAGCCTGGGCAACACAGCAAGATCTCATCTCTACAAAAAGTTAAAAAACTAGCCAGGCATGGTGGCTGGTGCTTATAGCACCAGCTACTCAGGAGACTAAGGTGGAAGGATCGCTGGAGCCCAGAAGTTCAAGGCTGCAGTGAGCTATAGCGGCACTTCATTCTAACCTGGGAAACAGAGTGAAATGGTTCTCAATAAATAAACAAACAGAGTGAAACGTTTCTCAATAAATAAATAAATAAAATAAAATAAATAAAAATAATTTCCAAAAGTAAACATGATCTGATAGTCATTGTCATGCTAAAAACCCGACAATAGGTGTTCCATCACACTGGAAGTTAATCCAAAACCCTTCTCTTGCAGAGGGATTGACTCTGACATAATACCCTCAATTCCTCTCTCCCTGTTCTCTGGCTCCAGCCACACTGATCTCCTGGCTGTCTTCTTTTGTAATTCTCTCTGCCTGGAATGCAGATCCTTGTATACAGCTACTTCCCTAATTCATTCAGGATTCTGCTCATACCTCCCCTCTTCAGAAGTGACTTCGGAGAGACTTTTCCTGACCATCTTATCCAAAGTAGTCTCCCCATCACTCAGTCATGCTTTATTTTTCCTCCCGGCACTTACACAACCAGACAAAATACGATTTACCTGTTTCTTATTTATTTATTGTCTATGCCAAACCCCTCTAACCCCAACCCTAGTTAAAATGTAACATCCACAAGAACAGGGACTTTATCTTGCTCAAGCAAGAATAGTAACACAAAGCACATAAAAAAACTACTGAGGCTGGGCACTGTAGCTCCCGTCTGAATAATCCCAGCACTTCGGGAGGCTGAGGCAGGAGGACTGCTTGAGGTCAGGAGTTTGAGATCCCCAGGCTAGGCAACATAGCAAGACCTCATCTCTATAAAAATAAACATAAAAAAATAAGTCAGGCGTGGTGGCACACATCTATAGTCCCAGCTATTCGAGAGGCTGAAGGGAAGGACTGCCTACACCCAAGAGGTCAAGGCTGTGGTGAGACAAGACTGTGCCAGTGCACTTCAGCCTGGGCGACAGAGTGAGATCCCGCTCAAAAAAAAAAAAAGAAAAGAAAAAGAAAAATTAAATGAATGCTTTCTTTTCCTGAAGAAAATTTTATATTTGTAATTATGGAGTTATTTCTGTGTTTATTTGCTTAATATCTGTCTCCCACCAGACTAAAATCTTCAGGAACACAGACACACATAGACATGATCACCATTTTACAGTCTATATCTAGAGCACAGTAACCAGGCCAAAACCAGGTACTGAATATTTATTTGCAGACATCAATGCACCCTGAAACATTGTGACACGAAGCTAGGATCTAAACAGTAGTATGACTGCCTAAAAAGTTCCTTTGATCTCCAGGTCCAAGCACGCACGATTCATACACCCTCATACCCTTTGGCCTAGGCCCAGAATCATCAAATTTCGCAAAATATTTTGGCTTATCACTATTATTTACAGGAAGCTTAACATAAATTCCCTCACGTTCAGAAAAGAGTTAACCTGGTTGAAAGGTGGGCTTGCAAGGTGGCCCTGGGTTGGTGTTTGGCAACTTGGATTTTGAGGGGGTTCCCAGCATTCCCTAACTGATAAAAGTGGCACACTGTGCCCAAACTGTTAGTTCAACACTGTGGTGCAGGTTGAACACCTCCCTTCCTTCTGGAGTCTGGAATGTTGGCATGAACTAGGCAGAACCCACCTCCGTGACCAGACCCCAATAAAAAGCTTGCCTCGAGCTTCCCTGGCATACAGCATTTCACACATATTTGAACAATGTGTTGCTGCAGGAATTAAGATCCTGTGGCTCTACTGGGAGAGGACTCGGAGCTTGTGAGTGAGTGGTTTCCTCTGAACTTCACCCATATACGGTTTCGCTTTGCTTTGGTATCCTTTCACCGTGATAAATTGCAGCTATTACTCGATGCTGAATCCTCTAAGTCCCCGTACAATTAATGAATTAGGGGTGCCTTGCGGGATCCCCAACACATCTTCCAATTCTGAAATGGATTACAGGCTCTCAACATTACAGGAAAATAAAAGAAAGAAAACGGCAGTCCCCACCTTGTGGTATTTGGGCACAGATGCAATCCCCTCCCCCTCAGGGTCAGCTGGACCTACTGATTAGCTTCTAACAATGGATTTGGCAAAAGTGGTACAAAACACTTGACCTCCATCTTGCCCACACTCTCTCTGGCTCTTCTCCCTTGTTTCTTCTGAAGAAGCCCGCTGCCCTGTTGGGATCCCCCTCTGGCAAGGCCCAAATGGCAGACACAGAGGGCAACCTCCAACCAACGGCCAGCTTAGGAACTGAGGCCCTCAGCCTGGCAGCCTGTGAGTAATGGAATCACACCAGCAGTCCTCCGAGGGCACCTGGAGGCAGATCCTTCCCAAGGCAAGTCCCAAGATGACTGCAGCTCCCGCTGGCCCCTTGCCAGCAGCCTTGGAAGACGACGCTCTGAGCCAGAGGACCTAGTTCAGCTACACCTGGGTTTCTACCCACGCAGAAGCTGAGATAATAAATGTCTTTGTTTTGGTTTGGTTTTGGTTTTGAGTCAGAGTCTCACTCTGTCGCCCAGGCTAGAGTACAGGAGCATGCTCACAGCCACTGCTGCCTCGACCTGCTGGGCTCAGATGATCCTTCCACCTTAGCCTTCCAAGTAGCTGGAACTAAAGGTGTTTGCCGCCATGTCTAGCTAATTTTTTAATTTCTTATAGAGAAATTGCCCAGGCTAGTCTTGAACCTCTGGACTCAGGCCATCCTCTCGTCTCTGCCTTCCAAAGTGCTGGGATAACAGGCATGAGCCACTGCACCGGGCCTAATAAATGTTGTTTTAGTCACTAAGTTTTGGGGGTAGTCTGTTACTCAGCAATAAATAACTAACACACTCTACCACCTAAAACAATCAAAAACCCAGCAGGCAACAAAGGATTCCTGAAAAAGAGAATACAAAAGGGGAGCCCTACGAACTAGTAAGCCCTAGCTTACTGCACAAAACATTTCAAGGCTTGGCACAGAGCAAGGGAACCACCAGGGTGGATGGAGTCCCTAGTAGAGTCCTAGAGAAGAAAGTGGCCCAGAGAAGGCACGGGGAACTGCAGGTGATCCCCCAACCCCAGGCCCTCCCTACCCCAGTCTTGGCTGAGTATTGATGAGTTTATATGAGAAAACTGCCTGAGCTGGGAAGGAGCTCCCTGAAAAGATTGGTGGGCCCAATTCCTGAAACTCACATAGGGCCAGAATAAAGCCTGTTCCCATCAAGAAGTAGGAAAAACCTCCTCATTCATGGGTATCAGGTTAAGTACTCAGAGGGTGTTCTGCCTCCACAATGGGGCTGAATTAGCCCTAGACTAAAGCTGATCAGGTCCTACCTAATAAAGCTTAGAAATGAGACCAAAAGAAGAAAAAAAGGAAAGGGATGATATTTCAAAGAGCTGCAGGACCTAGCTACCATACACTGGAATATGGGGGAGCATGCCTGCGGATGGAGGGGTAGAAGATGACGCTGGATCAGGGTTGAGATGAGGCACTCCTCTCTGGCACAGGATTTAACACTGAGGCAAGGGCCTTGTAGAGGCTCAAATACACCACTGGAATGGCTCTAAGAAGTTTAGAGAGCCGGGCTCAGTGGCTCAGCCTGTAATCCCGTGCTTGGGAGGCTGAGGTGAGTGGACTGCCTGAGCCAGCGAGTTCGAGACCCGTCTGGGCAACTTGGCGAGCCCTTATCTCTACAATAAATCAAAAAAAATTAGCCGGGTGTAGTAGCGTGCTCCTGTAGTTCCAGCGACTTGGAAGGCTGAGGCGGAAGGATCGCTGGAGCCCAGCAGGTCGAGGCTGCGGTGGCCGGAAGCAGCCGCTGCACACCAGTCTGGGCGACAGAGACTCCAACTCAAAAAAAAAAAAGAAATTTGGAGAAAGTGACAGCCCACATTAAACAAAGTAGAGATGCCAACACTGCTATGACAGACTGGCAGAAGGAGTCTAAAGGCTCTGAAAACAGAGCCTGCTAAATTGGGTCTATGTGTCAGACCGGAAATCCAACCAGCTAACAATGATCCTCGGGAGGGTCCAGAGGATATTTCACTTACCAATGCAATACAAAGTGTACTGATGGAGGCAGCACCAGTGTTTTGTCCCCTTCAGGCTAGCATTGATAGAAGATACTGCTATAGGTCAGGATTTCTTAAGCAGCCATGAGGATGTCAGAATCACAGAACAGTATAAACCAGGTAGCAGCACTGAACATTCAGGCAAGGTGAAATTCAAGAATTGAGCATCAACATCAGAACGGCATCTGGCGGCCTGGCCTGGAGTCTATAGAGATAGGTAATAAAGCCTGCAGTTTCTAGAGACAGCCCACTGCTGGCTGTCACCTGGACAGGGGACGGTGGAATGATGTCCTAGTAAAGTCAAATCTCACTGAAACAAAGGAAACTGTCCGGAGGAGTAGGGCAACTGGAGTTGTTGCAAGATGGGTGAAATGGCCCTACAAAGGGGTCTGGATGAAGGGTTAGGTAGGGTATAAGGACAATACAGCAAATAAAGCGATGCTTTTCAACAAGAGGAAAAGGAGAGAGAGGGAGGGAAGGGGGAGAGGAGAGGGAGAAAGGGGAGGACATCAGGGGGAGAGAGACAGAGGGAGAGAAAGAGAGAACTAGCCTACTTCCTCCTTTTCCTTACCTTTCTGCCTAGTCTCTTCTCTCTCTCCTACTTTCCTGTCCCATCTTTTTTTTTTTTTTCCTCACTGGTCCTATTATTTTCTTTCAGGCCACATTTTTTCCACTGCATTGTGTAATGGCATGATGACAGCTCACCAAAGCCTTGACCTCCTGGGATCAGATGATCCTTCCACCTCAGACTCCCAAGCAACTAGGACTACAGGTTCATATCACCATGGTCTGCTATTTTTTATTTTTATTTTTGTAGAGATGAGGCTAGTCCGGAATTCCTGGGCTCAAGCAATTCTCCTGCCTCAGCCTCCCAAAGTGCTAGGATTAAAGGCTTGAGCCATTGCGCCCAGCTGAACACAGCTTTATAATTCCTATTTTAAAATCTAATAAGTTGAACACTGTCTTTTTCAACTAAGAAGCAGTATAGTGTTAGAGTAATATGTATCGAATTTAGGGAAGAAATTTTTAAGGCATTTTGTTGATAAAATAGTAAATTATGTGGCTCCTACAATTGCTTATATATGACCACCCTTAGAAAAATTCAGTGCTACATTCTTTAGTGAACATACTGTGTAGTTTTATTGAGTGAAGGATTTTTTTGTTCAATCTCTGGAAGTCTATGAACGGTTCCCTACATAAGCAACTTTCCCCTCAATAATGAATTAAACATGGTACAACATGAGTTAAATTTTTGGTTTTTTTTTTTGTTGTTGTTTTTTTTGTTTTTGAGTTGGAGTCTCACTCTGTCGCCCAGACTGGAGTGCAGTGGCCATTCCCGACCACCACAGCCTCGACCTGCTGGGCTCCGGCGATCCTTCCGCCTCAGCCTTCCAAGTAGCCGGAATTACAGGCATGCGCTACCACGCCCGGCTGATTTTTTTTTTTAATTTATTATAGAGATGAGGTCTCGCTGTCCAGGCAGGTCTCGAACCCACGGGCTCAGGCAATCCACTCACCTCAGCCTCCCAAAGGCACAGGATTACAGGCTGAGCCAACGAGCCCGGCTATGAGTTAAATTTTTATTCCTCAAATATACTGTAGTATATAAAACATATCTTGCTTCAAAAGGATCATTTTTTGTTAGAACTGAAATCAAGAAGCCCCAGGAATCATTTACTCCATTTAAAACATAAGAAAACCAAAATCCAGAGAATCAGCAAACTTGCTCAGAATCACACACAAAGTGGTAATAAAGCAACTAGTGTCTCTACTCTCAAGCAAACTGTTTTCCCCAAAGTTGGACAGGAGGTAACCTCCAAAAGGTAATATTTCTAAGTGCTTTTCTCCTTCCAATCAAGTCCAACTACCACCAAGAAACCAAAGCAGCTGGGCCTATCATTCACTCATCGTTTAGACTGTTCTGTTTTTTTTTAAGTTGGAGTGCAGTAGCTTGCTCACAGCCACCGCAGCCTCTACCTGCTGGGCTCAGGTGATCCTTCCATTTCAGCCTTCCAAGTAGCTGGAACTACAGGCATGTACCACTATGCCCAGCTAATTTTTTTGTTTGTTTGTTTGTTTGTTTGGTTGGTTTTTTTTGAGTTGGAGTCTCAGTCGCCCAGGCTGGAGTGCAGTAGCACACTCACGGCCACTGCAGCCTCGACCTGCTGGGCTCATGCGATCCTTTCACCTCAGCCTTCCAAGTAGCTGTTACTACAGGCACGTGCCACTAAGCCCGGCTAACTTTTTGATTTACGGTAGATATGAGGTCTCGCCAAGTTGTCCAGGCTGGTCTTGAACCTGTGGGCTCAGGCAATCCTCTCACCTCAGCCTCCCAAAGTGCTGGGATTATAGGAATGAGCCACCATCTGTTCCTTCTGAAACCTGTCTTTTCCTAAGAGATTCTCATTTTCTCTCTTATCCATTTGAACCTGATTTCACCCATCAACCAGAGATCTAGGCAGAATACCCCTAAACCAAACACCTACTGGGTCCTCTAAGTTACAGATCCAGAGGCAGCTGGCTTGATTTTTTTTTTTTTTTTTGAGTCAGATTCTCACTCTGTTGCTCAGGCTGAAGTGCGGTGGCATGCTGCTCATGGCCGCAGTCTTGACCTGCTGGGCTCAGGCGATCCTTCTACCTCAGGCTTCCAAGAAGCTGGAACCACTGGCACATGCCACCATGTCCGGCTAATTTTTTTATTTACTGTAGAGACGAGGTCTTGCCAAGTTGCCCAGGCTCTTCTTGAACCCCTGGACTCAGGCAGTTTTCTCACCTCCACCCCCCAAAGTGCTGGGTTTACAGACATAAGCCACCGTGTTAGGCGAGTTGGCTTGATATTAAACATCAATATGAACCAGATATTAAAGCAAACTGCTTACAATTCAAATGTAACCACTTTTTGGCTCAAAAGCAATTATGCATATTGTTAAGTGACATTAATGACGCTTCTTTTTAAAACTTCAACACCAAACTTTGCTCACACAGGCTCGATGTTTACATTGCTTATGTAATGTGTTCACCAATTCACAATATATTGGCCCATGTATATTAGCAATGCTAAAGTTTCAGTATAGAACAAGGCAAGTGACTCATAACTAATCAACATTACAAAAAGCACCTAAAACCTCAGCCACTCAGAGTTCCTGCAACACCTGATTTGCCTTCTTTTTGTTTTCCTTTCTCACCCTGCTCTTCAACATTTTACCTCTTCTTCAATACCAGGTATCTATCATTCCAGACATTCCCCTCATTTTTCCCCCTCTTTCCTGCTCCTATTATCTGTTTTTCAGTCCACTTCTCTCCACTGCTTCCTAAATTGGCCATCAATTGGGGAAAACATATATAATTTCTACATATATTTATATGTGATAGTAATATAATTTTTATCATTTACTCTAGATGTTTAGTACAGCTTTAGAATTAAGAGTTGATGACTAGAATACTCTATCACATCCCTGAGTAAGAAGGCAGTGCGTTGTGGATGTTAAGCACACAGACTTCAGTCTTACTCCCCGGGTGTGCATCCTGCCCTGCAGTTTCTTGGCTGTGTGGCCCTGGACAAGTGACTGAACCCCTTGTTTCGTCCAGTTCATCTATAAAAGGAGAATGTGAGAATAATATCATTTCTGTAGGGTTGTTATAAAAAAAAATCAAGGAGTTTAAATATGTAAAGTATGTAACACACTGTAAGTACTCACTAAATGTTACATATTTGTAATCTCTCACAAAATACTGAAATAAAGTTCCTTGTGGCATTTGCATCATTTTAGAGGCTTGATCAGACAGTGCTAATCAGAGGGCATAGAGGTGATTTCGTCCTCCTCTGTTTAAGGTCAATCATTGTGATAGCTACAATTCTGAAGCTTTAGGTCAATGGTTCTCAAAAACTACTGGTGAAGCCGGGGTCGGTGGCTCAGCCTGTAATCCTGCGCCTTTGGGAGGCTGAGGTGAGTGGATTGCCTGAGCCCGCGGGTTCGAGACCCGTCTGGGCAGCGAGACCTCATCTCTACAATAAATCAAAAAATTAGCCGGGCATGGTAGCGCATGCCTGTAATTCCGGCTACTCAGAAGGCTGAGGCGGAAGGATCGCCGGAGCCGCTGGGCTGCGGTGGCCGGGAGAGGCCACTGCACTCCAGTCTGGGCGACTGAGTGAGACTCCAACTCAAAAAAAAAAACCCGAAACTACTGGTGAAATCTAGAAGCACACTGGTTGGATTTCCCCACACTGATTAACAGGCCTCTGTCATTAAATTCCATGCCCCCCTGCTCTCACCTGCAAGCTCTACCTGTGGAAAACTAGCCATCTGTGCATTTTGGCAATGTCAGTTGCATCCCTGCACATGTGTGTTTCTGTGAAAACCATATGCACCCTGCCCACCAGCAAGTTTTTCCTGAGCCCTTTCCAGCTGATGTCTCCTACACATCTCCAGTAGAAGGCCACGATTGTGGGGATGAGCAGCAAACTCAATGAGCGGAGAGAAAACTAATGTTGCAATGAGGCTACAAAAAAGGGTTGTCCTGGAGGTCAAGCCAAGAAAAAAAGGCAATTTAAAGTATCATGCCTAGCAGCCAAGCACCTTGGTTCACACCTGTAATCCCTTTGGGAGCCCTTTAGGAGACCAAGACAGGAAGATCGCTTGAGGCCAGGAATTTGAGATCCTGTCTCTACTTTAAAAAGAAAAAAAAAAAAAGATAAAATGTAAAGTATTATGGTTAGCAAAGCAAAACCCTCAGGGTCCTTAGCCCAGAAGTCCTCATTTTCAAGCTACCTGATTAAAATAATGCGAATTAAAGATGACTTAGATTCTTTCCACTAAGTTAAAAATGAGATATTAAACATGAAAAATGAGATATTTTTATTTATGTTAAGGTACTCTGGATTAATTTGGGCTCTTATCCAGTGGTTGAAAAAGGGAGCATTTAGCCACTTAGAATTTTTCTATAATCATTTAATAATATAGTAAGTGAAAACACTGTAATACTTTGCATTTAATTTTTAAAAGATATAATGTAAAGTAATATTCTAAATAAAGACAATTAAGTTTGTCTCAAAAAAACCCCAAATTTTTAATTCTCCATCATTTAAGGTAGAGCTTTAATATTCAGGAGAATCACCTGAGGATCTTGTTAAAATGCACATTCTGGGTGGCATGGTGGCTCACGCCTACAAAACCAGCACTTTGGGAGGCTGAGATGAGAGAATTGCCTGAGCTCATAGTTTCAGGGAGACCAGCCTGGACAAGTGAGTCCTCATCTCTACAAGAAATAAAAAAATTAGCGATTCCCTAAAGTCTGGGATGGGATTTGAAAGTCTGTTTTTCTTACTAGAAGTAGATACTGCTAGTCTGTGGACAACATTTAGAATAGCAAGAATTTAAGGTACCTTAAGTGTCAAAGGCCTATTTCCAATTTCCTAGCTTATCAATTTAAAGCCTCCTTCTGCTGGTGTTAGTTAGAAGCAGCTGCATCATAACAGATCTAAGGAAGAAACTGAGCCCTAGGCTGTACCAATGGTTTCTTCAAAAAGGATGAAAGGAAGGCGGAAGAGAAGGAGATTCTAGGAGGAAGCAAAAAAAAAAAAAAAATGTTTTACATAGTCTCTTTCATCTTCCATTTGATGTCCCCAGGGAAGACAGAACAATAAATGCTCGGGTTCTTGTAGTTAGTTTCCAAGTCAAAGAAGCCAATCCTGGATACCTCTGGCTCTTCTTTCTTGAAATGGAATTATAAAAAATGACCATTTCTGTTAAATAATAAAATTTCCAATGTTACAAGCTTCTTTCAAAGAAAAAAGTTCACTTTTAATGTTATGATTATTTTCCCCTTCATAGCATTTTAAAAGAAATTTGAATAGAACATTTCTCTAAGAAGGGGACATGTGAGTAAAAATCTAAAGAAAGTGAAGCAGCATGTCATGCAATAAATATAACATAAAGCACTTCAGGAAGCAGGAACAGCAGGTGCAAAGGCCCTGTGATTGAAACAGCAGAAAGGTCAGTGTGGTTAGAGAAGAATCAAGGGAAAAGTAAGTGAAAATGAAGAATTAGAGATAATGAAAGAAGGCAACTAAACCTTGTGAGGGCACATTCTGGGAGGCTCTGAGTAGAATGTTATGTTCTCATGTTTAAAAGGCTGTTGAGGCAGGGCGCTGTGGCTCACGCCTATAATCCCAGCACTTTGGGAGGCCGAGGTGAGAGCATTGCCTGAGCCTGTGTGTTCGAGACCAGCTTTGGCAACTTGGCAAGACCTCATCTCTACAAAAATAAATTAAAAATTAGCCAGGCATGACGGTGCATGCCTGCAGTTCCAGCTACTTGGAAGGCTGAGGCGGAAGGATTGCCTCAGCCCAACAGGTCGAGGCTGCCGTGGCCGGGACCATGTCACTGCACTCCAACCTGGGCAACAGAGTGAGACTCCAACTCAAAATAAATAAATAAATAAAAGGCTGCTGAGCTGAAAACAGACCAAAGGCTGTCTACAAACATATACAGATGATGGTAATGCCGGGATCTCACAGCTTATGCTCCCCACTATTTCTGGTGTGTTCTCTCTGTATGTCTGGCTAGATATGCCATATATATGAAAACTTAATATATGAAAATATAATTTCTTATATATGGTTCCACTATCATCAAACATTCTGCTCCTAGTTCTAAATACTGATTAGAACACTGAAATCTATCAAACACCAAGGTGGGGGGGAGGGGTAGAATAAGTAGAAACAGGTTCATCTCTTTCTAATGGTACTATGGGAATGAACAGTACAGTACTATAATCTACAAATTTTTTATTTATTTTATTTTATCTATTTATTTATTTTTGAGTTGGAGTCTCACTCTGTCGCCCAGACTGGAGTGCAACGGTTGCTCCCGGCCACTGCAGCCTCAACCTGCTGGGCTCCGGCGATCCTTCCACCTCAGCCTTTCAAGTAGCTGGAACTACCAGGCTCCTGCTACTACACCTGGCTTTTTTTTTTTTTTTTTTTGAGTATTATAGAGAAGAGGTCTCCTCAAGTTGCCCAGGCGGTCTCGAGCCCGCTGGCTCAGGCAATCCACTCACCTCAGCCTCCCAAAGCACAGGATTACAGGCTGAGCTTACAAATTTTTTTAATTCACTCATCCTCACACAGCTCAAGTACAATCTCCTCTCTAAGATTTTCTGAATACAGAAATTTTTTTTTAAGTTATGTCTTAAAAATATTATCACTCGGCCGGGCATGGAGGCTCATGCCTATAATCCCAGCACTTTGGGAGATGGAGGCAAGAGGAATTGCCTGAGCTCAGGGATTCGAGACCAGCCTGAGCAACGTGGTGAGACCTCATAGCTATAATACATCAAAACATTAGACAAACATGGTGGCACATGTCTGTGGTTCCAGCTACTTGCAAGGCTGAGGCAGAAGGATCACCTGAGCCCAGCAGGTCGAGGCTGCGGTGGCTGTGAGCATGCCACTGAACTCCAGCCTGAGTGACAGAGTAAGATTCTAACTCAAAAAAAAGGAAAAGGGAAAAAAGAAAATGATGTCACAAAATAGAAAAATGTACATAATATAATTCTAACTTATAAAACACATACATACACAATACTAGATGCACTGGGAAAAAATTAGCAGTAAACATTCAAGTATCAACAGCAACTGTATATGAACTATATAAGTCAATTTTAATTTATATTTTCAAATCGTATGTGTAACCATACATTTTACTTATAATTTTAAAAATTAAATAAATGGAACCCTTTACTACCACCTTTTTTTTCCAACATGAAGCTCACGTAATATCACCTCCATGCATATTCCACTGACCTAGAACACATTAATAATAATTGTAGGCATGCTTGAAGCACTCCAAGTGTTACTCATCGTGGAGTAAGCAAGCAACTATGTTAACAGCTCTTTCCAGGTTATCGCATTGCAATCTCCACAACAATCCCTGATGGAGGTGCCATCAGAGGCCAGGAAGCAAAGGTGAGTAAGCAATGCTCCAGTCAGATCGTTGCCACAGCCAGGAACAGCTCCAGGCCTGGAATCCAGTTCTTGAGCACCAAAATCTACACTCTGAACTACAACACTGTGCTGCCTCCCTACAACAGAAACAATTCATAAATAAAATAACCTCAACTGGAATTCTCAGTATGCCACCCAAGAAACATGGTGGTACTCTCCCACTTCCCATCGTATCGTTTCTTTCGTCTGTCTCCTTTCTTCTCTAGTTGGCCTCCCTCCTTCCTCAGCCTGCCTTCCATTGATTTATTTCTCTCCCACACTTCTTCCTGACCTATACCGTAAGCTTTCCAAAGGTACCCAGCAGCATCCTTGGGTGCTGCTTAGCTTCGATGATAAAACTCAAAGAAACCAACTGCTGTCCTAAGTCTTGCTACAAATCCCAAGTTACACACTGTATACCTAGATCCCCATCTAGCTGGCAGATACATTTTGCTTAGATCCCACTTTTGAAAAACTTGGATTAGTCATCAACATTTAAACATCAGGACAAGTTGAGAACTAAATATCTGATACCACAGGGTCCAACATGGCAACAATCTCCTAAGGCTATGTCTCCAGTTACCCTGACTCTGCCAGCCCCTATCACTTAATACCTGATTCTTCAATTCTCTTTATCTTCAACTGCCTGGCTCCAAAAGCACCGAGTTTGTGACCTCCACAAAATACTTTAAGGAGATGTTACATGCCATGTTTGACTACAATCTCTTTTCCTGAGATACGCTAGCAACGAAATGGCCTATTGTCAGCTCTAAACCACAAGGACAGTAGCAACAACAATCCTGGCAAAACCCCAGGCCAAGGCACATCCAAAAGCACTTGCTAATGGTGGTTTACTGGATAAACTCACCCCTAGATTCTATCGCAACTCAAATATTCCTTTGGATTAGCCAGAAAGAATTAGTCTTAAAAAGGTCTCAGACCTCAAACTAGAAAGTTTTCTGATAAGGAGACTAACTCATGAATTTGGTAATATCTGCAAACTAGTTACTAACACTAAAAAAAATTTAATTTCAGCTTTTTTAGGCTCCTGGTATGA
The DNA here is from genome assembly GCA_027257055.1 of Cephalopachus bancanus. Taxonomy (NCBI): domain Eukaryota; kingdom Metazoa; phylum Chordata; class Mammalia; order Primates; family Tarsiidae; genus Cephalopachus; species Cephalopachus bancanus. Next base: position 7,152,852 of record JAPVLO010000015.1, on the reverse strand, counting down.
ATTTTACATGTTAAGATAATTGCAGTATCTATCTTCTTTTATTCTCTTAGTAGTCATTTAAAATCCATATTTTACAGTAATGCAAATCCATTAGTAGGAGAACTAGAAAGTGCATTGAGGGATCAATTGTACACCAGAAGTATAGACGAAATGACCTTCTTCACCTCTGATTTCTCTAAAACATTAGTCTATTGTGCCCAGTCTAAACTATGAAAATACTTTTCATCATTCCAGAGAAAGAGAAAATAAGACACACAACAAAGCATTGGAAACCCTAAGTCCCACCTGGAACTAATTTCATGTGTCATAAACTACAAAGTTCAGATCACAGGTATGGAAGAACTGAGAAATGGCAGGGGGGGCAGGGTGAGGATTCTCAGTACATTTTATCGTTCATTGCTTTCAAGAATATTTTTAATTCAATGTTTTCTTCTAAATTTAAAACAATACTAAAGAACTTGTTTTTAATAAGGAAGACAAATACCCACAAAGTGATTAATAACCTACATGGTAAATAATTTATAGTTTCTAAAGATTCACTGATAACAGGAAGAAAAGCTATCATCCAGGATTCTTTCTATTCTGTAAGAGAAGACATTATGCTGAATATGTACATTATTTTAAGATTTACAAAAGCAGTCTGCACCTGATAATAACAACGTTGATCTTGATCAAGGGTTGAAGGGGGAAATTAGAGTTTTTGCTTTTCAGGGAAGAACAGTCAAAAGCAGATAATTCTAGTAAACAATATACTCAGCAAATTTTCTCTATTGCAAAATAACTTTTCTAAAGACTAGTAAGAGAAAAAGTTCAAAAACTAACTTATGTTTAGTTCTCTTGTGAAAGAAAGCAAGGACCACATTTCACTAAAACTGAAAAACCAGCTAAAAAGCAACTCGTTCCAAAATCCTACCTACCTTCTTACAAACACAATTCGTAAATGCCTCCAAAAACAAATACCATGTATTCTTACATTACAGTTATACTGCATTCATTTTTGCTAGTTTTATTTTTTAAGTAATTCATTGTAACTTCCCCTCCTCTGCCGCATAAAGCTCTAATAGTCTCATTTGTGCTACTTAAGAATTAACTTAATTCTTTTAAAGTAACACGGATCATCAGATTTGAGACACGTCATATTAAACAAGTGTTTTGACAATAAAAGTAAGTCTAAAAGACTACTTTTTTACTGATACAGGAAGACAGTGTCTTCATATCCAGTACTGTCACTGACATTTTTCTTGCTTTATACATTATAGCAGCTTTGAATTAAAAAGTAAATATACATATATACATTTATTAAACAAACCTGCCCACTCCATGCACAATACAGATTGCACAACAAACTCCAGTTGTGGTTGATCATGCAGTCTAAAATCCTGAGCTGGGCCATGACTGCCTACAGCACGGTCTGCGTCTCTTCTCTGACTCAGCACAGCAGTGGTTGCGAGGGCTCTGCAGTGATGAGATCCACAAATAGGATCTTCCCCTCCCTTTCCTGTCTAAGCAGCAATAGCTAACTAGCAGAACTACATCATCTTCCCAAACACTAGCACATTTACATTATGAGATCATGAAGGAAAGACTTTCTCATAAAACTCTCGTTCTGTATTTAATAGTATTTCATTTTTGAAAGACGACTGCTTTTTCCTTCCTTTTGGGTATCAAAGGCTAGCATGTATTCATTCCATGAAAACACAATTTGGGAAGGTGGCATAATAAACCAACTATGCTGGCTACAATCCACAACAAATCAATTCCAACACGAGGCTGTGGCATTATCCAATGACCTTTACACAGCCTCATTCCCAAGGGTACCAAAGAGTGCACAGTCCTTTCTTAACCTCTCTGTAGCATCTCACACTGCTAACAACTCCTCCAGTGTCTCCCATCCTGGGTACATATTATCACTGTCCTTGTTCTCACTACTTCTCTAACCATTCCTTCTTTGTAAAAGTCAATGTCGCAAACTAAGAAAAGCATAAATCTTGGTGAAAGACCCCAGTTCTTCAAGTGCTACCCACCAGATGTATGACCAGAAGCCAAAGGCTTTAGCTTTTGAGCTTTAAATAATTCATTTGTAAAATAAGGATAAAGCCGGGCTCGGTGGCTCAGCCTGTAATCCCACGACTTTGGGAGGCCGAGGTGAGTGGATTGCCTGAGACCGCGGGTTTGAGACCCGCCTGGGCAACTTGGCCAGACCTCATCTCTACAATAAATCAAAAATTAGCTGGGCATGGTAGCGCGTGCCTATAGTTCCAGCTACTTGGAAGGCTGAGGTAGAAGGATTACTGGAGCCCAGCCGGTCGAGGCTGTGGTGGCTGGGAGCGGCCACTGCACTCCAGTCTGGGTGACAGTGAGACTCCAACTCAAAAAAAAAAAATGAGGATAGTAACACCTACCCTTGTGGGGTTCTTAGTATGAAATAAAATTACATCTGTAACATGCTTAAAAACAGTATCTGGCAGTACACAGTGGCCCAAACCTGTAAACTCAGCACTTTGGGAGGACAAGGCAGGAGGACTGCTTGAGGCAATGGATTCAAGAAAAACATGGGTAACATAATGAGACCCCATCTCCATACTTTTTTTTTTTTTTGAACTGGACTCTCACTGTCACCCAGGCTGGAGTGCAGTGGCACGTTCACGGCCACAACAGCCTCGACCTGTTGGTCTCAGGCAATCCTTCCACCTCAGCTTTCCAAGTAGCTGGAACTACAGGTGTGTATCACCACACCCGGATAATTTTTTGATTTATTGTAGAGACGAGATCTCACCAAGTTGCTTGGGCTGGTCTCAGGCAATCCTCTCACCTCCACCTCCCAAAGTGCTGGGATTACAGGCATGAGCAACCATGCCCAGCTAAAAAAAATTTTGAAAACTAGCCTGGTATGGTGGCACATGCTTATAGTCCCACCTACTTGGGAGGCTGAGGTAGGAGGATCTGCTTACGCCCAAGAGTTTGAGGCTGCATAAATTATGATGGTGCCACTGCACTCCAGCCTGGGCAACAGGTTGAGACCCTGTCTCTAAAAGAAAAAGTAAACAGGCCATGGCGAGACCTCGTCTGTACAATAAATCAAAAAATTAGCCAGGTACGGTGGGGCGTACCTGTGGTTCCAACTAGCCAGAAGACTGAGGCGAAAGGATCACCTGAGTCCAGCAGCTGAAGGCTGCAGTGGCCATGAACGTGCCACTGCACTCCAGCCAGGGCGGCAGAGTGAGACTCCAACTCAAAAAAAAAAGAAGAGAATAAATAAATAAAATGTGCCAGATGTGGTGGCTCACGCCTGGAATCCCAACACTACTTTGGGAGGCAGAGGTGAGAGGATTGCCTGAGCCCAGGGGTTTGAGACCAGCCTGGACAACTTGGCGAGATCCTGTCTCTACAATTAAAAAAAAAGAATTAGCCAGGCACAATGGCGCACACCTGTGGCTCCAGCTACTTAGAAGGCTGAGGTGGTCATGAGCATGCCACTGCACTCCAGCTTGGGTAACAAGCTGAGACTCAAAAAAAAATTAAAATAAAATAAAACAAATAAAATAGAAGAATAAAATGAATGATATCAGTATCTAACGCATACTTAATAACAATATTCTTATGATTGCTTCCCCTTGCTGTCTAAATCAGAATTTTATCTTTGACTTTCCTTCCCATTTCTTATGCTATCCATAGATGACATCATTCTCCAAACCCATGATTTTAACTAGAAATTACTTCTAAACCCCTTTCCAATGCCATCCTTTCCCCCAAGCTCCATATTTGCATGCCTAATCTCATGCTAAGCACATACACCTATGACCTTACCCTACAGACTCAAAACTCATCCTCTTCCCTGTCAGCATGTACCAGTTCCTGGATCCCTTAATCTGCATAGTAGCTGTACAACTCAGCCCTTGGTCACACAAACAGAAGCCAAAGTCACTCTGGGCTCCTTCTTCCTTACCTCTCCTATCCAGTTACCAAACCCTGTCACATCTAAAATATGTACTGAACCATCCCTTTCCTATTCCACAGCAGCTGCCTAAATTCACACCCTTCTCCTGAATTACGGCTTATCACAAGGGCATCTAGTTGGTCTCCCAAACATCCTGTCTCACTGCCCTCTGAATCTTGTCTCTGCAAGACTAACAAATGAATCTTTTAAGCCAAAAGCTAATCATATGACTATCCTGCCTAAATCCCTTCTGTTGCTCCTTTTTGCCCAAATACAGCATTGTTTCCCAAACTATGTTCCTACTTGTTCTATAGGATAAGAATATGAATTTAGTAAAGTAAAAAAAGACTTCAGCCGGGCTCGGTGGCTCAGCCTGTAATCCCGCGCCTTTGGGAGGCTGAGGTGAGTGGATTGCCTGAACCCACGGGTTCGAGACCTGCCTGGGCAGCGAGACCTCATCTCTACAATAAATCAAAAAATCAGCCGGGCGTGGTAGCGCATGCCTGTAATTCCGGCTACTCGGAAGGCTGAGGTGGAAGGATCCCCGGAGCCCAGCAGGCGAGGCTGCTCCAGTCTGGGCGACAGGGTGAGACTCCAACTCAAAAAAGAAAAAAGACTTCAATGGCAAAATACGTTTGAGAAAAGCTAGGTTACACAATGATAAAGTCACAAGATTGCTCAAAGTCTAAATATGAATATCAAATTCAAAGTCTTTGAAATCTGAAAACTGAAGCTCAGGCATGTAATCCTGCAGTGGCTCATGCATGTAATCCTAGTCCTTTGGGAGGTTCAGTTGAGGCCAGGAATTCAAGACCAGCCTGGGCAACACAGCAAGACCCCATCCCTACAAAAACAATGTTTTTAAATTAGCCAGGCATGGTGGAGGGCACCTGTAGTCCCTACTACTTGGGAGGCTGAAGCAAGATTTGGGGACTGCAGTGAGCTATGATCGCACCTCTGTGCTCCAACCTAAGTGACAGACCAAGACCCTGACTCTAAAAAACAATAAATAAATAAAAACGTTTTTAAAACTAGAAAGCTGAGGTTCCTGATAAACTTGTTTCTAACTAGTCCATCTTGAGCTGGTATGTCTGTCGCTGTCAGTACCTAAATTTATGGTAATCCTTAAGGCTCTGACTTTGACTCTCTTCTCTCCCCATCTCCCTCAACAAGCTAATCTATTCCCAAAATTATAATTACCACAGATGCTAGCTTAATTGACCTCTGCCTAACCGAGATGCCAGATAAGCCAAAATTCTCCATTTCCTCTGTGTAAATACTGCTCCATGGTCAGCCCAACTCCTCTGTCTGGGAAGAAGATACTCTAGCCATTCATCTCTGCTCCCACCAAGAGGCACTCAAGCTTAACACAAGTCAGTTGCATTTTTGCACTAACCTCTTTACGTCAGTCCTATTTATGTTACTATAATAACGTAATGTAGATGATATGAAAACTGATAAAATGAGTAAAACTAAGAGTTGTTCTTTCCATGAAAACTAACTTGAGTGCTTTAAAAGACTCGATCAAGGTTGTTGTTCACTTCTATATTTTTCCCCTCCTTGGGCTTGTACTGTTCTCCTCCAGTGAGATAATGGAAATTCTCCCTAGCTGTAGCATATTCAGAAACTAAGACCGCCGTCTCTGCCAGAACGTTCTTTTCTTCTTTTGACTTGGCTAACTCCTTCCTAACTTAGCTTAGACAGTCTTCCCAGGAAGACCTCCCCGATCCCTACACTAGAGGAGGGCTGCCTGCTGCAGGTTTTCAGAGCTCCTACTCTTCTCTACTGCAAGTACCTGTTCAATTGTTTTCACTTCCCATCATCCATGTATATACACAAAGGCAGGAACTAGACTATATCTGTATCTTTTTTTTTTTTTTTTACTGCTGTACCCTCAGTGTCTGGAACTTAGAAGACGTTCAATAAATATTTGTTGAATGAGTTAATAAATATGGAAGAACAATTCTAAATATAATAGGAATCATAAGTAGAAGTATCAAACTTAAATGATTTTAAAATAGAATAACTTCTACTATGGAAACAGAGGGTTCATCATCACCAGTTATAGACAAAATGCAAATCGCTTCCTTCCTCAAATAATCCCACTAAGTAGTTGGGACAGATGGGATTCTAGCAAAATCGCTAAATACCTACACTGACACTATCTTTTCCATTCCCACCCTAAGCATCTGGAAAATTCTGGGAGAAGGAATGGGCTTTAGCAATCTGACTTTCAAAAGTTCCTAGGTATCTCTTGTAAACATTACTAATTAAGAATCACTAAACAAACGTTCATTCCAAAGGGGAAAAAAAAGACTCAGAGACTAAAGGCCCAACTATAATCAAGCTTTTATAAATCATTCTAAACACAGTCTGTCTGCTCTTTCCAATTCTTCACGCTTCCAACTTGGGAATATCCTCATCTATAAAATCCTTTAGAAAACTCAACCAGTTTCACACAAAGGAAAATATCCACATAACTATTTCTTCCTTACTTAACAATCAACATAGAAATCTCCCAGCCTAGGCAACACAGCAAAACCTCAGCTCTACAAAAAATAAAAAACAGCCGGGCATGGTGGCCAACCCCTATAGTCCCAGCTACTCTGAAGGCTGAGGCTGAAAGATTGCCTGAGCCCTGGAGATCGAAGCTGCAGTGAGCTGTGATCATGTCACTACACTCCAGTCTGGGCTACAGAGTGAGACCCAGACGTAAAACAAAAGTTAAAAATTATTTTAGCCAGGCTCGGTGGCTTAGCCTGTAATCCTGCGCCTTTGAGAGGCTGAGGTGAGTGGATTGCCTGAGCCCGTGGGTTCGAGACCCGCCTGGGCAGCGAGACCTCATCTCTACAATAAATCAAAAAATCAGCCAGGCGTGGTAGCGCGCGCCTGTAATTCTGGCTACTCGGAAGGCTGAGGCGGAAGGATCGCCAGAGCCCAGCAGGTTGAGGCTACGGTGGCCGGGAGCGGCCACAGTACTCCAGTCTGGGCGACAGAGTGAGACTCCAACTCAAAAAAATAAAATAAAATAAAATAAAATAAAATAAATAAACTTAAAAAAAATTTTTTTTAAATCTACACAGAAATCCCTGAGAGTGAGACCCAGACTTTAAAAAAAAAGCAAAAAAACAACAACATAGAAACCTATCTGAATTCCCTTTCTTCCTCACCAAAAAGAGCACAGCCATGTAGCAAGCCAAGAAAGGGCAATATTTACGACAAAACTAGGTACAACATATCTCTATTGAACCCTAAAGTAAAAGTTAGTCGAGGCCAGGCGCAGTGGCTCACACCTATAATTTCAGCACGTTGGGAAGCTGAGATGAGAGGATTGCCAGAGCCCACGGGTTCCAGACCAGCCTAGGCAACTTGACGAGACCCCCATCTCTACAATAAATCAAGAAAAATTAGCTGGGCGTGATGGCACATGCCTGTAGTTCTAGCTACTTGGGAGGTTGAGGTGGAAGGATCACCTGAGTCCAGCAGGTCAAAGCTGCGGTGGCCGTGAGTGTGCCACTGCCCTCCAGCCTGGGAGACAGAGTGCAACTCCAGCTCAAAAAATAAAAATAAAAAGGTAGTAGAGACAGGTCAAGCACAGTAGATCATGCCTGTAATCCTAGCACTTTGGAAAGCTGAAGTGGGGTAATGCTTGATCCCAGGAGTTTGAAAACAGCCTAGGCATCATCTTTACCAAAAAAAAAATCAAAACATGATTAGCCTGGCATGGTGGTGAATGCCTGTAGTCCCAGCTACTCAAGAGGCTTCAGTGAAAGGATCATCTGAGCACAGGAAGTTGAGGCTGTGGTGAATCATGCTTGAGCCACTGCATTCCAGCCTGGGTGATGAACCCCGACCCCTCAGAAAAAAGTTAGTCGCGACAAACCACTAACACCCACAAGCTCTACACAGCATCAGCAACTGCAAGGAAATGAGCATGTGCCAAACAGAAGAACCCCAGTGGAGGGGTTTGACTAGTAGTTCCCCAAAAGATGTCTATCTAGAACCTGTGAATGTAATCTTACTTGGAAATGGGATCTTTGTGGATGTAATTAAGGTGTAAGTAAGAATCTTGAGATGAGATCATCCTGAAGTACCTACATAGGCACTAAATCCAATGACATGTGACCTTCTAAGAGAAAGGCAGAGACAGATTAAACATACCATGGAGATGGTCATGTAAAGACAGAAACAGAGACTGGAACTATGTTGCCACAAAATAGATAAGATCTATACAGTCCTGCCTTGGTATCCGTGGGGATGGGTTCCAGGACCTCCTGCAGATACCAAACTTCGAGGATGCTCAAGTCCCTGATATAAAGTGGAATAATATTTGCATATAACCACAGACATCTTCCTGTATGCTTTAAATCATCTCTAAATTACTTGTAATACCTATTACAATATAAATACTGCATAAACAGCCACTCACTATACTGTATTGTGTACAGAATGACAAAAATAAAAAGTCTATGTATGTTCAGTATAGACTCAGTTTTTCTTCTGAATATTTTCAGTTCCTAGGTGGTTGAACCACAGATGTGGAACCCCACGGATATGGACAGCCAACAGCATATACAACCTTTGGACAAAGAAGGGCATCTATGATATATTATTTTATTTTATTTTTTTAGTTGGAGTCTCACTCTATTGCCCAGGCTGGAGTGCAGTGGCACACTCACAACGACCGCAGCCTGGATCTGCTGTGTTCAGATGATTCTTCCACCTCAGCCCTCCAAGCAGCTGGAACTATAGGCACGCACCACCATGCCTGTCCAATTTTTGGATTTATTGTAGAGACGAGGTCTCACAAAGTTGTCCAGGCTGGTCTCAAACCCGTGGGCTCAGGCAATCCTCTCGCCTTGACCTCCTAAAGTGCTGAGATTATAGGTGTGAGCCACATTGCGCCTGGCCATGATATATTATTAAACAAAAAAAAGTCAACTGAAAAACAATTTCTTGAAAGCATTATAATAAAGATTTGATTTAAACTAGGTGCCAGAGCATTTCCTTCCTCTCACATCCACTAGCACATAATATTTCCAGAAGCCAATATGCAAAACCCAGAGGAGAAAGTAGGTCTCACTGATCAGACTTACACAAGGTCTTTTAAATATAGAATCTGTATTTATTAGGGAAATACTGGGTATTCATGATGTTTAAATATCTCGAGGTTTTAAAAACATGGTGCCCATTAATCCCCCAAATCATACTGGCTGAGCCACATCCAGAAGAAATGTCAAAATGTAATCATAAATCCAGCTTTGTATCTACTAATATTAAAGGATACTCTCTACATTGTAAATAAGGTAGAAATCAGGACTTACGTTCTTAATAATATAAGTCCTCTCATTATATTAATGATTAGTGCAGTGAACAAAATAATAGAAGTCAAGAGAACATGTCTTTGTGGAGCTACAAGAAGGACAAAGAAGTTGTGGTATTATAAGCAGCACAGCATACACAACACTACTCCTGACTATGCCATATGCCTGTTCAGAAGAGATAAGCAACAGAGGGGAAAAGCAGTAACCAATTCTGAGTCAAATACACGGCTAATATCAAATCGAAGACCCAGAAGCAGCTAGTCACTAGAGTATGGTAAATGAAGTCTTTAACTTGCCATTTAAAAAAATAAGCCGGGCTCGGTGGCTCAGCCTGTAATCCTGCGCCTTTGGGAGGCTGAGGTGAGTGGATTGCCTGAGCCCGCGGGTTCGAGACCCACCTGGGCAGCGAGACCTCATCTCTGCAAATAAATCAAAAAATCAGCCGGGCGTGGTTGCGCGTGCCTGTAATTCCGGCTACTCGGAAGGCTGAGGCGGAAGGATCGCCGGAGCCCAGCAGGTCGAGGCTGCAGTGGCCAGGAGCGGCCACTGCACTCCAGTCTGGGCGACCCAGTGAGACTCCGACTCAAAATAATAATAATAATAATAGTAGATAAACAGTTTGTTCTGGTCTGTCTAAATACTTTCCTCCAAAGAGATTAATATTTAGAAGCAACAAATTGGGTTTAAATCTATTCCTTTACTCACAAATCTACACGGTGGAATTTCTTGCATATTAGAAGATGACTAGAAGGAAAAGGACTTCTAAAAGATCTCCATCACATCAAGTTTCTTAATCCTATAGTACACCACATCTATTTGTCTTTCAGACTATTTTAGAAGAAAAAAATATATAATATATAGCTTCCAGGTTTTATTGTGAAATCAACTATTTGCACAATACTCAATTTTTATGAGAATATACAGCAACTTAAACTATGAAACTATTTCAGTGAAAGCAATCCAAAATTGAGTTTTTGCATGAAGATGGCTTTCTACTCCAATCCAGAAAACACACAGAAGGATTGGAATAGTTTAGCACATTTAATTCCTTACAGTCAATTAAAATTAGATAAATACTAGGACAAGCTTTAAGTCCAATAACCTTTCATTTTAGTAATCTAATCACATCAACCAGAAAGAAAAACAAGTGCCTACCATATGGTCTTTCTGTAACAGAAAATAGCTGCATTCAATAACAGCATCTGTGCATCTTATCAACGCTAGCGTTGCCCATACTTAAATCAGCACATTGTTAAATATAATAAGATGACAGGATCCTTCACAAAGCAAAGAACAAAAGAAACTGAATATTACTTTGGTGTTAGATTACTTGACCTGATAGAAACTAAAGAATGAAAAACATCAAGGCACCATGAACTTCATAAAATGCTTAACTTGGAAGAAATGAATGCTAAGGAACACTAACAACTTATGGAGACATTTTCTTTAGATCTGGGTACTCATTTTATTGACGACTCTTATCTCTTATCTAGTGATAGGTCCCACTCATTACTTTCAAATCCAAACTTCTGCTGAAATGCCACTTAATGATACCTGCTGTTGCCACTGCCACCACTCCCAATTCCAACAAGCTTTCTCTTTTTAACTCTAGCTCGTAGCATAAAGCTTTGGACATGCAATGCTATTCTGACATTTAAATTCAGGTATATAAAGGAACACACATTTAAAATTAACTAACAGTGCTATATTTACTATAACTAGCCTAGAAAGAATCCTGAGTTCCAATGAGGAAAACATATGCTTTTTAAAAAATGCTTACATATTGGCCGTGAGCAGTGGCTCATGCCTATAATCCCAGCACTTTGGGAGGCTGAGGTTGAGAGGATTGCCTGAGCCCATGGGTTCGAGACCAGCCTGGGCAACCTGGAGAGACTTCATCTGGACAATAAAAAAAAAAAAATTAGCCAGGCGTGGTGGCACATACCTGTAGTTCCAGTTACCTGGAAGGCTGAGGCAGAAAGATTGCCTGAGCACAGCAGGTCGAGGCTGCGGTGGCCATGAGCGTGCCACTGCACTCCAGCCTGGGCAACAGAGTGTGAGACTCCAACTCAAAAAAAAAGAAAGTTTAAGTATTGCTTTGAGCAGTGTATATGCTTTTTAAAATGTGTTTAAGTATTGTTTTAAGCAGTGTAGATTTGCTAGAAACCAGATTTTCACAAGACTAGTAACACATTACCTATTTTTAAAATCTGTATACAGTGTCTTTTTATTGCAGTTTTGGAAACAAACTAAAAAGAGAAAAAACAAAAATAGTAAAATCCTGATATTCTCATCATCCAGGATTAACGACTTTTAATATTTTGTCATAGTCAATGTTGGGATCTTTTTTGACTAGTTATGAAATATTTATGGCATGAAAAAATAAAAAATAATGTCCATATGCTAGCCATTTGTTTTAAGAAATAAAACATAGTGCCGGGCTCGGTGGCTCAGCCTGTAATCCCGCGCCTTGTGAGGCTGAGGTGAGTGGATTGCCTGAGCCCACGGGTTCGAGACCCACCTGGGCAACTTGGTGAGCCCTTATCTCTACAATAAATCAAAAACTAGCCAGGCGTGGTAGCACACGCCTGTACTTCCAGCTACTCAGAAGGCTGAGGCGGAAGGATCGCCGGAGCCCAGCAGGTCGAGGATGCGGTGGCCGGGAGCGGCCACTGCACTCCAGTCGGGGTGACAGAGTGAGACTCCAACTCAAAAGAAAAAGAAATAAAACATTACCTTTTCATAGTTTTTCCTATCTGCCAATCTGATTGCTCCTTCACTAGTCTGTTAACTATCACCTCACCTGAGTGCAAATTATCTCATACATTTGTACTACACATTGTCTTGGTTACCGGCTTCCCGAAGGTAACAAAAACGCAGTTTTTACAGCCGTTCTAGCAGAAATGGAATGGAATTTAAGTTGTACAGGAGGTTTAAGGAGAACACACACTTCATACTCTACGTATTTTTGTGTAATCTAAAGTAATTATTCACATATTACGTGCCTAAATAGCAAACTCAATTACATTTTGGAATTTTTCTAAGTCCTCATTCATTCAAAAAAAAATTTTGAGGGTCTGTTATATGCTACACATTCTTCTAGGCACAGGAAATACACTGTGAACAAACCAGACAAACACTGCACTCAAGACACTTACATTCTAGATACATTGACCTGTCTGAAATAAACAAGCAAAATCCAACGCATAGGCATGTCAGGTGGAGATTAAATGATCGGGAGATAAATAAAGCAGGGAAGGAGGGCAGGGCACAGGGAGCAGGGGAGGGGCACTCTACATGGGAGTGGTTGGCAAAGGTTCACTCCGGTGACCTCTTAACAAACACCTGAAGGAGCCCAGGAAGCAAGCAATGCAGAGACTTGTGGGAAGAGTATTCAAAGAACTCTGCAGGTTTGGCGAGTGGGAAGGCTCTGGACTACCATACTTGGCGTGTGTGTGTGTGTGTGTGTGTGTGTGTGTGTGTGTAGAGAAGAGCAAGAATGTGTGTGTGTGTGTGTGTGTGTGTGTGTGTGTGTGTGTGTGTGTGTGTGTGTGTGTGTGTGTAGAGAAGAGCAAGAATCCAGGATGGCTGCAAAGAGTGTGGAGGGGGAGTCAGCTCAGTGAGATCAGGGATGTGGGAGGGTCAATTGTACAGGGCCCTGCAGGTCACTAAAGGAACTCTGGCCTTTAATCTTCAGGGAAATGAGAATCCATTAGAGGAATTTGAGCAAAGGAGTGACATGGTCTGATTTATAAATGGTCTGCCCCGATTAACGTGTGGACTGAAGCTGAGAAATCAGTCAACCAGATTTGCAAGTCACTATGAGAAAAAAGAGAGACATCAAAGATCACTCCAAGATGCCTGGCCTGGGAGGGCAGAATAACTACTGCTAGAGATGAGGGACACTGGAAGGGACAACACTGGGAAGTGGGCTGGGAGAGTGGATATGGAGAATCAGTTTGGTTTTAGATATGCCTTAACAACACCCAAGTGGCTGGGTGCTGTGGCTCATACCTGTAATCCAAGCACTTTGGAAGGCAGAGGCAAGAGGACTGCCTGAGTCCACGGGTTCAAGACCAGCCTGGGCAACGAGAACTCATCTTTACAATAAATCAGAAAATTAGCCTGGCATGGTAGTACACACCCGTAGTTCCAGCTACTTGGAAGGCTAAGGCAGAAGAATTGCTTGAGCCCAGCAGGTCAAGGCTGTGGTGGCCGTGAGTGTGCCACTGTACTCTAGCCTAGGTGACAGAGTGAGACTCTAACTCAGAAAAATAAAAAACAAAACAAAAAAACACCCAAGTCAAGAGTCTGAGTGGTCAGGTCAGTTGGATAGAGAAATCTGAATTCAAAGGATAGGATGGAGTAGAGATATTTACACATACACACATAAAGAAATACACATCCAGCTGGGTGAGTAGCTCACACCCGCAATCCCAGCACTTTGAGAGGCAGAGGCAAGAGGACTGCCTGAGCCCAGGGGTTCAAGATCAGCCTGGGCAAACTGGCGAGACCTCATCTCTACAATAAATCAAAAAATTGGCCAGGTGTAGTGGCACACACCTGTAGTTCCAGCTACTCAGGAGGCTGAGGCAGGAGGATCACCTGAGCCCAGGAGGTCAAGGCTGTGGTGGTGGCCATGAGTGTGCCACTGTACTCCAGCCTAGGCAAGAGTGAGACTAGAAGGATGGGGGGGGACACATCTTTATATATGTGTAGGTACATCTCAATTATCAGTATATGTTTGATATTTAAAACCATGAATCTATGCTGGGTGCAGTGGCTCACACCTACAATCCCAGCCCTTTGGGAAGCCAAGGCGAAAGGATTGCCCGAGCCCATGGGTTCAAGAACAGCCTGGGCAATTTGGTGAGACCTCATCTCTACAAGAAATAAAAAAATTAGCCAGGCATGCCTGTAGTTCCAGCTACTTGGAAGGCTGAGGCGGAAGGATCACTTGGGCCCAGCAGGTCAGGACTGCAGTAGCTGTGACCGTGTCACTGCATTCCACCTAGGCGACAGAGTGAGACTCCAACTCAAGAAAACAAAAAAAACCCCCATGAAACTGAGTATTGAGAAGGGTCATACTGAGCCTTGAGGTGTATGAAGGTTTGGTAGATCAGGAAGTTGCGGAAACTTCAAAGAGACAGAGAAGAGAAGACAATGAGATAGGAGGATAATCAAGAGTACAGTGTTCCGAAATCTAAGTGAGCGCTAAATAAAATGCAAAGTCTGGCCGGGCACAGTGGCTCATGCCTATAATTCCTGCACTTTGGGAGGCCAAGGTGAGAGAACTGCCTGAGCCCACGGGTTCAAGACCAGCCTGGGCACCTTGGTGAGACCTCATCTCTACAATAAATCAAGAAAAGTTAGCCGGGCATGGTGGCACGTGCCTGTAGTTCCAGCTACTTGGAAGGCTGAGATGTAAGGACCATGTGAGTCCAGTGGGTAGAGGCTGCGGTGGCCATGAGCGTGCCACTGTACTCCAGCCTGGGTGACAGAGTGAGACTGCAACTCAAAAAAAAAAAAAAGTAAAGTCTTCCTACATATTCACTTATTCATTTAACAAATGTTCACTGAACACTTACTATGTGACAGACGCTGTGAAAACAAACACGGTCCCTGTTTTCATGAAGATTGCAATATAAAGGGGATACCGATAAATAAACTTGTAAGTGCTATTCCCAATAAAGTACAGGGTGTTTTGAGATAATCTCTAGGGGCAACTAAAACAGTCTTGGAGGGTCATGGGAGGCTTTCCTGAGGAAGTGATGCTGAAGAAAAGACCAGAATGATGAGTAAATGTCAGTCATGGAGGGGAGGACAGAAGAGAGGGGAGGGTAGAAGGAAGGGTAGAAGAAAACAGCATTTATAAGATTACATGGGGGAATGTAATGATCAGCTTTGTATTTCAGAAAGATCACTCTGATTCAGTAGGAACAGAGCTCTGGAAGGGGACAAGGCTGGGTTACTGGGACACTCCTCAGGAAGCCGACTTCTGTGGGTCATCAGCGAGAGGCAGCTGACCTGAACTCAGGTGGAGGCAGCAGTGAGGATTTGCAATGTAGACTCAACAGGACTTGGATATGAGGAATGAGCAGAGAGAATATCAAGGATGCTAACCTAGTTGTCTTGGACAAATAAATCGATGGCAATGCTACTCACTAGAAGGAGCACAGGAAGATGGAAGGTTGGTGGTAGGTGTGGATCTGTTGAGTGTGCAATAAGGGCTACCTGCAACAACTGTTCAGTAAATAGGCAATTGGCTATGTGTGTCTAAGAGGTCAGCATTAAAATCTGTGACAGAGATCTAGATATGGAGTCACCAGCAAACAGGAGGGTATAAAATAAAACACAGAGAGTGAGTCAGAAGAGAAGAAGAATGAAGAGAGAGAGAGAGAGAGAGAGGGAGGGAGGGAGGGGGGGGAGAGAGAGAGAGAGAGAGAGAGAGAGAGAGAGGGAGGGAGGGAGGGGGAGAGAGAGAGAGAGAGGGAGAGGGAGGGAGGGGGAGAGAGAGGGAGGGGAGAGAGAGAGAGAGAGAGAGAGAGAGAGAGGGAGGGAGGGGGAGAGAGAATGAGAGAGAGAGAGACAGGCACTTGAGAAAAAACAAGGAAGTCTGGGACTAAAGCAAAGTATATATAGTATTCCAGAAGGAAGAGCCATAGCATGGGTTCATATCCAAGTAAATTCAGACACAGAAAAATGTCTTATTGTTTACACTATTCCAAAATCAATCAAAAAATATATTTTACCAGCCATAATACATTTCGGTCATAGAAAAATCTTAGCCTAGATAAACAAGCGAAACATAAAAAGGAAAGAAGTTAATTAACATTAGTAAATAAGTTTGTTTCAATAATAAACAGTGAAAGTGCTAAAAATTCTATTACTGAATAATATGCCATGGACTACAGATGAAAAGCGAAATAAATGCTAAAAATGGAAAAAAATGGCCGGGTGTGGTGGCTCAGCCTATAATCCCAGCACTTTGGGAGGCCGAGGTGAGAGGACTGCCTGAGCCCGGGGGTTCAAGACCAGACTGGGCAACTTGGCGAGACCTCATCTCCACAATAAATCACAAAAAATAGCTGGGTGTGGTGGTATGTCTGTAATTCCAGCTACGTGGAAGGCTGAGGCAGAAGGATTGCCTAAGCACAGCAGGTTGAGGCTGCGGTGGTGTGAGCATGCTACTGCACTCCAGCCTGGGTGACAAGAGTGAGACTCCAACTCAAAAAAGGAAAAAATCATGTGGTTTAGAAAGCTAAGAGGAAGTTTTCTCTTCTTATAAAAAAGCAAGTTAAACTTTGAAGGATGAAACCATATGGATGATATGAAAGGGGGTAATAATATCAAAGAGGAGTCAAACAAAAAGCACATATAAAGTGATTTTGTGAGAAAGGTTACTCAAAGATTGGTTGCAGAATACTTCACAGGTGAGATTATATACACATACACCAAAAAATACTTTGTGGTTCAGAGTGAGTAAAACCAATTTTGAAAAACATATCTTTAGATGCATAAAGTATATAAATTTGTGTGACAACAATCTGGGTTCTCCTTACTATATAATGCCAAGACATAGTCTACTGACCTGTCACAATTTCTTATTTGAAGAGGGCTGTATGTTATTTGTTTTGAGCCTTCCGACATATCCTTGGGGCGGGAAGCCTAAACTTATTCATACATCAACACAATTAAGATGAGCAAGAAATCTCTGATTCTTTTTCAGCAGAGCCACAGACCTTATTCATGGAAGGTGGAATTAGCTAATTAGATAAGGCATGAAACAGAAAATCCTGTTAATTCACTACATTGATTTCTTCTGTCCTACAAAGTTTGATTTTTTTTCCCACTGATTAACAGCATTACTTTAAGACATATGCTTGTCTCTTGGTTAGTTAAAAACACAAATTTACCAAACATACTGCTGTTTAAAAAAAATCTTTAAAGAATGACAGTACTACTCTAGCATGTAATACTTCTAATAAAAATTAGATAAAGGACAAAAATTAAGTGCAGTGTTCAAAGATCGAAATATCTGTCAACCCAAAATATTCCAGAGGCAACTCCCTTTTTATTACAAAAAAAATTCACAAGACTTAATGTGCACCAGAAGCATCAATCAGAGATAAAAACACATCACAACTAAAGAGACAATAATCACACCAGTTCTCCTCATTCCCCACCCTGAGGTTTGAAAATGTTTTCTGAGAGCATATGGTCCCTTTATTTCCATTTCCACATAGAATCTAAGCAAAATGTCTACTTATTCTTTAAAAAGTCAAATAATATTGTAGCTGAAGACCAAACTCAAGTACTACTGTATATATGTTTAAGTGAACAAAATACAGACAATATTGTGTTTTCTTCATTTCCAAACTAGAAACAATATAGCCATGCCAAAAGTAAGGTCCAAATGAAAACAAATTTCACAGCCTTAAAAAATACATAACTGTCACTGTTAATAAAAGCCAAGTGTGCAACTAACTGGAAGCACTGCTTTCTAGCCAAGGACAAGATGTGTCTAAATTCTTGGTTTTGGGGCATCCCTTAAATGACAAAAAAAAAAAAAAATCAAATAACAATAACATCAGTCTTGCAAATATAATGCAAATAGTATGCTAATTAAAGTATTCACAAGACAATGACAAGGCTTTGGGGCCACAGTACCTATTATTATGTAACTACAATACACATTGAGCAATCACCAGGTTGTAGGTAACCCTTTGGAAAGGAGTAATTATGGTGTACCACGATCAGAGGATTGTGGTGTTATGTTTAATCATCTTTTACCTCCAAGCAGGTGTTTACAGATGTCAAGAAGTAAAGCATTGATTCTAAACAGAAATCTATAGTTCTGTCTAGTGAACTGTACAGTAACAGCACACTCCCTTACAGTGTTTTCTGCATAAACTTTCTAATCTAACATCAAGTAAGCTTTATGAAGGAAGTTTCTCTGTGTGCTTTATGAACCAAAATTTAACTTCTGATTCTTTTTTTACTTAAAAATGCCAAAACTCACACACTTAAAACCAGACCCTGTTTCAGGGACTGTGAAGTTAAAACAACATGAGTTACAAAAGAAAACAGTGAGGTAATGAAGCCTCATCTGGGTATATTATTGTCTAAAGTAATCATCAATCTTGCTATAAGAATATAGATACTTCAAAAGTAAAGTTTAAGAGATAACAGTATTCAGTCCGTTTAATTATAGAAATCATCAATAATAAACAACATGATCATTATGAAAGCAAACTCCAAATACTCCACTCTCCAAACACAAGAAGGAAAAAAAGACTTAAGAGGCAACAGGACATATTTGAAATGTTTTCTGACAGCATATGGTTCCTTTATTTCCATCTCCACACAGAATCTAAAGCAAAATGTCTACTTAATGCTTTAAAAAGCCAAACAACATTGTAGTTTAAGACCAAACTCAAGTACTGTATAGACGGGGAGTCATAAGTCAATAAATGTGTCTATGATTTCTGTCCAGCCTGCTCAAAAAATTTCACAAAACCTGGAGTAAAATCTTCTGGCCCCTTGGAAAGATCCTTGTCTGACCAGCAATGCAAGCCACCTGACACCCCAAGAGCAGCTCACAGAACTTCTGAGTAGTGAAAGGGAGGGCATAAATAAAAGAACAGCAAAGGCAGGAGATTTTTCAGAGAGCTGAAATTACAGCACTATAAAGTCATTTTCCAAGGCTTAGATTGCCCAGGGAAAAGACTTCTTTTCTACCCAAAGCAGAGATCTACATTAACAGCGGCCACAACCCCGGTAAGTGTGAAAGAGAGCAAGTTCCAGGATCAGCTGCCCTCTCTCCCCACCTGGGAGGGCAGACTCTGGGCACACACACACAAAGCCACGCCAAATCAGCTCAACTCGAAGAAAACTGGACACCAAGGTGCCCCATTCTCAGGCTCATAGTATTCACAGCCACCGGAGACGAAGGGAGAATTCCTCAAGCCGGGAAGGGGTGATCAAGATGGGGACATTCCAAAGTGAGGGGCATGTTCTTGCGAAAGAATCACGGGGAACCCCGGAAACAAAAGTGGGTAAGGTTCCACCTCGCTGCTAGTCGGGGCCCTCCCAACAACCAATCCAAAGCCCCCGGACGCCCCCAGCAAGGCCCGGCGGCGGGGCCCCCCAACCCCCCGCGACCCGTAGGACGCTCTCAAGACACCGGCCACCGCCCCGCCAGCCAGCCGGGGATGCCGCCTCTGCACTTACCTCGCAGGCGGGGGCCCCGCAGGCCTTGAGCTTGTCACCATCTCCCTCGGGCAGACCAGTCCGACGCGTGGCCATCATTTCATTTCAAATGACAAAGGGACAAATCCTTTGGAGTCCACATGTGGGGGGGTGAGGGGAATGCCAGCACACACCCAAAAGGGAAGAATTCCGCACCCGGCTCCGAGGAGGGACAGGCAGGGCTGGTGAAACACACGAAGTGCCGGGGAATGAAGGTCTCCAGGGAGCCCCTGCAGACGCCTCGGTGATGTCTCAGGACTTCAACTGACTTCGCTGTCTTCTTCCATTTCTGGAGACTTAAAAACAAAGGCGACAGGTCTTCTTGGCAGCTAGCGTCGTGGCCAACTGCAGAAAGCGGTCCCCTTCCTCCCAGCGCCGCTCCCGAGTCCAGGAGGAGTCCGAGTGAGTCGAGAAGGCTGGAGCGGCAGCTCCCGGAGAGATCCTTCCTAGAAGAGGGAGAAGTGAAAGGGCATGAACTTTCTCCCGGCGCCGATCACCGCCCGGCCCACATGGCTACCCCGAGTTCGCGTTTCCGACGCTCGGAAGGACCATTCGGCCCATGCCGGTGAACCACACAAATGAGAGATGGAATAGTCCTCCCGTACAAAAAATAAAATAAAAACAAAACGAGGGAAAGCCTATAAATCCGAAAGGGGGGGAAATGAGAAACCTCGGAACTGCCCAGAGGCTGCGTCAAAAACGGTCGGCTCCCGTGCAGCCTTCAAGAAGAAACAGTCCCCGTTCAAGTGCATTTTAATTCACGTATTTTTGATGCATTTTGATTAATGTCACAGGGAGCGTGTCTGCCCTCCTGCATCACCCAGACGGGGACACTTCGGGGAAGTTTTCTCCCCCACGGGGCTGAAATGGGGTCAGACTTCTCAAGCCCCCTCCACCCCCCAAAAGTCGCAAACACAAAGCCAGCCTCGGCGTGGGCTGCCCGGCCGCCGGGGGACTCTGGCGCGCGCCCCGCCGCCCGGCCGGCGTCCCCGAGGAGGCGGCTGTTTTCCTTGGCCCGCGGCGGGGCTGGGCGGGGACGGCCGGGCGGGGAGGCGTGCGCGGCCGCGGGTGGGACGCGGGCGCCGCTCCCGCTCCGGGGCATTATTCCGGAGCCACCTCCATGGAGCCGCAGCCCGAGCAACTTGGAGGTCGCGGCGCCTCCCCTGACCACGACTGGACGCCGGGTTTCCCTTTCCCTGCGGCCACCTGGGGGAAAAATTGGAAAAAGCAAACCCCCACCCACCCACCCACCCTCCCCTCCTTCCCCCGCCCCTTCCTGAGGCGGGCCGGGGATCGCGAGCTCCCGGGGACGGCGGCCCAAATCCGCACTTTCCCCAAGGTGCGGGCGAGCCGGGAGAGAGCGCGCCGGGGGCTCACCCTTCCCGCCCGCCCGGGCCCGGCGGCCGAGGCGCGGCGGCGAGAGGAGCGGGACGCGGGCCGGGCGCCGGGCCCGGCCGGGACGCGCTAGGCCGCAGGCTCGGTTAATATTCATGAGCCGCCCGAGGCGCCCCTCCTCCACGGCCGGCCGGACCCCGGCACCCGCCGCCGGCCTTTGTGCCCTTCCCTCCGCCCGCCGCCCTCCCTCGCGCCGCACACGCGGGCGCGGCCCTCCGCCCCCGCCGGGCGCCCGCCGCGGGCTCCCCCAGGCCCCGAGCCAACGCCGGGCCGGGTGGCCGGAGGTGGCGGGAAGGGAGGGAGCCCGCGGCGAGCCTGCTCCCCGCCGCCCTCTCGGCGGAGCGGAAAGCCAGACACGCACCGGAGGAAGCGCGGCGACTGGATCCGCACGGGGCCGACCGGCTCTGGGACAGCGCGCCCGCCTGCCCGGCGCGCCCCGGCCCCCGCGGGAGGACGATCCGGCGCTGCCCGCCGCCGCCGCCGCCGCGCTCCGAGGCCGCCGCCCCCGGCCGGCCGCTCCCAGGCAGCGCCGCGACCTGCCCCGGCCGGCCCCGGGCTCTCGGCCGCCGCGGGAGGGCGTGGGGCGGGGCGGCGGCCGCCGGACTCTCCCCTCGCCTCGCCGGGCCGGGCCGGGGCCCCGCTACGGCGCCCGCGATCGCCAAGTGACAGAAGCGCCTGGCTCCGCTGCCGCGCGGAGCTGTTTCCCGGGGGCGGATTTCTCGCTTCTTCCTCCCTGGATCCACCTCCTCCCACCCCACCTCCTTCCCCTCCCCTCCCCAGGGGAGGCTCTGGGGCTGAATATTTTCTGTCTTGAATAATACGGTCCCGGGGACCGACGCCGGAGAAGGGGGATTAGCCGGGGGCGACGGGGGTGCTGGCCAGCCCCCTCCCAGTGTCTCGAGACCTCCAAGCGCACCCCCACCGCCACCCCGAAACCCGGCACACACAGGGCCCTCCCGTCTTCCCCAGTCTCTCGAGCGCCGGGCGAGAGCCGCCAGGAACGAGCTTTCTCCCGGGAAAGAGGGACTGGGTGCCCGGAGCCACGGGCGGAGAGGGGGACAATCACATGGCGAGATCTGCAGAACCGAGGGATCAAAGGTCCCAGCTGCGGGGATACGGCTTGGTGAACTGTGGCACCTTTTTTGCAGCAGGAAGGGAACGAAGCTGCGACGAGCCGTGGGACTTCCAGATAAGGGAGTGTCCTCTCACGCCCCACAGCAAAGTATCTTCCCGGGGTGGGAAGGGGGGAGTTAGCGAAGCGCTGTTCATTCAGTCCTTTCTCTTTTTTAAAACTGCGGCGCAGCCGAGCTAATTCCGTGCGGCTAGCGGAATCCAGGAGAGGCGGCAGCGCCCGGCCACACTCCAGGTCACAGGGTCTCCGGGGCCCGAGCACAACCGCCGCCCCTCCCCACCCAGCTCCCGGGCCTTGTCACAGACCCCGGGCGGCTTGCTCCGCCCCGCCGCGCCTCACAACATCTCCCGCTGCAAACTGGCCAATCGGGAGACGCGACGAGAGGACACGAGCCAATCAGGGGCTGCTGACTCAGACTTCCCTCCACCCTTTGCCCCGCCCCCAGGAGGAAGGCTGCCGCCGCTCGGCCGCCCCTCTCCACCCCGCCCCGCCCCACTCCCGGGAGGTGGCTCGCCTGCTCCGAGCTTCGGTTGACTGCAGGGTAGTTTCTCGCGGTCGGCGGCGGCGTTTGTCACCTTGTCACCCTCATCCTCGCCCCCTCCCATACATACCCCTCCCTTTCCCAGTCCTCCTGCTGGGGCTGTTGAGGATCATTTTTATCCTCACTTCTACGGGGGACTGCCAGCTATTGTGTCTGATCAGCTGCCACCACCATGCTAAAGAGGAAAAAAGGAACAAAACCTAGAAGCTGTGCGGTCTACTCGCCTTTTCCTTCTTTCTTACTACACTATCCCCCCAAAACATAGAGCTATTCCTCCTCCCTGTCCTCCACCTAGGGTCGTTTTTTTGAGGGTTCAGGGGACAAAAAAATTCCCTGGAACTTGAGTACCTGTGCTTTGGTAGTCAGATCTTCCTTGGAGTGGAAATGCCAAACAATATGCCACTAAATCCTCAACTTAAATGAAAGGAAAGATGTTGACTAGATACTTTTTTTATGGACATGAAATGTGCATGTTCTTGACAGCCAGTGACCAAACTAGGCAGCTCATCACCAAGAAAACAAAAAATAGAATAAATACACGGAGAGCCTGCCAGTCGATTGGCAGTTTACTGAATAGCCCACTGAGCCATAGCAGTATCCAGTTCTAGATACTGTTGAGTCAATTAACAAGCGGTGAATAGAAATGCAGGGTTCAAGTAGCTTGCCGCTAGTGGGCTTATAGAATATGTTCAGAAAGGAAAAATTTAAAGCACAAAACAGCTCCTTACAAATGCAAATGTGCATGCATGGCATAAACTGAATACCTAACAGCTGTGGACTTTTGGATTAACATTTTTGTGCTAGAGATGTTTCTAAATGTGAATTTTGAAAAAAGGTTTTTAGTTTGGTAAAGGAGAGTAAAATATTGGCAGTGAAAGGAGATGTGAAAAGTACCTAAAACACATTTTAGGAATTATGAAAAAATAACATAACATAGACATTTCTATAAGAGGTATTACAATCCAGCTCCATCATATACCCTGTAATTTAGGGCAAATTCGTACTTCTCTGTGTAAGTACTAGAGCTATTAAGTAACTGCCTCCTGCTCCGTATTCCTCTAAGAGTTTTACATACAACCTTAAAGAGATAGGCAGGGAGTGGAGCAAGGATTCAAGCCCAAGGGTGTCTGGCTCCAGAGTCCATTCTTTTATCCACAACCCTATACTACCTAACAAGGGTTTTTAATAATAACAATAATAACAGCTAACACTTACTTAGCTTACTATATGCTAATTATTGTGGTCTGTGAGTACCAATTTAATTCTACCCCTGAGACAAGTATGATTATGATGTTCCAAAATTTGAGAATGTTTTAAGAACAGTTGTGATAGCCGGGCTCGATGGTTCAACCTGTAATCCTGCGCCTTTGGGAGGCTGAGGTGAGTGAATTGCCTGAGCCCGCGGGTTCAAGACCCGCCTGGGCAGCAAGACTTCATCTCTACAATAAATAAAAAAAAATAAGTCGGGCGTGGTAGCACATGCCTGTAGTTCCAGCTACTTGGAAGGCTGAGGCGGAAGGATTGCCGGAGCCCAGCAGGTCGAGACTGCAGTGGCCGGGAGCGGCCACTGCACTCCAGTCTGGGCGACAACTCAAAAAAAAAAAAAAAAGAACAGTTGTGATAAATTAGGCTGTGTGCAGTGACTGAAGCCTGTAATCCCAGCACTTTGAGAGGCCCAGATGGGAGGATCGCTTGAGGTCAGGTGTTTGAGACCAGCCTAGACCTTATCTCAAATAATAAACAAACAAACAAATAAATAAATAAAAGTTACTATCATAGGTATCTTAAGTGTATTAAGAGGGAGGGAGGAGCCGGGCTCGGTGGCTCAGCCTGTAATCCCGCGCTTTTGGGAGGCTGAGGTGAGTGGATTGCCTGAGACCACGGGTTCGAGACACGCCTGGGCAACTTGGCGAGACCTCATTTCTACAATAAAATCAAAAAATCAGCCGGGCGTGGTAGCACGCGCCTGTAGTTCTAGCTACTTGGAAGTCTGAGGCGGAAGGATCGCCGGAGTCCAGCAGGTCAAGGCTGTGGTGGCTGGGAGCAGCCACTGCACTCCAGTCTGGGCGACAGAGTGAGACTCCGACTCAAAAAATAATGTAAAAAACATTATTACAATTAAAATATTATTATGAAGCAGGAGTTTGTCCTATTTCTCCAACAAGAATCCTACTGTTTGTAACATATTATTGTTACTGATTAGGAGTATCTTAACCCAGTTAAAAAGTAGGTCTAGCGGGGTGCAGTGGCTCAGGCCTTTAACCCCAGCATTTTGGGAGATGGAGGTGAGAGGATTGCCTGAGCCCAGGGGTTCGAGACCACCCTGGGCAACTCGGCAAGACCTTGTCTCTACAATAAATAAATAAATAAATAATTAGCTGGGCGTGGTGGTGCGCGCCTGTGATTCCAGCTACTTGGAATGCTGAAGTGAAAGGATCACCTGAGCCCCCTGAAGCAGGTCAAGGCTGCAGTAGCCATGAACGTGCCATTGCACTTCAGCCGGGGCAACAGTGACTGCTACTCAAAAAGAAAAAAAAAAAAAAAAAAGTAGGTCTATTTCTTTCTGAAGTCATGAACAATAACATTTTCATGCATGTGTGAGTTCTTATTTGGATGCTTTCTGGTAGACCAAAGTGGGTGTGGCGCCCTCTAGGCAAAAGCCAACAGCCAGTCAATCTCCATTCGGAAGGCTAATGGTATAATTGGTGGAGGACGCAAGCCCTTGGAGTTCCCTTCAACTACCCATCTTGGGCATTTCACTCATTAACACCTCCACCAGAGGGAGGGCAAGAGAAAGGAAAGGAAGCCAAACTTAAATCGTGTGGATTCGTGTTAGCAGTTCTAGTGAAAGATTTAGTGAAACTATAGGTTTTGGGGGCATTGTAATGGAAAGGGCATTGACGGTCGATGTCCTAATAGTTTTCTTTATTCCAAATATTATGGATAAGCAAGAGCTAACAGTAATTCTAACTTTGTGTGCTTTGAAAGGTTGGTTTCCTCCTTAGAGTATAGTTGATAAATGTGTAGGTTTCCTATAATCTAACTTCTTAGAGTATCCCTTGAAATAGCCTCAGCAATTACTACAGCTATATTAATAACAACTATAAGACCACCTTGTACGCTAAAAGGTTCGCAATGTAGGCAAAACATTTTAAAAGATGGGAACTATATCTTCAAAAGGAAAATTTTGGCTTTGTTTATGACATAATAATATTGTTTTGGTGAGCCATTATCAAGGGAAAATGTCAAAGCCAGAAATAGAAAACCAGTGTCTCAGCCCCTGGTCTAAAGTCATTCTGTAATCATCTATGAATGAAACCTACTCTGAATATAGAAGCTGGCAATTCTAAGAAGCACAACTGTTTGCCAGTGAATTCCACCACGAATGAAATTTGTAACTTGGGATGAAGCATTTGCAAAACTATGTGCCTAAGGCAGTTAAGATCAATGGCCTTCAGAGAAGAAAGGATTTTTTTTTTTTTTTGGCTTCAGGAAAATGCTGTGGATTTTATTTCTCACGTATACAATACTAAAAAGACACATTGCTTCCTAATATTTCTTTGAAAAAGAAAGACTTTCGTGTTAAATTGAATAGCTACAGAAATCCCAGCTCACTTGCAAGGCACTTAACTATTGTAATCGAGAGAAAAAAGGAATTCTCCACAATAAACCATTTCTAGAATTTTTATTCCTTCATTCTTTCTTTTAAACAAATAATGAAAATTATTTTTGAATACAAAGTTTATTTATTTTTTTAATTTTTAAAATTTTTTTTATTTTTTTGAGTCGGAGTCTCATTCCGTCGCCCAGACCAGAGTGCAGTGGCCGCTCCCGGCCACCGCAGCCTCGACCTGCTGGACTCCGGCGATCCTTCCGCCTCAGCCTTCCACTAGCTAGAACTACAGGTGCACGCTACCACGCTCGGCTAATTTTTGATTTATTGTAGAGATGAGGTCTCACCAAGTTGCCCAGGCGGGTCTCGAACTCTCAGGCTCAGGCAATCCACTCACCTCAGGCTCCCAAAGGCGCGGGATTACAGGCTGAGCCACCGAGCCCAGCTACAAAGTTTATTTTAAAGATGTGGGGTACAGTTCAGGATTGGGTATACATGTGGACATCGTACAGGTAAAGTTTGGGCCTCCCTTTGGTTCTCACTTTGCCTGGTTTGAGACCAGGTACACTTGTTGATGTTGTGTAATGAAAATGATTTACTAATCTATATAACATTACTTCTGTCCTCATGATTACTATCTTCCATTATTAATATCTGAACTAGAAGGTAATGACATTATTTAATTCATTATACACAGTGGGTAGTAAAGTGACACACACAGTAAATATTCTTTAATCATTTATTTGCCCTCAGCCTATTTTGGTCTCTTCTTTCTCTGGACTAGAGTACTAGTGTTTATTTTTGTTTGTTTGTTGCCATTAATTTGTTCCTTGATCACAAACAATTTTATTATTTATTTACTGTTTTCTTTTTTTTTTAAGAAAGAAAAGTTTATTTAAAAGTAAATTAAAGGGAGAAAGAGAAGGAAGAGAGAAGATTCACCTCCCCAAGGTGGGGGAGGGGGCCAAAGCCAGGAAGCCTGGCGACAGCCTTAGCTCAAAGAGTACATGGCTACACCAGAGTCTAGCAAGGGAATGGCCCACTGTTTCCTTTTTTATCTAGATCACAGACTTTACTAGGGAAGATTCCTGAGGCTTTTACTTCTTTCCAAATCCCCAGCATGCCTACCACATCTTTTACACATAGAAATTACTACAAATATAAGGCCAGGTGCGGTGGCTCACGCTATAATCCCAACACATTGGGAAGCTGAGATGAGAGGATTGCCTGAGTCCAAGGGTTTGAGACCAGTCTGGGCAACTTGCCAAGACCTTGTCTCTACAATAAATACAAAGATTAGCTGGATGTGGTGGCACACGCCTGTAGTTCCACCTACTTGGAAGGCTGAGGGGAAAGGATCACCTGAGCCCAGCAGATCGAAGCTGCTGTGGCCATAGTGTGCCACTGCACTCCAGCTTGGGCAACAGAGTGAAACTCTGACTAAAAACCAAAAAAAAGTTTATTTTGGCCAGATACAGTGGCTCACACCTGTAATCCCAGCACTTTGGGAGTCCAAGGTGGGGGGATTGCTTGAGTCCAGGAGTTCGAGACCAGCCTGAGCAACATAGCAAGACTCATCTCTACAAAAAATCAAAAAAAATTTTTTGCCAGGCTTGTTGGCGTGCACCTGTAGTTCCAACTACTTGGGTAGAAGTAGTTCAGATAGAAGGATCACCTGAACCCAAGAGGTAGAGACTGCAGTCAGACATGATCGTGCCACAGCACACCAGCCTGGGCAACAGAGTGAGGCCCCCAACTCAAAAAAAAAAAGAAAGCCAAAACACTTTATTTCTATATTTTAAGAAATACATGACAATAAAAAAATCATGTAAACATTTTAATTTTATTCTAAGAATCGTGACTTTCATTTACAAGCATTCTAATTTTCCTTAAAAACTTGAGACCAGTTTTTATAATTCTTTCACCCACCCAACTAAATGTGAGCTGGAACATTCTGTGCAAATACTATGCAATCTGGAGAAACTCATACTACAACTGGAGAATTGAAGTACTTTTTTATCATTTTGGAATGGAGTGCTAAATTCCAACCACTCTAACTAGGAAACTGCTAGCAGTTGGTTTTTAATGTTATAGTCCCAATCCATGCTAACCATTTCTTTTTCATCACTATAATGTAAAACAAAAGTCCTAGCCTTCCCTTTCATCTTCATTGGGCAGAAGTAGGAAAGACACCTAAAGACCTCTGGATTCCTTGATTCAAGACACCCTGGGTATCTTTCACTATTCCCTACCCCACTGGAGATTCCATTCTTCTATTCCTATAATTGCCTGCATTCCTTACTAATCCAAAAGTCAACTAACCAAGGGTTCTTCCTTCAGCTAGGAAAAGATTGCAGGACAGTATGTGGCAATTCACATCTGGGCTTAAGTAGGATAGATGCAGGCTTACATAACTTTTCTCCTAAAAGATTTTTTCAATTATAGTTTAATTTTTTTAAATCGCAACATAAAAAGAAGAAAATAAACATTGAAACTATGAAAGAGCCTAATCTCATACCACATTTATGAACCCATTCTCAGGCCTTCTTCCTGCTTTCTTCCATGGCTCCTCATTGTTGAATCCAACAGGAAGCCTGAGGCATGCAAAGATAATTCAACCACTCTGTTTTTGTAATATAAATAGAAAATTTAGATAGTAAATCCTGATCAAAGATGAATGGAAAGGAAATGAAAAGACTAATGTAAACATTCTAAATTGTGGGGGGAGGGGAAATAAAATAAGGAAGCATATTATTCTAAAGAGAGAGAAAGGTTGCATTATAGAAGAAGATTAACCCAGCAAACAGAAGAAAAATAGAGATAAATATTTTACTCCCAAGAAAATAAAATATGTCAAAAGTGAAATCACGAGAATTAGTGAAATATAAAATAAGTCAGAAGAGCTAAGAGATGATATTGACAGGGAAATATCATACCATTGCAGAAATTATAAATAAATTAAAGAAGTCCCTAGCAGAAAATAATTAGATGTATGACAAGTTTTTTGGTTTTTTAAATTACGTTTAAAGATAGAGAGTGGGTCTTGCTATGTTGCCCAGGCTGGTCTCAAACTTCTGGCCACAAGCAATCCTCCCACCTTGGCCTCTCAAAGTTCTGAGATTATAGGCAGGAGCCACCATCCCAGCAGGATGGCAGGTTTTCTTTTTCTTTTTTTTTTTTTTTTTTTTTGAGTTGGAATCTCACTCTGTCGCCCAGACTGGAGTGCAGTGGCCGCTCCCGGCCACCGCAGCCTCGACCTGCTGGGCTCCGGCGATCCTTCCGCCTCAGCCTTCCAAGTAGCCGG
The DNA here is from genome assembly GCA_027257055.1 of Cephalopachus bancanus. Taxonomy (NCBI): domain Eukaryota; kingdom Metazoa; phylum Chordata; class Mammalia; order Primates; family Tarsiidae; genus Cephalopachus; species Cephalopachus bancanus. The sequence continues at coordinate 7,123,355 of JAPVLO010000015.1, read as the reverse complement.
AACTACAGGCGTGCGCTACCACGCCCGGCTAATTTTTGATTTATTGTAGAGATGAGGTCTCGCCATGTTGCCCAGGCGGGTCTCGAGGCAGGTTTTCAGAAAGCCCATCAAATACAAAGGAAGAGGATAAAGAAATTAAAATCATTAGACAGAAGATGAAAATAATGGAAGACAAACAATGCAAATTTGATTTATAGAAAATGATGTCTACGACAAAGGGTTTAGAACAAATGAAACTAGGAACATTTTATCAGACAAAAGGGCAAACTACTAAATGTCTCCTTATCTGCTCTCTTCTTCTTCCATAGCAACAGCATTTTAGCAGAACATCTGGTTAACAAGCTAGACTTTCTTTCCCAGCCTTCCTGCTATCTAGGTGTGTCTGGGCGTAGCCATATGACTAAATTCTAGGCAATGAAATGTGGGCAAGAATGGCTGTATGTGATTCCAGCGTTCTTCCCTTGAAAGGATTAGCTCCGCGCTTTCTTAGAAGCTTCCCCTTTAGAATGGCTGCAGATAGGGTTGCCAGGTTTACCAAATAAAGACAAAGAGCACCCAGTTCAATTGGAATTTCATATAAGAAGCAAATAAGTGTTTAGTATGGCTCAATAATTACGTGAGACATACACTAAGAAACTATTTGTTGTTTATTGCTTGAGACATTTTACTTTTTTGAAGCAGGGTCACCCAGGCTGGAGTATGCAGTGGCACATCGCTGCTCATCACAGCCTTGAACTCCTGAACACAACTGATCCTCCTGCCTCAGCCTCCACAGTGGCTGGGACTACAGGTGTGCGCCACCTCACTAGGCTGATTGTTCCATTTTTTGTAGAGATGTGGTCTCACTTTGCTGCCCAGGCTGGTCTTGAACTCACGGCCTCAAGGGATCCTCTGCCATAGCTTCCCAGAGTGCTGGGATTACAGGTGTGAGTCATTATGCCTGGCTGCCTGAGACATTTTTATACTCAAAAAAATTATTTGTTGTCTATCTGAAATTCACAGTGAACCAAATGTCCACATTTTATCTATGAACCCTACTGGAGGTAGAACTGGGACATCTGCTTTTGACTCAGAGATGGAAGCCCCTTATGGAAGAAGACGGAGCCACTGCATCAGGCCTGAATTGCCCACTTTTGGATTATTACCTGAAAACAATATAGCTTTCCATGTAGCCACTTCCGTAAGTAAGTACTATAGGATTTGTAAGGTTTTTGTTGTTGTTGTTGTTGTTGTTACAGGCGCTTAGCCTTTGTCCTAACTAATATGTAAAAACTTTCTTGTAATTCCAAGGATTAAAAGGATTTACCATGTTTCAGGAATTTTTTTTTTTTGAGTTGGAGTCTCACTCTGTCCCCCAGGCTGGAGTGCAGTGGTACACTCATGGCCACTGCAGCTTAGATCTGCTGGGCTCAGGCAATCCTTCCGTCTCAGCCTTCCAAGTAGTTGGAAATACAGACATGTGTCACCACACCAGGCTAATTTTTTGATTTATTGTAGAGGTGAGGTCTCGCCCAGCTGCCCAGGCTGGTCTCAAACCTGTGGGTTCGGGCAATCCTCTCACCTCAGCCTCCCAAAGTGCTGGGATTATAGGTGTGAGCCACTGCACCCGGCAGGAATTTTTAAAAGAGAATAATTACTTGGGGGAAGTTACTAAATTTTAGGTATAAGAAAGGGAATTTTTTTTTAAATTTTAAAATTGTGGGGTACAGTTAGGGGTTAGGTTTGCAAATATGCATCATTCAGGCACCCTTGTTGATAAGAGGTGTCTCCCCGTTCCCAGACAGATATTCACTACCGTTAGTCCCACCTCCCTTCCCCTCCCTACTAGAAAAGGAATCTTATAACCTAAAGCAGGTATTGGCAAACTATGGCACACAGACCAAATCTGGTCTGCCACCTGTTTTTGTAAATAAAGGTTGTCTGTTTATTTGTTTGTTTGTTTGTTTGTTGTTTTTGAGCAAGGGTCTTACTCTGGCACCCAGACTGGAGTGCAGTGACAGGATCACAACTCACCACAGCCTCGACCTCCTGGGCTCAGGCCATCCTTCTGCCTCAGCCTCCTGAGTAGCTGGGACTACAGGTGTGCACAACGCCTGGCTAATTTTTTGATTTTTTTATAAAGATGAGGTCTTTTTTTTTTTTGAGTTGGACTCTTACTTTGTCGCCCAGACTGGAGCGCTGTGGCAAGCCATGGCCACCGGAGCCTCAACCTGCTGGGCTCAGGCAATCCTTCCGCTTCAGCCTTCCAAGTAGCTGGAACTACAGACGCACCATCACACCCAGCTAATTTATTTATTGTGGAGATGAGGTCTTCCTAAATTGCCCAGGCTGATAAGTGTTGGGATTATAAGCGTGAGCCACCACACCTAGCTCAAAGATGAGGTCTTGCTACGTTGTCCAGGCTGGTCTTGAATTCCTGGGCTCAAGTAATCTTCCTGCCTTCACCTCCCAAGTGTTGGGCTCAAGTAATCCTCCTGCCTTCACCTCCCAAGTGTTGGAATTACAGGCGTGAGCCACTGCACTCGGTCTGTAAATAAAGTTTTATAGGAAGACAGCCACATTCATTCCTCTGTTTATAGTGCTGGTTTTGCACTATAACAGCAGAATCGTTGCAGCAGAGAGGTCAACTGGCCTGCAAAGCCTAAAATATTTTCTATCTGACCCTTTACAGGAAAAGTTTGCTGATCCCTGACCTAAAGAAAAAACATTACTGACCTCAAAGTACTTCTCAGTATCAACTGATATGAAAAGTTTTGGCGGGGCACTGTGCAGTGACTCACGCCTATAATCCCAGCACTTTGGGCGGCTGAGGTGAGAGGATTGCCTGAGCCCACGGGTTTGAGACCAGCCTGGGCAACTTGGTGAGACCTCATCTCTACAACAAAAAAAATTTAAAAAAAATTAGCCAGGCATGGTGACACACATCTGTAGTTTCAGTTACTTGGAAGGCTGAGGCAGAAAGATTGCCTGTGCCCAGCAGGTCGAGGCTGCAGTGACCAGGAGCATGCCACTGCACTCCAGCCTGGGTGACAGAGTGAAACTCCAACTCAAAAGAAAATAAAAGTTTTGAAGAAAAAAAGGAACATGACTTAAAACACCAAGCCATGTGGTCATTCACTTTTTGTTTTTGTTTTTGTTTTTTTGAGTCGGAGAGTTATTCTGTTGCCCGGACTGGAGCGCAGTGGCACACTCACAGCCACCACAGCCTCAACCTGCTGGGCTCAGGTCATCCTTCCTCCTCAGCCTTCGAAGTAGCTGGAACCACAGGCACACACTACCATGCCCAGCTAATTTTCTTTTTTTTTTTTTGTAGAGACGAGGTCTTGCCAAGTTGCCCAGGCTGTTCTCTAATCCCTGGGTTCAGGTAATCCTCTCTCCTTGGCCTCCCAATGTGCTGAGATTATAGGCTTGAACCACTGTACCCGGCCTGGTCATTCACTTTTTTCTTTTTTTTTTTTTGAGTCAGAGTCTCTGTCACCCAGGTTGGAGTGCAGTGGCACGCTCATGGCCATCACAGCCTCAACCTGTTGGGCTCAGGTGATCCTTCCTCCTCAGTCTTCCAAGTGGCTGGAACTGCAGGCATGTGCCACCAAGCCTAGCTAATTTTTCTTGGTTTATTGTAGAGACGAGGTCTCACCAAGTTGCCCAGGCTAGTCTCGAACTCGTGGGCTCAGGCAATCCTCTCACGTCGGCCTCCCAAAGTGCCGGGATTATAGGCATGAGCCACTGCGCCTGGCCTACTTCATTTAATTTTTCAAAGTCCTTATTGGCACCTGGCATTTTATATTTTTATTTCTTGTCTATCCTTTTAGCTTAGAAGGTAAGCTTCAGATCAGCAGGAAATATGTCTTTTTTTTGTTTGTTTTGAGTTGGAGTCTCACTCTTTCGCCCAGGTTGGAGTGCAGTGGCACGCTTCCAGTCACCACAGCCTCGACCTGTGATCCAGTGATCCTTCCGCCTCAGCCTTCCAAATAGCTGGAACTACAGGCGCGCGCTACCATGCCCGGCTCATTTTTGGTTTATTGTTGAGACGAGGTCTCGCCAAGTTGCCCAGGCGGGTCTTGAGCCCGTAGGCTCAGGCAATGAAACTTGGTCTCCCAAAGTGCTGGGATTACAGGCTGAGCCACCGATCCTGGCCTGTCCTTTTTTGAAAAATAAATTTATTTTAATTTAAAGATGTGGGGTACAATTCAGGATAAGGTATATAAGTGACCATCCTACAGGTAAAGTTTGGGCCTCCCTTTGGTCCCGACTTTGCCTGGTTTGAGATCAGGTAACCTTTTTTTTTTTTGAGTTGGGGTCTCACTGTGTCACCCAGACTGGAGTGCAGTGGCCGCTCCCGGCCACTGCAGCCTCGACCTGCTGGGGCTCCGGCCATCCTTCCGCCTCAGCCTTCCAAGGAGCTGGAACTACAGGCACGCACTACCATGCCCAACTAATGTTTTGATTTATTGTAGAGACGAGGTCTCGCCAAATTGCCCAGGTGGGTCTCGAACCCATGGGCTCAGGCAATTCACTCACCTCGGCCTCCCAAAGTGCGGGATTACAGGCTGAGCCACCGAGCCCAACTGAAATCAGGTATACATTGATGGTATGTGCCCTCCCCTCTTCCCACTCCCCCAACCCCCGGCAGTTTCTGGCTACTGCCAATCTCTTACAGTATTATGGCAAATTTTCAGGGTCTGCTTCTGAGTGAAAACATGTGGCACTCTTCTTTGTTTCTGTGATAAATTGTGAGTATTATAGACTCTAAATCCATCCGAGTTGCAGCGAAGTTCATAATCTTGTTTTTCTTTATGGCTGCGAAATAAGTCTCCTTCATGAATTGCTATATCCCAGAGCCTAGAACAGATCCTGGCATAGACACACAATATGTGTTGAATAGTGAATGAATAAACGCTTTGGTAGTTTTTTGTTTTGTTCTTTTTTTCTGCACTGGCAAGAACATAAAGTAATAAATAACCACTTTGGAAAGCACATTTCTAAATACAAGTAGCTAAAAAGTTAATGTTACCCATATCCTACTATAGAAAGATTCTACTTCTGGGTGTCCGCTGAGAAAAATTGTTCAGTCTGTATACAAACAGACAAGTATAAACTACCCCTTTCTAGAAAGGTGGAACTCATCTGTTCATCCATAGGTGGAAAAATAAAATCAGAGTTATTTAGCAATGCAAGTTTGGTTAGCAGTTAAAATGAATGGTGGCTCACGACTATAATTCCAACACTTTGGGAGGTGGAGGCAGGAGGATTGCCTGAGACCAGGAGTTCAAAGCCAGCCTAGGCATCTTGGTGAGATATCGTCTCCACAATAAAGCAAAAAAAAAATTAGCCGGGTGTGGTGGCACTCACCTGTAGTTCCAGCTACTTAGAAGGCTGAGATGGAAGGATCACCTGAGCCCAGCAGGTTGAGACTGAGATGACTGTGAGTGTGCCACTGCACTCCAGCCTGGGCGACGGAGTGAGACTCCAACTCAAAAAAAAAAAAAGTCTATCAATATATATCAATTTATATTAAATAAGTGATGCTGAGTGAAAAAGCAAATCGTCAAAGGATGAGTGCCCTGATAAGGCATATATAATGTACATATGTATTATATATGCAACAGATATTGTTTATGAATACATGCACATGAATTCAAATTACGAAAATTATGAAATGATACTCATCAGTTTCAGGAGAGAGGAAAAGAATGGGGCTGAGGCTTTAGCTGAAACATTAATTCTTTAAAATTAAAAGTTAGCTCTGAAGACATATACATATTTCATAATGTATATATAACATTTTTTATACATAACATAGTATATACTACAATCTATTTATTTCTACAGTATGTACTAAAACCAGAATCCATTAACAGCATTTGTCTTTGGGACATGGAATTGAGAACAGGGCGGAAAAGGGAAGAGAAGTGGAGGAAAGGGAAGAATTAATTACCAGGTTGCCATTTGGAGTTTATTACAAAAATTTTTAATGAGAAAGCATTACTATTTTAAAATAACAAGTCTATCTGTTTATTTATTTTAAGTCAGGGTGCACTCTGTCACCCAAGCTGGAGTGCAGGGGCACAATCACAGTTCACCTCAGTCTCGCTCCTTTGGCTCAGGCTATTCTTCCGCCTCAGCCTCCCAAGTAGCTGGGACTGCAGACACATGCCACCATATCAGGCTTTTTCTTTTCTTTTCTTTTCTTTTGTAGAGATGAGGTCAAGTAGATAGAAAAATAAAAATACTAGCTGGGCCTGGTGGCTCACGGCACTTTGGGAGGCAGAGGTGAGAGGATTGCCTGAACCCAGGGGTTCGAGACCAGCCTGGGCAACTTGGCGAGGCCTCATTTCTACAATAAATTAAAAAAAAAAAAAAAATTAGCCGGGCATAGGTAGTGTACACCTGTAGTTCCAGCTATCTGGAAGGCTGAGGCAGAAGGATCGCCTGAGCCCAGTGGCCGTGAGCGTGCAGCCTGGGCAACAGAGACAGAGACAGACTCCAACTCAAAAAGAAAAGAAAAGAAATACTGAAGACTGAAATAATATAATTAACAAGCTTGAAATAATAAATATGTCGCCCAGGCTGGAGTGCAGTGGCATGCTCACGGCTACCGCAGCCTTGACCTCCTGGGCTCAGGCGATCCTTTCGCCTCTGCCTTCCAAGCAGTTGGAACTACAAGTGTGCGTCCAGCAGGACGAGACAGCAGTGGCTGTGAGCGTGCCACTGCACTCCTGCCTGGGCAACAGAGGGAGACTTCTACTCAAAAAAAAAAAAAATGAGTACCTGCATGATCAAAGTTTATATACCTAACCCTGAATTGTACCCCACATCTTTATAATAAATAAATAAATTAAAAAAAAAATAGAAATAGTGAAGCCATCCTCACAGGGTTAACAAGAATTTTGGATAGGAATGTAGTTATACATAAGCATTTCAACTGCACTTTGATTCATTTTCTTGTAAGAGAAGACTATCACAGAGCACTGGATACCGACCATTTGCATCACCATTGTTCCTATAGGTAGAATTTCTGACCTATAATCTTAAATCTTTTTTTTTTTTTTTGAGTTGGCGTCTCACTCTGTCACCCAGGCTGGAGGGCAGTGACACGCTCGTGGTCACCACAGCCTTGACCTGCTGGGCTCAGGTGACCCTTCTGCCTTAGGCTTCCAAGTAGTTGGAACTACAGGCACATCCCACCATGCCTAGCTAATTTTTGGATTTACTGTAGAGATGAGGTCTCACCAAGTTTCTCAGGCTGATCTTGAACCTGCGGGTTCAGGCAGTCCTCTCACCTCAGCCTCCCAAAGTGCTGGGATTATAGGCGTGAATCACCACGCCCAGCTTCTTAAATCTTTTGTTTAAGATAGATAGGATCTCTGATTTTAGAAACATGAGATTTTTGTTTAAGTATTGCTTAAGATTTTTCAGATTCGGAATTCCATTGAAACAGCTAATATCAACTAGTTTAAAGATCCCCACAGAGGAACTGAATTGGCATGAGAATGGTTTCACCTCCCTGTACCATGACTTCACCCAGCATTCTTGGACCAATCAACCACCTCTACACTTCGACCCACTCCAAAGCCCTTAAAAATCCCCAGTGCTGCCTTTTTCTCTTCCACCTTTCATTATGTGAGGATGTAGCAAAAGGTTCCTCAGCAGGCTTCTCGGTTCAAGCCGAGAAATAGGCTGAGTCCACCAAGAACACTCTGGTGAACTGGAAGGCAAAGATGACCTCAGACATGGAGAAAGAGAAAATTCTGGAAGCTCTGGTCATGCTCTGTTATACTCTGGGGATGGCCTGGCTCCTGCAGAACTATGGCTGAGAGGCCTATTTCAACCTGCAGAAGGCAGAGAGAAACACGGAAGAGCTGAAAGGATCATAGAAGGGAGGCGGTTGTGGATTAGAAGTCTCAGAGAAAGACCTAACAATTGCTTCAGGCAGAGACTCCTGGGCTGGCTACAGGTTGAACCCAGCTCTGGCATATTTTGAAAAGGCAATTGGCAATGTTATTGCTGCCAAGGGTGATAGGATGTCAGATTTGATCAGTCTACATGAGAAATGATCTCAGATCAAGCAACTGAGGAAGAACCACGACCAGACCATGAGTACTTGCAGCAGACTCATTCTGTCTGTGTTTCTTTAGGCTCAAGACTGCAGAGAAAAGTACATTACTAGCCAAAGCTTAAGCCATGTCTAGAGAGGCCCAGCACACGGAATCTCTGCAAGAATCACCTTCAAAAATCATAGAGATTAAGGCTGGATGCAATACTTCATGCCTGTAATTCCAGCCCTTTGTAAGGTCAAGGTGAGTGGATTACTTGAGCCCAGGAGTTCAAGACCAGCCTGAGCAACATAGTGAGACCTTGTCTCTACAGAAAAATCAAAACATTAGCCGGGTATGGTGATGACCATCTATAGACTCAGCTACTCAGGAGGCTGAGGTGGAAGGATCGCCTGAGCCCTGAAAGCTGAGGCTCCAATGACCTGTGATCATGCCACTATACTCCAGCCTGGGTGACAGAGTGAGACTCAGGCTAAAAAATAATAATAATAAAGACCATACACACTATGAATGTGACTTGTAAAGTATTGGTCAACAAGGAAATCCAGTGATAAACAAGAAGAACATTGGTTCCTCCCCCTCTCCTCCTCCACTTTCAATCTTCTTGACTCTTTTGCTGTGGCTTACAAGAGAGGATATTTGTAGCAGTTAGAATTTTCTGGACCCATATTCAAAAGTGACGTCCTGGAGGTTCTACAGGAAAGGCCAACTTATTCTTCAACAATAGTTCTTTGTTTGGCAAGGTCACCTCTTTGAAAGTGGGTGGCTTTGGGATATACACATGGGCGTGTGCCCACATGTGCATGCGCGCGCACACACACACACACACACACACACACACACACACACACACCCCTAGCACCAAACTCCTCTGGGAGATGAATTTGAGGGTTCCTAATGAGTGTCTCCTCATTAGGCAGCCCTATGATTCAACCTCTCTCTCTGCTGCAACATGGTGTCTCCACATATCAACTTGCTGCAATTTGAACAAGAAACTTACTACAGTTAAAATAGTTTGTGTATATCAGGATGGAACTGATTCAATAAAATACAACTGAGTCATGGAATGCAGTACCATGGAGCTGTTTAAAAAACATGTCGAGCCATTTGTATTTATATGTAATATATCTATATCAGTCAGGAGAGGCTAAGTGAATGCTGTAGTAAACCCCAAATATCTCAGGGTTTCTTTCCTGCTCACTTCACATACCCATCATGAGTTAGCTTTGCGTCATTTTCTCTACATTTTCCTTTCTGTCTCTCTCTCTCTCTCTCTCTCTCTCTCTCTCTCTCTCTCTCTCTCTCTTTCTTTTTTCAGCCTTGACCTGCTGGACTCAAGTAATCCTTCTGTCTCAGCCCTCCAAATAACTGGAACCACAGGTGAGCGTCACCACACTGGCTATTTTTTTGTTTTGTTTTGTTTTGTTTTGAGTTGGAGTCCTACTCTGTCGCCCAGACTGGAGTGCAATGGCACACTCAGGGCCACCACAGCCAGCCTCGACCTGGTAGGCTCAGGCGTTCCTTCTGCCTCAGCCTTCCAAGTAGCTGGAACCACAGGCATGCGCCACCACGCCCAGCTAATTTTTTTATTTATTGTAGAGACAAGGTCTCACCAAGTTGCCCAGGTGGGTCTCAAGCCCATGGGCTTAGGCAATCCTCTTACCTTGGCCTCCCAAAGTGCTGGTGTTATAGGCATGAGCCACTGCGCCTGGACTAATTTTTTTTATTGTAGAGACAAGGTCTTGCCAAGTTGCCCAGGCTGGTCTTGAACCCTTGGACTCAGGCAATCTTCTCACCTCTGCCTCCCAAAGTACTGATATAGGTGTGAGCTACCGCACCAGGACTTCTTTCTCTACGTTTTATTAACACTAGAGCTCAGCCTGATGGAGCAGCCTCTATCTAGATTTCTGCTGGTCTCATGGAAGAGGGTGAAGATAAAAGTACAAGCCGACTCACAGTGTTTTTGCTTAGAAGTGGTGCATATCATCTGCTCACATTTCACTGGCTAAAGCTAGTCACATGACCATGTCTGAGCTCAACATAATGGGAATTTATTATTTTTCCACAGATAGCAACCCCTTAGAAAGGAGCACCAAATACAGATGAACTCAATACAAGCCACCATAGTATTAATTATATATTATTAAGTAAAAGCGAAACAAAAGAGGCTATGGTATTGAAGAATATTCACTATGAACAGTGATTTTTTTTTTTTTTCTGGTAGGGTGAGTAGGATTAAAAGATGTATTTTCTTCTATTTTTTTTTTTTCCTAGAGACAGGGTCTCACCCTGTCGCCCAGGCTGCAGTGCAATGATGTGATCATAACTCAACACACCCCTAAACTCCTGGGTTCAAGTGATCCTCCTGCCTCAGCATCTAGAGTAGCTGGGATTACAGGCAAGTGCCAACTTGTCCAGCTCATTTTTAAACACTTTTTGTGGAGACAGGGTCTCGCTATGTTGCCCAGGCTGGTCTCAAACTCCTCAAGTGATCCTTCTGTCTTGGTCTTCAGAGGGATTATTTGCTGGGATTACAGGCATGAGTCACTTCACCCAGCCCTACTATTTTTTGCTTGTCATATTTTTGTTATGTTACAGTATTTTGCAATGAATATGTATTATACACATTAGATTAAAATAATAAATTTTGCCGGGCATGGTGTCTCATGCCTGTAATCCCAGCACTTTGGGAGGCAGAGATGAGAGGATTGCTTGAGCCCAGAAGTTTGAGACCAGCCTGGGCAACTTGGTGAGACCTCATCTCTATAATAAACAAATAAAAAAAATTAGCCGAGCGTGGTGGCATGCAGCTGTAGTTCCAGCTACTTGGAAGGCTGAGGTAGAAGAATTGCCTGAGCCCAGCAGGTCGAGCCTGTGGTAACTCTGGGTGACAGAGAGAATCTCCTACTCAAAGGGTTGTAAGCACTTTCTCCTCCAGAGATGAGGATCCTCCTTATCCCCGTACAATATCAGTCCAGCTCTCCCTTGTGTGAGGCAATTGTTCAGACATTGCTTCTTTTCTCCTATATTTGGGTTCTTTCTGTCCTTTTCCTCATGAAACAGCCTCTGCCCAAGGCTGGTCTCAGAAGGATATTCAATTTCTTTCTGTACATCGGAGTCTCATGGGCGAACCCTTTCCTCATCTACCTGCTGCCATTGGGGCCTCTGTATTTTCTAATAAAGTTCTTTCCCTCCTGGACCTCTGGGTGACTTCTGTAGAATATGTAAACAACCTTAACCTGGTGCGGCGGCTCACGCCTATAATCTCAGCACTTTGGGAGCCAGAAGTGAGAGGATTGCCTGAATCCGTGGGTTCGAGACCAGCCTGGGCAACATGGTGAGACATTATCTCTACAATAAATCCAGAAAAATTAACCGGGCATAGTGGCACGTGCCTGTGGTTCCAGCTACTTGAAAGGTTGAAACAGAAGGATCGCCTGAGCCCAGCAGGTTGAGGCTGCGGTGGCCATAAGTGTGCCACTGCACTCCAGTCTGGGCAACAGAGTGAGACTCAACAAAACAAAACATGAACCTTATGCACAAGCCCTCTCTGCTTTGGGCTTGCTGCTTTACACCTTGGCATTCCCAAGAGGCATCTGCAAAGAGCTTAGTCAACATGAAGATTCGCAGATATAACTGAAGGACCCAAAGCCACATGCTGCTAAGACCTCCAGGGGCTCACTGTGGATGGAGATGAGAATGGGAGAATCACTTAGACTACAATTTCTCTTCTGCCTCCAGAGACAATCAGAGGGGAGGGAGCACAGCCTGAGATATAGTGAAAAAAACACCGTCACTTTGAAATCTTGGCCGGGCACAGTGGCTCATGTCTGTAATCCCTACACTTTGGGAGGCCAAGGCAGGAGGACTGCTTGAGCCAGGAGACGAGACCAGCCTGGGCGACATAGTGAGACCTCGCCTCTACAAAAAAATCAAGACATTGGTGGGGTGTGGTGGCACACAACTGTAGTCCCAGCTTCTCGGGAGACTGAGGTAGAAGAATCACCTGAGTTCAGGAGGTCAAGTCTGTGGTGAGCCATGACAGTGCTACTGCGCCCCAGCCTGGTGACAGAGTGAGATCCCAATTCAAAACAAAAACAAACAAAAAAAGCCCCGAAATCTCAGCCAGTTTGTTCTTTAACCAAGGAGTTGAGAACTGAGTTGTTTGAAAAGGCCTTCTAAGGGAGCTTCTTTCCTGTTTCCTCATTTCTTTGTCCTAACGGTGCATGGGGCAAGAAGAAAGTGTGAAGTAATGAAATTGCTCTGCAGTGAAATTGTGAATGTGTTTTCCTACTGTGAGCAGGGGCAGATTTTGTTGGTTCTGGGAAACTGATTTTCCCCCTTAACGTGGATATAAACTATTGTCTGTCTCTGAGAATTGTCGTCCTTGGAAGAAGAATGTGGATGGGTATGAGGGGATGTAAGTGGGAGTATTTGTGTAGTGGGTGTGTTTGATCATGCTTCTGAAGGGTTACTCACAGAGATTCCTAGCCTCAGGGAAAATAAGGACTTTCACCTCACTTTTTTTTTTTTTTGAGTCAGAGTCTCACCCTGTCATCCCGGCTGGAGTGCAGTGGCACGATCATGGCTCATTGCAGCCTTGACCTCCCAGGTTCAGGCAGTCCTTCCACCTCAGCCTCCTAAGTAGCTGGGACTATAGGCACGCACCATGCCTGGCTAATTTTTAAATTTTTGTGTAGAGACAAGGTCTTGCTATGTTGCCAGGCTGGTCTTGAGTTCCTGGGCTCAAGCAGTCCTCCTGGCTCGACCTCCCAAAGTGCTGAAGATACAGGTATGAGCCACCATGCCCAGCTCATCTGACGTTTGTACACAGATCTCAAAGACAGAGAGTCAGACAAGAAGTGCCAAGACAGACCAACCTTGAACAGTTAGTTCTTCCTGTCAAAACTCACCTGGATAACTCTACTGAGGTCTCTAAGTGGCCTCTTATGTGATGTATTGTCTAAAGCAGGAATTGGCAAGCTAGGGCCAAATCTGGCCCACTGCTTGGTTTTTTTTGTTTTGTTTTGTTTTTTTGAGTTGGAGTCTCACTCGGTCGCCCAGACTGGAGTGCAGTGGCCGCTCCCGGCCACCGCAGCCTCGACCTGCTGGGCTCCAGCGATCCTTCCGCCTCAGTCTTCTGAGTAGCTGGAACTACAGGCGTGCGCTATCATGCCTGGCTAATTTTTGATTGATTGTAGAGATGAGGTCTCGCCAAATTGCCCAGGCGGGTCTCGAACCCTCGGGCTCAGGCAATCCACTCACCTCGGCCTCCCAAAGTGCTGGGATTACAGGCTGAGCTACCGAGCCCAGCCTCACTGCTTGTTTTTTTAACTGAAGTTTTGTGAGTACATAGCCATATACTCAGTACAGTCTCCTGGACTTGGGTGGGAAATCATGGCGAACCACAGAATGGGGCAGTAAGTGGAAATTGGCCCATCCCTAAATCACCCTTTTGCCCAGCATGGCAGAAGAACCTTTTATCAGGGAAGGCTATCAGTAAAGGTTTTCAGTGGCAACCAATTGCAAATTGAACAGAAGCTAAACACAAAAGCTGCCAGCCTTGGGAACAGGGGATAATAGGGACACAGCTAAGTGGTTGCATGATTTGGGAATAAATGTTAGATTAAAGCCAGGTGAGTGGCTCATGTCTGTAACTCTAGCACTTTGGGAGGCTGAGGTGGGAGAATCACTTGAGACCAGGAGTTTGAGACGAGCCTGGACAACATAGTAAGACCTCGTCTCTGAAAAAAAAAAAAAAAAAAGCCTGGTGTGGTGGCCTGCCCCTGTAGTCCCAGCTATCTGGGAGGCTGAGCTGAGGCAGGAGGATCAAGGCACTTGAGCTCAGGAGTTCAAGGCTGCTGTGAGCCGTGATTGTGCCACTGCACTCCAGCCTAGGCGACAAGGTGAGGCCGCGACTCAAAAAATAAAAAAAGAAATTAACTTGCTATTCCCCCCCCCAACAGACTCTAGAAAGGTGACCATCTCTTGAAAGGGATGGAGAACATGAGCTTTCCCAGGTAGAATGGTAAGTGTAGGAGTTACGTAAACATGGAAATGCTTTACGATAGAATGCTTTTGATGTATGTCTTCAGAAAACAATAACTGTCCTTTTCATTTTCACCAACGTTTTCCTTCTCACTTGGCGGCCATTTTTAACCGGAAGACAAAGGTGTTATGCTAGGAGCCCACCCGGGGCAAGCAGTCCCTGCCACACTGAGTTGAGGTGTGGACTTTCCTGCTTTCCGGCTGGCAGCGCATCCCACTCAGATTTGTGTTTCACCCAAATCACAACTTGCCAGAGACCTCCGGTTTGTCCACAAGAACCCAAGCTGTGAAATTCTTTTTTTTTTTTTTTTTTTTTTTGAGTTGGAGTCTCACTCTGTTGCCCAGACTGGAGTGCAGTGGCCGCTCCCGGCCACCGCAGCCTCGACCTGCTGGGCTCTGGCAATCCTTCTGCCTCAGCCTTCCAAGTAGCTGGAACTATAGGCGCGTGCTACCACACCTGGCATATTTTTTGATTTATTGTAGAGATGAGGTCTCACCAAGTTGCCCAGGCAGGTCTCAAACCTGTGGGCTCAGGCAATCCACTCACCTTGGCCTCCTAAAGCGCTGGGATTACAGGATGAGCCACTGAGCCCGGCCTAAACTGTGAAATTCTAATTACCAATTTAAAACGGGGCTCTCTCATCAGTGAAAGAGAAACTTAGACCCTTAATGTAAAGTCTGATTTAGAATTCCAATTACATGTGGACTCAAGCCAGTTGTGGTGGCTCACACTTGTAATCCTAACACTCTGGGAGGCTAAGATGGGAGAATTACTTGAGGCTAGGGGTTTGAGACCAGGTTGGACCACATAGAGAGACCTTGTCTCTACAGAAAATATATATTTATTTTTTAAAAAATGAAAATGCAGGCCGGGTGCGGTGGCTCACTCCTATAATCCCAGCACTTTGGGAGGCCGAGGTGAGAGAATTGCTTGAGTTCAAGACCAGCCTGGGCAACTTGGTGAGACCTCATCTCTACAATAAATCAAAAAATTAGCCAGGTGTGGTGGCACTTGCCTGTACTTCCAGTTACTTGGAAGGCTGAGGCGGAAGGATTGCCTGAGCCCAGCAGGTCGAGACTATGGTGGCCGTTAGCACGCCACTGCACTCCAGCCTGGGTGACAAGAGTCAGAATCTAAAAAAAAAAAAAAATGAAAATGCAGATTCGTCAAGCTAGAATTAAGTTGATAAAAACAGCAAATTAAATAGCACCTGGCTTCTCAACCTGGGCTGTACAATGGAATCTTCTGGGAGTTAAAAAACTCCTGAGGCTTAGGGCACCATGGGAGCAGATTGATTCAGGCTCTCTTGGGGTGGAATCCAGACATCAGAATTTTTAAAAGTCCCCTCAGGTGGTCCCACTCTGCCGCCAGGAATAGGAACCACTCACTGAAGAGGTCAATAGTGGGAAAGGGAGTGGTTGCCTCACAGAAGCAATCAGAAACAGGATGCTTCAAGAAGTGTGAAAGACTTTGTGTCTTGCTTTCTCGTGCTCTAGAACAGACGGCATTTTAGGAGTTCTTATTTAGACCAAAACGTGAACTATCCCGTTTGGACTTCACTAAAGCACGTGTGGGCGATGTCCCCATGTAATCGCTTTAACCATCTGGCAGTGCAACAAGAATTTATTCTAGTTTTGTATAAAATGGAACGAAGTGGGGTGAGGTAGCAAAGAAAACTTGTCCAGACAGCCTTGATTTTCCAAGGCATATAGAAGGAAATTCATCTTTCCCAAGGGGTTTTTTCCCCTTCTCTCAAGTTTCCATAGAAAATATTCCTAAAGCTAAGATTTAATTGGATTGAATTGTACTTCATATTAGAAATAAACAAATTAATACTTCAAAGACTTTAACAGAAACAGAAAGCTCAGTTTCCTATTCTTATGAAGAAGAATGCATAAATCCAATTAATGGGCATTTAAAGTGAGGGGGTTTTATTTGAGTTGGAGTCTCACTCTGTCACCCAGGCTGGGGTGCAGTCACAATCATGGCTCACCGCAGTCTTGAACTTCTGGGCTCTAGTAATCCTCCCTCCTCAGCCTCCCAAGAAACAGGAATTACAGGCACATGCCACCACGTCGGCTAATTTTTTGATATCTTTGTAGAGATAAGGATTCACCATGGTGTCCAGGCTGATCTTGAATTCCTGGGCTCAAGCAATCCTCCTGCCTCGGCTTCCCAAAGTGTTGGAATTATAGGCATGAGACATTGCGCCTGGCTTAAAGTGATTATTGAAGCACTGTTAAGGCTGAAACAACTTATACATTTATGTAGGACATTACTGGCACAGAAGCAAGTTGAGAGCATGAGGCAGGTGAAGTGAGAGAACAGCCCCTGTAACATGCTGTTACCGGCCGGGCACGGTGGCTCACACCTATAATCACAGCACTTTGGGAGGCTGAGGTGAGAGGATTGCCTGAGCCCACAGGTTCGAGACCAGCCTGGGCAACTTGGCGAGACCTCATCTCTACAATAAATCAAAAAATTAGCCTGGTGTGGTGACACATGCCTGTAGTTACAGCTATTTGGAAGCCTGAGGCAGAAGGATAGCCTGAGTCCAACTGGTCGAGGCTATAATGGTCGTGAGCGTGCCACTGCACTCCAGCTTGGGCAACAGAGTGAGAGACTCCAACTCAAAAAAAAACATGCTGATACCATCACTTAGTAGGTGTCATATGAATTCTCCAGAGACTAATTTCTCCTGAAATCTGTGTCTGCAGCTTTGTTAACTGCCATGAGACAAACAACAGTACCTTAAGTTACACAGCCTAAGTGACAGTCAGCATACCCAGCACTAGATAATACACCTCAAGTTGTGTTGCAAACAAATATTCTTTTTCAGTATAAATATATTTATCTATCATAGTAATGTATAAAAATACACGAATCACAATTTGTAAACAAAAAGGAAAAACTACAAATATTAACATCCATTAAGATGGCTACTAAAAACCCACAAGAAACAGAAAATAAGTGTTGGTGAGGATGTGGAGAAATCGGAACACTTGGACACTGTTGGTAGGAATGTGAAATGGTGCAGCCAGTGGGGAAAACAGTATAGCGGTTTTTCAAACAATTAAAAATAGAATTGCCATATGATCCAGCATTCCCACATCTGGGTATATGCCTAAAATAATTTAAAGCAGAGACTTGCCGGGTGCGGTGGCTCACGCCTATAATCCCAGCACTTTGGGAGGTTGAGGTGAGAGGACTGCCTGAGCCCATGGGTTTGAGACCAGCCTGGGCAATTTGGCAAGACCTCATCTCTACAATAAATCAAAAAATTAGCTGGGCATGGTGGTGAGTGCCTGTAGTTCCAGCTACTTGGAAGGCTAAGGTGGAAGGATCACCTGAGCCCAGCAGATGGAGGCTGTGGTGGCCAGGAGCATACTACTGCACTCCAGCCTAGGCAACAGACTGACATTCCAACTCAAAAATTAAAATAAAAAATAAATAAAGAAGAGACTCAAACAAATACTTGTACACCCATGTTCATAGCAGCATTATTGCAATAGCCAAAAAACAGAAGCAACTCAAGTGCCCGTCAATGATTGAATGGATATAAGAAATACTTGTGATTGATACACACACACACACACACACGCACGCACGCACGCACACACACACACACACACACACACACACACACACAAGGTAATACTATTTTGTTTGTTTTTTGAGTCAGAGTCTCACTCTGTCACCCAGACTGGAATGCAGTGGCACGCTCATGACCACCGTAGCCTCGACCTGCTGGGCTCAGGTCATCCTTCTGCCTCAGCCTTCCAAGTAGTTGGAACTACAGGCTGTGCCAACACACATAGCTAATTTTTTTATTTATTGTAGAGATGAGATCTTGCCAAGTTTCCCATATTGGTTTTGAACCCCTGGGGTCAGGCAATCCTTTTACCTCGGCCTCCCAAAGTGCTGAGATTATAGGTATTAGCCATCACATCCAGCTAAAAATATGTAACACTATTTAATACTTAAAGAGAAAAGAAATTCTGACATATGCTACAACATGGATGAGCGTGAAGACATGTTAAGTAAAACAAGTCAGTCACAAAAGGACAAATACTGTATGATGTCTAATTCAATCTTGTCTAATCCTTAAAAGATAAGTCCATAATTTTGTCCTTCTTTATGGCTGTGTAATAATTCCATCATGCATATGTACCACATTTTTTTATCCAGTCCTCTTTCAATGGGTAGTATGATAGGTTCCATGTTTTTGCTATTATGAATAATGAGAATGCAGAATTCTAAAATAAGTCTCAATAAATGAACAAAGTTCTCCCCACAGGGAAGATAGATTTGACCAAAGGGGTATAACTATGGAGTTGTAAGTAAATTATGGGGCATATCAAAAATAAAATATTTTGTAGTTGTTAAAATTAACTAGATATATGTGCACTGATATGCAAGATAGTAGTAGATATATAATCATCTTATGTGAGATAAATGCATTATATATGCATGTTTATGTAATTTTTTTTTTTTTTTTTTGAGTTGGAGTCTCACTTTGTTGCCCAGACTGGAGTGTAGTGGCATGCTTCCGGCCATTGCAGCCTTGACCTGCTGGGCTCCAGCAATCCTTCTGCCTCAGTCTTCCAAGTAGCTGGAACTACAGGCGTGCGCTACCGCGCCCGGCTGATTTTTTGATTTATTGTAGAGATGAGGACTACACCAAGTTGCCCAGGCGGGTCTCGAACCCGCGGGCTAGACAATCCACTCACCTCAGCCTCCCAAAGCGCAGGATTACAGGTTGAGCCCCCGAGCCCGGCTTTGTAATTTATATACTCAAAAACATTAACAGAAAGGCATTTATTGACAGGAAATGGTAAATTCTGAAGAGTTGGACTAGGTGCTAGGTGGTGAGCTAAATATTTATTTTATAACTTGCTGTAATATTCACACATTTAAAAAATTGCATACACAAAAGCCGTTTTTTTAAAAAAGCATTAATGCGTCGCCACAAGAAACGAAGGATGTTTGGATGTGTATGGAAAATATTCACTATTTCTGTTAAATAAGGAGACATTGGGATATGGATGTCAGGATCGATCTGAATGAACAAACAAGCGATGGTGCCAAATGTATTTATTTAAGTTGCTGTGTTTTCTTTATATCTCTAACCACAAGCAATTAGATAAAGTGAATGCTAGGAGAGACACAAATCCTGGCTGTTATTGCACAACATTAAACCCACACTATCTTTAATATGTTAACATAGCTATGCTTGAAGTCTCCATTTACTACCTGACTTTAAAATACTTGTAGGGGTGGACGTAGTGGCTCACACCTGTAATCCCAGCACTTTGGGAGTGAGCCACTGTGCCTGGCTTCTCTTTTCATTATTTTATTTTATTTTTTATTTTTTTGAGTTGGAGTCTCACTCTGTCACCCAGACTGGAGTGCAGTGGCCGCTCCCCACCACCGCAGCCTCGACCTGCTGGGCTCCGGCGATCCTTCCGCCTTGGCCTTCCAAGTAGCTGGAACTACTGGCGTGCGCTACCACACCCGGCTGATTTTCTTTTCATTATTTTAGATGGATCACTTTCGTGATATTGTGAAGTATATAAAAACCAGTTTTCTTTCTTTCTTTCTTTCTTTTTTTAAGTTGGAGTCTCACTCTGTCACCCAGACTGGAGTGCAGTGGCACGCTCCTGACCACCGCAGCCTTGAACTGCTGGGCTCCGGCAATCCTTCTGCCTCAGCCTTCCAAGTAGCTGGAACTACAGGTGCACACTACCATGCCCAGCTAGTTTTTTTTTTATTATTATTTTTTATTGTAGAGATAAGGTCTCACCAAGTTGCCCAGGCGGGTCTCGAACCCTCAGGCTCAGGCAATCCACCTCAGCCTCCCAAAGCACTGGGATTACAGGCTGAGCCAACAAGCCTGGCTACCAGTTTTATTTCAACTCTGCTTTTCGTTTTTACTTTTTTTTTAAGTTGTAGTTTCAGTTGTTTAAGTAGTTTAAGTTGTTAAGTAGTGTAAGTAGTTTAAGTTGTCCATGGCACAATCATTGTTCATCTCCAATCTCCTAGGCTCAGGTGACCTTTCTAACTCAGCCTCCCAAGTAGCAGGGACTATAGGCGTACATCACCATTCTTTGCTAATTTTTAAATTGTTTGTATAGTCAAGGTCTCACTATATTGCCCAAGCTGGTCTCGAACTCCTAGGCTCAAGCATTCCTCCTGCGTCAGCCTCCCAAAGTGCTGGTATCACAGGCCTGAGCCACCACACCCATTTGTTTTTACTTTTTTAAAGGTCCTCTTATATCACCTGCTTTGTTTTTCAAATCATTCTTTGCTCTTAAAAAATTCTATCCTATCCTCTTTTTATTTTTTCTTCCTTTTTTTGTCTTTTTGCTCTAATTCTCTGAGACAGCATCTTCCTGTATCCTGTGAGGATGTCAAAGAGATTCCTAAAATTCTTCAGAACTCTGTGGAAATGATTTCTTTTCCCTAGTTTTACACTACCACATTTTCTTCTTATTTTTTTTAAATCAGAGTCTCACTCTGTCACCCAGGCTGGAGTGCAGTGGCATGCTTACGGCCACCACAACCTCAATCTGCTCGGCTCAGGCAATCCTTCCACCTCAGCCTCCCAAGTAGCTGGGACTACAGGCATGTGCCACCACACCCAGATACTTTTTTGATTTATTGTAGAGACAAAGTCTCACCAAGTTGCCCACGCTGGTCTTGAACCCCTGGATATAGGCAATCCTCTCACCTCAGCCTCCCAAAGTGCTGGGATTACAGGCTTGAGCCACTGTGCCCAGCTACACTACTACATTTTCATAGTTCACTATTTTTCTCTTCTTGCTCATTCTTGAAGAGGCTGCTGAGATATAATCAGATATTTTGTCAACAGAGTGGACTGTCCTGGCCCTACTCTCTGTACACTCATTTGAAGATCAAGTGGCTTTCTTGAATCTACTGACCGAGAGCAGGACAACATACTAGTAGTCCAGTTGCCAGTTTTCAGGGTGTTTTCCATGATTGTGGTTCTATTCATGACATTTTATTTCACCCCTTACACTTTGAAACTATGGAGTGCTTAAAAAATTAATACCCCCATCAGGTACCTGTGATGATTAATTTTATGTGTCAACTTGCCTGGGCCATGAAGTGCCCAGATACTTCGTCAGACATTATTCTGGGAGTGTCAGTGAGGGTGTTTCCAGATGACATTAACATTTAAATTGGTAGACAAAGTAAAGCAGATTGGGTTCCCCCATGTGAGAGGGCATCATCCAATTTGCTAAAGGCTTTTTTTTTTTTTGGTCAAAGTCTCACTTTGTCACTCAGCTTGGAGTGCAGTGGCACGATCACAGCTCACCGCAGCTTCAACCTTCTGGGCTCAGGTGATCCTTCCACTTCAGCCTTACAAGTAGCTGGAACTACAGGTGCACGCCACCATGCCCAGCTAATTTTCTGATAGAGACAAGGTCTTGCCATATTGCCCAGACTGGTATTGAACCCCTAGGGCTCAGGTAATCCTCTCACCTCTGCTACCCAAAGTGCCAGGATTACAGCCATGAGTCAACACATCCCTGGCTAATTTTTTTATTTTTGTAGAGGAGAGGTCTCACTTTGTTGCTAGGCTGATCTCAAACTCCTGCGCTCAAGCAATCCTCTCACCTCGGCCTCCCAAAATGCTAAGATTACAGGCATGAGCCACTGTGCCCAGCCTATGCTGAAGGCTTGGGTAGAACAAAAAGGCTAGGCAAGATAAAATTTATTTTGTCTGACTGCATGTGAACTGAGACATTGCTCTTTCTACTGCCTTCAGACTTGAACTGAAACATGAGCTCTTCCTGAGTCTAAAGCTTGCTAGTTTTGGGACCATGAGGCCTAGCAGCTAGCATAGCTTAGGTATAGTTAGTGAGTTTCTTACAGGCAGGTTTAAATCATTAGGAAACCAGGTGGCCGTGCATCTGGGTGCCTGCTTTTCAAGACATAAATCTTTTTAACAACTACACACTGACTGAAACCTAGGCCCGACTTTGGAATATGGAGTGGCTGGCTACAAAGATCGAAAACAGGATAGTAGGAAGTTACTGGAGATATTGAGGCATGGTGTTCTGAGAGAAAATTTAATTAAATAGCAACTTTTACTATTATCACAGAAGTTCCTTGTGACACAAGTAAATTTAGGAGTAAAATGATACAAACTAAAGCTTGTAATTAAAGCTTAGCTTAGAAATAAGCTGTATAATCATCATTTTGGACAATATATAAAGCTTTCTACTCACAGCAAGTATGTATCCTTTTCCTTAAGGCCACCCGTGTTCTCTCTTAAGAGTGTCATTTCTTTTTCTTTTCTGTCTAATAAACCGTGCTTTAGAACTCTCTCTGCAACTTGCTCTGAAATTCCTTTCTGCAGTGAGCCCAGGACTCATGGAACAGCAACACCCCACACCATTGGCTCTACTGGGTCTCCAGTTTGCTAATGGTAGACCCTGGGACTTGTCAGCCTCAACAACTGCATGAGCCAATTCCTTATAATGACTTTTTTTCTGTATGCATCCTACTGGTCCTGTTTCCCTGGAGAACCCTCACTGACTGACACAGTACTCCCGGGATTCTTCTA
This sequence comes from Cephalopachus bancanus, assembly GCA_027257055.1. Lineage (NCBI taxonomy): Eukaryota > Metazoa > Chordata > Mammalia > Primates > Tarsiidae > Cephalopachus > Cephalopachus bancanus. The sequence goes on along the minus strand of JAPVLO010000015.1, from coordinate 7,100,656 downwards.
GTCCTGGCCCTCTGCCTTTGAAACTTGACACACGGAGTCCGTATTTCCAATATAATATCACCAGCTTTCCTGAGCCGTAGGCTCTGTCCAATCAGTCTCTGGGTTGCTACTTTGAATTATAAAAATGATTGTGAAAACGGCTAACGTGAATAGGAACTTATTTGAACTCAAGGACTATGCTAAGGATTTTACATCTATTGTTCCATCTATGTAAAAATATAGAAAGATGTGGTGGGTATAGGGGGGTGAGGTGAAGAATAAGAAGAAAGAGTCAGTGCTCTGACCGCCATAGAAGTCAGGCTTTCATGGGCAAAATACCATCTGCCCATTATTCAGGTGATCCTTCCGCTCCAGCCTCCTGAGTAGCTGGGACTACAGGTGTGCATCACCATGCCTGGCTTTTTTTTTTTAGAGACAAATTCTCACTATATTGCTCAGTCTGGTCTCAAACTCCTGGGCTCAAGCATTCCTGGTACAGATTCAGGATCTCTGAATACAAAAATAATAGGGATGGTAAAACTCATGCCCCTAGCTCTTTTCAGCTGATTTAGAGGTACTATGAGGCAATGCCTAGGCCACATTTGTTTATCATGTATTCCTAGAACCTCGCACAGTGCCTAGCACAGAATAAGTGCTCAATATTTCTCATTAGTGTCTTATCAAATCTCCTTTTCAGTGAGTAAAGGTTCACCCAGATTCTGATAGGTTGACGTGTCTTAATTTTCCTTGTGCCAACTTTTCTTTTTTTTTTTTTTCCTGTAGTTTCATGGTTGTCTTATTGGACAATTAGGAGAAACTTCATATATTTTTATTTATTTATTTTTGAGTTGGAGTCTCACTCTGTTGCCCAGACTGGAGTGCAGTGGCCGCTCCCGGCCACCGCAGCCTCGACCTGCTGGGCTCCGGCGATCCTTCCGCCTCAGCCTTCCAAGTAGCTGGAATTACAGGCGTGCGCTACCACGCACGGCTCATTTTTTGATTTTATTGTAGAGATGAGGTCTTGCCTGCTCAGGCGGGTTTCAAACCCGCGGGCTCGGGCAATCCACTCACCTTAGCCTCCCAAAGGCGCAGGATTACAGGCTGAGCCACCGAGGCCGGCTCATATATTTTTAAACCAGAAGTCACTTCAATGAGTTTGAAACAATGTTACATCAAAGCCGAGCAATGCCTCTACTAAAGGTCAGCAATCCTACACACGTCATGAATTGAGTGAGATGATTAATGCCTAGGAGTCAAAAATATCAAAAAGGAATATGACTTTTTAATGACTTTTTTTGTGACTATGAGTAAATACTTCTATTACTCAGAGTCCATTTCCTTACCTGTACAATGAAGAAAATTACAGCCACCCTCTAGGCTTGTTGCATGTTTATCCACGTGGGTGGGGAGACTAAAATACTGTATGTAACATTGCTTTGCCAACTGTAGATCCTCTATATATTTCAGATGTTTTTGTTGCTGTCATTAATATTGTTTTCTGCCCTGTGTGCTAATCTATGTACATCTTTTTGTGTCCAAGACTCCTACCCTATATATATATTTTTTGAGTTGGAGTGTCATTGTCACTCAGGCTGGAGCGCAGTGTTATGCACATAGCCACCGCAGCCTTGACCTGCTGGACTCAGGTAATCCTTCCACCATATTCTTCCAAGTAGATGGACCCATAGGCATGCACCACCATGCCTGGCTGATTTTTTGATTTTTTATTGAGTTGGAGTCTCACTCTGTTACCCCAGTTAGAGGGCAATGGCACACTTTTGGCCACCGCAGTCTCGACCTGCTGGTCTCAGGCAGTCCTTCAGCCTCAGCCTTCCAAGAAGCGGGAACTACAGGCATGTGCTACCACATGCGGCTAATTTTTGATTTATTGTAGAGATGTCTGGCCAAATTGCCCGGGCTGGTCTCGAACCCGCAGCTCAGGCAATCCACTTGCCTCAGCCTCCCAAAGTGCTGGGATTACAGGTTAAACCACCAAAGTCCAGCCGTCATTTCTTTTTCTTTTCTGTCTAATAAACCCTGCTTTAGAACTCTCTCTGCAACTTGCTCTGAAATTCCTTTCTGCAGTGAGCCCAGGACTCATGGAAAGCAACACCCCACACCATTGGCTCTTCTGGGTCTCCAGTTTGCCAATAGTAGGCCTCGGGACTTGTCAGCCTCCATAATTGCATGAGCCAATTCCTTACAATTACTCTTTTTCCTAGCCAGGCTTGGTGGCTCAGCCTGTAATCCTGCGCCTTTGGGAGGCTGAGGTGAGTGGGTTGCCCAAGCCCGTGGGTTCGAGACCCGCCTGGGCAGGCAAGATCTCATCTCTACAATAAAATAAAAAAATTAGCCGGACGTGGTAGTGCACGCCTGTAATTCCGGCTACTTGGAAGGCTGAGGCGGAAGGATCGCTGGAGCCCAGTAGGTTGAGGCTGCGGTGGTCGGGAGTGGCCACTGCACTCCAGTCTGGGCGACAGAGTGAGACTCCAACTCAAAAAAAAAAAAAAAAATTACTCTTTTTCCGTATGCATCCTATTGGTCCTGTTTCCCTGGAGAACCCTCCAGTCTTGGCCCTCTGCCTTTGAAACTTGACACATGGAGTCCATATTTCCAATATAATGTTACCAGCTTTCCTGAACCCTAGGCTCTGTCCAATTAGTCTCTGGTTGCTACCCCTAATTATAAAAATGATTATGAAAGTTAGCTAACATGTATAGGAACTTATTTGAACTCAAGGACTATGCTAAGGATTTTAGATCTATTCTCTCATCTATGTAAAAATATAGAAAGAGGTGGTGGGTATAGCAGGGGGAGGTGAAGAATAAGAAGAAAGAGTCAGTGCTCTGACCGCCATAGAAGTCAGGCTTTCATGGGCAAAATACCATCTGCCCAATATTCAAGTGATCCTTCCACCTCAGCCTCCTGAGTAGCTGGGACTACAGGTGTGCATCACCATGCCTGACTCTTTTTTTCTTTTTTTGGTAGAGACAAGTTCTCACTATATTGCCCAGACTGGTCTCAAACTCCTGGGCTCAAGCATTCCTGGTACAGATTCAGGATCTCTGAATGCAAAAATAATAGGGATGGTAAAACTCATGCCCCTAGCTTTTTTCAGGTGATGTAGGAGTTCTATGAAGCAATACCTGGGCCACACTTATTTACCGTGTATTCCTACCCCCTCACATAGTTCGTAGCACAGAATAAGTGCTCAATATTTCTCATTAGTGTCTATCAAGTCTCCTCTTCAGTGAGTAAAGATTCACCCGGACTCTGATAGGTTGATATGCCTTAATTTTCCTTGTGTCAAATTTTCTTTTTTTCCTGTAGTTACATGGCTGTCTTATTGGACAATTAGGAGAAACTTCATATATCTTAAAATCAGAAGTCACTTTAATGAGTTTGAAACAATATTGCATCAAAGTTGAGTAATGACTGTACTGAAGGTCAGCAATCCTACACACGTCATGAATTGAGTGAGATGATTAATGCCTAGGAGTCAAAAATATCAAAAAGGAATATGACTTTTTTTATGACTTTTTTTGTGACTATAAGTAAATACTTCTATTACTCAGAGTCCATTTCCTTATCTGTACAATGAAGAAAATTACAGCCACCCTCTAGGCTTGTTGCATGTTTATGCACGTGGGTGGAGAGACTAAAATACTGTAAGTAACACTGCTTTGCCCACTGTAAATCCTCAACATATTTGAGATATTTTTGTTGCTGTCATTAATATTGTTTTCTGCGTTGTGCAATTTTTACGTCCAAGACTCCTATCATATTTCTTTTTTGAGTTGGAGTGTCACTCTGTCACTCAGGCTAGAGTACAGTGGCATGTTCACGGCCACCGTAGCCTCGACCTGCTGGACTCAGGTGATCCTTCCACCATATTCTTCCAAGTAGGGAACCACAGGCATGGGCCACCACGCCTGGATGATTTATTTTTTTAATTGTTATTTTTTTTGAGTTGAAGTCTCACTCTGTCACCCAAGCTGGAGGGCAGTGGCATGCTCTAGGCCACTGCAGTCTCGACCTGCTGGTCTCAGGCGATCTTTCCACCTCAGCCTTCCAAGTAGCTGGAACTACAGGCACGGACCACCATGCCCGGCTAATTTTTATTTATTTATTTATTTATCTATTGTAGTGATGAGGTCTTGCCAAGTTGCCCAGACTGGCCTCGAACTCCTGAGCTCAGGCAATCCTTTTGCCTCTGCCTCTCAAAAGGCTGGAATTATAGGCGTGAATTACTGCACCCAGCCTCCAACCACAAGCTTTATTGTCATTTCCAGAAGTAACAGTACAGTATTATACTTAATTTCTCTACCACATTCAAAGGTCATGGACTCTTTGGCGGGGAGAGAGATATTGTCAGGAAAATCTTACTGTTGGATCTAGGACAAATCATAAATAGTTGCATAATTCCTTGTCAGCTTCGAGTTATTGTCCTGCAGGTGTTTTGCTATGTTGACACAGCTCATGTTTGCCCTGCTTTATTTATTGCTCTTTCTTTTGGAAGAAATCATAGAGAAAACAGGACTCATACCACAAACAAAAACGGTTTATCTATTTAGCTGCTGAACTCGGGAATGAAGAAATAAATCAGCAAGAGATGTATGAATGAATACAAAATATTCATCTTCAAAATGCATTTGAAAAGAGCAATAAGATGATTGATTAGGTGAATTTGGCCAGGCATGGTGGCTTCACACCTGTAATCTCAGCACTTTGAAAGGCCGAGGGGGAAGGATCGCTTGAGGCCAGGAGTTCGAGACTAGCCTGGGCAACATAGCAAGACCCTGTCTCTACAAAAAACTTAAAAAAAAAATGAGAGGAATTTGTGCCAGGGAGACACTGGAACTCCTGAAAATGAAGAAGAAAAAGTGAATGTAGTTTAATTAGTTTTAATAAAGTAAATAATTGTGGAAGCCCAGTCATGCTCAAGGTTCTGCAGGAAAGACACAATCCTTGCCCTTCTGGAGCTTATAGACAAACAGAGAAAGCAAGCAAACATACAGCAAACCATAATAAGATGACTTTAGCCCTCATGACATCCCCCATTTTAGCAGATCTTAATAATTATATTCACAGATCTCATTTCTCAAGTTATATATTTTATTATAAACACATGTTAAAATCCCCCCCCCCTTTTTTTCTATTTTTGAGTCAGACTCTCACTCTGTTGCCCAGGCTGAAGTGCAGTGACATGCTCACGGCCACCGCAGCCTCGACCTGCTGGGCTCAGGCGATCCTTCCGTCTCATCCTTCCAAGTAACTGAAACTACAGGCGCGAGCCACAATGCCTGGCTACTTTTTTTTTGTTTATTGCAGAGATGAGGTCTCACTAAGTTGCCCAGGCTGGTCTTGACTCTCTGGTCTCAGGCAATCCTCTTGCCTCGGCCTCCCAAAGTGCTGGGATTACAGGCTTGAGCCATCATGGCAGACACCTTTTTTCTTTATTTCAATAGCTTTAGGGGGTACAAATAGCGTTTGTACTGGTCATACGGTTGCATTGAACAGTGCATTGGTTGCATTGTACAGTGGAGAAACCTGGGCTTTAAGTGTCCCCACCATCCCCGGCTGTGCACATTGTACCCTATAGGTGATACCCTCCCCCCTTCCACCCTCCCCCTTCTGAGGCTCCAGTGTCCAATCATACCATTCCCTGTGCCTTTGCGGTTTCTTAGTTTAACTCCCACTTCTAAGTGAGAACATGTGGTGTTTGGTTTTGTGCTCCTGTGTTAGCTCACTCAGGATGATGTTCCCCAATTTCATCCAAGTTGCGGCAAAAGACATCTCATTCTTTTTGATAACTGCATAGTATTCCGAGGTGTATATATACCACATTTTTATTATTCACTGATCGGTTGATGAGTATTCAGGTTGATTCCACATTTTTGCAATTGTGAATTGTGCTGTGATGAACATGTAAGTGCAGGTGTCTTTTTTGTATAATGACTTCTGTTCATTTGGGTAGATACTTAGTAGTGGGTTGCTGGATCAAATGGTAGATCTACTTTGATTTCTTTGAGAACTCTCCATACCGATTTCCATAGTTGTACTAATTTACACTCTCCAACAGTGTATAAGTGTTCCCTTTTCATCACATCCGCGCCAGCATCTATTGTTTTTGTTTTTGTTTTTGAATTGGAGTCTCACTCTGTCACCCAGGCTGGAGAGTAGTGCACGTTCACGGCCACCGCAGCCTCGACCTGCTGGGCTCAGGTGATCCTTCTGCCTCAGCCTTCCAAGTAGCTGGAACTACAGACATGTGCCACCATGCCCGGCTCACTTTTCTTGCTTTATTGTCGAGATGAAGTCTCACCAAGTTGCCCAGGCGGGTCTCGAACCCATAGGCTCAGGCAATCCTCTCACCTCGGCCTCCCAAAGTAGTGGTATTATAAGTGTGAGCCACTGCACTCAGTCATTTTTTGATATTTTAATAATGGCCATTCTGACTGGTATAAGGTGGTATCTCTGAAACACATGTTAAAATCTTGTTCTCAAAAATAGCGCTTAAAGAGGCCAGTGAAGAAAGGTCCAAAGAATAGTATGTAGTTATCTGGGAAGAAGTAAAAGGTTTTGGAAAATATAAGCAGCCTGTCCTGTGCCCTGCTGATGGCCACTGAAAAGGCTGAGCATATAGGAAATAGTCTTGTTTCTAATGTGGAAGGCATATTTGTGTCCCATGGAATGAGAGGTATGTGTGGCATGAGAACAGGACCCAAGGTCATTGCAGGGCGCACAGTTGTAACACATATTTTGTGACTTATGTTCCTCTACATGGATTATTGTTTCTTGGTTATCACTTCCATTGCTTCCACTGGATTAGTCCTAGGGTGTTTAATTATTCCAGTCATTTTTTGTATGTTCTTCCTTTTTTTTCATCATTTTCTATCTTTGGTAGTGTGGAATTTCTTTTCAGCCTTGAAGTCCATTTGATCTCATCCAAATGCTATTTCAGTAGCATTTGTTTTCTATTTTCTCAGAGTCTCTGTACATGGATCAGCCATTTCCATATCTCTTAAAACTTTTAACTCTTAGATGAAGCAAAGGCTCAGAAATACACATGATTTTTATAAACACCTGCATTATAAGATCTGAATAGATGACATGTATTTCTTGTTTTACAGAGTGAAAATATGGGTCAGGCATGGTGGTGCACATCTGTAATCCCAGCACTTCGGAAGACCAAGGTGGAAAGATCACTTGAGGCCAGGAGTTTGAGACCAGCCTGGGCAATATAGCAAGACTCCATCTCTATAAGAAAAAAAAAAAGTTAGCCAGGTATGGTGGCACATACCTGTAGTTCCAGCTAATCAGGAAGATGAGGCAGGTGGATTGCTTGAGTCCAAGAGTTCATGACCAGCCTTGAAAAATTAGCAAGACCCTGTCTCTATAAAAAGAAATGAAAACCAACAAAAAGGAAAAATAGAGCTTGCTTTTAAAAATCTAAATAAATGCTTGTTTATAAAAAAGTCTTATAAACTACCAATCATCATTTGTAGAAAAAAATACAGAAATCTGAAGTGTACATTTTGATAAATTTTGATAAATATATTCACCCATGAAATCATCACCCCAACGGAAACAAACATATTGTTTTTGAGATTCATCAATGTTATTATGAATATTAGTTGTTTTTAATTGCTGAGTAGTATTAAGTTGTATGAATATACCATGGTTTGCTTATCCATTAAACTGTTGATGGATATTTGGTTTGTTTCCAGGTTTTTGTTTTTTTGTTTTTTGTTTTGCAAACTCTTGTCTCGAGGGCTGACTTTCACTAGATCGCAGAGAGGAAGTTGCTTTGCTACATACAAACCCCCACCCAGAAGCAGGTCGTCCAGAGATGTCTAGCGCCAGGTTCCCCCACGAACGTGCAGGTGCGTGACTGGCGAGTGGGTGGCCGCCTTTCCGGCCGCGCCCCGTATCCCGGGATAGAGACTGTCTGCAACTGACCCAGTACGGAAGCGCAGCGGGGGGCGTCCCGCAGACGGGATGGCGAGGGACCGGCTATCCGAGGCCAACCGAGACTCCGTGTCGCTGCGGTATCGTGCTGCCTGGGTGGGATTCTGACTTAGAGGCGTTCGGTCATAATCCCACAAAGGGTAGCTTCGCCCCATCAGCCAAAACCTCCATCTGGTTTTGTTTTTGGTTTTTGTTTTTGAGTCGGAGTCTCACTGTCGCCCAGGCTGGAGTGCAGTGGCACAATCACGGCCGCCGCAGCTTCGACCTGCTGGGTTCAGGCGATCTTCGGCCTCTGCCTTCCAAGTAGCCGCGATTACTGGCGCGCACTACCACGCCCGGCTAATTTTGGATTTATTGTAGAGACGAGGGCTCACGAAGTTCCCCAGGCTGGTCTCGAACTCCTGGACTCAGGCAATCTTATCGCCTCAGCCTCCCAAAGTGCTGGGATTACAGGCGTGAGCCACGGTGCCCGGTTGTTTTCAGGTTTTTTTTGTTTTTTATTTTGTCTATTATAAATAAAACCAAACGCTGCTATATACATTTTTTTACAAATATTTTTATGTTGGATATGTTTTACTTCTCTTTGGTAAATACCCGGGAGAATAATTGCTGAGCCTTAAAATAAATATATGTTTAACTTTATTAAAAAATGAAATGGGGTTGGGCGTAGTGGCTCAAATCTGTAATCCCAGCACTTTGGGAGCCAAGGCGTGAGAATTGCCTGAGTTCATGGGTTCGCGACCAGCCTGGGCAACTTGGTGAGCCCTCAACTCTACAATAATAATAATAAAAAATTAGCCAGGTGTGGTAGGGCACACCTGTGGTTCCAGCTACTTGGAAGGCTGAGGTGGAAGGATTGCCTGAGCCCAGCAGGTCGAGGCCACTGCACTCCATCCAGCCTGGGGGACAGAGTGAGACTCCAACTCAAAAGGGCATCAGTGAAAAGTGAGACAACTTCAGGTGACTTAATGTTTGTGTAATTGGAGTCTCCAAAGGAGACAAGTGAGCAGAAAAGTATTTAAGGAAGTAATGGCCCCGAATTTTCCACGTATGACAAAAATCATACACTCATAGATCCACCAAACTCAGTGAACCCCCAAGCACAAAAAAACCCAAACCATGTTCTTGCAACAAATTATAGAGCTTTAAATTATATGAGGCAAAACTAATGCACCCATTTTTCCAAGTGGTATATCATGTTACACTCCTGAGAGTTCTGATAGCTCTGTATTCTCACCAACGTTTGATGTTGTCTGTCTTTTTAATTTTAATCGTTCTTATATGTGTGAGATGGTATCTCATTGTGGCTTTAAATTTGCATCTCCCTAATGACTAACAAAGTGGAAAATTTTTGCATGCATTTATTTTCCATTCTTAAACCTCCTCTGGGAAGTATCTGTTTAACAGTTTTGCCCATTTTAATAAATGGGTTGTTTATTGTTAATATTGATACGTCATTTGTTTTACATATATATTTGTTTCACATATATATTTGCTGTGTATATGATATATATGGGGATATGTGAGTACACACACACACGTCTATATATTTCTCCCAGTCTGAGACTTCCCTTTACATTTTTTTTTTAAGTCAGAGTTTACTCTTGTTGCCCAGGCTGGAGTGCAGTGGCATGTTCATGGCCACTGCAGCCTTGCCCTGCTAGGCTCAGGCAATCCTTCCACCTCAGCCTTCCAAGTAGCTGGAACTACAGGTGCGCACTACCACGCCCGGCTAATTTTTGATTTATGGTAGAGATGAGGTCTCACCAAGTTGCCCAGGTGGGTCTCGAATCCGTGGGCTCAGGCAATCCACTCATCTCGGCCTCCCAAAAGCGTGGGATTACAGGCTGAGCCACCGAGCCCAGCTTGTTTTTTATTTTATTATTATTATTTTTCTTAAGTTTATTGTAAAGATGTGGGGTACAAGCCAGGCTTAGGTACGTACCTAAGCAGTCTGCATGCAAGTGAAGTTTGAACCTCCAACTGGTTCTCACTTCCTCTGGTTTTAGGATCAGGTACCCTTAGTGATGTTATGTGTCCCCGGAGCTATTCCTCTCTCATGGTATTGTGGTGAATGTTCACTTATGAGTGAGAACATGTGATATTCAGTTCTCTGTTTCTGTAGTAGATCACTGAGTATGATGGACTCTAAATCCATCCAAGTTGCTGTGAAGTCCATACTTTTGTCTTTTATGGCTGTGTAATTCTCCATCATGTATATGTACCACATCTTCTTTATCCAGTCCACTTTTAGTGGGCAGCAGGGTTGATTCCATGTTTTTGCTATTGTGGACAGTGTTGTGATAAACATGCCTGTGCTGGTATCTTTTTTGTAGAATGATTTGAGTTCCTCTGGGTAGATTCTCCGAAGGGGGATTGCTGGGTGGTATGGAAGGTCAATTTCTAGTTCTTTTAAAAATTGCCGCGCTGTTTTCCATAGAAGTTGGTTTTTATTTTATATTTCTTTATTGAATTTTATCTATCTATTTTGAATTGGAATCTCACTCTGTCGCCCAAGCTGGAGTGAAGTGACTTACTCTACCGCAGCCTCAAAATCCTTGGCTCCGGTGATCTTTCCACCTTAGCTTTCCAAGTAGCTGGAAATACAGGCATGTGCCACCATGCCCTGCTAATTTTTAAAAAATTTATTGTAGTGATGAGGTATCATCAAGTTGTCCAGGTTGATCTTGAACCCTTGGGCTCAGGCAATCCACCTCCCAAAGTGCTGGGATTACAAGTGTGAGTCACTGTGCCTGGTTGGGTTTTGTTTTTAGCCAGAGTCTCACTCTGTCTTCCATACTGGAGTGCACGATCATGGCTCACCACAGCCTCAAACTCCTGGGTTGTAGTCATCTTCCTACTTCAGCCTCCTGAGTATCTGGGACTACAGACATGTGCCACCATGCCCATGTGATTTTTTTTTTTTCTCACCATGTTGCCTAGGCTGGTCTTGACCTCCTGGGCGCAAGCAGTTTTCCCACCTTGGCCTCCAAAAGTGCTGGAATAACAGGTGTGAGCCACCATGTCTGGGCTAATGTTGCGTTTAGTTCAACAATCCAACTCTAACTTTTTGTGTGCCGCTTGAGGTGGCAAAGTTTTTAATTTTTTATTTCTATATGCTTATTTAGACATTCCAGAGTGATTTGTTACCTTTTCCCCCCACTAAATTATATTGGAACTTTTGTTAAAATTAATTTATTGTATATCTGTGGACTCTCTATTCCGTTTTGTAAACTTCATAGAATTTTCTGCATAGACTATCCTGTCATAAAGCCAGGTTTACTTGTTCCTTTCCAGTCTGGATGCCTTTTTTCCCTTGCACTTATTTTTTAATTTAATTTTATTTTTTTAGTTGGAGTCTCACTCTGTCGCCCAGACTGGAGTGCAGTGGCCACTCCTGGCCACCGCAGCCTCGACCTGCTGGGCCCCAGTGATCCTTCCAAGTAGCTGGAATTACAGGCGCACGCTACCACACCCAGCTAATTTTTTTATTTATTGTAGAGATGAGGTCTCACCAAGTTGCCCAGGTGGGTCTCGAACCCGCAGGCTCGGGCAATCCGCTTAGGGCAATCAGCCTCCCAAGGCACGGGACTACAGACTGAGCCACCAAGCCCAGCTTCACTTGTTATTAACTCCCGTACAATGTTGAGTAGACGTCATAAAGCAGACATTCTTATCTTGTTCCTGAATTTAGAGGGAAATCATTCTGCTTCAACATTAAGTATGATGTTATCTGTAGTATTTTTGTTGAGAGTTACTGTCAGAAATGGCTGCTGTATTTTGTCAAATGCTTCTGCCGTGTCCACTGAGATGATCACATTGTTTTTCTTCTTTAGTTTGTTAATATAGTGAATTTCATTAATTAATTTTTGAATATTGAACCAACCTTGCATTTCTAGAGTAAATCTCACTTGGCCCTGATGCTCTTAACATGTTGTTGGCCATGATGCTCTTAACATTTTAATTTGATAAAAACTTTGTTTAGAATTTATGTTCACAAGGAATACTTCTCTCTAGTGTTCTCTGACTATACTTGTGTATTTATCTATTCCTCCTTGCAGCTCTATCAGTTTTTGCCTCACGTCCAGTTCTGTAATTTATTTATTTATTTATTTACTGAGTTGAAGTCTCACTCTGTCACCCAGACTAGAGGGCAATGGCATGCTCCCAGCCACTGGGCTCGACCTGCTGGGCTCAGGTAATCCTCCCCCCGCCAGCCTTCCAAGTATCTGGAACTACAGGCATGCGCCACCATTCCTGGCTGATTAATTAAGTAATTAATTAATTTTAGAGATGAGGTCTCACCAAGTTGCCCAGGCTGGTCTTGAACCCCTGGGCTCAGGGAATCCTCTCACCTCATCCTCCCCAAATGCTGGTATTATAGGTGTGAGCCACTGCACCTGGCCACAACTCTGTAGTTTATTGCATAAACTTGTTTTTGGGGCCAGGTGCAGTGGCTTAAGCTTGTAATCCCAGCACGTTGGGAGGCCAAGGTGAGAGGATTGCCTGAGCCCGGGGGTTCAAGACCAGCCTGGGCAACTTGGTGAGACCTCGTCTGTACACTTAAAAAAAAAAAAACTAGCCAACTGTGGTAGTGGATACCTGTAGTGTGGCTACTTGGAAGGCTGAAAGAAGGATTGCCTGAGCCCAGCAGGTCAAGGCTGCAATAACCAAGATCATGCCACTGCACTCCAGCCTGGGCAATAGACTAGGGTTCCAACTAAAAAACAACAACAACAACAACAAAACCCAAGCCGGGCTCGGTGGCTCAGCCTGTAATCCTGCGCCTTTGGGAGGCTGAGGTGAGTGGATTGCCTGAGCCTGCGGGTTCGAGACCCGCCTGGGCAGCGAGACCTCATCTCTACAATAAATCAAAAAATCAGCCGGGTGTGGTAGCACATGCCTGTAATTCTGGGTACTTGGAAGGCTGAGGTGGAAGGATCACCAGAGCCCAGCAGGTTGAGGCTGCGGTGGCCGTGAGTGGCCACTGCACTCCAGTCTGGGCGACAGAGTGAGACTCCAACTCAAAAAAAAACCAAAAAAAAAACAAACAAAAAAACCCCACAAAAACCCCCCAAATCTTGGGTTTTTTTCTGCTAGGGGGTTCATTGAGCCTTGCAGATCTGTGTGTTTATAATTTTGGTCATATGTGGAAAACTTGGGGCCATTACTTCTTCAAATATTCTTCTGGCCTCTCATTACCTTTGGAGACTCCAATTACACATACATTGGGTCACTTGAAGTTGTCTCACAGTTCGCTGATGCTCTTTTCGTTTTTAAGAAATACTTTCTTCTCTTTCTCTTTCATTTTATTTTATTTTTTGAGTCGGAGTCTCACTCTGTCGCCCAGGCTGGAGTGCAGCGGCACGATAATGGCTCACGGCACCCTCAACCTCCTGGGCTTTAATTTGCATCTCCACTTCAGTATCCTGAGTAACTGGGACCACAGGAATGCACCACCAAGCCCAAATAATTTGTGATATTATGAATAGATGAGGTCTCACTGAGTTGCCCAGGCTGGTCTCAAATTCCTGGGCTCAAGCAATCCTCTCTCCTCATATTCTCCCAGAGTGCTGGGGTTACAAACGTGAACCACCACGTCCGGCCTCTTTTATTTTTAAATAGTTTCTGTTGTTCTAACTTCAAGTTTATTCATCTTTTCTTCTGTAAGTCCTAATCTGCCATTAGCCCCATCTAGAGATTTTCGTCTCATACATTGTACATTTTATGTCTAGAAATTCAATTTGGGTCTTTTAAAATATCTTCTGTGTCTCTATATAAATTTTAGAGCATATGGAATGCAGTTATAATAAGTTTAAAGTTTTTGCCTGCTAATGCTAACATCCATGTCAGTTTGTAGTCAGTTTTCACTCGTGATTATTTCACCTCATTAAGAATTCCATTTTCTGCTTGTTTTATGTGTGGTAATTTTTGACTGGATGCCAGACATAAGAAATTTTACTTGGTTAGGTGCTGGATGTTTTATATTCCTATAAATATTGTGAACCTTTGTTCTAGGGTGTAGTTACTTTACTTGGAAACAGTTTGATGCATTTAGGTCTTGCTTTAATTTAGTGAGGCAGGACCAGCACAGTGCTCAGTCTAGGGCTAATTATTCCTCAATATTGAGGCAAGACCCTTCTGTAAACTCTGCCCAATGCCTGGTGGATTATAGTATTTTTCCAGCCTGTGCAGCAGAAACAGGCATTGTTCCTGGTCCTGTGTGTGCAATGGGTGCTATTTCTTTCATCCTTTTGAATGACTCTTGTCCCAGTATCAAGTAGTTTCCTCACATTTTTCCACCAATCATACTTTGCTGCGTACTTAAAGGGGACCCTCTGCAGATATCTGGGTCCCTCTTCCTATAAAACATTCTCCTCTCTGTTCCTCTTTTCTGAACTCTCTAGATGCCACAGTCCTTTTGGACTCTCTCTTTTATCTCCTCAATTCCAGGTGTCCACGGGGTTTTGCCTGGCTTCTCTCTAAACAAAGATGTTGCAGTCCAGGGACTCTGAAACCCAAGGTGGTAAACTGAGAGAATTGAGCCGGGCTCGGTGGCTCAGCCTGTAATCCCACGCCTTTGGGAGGCTGAGGTGAGTGGATTGCCTGAGCTCGTGGGTTCGAGACCCACCTGGGCAGCGAGACCTCATCTCTACAATAAATAAAAAAATCAGCCGGGTGTGGTAGCACATGCCTGTGGTTCCGGCTACTCGGAAGGCTGAGGCAGAAGGATCGCCGGAGCCCAGCAGGTCGAGGCTGCGGTGGCCGGGAGCGGCTGCTGCACTCCAGTCTGGGCGACAGAGTGAGACTCCAATTCAAAAAAAAAAAACCAAAACAAAAACTGAGAGAATTGGAGCACTCCCCTTGTTCATTATCTGTTTGTCAGGGATCGCTGTCTTCCATTGCCTGATACCCAGTTTCTTCAAAGTCTTTGTTTTATATGTTTTGTCCATTTTGTTGTTGTTGCTGGGTTATTTTGGATAGTAGAATAAATAACCTCCATTTTTCTATCTGGGCTGGAAACAGGAGTCTAAGATTTTTTAAAATATGATTTTATTTATTTTAAGTTTTGTGGAGACAGAGTCTTGCTATATTGCTGGTGTTGAATTCCTGACCTCAAGTGATCCTCCTGCCTCAGCCTCCCAAACTGCTGGGATTACAAACATGAGCCAACGTGCCCAGACATGATGCTGTTTTAAGTGGATATTTTAATTGTTTTTTCAGATTAGAAAATATGATTTATTTAGAAAGTAAATGAGAGAGAGAGAGAGAGAGAGAGAGAATTTACCTCTCAAGGTAGGAGAGAGGGCCAGAACTTAGGAAACATGGCGGTAGGCTCAGCTCAAAGAGCACATGCCTGAGTGGATAGTTTTATTTTTTATTTTTATTATTTTTATTTTTTTATAATCAATATCTTTTATTATGATATTGTGGGGTACAGTTAAGGGTTAGATATACAAATATGCTTCGTTCAGGCACCCTTGTTGATAAGAGGTGTCTCCCTGTCCCGTCCCCAGACAGATATTTACTACCATTAATCCCAACTCCCTTCCCTCCCCAAGTGGATAGTTTTAAATGTTCGTTTTCCAATAATTACTTCTAGTACCTAAAAATACAGCTGATTTTTGTATATTGACCCTGTATCTTCCAAACAGGTATGGTTTGAACAAGATTATTGAATCATTCACACATATCTGAAGAAGGGAAAACAGAAAGTTGTGTGGTGGATTAAGGGAGCAAGAACTCACAGCATATCGGAGAAATGAATAAAAAGGCTACACAGAGGAGGTGAGATTTGAAGGACATATAGAATGTATTCTGAATAAGTCCGGTGTGGTGGCTCACACCTATAATCCCAGCACTTTAGGAGGCGGAGGCGAGAGGATTGCCTGAGCTTAGGGGTTTGAGACCAGGCTGAGCAGCATGGTGAGACCATGTCTCTACAATAAATAAATAAATAAATAAATAAATAGCTGGGCATGGTGGTGCCCACTTGTAGTTCCAGTTACTTGGAAGGCTAAGGCAGAATTATCACCTGAGCCCAACAGGTTGAGGCTACGGTGGCCGTGAGTGTGCCACTGCACTCCAGCTTGGGACACAGAGTGAGATTCCAACTCAAAAAAAAAAAAAATAGTAAAATAAATAAACAAATAAAAGCTGCAGCATGAACAAAGCACAGAAGAACCCATAAGTAAGGACTTAAAAGTTCAATTTGAATTAAAGGTCAATTTTGAGCAGACAATTTGAGAAAACCAAAGTCTCTACACACATATATTATATAAGTATGTATATATATAACATTTATATGTATGTGTTATATATATGCATGCATATGTGTGTGTGTGTGTGTGTGTGTGTCTTTTTTTTTTTTGAGTCTGAGTCTCACTGTCACCCAGGCTGGAGTACAATGGCATGCTGATGGCCACCGCAGCCTCTCCCTGCTGGGTTCAGGCAATCCTTCCACTTCAGCCTTCCAAGTAGTGGAATTACAGGCATGCACCACCATGCCCAGCTAATGTTTTGATTTATTGTAGAGACGAGGTCTCATCATGTTGCCCAGGCTGGTCTCGAACCCGTGAACTCAGGCCGTTCTCTCGCCTCTGCCTCCCAAAGTACTGGGATTCCAGGCATGAGCCACTGCACCCAGCTCTAGTGAACTTTTTGTTTACCTATTTTTGTAGTATTTATCTTCCACGCTATGCTGAAAATTCAATGAGGTTATGAATCATGCCTGTTTTGCTCATTGTTGTATTTTTGGCATTTAAAACAAAATATTCACTGAGTTAATTCATTAATGAAATCAGGATAGTAAGTCTGAATTTAATTATATGTGCAATTGGAAGTCTTTAAAAGTGTTTGCTTTAGGTCAACAGTCCCCAATCGTTTTGGCATCAGGACCGACTTCATGGAAGACAATTTTTCCATAGACCAGGGAGGGGGATGGTTTGGGATAATTGGAGTACATAACATTTATTGTGTACTTTATTTCTATTATTATTGCATTGTAATATATAATGAAATAATTATACAACTCACCATTCAAAAAGAGGTGCAGATGGAAGTGGTAAATAAACTAATGGGCAGACCATGCACGAACTAAAATAAATGCAGCTGTACAAATGCAGCTGTACAACTGAAGTACGTCAACTCACTTTCACTCACTGATAGGGTTTTGATATGCGTCTGCAAGCAACTAATTTATTATGGTTCCTGTGTAGTCAAACCTCACTGCTAATGTAAATCTGTATTTGCAGCACTCCCCAGCACTAGCATCACTGCCTCAGCTCCAGCTCAGATCATTAGACATTCGATTCTCATAAGTAGTGTGAAACCTAGATTTTGTGCATGTGCAATTCACAATAGGGTTCACACTACTATGAGAATCTAATGTCATGGCTGATCTGACAGGAGGTGGAGCTCAGGCAGTAATGCGAGTGAGAGGGGCGGCTGTAAATACAGATAAAGCTTAGCTTGCTGGCCCACTGCTCATCTCGGGCTGTGCAGCTTGGTTCCTAACAGGCCATGGATTGGCATCCAGGCTGTGTGGCCTGGGGGTGGGGACCATTGATTTAAGTGAATGATATGTCCAGAGCATGTAGTGTATGAATTAGAGGAGGAGAGACCAGGTAGGAGGAGAGCAGTTAGGAGGCTGCTGTAATTTTTTTTTTTTTTTTTTGAGTTGACGTCCTACTCTGTTGTCCAGGCTAGAGTGCAGTGGTACAATCATAGCTCACGATCATGGCTCACCGCAGCCTCGACCTCCTGGGCTCAGGTGATCCTTCCACTTCAGACTCCTGAGCAGCTGGGACTACAGGAGTGTGCCATCATGCCCAGCTAATTTTTTTGTTGAGACAAGGTCTCACTATGTTACCCAGGCAGGTCTTGAACTTTTTGACTCCAGCAGTCCTTCCACCTTGGCCTCCCAAAGCACTGGGATTATAGGTATAAGCCCTCATGCCCAGTCTGTAATTGTTTATTTTATTTTTTCAGCTTTATCAAAGTATATTTGAAAATTTTAAATTATATATATTAAAGGTGTACAACATGATGATTTGATATACACTGTAGTAGTTTAGACAGGGGGCAAGGTGAAAAGGAACTGTGATAGTGACATAGAAATTGGAGGGAAAAACCGGGCTCGGTGGCTCAGCCTGTAATCCCGTGACTTGGGAGGCTGAGGTGAGTGGATTGCCTGAGTTCGCGGGTTCGAGACCCGCCTGGGCAATTTAGCGAGACCTCATCTCTACAATAAATCAAAAAAATTCACCGGGCGTGGTAGTGCACGCCTGTAGTTCCAGCTCCTTAGAAGGCTGAGGTGGAAAGATCTCCGGAGCCCAGCAGGTCAAGGCTGCGGTGGCTGGGAGCAGCCACTGCACTCCAGTCTGGGTGACAGAGTGAGACTCCAACTCAAAAAAAAAAAAAAAAAAAAAAAGGAAGGAAATGAATACAAAAGATTCTGTAGGCCAGGCTCAGTGGCTCAACCTGTAATCACAGCACTTTGGGAAGCCAAGGCGAGTGGATTGCCTGAGCCCGCGGGTTCAAGGCCAGGCTGGGCAACTTGATAAGACCTCGTCTCTACAATAAAATAAAAAATAACGGGGCGTGGTAGCACGCGTCTGTAGTTCCGGCTACTTGGATGGCTAGACAGAAGGATTGCTGGAACCCAGAAGGTCGGTGCTGGAGTGGCCGTGAACATACATGCTACTATACTCCAGCCTGGGCAAAAGCATGAGACTCCAACTCAAAAAAAAAAAAAAAAAGATTCTGTAGAAGGAAAACCAATAATAAAATATGGAAATCAGAGATGAAAATAAATAGACATCAATTTCACACTTGACATTTTTGTAGTGGGAAGTTAGGAGGAAAAGGGCATCATTCACCGAAATTGGAATCTAATAGGAAGAGTTACTTTGAGAAGGTAGCTGTCAATCTTGCTTGTCAATTACCTGTGAGCTTTCTAGGTGAATCTGTTACCCAGGCAATTGGAAATGTTCTGGGTCTCAGAACAGAGCTGTGGATTCGAGTCATTGACGTGAGAATCATTTACCTAAGGGGGATATTTAGTTTTAGGGAGCTGATGAGATTGGTGAGAGAAAGATATAGACAGAGTGGAGGATCCCAAAGAGAATGTTGGGAGTGTTCGCTTTAGGAGGCAGGAAGAAATACAGACAAGGAAAGTTTCCCAGGGTTGAGAGCAGAATTAAGAGTGTTATGTCATAAAAGATGGAAGTTTGGGGTTAATTCATTCAATCTGTAGAAGGGTTGAATAGCTCAAAGACTGAAAAGGACATTGGATGTGATCATTAGATAACTGAAAAACTTTTAGATAATTTGAATAACACTTGATTTTTAGAATAATCCATGAAAGCAAAGGAGAGCATTATTATTCTCACTGTGTAGATGAAGAAACTGAGTGTCTGAGAGCTCAAGTGGCTTTATCGGGGCCACAAAGATTTAAAACGTCAGTACTAGGTCTCCACCTTAGTGTCATCCCTGACAAGGTCTGTTTGGGGTTTTTTTTGAGTCGGAGTCTCATTCTGTCGCTCAGGCAGAAGTGCAGGGGCACACTTACAGCCACTGCAGCCTCGACCTGCTGGACTCAGGCGATTCTTCCGCCTCAGCCTTCTAAGTAGCTGGAACTAGGCACGTGCCCCCCTGTCCGGCTAATTTTTCTTGATTTATTGTGGAGACGAGGTCTTGCCAAGTTGCCCAGACTGGTCTTGAACCCATGGGCTCAGGTAATCTTTTTACCTCGGCCTCCCAAAGTACTGGGGTTATAGGCGTGAGCCACCGTGCCCGGCCTGTTTTTATTCATATCATTATTGCCCATTTCTCTAGGAAATCTGTAAAAACACTTGTCTTGGATCCTACCACTATACAGATTGCTGATAGCAGCTCTTGTCAATGACTTAGAATGAGTGAAGTCTCCGAATCTTTGTTTACTATCATAGGCTGTTGCTAGTTGAAATAAAATAGATAAATAAATATTATTAGAGCAGCAGTCACAACTAAGGAGCGTGCCAACTTTTCCTCACCAATCCTGTAAGTAAATTAAGTGTGTTCTATGTTTCTTTAGCTTTAAACTTGATTAAAGACTAATATATGGGCCAGGCATGGTGGCTCATGCCTATAATCCCAACACTTGGCCGGCTGTGGTGGCTCACGCCTATAATCCCAGCACTTTAGGAGGCCGAGGTGAGAGGATTGCCTGAGCCTACGGGTTTGAGACCAGCCCGGGCAACTTGGCGAGACCTCATCTCTACAATAAATCGAACAATTAGCTGATCATGGTGGCATGTGCCTGTATTTCCACCTACTTGGAAGGCTAAGGTGGAAGGATCACCTGGTCCCAGCAAGTTGAGGCTGTGGTGGCCATGAGCATACCACTGTACTTCAGCCTGGGTGACAGAGTGAGACTCCAACTCAAAAAAAAAAAAAAAATCCCAACACTTTGGAGGCCAAGGTAGGAGGACCATTTGAGCTCTAGAGTTCAAGACCAGACTGGGCAAGATACCTTGTCTCTACAAAAAATTAAAAAAAGTAGCTGAGTATGGTGGCATGCACCTGTAGTCTTTGCTACTTGGGAAGCTGAAGTGGAAAGATAGCCTGAGTCCAGAAGGTCGAGACTGCGGCGAGCCATAATTGTGCCACTGTGCTCCAGCCTGGGTGAAAGAGTGAGATTCCAACTCAAAAAAAAAAAAGACTCGTATATATATTCACTTACTTGATCTTAGTAGTGATTTACTGTTATTATCTGAAAACAATATAAGAGTATTTAAAAATCAGTAACATTTTATGGACACGCTATAGTACTTTAAGGCCCAGAACAGCATGCCTGTTGTCCCGGGGTTGTCAAATATTCATCCTGAAAGACACAGGTGTGCACTGAAGAGTGCAGAGAATTCTGACTTACTGATTTGTTTTTTTTTTTTAACCTTAGGAAAGAAAAAAGACATTGGAGATAGTTAAACTGATGCACTCGGTTGCTGCCTTAAGTGAAGAACTAATGTGAGGCAATCATATGTGATATTGTCATCTTTAAAAACTTCTAGATGAAAGAAACAGACAAGCAGAATGCAACTGTCCCACCTGCAGAATCTATTGTTGGAATCTGTGAGTAGAATACGAGGTCTGCCCATTTCTTTAGTGGGCATTCCTGCACAGGAAAAACGGACCCTCAGAATGATTGAGGGTCATTAAAATGCTTTTGATTAGTCCAGAGGGGCTGGTTCATTTAGCTCAGAGAAAAGTTGCGGTTATTATCCTGAAAGTTCTATTGTTTAGACCTTGAAAAGGAGGTAGTCACTTTGAGGACGAGAAAGCACTTTATAATGCAGTTAATAAAAGGTGAGGGCATGTTCTACATGTGTGCCCAGTTGTCCGACTTCTGTACTGTCTCCCTCATAATGCTAACACCAAAGTTTTGGGTAGGTTAGGTTGATCCTTTTATTTTATTTTATTTTTTGAGTTGGAGTCTCACTCTGTCATCCAGACTGGAGTGCAGTAGCCGCTCCCGGCCACCGCAGCCTCGACCTGCTGGGCTCCGGCGATCCTTCCACCTCAGCCTTCCAAGTAGCTGGAACTACAGGAGCGCTACCACGCCCGGCTAATTTTTTTTTTTTTTTTGTAGAGATGAAGTCTCACCAAGTTGCCCAGGCGGGTCTCGAGCCCGCGGGCTCAGGCAATCCACTCACCTCAGCCTCCCAAGGCGTGGGATTACAGGCTGAGCCACTGAGCCCGGCTGGTTGATCCTTTTTTAAAGAGTCTCTGTTCTATAGTATATGGACACCTTTCTCTAGGATTAAATTTTATTTTATAAGGCCAGGCACAGTGGCTCACACCTGTAATCCCAGCACTTTGGAAGGTCCAGACAGGAGGATTGCTTGAGGCCAGAAGTTTGAGACCAGCCTAGGCAACATATTGAGACCTTGTTTCCACAAAAAATTAAAAAAATTAGAGGAACATGTGCCTGTAGTACCAGCTACTCGGGAGACTGAGGTGAAAGGATCACCTGAGCTCAGAAGGTCGGACGCTGTGGTGGGCCATGATTGTGCCACTGCACTCCAGCCTGGGCAGCAGAGTGAGACTCCCAACTCAAAAAAAAAAAAATTATTCTATAAATTGATACCATTTTTCTAGAAGAAAACAAGGACAATTTTAAGAGCATTTCCACGGATATTTCCTTTTCCCTTGCCAAAAAGCAATGAGACAAGCTTACAGGCTTGGTTCCATTTTGGTCAAATTGCAAATATGTGACATTTTAGGAATCTTGGGCCGTTTTCCTCTTCACACCCATTTAATCACAGTTTGGTGACTGGGGCTTGATGGAATAAAGTAGTTCTGTAGATTCACTGCAGTTCTGTTTCTGGGATTTTGTTGCAACTATGGTTTCAGAAGAGAATGGAAAAAATAAACACACTTAGCAACTCAAAGGCCAGCTGACTTAAAACTGGCTCAGAAATTCAGGACTCATCACCATGAGTCTTTCAATTTTTTGTTGTTGTTTTTCTAAATTGTAAACAGACTAGTGTGGATTCTTCTTTTTGTATATTTGTATTTGAGGAATGACGAGGATGGGAAATTCCTCTTGGAATATACATTTAGTTAACCTTTCAAAACTTAAAATACAACCCAAATTTCATATTTATTAAAACTGAGAGCAGAAATTTGTGTGTTGACTATTGACACCATTTCCTTCCCGTTTAGGGGAAACTGAATAACAATATCCTTCCCTAAGTGTGAAAGAACTTTAGAAAACATTAATTTAGATCTAGAGGCCTAGTAGATGTGGCAGCTGTTGTACCGACTTGCATCACAGGTATCAGAAGGAGAAATGTGGCATAAAAGCCTAAATAGTGGAGATTAACTGAATTATCCAAGGTTATGCAGAGCCATGGCTGGGAAGTTACCCATTTCACCCAGCCGCTACTCCTTGGGTCTAAGCAAAGCTCTTAAAATGTAATTCCTATTACTGTGGTACATCCAATAATTTTTTTTTGAGTCAGGTCCTCACTCTGTCACCCAGGCTGGAGTGCAATGGCACGATTACAGCTCACTACAACCTCGACCTCCTGGGCTCAGGCAGTCCTTCCACCTCAGCCTCCTGAGTAGCTGGGACTACATATATGTGCCACTATGCTCAGCTAATTTTGTGTGTGTGTGTGTGTGTGTGTGTGTGTGTGTGTGTGTAGTGACAAGGTCTCACTCTGTTGGCCAGGCTAGTTTCGATTCAAACTCCTAGGCTTGAGCAATCCACCTGCTTTGACCTCCCAAAGTGCTGGGATTACAGGCATGAGCCACTGCTCCAGGCAAATAATTTTAAATCTCCTATGATACTTAATCAAAGATACGTATCTTTTAATACAGGCTACATTCACAATATTTCATGGATTTTGACCTGTTCAAACAGAATAGTTAGTTTGGGTAGTCATTGTGATATACCGGAAAGTAGGGTGTTGGGAGTATAGAAACTTAATTCAGGTTATGTTATTGCCAGAGTTCTGTGACTTTCTGTATAGCATTTTAACATATCCCTAGACCTTGATTTGGAAAAACATTAAAAATGAAAGATATGGTGGATATTTTTAGGATGGTCACCAAAATCTCTCTTCCTTCCTGCTTGAAGTACTCTCAGTTGTTTGTTTTTTGAAGGAATTCCTTTGCTAATTCATTGTATAGCAACAATGAATAAGAGTAACTCCAGGAGATTGCCCCAGACATGGAGCTAATTGGCTCAAACCAATCAGAACATCCTATCTCTCTGGCCATGAAGGATTACTCAGAGATGGACATCATCAAATTTGGACCAACTAGATAGAATGATACATATGGTGAAGCTTCTGAGGAGAACATTCCCTCACTCTTCTAACTACCTCAAAAGAAAATCCTTCTTCCTCTGGATGGGGTGTGAGGGGGTCTTGGACTACCACAGCCCTTGTTGCCACTGTGAGTGGAGCTGGCCTTAAGACAACAAAGCCAAGACACTGAGGGAAGTGAAAGAAAGATCATCAGCATGTAGTCACTAGAGCCTCACTGTCCAGTAGAAACTTCTGTGATGCTAGAAATGTTCTGGCCAGGCGAGGTGGTTCATGCCTGTAATTCCAGCACTTTGGGAGGCGAAGGAGAGAATGTTGCCTGAGCCCAATGGTTTGAGGCCTGGGCAACTTGATGAGACCTCGTCTCTACAACAAATGAAAAAAATTAACTGGGCATGGTGGCCCGCACCTGTGGTGCCAGCTACTTGGAAGGCTGAGGTGGAAGGATCACCTGAGCCCAGCAGGTCAAGGCTGTGGTGACCGGGAGCATGCCACTGTACTCCTGCCTGGGTGACAGAGTGGGACTCTGACTCGAAAAAAAAAAATTAAAGTTCTATATCTGCACCATCCAACATGGTATCACATGTGGCTAATGGGTATTGAACTGTGGCTAGTGATGAAGAAAGTATGCTTTTACATTTAACTAATTAGACTTTAGATTTAAATAGCCATGTATGGCTCGTTCCTCCGTATTAGTGCATCCTGAAATAGTCTCTAAGCTCCTAGATAGTCCTAATATTGTAGGATTTTATGGACATACTTAGTGCACGTAATATTCGTGTATGGATCCATAGGTTACCTCAACTGAAATCCATTGCCAAAGCACACAAGACATCTGACTTCCAGTAAGAATGGATATGTTAGATTTACGTTTCTATTCATAGTTGCTATGGTAACTAATTTCTGAGCAAATGATAAAAAGATCTATAGCCACCACTCCTTTGCATATTGAGCATGATATAGCCATCGAGACTTGGGAAAATTACATAAAATCTCTGATGACACTTTTAGGATTAAGTGAGATAATGTGTAGAAAAGACTCAGCAATGAATCTTGCCCATAGTAAATTTGCAGTGATTGACAGTTGAGTCTGCTGCCATGACTGCTTCTTAAGACTGACACAAATGACTGTTCACCTTTTAGTATCTAAAAATGCCCATATTTGACTGAGTTAGTCCAGTAATAGATCACTGAGATATGAATATATTCAGTTGGAAGAGGCCAGGCTCAGTGGCCCACGCCTATAATCTCAGCACTTTGGGGGAGGCAGGAGGATTGCTAGAGCCCAGGAGTTTGAGACCAGCCTGGGCAATGTAGTAAGACCCTGTCTCAACAAAAAATAAAAAAAAATTAGCTGGGTGTGGTGGTGCATGCCTGTAGTCTCAGCTACTTGGAAGACTGGGGTGGGAGAATCTCTCTTTTTTTCTTTTTTTTTTTTTGAGTTGGAGTTTCACTCGGTTGCCCAGACTGGAGTGCAGTGGCTGCTCCCGGCCACCGCAGCCTCGCCTGCTGGGCTCCAGCGATCCTTCCGTCTCAGGCTTCCGAGTAGTCGGAATTACAGGCGTGCACTACCACGCCCGGCTGATTTTTTGATTTATTGTAGAGATGAGGTCTCGCTGCCCAGGCGGGTCTCGAACCCGCAGGCT
This sequence comes from Cephalopachus bancanus, assembly GCA_027257055.1. NCBI lineage: Eukaryota > Metazoa > Chordata > Mammalia > Primates > Tarsiidae > Cephalopachus > Cephalopachus bancanus. Next base: position 7,075,245 of record JAPVLO010000015.1, on the reverse strand, counting down.
CAGGCAATCCACTCACCTCAGCCTCCCAAAGGCGCGGGATTACAGGCTGAGCCACCAAGCCCGGCTGGGAGAATCTCTTGAGCACAGGAGTTAGAGGCTGCAGTGAGCTATGGTCGCACTACTACAATCCAGCCTGGGCAACAGAGACAGACTCTGTCTCTGAAAATAATAATAAATAAAAAATAAAGTTGGAAGAGACTTACAGGGCAAGTAATCCGATAAGGTAATAGCAGAGGGGTAAATTCTCAGTTGTCGAAATGAGAAATTAGACTGTATAGGAGAGAAATTAGAACCAAGCCTTCCTGGTTCAAAATTTAAGGCCCTGTCTACTTGCTACAGTGCTGTTTCGCTTTGCTTCACCTTTTCCCAGAGTTTTCAAACTTCCTGGCATTCCTTATTCAATTTAGCAAACATGTTAATACTGGTGACTTATAGAAAATTCCATTAATCTTCTAGGCAGTTTTACAATAATAAGATAATCTTCTCAAGAACATTTAACCCTATAGTAGACTCTAGCTTCACTCTTCAAGAAGTTATGGGGAAACATTTTTTTTTGAGTTGGAGTCTCACTCCGTCCCCCAGGCTGGAGTGCAGTGACATACTCACAGCCACCACAGCCTCGAGCTGCTGGGCTCAGGTGATCCTTCTGCCTCAGGCCTACAGGCATGTGCTATCATACCCAGCAATTTTTTTTTTCTTAATTTATTGTTGAGATGAGGCTCTCTACACCCCCAGCCCAGGCTGGTCTCGAACCAGTGGACTCAGGAAATCTTCTCACCTTAGCCTCCCAAAGTGCAGGGATTATAGGCGTGACCCACTGCACATGGCCTTGTGGGGAAACTTTTGCTGTCAGTGTTACTGAATGTCTGAATCATGGCTGTTTCAAAAAGATTTCAAAAGTTCAAACACTGTTTTGGTCTATTTTCCATTCCTTTGAGACATGTTTTCTTAGCAGAAACAACCCTCTGTCTTGCATTTGTAGTGCTGTATCATAATGGTCAAAGGCAGAATTGTTGTGTAAATCCGATATTGGGTCACATATTTTCCTCTTTGCTTCCCTTTCTTGTCTATGGAACAACATTTTAAAGCTTTCAAAATGGAATGAAAATAATAGAGTAAACAAAATAACGGAGCAACACAATTCCTGCTGACTCCATATTGAATTGCTTCATCTTTGGGTCAGGATGGCAGGACATCAGCATATCTTTATAGTTTCTTACTAAACAGAGAGATACTATTTGTTCTACATCTACACATTTAAGAGTTTTGGGGTTTGTTTATTTGTTTTTTGAATTGGAGTCTCACTCCATCGCCCAGGCTGGAGTGCAGTGGCATGCTCCCAGTCACCGCAGCCTGGACCTGCTGGGCTCAGGTGCTCCTTCTGCCTCAGCCTTCTAAGTCACTGGAACTACAGGTGCGTACCACCACATCTGGTTAATTTTTTGATGTATTGTAGAGACCACGTCTTGCCAAGTTGCTTAGGCTGATCTTGAACTCTTGGGCTCAGGCAATCCTCTCACCTCCGCCTCCAAAATTGCTGGGATAGCAGGTGAGCCACCGTGACCAGCCAAGAGTTCCAAAATTATTTTCATTCTTCTTTGTGTGGCACAGTAGGGATGGACTGGTCAGAGTGTGGGTTTTGTAACTACATTGCATTAATATTGTTGTTGGGCTATATTACTATTACATTGTGGTCAGTACTTTACAAGTGGAAAATCAGGCGACCAGGCGCGGTGACTCATGCCTGTAATCCCAGCACTTTGGGAGGCGAGGTGAGAGGATTGCCTGAGCTCAGGGGTTTGAGACCAGCCTGAGCAACATGGCGAGACCTTGTCTCTTCAATAAATGAAAAAGTCAACCAGACATGGTAGCACACACCTGTGGTTCTAGCGACTTGGAAGACTGAGGAGGAAGGATCACCTAAGCCCAGCAGGTCGAGGCTGCAGTGGCCGTGAGCATACTACTGCATTCCAGCCTGGGAGACAGAGTAAGACTCTGATTAAAAAAAGAAAAGAAAAGAAAATCAGAATGAGAAGGTAAGACCTCATATGAGTCAATGTTGCATTATGTTGCTTCAACACGAATCTATTTCAAGTATTTTTCATGCTGTTGTATAACACTGAGTTTGAAATGGGAACTATCTCATTGATGAAGACCTTTTTGTCTTATCATCTATCCTAAGCCATACCAGATGTTCTATGAGGCTCACCTCAACTATCTGAAGACGTTCCTATACTTCCACACACTTTTTTACAATGGGAGCAGTCCATTGTTTGTATAGCTGTGTGAGAGAGAAGAATATGTTCCTGAGGATGTCACCTTTCTTCCCTCCTTATATGATTGTCTTGGTGTACAAACATTTTCTCCAAATCAATGCATGCCTTTTTTTGATGACAAAGGATTGGTTTTTCCCAAACACTATTATAAATGGTGATTAGACTTCTAAGATGATCCACGAAAAAATTATTTCAACAACGTTAGGGGTCATGTTGGCTTTGGGTGACTAGAAATGATGAATTTCAGAATTACTTCTGGGAAATGTCATCCACTCTCCAAAATGCAGACTATAAATCTTTAGGACATAACCCATGTGGAAGTTAGGGACTTCCTAAATTTCAATTCGGTTTAAAGTCTTAATAGTATTTACTCAAACTTTGTTTTAACAATACAATTTGATTTATGGGCAATGGCACAAAATAAAACAACAGATTCTAAAAAATATAACAATGAATATATTATATGAAAAGCTTCAATATGTAAAGGATTAATGCAAATTAAAGACTACCAGACATATTCAGAATACCAGGCATTCTGATACTGGTAGCCAAAAAAGAAATGTCTTATTGGAGAAATAAATGTTATAGTTGATATACAAAAAAATGCAACGGGTCAATGTTAATCATATCATCCATGGTACTTTTTTACTTTGAAAGCACTGAGAGATTCAGTAGTGAGTCATAGCTGTTACTTCCAAACTAGATCAATTTAGAAGGAAATCTATTCCTGAGACTAGCTGATAAATGTCATTTGTAATGGGAAACATTTGCTTTCTGGCAAGTTTGGTGCATTTAGGTAGACAGTAACGAGTTGCAATTGAAGGGTGGAGTGCCTCTAAAAAAGAAGTACATTTTTTCTTTGCCAGATATAATAAAAAAAGTATGACTTCCAACTATCCCACTATTGATCGTCATTCAAGAAAGATTCTTGCAATGTGACTCTTACACGGGGAAAAAAAAAAAACAACACTGGGAAATCAGAAGAGAGGATTATTATAGCCCAATAAACAGTATGAAGCTATAAGAAGAATAATCAAGATTTATCACTATAGAAACAAAGACAAAAATGGAAACAAAGAATAAATATAGCTTAAAATACGGGGAAATAGGAGTACAATAGACCACATATTAGTTAGGATGGACTATTTTATGTTTTAGTCACAAATAAATCTTAAATCTCAGGTGCTTAAGACAACAAAGGCTTGTTTTTCACTATGCTGCATATCCAGCATGGGTCTGTGAGCAGGTTTTTCTCATCCTTGTTACTGGTATTTCCCTAGTCAGCACAGGATGGGGAAGGGGGCACTGTAGTACCTAGCACTGGCAATGAAATGTCTCCCCCAAGCAGAAGCACACAACACCTTCAGTTTCATACCATGGGTCAAAGCGAATCATTTATCCCGTAGGATAAAGTCCAATTTTACCATTTGCCTGCAAGAAGGCAAATGGGGATATCTGTAAACAGCTGTTTGACACATTTATGACAAAACCTCATTATAGACCAAGGACCATGACATGACAAAAGAGTCTATGGAAACTATTAATAACAACAACTGGAAGGGATTTGTTGCTCAAAACAAACAAAACCTCTCAAATTGACAGCTAATCAATATATTAACATCGGAATCTATAAAATGTCTTGCTTCGGTTGAACAGAAAACAAGTTGTCATGAGAAATGGTCCTAACAAATTTCAGGCACAATGTTACTGGTCCAACAACACATTTTCTGTATGTATATGTAGCAAGTCAAAAACATTAGGAAGCCTAGTCTTTGTTAGCATGCTCCAATTTCTTAATTTTTTTAAGTCAGGAGAAACTCCTCTTCCCCTCCCTAAATTGGGTCCCCAAACAAAATCTTATGTAGCACCATAGCATATGAAAACAGAGTAGTGGTAGAGCTACTTGAACTGAGATTGGAGGCCCAGAGGCCCCCCAAAGGGCTGGTGACACTGGAATACCCTGGGATATTCTAGAATACAGTTTCACAAAAACAGTTCTCATTAGAAAAAAGTTGTCTGATTGTCTAATAATGGGAGTTTTCATTTTAAAAAGTCAAGAATGAAGGGCATGCCTGTAATCCCAGCACTTTGAGTGACCGACGCAGGATGATCATTTGAGCCCAGAATTTTGAGAACAGCCTGGATAACACAGCAAGACTCTGTCTCTAAAAAAAAAAAAATTTTTTTTAAATTAGATGGTGTGGTGGGCGTACCTGTAGTCCCAGCTACTCAGGAGACTGAGGCAGGAGAATTGATTAAGACCAGGAGTTCAAGGTTGCAGTGAGTTATGACCATACTACTGCATTCCAACCTGGGTGACAAAGCGAGATCCTGACACTAAAAAAAAAAAAGTGTCAAGAATTAGAAATGTAATGATGGAACTCTCATTTTATTTCTATGTTAAGCTATGTTTACTGTGTTTTTGTGTTTTTTGTTTTTGTTTTTGAGTTGGAGTCTTACTCTGTCACCCAGGCTGGAGTGCAGTGGCACACTCATGGCCACTGTAGCCTCGACCTGCTGGGCTCAGGTGATCCTTCTACCTCAGTCTTCCAAGTAGCTGAAACTACAGGCACGTGCCACCATGCCCCACTAATTTTTCTTGATTTATTGTAGTAATGAGGTCTCACCAAGTTGTCCAGGCTGGTCTCGAACCCACGGGCTCAGGTAATCCTCTCACCTCAGCATCCCAAAGTGCTAGGATTATAGGCGTAAGCCACTGCTCCCAGCCTTTTTTGATTTTTTGTAGAGATGAGGTCTCGCCATGTTGCTCAGGCTGGCTTCGAACCCCTAAACTCAGGCAATCCTCTCGCCTCCGCCTCCCAAAGTGCTGGGATTACAGGCATGAACCACTGCACCCAGCAATCTACTTACCATGTTTTTAAGAAGTAGCGCAGTATTCTCCAACTTAGTGATGAGATTCATGTGACAATTTTTTAATTTTTGAGTTGGAGTCTCACTCTGTCCCCCAGACTGGAGTGCAGTGGCACGCTCCCGGCCATTGCAGCCTCGACCTGCTGGGCTCCGGCGATCCTTCCGCCTCAGCCTTCCAAGTAGCTGGAACTATTGGCACGCGCTACCACGCCCGGCTAATTTTTTTAAATTTATTGTCGAGATGAGGTCTCGCCCAGGTGGGTCTCGAACCCGCGGACTCAGGCAATTCACTCACCTCAGTCTCCCAAGGCGCGGGATTACAGGCTGAGCCACCGAGCCCGGCTCATGTGGCAATATTGATGTATCTGCCTGTGATTGTGTCACATAGACCTTAGTAAAATAATGTGTGTGTGACTGAAACAAAAATTTCACAAAATAAAACTTGCCCTTACTATACACAATAAACTCTGATATTCTAGTCTATGCTATTTTTAAAATGCTGATTTCAACCCACAAAATTGTTTCATGATTCACTGAAGGATCACCACCACAGTTTGGGAAACCCTGGCCTGAGGGAAGTTTCTAGTTGATATGCCACAGGGATCTAGCCCATTAAACATTTCTACCACAGGTTTGAATTGGGGCATTGATTGAACACTGATCCTGTCTGCAGATGGCTTGAGGTTCAAAGATGTAGCTACCATGACCTGAATACACTGCAACAATGACCCAAGGGAACAAGCTGAGGTTCAAGGTCACCCGTAGACCTCTGCTCTTGTGTCTAAAAGATGTAAACCGCATATACCAAGTAGGGGAGAAATATTTTAAAACTCGTATTTTTGTGGAAAGAGATGTGGCTTAAAAGTAGAACATATGGAAGGTATTTCAGGATTTTAATCTACTAGAGGCACGATATGAGTCATCAGTGTTAAGTGTTTGCCAAAATAACCAGGTAAAACAAAGTTGAAAAGCAGAGTCCCGAGAGCTTTCTCTGAAGCTAGAGGTCACCTGAAGCTTCATGTTTCTGTCTTAGGACTACGTTTTAATGAAGGGGGCAATGGCAAATGAGAACAGATTTAATAAGGATGGTGGGGGGAAGAATTAGATGACATGAGGAACAGCTGAAGGATCTAAGGTTACAGAGGCTGAAAATACAGGACTAAAGAAATAGCCAAGCCGGGCTTGGTGGCTCAGCCTGTAATCCCGCACCTTGGGAGGCTGAGATGAGTGGATTGCCTGAGCCCGCGGGTTCGAGAACCGCCTGGGCAACTTGGCGAGACCTCATCTCTACAATAAATCAGCCGGGCATGGTAGCGGGCGCCTGTAGTTCCAGCTACTTGGAAGGCTGAGGTGGAAGGATCGCCGGAGCCCAGCAGGTCGAGGCTGCGGTGGCTGGGAGTGGTCACTGCACTTCAGTCTGGCGACAGAGAGACTCCAACTCAAAAAAAAAAAAAAAAAAAAAAAGAAGAAGTAGCCAGGCATGGTGTCTCACACCTGTAATCCCAGCACTTTGGGAGGTTGAGGTGGGAGGATTGCTTGAGCCCAGGAGTTCCAGACCAGCCTGGGCAACATAGCAATACCTTGTCTCTACAAAAATAATTAAAAAATTAGCTGGGTGTGGCAGTGTGTACCTGTAGTCCCAACTCCTCAGGAGGCTGAGTCGGAAGGATCACCTGAGCCAGAAGGTCGAGGCTATGGTAAGCCATGATTGTGTCACTGCACTCAAGCCTGGGCAACAGAGTGAGATCCTTACTCAAAAAGTCTAATACGAAATCTCATGAAAGAAGAATTATACTTGTTCTCTCTTCTCCCAGAAGGTTGAACCATTCATTCATTCATTAATAAGCATCACTTGAGCACCTACCACGTATCTATTAAACCAGGTTCTAGAGGTAAAGAGCACAAAAGCAATCTTCCTGGAGATTGCTTCCTCTCTAAGGAATACAGGCTAGTAGAAGTGACGGACAGCAGTCCAGGTTCTTAAAAGTTGTGTTACTGTCTTTCGTGTCAAAGATTTCCTGCCCTCCTTGAGGGAATGTTTTGTTGTTCTGACTTATGGTCTGTCTGCTGCATCTGATCATGTCAGCATCCAGTGAAAATCTTTAAAAAGTTCTCAGTTACCTTTAGGATAAAATTTAGAATCTAGCTGGATACAGTGGCTTACACCTATATTCCCAGCACTTTGGGAGGCCAAGACAGGAGGATCACTTGAGGCCAGGAATTTGAGATCAGCCTGGGCAACATAGCAAGCCTCCATTGCTACAAAAAAAAAAAAAAATTTGCTGGGTATGGTGGTGCCCACTTGTAGTCCCAGCTACTCAGTAGACTGAGGCAGGAGGATCACTTGAGTTCAAGAATCTAAGACTAGCCGGGTTTGGTGGCTCAGCCTGTTATCCCACGCCTTGGGAGGCTGAGGTGAGTGGATTGCCTGAGCCCGCGGGTTCGAGACCCGCCTGGACAACCTGGCGAGACCTCATCTCTACAATCAATCAAAAATTAGCCGGGTGTGGTAGCGTGCGCCTGTAGTTCCAACTACTTGGAAGGCTGAGGCGGAAGGATCGCCGGAGCCCAGCAGGTCGAGACTGTGGTGGCTGGGAGCGGCCACTGCACTCCAGTCTGGGCGACCGAGTGAGACTCCAACTCAAAAAAAAAAAAAAAATCCAAATGGTACCCAGAGCTTATTTTCAAAGTCTCTTTATTCTCATCGCTATCTCCCAACACTCCCTCAATATACAACCCACACCGCAGCCATTCTGAATTAATTTATGTTCTCTGAATGTGCCAGGCTTTCTTACTACCTTCACAATGCTGCTCGCCCTTTCACTTCTCAGCCCCTGGCTGGATCTTATATGTTCACCATTGCAACTCCATCACCACCTACACCATGAGGCCTTCCAGGACTCCCATTGGCCATGTTGCAGGAGCCCTTTGCTACTTAGACCAGTGAATGGCTCATCCTTATCCTTAGCATCAGGCACAGCAGGGGTCACAGAGTTGGTCCTCAACAAATGCTTGTTGACAATATCAATGAGTGAATGATGCAAAATTGCTTTGGTTGTTCAGGTTGCATCAAAACAGACAGCTATTTATAGATTAAGACATCCTTGACTTTCAACTTGAATCGTGACTCTAAATCATTATGTGACAGAGATCTTTAGAAACTCCTTTTCTTCTAAGCTCAAGACCACTGTTGGTTGCTAGGCAGTGGGGGTCATAAATCAACCCAGTAACAGAAAGTGCTCCTCTACTCTTGCATCCTGAAGACATAAGAAGAGAGGATGATAAATTATAGGCAGTCATAATCAGGTTATTCCAGGACTTTGGGAGGCTGAGGCAGGAGGATCGCTTGAGCCCAGGAGTTCAAGACTATAGTGAGCCATAATCGTGCCACTATACTCCAGCCTGGTCGACAGAGTGAGAACCGACTCTAACACAAAAAAAAGAGAGTGGGGGAGAAGGTTATCTTTATCTCCATTTGCTGCTTTTTAAGTCACCCTTGCATGCAGGAGACAACCGGTCTTTCTCTCCTGTGTGAAGGCTGGTACCACGCAGTCCGTGTGTCCGGGCAGGAAAACCATCGGGCATGAAGGGCAGCACGTTGTCGGTGGCCCATGCCAACCCGAGGAAACAGTGCCGCCTTTGAGAGACACAAAGAGCCACTGTCCTGGCCTCTTTTTTTTGTCTCCAAAAACTGTTAAGAGTCCAAAACTCACTGTGGAGATAACAATGGCTCCTCGAAGACTCGCTCCAGGCATTCACCTGTAGAATTTCAGCCAAAAGCAGCCCCCAGGACACAGCCCATAAGATTAGGGTAGTCAAGCCTCCTTTCTACCTGGCTTGCCATCTGAAAGAAAAATAAGCTCCACTGAGAACAGAATGTCCCTTTGCTCTCAGCATCTGTCTGTTCTGGACTATCCTGTCCTCATCAGTGGAGAGAATCAGGTCCTGATGCCAGCACGTCTTCTTGGTAATGTTTACCCCACATGGTAATGTTTTCCATGATGCTTCCATTAGACCCATTTAATATAAAAACATCAGGAACTATTGAAGCAAACATAAGGTACCACCCATCAGATGAATTCTTCACTAAACAGGAGGTCAAACCGGCTGACCACTAAGGTCCCTTCCTGGTTTTGTAATTAGGAAGCTGGAAGAGAGAACACATAATTCATTCAAACCTGTGGTCACCTGGTGGTCGCATCAATACCAGAATGGCTCAACTGTGGACAGCGCTGTGTTGGATTCAAGCTCAGAGGACAAGAGTCATGAGGAGGGAAGACCGAGGGGTAGAGCTGCTGTTAGGAAAATTTACTTAACAAACCCAAACTGGGTACTTTCTATATGTAAGGCGGCAGCTGGAGACACAAAGATGACACTCAGGTTGCTTTTAGGCAAACTGTGGAAACATGTGTGCGGCACCATTGCAATATAATGCAATCGCTGCCACAGTTGTCCTTTGACAACCAAGGCAATGGAAATTTTGGAAAAACTAGATGAATCTTCAAGCTTAAAGACCAAGCCTGGAGGAAGGGCTGAGAATGTCAACTTGCTTTTTTTTTTTTTTTTTTTTTTGCTTTAACACTATTATTATTGCCTCTCCCTTTATAAACAAGTTAACTTGAAAGGCAGTTCCTGGAGATTTTCAACACATGAAACCTTAATTGTGACCTAAGATGATAGGAACATTTGGGCACAAAAGATGTTGGTTCTAACAGGGTTGCCGTCTTCCTGAAGTTCTCCAGTCCCAGGTTTCCATATGAGGGGAGGCACATAAAAGGAAAGAGGTGCTGGACATGATGGCTCATGCTTATAATCCCAACACTTTGGGTGACTGGGGTGAGAGGATGGCCTGAGCCCATGGGTTCGAGACCAGCCTGAGCATCTTGGCAAGACCTCATCTCTACAATAAATCAAACAATTAGCCAGGTGTCGTGGCACACACCTATAGTTCCAGCTACTTGGAAGGCTGAGGCAGAAGTATTGCCTGAGCCCAGCAGTTCAACGCTGGGGTGGCTGTGACCATGCCACTGCACTCCAGCCTGGGTGACAGAGTGACTCCAACTTAAAAAAAAAAACGGAAAACAAAAACAAAAAAACCCTGTGTTACTGGTTTATGTTTTTACTATACTATACATTTTATCGTTATTTTAGAGTGCATACCTACCTATGAAACAAAAAAGTTTGCTGTAAAATAGCTTCAGGCAGGTCCTTCAGGAGATTATCTTGAAGAAGACATCGTTTTCACAGGAGAGGACAGCTTCACGTGTGTTATTACCCCTCAAGACCTTCCAGAGAACAGAATGTGGAGGTGGAAGACAGTGTTATTGATGGTCCTGACCTTGTGTAGGCATGGGCTAATGTGTGTGTTTGTCTTTGTTTTCACCAAAATAATTTTTTTTTTAAATTGGAGTCTTACTCTGTCGCCCAGGCTGCAGTGCAGTGGCATGCTCATGGCTACCGCAGCCTCAACCTGCTGGACTCCAGCAATCCTTCTGCCTCAGCCTTTTAAGTAGCTGGATCTATGGGCACATGCCACCATACCTGGCTAAATTTTTGATTTATTGTAGAGATGAGGTCTCACCAAGTTGTCCAGGCTGGTCTCAAACCCATGGGCTCAGACAATCCTCTTACCTCGGCCTCCCAAAGTGCTGGGATTATAGGCGTGACAAAATAATTTTTAAAAAAGTTTTAAAACAGAGTTTATTAGCAAGAAGAAGAGAAAGGAAAAGAAAGATTCATGGCAGAAAAACCTGCTGTGGGCAAGTTTCTCAGAAAAAAAAAATCTGCCTAAATAATTTTAAAAGAAAAATTTAAAAATTGAAAATAGGTAAAAGCTTATAAGGACATACAAATATTTCTGTGCAATTGTACAATATGTTTGTATTTTAAGCTGTGTTATCACAAAAGAGTCAAAAAATTAAACTTTTATAAAGTAAAAAAAGTTACTGGGAGGCCAAAGAGGAAGGATTGCTTGAGTCCAGGAGTTCGAGCCCAGGTTGGGCAACATAGTGAGATCTCGTCTTTACAAAAAGTTAAAAAATTAGACGAGTGTGCTGGTGCATGCATGTAGTCCCAGCTCCTCAGGAGGCTGAGGTGGAAGGATCACCTGAGCCCAGAAGGTGGAGGTTGTGGTGAGTCGTGATGGTGCCACTGCACTCCAGCCTGGGTGACAGAGTGAGACCGTGAATCAAGGGAAAAAAGAAAGTTATAGTGAGCAAAGGTTAATTTATTACTGAAGAAAGAAAACATGTTTAAAATAAATTCAGTATAGCCTAAGTGTTTATAGTGTGTATAAAGTCTACAGTGGTGTCTAACAATGGACCTAGGCCTTTACATTCACTCAGCACTCACTCAGAGCAGCTTTCAGCTTTCAGTCCTATAAGCTCTGTTCATGGTAAGTGCCCTAGACAGGTACACCATTTTTTACCTTTTATTCAGTATTTTTACTATACTTTTTCTATGTTACACAACTACTTATGGTATTACAATTTGCCTGCAGTCTTTTTTTTTTTTTTTTTTTTGAGCTGGAGTCTCACTCTGTCACCCAGACTAAAGTGCAGTGTCACATTCACGGCCACCACACCCTTGACCTGCTGGGCTAACACAGTCCTTCCGCCTCAGTCTTCCAAGTAGCTGGAACTGTGGGCGTGCACCACCACACCTAGCTACAATTTTGATTTATTGTAGAGACGGATCTTGCCATGTTCCCCAGGTTGGTCTCAAACCCCTGAGCTCAGGCAATCCTCTTGCCTCTGCCTCCCAAAATGCTGGGATTATAGGCATGAGCCACTGCGCCCAGCTGTGTCTGCAGGCTTTAGTATAGTATCATGCGGTAGAGGTTTGTAATCAAGGAGCCATAGGCCACACCTTATAAACTAGGGGTGTAGTGGGATATACCATTAGGTTTGTGTAAGGACGCTACGATGTTTGCACAATGACAAAATTGTCTAACGACACATGTCTCATGTCTCACTCTGTCACCCAGCCTGGAGTGCAGTAGCACAATCATGGCTCACTGCAGCCTCGATCTTCTGGGATCAGGTGACCCTTCTGCCTCAGCCTCCTGAGTAGCTGGGACTACAGGTACATGCCACCATGTCTGGCTACTTTTTAAAATTTTTTTGTAAAGACAAGTTCTCGCTATGTTGCCCAGGCTGATCTTGAACTCCAAGGCTCAAGCAATCCTCCTGCTTCCACCTCCTAAAGCGCTGTAATTACCGGCGTGAGCCACCGCATCTGGCTGAGATAGTTATTATTTCCACTTCATGAGAGAAGAAACTGAAGATCAAAGAGGGTAAGGATCTTGCCAAAGTCAGAGAGCCAGAAATCGGGACGGCTGAGATTCACAATGGGGTCTTCCCTATCCCCAAACTCACTTTTATTTGGTTCCGTTCCTTCACCCTACGCCTTACTAATTTCTATACCACCCACCTGGCCTCACTATTTTTCCATTTGTAAAAAAGGGACTAGAAAAGAGATATCAAAACATCCCTTACCTGCGTTAAAATTGAGGGAACAAATATAGTTTTGAAAGAAAAAGGTGTCAAATAAATGTGAAGAGTTTTGTGAAATAAAGACACACAGACACACAGGATTAGGTCTTACACCCCTGAGGAGCGTCAGCTGGCATCCCCACACTTAGTGTCAACCATTCTGGGTTCGTCACTAACTAGCACAGGAGAGGCGAGGAGAAGGGAGAAGCCACTGTACTTCCCAGTGACTGGTTTTTGTTTTTTTTTTCCGGGAAGGAACCAAAAAACTCGGTGAGCTAATCTTGAACGTGAGGAACTGTCCCTTTGTTGCCCAGCTGCTGCCTTAGGATCCTGTCTGTGTTACCGACAATTGCCATGGAAGAGTTTAATTTCATGTATTTATTATTCATATCCCTCCAACTTCCACAGACACATGCATGGCATGGAAGTGAAGCTTTTTTCATTTTCAGACGTTAGATTCCTATCTCCGCTGCTTGGTTTCACTGGTTTTGCTGATACGTCTGTTTAAAAATCATGGGGCTGATACAAGCACCGGTCAAGAGGGTGAGGCTACAGCCGTTTACTCGAAAACTCAAATATTTGGATTTGATGCAGAGGTCGGATGCCAAGGACATGCTGATCTGCGACTGGGGAGCTAAAACATGAAAGTCCCCATCTCATTCCCTCCCGACTGTGTCGCAGAGATGCTCTGCCGGCTTAATCTCTTTAATCTGCCTTGCAGCTTCCAAAGTCTCAATTATTTTGAAACCATGCAAGGGCCTGGTAGCGGGCAGAGCCGGCTCCTGAGAGCAGCTCGCGGCTGGACCAGATCCCTGCGGACCCTTTGTTTGGTCAGCAGAGGATTCTCTCGGTGGCCAGCTGAAGGCCTTTTCTTTGTGTCCTGATTGACAGGCATGAATTAAATATCACCCCACTGGGCTCTCTGATTGGCGAATGATGACGTATTACAAGAATGTCTTGGGAAAATGGCGTTTCACGATAGGGGGACAAGACCAAAAAAGGCAGGGCTTTTTCAGCTAATCCTGAACTTGACAACAGCAGAGACCTTGATTCTGGGCTCTGGTTTTCTCTCTCTTTCCCTCTCTCTTCTTTTTTTTTTTTTTAGTTGGGTGTGTCTTGTTCAGGGATCATCCTGGATTGGTCTAAGAGAGGAGGAAGCTCAAGAAGTACAAATTTCAGGGGAGAGAAGGGGATTGTTTTCTTTAAACGACTGATACTTCTGGAGATATGTTTTAAGGGTTCTGTTCTGAAATGGGCCTGGCATTGTCCTGAAGGCCTATTTTCCCTCTCAATTTGTCAGCAAGGCAATTAGTATTCCTTAGGGCAATAATATATGCTGCAGAGTCTGCGCTCTTCCCAGCATACATTGGGCTGGCACTGCCTTGGGCGTAAGCAGCTCAGCACACACAATGCCGGTTTTGAACAAGCAGAAACAGTGTGATAAGAAAGTACAGGAAGAAATGGGAGAGCAAAGAAGGGCACCCTAGAATTCTAAGTGACGCAGCCACATGTGTGGCTAACTAGATGACCAGGCAAGAAACAGGATGCAGGATAGGAACACAACTGCCATCTAGCCTGGGAGCCCGTGGGGGGTCCAGGCAAGTGCTAATTTCAAAGTAAGGTGGTTGAGCTGACTCATTTGATGACCCCTTAAAACAGAGAGGGATAGCCAGGTGTGCTGGCTCCCTCCTCTGATCTCAGAGCTTTGGAAGGCTGAAGTGGGAGGAGGCCAGGAGTTTGAGACCGGCCTGGGCAACATATTGAGGCCTCGTCTCTACAAAAAAAATTGTGTTAAAAATTACCTGGAGGCCAGGCATGGTGGCTCAAGTCTGTAATTCTATCACTTTGGGAGGCTGAAGCAAGAGGATTGCCAGGGATTCGAGACCAGCCTGGGCAACTTGGTGAGATCTCGTCTGTACAATAAATCAAAAACTAGCCAGGCATGGTGGCACACACCTGTAGCTCCAGTTACTTGAAAGGCTGAGGCAGAAAGATCACCTGAACCCAGTAGGTCAGGGCTGTGGTGGCTAGTCAGCGTGCCACTGCATTTTAGCCTGGGCAACAGAGTGAGACTCCGACTCAATTAAAAAAAAATTACCTGGGCATGATGGTGTAGGCCTGTAGTCCCAGCTACTCTGTAGACTAAGGTGAGAGAATCATCTGGGCCCAGGAGCTAGGGGCTGCAGTGAGCTATGATTGTGCCACTGCACTCCAACCTGGGTGGCTTAGCAAGAAGACCTTGTCTATAAATAAAATAAAAGGAGAGCAGAGCTAACCACCGATATTCTCTGGCTTCCTTTTTTTCTTCCTTTTCCTTTTCAAGTTGGGGTCTCACTTTGTCACCCAGGCTGGAGTACAGTGGCACAATCATGACTCACCATAGCCCTGACTCAGGTGCTCCTAAGCTCAGGTGATCTTTCTGCCTCAGCCTCCTGAGTAACTGAGACTACAGGTGTATACCACCATGCCTGGCTCGTTTTTTTATTTTTTGTAGAGGTGAAGTCTTGCTATGTTGCCCAGGCTGGTCTCAAACCCCTGGGCTCAAGCAATCCACCTGTCCTGGCTTCCGAAAATGCTGAGATTACAGGTGTGAGCCACCGTGCCCAGCCTGGCTTCCTTCTTTGGGGAGTAAAATGTAAGAGTTTTCATGTTCATGTAAATTATAATCTAGACAAGGTTCTTATTTAAAGACTGCACAATGTGAGTGACTGATGGTGACGGTGGTAAATAGATGCCCAGGTGGTGAGTATTGATGCAACGATGCCGGCAACGGAGCCTTCCTACCCTGGAAGAAAATGTGAGTAATAACAAATACGCTTCTTTAGCAGATCGACAGCTTGCTGAGCTGTGACATGGCACATCCCCACTCTCTTGTCATCATATTTTTTCTTTCCTAAAGCACACTGTGTTGCTAGGAATATTTATTAGCTGTGTTTTTCTTTAGTTCCTTCACGAATCCAAACAGTTCGAATGTCTTAGATACAATTTTTGTCTCAAAATGTCATGGAAGAGAATGGGATTATTAAGTTACAAGAGATGTAGACTGGGCAAAAAAATGGAGTGCGTGTGCTTGCTAGAGCTGCCATACCAAAGCACCACGTACTGGGTGGGGTTTAAACAACAGAAAGCTTTTGCCTCATGGTTCTGGAAGCTAGGACTCCAAGATCAGTGTGTCGGCATGGTTGGTTCTTTCTAATGCATCTCTCTCTGGCTTTAAATGGCCGTCTTCTCCCTGTGTCTTCAGACTGTCCTCTCTTTGGGTGTATCTGTGTTCTGATCTCTTCTTATAAGGACACCAGTCATAGTGGGTCAGTGCCTGCTCCCATGACCTCGTTTAACCAAAATGCTATAGATTAAATGTTTGTGCCCCACCCAAAATTCGTATGTTGAAATCCTAACCCCACTGGGATTACTAGGAGAGGAGGCCTTTAGGTGATTAAATCATACTGGTGAAGCCTTCATGATTGGGATTAGTGTCTTTTTTTTTTTTTTTTTGAGACAGGGCTGTACTCTGTTGCCCAGGCTGGAGTGTAGTGGCATGATCATGGCTCACTGCAAACTGGAACTCTTGGGCTCAAGTGATTCTCCCACTTCAGCCTTTTGAATAGCTGGGACTGTAGGTGTGTTAATTTTTTTGTAGAAACAAGGTCTTGCTTTATTGTCCAGTCTGGTCTCAAACTCCTGGCCTCAAGCAATCCTCCCCCACCCCAGTCTCCCAATGTGCTAGGATTACAGACGTGAGCCACTGTGCCCAAATTTATCGGTACCCTTATAAAAGAGACCCCAGAGAATTCTCTAGCCCCCTCCATCATGTGAGAACACAGTGAGAAGATAGCCCTCAAGAAACGGGAAGCACATTTGTATCAGACATCAAATCTGCCAGCACCTTGATTTCCTAGCCTTCAGAACAGTGAGAACTAGCATTCTGTAGTTTATAAACCACTTAATCTATGGCATTTGTTTATAGCAGTCCAAGCAGACTGAGACAATTATCTCTTTAGAGACTTTATCTCCAAATACAGTCACATTCTGAAGTATTGGAGGTTAGGACTTCAATAATGAATTTAGGGGAGAGGGGGACACAATTCAGCTGATAACATGGAGTCATGCCACTAGTGGCCTCTGCAAATACCCAGAGATACAACTGCTTTGGGGTCTGTAAGACTGTAGTGGACTAGTTTTAATATAAAAACAGAACACTGGCTGGGCATAGAAGCTCACATCCATAATCTCAGCATTTTGGGAGGCCAAGGCAGGAGAATCACTTAGGCCAAAAGTTCAAAACCAGCCCGGGCTGTGTAGCAGGTCTTTGACTCAAAAAGAGAGAGAGAGAGAGAGAGAGAGAGAGAGAGAGAGAGAGAGAGAGAGAGAGAAAGGAAAGATGGATGAAAGGGAAGGAAGAAAGAAAAAAATTAGCTAGGTGTGGTGGCCCATACCTGTAGTTCCAACTACTTGAGAGGCTGAGGCAAAAAGATTGTTTGAACCCAGGAATTCAAGGCTGCAGTGAGCTATGATAATGCCACTGCAGTGCAGTCTGGATGGCAGAACGAGATCCTGTTGCTAAAAAAACAAAAAATTAAAAACAGCTTACTTATGGACCTAGTGAAGTTTTATTTAATCAATCACAGACTCATTTATTATCACAACCCTGTTATTAATCATATGCCACATAGTCATCATGTCAATATCAATAAATATTTAGCAAATGATTTAACTCTCCTTTCTTGGAAGACTCTCCCTTCCTTGTAAGGATTTCACAGTTGAGAGGCAGATCAAAGTCTCGGGTTACTCTGCTGAATTGCCCCCTGTTGAAGGAGTTGTGGGCAATCTCTAGTGAACTATAAAGCATCATAAATAATTCAAATTAAACAACCCTTGTCAAAATCAATGACTGGTGTGTTCCTTATGACAGTCACTCCAGTCTGGTGGCTTGTTCATCAGCCTGAAGAGTCCGGCACCGGCACTGAGTCCGCCCACCCTGAGATCGAGGTCCTCTCCCCGTAATGGAGGGAGAGATACTGGGGAAAGAGGCTCCTTCAACATGAGCTTCTTTGACTATTGCCAGATCCAGGGACGTGGCTGGTGGTTCTTCATTTCAGGCCCAGTCCAGACTCGAGCCAAATGAGCCTCCTGGTTCATTAAGGAGCCAACTCCATGCAGGTTTGTTGGAAGATGACCCCCTGAGTGGAATGTGACTCTCGTCCCATATGGTTCCAGCATAAGTTTGTTGGCTGAATCCCCTGAAGACAAGTCCCTGCTCTGGGAACCTAGTTTTCACTTGGCTCATATTTTATCACAGTCCCAGCAGCAGTGAGTCAGTCCTATGTCAGGAGTATCTCCAAGTCAACACAGTACTTAGAAGGAGGGACAGAGTTGTGAGTCAGAGCCAGGAAAAGAGATTAGAAATCGAACCCTGTAATACCGAATGCCAAGGATAGGCTGACTCTTTTTATTTTATTGTGGTATATTCGTAATGTAACATTTACCATTTAACTTTTTGTTTATTTATGTTTTAGGGTCTTGTTATATTGGCCAGACTGGCCCTGAAATCCCAGACTCAGGGAAACCTCCTGCCTCAGCTTCCCAAGTAGCTGGGATTAGAGGCTACACACCACCCACCTGGCTCCTTATAACTTTTTTTTTTTGAGTCAGAGTTTCACTCTGTTGCCCAGGTTGGAGTGCAGTGGCACCTGCACGTTCACCACAGCCTCCACCTGCTGGGCTCACGTGATACTTACGCCTCAGTCTTCCAAGACGCTGGAACCACAGTCATGTGCTTCCACACCCAGCTAATTTTTTTATTTATTGTAGAGATGAGGTCTCACCAGGCTGCCTAGGCTGGTGTCGAACCCCTGGACTCAGGCAATTTTCTCATCTCCGCCTCCCAAAGTGCTGGGATTACAGGCATGAAACACTGCTCCTGGCCATTTAACTTTTTTTAAGCATACAGATTAGTGGCATTAAGTAGATTCATTCACCTTGTTCTCCAGAACTTCGTCTTCTCCAGCTGAAACTCCGCTCCCATTAAACATTATCATCCCATGCCCCCTTCCCCCTAGCCCCTGGCAACCACCATTCTACTTTCTGTCTCTATGAATTTGACTAGTCTAGTTATCTCTGTAAGTAGAATCATACAGTATTTGTCCTTTTGTGACTAGTTTATTTTATTTAGCATAATGTCCCTTTTTTTTTTTTTTGAGCTCGAGTCTCACTCCATCGCCCAGGCTGGAGTGCAGTGGCACACTCATGGCCACCCCAGCGTCAACCTGCTGGGCACCTGCAATCTTTCCACCTCAGCCTTCCAAGTAGCTGGAACTACAGGCATGCGCTACCACACCCAGATAATTTTTCACTTATTGTAGAGACAAGGTCTTGTCAAGTTGCCCCGGCTGGTCTCAAACCTGCGGGCTCAGGCAATCCACTTGTCTTGGCTTCCCAAAGTGCTGGGATTACAGGCTGAGCCATCAAGCCTGTAATGTCTTTTAGGTTCATCCATGTTGTAGCATGTGGCAGAATTTCCTTCCTTTTTAAAGCTGAGTATTAGCCCATTGTATCTACATACCATATTTTGTTTATCCATTCATTCATCCATGGACACTTGGGTCACTTCAGTTTTTAGCAATTGTGAGTGATGCTGCTATGAACATGGGTGTACAAATATCTGTTCAAGTCCCTGCTTTCAATTTATTTGGGGGCATATATGAAGAAATGGGATTGCTGGCTGAGATTTTTTTTTTAATTTATTTTTATTTTTATTTTTTGAGTCAGGGTCTCATTCTGTTTCCAGCGCTGGAGTACAGTGGCATGATCATGGCTCACCATAGCCTCGACCTCCTGGGCTCAGACGATCCTTCTGCTTCAGCCTCCTAAGTAGCTGGGACTACAGCTGTGTGCCACCATGCCCAGCTAAGTTTTTTTATTTTTTGTAGAGATGAAGTCTTACTATATTGCCCAGGCTGGTCTCAAACTCCTGAACTCAAGCAATCATCCCACCTCAACCTCCTAAAGTACTGGGATTACAGGCATGCCAGGCATGCACCACTGCACCCGGCCTAGAGCCAAGACCCTCAGCTCACCTTCAGGCCCAGGAAGGAACCATGGGGACAAACAGGGACGCACGATGAGTGCTGGAACTGAGGAGGCACAGGAAGAGAAGGCTGGACCAGCAGAACCCAAGCCCAGGTCAGGAGTCTGGGCAGAAGGAACTCTAGATCCAGCCTTCTGAGATGTTATTGACCCGGAAGCATTTCTACTTTTAGGTTATGTGTCTCCCTTGCTTCCCATTGCTCCATATCGGTACCTTTCTACTGTCTGCACCCCTTTCTACTTTGGAGGTTTATTTATACATGCATCTGACGTTTCCCACTAAATTGTAAACTTCCTTAGGGCAGCGGCTATACTTTGTTCATTTTGAAAGTCTCAGTAACACCTAGTGCAGTTTCTGGAGAGCATAGCTTGTGGTTAATAAATATTTACTACATAGATGCACTGAATATTAAACATTAGAGAAACAGATCTACTTACTCATTTCCTGGAGTTCTTCTAGGAAAGCACCATCACTCGTGCCTGATTGGATGTTATTCATAGTAGTTGAGTAACCAGCAGAGGTAATAATACCACGGTGGAAAAATTAGGTCACATCTGAAATATCACGTGCAATTCCAGGTCTGTCATAAGCGGACTCCATTCTAGGTATTGAGGATAATCTAGAAAGGGCTAGCAATTGTGGTTACTCTAGAAAGGTTAGCAGAAGAATAAAGACTTTGGAAGCTGTCAGGTGGAAACATTTCAATGTATTGACTTTTTTTTAAATATAAAGATGTAGGGTACAATTCAGGGTTAGGTATACAAACGTTGATTATGCAGGTACCCTTGTTGATGAGGTATGCCTCTCCCTCCCCTAACAGCTTCCCTCAGCTGCCAATCCCACCTCCTGCACCCCTGACAGTTTCCCACTATTACCAGTCGCTTTCTTATAGTATTATAATTATTCAAGTTCCGCTTATTTTTTTTGTTTTGTTTTTTTGAATTGGAGTCTCACTCTGTCGCCCAGACCGGAGTGCAGTGGCTGCTCCCGGCCACCGCAGCCTCGACCTGCTGGGCTCTGGCGATCCTTCCGCCTCAGCCTTCCGAGTAGCCGGAATTACAGGCACGTGCTACCATGCCCGACTGATTTTTTGATTTATTGTAGAGATGAAGTCTCGCCAAGTTGCCCAGGCAGGTCTCGAACCCGCGGGTTCAGGCAATCCACTCACCTCAGCCTCCCAAAGGTGCGGGATTACAGGCTGAGCCACCGAGTCCAGCAAAGGTCCGCTTATGAGTGAGAACGTATGGTACTCTGTTCTTTGTTCCTATGATAGATCACTGAGTATGATCAACTCTAAATCCATCGAAGTTGCTGCAAAGTCATATGCTTGTCCTTCTTTGTGGTTGCATAATATTCCATTGTGTATATGTACCACATTTTTTTTATCCAGTCCAGTTTTGATGGGCAACATGGTGGACTCCATGTTTTTGCTATTGTGAATAGAACTGCAACAAACATGTGTACAGGTGTCTTTTTTGTAGAATGATTTGAGTTCCTCCAAGTATATTCCCAATAGGGAAATTGCTGGGTCATATGGAAGGTCAATTTCTAGTTCTTTCAGATACTGCCACACTGTCTTCCAAAGAGGTTGAATGCATTGACTGTTTAGCTTGGAGACCAGGAGACTAAGGAGGGATACATCACAAATGTTTGCAAACACTTGAAAGCCTTTCTGGCAGAAGAGGATGCAGACTTAATTTTGTTCTAGAGGTAGATTTAGGTCTAATTGTGTTTCAGAACAAGGAGACAAGATCCAACATAGAGAGAACTGTTACCCGGGCTCGGTGACTCAGCCTGTAATACCGCGCCTTTGGGAGGCTGAGGTGAGTGGATTGCCTGAGCCCGCACGTTCGAGACCCGCCTGGGCAGCGAGACCTCATCTCTACAATAAATCAAAAAATCAGCCGGGCGTGGTAGCGCATGCCTGTAATTCTGGCTACTCGGAAGGCGGAGGCGGAGGGATCGCTGGAGCCCAGCGGGGGCGAGGCTGCGGTGGTTGGAAGCGGCCACTGCACTCCAGTCTGGGCAACAGAGTGAGACTCCAACTCAAAAAAAAAAAGAGGGAACTGTTAAACTTTTAAATTTGAGCTCACCAACAATAGACTGCTTGATAAGATGGTGAGTTCCCTGTTAACACAGAGACTGTCAGAAAAGGAGTAGAAAAGAAGATTCAGATTAGATCTTGAATTTGAATTCTTATTTTGACCATCATAGTTTTAGTGTCTAAGCATCTACTAGTTTCCTTTAAAAAAAAAAAGCCGGGCTCGGTGGCTCAGCCTGTAATCCCGCGCCTTTGGGAGGCTGAGGTGAGTGGAATGCCTGAGCCCGCAGGTTCGAGACCTGCCTGGGCAGTGAGACCTCATCTCTACAATAAATCAAAAAATCAGCCGGGCGTGGTAGCGCATGCCTGTAATTCCGGCTACTTGGAAGGCTGAGGCGGAAGGATCGCCGGAGCCCAGCAGGTCGAGGCTGCGGTGGCCGGGAGCGGCCACTGCACTCCAGTCTGGGCGACCAAGTGAGACTCCAACTAAAAAAAAAAAAAAAAAAAAAAGCTATCCGGGTGCGGTAGCTCAAGCCTGTAATCCCAGCACTTTGGGAGGCCAAGGCGAGAGGATTGCCTAAACTCAGGGGTTCGAGACAAGCCTGGGCAATTTGGTGAGCCCTTGTCTCTACAATAAATCAGAAAATAAGCCAGGCGTGGTAGCGCGCACCTGTGGATCACCGGAGCCCAACAGGCCGAGGCTGCAGTGGCCGTGAGCGTTTCACTGCACTTCAGCCTGAGTGACAGAGTGAGACTCAGATTAAAAAAAAAAAGGCATGGTAGCTCACACCTGTAATACCAGCACTTTGTGAGGCCACGGTGGGAGGATTGCTTGAGCTCAGGAGTTCAAGATCAGCCTGAGCAGCATAGTGAGACCTTATCTCTACAAAAATTCAAAAAATTAGCTGGGCAAGGTGGCATGTACCTGTAGTACCAGCTACTCAGGAGGCTGAGATGGGAGGATCACTTGAACCCAGGAGCTTGAGGTTGCAGTGAGCTATGATTGCGTTACTGCACTCCAGCCTGGATGACAGGACATCTCTAAAAATAAAAAAAATGTTTAAAGTCCTATTCAGTTTTAGGAATACAATGTCCTCTCTTATCTGTCTGAGGATATTAACCCTGTGTCCTCAGAAAAAAAAACTTGTTCTTATTGAGTTTGGTATTACTTTTCAGGATATTAGTTTTTCTCGAATGATTGATCATTCTCAGCTGTGAGCTATAGTGTCCTTGTGACCTGTCTGTGAGTGTGTTCTCTGCTTCCTGGCATTTTCAAGCAGGGGTGGGATTTACCTACTGTCAGGGGGGTATGACAGCAGTTAGTCTTCTGGGGATTGAGATTCCCCCATATTTCTGAATGTTTCCAAGGCATTCCTCCCAAGTTTCCATCTGATGCTTCTATCTGAGGGTAGACACTTCTACTTGGCAAGGAGGGGTCAGGACTTGTCCCGTCTGGCTGTTCCGAACATATTTCCCAAACCAGTTACCCCCCAGGTTTGCCTCTGGGCTCTCTTCTTACTCCTCCCAACTTCCACCTCCCCGCTTAAGGTTGGAGGCTAGGAGAATTCCAGAGTTACTTCTTTCTGGAACAGTTTTGGGCTTTTTAAAGAACAACTTCCTTTATTAATCCGATTCTGCCTACCTTCTCTTATTTAGAAATTTCTTCTCCTCCTTCTCCTTCTTTTTTCCTTCTAAAACCACCATGCCTGGCCAGAAATTTTTTCTTATTTCTGGTCCACCAAGAATTCCCCTTCCTGTTCTCCAGTTACGTTATGGGTTTATTACTTTAAACATAACATCTCTTTTCTGTCAGTTTAGGCATCTGTGCTCAGTTAACCATCTTAATTCAATCTCTTGTCTCTTCCAATTCTAAATGTTATTTAATAAATGCAAAAGGAAAAGTAAACACAAAAACACAGTTATTATGAAAAGAGTTGAAGGTAAAGCTGTGAAATCCAGCAATGAAATCCAAGATTATTCACAACACCAGTCAGTATTAATCATAATACCAATTATTGCTAACATTTTGGAACATACATAAAACATAAATTGACGCTTCAGCAACTTGAGGGCTAGGGGAATCAATCCCCATGTAGTTGAAAATCCATGTAGGCTGGGCTCAGTGGCTCACCCCGTGATCCCAGCACTTTGAGAGGCCGAGGCGAGTGAACTGCCTGAGTCTGCATGTTCGAGACCAGCCCGGGCAACTTGGCGAGACCTCATCTCTACAATAAATAAAAAATTAGCCAGATGTGGTAGCGCACGCCTGTAGTTCCTGCTGCTTGGAAGGCTGAGACAGAAGGATCGCCGGAACCCAGCAGATCGACACTGGGGTGGCTATGAGTGTGCCACTGCACTCCAGTCTGGGCAACAGAGTGAGACTCCAACTCAAAAAAAAAAAAAAGAAAAAAGAAAAGAAAATCCACGTAGAACTTGATCGACTTCTCAAAAATGTAACTACTAATAACTCCTGTTGACTAGAACATAACTGATAACATAAACAATCAATAACACATTTTGAATGTTATATGTATTCCATACTGTATTCTTACAATAAACTAAGCTAGAGAAAAGAAAATGTGATTAAGAAAATCCTTGGGGTGGGGAGGGCAGACACAACATCAGTAAAGGTACCTGATTTCAAACCAGGCAAAGTGGGGACCAAAGGGAGGCCCAAACTTTACCTGTACGGTGACCACTTGTATACCTAATCTTGAATTATACCCCATATCTTTAAAATAAAATAAAATCCGAAGGAAGAGAAAGTTTATTTCTTTTTCTTTTTTTTTTTTTTTGAGTTGGAGTCTCACTCTGTCGCCCAGACTGAAGTACAGTGGCCGCTCCCAGCCACCGCAGCCTCGACCTGCTGGGCTCTGGCGATCCTTCCGCCTCAGCCTTCCCAGTAACTGGAATTACAGGCATGCGCTACCACGCCCGGCTGATTTTTTGATTTATTGTAGAGATGAGGTCTCGCTGCCCAGGCGGGTCTCGAACCCGTGGGCTCAGGCAATCCACTCACCTCAGCCTCCCAAAGGCGCGGGATTACAGGCTGAGCCACCGAGTCCGGCTTTCTTTTCTTTTTTTTTTTGAGTCAGAGTCTCACTCTGATGCCCAGGCTGGAGTGCATTGGCATGCTCACAGCCACTGCAGCCTTGATCTACTGGGCTCAGGTGATCCTTCTGACTCAGCCTCCCAAGTAGCTGGAACCACAGGTGTGTGCCACCATGCCTGGCTAATTTTCTCAATTTGTTGTAAAGATGAAGTCTCGCCAAGTTGCCCAGGCTGGTCTCGAACCCCTGGGCTCAGGCAATCCTTTCACCTCCGCCTCCCAAAGTGCTGGGATTACAGGCGTGAGCCACTGTGCTTGGCTACTTACTTTTCCTTTTTTTTTTTTTGAGTCGGCATCTCATTCAGTCACCCAGGTTGGAGTGCAGTGGCACACTCCCAGCCACCACAGCCTCAGCCTGCTGGACTCAGTCAATCCTTCTGCCTCAGCCTTCCAAGTAGCTGGAACTACAGGCACACGCCACCATGCCTGGCTAATTTTTGATTTATTGTAGAGACAGGTCTCACCATGTTGTCCAGGCTGGTCTTGAATCCATGGGCTCAGACCATCCTCTTGCCTCTGCCTCCCAAAGTGCTGGAATTACAGGCATGAACCACCGTGCCTGGCATTTATTTTTCATTGAGAGGAAATGGATCAGCACAAAGGTCTGTGTCTTCACATTTGGGTAGGCTGAGAAGGAGGAGAAGAAGGGAGAGAAAGGGCTGGTCTTGATTTCTGAGGGGTGGCAGAGGCGAAAGAAAATCTGCCTGTAAGTGAACCCACATAATTAGAACTTGTATTGTTCAAGGGTCAACTGTGTACGTTCACCTGCATAACTTACTAGACATATATATGCATATCTATAACATGCTACTTTTATAGACATAGATATACTTACATGGAATGAGAATAAACTCTGCAAATTACCCTTACTATCCCTTGTATTTCCTCTTAAACTGCTCTGAGTTTGCTTCATTCATCAAGCATGAACTCTGGTTACTTTTTCTCTTCTCTGAACTCTTTTTGTTTTTTCTTGTTGTCCTGTGTTTTGTCTTGTCGTTAAGTGTTACTCTCTTACTGGCTGCTCCCAAGAAATTTGTTTCTCAGACATCTTTGTTTCCTTCACTATGTGTGATGATCTCTGCAAGGCTTAGCCAGCCCAAAAACATGACACGTGCCATCTTAGATCTGGAATGACAGGTCCATACTGCCTTTAACGGGAACTGATTTTAACTTTTAATTTTTAATTTTTTTTTGAGTGAAAGAAGGAGTTTATTAAGCAACAAAGCTATCTTCAGAGAAGATAGGGGGCCGAAAATGGGTTATCCCGATTTTAATTTTTAGCAGAGTAACTCATGAGTGTAATTTTAGAAATGTAAGACCCCTCTTCCCCACCTCCCCAGCCATAGTCCTGTTCTCTCTAGAGGGATCACTTCATCACTGTTTCCTATGGCATTTTCCTCCATAATTCTAAATAATGTGTTTACAGCACCATTTTTGACTTAATCCATTTTGAAATTTAATCACCTGCTATCACTTTTTTTTTTTTTTTTGAAGCAGGATTTATTGGGAGTACAGAAAAGCTCCCAGAGTGGGAGGGGACCCGAGAGGGTTGCCCCATGTTTTGTTTTGTTTTTTTAATTTTTTTTTTGAGTTAGAGTCTTACTCTGGCTGGAGTGCATGATCATGGCTCACTACAGCCTTGACCTCCTGGGCTCAGACGATTCTCTTCCCTCAGCCTCCTGAGTAGCTGGGACTACAGGCACATGCCACCATGCCTGGCTAATTTTTTTTTTTTTTTAATAGAGACAAGGTCCTGCTATGTTGCTCAAGATGGTCTTAAACTCCTGAGCTCAAGCAATCCTCCTGCCTCAGCCTCTTAAAGTGCTGGGATTACAAATGTGAGCCACAGTGCCTGGCCAATATTTTTTCTTAATTTGTGCAATCACTAATTTTATGTACTCCAATAGCCTCTTGATTCTGTGTTTCACACACGTATATCGGATTTGTTTTTTTTTTTTTTGAGTTGGAGTCTCACTCTGTCGCCCAGGCTGGAGGGCAGTGGCATGCTCCCAGGCACCGCAGCCTCGACCTGCTGGGCTCCGGCGATCTTCCACCTCAACCTTCCAAGTAGCTGGAACTACAGGTGCGCGCTACCACACCCGGCTAATTTTTTGATATTTATTGTAGGGATGAGGTCTTGCCAAGTTGCCCGGGTGGGTCTCGAACCCGCGGGCTCAGGCAATTCACTCACCTCAGCCTCCCAAAGGCACAGCTCGGATTTGTTTTTAAATCCAGGAATTCCTTTCTGTGAAGATATCCCCCCTCAAATTCCAGCCTGGAAGGGTTGCTTTTCAAGTCTCCTTTACAGCTGTTATCTTGTGTTGGGTCGTCTGGATTCCATAACTTCTGCTTCTTGGTTTTCTTTTTTCAAAAAACATCATTTAATATTTTTCTGAGAAAGTGTGTATGAAGAATAAAACATTTGTGGATTTAAATATCTAAAAATATTTTTTAAATTCTACCTTTGTACTTGGTTAAAAATTTGACTGGATATAGAAATCTAAGTCAGAAAAAAAAGTTTCCTCAGATTTTTTGAAGATCAAAAAATGACCCATTGACCTATAGCATCTGCTATTGTTATGAAGAGACTCAATGCCATTTTGATGCTGGATACTTTAGCTTTTTGAGTTGGGGGTCTCACTTTGTCATCCAGGCGGGAGTGTGATGGCATAATCATGGCTCACTGCAAGCTTAACCTCCTGGGCTCAGGCGGTCCTCCCACCTCAGCCTCTCAAAGTGTTGGGAGCTGTAATCCCAGCCACTGCACCTGGTCAAGAGCTTACATTTAGATAAGTAATCTAGAGATTCAGATTGAAAATAATTTCTTGTTCCCCATGGTTGGGTAGGTAGGTAACTTGTCTTGCTATACTGGGAAAAGGAGAGAACCTGTACTGTGTATATAGTCTT
The DNA here is from genome assembly GCA_027257055.1 of Cephalopachus bancanus. Lineage (NCBI taxonomy): Eukaryota > Metazoa > Chordata > Mammalia > Primates > Tarsiidae > Cephalopachus > Cephalopachus bancanus. The sequence goes on along the minus strand of JAPVLO010000015.1, from coordinate 7,047,461 downwards.
TCATCAGAGATCCATATTTTCAGTTTCACACCTCACATAACCTTCATATTACTTGATGGTTCTAAAATCTAGGCTTTCTGGGGCTCTGGTGGGGGTAGCAGGGAGTGCCCAAACGACTCTCTTTTCTTGTTTTCTCCCCTTTGCAAGTCTTTAGGTGGTTGGGTTTTCCATTGTGCCTAATAACTCATTCATCTTTTTCTTTTCGTCTTCTAAAGAGATGTTAACATATCATTCATTTTTACCTTTTTTTCTTTTTTGGAGAGGTGAGGTCTCTCTACAGCCTGCTGTCCAGGCTGGTCTTGAACTCCTGACCTCAAGCAATCCTCCTGCCTCAGCCTCCCCAAATTTTGGGATCACAGGCGTGAGTCACCAAGCCTGGCCAACTTTTTACTTTTCTATTTCTGATATTTTATTACTGACATTTCGTTAGGTGTAATAGGCTCATGCTAAACATACCATATTTAACCAAAAGTCTAAGGGTGCTGTTAGATTCAGTCTCTGAAGCTTGAAATGGCTGTAGGTTGCTGTACAAGGAGTTAATTGGGGACATGTATCAGAAAAGGACAAAGAATAGGAAGATACGGTTTTCTTTTTCTCTAGTAAAACGTAACTCCTTACCTTCTGGCAGCTCATGATACAAATGATATCAGTTGACTCTAGCCTTTTTCTCTTGCCCACAGTCTTGTTAGTTGCTGATCAACTGGTTGCTAACAAGAAAAAATCTATTGTTGTAGATACCTGGACTGATTTTTAAAAATGGGGCTAGGAGACTTTTTTCGTGCCAGTCTGCAAATCTGACATAAGCACAGAGATCAGTACAGACAAACATGTGTTACTTCATTTTCAGAGCACCAGACTCTGAATTTCTTCTTTACGTATTTACTTATTTTTTTGACAACTTCAGCAGAGGCAAGAAGAAAGTAAAATGCTGACACTATGATACCACCCCAAGCTGAGCTGTATTCCAGATGATGCATTCAATGTTCTTTCTGTAAAGAGCATTCTTCTAATTAAGAGTACTGTCTTTCTCTTGAGTTGGTAAGCACCCACACTGAAGCCAAAGAACCCAGGTTTGAATCCTGGCTCTGCCACTTATTAGCCCTGTACCTTGGGCAAGATACTTAACTTCTCATGTTGCAGTGTCCTCATCTGTCAAATGGCGATACCATCGTAACTAGCTCCCAGGGTAAACTATGAAAATAAATTAAAATAATGCTTCTTGCATTTTAAGTATTATTTGTTTGCTATCATTATTGCTGTTGTTATTCAAATGACAGGTCAAGTGTGGTGGCTCACGCCTGTAATCCCAGCACTTTGGGAGGCTGAGGTGGGAGGATGGCTTGAGGCCAAGAGTTTGAGACCAACCTGGTCAACATAGTGAGATCTTGTCTTTAAAGAATAAAAATAAAATAAAGTGACAGGATGTTGGGGGTGTTACTTAGGTTTTCGAGAAACCTATTAGAGGAAAAACAAAACGGAGTGTTCTGGAGTCACAGCTGTTGATCACAAACAAGGAGTGGAACTAATTCCTTAGCAACCAAGCCCCAAATGACATCTGAGGGTCTCCTCTTTGAAAACCCATCGTATTCCTTTTGTTTATGAGTCATCAGTATTTCCAAGGTGGAAATTCAAGGTTGCCTAATAAAGCCCCACACTGTTCTCCACACGTGCACAGAGCAGGTCGGGGGGACCCCTCATGTGCCCACGTGACATCTCTGGATTTCCTCTTTCCTTCGCTTCAGGAAATTCCCTTTCTTATCTGATTCCTTTTCTATAAATAGCTGCAATATACTCGGAAGGGCATGGCTAGCTCTGTATTTGGATGGGAAGCTTTTGTGAGAAGTGAGACACTTCACTTTGGCTGATTTGTGACACTGAGCCCTTGCCCGATGCTGGGGGAAGGACAGGGACCGGCAAGGGTAGGACCCACATGGGAGCCAGAGGTCAACAAGCACTAGCAGACATCCAGATGCCCTAACCTCGACTTCTCTCCCAAAGGGGACCCTGTGGCGTGCTGGAAAAGGCCCAAGATCCAAAGTCAGTTGGATCCGGGTTCCAGTTTTATCCCTGATTCAATTTCCCCCAGTTTTATGAACTTGGCTATTTTCATCTGTAAAATGACTACATCTCAGTGTTGTAGTGTGGAATACATGAGTGAGTTGGCATAGTAAAAATTGTTTGGCATATCCAAATCCCTTGACTCCTTTTCTATTTGCCAGTACACGATTACCATCCAAAATATATCTCCCGCTTTCTGCTGCAAGTCAGGACCTGGTCCAGGCAGCACCAGAATGCACAGGGTCCTGGGAGATTATACTGTAGGACATTCGCTTTTAAAGGATAAGCAGAGGTTAAATTTTTCGGGGCTATTCTAAATTATTTCTGATCATGGCTTGTTTTGTTCAGCAATGGAATCACATGTATCTAATCAATGAAACAGCATTTATTAATCCCTGTCCAGTGTCCTGGGTAGCACAGAGGACATAAAGGAAAAAGAAAAACATTTACATTTAATTTATTTTTTTGAGTCAGGGTCTCACTCTCACCCAGGCTGGAGTGTCGTGGCACGATCATGGCTCACTGCAGCCTTGACCTTCCAGGCTCAGGCCATCCTTCCACCTCAGCCTCCCAAGTAGCTGGGACTACAGGCACATGCCACCATGCTTAGCTAATTTTTTTATTTTTCTTTAAAGACAAGGTCTTGCTATGTTGTCCAGGCTGGTTTTGAACTCCTATGCTCAAGCAATCCTTCTACCTCGGCCTCCCAAAATGCTGGGATTAGAAGTATGTGCCACTGCACCTGGCCAAGAGCCTCCATTTAGATAAGTAATCTGGAACTGAACCAAGTAGTGGACTGTGGACAAAAGTCTGCAGACTTGTTGAAGTTCAGTGTGAGAGAGGCTTATCATTGATGGCCTTACTTGTTCACCTGTGCAATCAAGCCTAACATTTAGTGTCAACCCCTTTACCTCTTGCAGAGCTAACTGGGGTTTAGGGAGTTACTTGCCAATGGGGGTGTAGTCTGGGGGATTCTGGGAATGTGCACACATGCTGACTTGTCTCCTGAAGAGCCAGAATGCTTCCCCAGTTCAGAGCTGTTACAGGGTTGTTTACTCATCTTCTTGAGAAAAAAAGAGGGGGAGAAAGCCAGTGGATACAGCAAGTTCTTTTCAGAACACATTCTGTGCCAGGCTTAGCTGCCTACCGATTTTTAATTTTTTGGCAATTTGCTAGAAGTAGGGCCTTAAATTTATGACAGAAAGTCTTCTCTAGAGTACAGATTCTCTTCCTGCCTGCCCTTCACCTGCCGTTTTTCTCAGAGAGGAAAGAGATATTTCTGTTTCAGGCGTCAGTAACATGTTTGGCATGTCTATATTACTTCTCATTCATAGAACATCAATCCTCCTGATAAGGCAACTAAAATCAGTGACTGAGTGCCTATCAATTAAGAATGGAACTCAAGGTTGGTTATCAGCAAATGCTTGTTTTTTATTTTATTTTTTCCTTTTGTATAATTGGAAGGTAGGGGCCGGATGCAGTGACTCATGCCTGTAATCTCAGCACTTTGGGAGGTTGAGATGAGAGGATTGCTTGAACCCAGGAGCTTGAGATCAGCCTAGGCAATATAGTAAGACTTCATCTCTATTAAAAGAAAAAGAAAAGGAAAAAAAATAGAATTGGAAGGTAGGTTTGCCACGTAACCTCTGCTCTTTTTTTCCTACTTATACACTTCATCCTGATTTGACCCATAGTAATACTATCTCCCCTTAATTTGAGTGGGCGTTCTCCAACATTGGAAAATTCCTAGCTTACGTCTTGCAGATAAGTAAAGGCAGACCCGTGTAGAAGAGCAATACTTTCTTGGTTCTGGCTTCCCCCTGTGGTTATAGGACCCCTGGGATGCTTAAAAGCCCATACTGATTTTTTTTTTTTTTTTGAGGGATGCCTCCTTGGTGTTTCACATGGGTTTGCAAATAATTTTGTCGAATGTTGGCCATTTTCTTTTGCTCCTTCAGGGGATGTCCCAAAGCCTCTCATCTGAGCAAAAGTGCTGATACTTTGCTCTCATTCACTGCTGATGTGCCAACTGCTTCTGAAGCCACTGGCAGTTGCTGAAGGTCTCATTGCTCTAGGGATGCTGGGGCTGCTGTTGGGGTATGCCTGCCACACCATGCTGAGACGGCCAGTGCCCTTATAACGAGGCTACCCACAGATACTGCCCTAGAGCTGCTTCTGGGCTGGGTTCTGCCACCCCTTTTGGGGGAGCCCCCACCAGAGCGGATGCTGGCTTGGGGACTGCAAATGTTGATACTGTGTGCTGCTCCCTGGGGCTGCAGTCTCACGGTGTTCCTGGCGCTTTATGCAGAGGTGGCCTTATAGAAGTAGGGATAAATGTTTTCTACCATTTTGGGGGCATGCTCTTTCAGGGGATCCACAAAACTCGAAATGTCTTTCTAAAAAATTGGGTGTTCTTACATGTTTATACTTCAGTCACCTTCAAAGTACTCTCCATTTGATGCAGTACACCTATCAAGATGCTTTTTTCACTGCTCACAACAATTTTTGAACTTGTCAGTGTTGATGCCTTTTAGTGCTTCTGCTGTTTTTGGTTTCACCTTTTCCACATGGGCAAAATGTTTCCCTTTGAGGACTTTTTTCATTGGAGGAAACCAAAAAAAGTGGCTCTGGGTGAGAAGGGGTGAAGGATGAGATGGTGTGAATAGCGAGGGTGGGGCCCAGGGGTCATGCTGGTTTTGGTCAAAAATTGCTGACCACTCAGTGCGATGTGACAGGTGTATTGTCATGGTAGAAGAGCCAGCCACCTATTTGCCAAGTTTGGGACATTTCTTCCATAAATCATGATCCAACCTTCTCACAACTTCCAGATGAAAACTTTGGTTGACTGTTTGATCCAAAAAAACAAATTCCGAGTGTACTACAAGGGGCCTACCCTCCAAAAAAAGAAAGATAATTCTGTTTTGGGGGGGTACCCCCTCATACCCAAGCAGTGCTACTTTCTGCTCCTAAAAATGTCACAGAGAATTTTGTACGATAACAGCACTTTCATTTTTACTTACTGCCCTTCATTCCCAATCAAGAACTGGTGGAAACGTCTATATCCCAGGCACCGTACTGTTTGTTCCTAGCCCACTGAGCATGATGCTGAACCAGACTGATTTGTATGTGCGTGCATGTGTGTGTGTGTGTGTGTGTGTGTGTGTGTGTGTGTGTGTGTATGTGTGTGTGTATATTTTGAGTCACAGTCTCACTCTGTTGCCTAGGCTGGAGTACAGAGGCACAATCATGACTCACTGCAGCCTTGACCTCCTGGGCTTAGTCGATCCTTCCACCTCAGCCCTCTCAGGTAGCTAGGACTATAAATGTACCACCATGCCTGGTTAATTTTTTGACTTTTTGTAGAGATACAGTCCCCTTGCCTTGACCTCCAAAGTGCTGGGATTACAAGCGTGAGCCAATGCGCCCGGCCTGAACCAAACTGTTGAGTGCCTTCCCATGGGTGCTGTGGTTCTTAGAATAAGAAATCTACTTACAATCCTCCTTCTGAATTCCAGCCATAAACACAGTTTGAAAACCTATTTTGTTGCAGAGACGTATGACAGTATGATTCATAAAAAAATTTCAAGGATAAAGATAAATTTATTAGGATAAAATCATATGAAGAAGTGAAATGGATACAAGAAGAAAAAGAAAGGGAGCAGCACACAGTATCAGCATTTGCAGTCCCCAGGCCAGCATCCGCTCTGGTGGGGGTTGCCCCCGAAGGGGTGGCAGAACCCAGCCCAGAAGCAGCTCTAGGGCAGTATCTGTGGGTAGCCTCATCATAAGGGCACTGGCTGTCTCAGCATGGCACTGGCAGGCATGCCCCAACAGCAGCCCCAGCATCCCTAGAGCAATGAGACCTTCACCAACTGCTAGTGGTTTTAGAAGCAGTTGGCACACCAGCAGCGAATGAGAGCAAAATATCAGCACTTTTGCTCAGATGAGGGGCTTTGGGACATCCCCCAAGAGAGCCAAAGAAAATGGCCAAATATTAAACAAAGTTTTCATATATTTTTGAGGAGATGAAAATGAGTTTTAAGTTGCCCAGATATTTAGATTCCATCAGACACAGTTAAGAGTGATCTGTGGTTTTTGTTGAAAATGTTAACGTTTACAGTCAACTAGAAATTATCTCCTTGGCAACTATTTAAGCTTTGGTTGAGGTGGGTATGGTTGCTCATGCCTATAATCCTAACACTTTGGGCAGCAAAGTGAGGCAGCAGGATTGCTTGAGGCCAAGAGTTCAAGACAAGCCTGGGCATCATAGTGAGACTGTCTCTACAAAAAATTAGAAATTAGCTGGATGTGGTGACACATGCCTGTAGCCTTAGCTACTTAGGAGGTTGAGGTGGCAGGATCACTTGAGCCCAAGAATTTGAGGCTGCAGTGAGCTATGATTGTGCCACTGCACTCCAAAAAAATAAAAAATATTTTATTTTTTTTCTCAAAAAATAAAAATAAAAACAAAAACCTTTTGTTGAAAAAATTGGCATGTTATCTTTAAAACAAGTGAGAAAGTACATAGTTTTTCAAAATTATTTTTGGGGTTGGAGAAACTGTGAGCAAAATGTGTTTGAAGAACTTCAATTTACAAATATGCTCTGAACAACTGACTGATGTCTATCAGTTTTTTTTTTTTTTTGAGTTGGAGTCTCACGCTTGTCACCTAGGCAGTAGTGCAGTGGCATGCCCACAGCCACCGCAGCCTCGATCTGCTGCACTTAGGTGATCCTTCTGCCTCAGCCTTTCAAGTAGCTGGAACTACAGACACATGCCACCACATCTGGCTAGTTTTTGTGATTCACTGTAGAGACAATTTCTCACCAAGTTGTCCAGGCTGGTCTCAAACCCCGGGGCTCAGGCCATCCTCTAACCTCGGCCTCCCAAAGTGCTGGGATTACAGGCTGAGCCACTGCGCCTGGCCTATTGTTTTTTTCACATTTGTTCATATAAATATTTTATATTATAAATTAACTTAAATTTACTTTTCACTGGCAGCCCTGGAAAACAGTAACTGGGTTAGAGAGGTAAGTTAATTCAGCTTACCCTCCATCCTGGGATCGGCTTCTCAATATGCTGCTACCCAGACACTTATGACAGCAAGTCGGCCTCAAGTTACCAGTGACTAGACCAGACCCTGCAGGGAACCACCTTGACGCTTCTGTTATAAAGCCTAATCTGTTCTCATTCTCTGCTGTCCCCTCCTCATTCTATTTTTTAATATTCAAAGAAAAGTCTGGGCACGGTGACTCAGCCTGTAATCCCAGCACTTTGGGAGGCCAAGGTAAAATGATTGCCTGAGCCTGGGGGGTTCGAGACCAGCCTGGGTAACTTGGTGAGACCTCATCTCTATAATAAATCACAAAAACTGGCCAGGTGTGATGGCATGCACCTGTAGTTCCAGCTACTTGGAAGGCCTAAGCCCAGCAGTCGAGGCTGCAGTGGCCGTGAATGCGCCCTGCACTCCAGCCTGGGTGACAAGAGTGAGACGCCAACTCAAAAGTAAAAAAAAAATTCAAAAAAAAAAAAAAAGAAGGAAAGAAAGAAAGAAAGAAAGAAAGAAAAAAGGTGGCAAACCCCGAGATTACTTGGCAAGGAGGACGGTTGGCAAGGAAGCATACTGAGCCCTCCCTGTGAAGTTATTTCTATCGCCACTCTAAGCTTCAGATATCACTCGGGAGGGGTATACTGAAAATAAATCAGTGACTTGATTATCAAGAGAACCCTTTTCTGATTGGAAAAAGAGTAGCTAACCCAGGAAAAAAGGTACTCACAGGGATGTGCTTTTTCCAAAAACATTCTTATAAGATTCTCGATTACAAGAGAAACAGCATCCAGAGGTTGGAAATGGAGGGAAGACATAGATATATCCTTTAGCAAAGGAATTGCAGGGAATTAGGGCCCTCAGGGGGTCAAAGATATCATTCATCTTTTTTTTTTTTTGAGTTGGAGTCTTACTCTGTTGCCCAGACTGGATCGCCAAGCCTCGATCTGCTGTGCTCCGGCGATCCTTCCGCCTCAGCCTTCCAAGTAGCTGGAACAACAGGCGTGCACTACCACGCCCGGAGAACTTTTTTGATTTATTGTAGAGATGAGGTCTCGCCAAGTTGCCCAGGCGGGTCTTGAACCCGCAGGCTCAGGCAATCCACTCACCTCAGCCTCCCAAGGCGTGGGATTACAGGCTGAGCCATCGAGCCCGGCTAAAGATATCATTCTTTTGCTAGGGCAATGACAGTTAGCAGAAGGTCAATTTATTTCCAGCAGCAGAAAAAACTGAATGAAGGCTTTTATTCATTTAATTTAATTTGACTTAATTGTTATTTTAAAGATGTGGGGTACAATTCAGGGTTAGGCATACAGATAGTCATTGTGTAGGTAAAGTTTGGGCCTCACTTTGGCCCCCACTTCTCCCGGTTTGAGATCAAGTATTCTTATGGATGAGGTGTGCCCCTCACTCCCTCCCCTGGCAGTTTCCCACTACTGCCAATCCCTTTCTTGTAGTATTATAATTGATCAGGGTCGCTTATGAGTGAGATCATGTGGTACTCAATTCTTTGTTTCTGTGATAGATCACTGAGAATTATAGACTCTAAATTCATCCAAGTTGTTGCAAAGTTCAAAATTTTGTCCTTCTTTATGACTGTGTAATATTCCATCATGTATATGTTTAAAAAATCTAGTCCACTTTTGATGGACTAAGTTTAAACCAGCTCGGTTGGTTTCATACTTTTGCTATTGTGAATAGTGCTGCAATAAACATGTGTGGCAGGTATCTTTTTCATAGAGTGATTTGAGTTTCTCTGGGTATATTCCCAGAAGGGGGATTGCTGGATCATATGGAAAGTCGATTTTTAGATCTTTTAGGAGCTGCCACACTTTTCCACAGAGGTTGTACTAGTTTACATTCCTACCAACAGTGTAGAGGTGTTCCCTTTCCCCCTCCGCATCCTTTGCCAGCATCTGTTGTTTTTTGTTATTGATAATGGCCACTCTGAATGGAATTAGGTGGTACCTCAGTGTGGTTTCAATTTGCACTTCTCTGATGATTAGTGAGGTTGAGCATTTTTTCATGTATCTGTTGGCTGCTCAAATGTCTTCTTTTGGGAAGTGTCTATTCATATCTTTTGCTCACTTTTTAATAGGGCAGTTTGCTTTTTTCCTTTTGGTACGTTTGAGTTCCTTGAAGATTCTAGATGTTAGGTCTTTGTCAGATATACAGTTTGCAAATATTTCTCCCATTCTGTGGGCTGTCTCTCTACTCTCTTGATTGTTTCCTTAATTTTATTAGTATTATTATTATTTTAAGAGACAGGTTTAGCCAGGCATGGTAGCTCATGCCTGTAATCCCAGCACCTTGGGAAGCCGAGGCAGGAGGATTGCATGAGCCCAGGAGTTCAAGGCCTTTCCGGACAACAAAGTGAGACTTGGTCTAAAAAAAAAAAAAAAAAAAAGAAAGAAATTAGCAGGTGTGGTGTTGCGCCTGTATTTCCAGCTACTTGGGAGGTTGAGGTAGGAGGATCACTTGAGTCCAAGAGTTTGAGGCTACAATGAGCCATGATAATGCCACTACACTCCAGCCTGGGCAACACAGTGAGATTCCGACTCAAACGGAAAAAAAAAAAGAGAGAGACACAGGATCTCATTGTGTTGCCCAGACTTGAGTGTGATGGTATGAGCTTAGTTTATTGAAATCTTAAACTCCTGGGCTCAAATGATCCTCCTGCCTCAGCCTTCTGAGTAGTTGGGTCCACAGGTGCACACCCCCCCCCACCTGGCTAATTTTTAAAAAAAATTTTTGTAGAGACAGGATCTCATTATGTTGTCCATATTAGTCTCGAACTCCTAGGCCCAAGTGATCCTCTTGCCTTGGCATCCCAAAATACTGGGACTACAGGTGTGAGCCACCATGCCCGGTCAATGGGTAAAGGCTTTTTTTTTTTTTTTTTTTTTTGAGTTGGAGTCTCACTCTGTCGCCCAGACTGGAGTGCAGTGTCCGCTCCCGGCCACCGCAGCCTCGACCTGCTGGGCTCCGGTGATCCTTCCGCCTCAGCCTTCCAAGTAGCTGGAACTACAGGTGCGTGCTACCATGCCCGGCTAATTTTTTAGTTTACTGTAGAGATGAGGTCCCGCTGCCCAGGCAGGTCTCGAACCCGCGGGCTCAGGCAATTCACTCACCTCAGCCTCCCAAAGGCACGGGATTACAGGCTGAGCCACCGAGCCCGGCTGGGTTTTAATGCCAAAGCTATTGCACAGTAGATGAACATAAGCCCCAGAAGGCTTTCAGACTCTGAAGAAAAGGTTGAGAGTATAAGTCCACTTCCTCCTGCATCCTGGCAATGAATGCTAGAGTCACACTTCGCTGTGAAAACTGGAAATGTAGCCAGTCAGGAAAAAGTATATCCATATATTTGTAGTTTTTAAGTCATGTTCTAAATTATACTTTAGAATTTATTGGCAAATATTGATAAATTATGTTTGTTAGAGATTTATTTTGATAAGTATAAACACACAGATTTAGCCAGACTCGGTGGCTCAGCCTGTAATCCCAGCGCTTTGGGAGGCTGAGGTGAGTGGATTGCCTGAGCCCGCGGGTTCGAGACTCGCCTGGGCAACTTGACGAGACCTCATCTCTACAATAAGTCAAAAACTAGCCATGTGTGGTAGCGCACGCCTGTAGTTCCAGTTACGTGGAAGGTTGAGGCGGAAGGATCGCCGGAGCCCAGCAGGTCGAGGCTGCAGTGGCCGGGAGCGGCCACTGTACTCCAGTCTGGGCGACAGAGTGAGACTCCAACTCAAAAAAAAGAAAAGAAAATGATCAGTATTTCCAGGACCGCCCTTGCCAACCCAAGCCTTGATTGGCACATCCAAACACAGTTGCCAAACCCGGAAATAAATGTTTGTCTGTGAACTCACTGCCTTGGTCTTTTTTGACTCCCGTTTATTTGCTGTCTTTTCATTTTTTTGTAGAGATGATGTCTTGCTATGTTGCTCAAGTTGGTCTTGAACTCCTGGACTCAAGCCATCCTCCTACCTTAGCCTCCCAAAGTGCTGGGATTACAGGCCTGAGCTACTGTGCCCTGCTCTTGACTCCTGTTTTCAGTCTAGGAGTTCACATTTCATGTTCTGATGAATTAAATAGGAGACCCGCGGGAGGTGGGCCAAATGAAACCTGAAAGGGCCACACCGTGTTCAGAGCGTCACACTGCAAATTAGTCTCACGGCTGTTAGGGTGTGAAACGGCCAAGTGGATACCACCTAGGCCTTTTTTATAGCAGGGACACCACACCACTTGCTCCCAGAGATGGCTGGCAAGGGCAATCCTTTGTTATTATCAGACTCCATTGCCTTTGGGCAAAAGTCCCTGCTCTGGGTCAGAAAGTTGTGAATGGAGATTCCATGTAGAGATTGGAAGCTGTTCCCCCCAAGAACCCCGCCTCTGAGTAGCCCAGAGATGCACATATCAAAGGAGGCTCTATTTGCTTGCTTTTCTTGGCGCAGTGGGAGAAGGAATGTCAGAGTGCTCAGAACATTCCCAGAGGAGAGGAGGGCCCAGACTTGGTATGTTGTCACAATTTCTTTCTGAGTGAATTCCACGGCGGATAAACTGGCTCGGCCACAACTGTTCACAGCTGCATGTAGGATGTTGCAGGGGACACAATGGCCGCTGTGTGTGCAGGAGTACAAACAGTCCCCACACAGGCCCGGGCCAGAGGAACAATGGCCTTCAATACAATGCATTCATTTCCTGTAATAACACTGGGCTCCACGCGGCTCAGTAGGCCGGCTCCGCCTGACCTGAGGACATGCCACCAGATGACTCGGCTCCAGATGCTGTTCATGAAGAGTGAAGGCCGCACATAAAAAGGAGCAAGGTGGCAAGATTTTTTTTCCTGCAGAACCAGATATAATTAAAACTAACTCTCTCTCTCTCTCTCTCTCTCTCTCTCTGTATATATATATATATATATACACACACACACACACACACACACATATTTTTTTTTTTAGTACAAATCTCACTCTGACGCCCAGACTGGAGTGCCTCTGCACAGCCACTGCCGTCTCGCCTTCCTGGGCTCAGGTGATCCTTCTGCCTTACCTTTCCAAGTAGCTGGAAACATAGGTATGCACCATCATGTCAGGCTAATTTTTTTTATTTATTGTCGAGATGAGGTCTTACCAAATTCTCAGGCTGGTCTCGAATCCCTGGGCTCAGGCAATCCTCTCACCTCTTCCTCCCAAAGTACCGTGATTACAGGCGTGAGCCACCGCGCCTGGCAAAACTGTGTATTTTTTTATGCTCAGATAAAACAGTGTGGTAAAAATACTATAGAGGCGTTAGAAGCTATTTCAATTTTAAGTCTTTCTGACACTAACCGCTCGTGATTCACCATTACTGCTAAAAATACAGGCGTGCAGCATCCCCGGCTTCTCTGCTTCCCAGCAAGCTTACTGGCTCTAACATGAGCTTAACTCCTTTCCCTGCCTGAACCTCTCCTCATGTGGGTCAAACTCCCGCTGGGAATTGGCGTAAGAGAGTCTCTTGCCAAGCGCGGTGACTCACGCCTATAATTCCAGCACTTTGGGAGGCTGAGGTAGGAGGATTGCTTGAGCCCAGAAGTTCAAGACCAACCTAGGCAACATAATGAGACCCTGTCTTCACAGAAAAAAAAAAATTTTTTAATTAGTTGGGCATGGTGGCTCTCACCTGTGGTCCCAGCTACTCAGGAGACTCGGGTGGAAGGATCACCTGAGCTCAGAAGGTCCGAGGCTGCGGTGAGCCGTGATCATGCCACTGCACTCCAGTGTGGGCGACAGATTGGGACTCTAACGCAAAACAGAAACAAAAACAGGAAACTTCCCTAATACTCATAAAAATAGTGATGCGATGAAGTTAACATATCCTAAGTGCTTACTACATAACCAGCCTAGGTCCCATCGCTTGAAACCTCACAAGAACCCTGTGAGGTGGCTATGAGGTGGGCGCCTTTGTTAGTCTCGGGCAAGGAACTAGGCATAGCGAGATGGAGCAGCTTGTGTGAGCCCACAACTAGTGAGCCTTTTCCAGTATCCACCAGGGCCTCCCACGAGCCCACTCCGTGGGCACCGTTTCACCAGCACATGCAATGGCCTCACTCCATGGCTGCGGTGGAATGGCACTGACAGCTCTCCCACAAGCCAGGTTTCTCTTGAAGGACTTCCAGAGTAGGAAGTTCTTTGGGGAGATATAATTAGAAGATGGTAAAGAAGCTTCCGAGGACCTTTGAGGTCTGATGTCCTTTGGCATGCTAATTTTAGCAGCGAATGCAATTGGAGTGAAAGCCCTGTCCCTACCCCCGAAGGCAGCTCACCTCCAGGGCTGACACTTAACCAAACATATGAGGTTTTCCAGGGATCTCTATGCCCTAGGTACCTGCTGGTGAGACTGACTGGGGGTATCCCTGGGGAAAGATCATCTCCTGAGCTTCTACTATGACTCAGGAATACCCAAGATGTTAGGAGAGTCTTGAGGGATTCAACAGTGGCAGTGGGAAGAGAGAGGGCAGACTGAAGAAAACATCAAAATAGACACATGAAGCTGGACACGGTGGCTCACACATGTAATCCCACCACTTTAGGAGGCTGAGGCGGAAGGATGACTTGAGCCCAGGGTTCAAGACCAGTCGGGGCAACATAGTGAGACGTCATCTCTACAAAAAATAAAAAAATTAACCTGATGCATGTGCCTGGAGTCCCAACTATTTGGAGACTGAGACTGAAGGATTGCTTGAGTCTAGGAGGCTGAGGCTGAGGTGAGTCATGATCATGCCACTGCACTCTAGCTTGGGTGACAGAGTGAGACCCTGACTCAACACACACACACACAACACACACACACACACACACACACACACACACACAACTTTGCAACAGAAAGAACTTTCAGAGAGCATTCAGCCACCTCATCATTTTGTAACTGAGAAACTAGTGGACAGGGGTTGAAGTGTCCCAGTTCATACCACTCTGGGGATTAAAACCACGGTCTACTCTCTTCACCTGTATTCAAGAACAAATCCAGTTAGAACCACTTACTGCGTACTTCCTAAAAATTGAATTAATTCATGTCTGTGCTAATGGATGTCTTGACAAGGATGTGACAGGAAATAAATAGAAGATATGATTCCCACTGTCCCTAGGCTTGTGATTTTCCTGGGGACACACATGACATACAAATGCACGCCCTAGCCGGGCTCGGTGCCTCAGCCTGTAATCCCGCGCCTTTGGGAGGCTGAGGTGAGTGGATTGCCTGAGCCCACGGGTTCGAGACCTGCCTGGGCAGCGAGACCTCATCTCTACAATAAATCAAAAAATCAACCGGGCGTGGTAGCGCGCACCTGTAATTCTGGCTACTCGGAAGGCTGAGGCAGAAGGATCGCCGGAGCCCAGGAGGCAAGGCTGCGGTGGCCGGAAGCGGCCACTGCACTCCAGTCTGGGCGACCGAGTGAGACTCCAACTCAAAACAACAACAACAACAACAAAAACGAATGCACGCCCTGATGGACATAATCTCACTTTGTGAACCCAGCACACATGGTAGAACGGTGGAAACATGCCTTCAGGGGTCATCTGGTCAGTGCAGGGGTAACCCCAAAAGAGCTACATAAGAGAGGTGTGACTGGTAAAGAGAAAACAGAGGCTGGGCACAGTGGCTGATGCCTGTAATCCCAGCACTTTGAGAGGCAGAGGCAGAAGGATTGCTTTAGTGGGAGTTCAAGACCAGCCTGGTCAACCCAGTGAGACCTCACTTCTACAAATAATAAAAAAAATTAGCCGATGTGGTGACATGCACCTGTAGTCCCAGCTACTCAGGAGGCTGACGCAGGAGGATAATTCTAGTACAGGAGTTGGAGGCTGCAGTGAGCCAAGATCATGCCACTGTACTCCAGCTTAGGCGACAGAGTGAGACCTCGACTCAAAAAAAAAAAAAAAGAATGGCGATGGCAATGCAGCTTCTCCTATGCTTGACTCCAGAGCTATGATGAACAAACAAGACAGACTCTGCCTGCCCTGGTGTGTGTTCCTTCGGGTGCATTTTGTCATCGCAGCTCCAGCAGGACTAGCTCTCTATACGCCATTGAAAGGTAAGGTGGTCTAGCAATTCTCAGGAGCGACAATTACTCAATACATATTTCATGGGAGTTTCAGTAAGATCATCCATTCACTAGGCTCATTCTGCACTGTCATGGCGGGAGTCAGGACAGCATGGCGACTGCCTTTCAATGCCCTTCCTACTCCACTTCTGGGTATGCCCTCTCCATGTAGAAATGCCATGGCACTGTGTGATTATTGAGCCATCACCATAGATGCTGCTGATTACCTCTTGTAAGATCACATCAGGGCCAACCTGAGCTGGGACTCACCTGAGACTTCACAACCCAGGGCTCCCACCACAGACGGAACTTGATAACCCCTGTGAGAAAAGCTGGAGTTGCCCCTCTTTTGTTTGCCCGTTATCCTTCACATCAGTCAGTGGTTGGGCAGTTCCTCAAGCTCTAAACTAGAACTGACAGGAAGGATCTAAGGTATTTAGAAAGGAGGGTTGAACAAGGCAAATGTTGGAATTTTAGTAAGAAATTCATCTTGTCTTTGCTGAAGGACAGCTCTCCTATGGATAGGGGGCTCATGGCTGGGGAGAAAGGGCTCCTCTAGATAAAAATAGGCCAGATAGCCGGGCTCGGTGGCTCAGCCTGTAATCCTGCGCTTTGGGAGGCTGAGGTGAGTGAATTGCCTGAGCCCGTGGGTTCGAGACCCGGCTGGGCAACTTGGCGAGAACCCCCATCTCTACAATAAATCAAAAAATTAGCTGGACGTGGTAGCGTGCCTGTAGTTCCAGCTACTTGGTAGACTGAGGTGGAAGGATCGCCGGAGCCCAGCAGGTCGAGGCTGCGGTGGCCGGGAGCGGCCGCTGCACTCCAGGCTGGGCGACAGAGTGAGACTCCAACTCAAAAAAAAAAAAAAAAAAAAAAAAAATAGGCCAGATCAGCGAATCAATATGTTTTCAATAAATCAATTCAGTTAAATAAACATGTACTGGGTATTCAGTATGCTTCTGAACCATTTATAATATCTTTGAAGTACCTTGAAATTCTTCTTTTCCTAAAATGCATTTCTTACCATCAGACACCTGGAGTAGGTTTTGTTTGTTTGGGGTTTTTTGTTTGTTTTTTTAGTCAGAGTTTCACTTTGTCACCCAGGCTGGCATGCAGTCATACAATCACAGCCACTGCAGCCTTGACCTACTGGGCTTAAGGTGATCCTTCCACTTCAAACTTCCAAGTAGCTCTAACTACAGGCATGCGCCACCATGCCTGGCTAATTTTTAATTTTATTGCAGAGACAAGGTCTCACCAGGTTGCTCAAGATGGTCTCGAATCCTTAGGCTCATGCAGTTCTCTCGCCTCTGCTTCCCAAAGTGTTGGGATTGCAGGCATGAACCACCGTGCCTGGCTAATTTTTGGATTTATTGTAGAGATGAGGTCTAGCTATGTTGCCCAGGCTGGTCTCAAACTCCTGGGCTCAGGCAATCCTCTCACCTTGGACTCCCAAAGTGTTGGAATTATAGGTGTGAGCTGCTGCATCCGGCTGTGAAATTTAGAAATTGATGTCTTCGGAAACTGGTGTATGCTTTTAGTCCTTTTTTTCTTTATTGTTGTCTCTTTGTTTTTTATTAATCCTGTTTTCTGTCAGCATCAGTTTGGCTACACCATGGAAAGACAAAGAGTGGATTAGGGGACATGATGAGTGACCTGATGTATTACCAACAGCAAGAATTCAACCTGGAACGTTCAGGATACTGTCAGGTGGAGGTGTTGGAGCCCCCAAGCCTTCCAAACCTTGACCTCTTTTCTGCTCAATTCCCTCTTTTCTGTTCAATCTCTGTGGAAGTTTGCAGGTTCATAGTTTGGGGTTTGTGTTAATCTGGGAGCTCACAGTTCTGCAAACTTGCATTCTAGCCCCTGCATGAGAAATTCTGTATGGCGAGATTTTGATCCTAACAGGATTATGGCAAGAGTGGAGGACGAAGGGAAGAAGGAAGCTTCCTGGAGTCGTGGCTTCTCCTCTAAAGGGAGACAGTGTTGTGAGGACCACGGAAGGTACCTTGGCTTAGGGGAGCTGCAGACAGCAAGGAGAATGTAGGCCACCCAGCCTGGGACACCCTGCTCACAAATACTGTACCAAGAACTGGTCACATTGAGCACTAATTTAGGAAAGTTCGTCACTTCATTACCCAGGTTTTGAGTCAGAAGGCTCTGGGCAAGTGGGGACAGAGGGCATGTAGGAAGAGTCAGAGGAAGTCTGTGCTGGTCAGGAGGATGAATTCTTTTTGGCTTTGTCAAGTTATTTTAACTGTTTCAAGCCTCGGTTTACTCATTTGGAAAATGAGAAAAATACGGAGCAGGATCTGGAGACAGACAAGTTACAATTTTCATCACTTTCTTGCAGTTTGACATGGAGAAACTACTTCTAACCTCCCTCAGCCTCAGTTTCATTTTGTGTAAAATGGGGATGAATGATTATTATCCGTCTCAAAGAGGTACAAGAACTAAATATAACACATATTAAGTGTTTAAGACAGTGTCTAGTGCTTAATGTCAGCAGTATGTATTACAGGAGGGGTTTGAGGGTTAGAGAAACTGATGCGAAGCACTTTGTACTCTGCCTCACACACAGGCCGATGAGCACTTAATAACACGCAGCTTGGAGCGACTCAGTTCATATAGATTTTTTTTTTTTTTTTTGAGTTGAAGTCTCACTCTGTCACCCAGACTGGAGTGCAGTGGCCGCTCCCGGCCACCACAGCCTCGACCTGCTGGGCTCCAGCGATCCTTCCGCCTCAGCCTTCCAAGTAGCTGGAATTACAGGCATGTGCTACCACGCCCGGCTGATTTTTTTATTTATTGTAGAGATGAGGTCTCGCTGCCCAGGCGGGTCTCGAACCCACAGGCTCAGGCAATCCACTCACCTCAGCCTCCCAAGGGCGCGGGATTCCAGGCTGAGCCACCGAGAAGTTGGAGTCTCACTTTGTCTCCCAGGTTGGAGTGCAGTGGCATGCTCATGCCCACCACAGCCTCGGCCTGCTGGGCTCAGGTGATCATTCCACCTCAGCCTTCCAAGTAGCTGGAACTACAAGTGCAGGCTACCACTCCCAGCCAATCTTTTTATTTATTGTAGAGACGAGGTCTCTCCAAGTCGCCCAGGTTGGTCTTGAATCCCTGAGCTCAGGCAAGCCTCTCGCCTCAGCCTCCCAAAGTGCTGGGATTACAGGCTGGAGGCGCCACGTCCAGCCCCAGTTCGTATTTGTTGAACAAATGCTCGAATGAGGAATGTCTTATCTTTGACTCTTTGATACCTAGGTGTATTATTATAGTTTTCTATTGCTGCCACAGCAGATTACCACATGCTTAGGGACTTAAATCAACACAAATTTATTGTCTTACAGTCTTAGAAGTCAGAAATCCACAACAGATTTCATGAGGCTAAAATCATGGTGTCAGTAGAGCTGCATGCCTTTGAGACACATCATGGGAGTCTGTCTCCTGGCATTTTCCAGTTTCTAGAAATCTCTGGCATTTCTTGGCTCATGTCCCCTTTCTCCATCTTCACAGCCAGTGGTGGAGCATCTTCCTGTTTCTCTGTGCATGATTCTGACCCTACTTCCATCAACCCTTCTCCCTTTGAGTCTGACTCCTCCCTCTCATGTAAGGACCCTGTGAGTACTCTGGACCCCCCTGGATATAATCTCCCCATCTCAAGATCCTTCACTTAGTCGCATCTACAGTCTTTCTTGCCAGATAAGGCAACGTATTCACAGATTCCAAGGATGAGTGTGTAAACATCTCTGGAGGACTTTTATTTTATCAACCGCAGAAGGAATGAACAGTATGCCACCACGAGCAGTTCCTTCCAGAGCCTCTGTTCACCATGTGACCTTACCCATTGAACAACTCTGCCCTGGACTTTGCCTCAGTTCCAAGGACCATTTGACTTTCCAATGGATCTTTCCAAATAGCAGTTTAACAACCTTACCTTAACAAAGGTAAGCATCTCAGGCTTTTCTTTTTTTTAGAGATAGGGTTTTGCTCTGTTGCCCACACTAGAGTACAGTGATGTGAGCATAGCTCTCTGTAGCCTTGATCTCCTGGGCTCAAGTGATCCTTTCTCCCCAGCCTCTCAAGTGGTTGGGACTACAGGTGCACACCACCATACCTGGCTAATTTTTAATTTTTTTGGTAGAGACAGGGTCTCACTATGTTGCTCAGGCTAGTCTTAAACTCCTGGCCTCAAGCAATCCTCCTACCTTGGCCTCCCAAAGTGCTGGGATTACAGCATGAGTCACTATGCTCGACCTTTAGGCTATTTCTTTTCTTTTCTTTTCTTTTTTGAGTTGGAGTCTCACTCTGTCGCCCAGACTGGAGTGCAGTAGCACACTTCCGGTCACCGCAGCCTTGACCTGCTGGGCTCCGGCGATCCCTCTGCCTCAGCCTTCCAAGTAGCCGGAACTACAGGCGTGCACTACCACATCTGGCTAATTTTTGATTTATTGTAGAGATGAGGTCTCGCCAATTTGCCTAGGCGGGTCTCGAACCTGCAGGCTCAGGCAATCTACTTGCCTCGACCTCCCAAAGTGCTGGGATTACAGACTGAGACACTGAGCCCAGTCTAGGCTATTTCTTGATCTTTACTTCTTTGTCCTAAATTAATTATAAACATATAGATGTTTGCTATTGACAATAGGTTTACCTTTTTTTTTTTAACTAATTACTCATTATAGCCACACTGTGAGGAGGACTATTTTTTTTCTCCTACGTTTCTATATGAGTAGAGCAAGGCCTAGAAAAGACCCACTGGTACAGCATTTGGGAGCAAATGCACTCCACCTAGGCTGGAGTGCAGTGGCACGCTCATGGTTCACCACAGTCTCGATTTCCTGGGCTCAGACTATTCTTCACCTAGCCTTCCAAGTACCTGGGAGTATAGGTGCATGCCACCACACCCAGCTGATTTTAAAAATCTTTTTGTAGACGTTGGTCTCAAACTCCTATCCTCAAGCAATCCTTCTGCCTCGGCCTCCCAAAGTGCTGGGATTCCAGGCGTGAGCCACTGTGCCCAACCTAGAATTACCTGAGTTCTGAATGTTGGCTTCTGTATCTCACTTCTTTGCCTCTCACTGGAAAAGATGAGCAGAACTTGGAAGGTCTTAATGTGAACGTTACAGCATGGAGTTATGATGAGATTAAAATTCTCTTTGAGCCCTATGAGTCCACTTTCCTTTTTGGTGCCTGACTTGGAGGATGCTGTAAGGAAGAATGTTCATGAACTTGTGGCAATAAACTAGCAGGGCACAGCACCTCATCTGCGGTTTCCTCCCTCAGTGTGGAAATGATCTACCAAGTCATCCTGGATTCCTGATTAAAAACTGGAACTTCTTAACACAGTTTTAATTGTAATCAGTTCAAAAAATGGGTGCCAAAAGAATTTGTACTTTTTAAAAAAAGCCATCTGTTCAAATTAGAGTAACTCCACAACCATTTAAACCATCATTTTGATAAGGGTAACTTCAAAACCAAGATTTTTGTGCCCTTACAACAAAATCAAGGTTTAGGCAAATATTACCTGGTCACAGAAATATTTAGTCATTATTTAAAATGTGGGATTAAAGGACTGAGATGAAGATGGTTTTCAGAGATAAATGATGAAAAATGTCAGCATTAATAATTTACATAGGACTATATATTTGCTTACTGTATATGATTGTGCTGATTAATACTGCTGAGGCCTATAATTCCAGCGCTTTGGGAGGCTGAGGCAGGAGGATTGCTTGAGGTCAGGAGTTCAAGACCAACCTGATCAACATAGTGATACTCTTGTCTCTACAAAAAAAAAATTAAGTGGTGAGAACTTTATATATATTATCTCATTTATTTCACGTAACAATACAATGCAATAGATATTGTCTCCTTTTAGTTGAAGTTCAGAGAGGCTAAGCCACTTGTCCATGGTTGAATGTTAGTCAATTGGAAACCTAGGTTCAAACACAGGCCTGCCTATTTCCAAAGCCTGTGCCCCGAACCCCTGTCCCTATTCCAGTATTATACTCTGCGAGATGGAAGAAATGGCTTCACTCGGCTCCCTCATCTTAAGAATGAGTTCCGGCCAGGCTCAGTAGCTCAGCCTGTAATCCCAGCACTTTGGGAGGCTGAGGCGAGTGGATTGCCTGAGCCCATGGGTTCGAGACCAGCCAGGGCAACTTGGTGAGACCTTGTCTCTACAATTAAAAAAAAGTTAATTAAAAAAAAATGAGTTCCAGAGAAGTAGAACAATGTGTTGATAGTATAGACAGTAAGAGCTGTTGGATGAAACTGCAGAGTGACTTCTAGTTAATTAACTACCATTTCTTTCCTGAGGAATATGAAGGAAAGTTCTTTTTCTTTTGTTAACTTTTATGCTGTAGGAAGTAAATGTCCAGTTAGAGTCACTCTGAGGTTGCCAGGGTGGGGAAGAAAATGCCTTTGTTTAAGATAGGCTGGAGGGTGGCAGATGGGATGTCACCTTGGAGCTGAAAGGGTGACCTGCTCACATTAGTCACAACTGTCACGCTTGGGCATGAGCAGTGCTGGATCCTGGAGACGGAGCACAAAGCCAGGAGCAGGCTGAGAATGCCAGGGGTCTATGGCTGTCAGGGAAGCTCAGCTCCAGAACCTTTCCTCAGATGAGGAGACGGGAGTCCGTGGGCCACAACAAACCAGACAGATACCAGCTGACCAGTCAGGACTCCCTCAGCCCCTGAGGCACCAGCAGGCCCTGGCTGGAGGCCTTGTGAGCTACTGCTGATCTGACAGTAACCTGTCTTGGGGCCTGTACATGGGAGCCCTGGACCAGAGCTGGGTCACAGGGGTGAGTGCTCAAGGCCAGGGTCAATCCCTTGTGAGCTAGCTTGTACCAGTGTCCCCATGGGTACCTTGGGAAATAACATGCTTGAAAGATTGCTGGTTTGTTTATTTTTGTAAATGAGGCAAGAATCGGTGTAATTTTTAAAAACATGCCTCATTATGTATTTAGTATTGAGCTAGTGGTCATGATCATTGTTTAATTTAAATACAGAGTCATTCTTGAGATTCTTATGTAGGATTTTAAAGGGCCATACTAAATAAACCTGCTCTGTATCATAAAGGACCCTTCTACTATATATTATATAATAAATAGCTGTCATATGAATGAATGAAACTGAATTGACACAAAGAGAAGGTCTGTACAGTGGTCCTGCCTTATCCTCAGGAGATATGTTCCAAGCCCCCAATGGATTCCTGAAACCATGTATAGTACCAAGCTCTAGATACCCACTGTGATTTTTTTCCCTGTACATACATACCTGTGATAAGTTTGATTTATTAGGCACCAGCAGGCCCTGGCTGGAAGCCTTGTGAGCTACTCCTGATCTGAGAGTAACCTGTCTTGGGGCCTGTACATGGGAGCCCTGGACCAGAGCTGGGTCACAAGGGTGTGTGCTCAAGGCCAGGGTCAATTCCTTGTGAGCTAGCTTGTACCAGTGTCCCCATGGGTACCTTGGGAAATAGCATGCTTGAAAGATTGCAACAATAATAAAACAGAACAATTATAGTAATATGTCAGCATCAGTACTCTTGCACTTTGGGGCCATTACTGAGTACAGTAAGGGTGATTTGAACAAAAGCACTGTGATACCGACAGTGATCTGACAACTGAAATGGCTAAGTGACTAAGGGGCAGGTAGCATCTTCAGCAAGGGAAATACTAGACGAAGGGATGACTCTCATCCCCAGTAGGATGGAGCAGGACGGTGCAAGATTTCATCACACTCCTCAGAACGGCATATAATTTAAAACTTATGAAATGTTTATTTCCGGAATTTTCTATTTCATATTTTCACACTGACATTGACTCCGGGTAATGAAACCAAAGAAGGCGAAACCACGGATATGGGAAAACTACACAGACCCAAAGAAACTGGGAGCTCACACATCAAGAAATACTTTTTATATTTGGGGAGTGGATAAACTGTCCCCTTCCTTACGAAGCTGAAACTTAGACTTAGGAAACAGATCCTGAGGGTCGCAAGCAGAGTGAGGGTAGATCTTGGTGAAGGTCGCTTTCAGCCTTCCTAACTCTTACCTTCTCACAGACTCCAGTGCAGAAAGGGGTTTACTCAGCTGCCTGCAGTCTGTGTGTACCCCAAGCAGGTTAGGAAATGAGCTAAATGCCAGGTTTTTTTTTTTTTTTTGAGTTGGAGCCTCACTACATTGCCCAGGCTGGAGTGCAGTAGCGCGCTCACTGCCACCCCATGGCCACCCCAGCGTCGACCTGCTGGGCTCCGGCGATCCTTCCATCTCAGTCTTCCAAGTAGCCAGGCAAGAGGTCGACACCCGGCTAATTTTGTTGTTGTTGTTATAGAGACAGAGTCTCACCATATTGTCCAGGCTGGTCTCGAACCCACAGGCTCAGGCAATCCTCTTGCCTCAGCCTCCCCAAGTGCTGGGATTATAGGCGTGAGCCACAGAGCCTGGCCAATGCCAGGTTCTTAAATGCTGCGTGTGGGGAGCATCTGAAATAGAGCACCAGTCACTCTGAGGCTGCTATGAACACCCGCACAGCAGAAACAGGCCACAGTGCATTGGCTGAGCAAGGAAGTTAGGAGAATACTTGAAGACACTCTGCTATTTGTACCACAAACCCATTCCCTTCTTTCCAAGTCCTTTTCTTTTTTCTCTAAAAATGAGCCTCCCAACCCATTTGATGAGAATGAACAGTTCTGTAGGTGAGTGTGGTTATGAGTTAACTGCAATTTTCAATACGTCTTAAATAAACAGAGTGCTTAATTCCTTCTAAATTTCAGTTCTAAAAATCCTCTTGCCTGAAATCTGGGAACTTCTAAAACCCAATTAAGCTCCTTTCCCCCCTTTAAAAAAAAATCAGCTTTCTCAGGTTGAAGCAATTAGGCTTTAACATGATAAATTATTTAATATCTCTGAAGCTTAATAAAGAATAAATAAGCACATATGTTATTTTTAGGACTCTGAGACAACAGATATTCATCCCTTTCTTCTACCACAATAGGAAATTTTAAAGCAAAATAGATTTGGGGAATTAAAAGCCTCTCTGAACTAAGAATAATTTCTTATTTATTTATTTATTTACTTATAATGTAATTAAAAAAAACGCAGGACACAAAATGAATCATCTTAACCATATTTAAGTGCACAGTTCAATGGTGTTAAGTATTTTGCATTATAGTGCAATAGATTTCTAGAACTTTTTCTTCTTATAAAACCAAAATTCTATGTCCATTGAACAACTCCCCATTTCTCCCTCACCACCAACCTCTGGCAATGACCGTTCTATTTTCTGTTTCTATGAGTTTGCCTATTTGTGATACCTCATATAAGTGGAATCATATACTTCTTGCTTTTTGTGATTAGCTTATTTCACTTTGCATGATATCCTCAAGGTTCCTGCATGTTGTAGCATATGACAGGAATTTTTTTTCCTTTTTAAGTCTGAATAATATTCCATTGTATGTTTATACTACATTTTACTCTTTCATTCATCCATGGATGGAAAATTGGGTTGATTCCACCTCCTGGCTATGAGCTCTGCTGCTATGAACATAGATGTTCAAGGAAATAGCAGTTTCTTAAACTGAGGTAGTACTGTGTTGCCCAGAGAAGGAGAGTATTTAAGGTCTCAGTGAGAAGTGGTAATGGGAGTGGGGAGACACTGGTGACCATTTGAAAAATCACCAGCTTTTGAAACTGTGCCAAGATCTCAAAGAATTTTGCTGGAAACACCTTAAGTGTATATGGCTTCTCTTCAAAAGAAATCATTTTAAACCAAACTACTTTCTTCTTGGATTTAATGACAGGATTTCGTCTTTAATAAAATATTCTGGAATAAATGTTGAAAGAGGAAGTAGAAATTTTACATTTAGTAAGACCCCAAAAACCAGCTAATATTCAAGTAAGTCGTCCATTTATTGGGAAGTTAGAATAGTTTTATGCAAATATAAGTATAAATAACATTTGTTGGACACTGTATTTAAAATAATTATTAATTGATTAGCTAATTGATAATCATCCTATATTGGATGTCAACATATTTTTTCTAAAATTCATTGGATGCTTTTAGGTATCTGGAACCAATTATCATCTCATTATCTGCCAGTTTGATTGCAACGTTTTATTTATTTATTTATTCATTTATTTATTTATTTATTTATTTAAGTTGGGGTATCAATCTGTGACCTAGATCATGGCTCACCACAGTCTCAACCTCCCATTACTACGTGTTTTTTAACAGCAAAATGGAAATATAAACACATGGAAAGTAAGTGACTCGAACTTTTTCTTTTTCTGTCCGACAAAACAACAGTAGAATATTCTGAAGACTTTCTATGTGTACGTAATTTCTTTGCAGACAGCAGGCCTATTTTCCCAATTTTCATTCTAAAGGCAAGTAAAAGACTAGACTAAAGCAAAAACATTAAAAAGATACAGGAATATGTTTCAAGAACCTTTAGTAGTATGAATATTATGCATAGTTTGTTTTTGTCCGAAGACCTATGAGTCAGAAGAAAACATCTGGGCAGAAAAAAAAGTGTTATCTAGTAATACATTTTGCAATATTTGATCCTTATCTACTTTGTAGTGGTCATCAAAAAGACTACAAGAATTTCATAATATAAATTCTCCTAAAAGAAATCTCATTCTGCATGTGAAGTGCGTAAGGCCGATATTTTCCTTCTTCTAATTTGTTCACAATTATTTCTAGTTGTCTTTTTCCAAGGTTGGACAAACTCAGAACAAATTAGTAGAAGAGATCTAGGAGCCAATCATTATAAAAGTTTATGGTGCAATATTAAAGCAAATTCCTGTACATGTTTATCTCTAGGAAAAAAAGTAAAATACCAATGTTAGGCTACATGAAGAGAACAACAGCGAGAAAAATGGAAGCTTGCCAATTGCAGAAACATGTTGTCCAGAAAAATTACTGATTGTAAAGAACATCCTCTCTCCTTATATAAGCTACCAGATGTTGTTGAACTGAACTGAAAAAAGAAAAGCTTATGAGTCATCGGGTGCAACCACAGTTGAGCAAAGTTTAGCAGTTCTTTTAATTGAAACTCGTTGTGGTATGTGTAATAAACAATGTTACAACACGAGAAATTGTAGGTTCTGTACCAATCAGAATTTATTAAAAATACTATTTAAGCCATAAATCTGAATGACATTGAAAATAGATGATTTTAACTGAACAGTGGTTTACATATACACAATGTGTGCTAAAAACCAAAACTACATTAGGACCAATACATCTAAAAATGTCTTGGGAGATATTTAACTTTTGATTATCCTGAGGATAACTATGTTTATCAAGTGTGTGTGAACATGGAGAAGTTCATCAGTATGTATATTTTAAACACTAGAGAAAAATGTCTTTGACCCTTGCCTGTTTAGAAATATCTTAGTACCTTAATTTTTAAATTTATTTTTATTTTTTTTGAGTTGGAGTCTCACTCTGTCACCCAGACTGGAGGGCAGTGGCCGCTCCCGGCCACCGCAGCCTCGACCTGCTGGGCTCCTGCGATCCTTCCTCCTCAGCCTTCCAAGTAGCCAGAATTACAGGCATGGAGATGAGGTCTCGCTGCCCAGGCGGGTCTCAAACCCGCGGGCTCAGGCAATCCACTCAACCTCAGCCTCCCAAAGGTGCGGGATTACAGGCTGAGCCACCGAGCCCGACTGTTTTAGTAGCTTAAAACATCTGAAAGGACTTTGGGAGTTCTAGCCCCGCACTTCTATGACCAACCACCTCCCAACCTCCCCTCTGCAGCCCAAGGTGCATTTCAGAGAGAGATCTCTTATTTTTAAGGTGCTGAAGTTTGAAATTATTGTGTCTGACCAGACAGAGAATTGAGCACAATGTTCTCCTTATGTCTGAATGAATCCAGGTCATGTCTTGTCTTTCTTTCCTGTGAAGATTGGGAATGCATGGACTTGATTCTCAAGAGTAGGGGTTCAGCCTGTCATCCCCCAACACTACAATTAAACCCTAACTCTTCCCAATCTCTACTCCAGTCCTAGATTTCTCTGTAAGTTCCTTTATTCTTTCTTTGAAGACCTAATTTCACTTTTTTGCTCTTTCCTTATTCTCTATGTTATTTTGTAAAACTGGTTATTCCCAGAACAAGTGCTGGCCTTCTGGAAAGTCAAATTAGTTCTTAGGTCAAAAGGCCAAAGTTGTTTCGTTAGCCCCACTTCATTCAACCAACCCACATTTATCAAATGCCTGTTGTGTACCCATTGTGGTGCTGGGCACGAGGGACAAAGAGGTGATGACACAGTCCTGCTCTTTCTATTATTTATGCAGATGTTTCCAAGTTGAATGTTCATACCCCTGGGTGGAATACACATGGGTCATGAGAGTGGGCAGAAATTATTAAGACTTCTATTTGTGTCTCTTGTTTTAAACCTAAGAAACTACACTGGGTGCGGTGGCTCACGCCCGTAATCCCAGTACTTTGGGAGACCAATGTGAGAGGACTGCCTGAGCCTAGGGTTTCGAGACCAACCTGGACAACCTGGCAAGACCTCGTCTCTGTAATAAATCAAAAAATTAGCTGAGCGTGGTGGTACACGCCTGTCGTTCCAGCTACCTGGAAGGGTGAGGCAGAAGGATTACATGAGTCCAGCAGATCGAGGCTGTGGTACCCTGAGCGTACCACTGCATTCCAGCTTGGGTGATACGGTAAGATTCTAAATTAAAAAAAAGAAACTAAACCTTATTAGCATTTAACATGTGAACAGCAGTGGTGCCCTCACTTGGCCCGTCTATCAGGGACAGTTTTTAAAACAGTGTGGCGGGAGAAAAGAAATCCTATAGCATTGAAGGAGTGACAATCCAAAGTGCATGTTACATGTATTTCTGATTAAATTGATCTGAGATTGCATAATTTAGTTTTCTTTTCCCTAACAGCTTTATTGAGGCATAATTGGTATGCAATAAGTTGCCTATGTTTAAAGCAAGCAACTTGTTAAGTTATAACATATGGATATGCCCATGAAACCATCATTGAACTCAAGATAATTCAACTGACAAAAGTCACCTGGTGACCCTAAATCAGCCATTCCTCCTGCCCCTTCCTGACCTTGCTCTCCCGTCTCCTGTCCCCAGCAACTACTGGTCCACTTTCTGTCACTATACATTAGTTTGCATTTCCTAGAGTTTTACATAAATGGAATCACACGGTATATTCTTTTTTTAATCTGCTTATTTCACTCAGCATAATTATTTTGAGATTCATCTATGTTTGTTATGTATCAATAGTTCATTCTGTGTCAGAATTTCTATTGTATTGAATAAATAAAGAGATCCTCATTCATTTATCTATACACATATTGATGGATATTTGAAATGTTTCCAGCTTTGGCTATTACAAATAAAGCTGTTATAAACATTCATGTGCAGGTCTTTTTCTAGATATAAACTTCTATTTCTCTTGAGTAAATACCTGGGAGTGGAATGCCTGGATCACATGGTAAGTGTATATTTAACTTTGTAGAACAATGACCAAACTGGTTGTATCATTTTAGATTCCCGTCAGCAGAGTATGGGAATTCCAATTCTTCCAAATCCTTGGCAATACTTGGTATGGTCAGTCTTTTTAATTTTAGCTATGCTGATAGGTCTGTAGTGTTATCTCATTTTGGTTTTAATTTGCATTTCTCTTATGACTAATGAGGTTGAGTGTCTTTTCATGCACGTATTTGCCATATGTATGTCTTCCTTGGTGAAGTAACTGTTAAACTACTTGGTCCATTTTTTTTTTTTTTTTTTTGAGTTGGAGTCTCACTCTGTTGCCCAGACTGGAGTGCAGTGGCTGCTCCCGGCCACGGCAGCTTCGCCTGCTATACTCCAGAATCCTTCCGCCTCAGCCTTCCGAGTAGCCGGAATTACAGGCGCGCGCTACCATGCCCAGCTGATTTTTTTGATTTATTGTAGAGATGAGGTCTCACTGCCCAGGCGGGTCTCGAACCCGCGGGCTCAGGCAATCCACTCACCTCAGCCTCCCAAAGGTGCGGGATTACAGGCTGAGCCACCGAGCCCGGCTACTTGGTCCATTTTTTAAATTGGGTAGTTTATTTTCTTATTATTGAGTCTTGAGAATTCTTTTTTTTTTTCTTTTTCTACTTTTTTTTCTTGAGGCAGAGTCTCACTCTGTCTCCCAGGCTGGAGTACAACAGTGGTACAATCCAGTCTTACTGAAGCCTTGACCCCCTGGGCTTAAGCAATACCCACCTCAGCCTTCTGAGAAACTGGGATTCTAGGCATGAACCACCATGCCCAGCTAATTTTTCCTTTTTTTTTGAGTAAGAGTCTCACTGTCACCCAGGCTGGAGTGCAGTGGCACACTCATGACCACCGCAGCCTCAATCTGCTGTCTCAGGTGATGCTTTCGCCTCAGGCTTCCAAAGTTTTTCATTTTTCATAGAGACTAGGTCTCACCATGTTACCCAGGCTGATCTCAAACTTCTGAACTCAAGCAATCCTCCCACCTTGGCCTCCGAAAGTGCTGAGATTACAGGGGTGAGCCACCATGCCTGGTCTATTATCCTTTTTATGTATTGTTGAATTCATGATGTTTTGTTCAGAAGTTTTACATCTATGTTCATGAGGAATACTGGTCTGTAATTTCTTTTTCTTGTAATATTTTTGTCAGGTTTTGGTACCAAGATAATGTTGGTCTCATAAAATGAGTTGAAAACTATTCTCTCCTCCTTAATTTTCTGAGTTTATGTACAATTGGCATTACTTCATCCTTAAGAGTTTTGTAGAATTCACCAGGAAAATCCTCTGGACATGAAGTTTTCTTTGCAGGAAGGTTTTAAACTACAGATTTAATTTCTCTAATTGGCTATAGAATGAGTCAGATTATTTTCTCTTGATGGAGTATGAGTGTTTCAGGAAATAGTTATTTCATCTAAGTCACAAAATTTATAGACACATAATACCATTAATAATTTTTTTTTTTTTTTGAGTTGGAGTCTCACTCTGTCGCCCAGACTGGAGTGCAGTGGCCGCTCCCGGCCACTGCAGCCTCGACCTGCTGGGCTCCAGGGATCCTTCCACCTCGGCCTTCCAAGTAGCTGGAACTACAGGCATGCGCTACCACATCCAGCTGATTTTTGATTTATTGTAGAGATGAGGTCTCGCCAAATTGCCTAGGCGGGTCTCGAACCCGCGGGCTCAGGCAATCCACTTACCTCAGCCTCCCAAAGGTGCGGGATTACAGGCTGAGCCACCGAGCCCGGCTACCATTAGTAATTTAAAAAAATATTCTTTAATATCTGTAGAATCTGTAGTAATGTCACTTCTCATTCCTGATGTTAGTAATTTGGGTATTTGCTCTCCTTTTTTCTAATCAGTGTGGCTATATTTTATTTGCTTTATTAATCTTCTCAATGAACCAGTTTTTATATTCATTAGTTTTCTCTATTGTTTTCTGTATCACTGATTTCCTCTCTGATATTTAATTCCTTTCTTCTACATTCTTTGTTATTAATTTTCTCTTATTTTCCTAGTTTCTTAAGGTAAAAGCTGAAATTATTTATTTAAAACTTTCTTCTTTTCTAGTTTGGTTTTTTTTTTTTTTTTTTTGAGTTGGAGTCTCACTCTGCCACCCAGGCTGGAGAGCAGTGGCACTCTCATGGCCACGGCAGCCTCCACCTGCTGGGCTCCGGCGATCCTTCCTCTTCAGCCTTCCAAGTAGCTGGAACTACAGGCATGTGCCACCACACCTGGCAAACTTTTTGATTTATTATAGAGATGAGGTCTCGCCAAATTGCCCAGGCTGGTCTTGAACCCATGGGCTCAGGCAATCCTCTTGCTTCAGCCTCCCAAAGTGCTGAGACCATAGGCATGAACCACCATGCCTGGCCTCTTCTTTTTTAATTAGGCGTCTAGTGTTGTAAAATTTCTTTTTTTTTTTTTTGAGTTAGAGTCTCACTCGGTCACCCACACTGGAGTACAGTGGCCGCTCCCGGCCACCGCAGCCTCGACCTGCTGGGCTCCGGTGATCCTTCCGCCTCAGCCTTCCGAGTAGCTGGAACTACAGGCGCGCGCTAAAATGCTCAGCTAATTTTTGATTTATTGTAGAGATGAGGTCTCGCCAAGTTGCCCAGGTGAGTCTCGAAACCACGGGCTCAGACAATCCACTCCCTCGGCTTCCCAAAGCGCTGGGATTACAGGCTGAGCCATCAAGCCCAGCCGTAAAATTTCTTTAAGTATTGCTTTAGTTGCACCTCGCAAATTTTGATATATTGTATTTTCATTTTCGTTCTATTCAAAACACTTTATTTCCCTTTAGATCCCTTATTTGACCTTTATAGTTTATTCAGAACTCTGTTACTTAGTTTCTAAATATTTTGTGATTTTCCAGAAATAGATCTTCTTGTCATTAATTTCTAATTTTATTTTCTTGTGTTCAGAGAACATATTTTGTATAACTTAAATTTTTAAAACAATTTAGAGACTTGTTTTATGTCATAGAATATGGTATATCTTGATAAATGTTCTACATGCCCTTGAAAACAATGTGTATTCTGCTCTTGTTGAATAGCATGTGCTATAAATAATCAGGTTAAGTTGATCTGTTGTATTATTCAAGTATACCATATCTTTGCTGATTTTATCCGTACTTCTCCTATCAGTTACTGAGAGAAGGATATTAAAACCACTAACTATAGTTGTAAATTTGTCTATTTCTCTCAGCTTTTGTCTCATGTATTTTGAAGTTCTGTTATTATGCATAGAAACATTTAGAATTGCTATGGTCACTTATCAATTGACTGCTTTATCATCATAAAATGTCTCTCTGGTAATATGCTTTGCCCTGATGTCTGATATTAATGTAATTATTTTAGCTTGATATTGATTATTATTTGTGGCGTGTCTTTTTTCATGCTTTTGTCTCTTTTTTTTGAGTTGGAGTCTCACTCTGTCACCCCGACTGGAGTGCAGTGGCACGCTCCCGGCCACCGTAGCCTCCACCTGCTAGGCTCTGGTGATCCTTCTGCCTCAGCCTTCCAAGTAGCTGGAACTACAGGTGTACGCTAATTTTTTTGATTTATTGTAGAGATGAGGTCTTGCCAAGTTGCCCAGGTGGGTCTCGAACCCACGGGCTCAGGCAATCCACTCACCTCAGCCTCCCAAAGGCGCAGGATTACAGGCTGAGCCACCGAGCCTGGCTTTTATCTTTTTTTTTTTAAGTAGGAGTCTCACTCTGTTGCCCAGGCTGGAGTGCAGTGACATGCTCACAGCCACCACAGCCTTGACCTGCCAGGGCTCAGGTAATTCTTCTGCCTCAGCCTTCCAAGTGGCTGGAACTACAGGCGTGAGTCACCACGTCTGGCTAATTTTTTATTTGTTGTAGAGACAAGTCTCACCATGATGCCCAGGCTGGTCTCAAACCCGTGGGCTCAGGCAATCCTATGGCCTTTGCTTCCCAAAGTGCTGGGATTACAGGCGTGAGCCACCACACCTGGCTTACATACTTTTATCTTTAACTTATCTGTGTCTTTAAGGTTTGTTTCTGACAGACAGTGTATAGTTGGGTCTTGGATATTTTTATCCAATCTGATAATATTTATTTATTTAAGTTGGAGTCTCACTCTATGTTCCAGGCTGGAATATAGTTACTCAATCATGGCTACTATAGTCTCAACTTTCCAGGCTCAGGTCATCCTTCTGCCTTCGTCTTCTAAGTAGCAGGAACTGCAGGCATGTGTCACCACACCCAGCTAATTTTTTGACATATTGTAGAGGTGCAGTCTCAGCTAGTTGCCCAGGCTGGTCTCAAAGCCTTGGACTCAGGCAATCCTCTCAGCCTTGGCCTCCCAAAGTGCTGTGATTATAAGCATGAGCCACCATGCCTGGCTCTATGCCTTTTAATAGAGTGTTTTGACCAGGGAGTGGTAAACTACAGATCTCAGACCAAAGGTCTGTTTTTGTAAGTAAAGTTTTATTAAAACAGTCAGAATTTTTACATTTTGTCTATGGCTGTTTTTGCATTTAATGGCAGAGGTGGGTCATTACTTCTGAGTCCAAATAACCAGCAAGCATGAAATATTCACTGTGTGATCTTTTACAGAAAAATTGGCCTACCCCTGGTTTAGATCATTTCCACTGAGTGTGGTAATTGGTATGGCTAGTTTTTTTTTTTTTTTGAGTTGGAGTCTCACTCTGTCGCCCATAAAGGAGTGCAGTGGCCGCTCCCGGCCACCGCAGCCTTGACCTGCTGGGCTCTGGCGATGCTTCCGCCTCAGCCTTCCGAGTAGCCTGAACTACAGGCGCGCGCTACCACACTCGGCTGATTTTTGATTTATTGTAGAGATTTGGGCTCACCAAGTTGCCCAGGTGGGTCTCAAACCCGCGGGCTCAGGCAATTCACTCACCTCAGCCTCCCAAGGCACGGGATTACAGGCTGAGCCACTGAGCCCGGCTAGTATGGCTAGTTTTAAATAAGGCTATCATCTTATTTCTTTTTTTAATTTCTCACCTTTTTTTTCCTTTGAGTTGGGGTCACACTCTTGCCACCAGGCTGGAGTATAGTGACACGATCATAGCTCACTGCAGCCTCAACTTTCCAGGCTCTGATGATCTTTCTGCCTCAGCCTCCTGAGTAGCTGGGACTATAGGCCCGTGCCAACACACCTGGCTTATTTTTTAGTTTTTGTGGAGACGAGGTGTCATTATGTGGCCTAAACTTGTCTTGCTTGGGTTCAATCCTCTCGCCTTGGTCTCCCAAAGTGCTGGGATTACAGGCATGAGCCACCATGCCTGGACTGATTTTTTCTTTGCTCTTTTTGTTCTTTCTTTTCTGTTTTCTTTGGTATTAAGTGTGTGTGTGTCTGTGTGTGTGTGTGTGTGTGTGAGAGAGAGAGAGAGAGAGAGAGAGAGAGAGAGAGAGAGAGAGAGAGAGAGAGAGGGATTCCTTGCTATCTCCTCTGTTGGCTAATTAGCTATAACTCCTAGTTTTGTTATTTTCTTGGTTACTTAAAGACATACTGTATACATTTTTAACATATCACAGGGTACCCTCAAGTGATAGCATACATCCTGATCTATAATATAAGGATCTTAAACTACCACGCTTTCATTTTTGCCTTTCTGTCTTTATGCTACTTTGTCATACATTTTACTTATTCATATATTCTTTTTTTTTTTTTTTTTGAGTTGGAGTCTCACTCTGTCGCCCAGACTGGAGTGCAGTGGCCGCTCCCGGCCACCGCAGCCTCGACCTGCTGGGCTCCGGCGATCCTTCCGCCTCAGCCTTCCAAGTAGCTGGACCTACAGGCACGCGGTACCACGCCCGGCTAATTTTTTGGTTTGTTGTAGAGATGAGGTCTCGCTGCCCAGGCGGGTCTCGAACCCGCAGGCTCAGGCAATCCACTCACCTCAGCCTCCCAAAGGCGCGGGATTACAGGCTGAGCCACCGAGCCCGGCTTATTCATATATTCTATATTCATATCAGAATGTATTTTCAAACAGTCTTTTAAAAAATAGCTAAATAATTAAAAATATACAAGAAGGATCCAAAAAACTCAGAATTGTGGGTTTTTTTTGAGTTGGAGTCTCACTCTGTCACCCAGACTGGAGTGCAGTGGCCGCTCCCGGCCACCGCAGCCTCGACCTGCTGGGCTCCGGCGATCCTTCCGCCTCAACCTTCCAAGTAGCTGAACCCACAGGCACGTGCTACCACGCTTGGCTGATTTTTGATTTATTGTAGAGATGAGGTCTTGCCAAGTTGCCCAGGTGGGTCTCGAACCCGCGGGCTCAGGCAATCTACTCACCTCAGCCTTCCAAAGGTGCGGAAGCCACCGAGCCACCGAGCCGGCTTGTATTTATTCTTACATATTTAAACTTCAGTCACCTTTAAAGTACTCTTTGTTTGACACAATACATCTATCAAGAGGCTTTTCCCATTGCTCATAAAAGTTTTTGAACTCATCGATTTTGGTAACTTTTTGTGCTTCTGCTGTTTTTTGTTTCCCCTCTTCCACACTGGCAAAACATTTTCCTTTGAGGACTTTTTAAATTGGGGAAACAAAAAGAAGTTGCTTGGGGTGAGACTGGGTGAATAGAGAGGGTGGAGCATGGGGATCATGCAGTTTTGGGTCAAAAACAACTGAAAGTGCAGCATGGGAAGGTGCGCTTGTAAATCACCTATCATGTAATGGGCAAGCTTGTAAATCACCCATCAGGAAATGGGTAAACACATTTAAAAACTCTCCCCCAAAATTCACTGAAACTGAATGCAGCCTCTCATTACACTAGTTGGTTCACTGATGCCAATGGGTTTCTAGAACACTTACCTAGTGGGGAAAGTATATACTACAAAGAGCCCACCCTCCAAAAAAAATCATATGATGTTATCCATATAAAATTCTGGTGCTTTTTATTATTTTTTTGTAGATATAAAGTAAGCCCTCCATATCTGTGGGTTCTGCACCTGTGGATTCAACCAATTGCAGATGGAACATATTCAAAAAGACCAGGCAAGGTGGTCTGTAATCCCAGCACTTTGGGAGGATTGCTTGAGGCCAGAAGTTCAAGACCAGCCTGGGCAGCAAAACAAGAACTTGTCTCTATAACATATTTTTAAAAAATGAGCTGGATGTGGTGGTACAGGCCTGTAGTCCCAACTACTCAGGAGGCTGAAACAGGAGAATTGCTTGCTTGAGCCCAGGAGTTTGAGGCTGTGATGAGCCATGGTCATGCCACTATACTAGATGATGGAGTGAGATTCTGACTCACCAAAAAAAGAAAAGAAAAGAAAAGAAAACAGTACAACAATAAAAAATACCAAAATTTACAGTAGAACAACTATTTACATAGCATTTACATTGTAGGTATCAGAAGTAATCTGAGATAACTTAAAGTATATGGGAGGCTGTACATAGGTTATATGCAAATATGACTCCATATAATATAAGGGACTTGAGCATCTGTGGATTTTTGAATCCTCAAGGGTTCTGGAACCAATACCTTGCAGATACCAAGAAATGACTGTATATTTGGCAGCGCTGTCTTTTTTTTTTTTTGAGTTGGAATCTCACTCTTTTGCCCAGGCTGGAGTGCAGCGGCACGCTCACAGCCACCACAGCCTTGACCTGCTGTAGTAGCTAGAACTACAGGCAAGCACCACCACACCGGCTAATTTTTTGATTTATTGTAGAGATGAGGTCTCACCAAGTTGTCCGGGCTGGTCTTGAATCTGCGGGCTCAGGCAGTCCTCTTACCTCAGCCTCCCAAAGTGCTGGGATTATAGGCGTGAGCCACCGCGCCCGGCCTATTGCTATGTTCTAAAGTTCACAAATCTTTTCTTCTATGCAGTCTAATCTGGCATTAATCCATTCAGTGTATTTTCCATATCAAATGCTATATTTTTACCCTCTGGATGTTTGATTTAGGTCTTTTAAAAATAGCTCTAGGTCTCTACTTAGCTTTTAATTTTTTAAATATCTGGAATGGCTTTAATAGATAGTTTAATAACCATGTCTTCTAAATCTAATATTGGAATCAGTTCAGTGTTCATCTCAATTGACTGATTTATCTCCTAAGTATGTGTTGTATTTTTCTGCTTCTTTGCATGCCTTTTAAAATAATGAGTGTCATTTCTTGGCTGAGACAATTATAATCAATGTTCCTTTTTCATCTTGTTCTTCCCTGCCAGTACATTCCATCTAGCAGAGCTCTGTAATCAGTAGGGCCATCTAAATCACTTCAGACTTTGCCTGAGCAAAAACTGACCTTATGCTGTTTTAAACAGCTGAGGTCATTTTGCCTGCACATCCTAGAGTTACCTTAACTAATACATTTTGCTTGGGATTCGCTGAGCTTCCCTAGTCTGTAGATTGGTATTATTTACCAGTTCCAAAATACTGACAATCATTATCTTTTCAAATAATGCCTCTGCCTATTTTTCCTACCACTTCTTTTAGAATTGTGATTAATTGTAGGTTGGCTCTTCTGTTCCTGTTCTCCGGTGTTAAACTTGGCTTTATATTGTCCATCTACTTGTCTCTATATTATATTCTGAATAATTTATTCAGATTTATCATCCAATTCTCCAACTCTCTTCTGCTCTACATGTAAACTAAGCCTGCAAACTCTAATAAGGGCTGCTAGTTGGTCTGAATTTTCAGAGAGATATTTCTCATCTTTGCATCACACCAAATTTTGAGGCAGGTGGATTTTCCTGATGGGAGGGGTGGTTAATGATCATGTCTGCTAAATCTGACATCCATCCATAAGTTCTAGGTCTATTTCTATTATTGATTTATCTCACTTTTTGCCACTGATGTTTCTATCATACTCCTACCTTGCATGGATCCCGGGTTTTGTCTCCTGTTTTTTGTCCCTCATAAAGCAATAAAAATACAATCTCAAATTTGGGTCCTCCTCTGAGATGCAATACTGGAAACAAGATGAACAAATAATGTGCATTAACTTATTGAAAGGAAAGAGTTTTGACTGGTTATAAAATTTTATAACCAGTCAATTTTTCATTCAAATATAATGAACACAATAAAAACTATTCTCAGGCATAAAAACCTTAGACAATTCATCATGTAAAGACACCATTGAACTCTGGGAGGCAAAGGCAAGAGGATTACCTGAGCCCAGGGGTTCGAGACCAGTCTGGACAACCTGGTGTGACCTCATCTCTACAATAAATAAAAAAATTAGTCGGGTGTTATGGCATGTGCCTATTGTTCCAGCTACTTGGAAGGCTGATGTAGAAGGATCGTTTGAGTCCAGCAGGTCGAGACTGTGGTGGCTGTGAGCGTGCCACTGCACTCCAGCCTGGGCGACAGAGTGAGACTCCTACTCTAAAAAAAAGAAAAAGAAAAAGAAAATACACTTGCATGAAGTAGTCATACATTCAGGCATGTGCCACACAGCAATGTTTCAGTCAACCACAGACCACATACACAATAGTCCCATAAGATTAAAATACTGTATTTTTACTGTAACTTTTCTAAGTTTGGATATGTTTAGATACATAAACACTACTGTGTTCCAGTTGCCCACAATATTCAGTACAGTCACATGCTGTATAGGTGTACAGCCTAGGAGCAACAGGCTATGCTATATGGCCTAGCAGTATAGTGGGATAGACCATCTAAGCTCGTGTAAGTACAGTCGATAATGTTCACACAATGAAGAAATGGCCCAAATAGTGCATTTCTCAGAACGTGTTCCCTCATTAAGTGATTTATGACGGTATATGAACACTTTAGTTTCTATTGCTATGTGATCAAAAAAGTTGGGAGATCACTGCTTTGATGGTTTCCAATATTTAACCACATTTTATCTGATTCATACTGTATTAATTATGGCTTTCTGATATTTTTCTTGTACATTTACACAGTGCCGATTGTTCTGTATAGCAACTGTCCTGTCAATAGGATTTTATCCCTAAACAACTTAATTCCCTTTTGCTTCCTGATTCTACATTTTTTATATTGTAGAGATGAAGTCTTGCCAATTTGCCTGGGCTGATCTCAAACCTGCAGGATCAGGAGATCCACTCGCCTCGGCCTCCCAAAGTGCGGGAATGACAGGCTGAACCACCGAGCCCGGCCCTGATTCTACTCTTATGAAGGTCATTTAGAATTCTGATACTGTTCTGTGAGATTGTGGAAAGCTTAGAGGATTATCTGAGTTATAATCAGTTGGAGATGAAGGTTAGGGGATTGTCAAAAAAGTAGGTTTTCGCCAGGTGGGGTGGTTCATGCCTGTAATTCTAGCACTTTGGGAAGACGAGGTAAGAAGATTGCCTGAGCTCAGGGGTTTGAGACCAGCCTAGGCTACTTGGTGAGACCTTGTCTCTATAATAAATCAAAAAATTAGCTGAGCATGGTAGCACACATCTGTAGTTCCAACTACTTGGAAGGCTGAGGTACAAGGATTGCTTAAGCCCAGCATGTTGAGGCTGCAGTGGCCATGAGCTTGCCACTGCACTCCAGCCTGGGTGACAGTGAGACTCCAACTCAAAAAAAAAAAAAGTAGGTTTTCTTTTAGGCTTACTGAATCAATACCTCTAGGACATATTTACATGTTTCTCAGACATTCAAAGCTGGGGAATTCTGTTCTCAGTGCAACCATTCCAGGTTGTTTTTCGTCAGTATCAACCAATTCTTCAATTCTCTGCACACGCCTGGGTATGCAACGATTTAGTTCAATTCTGACACTAACTTCCTGGAGTTAGCATCAGACACCACAGTCCATAAGACTCCCCTCACTCCAGAGGCAAGTTACAAGTATTGGGTCCTCAGGTTATCCACGTTTCTATCCAACTTGGCTACTAATTTGTGGGTTCCCATCTACCCCAAATTTCCATTCATTGCTAGAACAGTTCACAGAACTCAAGAAAATACTTTTCTGATGTTTACTGGTTGATCATAAAAGACACGAAGAAAGGTAGGGTACCTTCCCAGCACGGCATGTGTTCACCAACCAGGAAGCTCTCTGAATTCCATTCAAGAGTTTTTATAAAGTTAAATCTCTAGTCCTCCTCCCCACAGCTCCGTGGGTGGGACTGAAAGTTTCAACCACCAATCACCTGGTCTTTCTGGTGACCAGCCCCATCCTAAGGCTCTCTTGAGTCCCACCCTAAGTCACCTCATTAGCATAAACTCGTAAGGGTCTTCTGATGTCTAACAAAAGACACTCCCATTACTCAGAACATTCCAAGCATTTTAGAAGCTCTGAGTCAACAACTGGAGACAAGGAATAAATATATTTCTTTCTTTTTTTTTTTTTTGAGTTGGAGTCTCACTCTGTCGCCCAGACTGGAGTGCAGTGGCCGCTGCCAGCCACAGCAGCCTCGACTTGCTGGACTCCGGCGATCCTTCCACCTCAGCCTTTCAAGTAGCCAGAATTACAGGCATGTGCTACCATGCCTGGCTGATTTTTTGATTTATTGTAGAGATGAGGTCTCGCTGCCCAGGCGGGTCTCGAACCCGCGGGCTCAGGCAATCCACTCACCTCAGCCTCCCAAAGGCGTGGGATTACAGGCTGAACCACTGAGCCTGGCTATAAATATATTTCTTATTATGCCATACTATCCTTTCTTAGCCTTATCTAAATGTCATCTACAAGTCTGTCTCTATACACTTTCACAGTGTACATGAAACTTAGTTTTGTGTGAAGGGGGTGCTGACTCACAGTCCAATAACATTGGTTCACTTTCTGACTTTGAACAAAGCTGTGTGACCCTGGACAAGTGAGGCAATCTGAAGCAGGGTAGCTGGCGCAGGTTAGACATAGATATGTTTCATGTAGGCAGGTTTTAGAAAGTGTCCTGACATCCTGTCAGCCAGCTGAACGGCCATGCAGGAGGGGATGTGAATTCAGTGTGGACTTTCAGTCCAACCTACCCCTCAACTTGCCAAAAGAAAACTCCATCAAGGTAGTTCCCTGAGGATAAAAAAGCCATAGAAATGATAATAAAACCCCTTTTAGTTCATGAACTTGTGAATTGAAAAAGTCTGGTAAGTTTCCCTGGAAAAAACTGCCCATTTTTCCCATAGGGGCAGAGTGATGGTTACCTCTGGGCTGCACCCTCTTTAGTATACCAATCATTGTGAAGGTGTTTCAGTCCTGTTGCAAAAGACAAGAAGTGTGGGATGTTTTTCTATCTTTCCCCTCTTCTGTCTCTAACTTCATTTAAAAACTTTGCTGGCCATTCTAAAATTCATTTTAGGGTGAGCCAAAGAATCCAAGAGTTTTGCACCACACCCCACCCATCATCAAATCTCGCTAATACTCATTTCTTTATCTCTAAAATGGAGATGCCAATTCCTCCTCAAAGTTTTGTGCTAAGCATTAAGAGTTATCATCATATGTCAACAAACTTGAGGGCCTGGACTTGAATCTTTCACAATATGTTTTGTTATGCGCAGGAGAGATCCCTTTTGAATGCATCTATTAGGATTTGTGCAATCATCTAGTAGCCTTGCACTTTGAGTCATTTTCTCAGGCTATTGATGAATATTCTTCACAGGGCAGAGCCAAAATCCTTGTTAAAATAAAGATAAGACAGATTACATCTAATGCTTTCTCGGTCTACCAACTTCAATACTAGGAGATTAGATAAATCAGATAGGGCAATGTTCATTGTAAAACCATGTTGGTTCATACTTGGTAAAAGGTTTATTAATTGACTTTGATGCTGTCCTCATAGGGTTAATAAGAATTCTGGACAGAAATATACTTAAGCATTAACCGGGCTGCACTTTGGCCCACTTTCTTGTAACTCAAAGTCATAGAACGCTAGATACTATTTCATCTCCATTGTTCTTATAGATAGAATTTCTGATGTTAGAATCATGAGGCTTTTGTTTAAGAATGGCTTAAGATGGTTTTCAGACCCCAAATTACAGTGAAACAGCTGAGGCCAACCAGTGTGAAGACCCCCAAAGAGGAACAGAATCAGCATGAGAATACAGCTGCTTCATCTCCTGTCCCACGACTTCACCCCGCAGTCTTTGACCAATCAATGATCTCTGCACTTCAAAGCCCTCTAAAAGCCCTAGCCCCACACTCCTGCGGGATG
The DNA here is from genome assembly GCA_027257055.1 of Cephalopachus bancanus. Lineage (NCBI taxonomy): Eukaryota > Metazoa > Chordata > Mammalia > Primates > Tarsiidae > Cephalopachus > Cephalopachus bancanus. The sequence continues at coordinate 7,005,709 of JAPVLO010000015.1, read as the reverse complement.
TGGATTTCAGGTTTCCTCCTGTCTACTTGTTCAGTGGCCCTATGATTAAACCTCTTTCCCTGCTACAACCTGGTGCTGGTTTGCCATGCGCAACAGGCAATGAACTTATTACAGTTACATTTTGGTGATTATTGTTTTCAGACATAAGGTTATATATGTGTATACACAAACATATACATATATAGACTATATATATATACACATGTGAGAAATAAGAATGGTGATTTGTTTTCAAATAGGAGCCTGGTTTGTCTTGGGTTCTCAAGATGGTATCTAAATGCTTTGTGCTTCTCTTTTGTTGATTCACTTTCTGCTTCTTGGTGCTTCCTTTTCATGGGTTTTTCACTTCCTCAGGCTTCATGGTTAAACTTTTGATGGGATCCAGTCAGAATGGTAATTCTGTAAGCCAATCGGCAAACAGGACATACAAATGAAATGATTCTATAGGCCAATCAAAATATGTCATGTAGGCATCTTCTGGGAGAGCCTGTAACTTCTGCAGTCTTCCTCCAATGAGGAGCCAGGAGAGGGACCTGCATTTTAGGGATAAAAGTGCTGATACTTCCTGCTTCTGGGGTGCCTGCCCAGCCGGCACCCGATCTTGCAAGACCATTATTAAAGTTTTGCTTCTGCTGCACTCCATGTCTCTGTGGCCATCCTTTGATTTTGGACAGGTGAGTTCGTTTTTCACACACATAGACACACAATGTGCATGTGTGCATTGTGTGTGTGTGTGTGTGTGTGTGTGTGTGTGTGTGTGTGTATATAGAGTCCAGTTTATCTAGCTACATTTACCATGTTTTGCAGAGTCTCACTCTGGATTAGTTTCTTGGCCAAATTATTATGCAATTTCTTCCCATAAAAATATAGGCTGAGCATAGTGCCTCATGCTTGTCTTTCCAGCACTTTGGGAGGCAGAAGCAAGAAGATTGTCTGAGCCCAGAGGTTTGAGACCAGCCTGGGCAACTTGGCGAGACCTCATCTCTGCAATAAATAAAAAAATTAGCCAGGTGTGGTGGTACACACCTATAGTTCCAGCAACTTGGAAGGCTGAGGCAGAAGGATCACCTGAGTCCAGCAAGTCGAGGATATGGTAGTTGTGAGTGTACCACTGCATTCCAGCCTGGGAGACTCTGACTCAAAAAAAAAAAAAGAACTATTAATATTTCTAAAATTTTAGTATGAATTCACACTTATAGAATATTTGGCAAGCAAACTCTATTTTACTATATTTTTTATATTGCAAACAAGAAATTTAGAAATAAAACTGCTCTTTCAAAGTCTTCATGATTTGTTTCAAACACTATCAGTGGGCTGTAGGTGTGCATACTGTCTGGCATTCGTTTATTTATTTTTTTCCCATGGAGCTAGGTGGTATTCTGTAATTCTCAAAAATCTATGCAAGCAGGTATGTTTTCATAATTACACATTATGACCACTGAACAATCAACTGCTTCATCTTTCTTACTAATAAGAAATGTGTAGGGCACATCTACTTTTCTGAAGATGGCTGTAGCAATATACATTCCATCCCATTTAATCCTAAAATACTATGCTGTTATTCTTCCACCAAATGGTGGCAGTCTGTGGTCCCTCCCCTTGAACCCAGGTAAATCTTTGTAACTGCCTTGACTAACAGAACGTGGTAGAAGTGAACCTGCCACATAAAAGGCAGTTGGCTTCCACCTCCTTTTCTCTCACTCCCTTCACTGGCCATTGGAGCCCAGCCACCATGTTGTGAGGAAGCCGAGACCACACGGGGAGAGGCCACCTTAAGGGCTTTGACTGACAGCCTCAGCAAGGATCCGGTTGACCGTTAACATCAACCTCTGTTATGGTCCGAGTAATGCTTGTCTGCTAAGCCTGGACACCAATAAATCGAGAGGCAGAAAAACTAGAAGAAAGAAGTTTATTTCTGAATTTGAACCCAGGAGCAGAGTTAGGCTCCTGACCTTTTAAAAATGGTTCTGCTCACCCTTCAAGTTTTACAGCCCACTTTTTTTTTTTGAGTTGGAGTCTCACTCTGTCACCTAGGCTGGAGTGCAGTGGCACGTTCGTGGTCACCCCAGTGTCGACCTGCTGGGCTCCCACGATCTTTCTGCCTCAGCCTTCCAAGTAGCTGGAACTACAGGGGTGTGCTACCACGTCCTAATTTTTAATTTATTGTAGAGATGAGGTCTCACCAAGTTGCCCTGTCTGGTCTTGAACCTGAGGGCTCAGGCAATCCTCTCACCTCAGCTTTCCAATGGGATTACAGGCTGCACTGCCGATCTTGGCCTTCAGTCCATTTTTATAAATTTACGGTTGTTGGTACCTATACATTGACTACATGACTAGCAGAGCATTGTATAGAATTTAAGTCACAGTTGCATTGTGCCAATAATTACATTTATACCAGTTACCAGAGGTATCTCATGGCTTTTTTTTTTTTTTTTTTTTTTTGTTGGAGTCTCACTCTGTCGCCCAGACTGGAGTGTAGTGGCCGCTCCCGGCCACCGCAGCCTCGACCTGCTGGGCTCCGGCGATCCTTCCGCCTCAGCCTTCCAGGTAGCTGGAATTACAGGCATGCGCTACCACGCCTGGACTGATTTATTTATTTATTTATTGTAGAGATGAGGTCTCACCCGCCCAGGCGGGTCTTGAACCCAAGGGCTCAGGCAATCCACTTTTTATCAGTAACACCAGGCAGAAGCGTTCATAAAGCTTGCTTGCCATAGAGTGAAGGGAGTTAACAAGGCTTAAGACATCATTCATTACTATATTTTGTTATACACAAGACTTACAATCACATTGATACAAAAGTTATGTGATGACTTTGATACAAAAGTTATACAAATTACGAGACTTATGATTACCTTGATACTATATTATTCAAACCTAAGAATACTAAAAAAAGGGAATAAATGGGGATTTACATCTCAGTTAATTGGGCACAGTCTGCAGGGAAGTTAAGGATTCTTTGAAGTTGCTTACTGGGGTGCATAGGAGGTAAGGGGAAGCTCACCTTTTGTTGACTCTGAGGGATGTAGGTATGTGCAGGCCCACTTGATCCCTCGCCATGCCCTTCTCTAGGGGCTGCCGCAATATGAGACGATAGCGGATCTCCATATCACCAGAGACCTGTGACTAAACACACCTTCAGATTGGTGCTCACACAGAACGTTCCATGATAGTGCAAATGTCTATATCCGCACAATCCAGTGTGGTAACTTATTATCGCAGAAGGTTTTTCAGCAATTGTAACGTAACTGTGAATGTGAAAGTGAATTTTAAATTTAGCTAATTTAGCCAGGTAAGGTGGCTCATGCCTGTAATCCCAGCACTTTGGGAGGTGGAGGCGAGAGGATTGCCTGAGCCCAGGGGTTCAAGACCAGCCTGGGCAACTTGGCAAGACCTCGTCTCTACAATAAATCAAAAAAATTAGCCGGGATGGTGGCGCTTGTAGTTCCAAAAAGACAGCCTTGTTAGAAGGCATCGCTTCCTGTGGGCTGTCGCCAGCCAGCAGTTCTAACTGCTTGGAAGGCTGAGGTGGAAGAATCGCCTGAGCCCAGCAGGTTGAGACTGCAGTGGCTGTGAGCATGCCACTGCACTCCAGCCTGGGCGACAGAGTGAGACTCCAATTAAAAAAAAATTAGTTAATTTAAATTTAAATAACCACATGGGGCTAATGGCTGCCACATTGTGTTTAGCTTCTCACAGCTGCAGCCCTCAGCTCTGAGTCTTCCAGCTGAAGCATCAGACATCGCAGAGCAGAAACAAGCCACCCCAGTGTGCTCTTTGTTCCTAGCTCTTGTAAACCATGAGAGATACTAAATAATCATTGTTGGCATAAGCTACTAAGTTTTGGAGCAATTTGTCACAATGCAATCAATAACTAATTGATTAGCTTGTTAGTAATAACTCTTCCTCTGTTTTTTTTTTTGTCATCTACAGCAAATAAAAACGCATACGTGAAGGCCGGACGTGGTGGCTCAGCTGAGGAGAGAGGATTGCCTGAGCCTGGAGGTTGGAGACCAGCTTGGGCAACTTGGTGAGATCTCGTCTCTACAATAAATCATAAAAACTAGCTAGGCGTGGTGGCGTGCGTACATCTGTAGTTCCAGCTACTTGGAAGGCTGAGGCAGAAGGATTGCCAGAGCCCAGCAGGCAGAGGCTGTGGTGGCCATGAGCGTGCCACTGTACTCCAGCCTGGGAGACAAGAGTGAGACTCCAACTCGGAAAAAAAAAAAAAAATCTTGACCTGGCACAGTGGCTCACACTTATAATCCCAGCACTTTGGGAGGCCAAGGTGAGAGGACTGAACCCAGCAGGTGGAGGCTGTGGTGGCTGTAAGTGTGCCACTGCACTTCAGCCTAGGCAACAGAGACTCCAACTCAAAAAAAAAAAAAAAAAAAAAAGCACAAGTCTCTCCCATTTTGTTTTTTAAATTCTTTTTTTGTAGAAATGGGGGTTTTGCTTTGTTGACCAGGCTGGCGTGGAACTCCTGGTCTTAAACAATCCTGCCTTGGCCTCCCAAACTGCTGGGATAACAGGTGTGGGCCACCACACCTGGCCTTTCCCATCTTTTTTTTTTTTTTTTTTTTTTTTGAGTTGGAGTCTCACTCTGTCGCCCAGACTGGAGTGCAGTGGCCGCTCCCGGCCACCGCAGCCTCGACCTGCTGGTCTCCGGCGATCCTTCCGCCTCAGCCTTTCGAGTAGCCGGAATTACAAGCATGCGCCACCACGCCCAGCTGATTTTTTTGATTTATTGTAGAGATGAGGTCTCGCTGCCCAGGCGGGTCTCGAACCGGCGGGCTCAGGCAATTCACTCACCTCAGCCTCCCAAAGGCGTGGGATTACAGGCTGAGCCACCGAGCCCAGCTTCCCACCTTTTAAAAGTCCTCCAGCTATGGTTATATGTCTCTTTTCTTTCTTTTTTCTTTTTTTTTTGAGTTGGAGTCTCACTCTGTCGCCCAGACTGGAGTGCAGTGGCCACTCCCGGCCACCGCAGCCTCGACCTGCTGGGCTCTGGCGATCCTTCCGCCTCAGCCTTCCGAGTAGCTGGAACTACAGGTATGCGCTACCACGCCCGGCTAATTTTTTATTTATTGTAGAGACGAGGTCTCGCCAAGTTGCCCGGGCGGGTCTCGAACCCGCGGGCTCAAGCAATCCTCTCGCCTCGGCCTCCCAAAGTGCTGGGATTGCAGGCTGAGCCACTGAGCCCGGCCATATGTCTCTTTTCTTACAGCCAGGCTTCTTGCCTGAGTCCTCAACACTTACCTTTCTCACTGACAGCTTATTCTCACCAGGCTCTGGATACAACTAGATCGCAGTAACATTAGTTCAGGCTTATTTCTCCCATTTGGGAAATGTACGCCTTCAGCGCCCCATCCATCTTCAAATTCTCCCCTACTTACTTCTGAAAAAATGCCCTGGCAAAAGCAGCCACCCTCTTCTGGATGACAAGTTGCAAAAAACAGCTTTTCTGAGTAGACTGGAAAAAGACATCCTTGTCAGAAGGCATCCCTTCCTGTGGGCCGTTGCCAGCCAGGGTCTACTCTGCTACAAGTGGAGCGCCGGCTCCCCTCGGCCTGGTGTCCTTGCGCCGGGTGCCAGCAACGTGGCTGCTCAGCCTGACGCGGTCGTGGTGTTTCTGGGGTGCTCTGAGCTTTCTTGAACGTGCCCGTAGCCCTCCTCCCACGTGGACTCTGGTCATCCGTGTGGATGTCTGTGGCCCACGAAGAAACGCCCTGGGTGTGGAGACCCTTTCCTGCCGGTAGTGCTCCCCAGACTGCGGGAGTGCTCCCCAGACTGTAGAGCCCCCTTGGAGTGCTGGCGCCCCGCTGCTGCCTTCCTGCCTCCTGCACCAATGCTTTGCCTCGTCTCCATTGTGCAGCATTAAGATTGCCACCAAGACGGTGCTTTTGCCTGGCGTCTTGGTTGGTTTTTTCGTTTGTTTGAGTAGGAGTCTCACTCTGTCATCCAGGCTGGAGGGCAGTGGCATGCTCCCGGCTACCGCAGCCTCGACCTGCTGGGCTCAGGTGATCCTTCTGCCTCAGCCTTCCAAGTAGCTGGAACTATAGGCATACGCCACCATGTCCGGCTAATTTTTTGGTTTATTGTAGAGATGAGGTCTCACCAAGTTGCCCAAGCTGATCTTGAACCCGTGGGCTCAGGCAATCCTCTCATCTCAGCCTCCCAAAGTGCTGGGATTATAGGCGTGAACCACTGCACTCGCTAATAAGACCACCTTTTTTTTTTTTTTTAAAGAGATGAGAGCTCACCAAGTTGCCCAGGCTGATCTCGAGCCTGTGGGCTCAGGCAATCCTTTCACCTCGGCCTCTCAAAGTGCTGAGATTATAGGTGTGAGCCTCCACGTGAGCTCATCTTTGCACAGAACTCAGAAACCTCCAGGGTGTGACTGAAGTCAAGAAACAATGCAGCCCAGTTCATTGTTCCTGTCTACCCTTGTCCTATCTCTGCACACCACCCCGAACCAGCACTCAGAGACCCCTTCCTTCCTTCAGAAACTAGCCACCAAGTGCCAGTCTTGGGATCCAAAGGAGCTTCATGACAGCAAAGTAAGTGAAACTCTCGAATGCTAAGTTTGCCCAAATTAGCCTGACAGCTGGGTAGACTGTGGTTTAGTGTTTTTCATTCCTAAAACACACTACCTGTATGACAAAAGAGAGGACATATTTTTATGACATCAGGTCTCTGGAAGTGGGATTGGTTGCTGCTTCTCTCAGTTGGGAAAACAAGTTGAGCCCACAGGAGGCTGAGCCATGCCTGAGTCTGCTCCCAAAGGCTGTTTTCACAGTGTCAGAAATTAAAGAAGGCACGTTGGGATTTGACCATTTGCAGTTCACATTTGGGGTACATAGTTCAACATGTGGTACATTCCGGTTCATGCAAGAAAGAGCCAGTTTATAATAAGGGATTCTAATTTGTTTGGAAAAATCCCAAAGTATTACTAATTATGTTGATGATAACTGAACTCAAATGTCCCAATGAAATACACACACATCACACTTTCTCCCCTCTGTATCAACTTTGGAATACAAAAACAAATAATGCATTTCTTTCTATTAGGTAATAGGCTTTTACATTTTTGGTTTCAAATGAATAAATTTAGTGATGTTAAATAGAATAGAGTTTTGCAAGACAAAAGGAAATACTATGTTTCCCAAAATGACTTTCTTGGCTATCACTGTCAAAATATTGTCTGGTAGGAAAAAATTGCAGGCATGATTAAACTTCATGTGTATTTAATGAATTCTTCTTTTTTAGCACTAATTACATAAGTACTCACAATCCTGCAAAGTAGATCAATTTCCTTTCTAATTTGAATAAACATGAGCCCTCAAAATGATACTCATGCTTACTAAAATTCAACTTTTTTAAAGAAAACATTTTAATACTGTATAGCATACGAATAATTTTAGATTTAGAATCTCAAATGTGTGCCTGGATTTTTTTAGGTTCCCCTGATATAAGTGTGGCATTGTGAAATATTATGTTTAGATCATCAATTTTGATATTATAAGATATTGGACATTTATGCAGAATTATAAATCTATCACTTGTGTACCAATTCTTCTATGAAACAAAGCTAGAAGGGATCCCCTTAGCTGATTTTCCCCTTGGGATATCTGGGTGTGGTTTGTTTTTTTCTCTGACCGAAACAAAGATATGCGGACAATCTTTTGCCACTAAAATTCCTTGTTCTTACAAACAAGCTGAAGAAGAAAAACAAAACAAAACAAAAACTCAAAAATCCAGCAGATCTAGCCTGGTTTAATCGTTTGCTTATACTAGTGCATAAATTGGATTTGATCCAGGTTAACAAAAATAAAGCCACAGGATAGGTATATAGAGTAGTATATTTAAGCTACTGACTCACATACATTTTAACAGCTCAAAGTATATAAAAAGTATGAAGGCAGAGGAAAAGCAGTAAGCAGTTATAAAACATAACACATTTTCTTATTCTTTACTAGCGTAAAGGAAGCTAGAACCTAATAACAATACACCACATACGGTTCAGAACCAAACAAAGGCTGCTTAATTATTTATTTTGCATTTGTTTTTTTTAGGAAGTGAATAAAAACAGCTCTACTGGCACTCAAGTTTATTTTCAATGCAAATCCCCATAAGTTAGAAAATGTCTTATAAAACAGTGAAGATGAAAAAAAACTTATTCACAAAAACTTTAAGTATGTTTGTTTCCTAGAGCGCCTTGAATTTCGTGATGAGTCTTACAAGGATACTTTAAGAATAATCCAACCTCTGTGTTCATGTTTAGGACAGTACCTAACAGAACAGTGTCTTGTCCTTTGATGCAAATAGAGGAAAAATTTATACTTGCTTAGTTTTGAGTTTTGAAAACATTCCCCCTTAATTCTGCCATTTGCTCATGTCCCACATGAATAAAAGGATGCAGCTTAGAAACCACAGCCTTGCCGCCATTGTGTTTTCTCTAATTAAAATTCAGAGTATTAAACACAGTTGAGTACATCCATGCATACATGACGTACCGTCATCACATACCGGAAGCTCAGAACAAGAGCCCCGAGCCCAGGCTCATTTCATAACATCATTAAGATTCATTGTACACTGCATTTCAGAAAGGCTTTGTCAAAGCAGATAATAATGGCCTGTCAGAAATGTGCAAACAAAAATTGATATTCAATTGTCCTTTCCCTCTTTTTTTCAGTATGAGAGCCTGATTGCTTTCCTAACATATGGGGCTCAGGAGTTAAGTTAAAAGGTTTCCGGGTTCTTAATATTGTAAAATATTACCAAAATAGAGTATTAAAAAAAGTTAAGTGAAAAATATTTGAGTAACTAGGCGGGGTATTCCTGGGACTAGCAATCAGGCATGATGAGTGGATCACAACAAAAGAAGGCACAGCTCAGGAGTGTGAGGAAGATAGAATTGGCTAAGTCACCAGGTGGAGTGTTTAATTTGGAACAAGTCAAATGAAAGCATTGCTTAAGATCCTTTGGTGCTCTTTATATTATAATCTTGGACAAGAATGCGCTCTCATTCATTTTCTTCTTTTTTATCTTGCTGAGTGAAGATGCCTGGGGAGACAAACTGTACAGCTGGCTTGAGTGTCTTGTCATCTTGAGCACCGTGTTACATGGGAATCCGGTGGTGAGAATTTATGTCTTTAGACACGGTATTTTTCTTTACCGTGCTCATTGATCACGCATATGTGCTGAAACAATAAAGGATTTAGATGCATCAATTTCTTAACAAAATATGAGGCAAAGAAAATGTGATGCATTAGTAAAAGAACACCATCCTATAATTGGTCATTGTTCATTTCATTATATAAGTGTGTGTTTATACATGTGTGCAAAGTCTAAAGAGAGCTGTTCAAAGTCTTGACAATAGAGGATCGTTGTTGTTTTAGTTTTGAGCCCTATTCCAAATCTGGCTCCCTAGATCCCTAAAAGCCAGAAAAGCTGAGGGAGTAGTATGTTTAGCCCTGGTAGAAATAGAAGTTTCCTACTGGTAAAATGACAACTGCTTGGGAGAACAGAGAAATACCCAGTGAGCACAACATAGACTCATTTCACCTTTTTGGGCAGCAAGAAATGTGTTAGGAATGTTTTGAATGCAAGCAACAGAAACGGAGTTATGCTAATGTAAGCAAAAAAGGGCAGTTGATTGGTAGGATACTAGAGTAGCTCACAAAATCCAAGGAAGAGTTGAGCAAGGAAGAAACTGAAAGGCAGGTGCAAGACTTCAGCTCGTGGTGCTGTAGGTGCTCTCTGGGGCACTGCTATTATAGTGGCTGAAGTCCAAAAACCCTCTGTGACTTTTGGTTTCTTTCTTTTTTTTCTTTTTGAGTTGGAGTCTCACTCTGTCACCCAGACTGGAGTACAGTGGCCGCTCCCGGCCACTGCAGCCTCGACCTGTTGGGCTCCGGCGATCCTTCTGCCTCAGCCTTCCAAATAGCTGGAACTACAGGCGCGCTACCATGCCCGGCTGATTTTTGATTTATTGTAGAGATGAGGTCTCACCAAGTTGCCCAGGCAGGTCTCGAACTCACTCACCTCAGCTCCCAAAGCGCGGGATTACAGGCTGAGCCACTGAGCCCAGCTGACTTTTGTTTTCTAATTCCCAGGAGAGAAACACTGATTGGTCCACTTTGGGTAAGATGTCTGCTTCTAGGGTCACACAGCTGGGGGTCTACACTAAAGGTTCACATCTGTGTGTTGAGACCATGTCCCCCAAAGGGAAACAGCTATGGGCTGCTTGCCACTGTGATCAAACCTGCTAGATTTCGAGCAATGACATAAACAATGTATAGAATTGTTATGGTTGGCTGGGCACAGTCAATGACCATGGAGAAGAATCAGTGTCAGACCACACTTCTGCTTTTAGCTTCCTATTTCTTTAGAACAAAATACAGGAAATCATCCTTTGCTTTCATCATCCTAATACCTACCTTGAAGAATAATACTGGAAATTAATTGGGAAGATGGATGCAAAGTGCTCACTATGTATATTACACCAAAGATACTCAATAAATAGCAGTCATTATTACTACTCTTTCAATAATGTGTTAAACTGATAACTCACTGTTAAGTTCTTATGGAAAGGGGGCTAGGGATTTGCATGCAAGACTTACATTCAGATCTCTGAAGTATTCATTGTAATCTAGGGCATATCCCACCACAAATAAGTTTGGAATCTCAAATCCAGCATCTTAGCAGAGAGAGGGAGAGAAAAAAAGAAACAAAATTTAGATTATAGAAATGTAAGTCACGTATGTGTTGTGATCAACCTTTCATTTAGATGGAAGGAGGTGAGAAAAGTGGCAAGGAATGCATAAGACAAGCCCAAGAGAGATCTGGACCAGAATGACTACTTGGGGAGATAAGGCAAACACACACACACACAATGAAGAAAGATGGATCTCCCAGAACACGGAGCTGAGAGAGGGCTCAGGAAGCCCGGTGCATACCAAGAAGTATGCGTGCGTTAGTCATGTGGCCTGGTTTCAAAGCAAGCAGGATGCAATGATATGATGCCAAAGGAAACACTCCGAACAGCATAAAGAGAAGTTCAAGCAGAAGGCATTATGACACTGCAATACAGGTGAACAGGTGCACAGGCTACAGTAACTGGGAAGCAATTCTCTCACTTACTCAGCATCTTGGCTGGTTAAAGGGCTGGAAAGCAAAACCCGGGAGACAAGATGAAAGGAAATGAGGTTGTTCAGCTTGAGGAAGAGAACATGAAGGGTTATTTTAATGTTGGTCTTTGGGTCCACAATGCAGAGGACATTAATTAGCTCTTATCTCTATTGAGGGCAGAATGAGAGGAAATGAATTTAGATGCAGTACAAGGTATTTAAGTTAAGCAAAAGAAGACTATTGAAAATATTTTTATTGGAGTGGATTCTTAAGGAACAGACAATAGTTCTGCTTCTTCAGAGGTCTTGAAACAGAATAAATGTGCCTTGGCCCAATGTCTTGCAAACTTTTTTCAGTATTTTAGAATTTTATGTTTGTTTATTACAGTATTACAGATAAGAGATATATTTGCTTACGTTTATGAAACTGTACTTTGGTACAGCCAGTGACTCACAGCACAAAGTGACTGTGACCAAAGATGCTCTCACATGGAGAAAACAACTGGTTCCTGCTCACAGAAAGTGCTAGAAGTGAGGGGCTTATTTTCTAGGACTGTATTATGGAATCACTTGTTAAGAAGCCGGTTTGATTCCTCCAAACCGCAAAGCTTCTTAGAAAAAATAATCAAAGAGGATAAGAAAAAGCAGAAGATGTCAGAGGTTACATTGAGCATAAAAGAAAGAATCAATAATGAGAAAGGAACGAAATGTACCAAGCTTCAGAAATTTAGAGAAAGAGAAGAAACAGAGATTCTGAGCTCACAAAAAGAATATGAAGCCGGGCTCAGCGCTGCACGCCTGTAATCCCAGCTACAGGGAGGCTGAAGTAGGAGGATAGCTTGAGCCCAGGTGTTCAAGACCAGCCCAGGCAACAAAGCAAGATCTAGTCTCAAAACAAAACAAAACAAAAAACAAACATGAGTGAATTCCAGGAAACCAGAGTTGTTTTCAGAATGGGTTGTAACCAGAGTTGTAATAATGACTTCAGTGAGCAATGCAATCTCTCCATTAGGCAGGCAACTCAGACTGGGAAGATTAGAACCCAAAGCAGGTTTAAAAGGCCAAACCTTGGAATGTCATAGAATAAAAGAAGGATGATGGATCAGCTGGACAGTCAGGAATCAGAGTGACCTGCCACTGGCTGGTAAACGAGAGTAGCTCCTACATTAACAATTGCAATTGCAGATGTTGCTTGCAAGAGTCACAGCAGGGACTGAAACCAGAACCTACATTTAAAGCTACGTGATCTTCGAAAGCTATTTAACCTCGCCATGCTCAATGTTCTCATCTGTAAAATGGGTATGAGGTATAACAATAGTACCTATCTTTAGAGAACTGTTGTGGAGAAAAAAGAGTTAATCTCTGTATAGTTCTTAGTGCCTGGCACATCACATCCTTGTAGTGTTAGCTGCTATTATTTTATTGATGTTGTTATAAGTGACAGAAGAAATTTGTAATTAATTGGATTCGTTTGAAGTGAATGCTTTTGAACTTCAGTTAAAATCTTATCTATACTGTATTTTATACTAGTTCCTTAGATGACTTCTGTTTAGTAACCTCATGTAATCTTCACCACATCCGGATTATATTCTTGATACTAGTAACAAACAGGAACACTCGATTGGGTCTCTCTGCCCAGGACTGACACGGTCTAGATCGAGCACATCCAACACAAGAATGAGACTTGTTTTTAGAATCAAGAGTCGCTGGTTAAATGTCACTGGCATGTGACCTATCCATACCGCATTTCTCTCTCTAATGTTTATTCAGCTTGCTGAGAATTGTAGCCAAACTATCCTAGGGGCTTTAGAGCAAATGTACGTTACAAAAATCAAACTGAAGTCTGCCTATGCAAGGGAAAAAAAATCGGCTCTAGTGTTGGAATAATAAATAATCAGGCTGCTTGTTTATTCTTCCTGGTGTTAGAACTGGTCTTATGGGGAGGAGGAGGGAGAGGGGAGTGCCCTAGGTAAGGTAAGGAAAGCCCTCTGGAAAACAAATCTGAAGGAAAGTGTGAAGGTGGCATCCAGCAATATCTGCTCTAATTCTATGGCTTATGGAACTTTTGTTTGGAGGTAGTGGGAAGATGGCTCAGATTTCCCCTTCTGTGTGCTGAAATGCAGGCCTACTAAAGGTCACCATTGTGCATTGTCTGGTGAGAGTTCCCCATGGTGATATGACAGTCCCTCTAAACCTCCATGGTACCTCTCTGTGTCTGTCTGGTTGGAACAGTGGCCAAGGCAGGGATCCTACATGTCTGAATCAGTCCAGTGGGTCAAGTTTTTCTCTACCCCCTGAAACTTTTCAGTTGAGTTCTTTAGAGTTAAGGTGCAGTGTAAAACCTAAAAATAAACAAAACTGATGCACAGAACAGAGTTCCTGTAAAAGATGCAAATGAGAATACTTAAGACTCTCTCTCTCTCTCTTTTTTTTTGAGTTGGTGTCTCATTCTGTTGCCGAGGCTGGAGTGTAGGCATGATCACAGCTCACCACAGCCTCAGCCTCCCGGGCTCAGGCGATCCTCCCACCTCAGCCTCCTGAGTAGCTGGGACTAGGCATGTGCCACCATGCCTGGCTAATTTTTTTTATTTTTTTGTAGAGACGGGGTCCTGCTGTATTGCCTAGGCTGGTCTCAAACACCCAGGCTTAAGCAATCCTCCTATCTCAGCCTCTCAAAGTGTTGGGATTACAGGAGTGAGCCTCTACGCTCAGCCAAAGACCCTCATTTTAAAGGATTCTGTCGGCCGGGTTCGGTGGCTCAGCCTATAATCCCAGCATCTTGGGAGGCCGAGGCGAGTGGATTGCCTGAGCCCGCAGGTTCAAGACCAGTCCAGGAAACTTGGCGAGACCTCATCTCTACAATGAAATAAAAAATAGCCAGGTGTGGTAGTGCATCTGTAGGCCTGGCTACTCGGAAGGCTGAGGCAGAAGGACTTGCTGGAACCCAGCAGGTCGACGCTGGGGTGGCCGTGAGCGTGTGTGCCACTGCACTCTAGCCTGGTGGGTGAAGGAGTGAGACACCAACCAAAAAAATAATAAATAAGAAATAAAAAATAAAGGATTCTGTTTTCCCTAATAGGGTGGAGGAGATTGTAAGTTATTTGTGGGACTAATAGCCCTATGTAGCTTCCACTTCCCATGGAATGCTGTCAAATAGGAAACCAAAGATTCTTAAATACAAAGCAAAACACCACCATCAAGAAACCAACCAACCGGTAAAAACCAAGAAACCACTTACAGTCAGGTCTAAAGCCATCACTCCTGGGTGTTCTCTTCACCAACAAACTACCATTAAAAGAAAAAAATGTTTTAGTGATCCCAATAAAATCTCTGTGAATTGCAAATAGACTTAAACATTATTAAAATATGCACTTAAAATACATGTTTTGCTATAGTGGCACTACATCGATGGTTCTGGATAATCGGAAGAGGGCAGGGCACCTGCAGAAGGGTCATCTGGCTGCTCCTGGAAACAGCTGAGGGAGGCATAGAAAAGAGGGGTTCAGCCGGGCTCGGTGGCTCAGCCTGTAATCCCGCGCCTTTGGGAGGCTGAGGTGAGTGGATTGCTTGAGCCCACGGGTTCGAGACCCGCCTGGGCAACGTGGCGAGACCTCATCTCCACAATAAATAAAAAAATCAGCCGGGTGTGGTAGCGCGCGCCTGTAATTCCGGCTACTCGGAAGGCTGAGGCGGAAGGATCGCTGGAGCCCAGCAGGTTGAGGCTGCAGTGGCTGGGAGCGGCCACTGCACTCCAGTCTGGGCGACAGAGTGAGACTCCAACCCCCCCAAAAAAAAGAAAAGAAAAGAGGGGCTCAGAAACACAGCCAAGTATGTCCTCCTCCCTCTACTCCTTAGGCTGGCAGTCACATGAGCTGTAGCCAAACCATAACACCCCAGGGCAAAAGGTCACTTCTTTGGAACAGATTCTGTTCTTTGGAAAGAGCATCTTGTGTTAGCCTTCCTTTTGGGCTTGCTTGGAAAACCCCAAATCACTGTGGTATGAATGTCCTACTCACCTGGCTACCTTAATGGTGTTGGGCTTGTATTTCTCCATGCTGCTGAGCAGTGCTCTCATGGTCCTCCCAGTCCCAACGACATCCTTTGCAAAGAGGACAGATTCAACAAAATGCATCTGAGCGGAATAACAGACTTTTCATCCAGGGAGAGAATACTTATTAATAATGCATCATAATTTAAAATGCCATCCAGTTGGAGTCAAAGTAGGAGGACGAGTTGGTTATGTTTTATTTAGACAGGACTTCTTTCTGGATGCTGGGTTTTGGGGAATCTACTGGTGAATATTTCTTCCTTGAATCTTTTAGCTGCTGTGTTGGAGGGCCAAATTTAGCCCTTGGAGAGCATGTGGGAGTCCTCGTTGAGTACATTTGGACTCGTGCATGCACATTCGAGGACTAAATTTGGCCCGGAGGTTATGTAACACAATACAAGGCACATGAATTTTCATGGACATGTACATCTGAATACGCTGAATGGATAAACACTTCCCCCTTGTCCTCCTCATTCAATAGGGGATTCTGTGGCTGGGAAGTGCAATGTGTCTGGACAGCAGCTGGTGACAGCCCATGAATTCTGAGGGTCCACGGCTGCCGTGAGTGCAGGCTCATCTCCGTTGATGAGCTGCTGCACAATTAGAGGAGAATGGGCAGCAGTGATTTATTGTCCTTAGGACAGAAATCAGCTGTCAGGAGCTGATTATCAAAACAACAGGTCTGAGTTGAGCCAAGGTTGGGCAATTCATTTGGCTAGAGGGTCTACTCCATGGGCTATGTTGAGTCAGGAAAACTAGATACACATAGCACACACAGGCAATTGTATAACAAAAGCTGAAAAGCAGCTCCCCTGAATTTTTGCCAGCTGATAAGACAGGCGTGCTCCTGAAGGAAGTGTGGCCATTTGCCATAATAGGCCACTGCTGCCACAGGGCTCATGCTCTCTTTTCCTTCCTTCCCTTCCTCTCTCCTTTCTTTCTTTCCCTACCTTCATCCCTCCCACCTCCTCTTTCTCCTTTCTTTTTTTTGACTTGGAGTCTTACTCTGTTGCCCAGACTGGAGTGCAGTGGCTGCTCCCAGCCACCGCAGACTCGACCTGCTGGGCTCCGGCGATCCTTCCGCCTTAGTCTTCCCAGTAGCTGGAATTACAGGCTTGCGCTACCACACCCAGCTGATTTTTTGATTTATTGTAGAGATGAGGTCTCGCCAAGTTGCCCAGGCGGGTCTCAAACCCGCGGGCTCAGGCAATCCACTCACCTCAACCTCCCAAAGGCGCAGGATTACAGGCAGAGCCACCGAGCCCAGCTTCTCCTTTCTTTTTTAACTGAATTAAAAAGTCATAGCTTTTCCCTAGTCTGCCTTTCCTTCCTTCCTTCCTTCCCTCTCTCCCTCCTTCCTTCCCTTCTTTCTTTTCCTCCCTTCATCCCTCTCCCCCACCTTTCTTCTCTTTTTTTTAACCAAATTAAGAAATCATAGTTTTCCCCTTGTCTGCCCTTCCTTCTTTCCTTCTCTCTCTTCTTCCCTCCTTCCTTCCCTCTCTCCCCCCAAACTGTCTTCCTTCTCTCTCTTTTTAAAACAAATTAAAAAATAGTAGGTTTCCCCTAGTCTGCCCTTCCTTCCTTTGTTCCTTCCTTCCTTTTTCTTTTTTTTTTTTTTTTTTTGAGTTGGAGTCTCACTCTGTCGCCCAGACTGGAGTGCAGTGGCCGCTCCCGGCCACCGCAGCCTCGACCTGCTGGGCTCCGGCGATCCTTCCGCCTCAGCCTTCCGAGTAGCCGGAATTACAGGCACGCGCTACCACGCCTGGCTGATTTTTGATTTATTGTAGAGATGAGGTCTCGCTGCCCAGGTGGGTCTCGAACCTGCGGGCTCAGGCAATCCACTCACCTCAGCCTCCCAAAGGCGCGGGATTACAGGCTGAGCCACCGAGCCCGGCCCTTTTTCTTTTTTAACAGAAAAACAAAAATCATAACTTCCCCCTAGCCACTTTTATATTGGTAGTATTTATGATTTGAGAAGCTATTTGAGAATTGCTCCAAGTCATTAAAGGTCCTTAGCTAGAATACTGAATTTAGGGTTTTATATGAAATGAATTTCCTGTGAATGTGTTTTCTCTTCTCTAGAAATGGCTGATTCACACATAGGCAGAAAAAACGATTTAGAGATGTGAAATTAGAGTTAAAATAGGATAAAGTACCCACAACCTTTTTAAAAAAAATTTTAAATTTTTTTAGTTCAGGTTTCCTCAAGAAGACACACAATCTTTATTGCAAAGCTTTTATTCTAAATTACTTGGAAACATGAATGCTTGGTAGCTCCTATTCAATGTGTTTGAAGAGCCATGCACATAATGGGAACTCGATACATTCTTGGCCAATTTGAGAGCGATTCCACGTTTTAAAACTCACCGTTAGATTCTTTCAACTTCCAAATATGAGAAAGGAAGAACCAGCTTACCTCAACAATGAGAACATTCTGAAATAAACAAAAACCCACATTTTAGAATATGATGCCAATCTGACTCACAAGATAAATATACATTTTGCTTACAATTAGAGTTTTGCAATTTGCATAGCTCCTCCTACTCCATCCATCTAATCCGTGGATTGGGGGTATCTAGGCATTCCAGATTCATTTAAACAGGCCTTCTGGAATTACGTGGTGTTGCAATATTAGTATCCACGAGTATATTCAGGTTAGGAGCATGCTTCTCTTAGACTTTGTTACCTGTCTTAAGAGCTATCCATGAAATCATCTCACCTCAATAATTCTGGCAAGTGTCCCTGACCAGCATTCCTTTGGGATGCAAATCTCCTTAAGAGTTTACAAGGAAAACAAGGCAACGTGAACTGCATCTCTCAAGGAGACTGTGCTCTGCAGATGGGCCAGGGAGGATCTGGCAGTCTGATTTCTGCATTGCCACCAAAGTCCTTGGAGACTCAGGATTTACTCTCAGATTGTCTACCCTGAAGACGAGAGTGAGCTAGAGAAAGGACTGAGAAGTGCCAGGTCTGTATTTTTGGTAAGATGGCTAGTTCCCTTGCTACACACTCTCAAGGCATTCATCTACTTCTCCCTTAAGATTGCTGCTTCTGCTTTCTTGTTTGGTATGGGTCTTCCCCGTTGGACTCCAACTCCACGAGGTGGGGATTGAGTTTATCTTGCTTATGTTCCCAGACCCTAACATAATGCCTGCGTATAGATGCTCAATAATTATTTGTTGAATGAAGGAATAATAACTGATTAAGCTTATTAATGAGTTAAAACCAACCAATTAATCAGATTAGTAGTGACATGTCAATGCTGTCCCACCAAATTAAAATATGACTGTGTTAATATGCCATTCCAATTAACGAAATGGTGAGATTATTTCCTCAATGTAATGATGTTTTTCTTTCTTTAGATGGCCTTTCATTTATCCCTATGATTTGTATAATACTTTAAAAATCAGATCAACTATTACACATTAGATACCTAATGTCTAATGCAAGATTTAATTATGTTAAATGTATTTTTAGATGGAAATATCTTCTGGTCAGTGTTTTTCTCTCAGCTATGGCATTCTTATTCATTAAATCTTAATTTTATCATGAAAATGTAAGATTATTTTGTCCGTTTTGAAACAGGTCATGCCATGAAACTTTCTAAGACTCTCACTGACAGGGGAATCCTCTTGGTATTTTGAACATGATTTGCCATGATCTTAACCATCTTGGCATGTGCATTTTTTTTTTTTTTGAGTTAGTCTCACTCTGTCGTCCAGACTGGAGTGCAGTGGCCGCTCCCAGCCACCGCAGCCTCGACCTGCTGGGCTCCGGTGATCCTTCCGCCTCAGCCTTCCAAGTAGCCGGAATTACAGGCATGCGCTACCATGCCCGGCTAGTTTTTTGATTTATTGTAGAGATGAGGTCTCACTGCCCAGGCGGGTCTCGAACCCGCGGGCTCAGGCAATCCACTCACCTCAGCCTCCCAAAGGTGCGGGATTACAGGCTGGGCCACCGAGCCCGGTGGCATGTGCATTTTTAGAGTGAATGAGACTTACCAGTCAGGCCTCAGAACCAGCCAGAATACTTGGAGAATGTTGTGGTTAATTTAATTTCCTGGTTCACAATCACTTTTTGTTTCAACTTTACAAAGAAATATCTTTTAAAAATGTGTTAGTCTGCATTCTTGCCTAATTAAGTAGAGTGCGCTGAGTGTAATTAAATTTTTTTTTTTTTTTTTTTACAGTTCAGAACCTTGCAAAACAAAAGAGTCATCTTTGCAAAGATCAACTTCAACTCTAAGATGTAGAGATGGGTGGGAAGTAGGACTTGGATGTGTACTGATCCTGAGAGATATTGTCAACATTATTTAAACACGTTTAAAAGTCAAGGTAATGCAAACACATGATTAAAATCAAATAGACTGAAAGGTTTTTTAAAGAAAAACACCCCTCTTTCCACTTCCCCTCTCCTCTTCAATTTTGTTCCCCAAAGACAGTTACTTTTAACTCTTTTAGCTGTGTTTCTGGCTGTTACTCTTTTATTTCTAAAAAATACATTTAATAATATGTTTCATATAGCTATACCTGTTTTTAAAAACATGTAAATCATTTATTAATTTTTAGTGTTCTTGCTTTTAAAAAGGGATTAAACATAAATGCATATTCATTTTTTGTATAGAAAATGTATATATTCCATTATATATAAATATATACTTATTAAAGTGTGTACTTTCTATAATATATAAATACAAAAATTAGAAATTTTGAAAACAGAAAAGTCTAAAAACTTTCTAAATTTTTGATGTGTATTTAACTGCTTAACATATTTAAAAATGTTTATGTACTATAAACAGATTAAGATATCATGACTTTTTTTTTAGTTGGACTCTCACTCTGTCACCCAGGGTGGAGTGCAGTGGCACGCTCACAGCCCCCGCAGCCTTGACTTGCTGGGCTCAGGTGATCCTTCCTCCTCAGCCTTCCAAGTAGCTGGAACTACAGGTGCGCACCACCATATCCAGCTCATTTTTAAATTTATTATAGAGACAAAGTCTCACCAAGTTACCCGGCTGGTCTCGAATCCCTGGGCTCAGATAATCCTCTTGCCTCGGCCTCCCAAAGTGCTGGGATTACAGGTTTGAGCCACTGCGTCTGGCCTGACTTTCTTTATTATGCATAGCCAAAATACTATCACACCTAACAAAAGTGTTCATACTTTCTTTTTTTGGTCGTATTTCTTAATATTATAAAAAACCTACTGCACATTTCACATCTTCCCAGTTGTCCTTAAAATGGTCTTGGTAGCTAGTCTGTCCAATCTAATACCATGCATTGAATCTTACATCTCTTTTAATTTAGAATGGTCTCTTTTTCTGTGTAGGCATGCCTCTTTTTATTGTGCTTCACTCTATTCATGTTGCAGATACTGTGTTTTTTACAAATTGAAGGTTTGTGGCAACCCTGCATTGAACAAATCTATTGGCACCATTTTCTAACTTCGTGTTTCTGTGCCACATTTTGGTAATTCTCAAAATATTCCCAAATGTCTTTATTGTGATGATTGTATCTGTTTTGGTGATCTGGAATTTGTGACCTTTGCTGTTACTATTGTAATTGTTTTGGGAATGCCATGGTGAACTTAACTGATAAACGTTACGTGTGTTCTGACTGTTCCACCAACCAGGTGTTTACCCATCTCTCCCTCTTCTAAGGCCTCCCTATTATACCCTGAGATACAACAATATTGAAATTAGGCCATTATTAACCCTACAGTGGCCTTTAAGTGTTCAAGTGAAAGAAGAGTCTCACATCTCTCACTTTAAATCAAAAGCCAGAAATGATTAAGTGTAGCGAGGAAGGCACGCTGAAAGCTGAGATAAGTTGTAAGCTAGGTCTCTTGTGCGAGACAGTTAGCCAAGTTGTAAATGCAAAGGAAAAGTTCTCGAAGGAAATTAAAAATGCTACTCCAGTGAACACACAAATGATAAGAAAGCAAGACAGTCTTATTGCTGATATGGAGAAAGTTTCAGTGGTGTAAACAGACGATCAAACCATCCACAGCAGTCCCTTAAGTCAAAGCCTAATCCAGAATGAGGCCCAACTCTCTTCACTTCTATGAAAGTCTGAAAGAGGCGAGGAAGGTGCAGAAGAAAAGTCTGACTCTAGGAGAGATTAGTTCATGAGGCTTAAGGAAAGACACTGTCTCCATGACATAAAAGTGCAAGGTGAAGCAACAAGTGCTGATGAAGAAGCTGCAATAAGTTGTCTGGAAGATCTAGGTAAGATCATTGATCAAGGTGACTACAATAAATAACAGCTTCCAAGGACAGGCTGACTTGGCTAAGGGATCTGGTGACTGTAAGGTTGAAGCCAATGTGAACGGACCATTCAGAAAATCCTAGGGCACTTAAGAATTAAATCCCCTGTAATCCTGCGGCTTTGGGAGGCTGAGGTGAGTGGATTGCCTGAGCCCGCGGGTTCGAGACCCACCTGGGCAACTTGGCGAGACCTCATCTCTACAATAAATCAAAAATTAGCTGGACGTGGTAGCGCGCGCCTGTAGTTCCAGCTATTGGAAGGCTGAGGCAGAAGGATCGCCGGAGCCCAGCAGGTCGAGGCTGCGGTGGCCGGGAGCGGCCACTGCACTCCAGTCTGGGCAACAGAGTGAGACTCCAACTCAAAAAAAAAAAAAAAAAAAAGCAAAGCAAAGAAAAGAAAAAACCTTCTGGAAAGGATTCACCATTCTAGATGCCATTAAGAACATCTGTGATTCATGGGAGGAGGTCAAAATATCAACATGAACAGGAGTTTGGAAGAAGCGGATGCAGACCCTTATGGATGACTTGGAGGGGTTCAAGACTAGAAATACAGGAGAACTTGAATTAGAAGTGGAACCTGAAGAGGTGAATGAATGGCTGCCATCTCATGAGAAAACTTGAGTGGATGAGGGGTTGCTTCTTATGGGTGGGCAAAGAAGTGTTGTCTTGAGATAGAATCTACTTCTGGTGAAGATGCTGCAAACATTGATGAAATGACAATGAAAGATGTAGAATATTCCATAAACTTATTTGATAAGACAGAAGCAGTGTTTGAGAGGATTAACTACAATAGAAGTTCTGCTGTGGGTAAAATGCTATCCAACAGTATTGCATGCTGCAGAGAAATCTCCCACGAAAGCAAGAGTCAAATAATGTGGCAAACTTCATTGCTGTCTTTTGGTTTTTTTTTTGAGTTGGAGTCCCACTCATGTCACCCAGGCTGAAGTGCAGTGGCACACTCATGGCCACTGCAGCCTTGACTTGCTGGGCTCAGGCGATCCTTTCCCCTCAGCCTTCCAAGTAGCTGGAACTACAGATGCACACCACCACGTCCGACTAGTTTAAAAAAAATTTTTTTTTGTGATTTATTATAGAGATGAGGTCTCACCAAGTTGCCCAGGCTGGTCTTGAACCCCCGGGTTCAGACAATCCTCTTGCCTCAGCCTCCCAAAGTGCTGGGATTACAGGCTGAGCCACCACGCCCGGCCCATTGTTTTATTTTAAGTAATTACCACAGCCACCCCAACCTTCAGTAACCACTACCCTGATCAGTCAGCACCCATCAACAGCGAGGCAAGACCCTCCACCAGCAAAAAAATGATCTTTGCTGAAGTCAAAGATCTTTGCAAAGTCAAAATGATGACTTGCCGAAGTCTCACTTGATTGTAAGCAATTTTTAGCAATGAAGTCTTTTTGAATTAAGGTGTACACATACTTTTTAGATATAATGCAATTGCAAATTTAGCACAGTATCAGCATAACTTTATATGCACCAGGAAACCAAAAAGATTGTGTGACTTGCTTTATTGTGGTTGTCTGGAATACAGCCTATAATATCTGAGGTATGCCTGTACCAAGATTAGCTCTAAGAGCTGAGGAACCAATACTAATTCCACTGTATTTGGTCAACACGCAGCATGGAGACTGGCATGTAGTAGGTGCTCAGGAAATGCCTGTAAAGTGAATGAACAATTTTGATCTCATTTTTTTCACTTCCTTAGTTCATTATACTTCTGATACATTCCTTACATGCTTTCTTAGCAATCTACAATTCCTCTTTGTTTTAATTTTTACTTTTTTTAGAGAAAAGGACTCGCTATGTTGCCAAGACTGGCCTTGAATTTCTGGGTTCAAGCAATCCTCCCACCTTGACCTCCCAAAGTGTTGGGTTTACAGGCATGAGCCACTGTGCTCGACCTGGAATTCCTCTTTAACCAAGCTATTCTTAGTGTCTACTGCTTTTAATTTTTCACTAAGCAATTTTCTAAAATTCCCCCCCCCTTTTTTGAGTGGGCAACCTTGGAAATTTTCTCAGTACACACTGTGCCTCTTAAACATTTCCAATCTGATAACTCTGATCACTGAATCTGAGATGTTTGCCAGTTACTGTCTTAGTCATCCCATCACACCTAGCTCATTTCCTCCCAGAAAGCCAGTAAAATCTGCAGCCTGGGGGCTGCAGGAAGAAACTCTACTGGGCTTCTCTGGAGTGTTCTTTCTTTGCTATTGCAGGATTCTGATCAAAGCTATATCTATGGAGTTTCCTAATGAAAAAGCAAGCAAAGAAGAAAGAAGGAAGAAAAGGAAGAAGGAAAGAATTATACGAATCTAAATGATTTTCTTAAATAGGCTGTTCTTATTTTTAGTCTTTTAAAGTGCGTGGGATTTGCACAGCACACTGTCTAGTCGGCAACAGTGCAGCTTTGGCTGAGGTCACTCTAACTAGAGGGATGGCAGCAGTGACCATGAGCTGTGTCGTGGATGCGGACCATGAGTAGGAGTGTGAATATAAACCCCATGGAGAGAGGAAGGTGGTTCAGCATTTCATTCTATGTGATAATTCACAAAACTGCCAGAATCATCAGTCAGTGGGCATTCCATTACTGTTCTCAGCTTAGTCACATGCAATAAGAAAAGAATGATTTAAACAGTGAAGGCAGCCAAGAGGAAATTTTGGCAGGTTCCGATGCTTCATTCTGGCATTCGATTAGAAACTTATTTGGGAGCGGGGTGGGGAGGGGTGGGAAGTGTCTCCCAAAATCTTGCATTTAACCTGCACATCTGTGTTTTCACGTTGCCTGGTTTGGGCCTGTTTTCATGCATTTAGTTTTATCCCACCCTTTCAGAGATTTCTCTTGAACATGAGTAAAATCTCTTTGCTTTAATGGATACACACATTTTATGAAGTGCCAGGATTAAATCAACTTTGAAAAAAAATCAGCCCAAGAGCACGTTGTGTAGACAGCTTAAACACACCGAGTAAAAAAGCTTCTAATGTGAGCCGAAGAGGCCATTTCACTTCATCATTGAGAGCTTGCTTTATTCAACAGCAATGACCTATTTAGAACCATGACTCAGCCAGCTGCCCCTGTGAGCTTCCTTTGCTGCAGAGAAGCAAAGGGAAGAGGAAAGAAAGGAAGAAAAAAGAAAAGAAAGCAGACAGAGAGAGAGAGAGAGAGAGAGAGAGAGAGAGAGAGAGAAAAGATAAATGGAGGGCTGTCTAGAGTTTCCTTTTTTCTAAATGTTGTAATCTCTTGTCTCCAGAGGGTTCCAGAAGTTGTAAGGTTCATAATGACTTTAACTCACAGCATGGCAAAAGTATGTAGCTGAGCTATTGCCCCACGTTTTATAAAGTTATTTTTATAAACAAATTTAATTTAAAAATCCTTTCTAGTCCTCTCCCCTTCATTTAACTCCATCACTGCTCCTTTTGATTTTATGATTCCTTCCCTCCCACCCCTCCTTCACTCCTGTAGTTCAGGTGCTCCTGCTGGCTCCACTGACCTTGCTCCCAACTGCTTTCTTTCTCTAAAAAATTTATTTCTTTTTATTTATTTTCTTTTTTTATTTTTATTTTTTGAGTCAGAGTCTCACTCTGTCGCCCAGACTGGAGTGCGGTGGCATGTTCACTGCCACCGCAGCATCGACCTGCTGGGCTCAGGCGATCCTTACTGCTTCAGTCTTTCAAGTAGCTGGAACCACAGGAGCGTGCTACCACACCAAAATTCAGCTAATTTTGTTTTTATTTATTTATTGTAGAGACGGGGTCTTGCCAAGTTGCCCAGACTGGTCTTGAACTCCTGGACATGGGCAATTCTTTCACCTCTGTCCCTCAAAATGCTGGGATTACAGGTGTAGGGCATTGCGTCCAGCCTAACTGCTTTCTCTCCCTTCAGGCTTCCTCTCTCAGGTTCACGTTCCGGAAACACAGCTCCATAATGCCACCTCTACTCAAATACTTATGTGGCTCCTGTTTTCTTTTCTTTTCTTTTTGAGTCAGAGTCTCACTGTTACCCAGGCTGGAGTGCAATGGCATGCTCACAGCCACCACAGCCTTGACCTGCTGGGCTCAGGCAATCCTCCCGCCTCAGCCTTCCAAGTAGCTGGAACTATAGGAGTGTGTCACCATGCCCAGCTAATTTTTTTTTGAGTTGGAGTCTCACTCTGTCGCCCAGACTGGAGTGCAGTGGCTGCTCCCGGCCACCGCAGCCTCGCCCCGCTGGGCTCCGGCGATCCCTCCGCCTCCGCCTTCCGAGTAGCCAGAATTACAGGCATGCGCTACCACGCCCGGCTGATTTTTGATTTATTGTAGAGATGAGGTCTCGCTGCCCAGGCGGGTCTCGAACCCGCGGGCTCAGGCAATCCACTCACCTTAGCCTCCCAAAGGCGCGGGATTACAGGCTGAGCCACCGAGCCCGGCTTCCAGCTAATTTTTTATGATTTATTGTAGAGACGAGGTCTCAGGCAATCCTCTCACCTCAGCCTCCCAAAATGCTGGGAGGCTTGAGCCACACGCCTGGTGGCTTGAGCCACATGCCTGGTGGCTGTTTGGTTTTCTGAGCAAGTTTGGCTCTTTACTGAGACTTTTAATATATTCTACAAACCAAACCCAAGGAACATTTTCAGGTTCTTTTCTTATTGTTTTCCTTTTTTTGGGCTAATATTCTTTGGTCACTTTGGTCCACTCCTGCCTTGCTGTCCTCCTCTTCTTCACCCTATACTCCACACCACTCTTCCTCTCTTCTGTGTTAGTCCCAGGCCTTCTGGGACTAAGTAAAAGCCCACCCTCCTCTCTCTAAGACCGTCCTAGTCTCAATGAATCCTTCGTTCTTTGAATTTCTTTAAGCCCAGGGAAAGAGAGTTGTGTGGAAAGACTCTTAGGGCTCTTCGAGTGCTGAGCCTTCAAGAAGAGAAGATTTTTGTGTGTGTGAAGACAAGATTTTTGTGCGTATGTTCCTACAGAGTAATCGTCTGATGATAAATGTAACTTAAATGTAAGTTTGCTGATTAACTTGCAAATTGTGTGAGACTTAAGATGATGAGAAGGGAGAAATTAGATGATGACCTGAACAATCCTTCCATCCAACGCAGATACTTATCACAGTTTCAAGACCTTCTTTTACAACCATTAAAATGAATTCATGAATTGTTGGGTGCCTTTTCCTTTAAACTTTTTTCTCCAGCTAGCGTATAGTTGGCATGATGAAAAGATTTTGGAAGCCCTCTGAAATTTGCAAAATTCTCTTAATTTTTTTTTTTTTTGGCCAGGCACAGTGGCTCACACCTGCAATCCCAGCATTTTGAGAGGCCAAGGTGAGAGGATTACTTGAGCCCAGGAATTTGAGACCAGCCTGGGCAACGTAGTGAGATCTTGTCTTCACACACACAAAAATAAATTAGCCAGGCATGGTGGCATGCACCTATAGTCCCAGCGACTTGGAAGGCTGAGGCAGAAAGAGGATCACCTGAGCCAGGAGGTCTAGGCTGTGGTGAGCTGTGATCGTGCCACTGCATTCTAGCTGGGTCATCAGAGGGAGACCTCGACTAAAAAATATATACATATATTTTTAAAAATTGACATAAAATATTTTACGTATTTATGGGGTACCTGTGAGTATTTCTTATATGCACAGAATATATAATGATCAGGCCAGTATACTTGGGGTGTCCCTCACTTTGAGTATTTATCATTTCTATGTGTTGGAAACATTTCAAGTCCTCTCTTTTAGCTGCATTGAAACAGCTAACTGTTGCTAACCATGGTCACTCTGCTATGGAATATTGGGGCTTATTTTTTCTATCTAACTTAACTGGTGGCCTTTCACAGAAAGGTTGAATGAAGAATGGATAAACAGGGCAGGTTTCATGTTTTAGGAAAAGGATATTCCAAAAGTTCAGTGAGAATGTTTCCATTCTCCCACCTCAGCCAAGTCGCATTCTCTTCCTCAGCCCCCCCTTGAATCTCTTGCGACCAAAGATTCCCTGCCTCTACAAAGACAGTGTGCCTTCCTGCGCCCAACACCTTTCTTGTCCAACTCTCAATTATATCAGCTGGCCGATATGTCCTTGATGTGACCAGGTAGCCTTCTATTTACCTTTTCCCTCTACCATGTCCTGTCTTTCCCAAAAGTAGCTGAAATTTTTTCTGATTTCTACGAGGACTATCCATTAACTCAGTCACCAAATATTTATTACAACTGTTATGGACTAGGCTCTGTGTATGACGGGGAGTAAGAAGATAGGTGTGGTCCCTGGCCACTGCATGCTAACTTTCTGGTTGAGGAGACAGACCAATAAAAAAAATAGACCCCAGGGGAGGCGAGAGGATTGCCTGAGGCCAGGGGTTTGAGACTAGCCTGGGCAACTTGGTAAGGCTTAGTCTCTATAATAAACCAAACAATTAGCCGAGCGTGGTGGTGTGCATCTGTGGTTCCACCTACTCGGAAGGCTGCAGTGGAAGGATCGCCTAAGCCCAGCAGGTTGAGGCTGCACGGGCTGTGAGCGTGCCACTGCACTCCAGTCTGGGCGGCAGAGTGAGACTCTGACTCAAAAAACAAAAAAAGGCCCCGAGGTAAGCACAGCAAATTGTGGAAAGGACTTTGATGGAAACAAAGTGTGGATGTAGAGACTTTTTTATCACTTTAATTTTTTTAGAGACAAAGTCTTGCTTTGTTGCCCAGGCTGGAGAGTAGTGGTACAATCATATCTTGCAGCCTCAAACTCCTGTGCTCAAGCAATCCTCCTGCCTCAGCCTCCCAAGTAGCTAGGACTACAGGCATGTGCCACTATATCTGGTTGATTTTTAAAGTTTTTTTGTTTTGTTTAGAGATGGGGCCTTGCTAGGTTGCCCAGGCTGGTCTTGAAACTCCTGGCTTAAAAAGTGATCCTCCCTCCTCAGCCTTCCAAAGGGCTGGGATTGCAGATGTGGAACCACAGTGCCTGGTTTTTGGAGACCTTTGGTCTTTGGAGCTTGTCCAAGGTCTTTGGAGGGAAGAACATGAGCTCATTTTAGACAGGGAAGACCTTTTGTATTAAGAAGACATTTAGGTTCAGACTTAAAGAACAGGATGAGAAAGGATTTCAAGGAGAGGCCACAGCTTGTCCAAGGTCTTGTCAGCAAGGAACTTAGCCAGTGTGGTCACAACACTGTGAGGAGGAGGTCAGTGATGTATAACCACGTTGGGGCAGGCAGGGCCAGATCACGAAGGGTCTTACAGGCTGTGGTGAGGCATCTGGATCACACTCTCAGAGCACTGAGAGGACGGTTGCCAGTTAAAAATACAGAACACCCAGTTTTGCATCTGAACTTCAAACAACAAATAAGTTCTTAGTATAAGTATATCCCAAATACTGCATGAGATGCACTTATACTAAGTATGCCTGGAATACACTAAAATTTTATTCATTGTTTATTTTAATGTCACATTTAACTGGGCATCTTGATCTTTGTTTTATGGGACACCTGAAAGGTTTTCAGTGGGCAAGTGATGTGATCCTATTTATTTATTTATCTAGAGTCACCCAGGCTAGAGTGCTGTGGCACAATCACAGCTCACTGCAGTCTCTAACTCCTGGGCTCAGGCAAGCCTCCTGCTTTAGCTTCTCCAGTAGCTGGGACTACAGGCCCATGCTACCACACCTGGCTAATTTTTTGATTTTTTTTTTTTTGTAGAGATGAGGTCTTGCTATGTTGCCCATACTGGGTTCAGGTGATCATTCTGCCTCAGCCTCCTGAGTAGCTGGGACTACAGGTGTGTGCCATCATGCCTGGCTAATTAAAAAAAAATTTTTTTTGTAGAGATGAGGTCTTGTTGTGTTGTCCAGGCTGGTCTTGGACTCCTGGGCTCAAGCAATCCTCCTGCCTTGGCTTCCCAAAGTGCTGGGATTACAGTATGAGCCACCTCGTTTGGCCCCAATTTGTATTTTTTTTTTTTTGAGTTGGAGTCTCACTCTGTCGCCCAGACTGGAGCGCAGTGGCCGCTCCCGGCCACCGCAGCCTTGACCTGCTGGACTCCGGCGATCCTTCCACCTCAGCCTTCCAAGTAGCCAGAATTACAGGCATGCGCTACTATGCCCGGCTGATTTTTTTTGATTTATTGTAGAGATGAGGTCTTGCTGCCCAGGCGGGTCTCGAACCCGCGGGCTCAGGCAATCTACTCACCTCAGCCTCCCAAAGGCGCGGGATTATAGGCTGAGCCACCGAGCCCGGCTCCCAATTTGTATTTTAAGAAATTCCCAGGCCAGGTGCAGTGGCTCAAGCCTGTGTTCCCAGCACTTTGGGAGGCCGAGGCCAAAGGATTGCCTGAGCCCAGGGATTCGAGATCAGCCAGGGCAACTTGGTGAGACCTCGTCTCTTCAATAAATCAAGAAAAATTAGCCGGGTGTGGTGGCACACGCCTGTAGTTCCAGCTACTTAGAAGGCTAAGGTGGAAGGATCACCTGAGCCCAGCAGGTCGAGGCTGCAGTGGCCGTGAGTATGCCACTGCACTCCAGCCTGGGTGACAGAGTGAGAATCTGACTCAAAAAAAAAAAGAAGTTTCATTTGGCTGCTTTGTAGGAATGGTTTGGAGCATAGTAAAAGTTCCGTGAAGATAGTTCAGAGAGGCTAAACTATCATAGCATCCAAGAAGGAACAGTGATGGCCTCACCTTAGAAGACCGGTGCTTCTCAAAACAAACTTTAATGTACATAGGAATCACCTGGGATCTTGTTAAATTGAGAGCTTGAATTCAGTGGGTCTGGAGTGAAACCTGAGATTCTGCATTTTCTATAAGTTCTCAGGGGGTGCTGACCCTGCTGGTTCCTAGACTCAAATATTGGCAAACTATGACCCACTGGTCAAATTTGGCCTGCTGCCTGCTTTGTAAATAAAGTTTTATTGGAACACAGCTATGTTTACTTATTTTGATATTATCTACAGTTGCTTTCATGCTATAATGGCAGAGTTGAGTAACTGCAACAGAGGCAGTGTGGCCCACAACATCTAAAATATTGTTACTCTGTCCCTTTACGGAAAAAGTTTACTGACTCCTGACCTAGAACACATTGAGTAGCAAGTGTCAAGACTTGAGTGATAGCCAGGGAGATGGAGAGAGGTGGACAGAGTCAAGATATAATTGAAAGCATAAGATGTAGCCTGCACGGCTCAGCCAGCGTTCCCTTCTGACAGGAGCCTGAGCACCCCTGAACAGCAGAATCTTTAAACTGAAGTTGGTGTGACAGCTGAGAACTTGGTTAATCAGTGTTCATATCTTACAATTATTTGTCCAGTGTGTGCTAAGCCCAAGGGGTTCTATTTGGTACATGCCTGAAAGTACATAGAAATTCATCTATGCACACACACAGAGTAAAGATACCACCAAATAGCACCTGGTAACCTGGAAGAAATCATGTGTCATGCTAGCAAAAAGTTTGAAACAACT
This sequence comes from Cephalopachus bancanus, assembly GCA_027257055.1. Taxonomy (NCBI): domain Eukaryota; kingdom Metazoa; phylum Chordata; class Mammalia; order Primates; family Tarsiidae; genus Cephalopachus; species Cephalopachus bancanus. The sequence continues at coordinate 6,974,845 of JAPVLO010000015.1, read as the reverse complement.
CCTGCTTGTACATACTGTGGCTAGTTTTCCCTCTCTTCTATCTGAATTTCCAGAATCTTTACTTTCTCAGGAGGTCTTTTTAGTAATTATAGGAGGGGACATTGATGCACCGATCTGTCACCCCTTCTGCTCATTCTACCCCTAGTAAGAAGCTACACTTTCCTTAACCTCCTTGCTAGCTCTTAAAGAAAGGAAATATCCAGTCTCCTGAGGGAAATTACTTTAAAAAAAAAGGGAAGATGATTTTATTTTATTTATTTATTTTGAGTTGGAGTCTCACTCTGTCGCCCAGACTGGAGTGCAGTGGCCGCTCCCGGCCACCGCAGCCTCGACCTGCTGGGCTCCGGCGATCCTTCCGCCTCAGCCTTCCAAGTAGCCGGAACTACAGGTGGGCACTACCACACCCAGCTAATTTTTGATTTATTGTAGAGATGAGGTCTCGCTGCCCAGGCAGGTCTTGAACCCGCGGACTCAGGCAATCCACTCACCTCAGCCTCCCAAAGGCGCGGGATTACAGGCTGAGCCACCGAGCCCGGCGGGAATATGATTTCATTAAGAAAAAGAGAAGGACCAAAATTCTCTGTGCAATATTTTTCCTTGGCATTCATTTGGGAATCTCAGAATTGTCACTTCGACAGACCCTGTAGTAAAAGCACAAAGTAAGATATTTTCCTTGTGTAATAGATCTGTAAGGCAATGTCCTACAACAAAGTGCTAAAATGATTTATCATTTAAAGATCACTCTGGGTTTAACAACTCCAGGGTTGTTAAAAGTTATGAATTGGCCGGGCCTGGTGGCTCAGTCTTTAATCCTAGCATTTTGGGATGCTGAGGCAAGTGGATTGCCGGAGCCTGTGGGGTTCGAGACCAGTCCGGACAACTTGGTGAGACCTCATCTCTAAAATAAATAAATAAATAAATTAGCCGGGTGCGGTAGCATGTGCCTGTAGTTCCAGCTACTTGGAAGGCTGAGGCGGAAGGATCGCCAGAGCCCAGCAGTTTGACGCTGGGGTGGCCGTGAGCGTGCCACTGCACTCCAGTCTCGGCTGGAGTGAGACTCTGACTCAAAAAATAAAAAAAAAAAGAAAAGAAAAAGAAAAAGTTATGAATTTCCAGGAATTGCTTTGAGGATTTTAGCTTTCGAGGATGTTATTTTATGCACTGATGTAACATCAAATGGCAGCTTAGTGATGCGTTAACATCAACAAGTGAACTCCAACTTTTTTGAAACATAATTTACTGCTAGGTTGCAATTCAGCATTTGGATCCTACTGTGCTGACTTCAGCATAGAGGGAAGTAAGCTGTATTGTCCTCAGAGTCCTTGCAGCTCGGTGGTGTTCCTAACGTTATTGTACATATTTGTATCAAATGCGGCTGCTATTCTTTTTCCCTACCCAGGCGTTGCATAACAATAACAACTACAAGTATGGGAGATGAAGCTTGTGTAACAGACTGATCCATTTTACTTAGAAAGCTGAAGCTGTTCAGGGGTAAATGAGTCCAAGATAGTTCAGTACAGCTGAACAAAAACAAATTCTGGGCTGCTTTCACTCACAGCAAACCTGCCTTTCCGGTCACATTCCACAAAGATCATCTGCTGTAGGAAACAACCCTTCCTTCCGATGTATGCATTTATATCAGAATCGAAACAGTCTTGTCACTTAATTATTAAGCATTGGCAGATGTGACCTCCATGTTAAAACTGGAGGTGTTCTTGCCATAATCTAATAGTTTGCATTCTTTTTAATATAAAAAATAAAAAGGAGAAAGGCTGAGACATGTGCTCTCAAGAAGTCCTTTTTTCTTCCCTTCTCAATTGTTTTACATTTCAACAAACCCGTTTAAATTTCTTCCTGAAGTGTCTAGGTGCTGAGCCAGAGATGGGAGGGAAAAAAGCAGACAAATAAAGGAAAATCCTTCCTTTTCAGAAAGTGCCTGAAAGAGCGAGCAGAAAAGGAACAGAACAAGGAGGGCCACCGGGTTTTGTTATCTGAAATAAGACTGGAAAGAAGCTTGGAGAAGAAAGACTTGGTCCATGTCCTGGATGCATTCTAAAAGGAGTGTTTTAGAAAGGAGAAATCATTAAAAGGATTCACGCAGCCATTTGCATAAATTAGCAAACCAGGCAGAGTGTCTGAAATGTCTTGTGAGTGCTGACCTGAAATGAAGGTCACTGATGTCCCCAGACATCAACGCGGACTGAGCAGAGTTACATTAACAAACCTTTCCAGCCAGTGTTGAAAGATCATCGCCTCCGATGATTTGCATCTCACCCATGGATTGGTCATTCTGCAAAATAAAAAGGGAGGGGGAAAATAAGGAAGATGTTATTGTAATGCACAAGAAAATCTGTAAAGCACATTTTCCCATCTACCCAGTTAGTGGCTGGATTGTGCCTTACAAATACAGCGCAAATAGCTCGCACAGGTTCATGGTTGCCTATGGTTACCAAGAGCCACTCTTCTGCTACTGTGCTTGAGACAAAGCTCTCTAATGGCTGGCCGGCAGAGACTGAGGGGGGCAGAGGGTGGTGGTGGAAGGGTGGAGAGAGGGCACACTAGCCTAATTTTGAGGCAAAATGCTATGAAAGATGCCTCAACCAACCCAGAGGGAGATAGAACCGGAGAAGACAGGCACACTCCTGCACTTTGCGGCCACCAAGCCTTAGTTTTAGGCCTGTAGTGAAGAACAATCGGATTCTGGTTCTGGGAGAGACTAGAGGTCTCCTCTATCCTTAGCACTGGGGATTCAGTCCCTCATCTGACGCTAAGGGCAGTTCTCACAGGCCATGGATCAAGTATTGCACTTAGACCTTCTGGTTCCAGGAATATGAGACCAGAATCATATTTAGAAGACTTTTCATTCAAATCCTATTAGAGTTTATAACCATTCACTTTCACAATGTTTATAAATGGTACTGTATCCTATCCTAATGAAACCTTACAAAACAAACAAAAAATGGACTGTTGTAGCGCCATCTCCACAACAGAATAACATAGAGGCAAAACAGGACACAGAGCTGGCAACTACTTGTCTTCCACTTGCCTCATGACAGACACACATTAAAGGAAATGAAGCAGATAGACTCAGGCAGTCGGCTTCATGACCAAGCAAGAACGCCATGATGTTGCAATCCCTTGATTCTAACAATAACCTCAGGGAGAAACAGACAGTGTAGGCCATATGTACAACGTTGCAGAATCAGGAAACGTCTCTGTTACTGTTGTGGGCAGCTGTTGCTTTTGCCAGTTCAGCACTTTCCCTCCCTTATCCTGGGCAAGGAGACCCTCCCTCTTTCTGGGGGAGTCCATTCCCTATGGTTTAGGCAGGGCCAGGCTTCACTGGTGCAGGTCAATCTGCTACGTTTGAAGCTAAGTCTAACCTTAAACTTTCCAGCTACTCAAGCCAATTCATTTAGGAGTTTTCTTGGGCAGGTTTAAGTTGGATTCTGTCGCTTGCAACTGAGAGTTCCTCCCTAGACAGGTAGTTAGGTTGTCATGGAAATGGTCATCTGAGAAGGGAAAAACCCAGCCAAGTCACCAATATGACAGTTTTGCCAATGAAGCTCCTTTTGTCTTCTTACCTTCCTGCTCAACAAAAGACCTTAAAATGTTTTTAGTTCCACTTGGTAAAGCGCCCACTCCTTACTGTAGAGCACTGGAGGGAATAAAGGAAGACAAGAGAGAGGCTTCACACAGTAGTTGGTCCTGAAAATGGCCCATGAAATCAGATAAAACCAGTAATTTTTTTCTTATGGGAACTTATCTCAAAAGGAGAGAAACCAATCTTTTGCTGGTTTTGTGCAGCATATATAATCATATATTCATAAGCCGCCATGACAGTGGTTAAGAACTTGTCAGAAACGTCAGAGGAGAAAATTTTCTTGTCACTTCTAGAGGTGCTGAGATAGAGGAGTTAACATGGGAAGAATTTCTGCATATTAGACTCAAATATGTTGTTAATAGCAGCAGGAAATATAAAATTTCACTACCCCCAGGGGACTGGGTTATGCAGAATTGGATACAACTACTAAACCACAGAGTTAGATGTAACCAATGAGATTTATATTCTGCCACATCAGAGTAAATTTCACAGTAATTCTAGTCTCTATTCTATTGATTGAAAACAAAAACCAGAAAACATCAGAAAGCTCAAAGTCTCACAGTTAGTATGTTGCCAAGCAAGTGTCATTCAAGAAGTCCAATTTTATAAACATGTTATTTCTTACTGTTTTTAACTGATGAATAATAATTGTATATATATGGGGTATGATGTGATGTTCAGATGCATGTATATAGTGTGGAATCAATAATTCAGGATAATTAGCATATCCATCATCTCAGATATTTATCATTTATTTGCTGTGAGAACATTTAAAATTCTTTAGCAGTTTTGAAATATACAGTATATTAATCTTAACTACAATCACCATGCTGTGCAACAGAACACCAGAACTTATTTCTCCCTCTAACTGTAACTCTGTACCCAGAACTCTTGTCTTCCTTTTTCCATCTACCCCCTTCCTGCCCTGCCATTATCCCTAGCCTCTGGTGATCACCATTCTACTCTCTACTTCTTTGTTTCCACAAATGAGTGAGATCATAAGGAGCCTTACTTATTTCACTTAGTTCAATGTCCTTTGGGTTCATTCATGTATCAGCATGGTTCTAATATTAGATTTGTCCTTGATCCATCTGGAATTTATATTTTTCAAGTGTGTACATATAATTGTCCCAACACCATTTTCTCATATCTCAGCTTCTATAGTTTTCTAATCTAACATGTCCATTTCAACATTAATTAATCTGACATGTCCAATTAATGAATTAACAGATTTGGTTTATTAATTGACCACATCAATAATCTATTAATTAACTGAACATGCTACATTAGGTAGAGTAATCTGACCTGTCTATTCCAATACCCAAACCATGTTGTTATAATTATTATAGCTTTTTAATATGTTTAAATATCTGACAGGGCAAGTCTACTTTTTGGTTCTTTTGAAAAATGATCTTGGCTGCTTGCATACATTTGTTCTGTCTGGGTTATTATGAAGAGCAAATGAATTAATACATGTGGAACATTCAGAATGGAGCTCAGCATGTGGTAAATGTTAGATATAATTAATTTCTTTTTCTTTTTTTCCATTTCCCCAAGGAAATGGCCACTCTACACCAGTCTCTGTTATACTGGAGTCTGGAGCTCCTGGCATAAGGTCTCCAAAAAAATAAGTCTTTTGTTTCCACTGGGCCAGGGAAGGGCACTTAGAGGCTCAACTTCTCCATTCATAGGCTCTCAACCAAACTTGTTTTCATTCATTCCTCTTACTCCACCTTCTGACACTGCTCCTGAGCCTTCCAGGAATTCTGTCGTATAAACTCCCTACTTCTTACTGACAATTCCCTCTACAGGCATCTCGATGTCACTTTCTCTATTCCACTGAGTCAGTGCCCTTCCTTAATCAGCTTCACCTTCTAAAAAATACTGACATTTTTTTGTCCACAGAGATCTTCTCCCTCTCCTTTCTGTCCTTGTGGTTATATTTTTCTTTTTCTTTTTCTTTTTTTTTTGAGTTGGAGTTTCACTCTGTCACCCAGACTGGAGTGCAGTGGCCGCTCTCGGCCACCACAGCCTCGACCTGCTGGGCTCCGGCGATCCTTCTGCCTCAGCCTTCCAAGTAGCCGAAACTACAGGTGCGCGCTACCACGCCTGGCTAATTTTTTGATTTATCGTAGAGATGAGATCTCGCCTGCCCAGGCGGGTCTCGAACCTGCGGGTTCAGGCAATCCACTCACCTCAGCCTACCAAAGGCGCAGAATTACAGGCTGAGTCACTGAGCCCGGCATATTTTTATTCTTAACTCTCATTTCAGGAGAGAATGACTCCATTTTGTATGTATCCAAACCATTGTGCTTAACCGTGATATTTCTCTAGTGGTTCAACACCATTCTATATTCCTAGAATTGATGTTTGCTTAAATGTCATTGGTTATGATTTGATAATATTTTATTTGGGACTGTTCATCTATCTATCTTCATAAGTAGGATTGCTTTTGCTACCTTTGTGGATTTTTTTTTTTTTTGAGTTGAAGTCTCACTCGATTGCTCAGGCTGGAGTGCAGTGGCATGTTCACGGCCACTCCAGCATAGACCTTCTGGGCTCTGGCAGTCCTTCTGCTTCAGCCTTCCAAGTAGCCGTAACCTCAGACATGAGCTACTATACCTGGTTAATTTTTTTTATTTATTGTAGAGACAAGGTTTCACCATATTGCCCAGGCTGGTCTTGAATCTGCGGGCTCAGGCAGTCCTCTCACCTCAGTCTCCTAAAGTGCTGGGATTACAGGATCTGTGGATTTTTTTTTTTTTTAAGGCCAAGAGATTTATTAAAGCGGCAGTTACAAGGGAAAAAAGGAAAGGGTCTGTGGAGAGAGAGGAAGTAGGAGAGAAGCGGGGAGAGAGCTGCAGAGAGGGAGAGAGCGACAGAGAGAGAGAGAGAGAAGAGAGACCGAGAGAGACGGATTTTTTTTTAAGCAGGACTTATTTTTTTATTTTATTTTATTTTATTTTTTTGAGTTGGAGTCTCACTCTGTTGCCCAGACTGGAGTGCAGTGGCCGCTCCCGGCCAACGCAGCCTCGACCTGCTGGGCTCTGGCGATCCTTCCGCCTCAGCCTTCCAAGTAGCTGGAACTACAGGCGCGCGCTACCATGCCCGGCTGATTTTTTGATTTATTGTAGAGATGAGGTCTTGCCAAGTTGCCCAGGCGGGTCTGAAACCCGCGGGCTCAGGCAATCCACTCACCTCAGCCTCCGAAAGGCGCGGGATTACAGGCTGAGCCACCGAGACCGGCTAGGATTTATTGAGAGGACAGAAAGCTCCCACAGTGGGAGGGGACCCAAAGGGGTTGTCCTGCTCTGTGAATTTTTAAAGCAAAGCTATACTAGCCTCATGCGATAATTTGGGTGTTTGTCTTTTTTTTCTATGCTCCAGAAGATTCTGTGTATGAATGGGTTTTTATCTATTTTGCTAAGGTTCAATAGAGTTCAGAATAAATATTATTTAAATTCCAGTTCACAAATGAAGCAACAAAGACACTAGGAGTTTAAGAAACTTTCTCAAAAATGCGCTGCTAGTTTGTGAATGAGCCCAATTCAATCCTAGGCTTGCCTGGCTCCCTATTATCCTGGTATAACGCCCACTCCCTATTCCTAGAGGAAAGACTCACATGGTGAGTGCATCCTGGGCAGTAGCATGGGTAGGAGTGCGGCCTGGCTATACTGGTGAGGTTAGAGACACAGACTGAATCAACATCTGGTTAGAAATGCTGGTGGTGGAGAATGTATGGATAGATCGGTTGATTGATCTAGAGACAGAGTCTCACTCTGTTGCCCAGGTTGGAATGCAGTGACACAATCATAGCTTGTTGCAACCTTGAACTCCTGGGCTCAAGCGATCCTTTCACCTCAGCCTCCAGAGTAGCTGGGACTACAGGCACATGCCACTTCGCCTGGCTAATTTTTTTGTGTGTTTGTGTGTTTTTTGTAGAGACAAGGTCTCACTACGTTGCTCAGGCTGGTGTCAAATTCCTGGCTGCAATGGATTTTCCCCCCTCCTCGGATTACAGGCATGAGTCATCATCACACCCAACTTAATCTATTTAAAAACAAAAAGACATCTCTGACCTTTAGTCCAGGCATTCTTGGAAGAAATACTTTCTAAATTACAAGTTTAGGTGATCTGGTCTCCAGGTACTATGTAGGGCACGCCTAGGCAGCCCAGCAGGTGAGGCCATCCCTCAAATAGAGAATTTGGACTGCTTAGAGAATGCTTGGAAAAAAACAAACTGAGGAAGAATAAATACCCTAAATATCCTGTCCTTTTGAGGAATGAACAAAGGAAAATAAAATAAACAAAAGAACCACCCTCTTAGCCATTCATTTCCAAAGCCAGAGCAGTTTGCTTCAAGATCTACACACGCAAAAACTTTCTCTACTTCCACAGAAGCCTGACCTTTGCTTTCTTCTCTTTTCACCCTAATCTTTCCTCTCAGCTATTCTTCTGTGCTCAGTGAGGTCCTGATACGCTATCAATTGGCTAGAGATGCAAAACAGAAACAAAAACATTCGTTAGAAGTTTCAATGATCAAATCAGAGCGCTCCTAATTAAAATGTTGCAAATGACGCAAATTTATTTATTTGTTTTTTTGAGTTGGAGTCTCACTCTGGCGCCCAGGCTGGAGTGCAGTGGCATACTCACGGCCTGCTGGGCTCCGGTGAGCCTTCCACCTCAGAACTATAGGCGCATGCTACTGTGCCTGGCTAATTTTTGATTTATTGCAGAGAGGAGGTCTCACCAAGTTGCCCAGGCTGGTCTCGAACCAGCGGGCTTAGGCAATCCACTCGCCTCCAAGTGTTGCGATTACAGGCTGAGCCACTGAGCCCGGCTGATTTTGTTTTTTCAGCTCTGAACATGTGATAAGGATGGGTGAATCCGTTCCAATATCCCAGTTTTTCAATCAGTGGTTGATGAAGGGCATGACCCTGGATTGGGTCCCTTAGTCTTCTAAACTGCCTGGGGTCAAAGTGAACAGAAATGCACACTCAGGGTGGGTGTGGCTCTTGTACCTGGCCCTGGCTTCAACCAGAGTGGCTCCACCTGTCTCTGTGGTATTTATTGGGTTCAAAGGAAGACATGGGAGGTGGGGGTGGGGAAGTTCTGCTACTAGAAAACTAAAAGCTTGAAAACGATCATGTTAATGTTCTTTTTCCCCCTTGAAATCACTTACCTACTCTTCGGTTTCCTATTCATTTAAATATCCATTTGCTGCTGAGATCGGTTTTGTTTAGACACTCATTCTTACAATCTTTGAGGGGTGAGCTGGGAGAAAGGAGAATGTGGGGACAGATTGAACAGGCAGCTAGCTGGTGTCCCACAAATTCCAGGACAAAACTGCCTGGGTTCCTCCTACCTTTTATGCGTTGAGTGACCTTGAGAAAGTTGCTTAGCCTCTCGGTGCCTCAGTTTCTCTACACCCAAAAAGAGTTGATTCATAGTTCCTACCCTATAGGATTATTGGGAGGATTAAATGAATTAATAAGCATTAAGCACTTTAAAAAGTGCCTGGCATGTTGTAACAAATAGTAAATAAAGTATAGTAAGTCCCCTACATACGAACGAGTTCTGTTCCGAGAGTACATTCGTAAGTCCAATCTGTTCATAACTCCAACACAATTAGCCTAGGTACCCAACACAATCGACTATACAGTACCAACTAAAGCATTGCTTTTACACTTGCTTCCGAACATCCCGGGTTTGAAATAAAGACACTGTACTACCTGTTCTCTGTATAGTATTGTTCAGTAAAGTACACAGAAGCACAACCACTTGTAGAGGATGCACGCCTGTGACAATGTGTGTCAGACACATGAACTGACTTATGAGATTGGACATGTGAAAGCACACATGTTCAAAGTTTGAGACTTGAAGGTTCGTATGTAGGGGACTCACTGTATGCCCTTTCTTCTCACCATCAATCTTTGCCTTAAGAAACATGCATATCTGTGTGACTTTCCTAACATTGGCTTTATGATTTATTCTTTTTGTTGTTGTTTTGTGTTTTTTATTTTAGTCAGAGGCTCACTCTATCCTCCAGGCTGAAATGCAGTGGCATGCTCATGGCCACTGCAGCCTCGACCTGCTGAGTTCAGGCAATCCTTCCACCTCAGGCTTCCAAGTAGTTAGAACTACAGGTGTGCACCACTACACCCAGCTAATTTTTAATTTATTGTAGAGACAAGGTCTAGCCAAGTTGCCCAAGTTGTTCTCAAACTCCTGGGCTCAGGCAGTCCTCCTGCCTCTGCTTACCAAAATTATCTTACCACTGCCAATGAACGTGGCTGTGCCCTTTGGGCACACGACACGCTGTTGGGTCCTCTGTGTCTTAGCTTGGAGTGGCTCACACCACACTTCTTCATCTTCCTTCATGTGGGAAATGCTTACTTCCTTAAGGGCTCAGTTCAGGTGCCATCTCTTCTGGGAAGTTTTCTTGGAGTTCCCAGACTTGCATGTGTGACCCAATAGCACCTTACGTGTAATTGGATGTCAACCAACCACATCCGATTAAAATTTTCTGTGACTGTAGTATAGTAATTGTCAGCGGAATAAAAACTCTTTCAGTACAGCAACCAATTTTCATCCTGACTGTACCTCCAGTGGCTGGGACATGGTGACATTCAGTGTTTGTTGAGCCAGACCAAAGCCTCTGAATACACGTGTTAGCTATGTTTTGAATATTTCTCCCCACCCACTTAGACACTATTGTGTCTGAGTGAATCCTACCAAAATTATATTTCTTTATTCTTACCACTATTATTTTATTATCTCAGTTCCCAAACAGTCTCCTCAGTTGTGTGTGTGTATGTGTGTGTGTGTATATATATATATATATATATGATATATATATATTTCTTTTTTAGTGATGGGGTTCCTGCCACCTTTTATGCGTTGAGTGACCTTGAGGTCTATGTTGTCCAGGTTGGTTTTGAATTTCTGGGCTCAAGTGATCCTCCTACCTGAGCCTCCCAAGTAGCTGGGATGACAGACACACACCACAGCACTCAATGTCCTCAACATTTAAAAAAACGTAAATACAAAAAGTCATGGGAATTCTGAGAATTAAAATATAAAGTATTGATATTTTAATAATCAGCAATTCATTGGATTAGTAAAGGATACATTTTTAAAGCAAAACTAGCCATTTTAACCAGGATAAAAAACATATATATGCATGTTAGCATGTAAAATTTAATTCATCTGGAAGTATATCCATTTTGCATTTCCTGACTTTGGTGTGCCTAACTTAGCCAACATGATGCCACTTTCTTTGAAGACAAAATGGCTTTCTATTTAATGACAATGATTTATTACTCAATTGTGACTGGTATTCTACCCCACCCAGTCTTCAAGAGGGGTATTGGTTAGCTAAGAGTAATCCCCACCCTGCAGAGAAAGGCTCCTTTCTTCATGAGAAATAAAGGGATGATGGGCCCGAAGAAGGCACCATAAGGAGAGAGCCTGGTGGGAACAATGAGGGGTCACCAAGAGGAAGGGAAGAGGGAGGGGAGAACGGGATGGATCTTTACTTCTGTGTACAAGGGAGACCCCCCCCCATGGAATTATCTTTTGGAGGGTGAGTCTCTTGTAGTATACTTGAAAATTTGTTCTTCTGGATCAAACGGCCAACCAAAATTTTTATCTGGAAGTGTTGAGAAAGTTGTATCATGATTTGTGAAATAAACATCCTGAGTTGTGGCAAACAAGTAACTGTTTTTTCCACCATGATAATGTACCTCTTCACACTTTGATGAGTGCTCAGTAGTTTTTGACCCAAAAGGGCATGAACCCCAGGCCCCACCCTCCCTATTCACCTGATCTTGCCCCAGACACTTTTTTGGTTTCCCCCATGAAAAAAGTCCTCAAAGGGAAACATTGCCGATTTGGATGAGGTGAAACAAAATCGGCAGAAGCACTAAAAAGCATCTAAATGGATGAGCTCAAAACTGTTTTGAGCAGTGGAAAAAGTGTCTTAATAGGTGTATTGCATCAAACAGAGTATTTTGAAGGCGACTGGAGCTTAAATATGAAAGAATGAATACACAATTCAATTTTTTAATAAATAAATAAATTATGTTTTGGGGGGATTCCCCTCATAATTGTAGAAGATCCCAGGAAAGAGGAAATTCAGTTTAAAAACAATCTCAGCCACGTTGCTTTACATGAACTTTAAACCTCGAAGCAGGATATCCTTCTGTTTTGCACCTTGGTATGGACTTCTTGTTTTGGTTTCATTCATATTTTCTTTTTTTTTTTTTTCTTTTGCGTCTCACTCTGTCGCCCAGACTGGAGTGCAGTGGCCGCTCCCGGCCACCGCAGCATCGACCTGCTGGGCTCCGGCGATCCTTCCGCCTCAGCCTTCTGAGTAGCCGAAATTACAGGCGTGCGCTACCACGCCCAGCTGATTTTTTGATTTATTGTAGAGATGAGTCTCACCAAGTTGCCCAGGCGGGTCTCGAACCCGTGGGCTCAGGCAATCCGCTCACCTCAGCCTCCCAAAGTGCTGGGATTACAGGCTGAGCCACTGAGCCCGGCCTTCATTCATATTTTCTTTTCTTTTCTTTTTCTTTTTTTTTTTTTTTTGAGTTGGAGTCTCACTCTGTCACCCAGGTTGGAGTGGAGCAGCATGCTCTTGGCCACCGCAGCCTCGACCTGCTGGGTTCAAGTGATCCTCCTGCCTCAGCCTTCCAAGTAGCTGGAACCACAGGCATGTGCCACCATGCCCGCTGATTTATTGATTGTAGAGACGAGGTCATGTCTTGTTTCTCAGGCTGATCTCAAACTCCTGAGCTCAGGTAATCCTCTTGCTTCTGCCTCCCAAAGAGCTGGGATTACAGGTGTGAGCCACCGAGCCTGGCTCATTCATGTTTTCAAATCATGGAGCAGAAGGACAATCACACTGAGCCTTTTGACACATCTGAATGACCCCGAAGACTTCAGTAAAGTTTATGTTTTAAAACGTGGATGACTGTATCCCAGAGGTGAGTATTTCTTAAAGACCATTTTCTCTACATAGTTAAACGAAAAAAATCCTGGGAAGATGTATAATTATAACTTAAGAATATAAACAAGTGAAAATTGTTGTTCAACAGTAATGAAATCTTCAACCAGCTCTCATGAACCTGCTTAAAGATTGTCAGGGGATGGGACAGTGCTGAGGAAGGGCCAAGAAAGAGAAGTGGTGGCATTTTCCATGCAGTGGAAACTTCCAGAACACACACTGCCTTTTGGTATTGGACTGGATCTATCTTCATTCCCACCTGACGGTATACTCTGGGCCTAAAAAGTTCAGCCCTGTGTGCCACTTCTCAACTCAAAATATTCTGAGATTCCCAAGCCTGCAAAATGAAGTCTGATTTTGTCATAACCACAGACAGAGACACCCATAGGGCCAGGCAAGAGGAGCCCTGCATAACACAAATACAGAAACACAGAGACTTTTTTTGTTCTTCTTGGTCTTATAAGGAAAGTTTTTCTGTCTTTGTTTTTTTAACTTCTGTGGCTAGGCGCCGTGGCTTAAGCCTGTAATCCCAGCATTTTGGGAGGCTGAGGTGAAGGGACTGCCTGAACCCACAGGTTCGAGAACAGCCTGGGCAACTTGGTGAGACTGCATCTCTACAACAGATCAAAAAATTAGCCTGGTGTGGCAGCGTGCGCCTGTAGTTCCAGCTACTTGGAAGGCTGAGGCAGAAGGATCACTGGAGGTCAATAGGTCGATGCTGGGGTGGTCATGAGTATGCCACTGCACCCCTGCCTGGGCGATGGAGTGAGACTCCAACTCAAAACAAAACAAAATTTCTGTAACAGAATGAGCTAATGGGATTTATCAAAGGGAAATGTGTGCAGTCATGGCCTCCCCACCTGCTTGCAAACTGTGATGGGAGTGAGAAATGGTGGTGGTGGAGAAATGATGGGGGGGATATTTTCCAATTGGCCACACTAAATCATCCAGGACAGGTGTCTCCCCAGAGAACAGTGCCCCCCTCTGGCCTCTCAGCTCAGAAGGTGTCATCTTGGAGCCATCTGAGCCAGAAAAGAGAAGCACAGAGAAGAATCCTGCTGTCACAGTGCCCTGAGGCGCCTCCCGCTTCAGTCCAATCCCAGGGTACAGGTAGGTCCTATCTCCATCCGGGAGCCCTGGTCTCCAGCTCATGCCTGACCCTGCCCAGCAGACATGTGGTCCACTCAGGCTTGTAGCCTTCGGGGTCGGCCTGGATCCTTCAATCTCCAGGTCAGGTGATCGTTGTAGAAACCTGAGCCTGGCTATGGAGTTTCAAAATCTTAACTATTTCGGCATATGGTATATGGACAAGCATTTGATTCTTACCCTGGGCGCAATAAATGTGAAGGGCAAGCCTGACTCTAAGAATCATTTACTGAACAACTACTAAGTGCCAGGCACAATGTTAAGCCCATTACTTACATGAATCCTAGCAAAATCCCATGAGGATGATCCAGCAATCATATTTCTTGATATTTTACCCAAATGAGCTGAAAACTTACGTCTGGCAAAAATGCACATGGATGTTTCTAACAAAGTGAAGCAACCAAGAGGTCCTTCAGTAGGTGATGGATTACTAAACTGGTCTAGCCAGGCAGTGGGCCATTATTCAGTGCTAATAAGAAAAGAGCTATCAGCCAGGAAGAGACATGAAGAAAACTTACATGCATTTTACTAAGTGAAAGAAGCCAATCTAACAAGGCTGCATGCCGTAGGATTCCAACTACATGACATTCTGGCCAAGGCAAAACTTTAGGGACAGTAAAAAGATCAGTGGTTACCAGGGGCAAGGTGGGAGGAAGGGAAGGAGAGATGAAGGAGAGGATTTTTAGGACAGTGAGATTGTCCCAAAGGATATTGCAATGGTGGATATACATCGTCATACATTTGTCCAAACTCAAAATTGTATACCACCAAGAGTGAACCTTAAACTACGGACTCTGGGTGATAATGCCATGTCTTTGGAGATCTGTCAATGGTAACAAATGTGCCACTCTCTGGAGGGGTTGCTGATGACGAGGGAGGGGGTGCACACGTGGGGGCAGGGGCCATATGGGAAATCTCTGTAACCTTCCAGACAATTTTGCTATAAGCCTAAAACTGTTTTAAAAAATAAAGTCTTTTTATTTTTTTAGCTGGGCATGGTGGCTCACACCTGTAATCTCAGCACTTTAGGTGGAGAAAATGAGAGGATTGCCTGAGCCCCGGTGTTCGAGATCAGCCTGGGCAAGCATAGTAAGACCTTGTCTCTACAATAAATCAAAGGATTAGCCAGGCGTGACAACATGCGCCTGTGGTTCCATCTACTTGGAAGGCTGAGGCAGAAGGATCGCCTGAGCTCATCAGGTTGAGGCTGTGGTGACTGTGAGTGTACCACTGCACTCCAGTCTGGGCGACAGAGTGAGACTCCGATTCAAAATAAATAAATAACAAAAATTTCAAAATGTCTATTTAAAAAAATATTCTCAAACAGTGAAGTGCGGATTAAAGAGAGACCCAAACTTTACCTGTACAATGATCACTTGTATGCCTAATCCTGAATTGTACCCACATCTTTAAAATAAAAACAAAAATAAAGTACAACCTCTGTGGAAAACAGTATGGCGACTCCTAAAAGACCTAAAAGTTGACCTTCCATATGACCCAGCCATCCCCTTTCTGGGAATATACTCAGAGGAACTCAAATCACCCTATGCAAAGATAACTGGCTGGGTGTGGTGACTCATAGCTATAATCCTAGCACTCTGGGAGGTGGAGGCGAGAGGTTTGCCTAAACCCAGGGGTTTGAGACCAGCCTGGGTAACTTGGCGAGACCTCGTCTCTACAATAAATTTAAAAAAAAAGCCGGGTGTGATGGTATGCACCTGTAGTTCCAGCTATTTGGAAAACTGAAGCTGAAAGATTGCCCAGCACGGTGGCTATGAGCATGCCACTGCACTCCAGTCTGGGTAATAGAGTGAGATACCAACTCAAAAAGAAAAGAAAAGAAAAAGATACATATACATGCATGTTTATTGCAGCATTATTTACAATGGCAAAAACATGGAACTCACCATGCTGCCCATCAAAAGTGGATTAGATAAAAAAATGTGGTATGTATACATGATAGAATATTACACAGTCATAAAGAAGGACAAAATTATGAACTTCACAGCATCTTGGATGGATTTAGAATCTATAATACTCAGCGATCTATCACAGAAACGAAGAACTGAGTACCACATGTTCGCACTCATAAGTGGACCCTGAACAATTATCAAAATACTATAAGAGAGGGATTGGCAGTAGTGGGAATCTGCCAGGGGGAGGGGCACACTTCATCAATAAAGGTACCTGATCTAAAACTAGGTTGAAGTGGGGACCAAAGCAAGGCCCAAACTTTACCTGTACAATGACCATTTGTATATCTAATCCTGAATTGTACCCCACACCCTTAAAAAAATAAAAATACAAAAAGAAAAAGAAAAAACAAAAATAAAAGAAAAATCTCATGAGGTAACAGGTCCTGTTATCACCCCTATCTAAGCAATGTTGCTAGGTAACTTTGCTCAAGGTCCCGGAGCTGGAAAGTGGTGTTGCCTGAACCAGAACAGAGACTCAACCACCAGCACTCACCTTTCTCCAAAGTCTCCACCTAACCAACAGGTTCAGCAGCTTCTCCCTATGACTGCCCCTCCATTCCCTCTACTCGAGTGGTTCCTAGTGTGCAGAGATCACCTGTGCAGATCTCGATTCTGTGCTTCAAGGATGGGGCCCGAGAGCCCGCATTTCTTTCTTTCTTTTTTTTTTGAGTTGGAGTCTCACTGTGTCGCCCAGGCTGCAGCCTTGACCTGCTGGCCTCCAGTGATCCTTCTGCCTCAGCCTTCCAAGTAGCCAGAATTATAGGCATGCGCTACCATGCCCGGCTGATATTTTTAAATTTTATTTTATTGTAGAGATGAGGTCTCGCCAAGTTGCCCAGGCGGGTCTCGAACCCGCGAGCTCAGGCAATCCACTCATCTCAGCCTCCAAAAGCGCGGGATTACAGGCTGAGCCACGGAGCCCAGCTGAGAGTCCGCATTTCTAATCAGCTCCCAGGCTACGGGGAGGCTGCAGGTCCCTGGCCCACCTTTTGAGTAGCCAGGATCAATGTTCCACCCACACCAACTGGCTAAGCATGCCCTGCATTCCACCATCTTTGCATCTAGCTGGTACTCTCTCCACCCAGATGTTTCTCTCCCACATCGCTGCCTGCCAAAACCAGACTCATCCTTAGATACGCAAGTGAAGGTCTACTTTCATTATAAATCACCACCTGAGCCTCATCCCACTGCCACGGTCGGCCAGGATTGATCTCTCCCGCCAACCTGCTTCTTTTGCCTGCTGCAATTCATTCACGCAGCTCACGTTACTTCCTTGTTAGACTAGCTGCTTCTTGTCCATCGCATCTGCATCTGTTCCGTTCTGCTGTCTGTCTGTTTATTTATTTATTTGAGTCAAGGTCTCACTCTTGTCACCCAGGCTGGAGTGCAGTGGCATGATCACAGTTCATTGTAGCCTCAACCCCTTGGGCTCAGGTGACCCTTCCGCCTCAGTCTCCTGAGTAGCTGGAACTACAGGCACGTGCCACCACTCCTGGCTAATTTTTGTAGAGACAGGGTCTCGCTACATTGCTCAGGCTGATCTTGAACTCCTGGGCTCAAGCAATCCTCCCACCTCGGTCTCCCCAAATGCTGGGATTACAGGTGTGAGGCACCATGCCTGGCCAGTTCTGCTGTTTTGTAAGCAACTTGAGGAGAGGGTCTTTACATCTGTCATACTTAAAGGTTCCTTGAGCAGGGCCTTGCGCACAGAAGGGGACATGGTATGGGAATGGAAGAGGGGTTCAGACCCTGCCTTGGCCCTAACTTAAGCTCCCTGATGCTAGTCTCGTCTTCTAGAAAGCAAAGACAATGACATCTGCCAGTTTAGGTGGTTGTGAGGTTTAGTGTAAACATTAGGCCATGCACGGTGGTTTGTGCCTGTAATCCCAGCATTTTGGGAGGCCAAGGTGAGAGGATTGCCTCGGCCTGGGAGTTTAAGACCAGCCTAGGCAACATGACAAGACCTTGTCTCTACACGAAATAAAAAAATTAGCTGGCTATGGTGACATGGGCTTGTAGTTCCAGCTACTTGGAAGGTTGAGGCAGAAGGATCGCCTGAGTCTAGCAGGTCAAGACTGTGGTAGCCACAATTGTGTCAATGCACTCCAGCCGGGGCACCAGAGTGAGACTCCAACTCAACAAACAAACAAACAGCATATGTAAAGTGCTTCACCCAATAGGCCCTTGGTAAATGTTTATTGAATAAGATTTTCCTCTTTTATTATCCATAAAATGTAAGGGAGTGGACACTGGAGTGAATTAAAGGCAAAGCCAGGCCTAGCACCACGTGTCTTAAATTTTATTCTGATGCTTTTTCCTCCCCAGCAAGTTCGGCTGCTCTTTTACTTTTGCAAGTAACCCCCATCATTCATTTTACCAAAATTTGTCAGTATTTCCAGAAAAATGTAGAATATTATTTTCCAGTTTGACACTAAGTCTAGAAAGGGCTTAGAAATAAAAGGTATTTACAAGTCTTACATCTTGGTAAATATAAAGTCACATAGCATATTTACTATACCTCTATAATGCAATGGTATGTCTGTGTCACTCAAAACAACCAAACTTAAAATTAGGCAATGGTTTCCAGATTCAATGTGGAAAAAGAGAAATTATGATGATCTGCCAGAATGATTGGCTTTACCAGTTACTTTCTGGCACTTTGGCAAACTCACGTGATTTCTTATTAACTTCACCTGGGAAATGGAGCCAGTACTACCTGCCTGCTATAATCTCAATATTTGTGTCCTCCAAAAATTCCTAGGTTGAAACCTAATCACCAATGTGATGAAACCAGGAAGGCGGGTCTTTGTAAGGTGATTACATCATGAAGGCAGAGCCCTCACAAATGAGATCAGTGCCCTTATAAAAGAGAACCCAAGCCTGTAATCCCAGCATTTTGGGAGGTCGAGGTGAGTGGATTGCCTGAGCCCGCGGGTTTGAGACCAGCCCAAGCAACTTGGTGAGACCGCGTCTCTACAATAAATAAAAAAATCAGCCATGGTGGTGTGTGCTTATAGTTCTGGCTACTTGGAAGGATGAGGCAGAAGGATCACCGGAGCCCAGCAGGCTAACGCTGGGGTGGCTGTGAGCATGCCACTGTACTCTAGCCAGCTGGGGTGGAGGCTCATGCCTGTAAGCCCAGCACTTTGGGAGGCTGAGACAGGAGTTCACACACACACACACACACACACACACACACACACACACACACACACACACGGCAGCAGAGGGAGAAGGGGGAAGGGTGAAAAAGTGGGGGCAGAGAAAGAGAGAACCCAGAGTGCTAGCCAGCTGGGGTGGAGACTCATGCCTGTAAGCCCAGCACTTTGGGAGGCTAAGACAGGAGTTCACACACACACACACACAACACACACACACACACACACACACACACACACACACGGCAGCAGGGGGAGAAGGGGGAAGGGTGAAAAAGTGGGGGCAGAGAAAGAGAGAACCCAGAGTGCTAGCCTGCACCTTTCACCACGTGGGGTTACAGTAAAAAGACACCGACTATGAACCAGGAAGTACACTCTTACCAGACTCCAAACCTGCCAGTGCCTTGATCTGAAAATTCCCAGACTCCAGAAATGTAAGAAATAAATTTCTGTTGTTTATAAGCCACTCAGTTTACAGTATTTTGTTATAGCAGCCCGAATGGATTAAGACTACCCTACCTGTTTTTCAGAGTTAATGTAAGAAGCAAATTACCAATATATGCAAACACCATGAAAAATTTAACAAATCTTTTATGTGCAAAAAATCATTAACAAGATCTTTATGCATAAAACAGGGCTAAGGGAAAAAGGCAATTTCTGTGAAATATACATAAAGTGGAAGACTTGGGGAGGGGCAAATCTCAAGGGTCTCATGCGCTGTTCTTACTTTTTAGATTTACATGTGGTCTGGTCTGTGCTCAAAGTTCTCCAGGTCTCTAATTGGACATGAACACCGTGTAAGAAGGTCAGAGAGTAGAATGCTTCTAGGGCCACCTTCCACTTTTCAGAATAAGAAAAGATGGTTTATTTGATGTAGGCACATTGATTGGCAGTGCAGGCTTGCAAATTCCTTTGGTATTAAGTCATGTCTTCAAAACTGGGTGGGGCGCTGAGTTATTAAATTTTTTCCTTTGGAGGCCAAGGGCTTGGAAAACTGAAGGCTACATGTGAAATGAGTTGGGTGGTCTTGGGAAAATTCTGTGTAAACAGCACTGCTCATCTAAAAGTAGCACAAAACACTGCACATCTGTCTGTCCATATTATCCAAGCAGAATCTGGACTCCATTAATGTGCCTGAGGAATACATGTATTCTCTAATAAATGTTTTTGTAATCACAGTGAAAAGGAAATTCCAGGACCCCAGAGGAATGAGACTCTGCTGTACCAATTTGTTGGTGGAAGCCTGGAAGAGGAGTGGGAGAAGGAAGCAGACCACAGCTGTGTCTGACTTAAGTTGTGCCTTCTTTAAAAGCCTGTAATCCCAGCACTTTGGAAGGCTGAGGCGAGAGGATGGCCTGAGTCCAGGGGTTCGAGACCAGCCTGGGCAACTTGGTGAGACCTTGTCTCTACAATATATCAGAAAATTAGTCGGGCATGGTAGTATGCGCCTGTAGTTCTGGCTACTTGGAAGACTGAGGCGGAAGGATCGCCTGAGCCCAGCAAGTCAACGCTGGGGTAGCCGTGAGCATGCCACTGCATTCCAGCCTGGGCGGTGGAATGAGACTCTGACAAAAAAAAAGGGATGTAGTGTAGGGATCAGTATCAGAGACCACTTCTTTTTCTCTCTCTTTTTAAAATTTTTATTTATTTATTTTAGGCAGAATCTCACTTTATTACCCAGGCTAGAGTGCAGTGGCGTGATCATGGCTCCCTGCAGCCTCGAACTCCTGGGCTCAAGCAATCCTCCAGTCTCAGTCTCTCCAGTAGCTGGGACTACAGGCACCGTGCTGCCACACTCAGCTAATTTTTTGTATTTTTTTTGTAGCAATGAGGTCTCAAACTCCTAGCTTCAAAGTAATCCTCCCACTTCAGCCTCCTAAAGTGCTGAGATTATGGATGTGAGCCACTGTACCTGTTCAGAAACCACTATTGAGTACCTTATTCTAGATTGCCACCGAGGAATGCAAAATCACCTGGGGAGGGTGGCCTTTGCTCTTGGTTTTTGTGGTGATCTGTTGAAGATCTAAGATCTAAGAAGATCTAAGATCTAAGATCTAAGATCATGATCTAAGAAGAGCTCCAATGAGACGTTCAGCCGAGAGTCCAGACTGGACAACCTCTGTGTTTTGAATGTCAGGCACATCCTACAACACAGGCTAAGAGGGACCAGCAGTTACAGAACTGGGCACTTGGTTGTCTGGTTTTTGCATCCAGATCTTTCTAGTATGTAATACATCTTCTCTTTTCTCCTTGTGCCCCCATCAAATATTTGTGGTCATTGCTTGCTGAACACAAGGGCTTTTGTTTGGAAGGGAGGCAGGAGAAGTCTGATTAAGTCAGGCAGGGAAGGGACAACAGCATGGAGGGTGATATGAACTCTTCTCTGTCCAACTCCTCCTGCCGTAAACTGGTTGAACTGCTTTCATCAGCGACTGTAAGCTCCTGGGAGGGGTTAAAGGCTAGAAGCAGGGTATGTTCGCCACCCTTTGGGTCCCCCTGCTTCTGTGAGAAACCTATCCCACTCTGGTGCTCTGAGATTGGCAGCTCTGAGACTGGCAGCTCTGAGAGGGCCCTTGGCACAGACATGGGCACCCCACAACAGGCACTATCAGCAAAAGCCTCACTAAAGATCCCAGAAGAGGCTTCTTAGGCAGAGCCCAGAAAGGCAGGAACTGCAGTGGGGCTGGCGGATGCTCTATGGTGACAGCTGACACATTGATTTGTGGACACGTGGGAGGACCCATTTGGGGACCCTGAGAAATCACTGGAGAGTAAATTTTCAATTAGGAAGGGGGAAAAAGCTTAACCCAAATTCAATGAGCTTTGGGCATACTCAAAATCAGACCCAATTTTGTTCTTACCAACGGGTAACACCAAGGATTAAAGCGACGTAGACAATAACATTGGGTTTTAGAAATTTCAGGAATTTACTGGACATTTATATAATCTTCTTTTGATTATGTAAAATTCATTTCCTGTAAAATTCATGATATCCTTAACATAACGGGGTCTGTGAAACTGTTTCCTAATATAGCACGTTGTTTTTTAATTTAAAAAAATTTTTGAAGGGAATGATTTTTATTGTTGTAGTTTAAAATTTTGTTATACTTTGGATACGTCTCTGTGACTTCTGCTTCTTGTCAAGACGGAGTAACAAGGACCAGATTTATCCTTTATTGCTATCTTTTTTCTTTTGTTTTTGAGACAAGGTCTCACTTTGTCACCTTGGCTAGAGTGCAGTGGCATGATCCTGTCTCACTGCAGCCTCAACTTCATGGCCTCCCATCTCAGCCTCTCATGTAGTTGAGACTACAGGTGTGCACCACCATGCCTGGCTAAGTTTTTTATTTTTTATAGAGACAAGGTCTCACTGTGTTGCCCAGGCTGGTCTCGAACTCATGGGATTAATCAATCCTTTTACCTCAGCCTCCCAAAGTGCTGGGATTATAGGCGTAAGTCACCATGCTTGGCCCAGATTTACCCTTTTTCCTAAAAAAAAAAAAAACAAAAAAAACACACAAAAATATGAAATAGCAGTTTCAAAATGCTGGACATCAGGCAACAAAGGACAGCAATCTCTGAGAGACAGAAACACGTAAGTTGGGCTCTATGAGTACAACTTACGTCCTGATTGAGGTTTCTGGCCACAGCATAGGGAAGGAGAACCCAGGAGGATTCCAGCAGACTCTCTGAGTAGAGGAGATAGTCTGGAAAGACCAAGTGGCCAGAGTTCTCAGGACAGAGTGCTGGAGAGAAGAGAGATGCACCGAGAATTCAGCAGAGTATTCAACAGATCAGCAGACGCACAGGAGGAAACTCACACAGCCAATGAAAAGGATAGTCTGGAAGGATTTAAGGGAGCAGATCGAACCAAACAGGGCCCAGGATAGTGTCTGATCCCAAATCTGCCACAGTGAAAAATCTCATGGTTGACAGGATGCCGAGTCCTCTAGAAAGTCTTGCCTCAGTGATGAAAAACAATTAGCCCTAGAGTGAGCATTTGCTCTGGGGCCACCTAACAAATCATCCATGGAAGACCTGAAAGGATCAGATTGTTTCTAAGTAACTTCACTGCATTCCAAGTAAATACTTACAAAAGTAAAAAAGAAAAAAAAATCCATCAATAAGCACATGAAAAGATGCTCAACATCACTGATCATTAGATAAATGCAAATCAAAACTGTTGTGAGAGATCATCTCATACCCATTAGGATAGCTACTATAAAAAACAAAACCAGAAAATAACGAGCGTTGGCAAGTATGTGGAGAAAAGGGAACACTTGTAGACTGTGGGTAGGAATGTAAAACTGTTTTCTGTGGAAAACAGAATGGGGGTTTCTCAAAATATTAAAAATAGAATTACTATCTAATCCAGCAATCCCAATTCTGGGTATCTAACCAAAAGATTGAAAGCAGGATCTCTAATAGATATTTATATACCCATGCTCACTGCAGCATTATTTACAATAGCCCAAAGGTGGAAGCAATCCAGAAACGAATGAATGAACAAAATGCAGGGTGTATGTACAATGGAATAATATTCAACCTCAAAAGGAATAAAAGCCTGTCACAAGCTACAACATGAACGAACCTTGAGGACATTATGCTAAGTGAAATAAGCCAGTTACAAATACTATATGATTCCACTTAGGGAAGGCGCCCAAAGTAGGTAAACTCAAAGAAACAAAAAGTAGAATGGTGATTTCAAAGGACCAAAGGGGGAATGGGGAGCTGTTGCTTACTGTGTATAGGGTTTCAGTTTTGGTATGAGCTCACTTTATTTTATTTTATGTTTATTTATTTTTGAGCCAGGGTCTCACTCTGTGGCCCAAGCTGGAGTGCAGTGGCACGATCACAGCTCACTGAAGCCTGGACCTCCTGGGTTTAGGCGATCCTTCTGCCTCAGCCTCCCAAACAGCTGAGACAACAGGTATGTGCCACCATGCCCACTTAATTATTTTATTTTTGTAGAGCTGAGATCTCACTATGGTGCCCAGGTTGATGTCGTACTCCTGGACTCAAGCAGTCCTCCCACCTTGGCCTCCCAAAATGATGGGATTATAGGCGTGAGCTACTATGTCCAGCCTGTGCTCATATGCTTTTCTTTTCTTTTTCTTTTCATTTATTTACTTATTATTATTAATTTTTGAGTTGGAGTCTCACTCTGTCACCCAGGCTGGAGTGCAGTGGCACACTCATGGCCACCTCAGCATTGACCTGCTGGGTTCCGGCGATCCTTCCACCTCAGCCTTCCAAGTAGCCAGAACTACAGGCACATGGCTACCATGCCCAGCTAACTTTTGATTTATTGTAGAGACAAGGTCTCACCAAGTTGCCCAGGTTGGTCTTGAACCCGCGGGCTCAGGCAATCCACTGTCCTCGGCTTCCCAAAGTGCTGGGATTACAGACTGAGCACATGCTTGTCAAGCACACTTAACAATTGAAATTTAATGACAAGTTGTGCACATTATAAATGCACTGGTTCATACGTGGAAAGGGACTGGGGTTTTTCAGAAGGCAATAGGCAGTGGAATAGTATTCTTCACTAGGAAATTGACATTTCAGATTCTATTAAAGCATTAGTTATTTCTGAGGCATTAAAGACCTAAAAGGAAAGACATGGGGACATATTAAGGATACATGAATCATTTTCAAACCCGTCACATAAAATGTTTGCTTTTTACCACTTCAGTTTGTATTTGGCTGAGAGGGATGGGGGGATAGAGTTTCTAAATTCTCTTAAACTCTGGGATTTGACTATCAATAGATAAGAAAATCCACACAAACTTGATCATATATCTGTAATAGCACACCTGACTCAAAAAAATGGAAGCGGCACATCCCATGTTACATATCTGAGACATAAAACTCATTTGAAATTCAAACACAATTCAGAAGGAACGTATTCAAAGTTTTTATTTTAAACAATTTTTCTATAGAGATGGGCTCTTGCTAAGCTGCCCAGTCTGGACTCCAACTCCTGGGCTTAAGCAATCCTCTGCCTTTGACCTCCCAAAGTGCTGGGATTACAGGTGCAAGCTACCACACCTGGCCACCAAATCATGGGCCTATCTCTTTACCTAGAAGAATATGTGTCATTAACTATTAACAACAACAATAATAACAGTGCCTAACCTAGTCATTATGGTGATGGATACTGAAAGGATATAACATGGATTTAGTACACCTCATGAGCAGCCATTTTTACATTGCCTAAATCTCATGTCTTTCTAGCAGTTCACTTAACCTACCATGTAATCACCAGCCAAGAGCAGAACCTGTTTCCCAGAGGTACCTATTGATAGTTGCTTTACCACCCCCTTCCCAGCTTGTTACTAATTAACTTTTCTATTCCAAGTATTTGCCTTCACCCATAAGACCCAAGTTAACCTAATCAGCCCTTTGTGACCTTCATGACACAGGACGACCCCACCACCACGGCAGCCATCGTGTGACTAACCCACCCATCTGCCTGCTGTCCATCACCTGACATCAATACCTGTGCTTACCCGCTCCTTTGTGGAGCAGACCTCCACCCACCAGAAAGAAGGGTTAAAATGGCCACCGTCATTGCCTCGCTCAGCTATGGTGTGGCCATGTGCTTCTTTGAGCTATGGCCAGGTCATGTTTCCTGGTTTTGGTCCCCTCCCTACCTTGGGGAGGTGAATCTCCTCTCTCTCTAATTTACTTTCTAAATAAACTATATCTTCTAATCTAACTTCAGTGCAATTCTTTGCATCTTTCACGTGGCACCGGATTGCACACCAGACACCCACACCCCCAGCGGACCTGGCCTAACATTCTGGAGGCCCCGCTGGGTTGTACTTACTTGATCTCATTTTCTAGCTGAGAAAAAAGAATCTTAATTAAACAGTTGGTCCACATCCATTCAGAAACTAGTGGAACTTGAATATGAACCCAGTCTGCCCCCCAGGCGAAGTCCTCACATCTGACCATTATGTTGAATTTCAGGGAAATGACACAAATCACTACTAACCACCTTGGCAATAATGGTGGGAGCAATGCCCCAAACTGGGTCCCCACAGACTATCACTTTATTCATCTATCGGGACGAGCTTGGATCAAGACGGGGGGGGGTGTGGGCAGAAATGGCTTGTCTCCTGATAACATCACGATGGCCCTCAGAGGAAGTATTAAAATAGGGTCACTCTGCGGGTCCTTTGGTCGTTGGAAGGGCTGCTCAAGCTGTGAGTCAT
The DNA here is from genome assembly GCA_027257055.1 of Cephalopachus bancanus. Lineage (NCBI taxonomy): Eukaryota > Metazoa > Chordata > Mammalia > Primates > Tarsiidae > Cephalopachus > Cephalopachus bancanus. The sequence continues at coordinate 6,948,734 of JAPVLO010000015.1, read as the reverse complement.
GCTCTTGGACTTCTGCCTTCGTGGACACTGACCACTAACCATCACCCAGCGACTCTGGGGACAGGTGGTAAGGTGAGTTTTGCTCTGTCATGGTTGTATGTAGTCAGGGGAGGGATGGGCAATGGTTTCCTTTTCCACTTCATGCCGCTCAGGGCTCTGTGAAGACACCTTGGGACCAACCTAAGCTTGGATGAGGCAATGTGGTTGACACCAGATTTCATAGCCCTAGCCAGAGCAGCCTCATTTTTGAGATTTTAGGAAAGACACCACTTAAAAAGTTTCTGTGCTGAAAAAAAGTTTAAAAAGCACCTGCCTGCTGGGAGACAGAACAGTACAGTGGTTAAGATTGCGGCATTGGAGCTTGACAACATGAGTTCAAAGCCAGGCTCTACTGCTCATGGACTGGGTGCCTTGGGCAAATTAACTCTACGAGCCTCCGATGCGACCTGCCTCAGAGTGGGCATCAGAGAATGGGGGTAACTCCCATACTGTCCGGTCCATCAGTGGACGGTGATGAGGAAGGGGACTAAGGCAAATTCCCAAAGAGAAGGGAAATTCCTAGTGGTCTGTGGAAGGAAGACTTGAAGCCTGGCTCCCCAGACAGGTTTGAAGCACAGTGGGGTTATCTATGTCATACAGATCATAAACCTGGATGCCACTTTAGGCAAAATGCAACCCTCGCTTGTTGTAAAGTCTAAACTGAGGCCTAGGGACATTGTGCTTCATACCAAGTTCAAATTAGAAAGCGAAATCTCACAGAACATTCTGTTTCCTGATCCGCATAGGATTTTTTTCCTTCTTCTGGAAATCTCTAAACTTTCTTATCCAAATAAATAACGTAGTTCGCTATGCTTTAGTCAGATTAGGTGCGAGTGGTGCATGAGAGGCCTGGGTGAGCTTAGGGAACCGGCACAGTACTGGACTTGAAGTGAGAGAAAACATAAATACCTAAGAGAGATAGAGTTGGGCATGATATATATGGGGGATCCAAAATCACCAGAATTTATTTTCAAAAAATTGTGTATTTATTCTTACATGTATTCTCTATTGGATGCATTATACCTATCAAGATGCTTTTCCCACTGCTCAAAGAAGTTTTTGAACTCATCGATTTTGCACTAAAAGTATTTCTGTCGTTTTTGTTTGACCTCTTCCAAGTAGCAAAAAGTTTCCCTTGAGGACTGTTTTCATCCAAGAAAACAAGCCAAAAAAAGTTGCTTGGGGGCAAGATCGGGTGAATAGGGAGGGTGAAGCATGAGTGAGGGTCATGCTGTTTTTAGTCAAAAACTGCTGAACATTCACCCTGGTGGGGGTGGGTTGTTGGTGTAAATCAACCCATCTTAAAATGGGCAAACGTGTGAAAGGAATCTCCAAAAAAAAAAAAAAAATTCAATATAGCAGATTGCAGCCTCTCACAGCAAAGCTAGCTGATACACTAATGCCAGTGGGTTCCTAGAACATTTACCTAGCCTGTATTACAAGGGGCCTACTCTCTAAAAACTAATTTTGGTTTTTTTGGGGGGTCCTCCCTTGTGTGTGTGTGTGGTGTGTGTGTGTGTACATCTCTGTATCTATCTACAGACAGACTGATTATAAAGGGAAAATCAATGCTCCTTAATGCAAATTTTAACCCATTACAATAATAATATTAGTACAGACCCTACTATATTAAACATGTTTTCACATAGTAATTTTCAGACAACTGAAAGTATATCAATACACATTAATCTAAAAATAAAGTATAGTTTCTCCTTCTTCTTTCTTTTTTATTTTTTAATTAGTTAATTTTTTGAGACAAGGTCTTGCTCTGCTGCCCAGGCTGGAGTGCAGTGGTGCAGATATAACTCACTGCAGCCTAGATATCCTGGGCTCAAGGGAACCTCCTGCCTCAGTCTCCTGAGTACTTGGGACTACAGACACGTGCCACCACACTCAGCTAATTTTTAATTTTTTTTTTTTTTTTTTTTTGATTTGGAGTCTCACTCTGTCACCCAGACTGGAGTGCAGTGGCCACTGCCGGCCACCACAGCCTTGACCTGCTGGGCTCCGGCGATCCTTCCGCCTCAGCCTTCCAAGTAGCTGGAACTACAGGTGTGCGCTACCACACTCGGCTAATTTTTGCTTTATTGTAAAGATGAGGTCTGGCCAAGTTGCCCAGGTGGGTCTTGAACCCGCCGGCTCAGGCAATCCACTCACCTCGGCCTCCCAAAGTGCGGGAGTACAGGCTGAGCCACTGAGCCTGGCTAATTTTTAACTTTTTAAATAGAGTGACTCTCTAGATTGCTCAGGCTGGTCTTGAACTCCAGACCTCAAGTGATCCTACTACCTTTGCCTCCCAAAGTGCTGGAACTACAGGCATGAGCCACTACGCCCAGTCCCCCCCTTTTTTTTTTTGCAGTACTGACACATTGAAAAATCTCCAGCCTCAGCTCCTACCACATTTGTATGGAGGGCCTTTGGTCTTGGAAAACAGAGGCACGGAAGTCTACAGTGGTGCCCTACAGCAGCGTTCTTAACCTTTTTGGCATCAGGGACTACTTGTGTGGAAGACAATTTTTCCATGGGGAAGATGGTTTCAGAATGATTCAAGGGCATAATATTTATTGTGCACTTTATTTCTATTATCACTACATTGTAACATATAATGAAATAATAATACAACTTCCCTTTAAAAAAAGAGGCCTGATGGAGGTGGTAAATCAAATAATGGGCAGCAGCCCTGATCGAACAGGAGATGGAGCTGCTCACCTCCTGCGGTGTGGTCCGGTTCCTAAAGCCACTGACAGGTACCAGTCTGCGGCCCTGGGGTTGGGGACCCCTGCAAGGTTTCCTCAAGTCTTTAATTAGGAGACGTGGCCTTTCTTCACTCAGAACCTCCTCGTGATAATCCTAGAGTTCACTAAGTTCAACTGCTGACAATGCAATCCTAGTTTTAGTCTGTTCCTAATGGAAGGGGATAAAAAGATGAGAACAAACGCATCCTACTTGAGCCACCATTGAGGAAAGCCAGGAAGGATATCATTCCATCTACTGGACTCCTCAGAAGCGTTCTGAAAAGTGCTCTGTGGAATCCACGGTCACTCCCATCCCAACAAAAGGACATACGACTGGACTGAGTGTATTTTTAAAACATTGAGAGGGCTCTGAGTCAAAAGAAAGTCTCTTCCTTGGAGTCAGTTAAAGGGTGAGCCTTCCCTTTCGGTCACTAAGTCTAAATTTATTGAACACCAAACAAAGCGGAAGCAATCCTACTACCTGCGGCTGCCCCTTAGCATGTTCACCTGATGGCTTCTCTTCCCCTCGCCTCGGAATAAAGCAAGTAGTTGGCATGTGGGATCAACGTTAGGCAACGTGATGTTTTGATGCAACCCTCGGTGGCAGGAAACCCTGCTAGCATTGTGATAGAGTGAATGAGTAAGGGAGCCAGGACTTTGGGGAATGATAAGGGAACCTCTAGCATGACACTTCAGAACTTGATGGAAATCCAGGGCTTCTTTGTAAAATGACGCATTTCTCCTGTGAAGCGCAAACTGAAAACACAATGAGGCAGCACTTTTTGCCTCCCAAACTGAGAAACACATTAAAGAAATAGAGAGATATTAGCAAATATGTGGTGACAACATGAAAAAACTGACACCTTCTTTCATGAACTGCTATTGGAAATATACAATAAATGCAACCGTTTGAGGGAAATCTGATCATAACACATCAAAAGCCTTCAAACTGCATGTGGTTTTAGGAGCAAGTCTAACAAAATAATCAGACATGTGCATGACGTTTTGTGAATAAGGATGTTCATCACAGCATTATTGATGTTTCAGGAAGACTTTAAACAATCCAGATGTCCCATAACAGAGGACTACTTGAAGAATCTGTAAAGATATGCATACTTGGGGATGCTTACCAGCCATTAGGAGTGATATTGTAAAGTACTCATTTTTTTTGGAGAGACGGGGGTTCTCACTAGGTTACCTAGGTTGGTCTTGAACTCCTGGTCTTGGGCAATCTTCATGCGTGGGCCTCCCTAAGTGCTGGGATTACATGCAGAGCCACTGTGTCTGGCAAAGTACTCTGTTATGTGTCAAATTCAGAATTTTCTTGAGTTCAAGTGACAGGAATCCCATTTGAACTAATTTAAACAAAAAGGTGATTGACTGAAAGAGTTGAATAAGAAAGCTTAGGAAAGTAGGATACAAGACAGTTTGAGTGACAGTGACAATAGAGAACCAAGGAGTCAGGTGGTCTCAATTCTCTCTCTTCTTATCTCTGCTTCTCCTCCATCTTTGGACTTGCAGTTTCACCTCATCACCCATGGGAAAAGGGTTTCTCCCTCCAAACTCCAGTGTGACAAGTTCCAAGAAGGACCACTGCTTACCCTTGGCCCAGTCATTGCGGCCAGGCATACGTGAGCTAGAGGAATCAGTCTACTGTGTATCAGATAATGTTATGGATTGAATGTTTGTGTCACTCCAAAATCTATGTTGAAATCCTAACCCCCAATGTGATGCTCTGGGAGATAATTAAGTCATGGGATTAGTGTCCTTATAAGAGACCCTAGATGCTCTCTAGCTGTCTTTCTGCCGTGTGAAGATACAAGAAGTCAGTCTGTAACCTGGAAGCCCTCACCAAAACCCAAGCATGCCAGCACCTTCATCTCAGACTTCCAGTCTCCAGAACTGTAAGAAATTATTTCTACTGTTTGTAAGTCAACTGGTTTAAGGTACTTTTTTATAGCATCCTGGACCAACCAAGACGGATATGTACCCTTACATCAAATGCTGTGCTCGAGGTGGCCACATGGACTCCCTGGCCTGGGAGAGCAGTGGAGTGGATGAAACAGCAGTCAGGACCACTGGGGAAACTGCTGGGACTCCGGGAGCCACCCCAGTTTGTATCTCCTACGACCTTAGCTGATCATATTGCTTGAAAGTGCTTTCTTTCCACCGGGGTTAGACCTAGTCTGCTTGTGAGGCTAAAGAGCAATTTGGTCTTTCTTGAGTTTAAGTGAAGGAATTCTGCATGGCTGGGAAGTGCTCTGGGACACAATGGACAGGGTTCCATTCTTGGAGCTGTGCGTGACTGTCCCTGGCCACATTGTTTGAGTGGGCCTAGACAGAAAGAGCTGCCACCACCAGCAAAAGACTTCACACCTTCCACAAACTTAGGGGGCAGGAACTGATTTGGGGAAACAGCAATTTACCCATTACAGAGAAAGCAAGCCGAGCGTTTCTAAAACACAGGATTTTTCACTAACCCAAAAGTGGACCCTGCCATGCTACCATTAGGCAAGCCACATTTGAACCGTATACTTTCAAGACAAAGAAAAAAAACACAACCCAGCTCTTTAAAATCCAAGTCTTCAAGACAACAGAGACAGATGACTGTGACAAATGACAGTCACTTTAAGTGTGGAACCACAACAGTGAGATGCCCCAATTCAGTTAGAGAACAGCCAACGATGTTGCAGGAAGTATTCCGAATGACAGAAACATGCTACTTTTGTGAACTTTCTTATTATAAAGACATGGATATTTGTGGACTCCCACCTACTGGCATTGGAGGACTTAGGAAGCTGGTAGAAGATGGGCTGGAAATGCACTCACAGACTTTATTTATGAAGAGAGTAGCAGGTATATAGAGACCACTAGCAAGTGACAGTTTAAAAATCAGTTAAAAAAAACCATTAGTCATGCCACACTGCCTGTCAATAGACAGAATTCCACAGCAAACCTAATTTACTGAAGCCACTTTTCCTTTTTGAAAAGCATCCTATTTATTTGATACCATTTCTTATATATTGTTAGGTTGGGGGAGTATTTGCCCCTACAGAATTTCTTGAGCAATATAAATTCTTGTAGATTCTTGAGAAAAACCTAAGCCCATATCAAGGAGATATGAGAAACAGAACATTGCTCTGGTATTGATTCAGAGCCACTTTGCTGATATTTTAGCTTTAGGTAACTTAGCCTTTTTGCATGCCTTTTTCCCATCAATTTTTGCAGCTCCACAGAGTTACCCTCTTACTCTGGCAAATTAACAGAAAGGTAACACCTCAGACCCTTCTAGAATCTCGAGTGGAGATAGAAAAGAAATGCACTAAGTTTATGGAACAATAACTTGGTGAAAAATAATCTTTGGAATAAATAGCTCTTTTAAATATTCTCATCAAATTGGTTCACTGAATAAATAAATCATTCCTGGAATTAAAAATCCTACGAACCAAATTAAGTCTATAAAATATTACTTGCATGCTGGTTAGTTTGGAAATTTTAGTTTCTAATTTTGTGCAGGTTTATTTTTAGAATTAAAAAATAAATACCTTGGATGAGTACTATTTACAAAGACACAAGATAAATAGCTTATGTAAATAAAATTTGTGCATAAGGACTGCATTTGAAAAGGAAGAACCCTGTTTCCTGTGAGTGTTCCTAAGAAAAGAAATTATTTCTTGGCAGCTTGTCACGAACAGGTGTTTGAAATTAGATTTTGAAATCTGTGGTCTGAACACTGAACCTTAAACTATCAGAGTACAAAGCGAGTACAGTGCCGAAATACATTCTAACATTGGAAATGTGTCTGACCATCTAAAATTCTTCAGGATCATATGCCTCAGATATCATCACAAATGTCCTAGAAAATTGTATCTCGGTTCCTTTATGCATGTATTTATGTATCACAAGGCCACAATTAAAGTTCCTCTGTTGCCCAGGTGGCCAGGCTCTCATTCCGAGCAGGGTAACATCAAGTCAGTAAGAAAAAAAATGACTCTGGCACTAGGAAAGAAGACACGGAGTGGGTGTGTTTCTTTGTTGGCAAAATGTCAGCAATTAAAAGAGTGGAGGAAGTCAGCAGGCATGAGAGAATAATAACAGACATTATAGGCTGGGAGCAGCAGCTCATACCTATAATCCCAGCACTCTGGGAGACAGAGGTAGAAGGATCATTTAAGGCCAGGCGTTGGAGACCAGCCTGGATAACATAGTGAGACCCTGTCTCTACAAAACTAAAAAGAATAGCTGGGTTGGTGTCACATGCTTGTAAACCTAGCCACTTGAGAGGCTGAGGTGAGAGGATCATTTGAGCCCAGGAGTCGGAGGCTGCAGTGAGCTTTATGATTGCACCACTGCACTTCAGCCTGGGTGACAGAACAAGATCCTTTCTCTAAACAACAACAAAATGGAAAGTTGCTTTTAAAGAGAAATGACCACCATAGCCTCGCTTTACTAATATACCCTAAATTTTTAAAAATAGGCTGAAAGAGAACGACTTCGTTTCTGATTTTTCACATGTTGTACTAGTCACACAGAGACTCTCCTATGGCTGCCTTGAGTCATTCTGTATTTGGAGAGAATTTCTCTTCCTGAATATGTATGAATATCCAACCCCCCAAACACAGATGCTCTCAAGGCACAGCGCCTTGCCACCTACGAGGGCCAAAGTCCCTTGTGGCAATCCCTGCACCATTTATCTATGGAGTGGGTGGTAGGAGGCTGAGGGGAGCAGAATAGAGGGGTGTGTCCCAGTGACAGTCCCCACACAGCTGGAGTTGCTATTGGCAATGAAAACTCTGCAAAGGGGGTGAAAAGAAAACCAACGGCTTACAGCAATATGGGATTACTCATCAAAGCTGCCAGTTTAGCTGGATGGTGGCGGGATGCGATTGAGCAGGAATTTTCTTTTTTTTCTTAATCTTTAAATTGCTCTTTTGCAAAGCAACAATCCACATTCTAGTTAGGCATTAACCTCTGCCTGGTTAAGTTGATTGGCCAACTCACAGGGCAGAGGACAGATGACAACCACTCACTATTGTGGGGCCCCAGTTTATTTTTATCTGCTCCATGGCTACAGATTGCACCCTTAACTGCAGCAGGCCAGTCATCTTGAAAAAGTGTGTGTCATTGGAACCTTAGCAATTGTCCCGTTTGGTCCTCTTATAGATGAGAGACCCAGTCAGCTTCTGTCAAGACCTTGTGGTTTGGTAGGTCACATCAGCACTAAGACTAGAAGAATCTAGGCCTCATAAACTTCAATCCAGTGCAAAATGTCTTAGGCACTCCTAAGAAAGCTGAATTACATTTTTCTTCACGCTTAGACCAAAGAGAATGACTGAAGCTTAGAGAACTTTCTTCTCTCACCACATAGTGACAAGGTTATAAGAACAGGACTACAAGTGAAAGTAAGCAAAAGATAGCCTAACAAGTTTGCAGTTCGATTTCTTTCTTCCTCATTGTCTTGGTACACTGACGGAAGTGTTGGCTTGGATGGTCGTTCTTTTCTTTGTGTGACTCCTCTGTGGACTCAAAGAAAGAGCTATGTTGCTTTTCTCTTTTCTTCTATTTTCTTTTCCCTTCCCTCCCTTCCTCTTTCCCTCTCCTCCTTGAGTCTCACTCTGTTGCCCAAGCTGGGGTGCAATGGCATGATCATGGCTCACTACAGCTTCCAACTCCTGGGCTAAGGGGATCCTCTTGCCTCAGCTTCCCAAGTAGCTAGGACTACAGGTGCGTGCCACCACATCTGGCTAATTTTTTTTTTGCAGAGACAAGGTCTCGCTATGTTGCCCAGGCTGGTCTTGACCGCCTGGCCTCAAACAATCCCCCTGCCTCAGCCTCCCAAAGTGTTGGGATTATGAGCGTGTGCCACTGTGCCCAGCCCATATTTCTTTTGACAAGTATCTGATTTTAAGAAGACCATAAAAGACTGAGTAGATTATTTACCACAAGTTCTCCCCTATGAATGGAACAACAAGGTATAGGGAATGTTGTGAGAAAGGATGATTGGATCATTGTCCTTTACTAAGTAAATTATTTATTAAGCATCCCTTATAAGGTGAAGACTAACAAAGCAAACAGTTGGTATTATTATTATTATTTTTTGAGACTGGGTGTCTTTCTGTCACCTAGGCTGGAGTGCAGTGGCATGATCATAGCTCACTGCAGCCTCAACCTCCTGGGCTCAGGTGATCCTTCACCTCAGCCTCCAGAGTAGCTGGGACTATAGGTGAATGTACCTGTGCCCAGCTAGTGTTTTGATTTTTTGTATAAACAAGATCTCACTATGTCGCCTAGGCTGGTTTTGAACACCTAGGCTCAAGCATCCTCCTGCCTCGGCCTCCCAAAATGCTGGCATTACAAGCGTGTGCCACCGTGTCCAGCAGTTGGTAACGTTTTGTTTGTTGTTAATTGGCAGTGATTACACACTAGTGTGCTCACTTGATGGAAAATTCATTGAGCTGTATATTAATGATTTGGGCACTTTTCTGTATGTATGTTACACTTCATTATAAAGTTTTTAAAATATGCAAACAATAGGAAGCAATAGGCACAGCCCCAGTTATCAAGGAGCTTCTACTTTAATACAATCACCTTATAATATTTATGGACAAAGAGGTTGTAGGGGAGACAGGAGTGGGGGTTGGTTTCCTTGGTTTGATATTTTCTCCATTCTGTGCCTCCTGTTCTTCTCAGGATGGAGTTCTGTTCTAAGGGCCATTTTATTCCTTCCTGGTCTTGTTCTAGCCTTTATAAACTGTAAACTGAAATTTTCTGTCTCTCTTTGGGTCAACTAAACTGAAAAATTCTGACATCTAATGGAGGTACTTCATTTGGATGAAGTTTATCTGATGGAAACAAAGAGGATTGTCTCAGTACATAGCCTGGGCGGGCTGCACACTCACACCATTGAGATTCGTCTGAAGTCTGAGATTCTCCTTGTCAGTTGACAAAAGCTAGCATGTGGGGATTACCCACTTTTGAGGAACAGGTCACACTACCATATGTCTTTATTGAGCTGTCCCTCCTCAAAGACATCTATACAACTGAGCCTTTCCATCAAGAACGAGTGGTACCAAGGACTCCTGTAAAGCTTTGAGGAAGGCGTGCTGGTGATTGCAAAGGCACATCAGGGAGGTACACCAGTCAGCTGTATGGAAGGCTGAGAATCCTTCAGACCCATGCACTGGTCACCTTCTATGCTACCTCTTAGATTCCCTCTCCATGACTTAACATTCTAGAGCCTTCTCTTCTAGAAACACCTTAAGAATACATCTGAACTTCCAGGGGCCTCTAACCATCCTGTAAGTACCCACAAAAGACCAAATCATGGTTTGCAAAGATCACTCTTGCTTGGGCCGGTACCTGCCCGGCTGGTCCTGTCCAGTGTGGCAATTTGCCGCCTTATGTGGATATTATCCAAAATCCTATCTTCTACCTTCAACCCAATTTCATGTTCTCTAGTCAGTCCCTTCCATAATAATCAATTTCCAACTGTATGCTAATGACTCTCAGTTTTATTTTTATTTCTTGTCAAGATATTTCTACAGTACTAAGGCTCACCTTCCTAATAGAAATCTCCACATGGCTGTCCCACAGGTCCGTCAAAGTCAGCATGTACCAAAAGAGTCTCCATCTTTTCTGCTGGATGGCTTCTTTCTCCTAAACTCCTTATCTCAGTCACAGCACATTATACATCAGATGCCGAGCAAACCATAAGACATAAAACGCTCTTCTCTTCCTGTTATCAATGTTATCAACTGTATTTAATTGGTTATCTATTAATTTTTTAAATTTTTTTTGAATTGGAGTCTCACTCTGTCACCCAGACTGGAGTGCCGTGGCCGCTCCCGGCCACCGCAGCCTCAACCTGCTGGGCTCTGGCGATCCTTCCGCCTCAACCTTCCAAGTAGCTGGAACTACAGGCGCGTGCTACCACGCCCGGCTAATTTTTTGATTTATTGTACAGATGAGGACTCGCCAAGTTGCCCAGGCGGGTCTCAAACCCACGGGCTCAGGCAATCCTCTCACCTCAGCCTCCCAAAGTGCTGGGATTACAGGCTGAGCCACCGAGCCCGGCTGTTATCTATTAATTTAATCACCTAGAGGAACTAGTAGTTATTGATTACGTATTTCATAATATTCTGAGAATTAAGTGAGAAAATCCAAGTAAATCAGTTATATGGCGCCTGAATAGTAAATATCAATAAATTACTGATTTTGGTCTTGGTAATATTATCATTAGTACAATAGTTGTTTTGATCAGATAGATGAAGAGAAAAACAGGTGGATAGGTAAGTAGGTAGGTAGGTAGACAGATAGAATGTCAGGGCTCACATATCTAACATTTATATTCATCATTCATTAAAAAATATTTATTGTGTACTACTATGTGTTAGACACTCTTCTAGGTTCTGAGGATCTGTAGTAAATAAAAAGTACCTACTTTTATGAAATTTATATTGTAGTGAAGAGAGACAGGCAACATATTCATAAATAAACACATAAATAATACATCAAATAGTGATAAATTCTATCAAGAAAAGAACCAAGGATAAGGGCAACAGATGATGGAGGTTACGACTTTTTTTGAGTCAGAGTCTTGCTCTGTTGCCCAGGCTGGAGTGCAGTGGCCGATCACAGCTTCAACCCTGCAGCTCAGCCGACTATTCTGCCTCAGCCTCCAAGTAGCTGAGGCTACAGGCACGTGCCACTATGCCCAGCTAATTAAAAAAAAAATTTTTGTTGTAGAGACAATGTCTAGTTATGTTGCCCAGGTTGGTCTCAAACTCCTGGGCTCAAGCCATCCTCCCATCTCACTCTCCCAAAGTATTGGGATTTCAGATGTAAGCCTTTGCACCTGGCTGATGGATGCTACTATTTCAGATAGAGCAGTCAGAAATAACATCTCTGATAAGGTGACCTTTGGGAAGAGACCTAATGGATGTGAGGGAGTCAGCATCCAAGCAGGAGGGGCAGAGGCTGTGGTGGCTCTGGCTGGGGCCCATAGAGTATTTAGGGAAATTTAAGGAGACTGGTATACCGGTGTGAGGAGTGGGGGGCAAGAAGGTTCATCAGTGGTGGTCATGATCTCATTTTACTCCGATTATAACTCTGCAAAGTCAGTGAGTTATGTCCACTTCGCAGACAAGAAATCTGAGGCCTGTAAAAAATTAAATTATTTGCCCAGCTGGCTTCAAAATATTTCCACAAAGTCTGAAAATAAGCCTGCTGTATCTGTCTGCTTTCTCCATGTCTTGCCTGGGCTACTGTAACAGACTCCTAACTGATCCTCATCTCTAGACTCTTCTGACTCCAAAGGTCCAAGCACCCTGAGACTTACCTTCTACAGCACAAGTTGATTGTGTAAATTTCCTGCTTACAACCCTTCCCTGACTTCCCATCCTCTAGACCCAGATGCACACCAGGCTCTTCTTTGCAGATCTGCTCCTGTTGCAGCCCATGTATGTTAGTGCTCCATCTATCCCTTCCTCTTGTCCCTGAACAGCTGTAAACGTCGCTTTTCAGTCTCTGACTCTGCATTTCCTCTTGGCTGCAGAGAGAGCCCTACTGTGCATTAGTGACTCAGTTTGAGGAAACCTCCCGATCCCCCTTCCTGTCCCATCTTTGTACATGGGCCTCACTACCATTCCCATTACATTGCATCTGTCTGGTACTGCCTGAAGTCAGGAGACACTGAGGCTATCCATCTTATGAGGACCCTGATATCCTGAATATGAAAAAGAATTAAGAATTACAAAAGATGGCCGGGTTCAGTGGCACACGCCTGTAATCCCAGCACTTTGGGAAGCTGACGTGGGAGGATTATTCGAGACCAGCCTGGACTACATAGTAAGACCTTGTCTCTACAAAAGATAAAAATAAAAAGTAAAAGAAAAGAAGAATTACAAAAGCGTGGTGTAATTTGAATGCTTACATCAAACACTCAAACACACACACACACACACACACACACACACACACACACACACTCTCCTAGACACAGGTGGAGTATGTTGATACTTGGAACAAATGACTTATACAAATGAATAACTGTGTCTTACAATGTAGAACAAAAAGAAGTTCTCCCTTGATAAGCAGGCAGAATATAGACCGCACAGAAGGAACACAAAGGCTGTCTTTAATTACTTCATATCCATGATATTTCTGCTAAGGAATTGGCTAACTGGAACATTTTTATTTGTCAAGAGGATAAAAAGGAAGATTGCAATAAGACCTCACTCCACGGGAGCAACGGTAGCCACAAAGCCCATGCACAGATTTCCTCAGCTGCTCGTGAGAGCTGACTTGAGGGTTCTGAAAAGCACTAGGCCAAAAGGGTCGAGAAACGGACACGCTGCCGGGAGGTCTTGGCATTTTGCTTGGCTTTGCTGTTAGTTCATCTTTCTTTATGTTTGGCGTGTAGGGATAGGGCGTTATACCCATTTGGGATATAAAGCAGTGCATGTTTTACTTTCCTGAATATAAAAATTCTGTGAACACATCACAGAAAAATGGGCACATGTAGGTAAGTATAAGAATGGAAAATTAGGAAATGGAGACTGAGAGATAATGAGCTGTACAAGTACTGCAGAATAAAAGTATTCATCTTAAATCACTTTAAGGCAAACTCCTAAACAATCCTTTTTCTGAAAATAGGAACATAATCATTTTTGAAGTGACTGTACTTCACTTGGGTTCAAAATATTTTGGGTAGCTTCACCAATATCGTGGAGAAAGTTATATTCTTTCAAATGCAATGTCAATCAATAAAAAAAATATTTGGAGTGATTATTTTCTTTCTTTTTCTTTCTGCCTTTTTTAGTTTTAAAACTACAACCAAATTCATTTCAAAGTGAAATATTCTAACTCAGTCCAAATAGTGAACACAGAATAAAAGACTATTTCATTCTGGGGCCAGGCAACAAATGTCATGACCTTTGTCCTTAGAGTCTGATTTTCAGTAAAATCTCTTTATAGAGTTTTCTAGCAACCAAGTGTTTAGAACATTAAATGTGGGAAAATTTTACTTGAGGGTAACACTGCTTTCTAGGATAACGTCCAAGACATTTAAAATGAATGTTGAATAGGGCCTTTTATAATAAAGCGTCACTGAGTATTGCCAGCTCTAAAACGCAGTCCCCAAGGCCAGGGCTCCATTACACTCTTGTGCCCCTCTTACTGCGGTACAGAAGACTCTCCATACATTTCTGTTGCATTGCATTAGACATGCCCTTCGTCTTTCACGGAATCAAAAACTGGAAGACTTGCTGTATTTCAAGGCAATATTTGTATCCAACAACGTTTCTTTACACATTTTGATATTTTTCACAATCTAAGAGGCAAGAAGAAATATATCATCAAGCAGACAGTGTCCAGGTTTTTTCCCTGAGTACTGCCGGCACAGCTAGGGTTTGAAGGGGCTGAGCCCTACTGTACACCGCGTGGTACCTGGGACGTACTTCCACTCCGGTCCTGGTAACTAAAACTGGATATGGAAGCAGGGAATGAGCACTTGGAGGAAACCCCTCTTCCAAATACTCTTTTTGATTCCAGCTGCTTCAAGAAAACCAGATCTCTGTTGAGACTGGTTTGCAGGAAAGAGGGCTGCCATTTTAAACATAAATTCTCAACGTGGAATGGTCATTCTCAAACCAGACAGCCAGCCTCAGTTACCTCATATAGTAAGTGGTGATAAAAATATCGACCTCAAAGATTAGAAAGAGAAATGCAGGACTTTTAGTATGTATATGTATACAAGCTATTTTTTCATTTTAACAATATCTACTACCCATTCTCTCACGGTCTGTCATTCATTTATTTGTTTGCACCCTGGCTTTCCTTACTAGCCTATGGGTCTCTTTAAGGGCAAAGATTGTATACAGCTTATTTTTTCACCAATTCACAAGATCCAGCAGAATCACTGGTGCACAAGACGGTCAACAAATGTTAGTTGAATGGATGGATTTTTAAATATTGCATATACCTCTTCTAGTTTTGTATAGGAAAAAAAGTCTCTTTCCTCCAATAGTGAAAGACTAATATGCTACACTTGACACTAAATTTACATTTCAATGTTGTCATTCCATATTTTATCCTCCATATTGAAAAATACCACTTGGCTTTATCTCGTTTCCTACTAAAAGTCTATGAAGCCCTTAGCACCTCAGTAATTAGGTGGAATCTAATTTAACAGCATAAGGCCTTTCTCAAAGCTCATAGCAGACCTTACTGACATGTTCCAATCAAACACATAAACCTGTTCAATAAGCTTAACAATGGTGAAAGCTGTAGATACAACAAATTAAGGACAACCATAATTTGACAGCTCATATATTTTAAGGGCTAGAGGAAGAAGGCAGCTTTAGTTGAGGAAAGAACATTGCCTTTAAAGCCAGGAAACCTAAGGCTGAATTCTTGTTTTACAAGCTGAGTGACCACAGTAGATTTTTATCTCATTTCGTGTGTCATGGAGGGGATACTCGTCTCAAATGGCTGCTGAAAGGTAACAGACATGAAAATGCAGTGTATGATCTCAGCAAACACCCTGATCAATGTTAGTTGAGTATGAATCAACTAAAAACCCAGAACTTCTAACTGTCGGTATGAGAACAAGCATTCTTATCCCTTCAGGAATATGTAATTATAGATTCATCCAGCTTTAATAAAACCTAGTATACAAAAATACAAGCCTACAAAATAATTTAATCCCACTTATTTCAATACAAAAGGATAATTTACAAAATAAACCACTAAATAAAAACTGAACTTGAGGTAATTAAAATTCAATTCAATTGACAAAAATAACTATTACACATGACTTTTCAGATAAAAAAGTTACTGAATCAGGAACTATGACCTCCATTTTACTGCTGAGGAGACATATGTCTAGAGAGTTAAGTAATTTTTTTTTAAGATCGCTTAAACACTATTCATATGTGTATCTCTTTATCAAATCCCAAACTAGGATGAGCTGGCCTCAAAAATAAAAACACAGTAGTACTGAGGGTTATTTTCTCAAAAACCAGCTCCTTTGAGACATATTTTATATATAGCAACTTTGAGCATATAATTGAGAGTTATGACAAATGTATAGTCATGTATCCATCACTACAATCATGATATAGAATACTCCCATCACCACAAAAAGATTCTTTGAGTCCCTATGGTCTTCTTTTAAGTTAAAAAAAAAATTTAGATTCAAAGAGTACATGTGCAGGTTTGTTACATAGGTATATGAGAGGGACCCCCCAAAAACCGGAATTATCTTTTGGAAGGCAGGTCCCTTTTAGTATAGGCCTTCTCCACAAGGAAAGTGTTCTAGGAACACATTGACATTAGTGTACCAGCTAGCAATGTTGTGAGAGGTTATGTTCGGCTTGGAGATTATTTCAACTTGTTTGCCCATTTCATGGTGTGTGATGAACCTGCCCACACTGCGCTGTGTTCAGCAGTTTCCTACCAAAAATGATGTGACACCTGCGTGTCCCATCCTTCCTTTTCCCTCAGTCTCACCTCATGTGATTTTTGTTTCCCCATATGAAAAAAGTCTTCAAAGGGAAACATTTTGCCCATGTGGAAGAGATGAAACAAAAAATGACAGAAGCATTAAAAGGCATCAAAATTGGTGAGTTCAAAATCTGTTTTGAGCAGTAGAAACAGCATCTTGATAAACGTACTGTATTAAATGGGGGTACTTTGAAGGTGACTGAAGTTTAAACATGTAATAGTAAATACACAATTTTTTATAAATATATTCAAGGTTTCTTTTGATGTGCATTTCCCTGATGACTAATGACACTGAAAATCTTTCCCCCCCCAAAAAAAAAGAAACTCCACGTTCTCATTTGCCATTCATTTATTTTTGTTTGTAGAGTGCCTATTTAAATCCTTTGCCTATCTTTAAAAACGTGATTATTGCCGGGCTCGGTGGCTCAGCCTGTAATCCCATGCCTTTGGGAGGCTGAAGTGAGTGGATTGCTTGAGCCCACAGGTTCGAGACCCGCCTGGGCAGCGAGACCTCATCTCCACAATAAATCAAAAAATCAGCCGGACGTGGTAGTGCGTGCCTGTAATTCCGGCTACTTGGAAGGCTGAGGCGGAAGGATCGCCGGAGCTCAGCAGGTTGAGGCTACGGTGGCCGGAGCAGCCACTGCACTCCAGTCTGGGCGAGAGTGAGACTCCAACTCAAAAAAAAAAAAAGTGATTATTTGTCTTCTTGTCAATGAATTTTAAGACTTCTTTACACATCTGGATACAAGACCTAGATACAAGATTGACATCTTTGACACCTCTCATTCTCTTTTGCCTCACATCCAGATCTCCTAGTTCTACCTTAAAAGTTGTGTCCAGGATCTGACACCTGTCACTACCTCCACTGCTCCTACACTGGCCCATCAGTTTTCATCTGGATTACTGCAGTAACCTCTTAACTAGTATCCCTGACTCTGCCCTTGCCCTTCCCTTCTGTCCTAAATGTAGCTTCTTGAGGGATTATTTTGAGCCATAAATCAGGTCATGGCACTTTCCCACTCAAAATCTTCCTTTACTAAGTCAAAAACTACAGATGTTTATAAAAATACAGAAAATTTCATTTACATTTATTTTTGAAATTAGATTTGACAATACAATATAATAAAATTTTTTTCACTAAGTAAAATATAAATGATTTCAAGCGTGGCATCTAAAAGTTCCATTGAAGTGTCATTGAAATGGCAGTCATTTTATGGAGAATGTGCTAACTTTGTTAGGGCCGCCCAACTTTCAAAGCAGAGTCACCTAGTAGAGCAACTCTACGTGAAATGGAGCTAACCCTGTAATTAGCTTCCCTTTGTTGATTCAAAGTTAGGTTAGCTAAAAGAGGGAGATACAATATTGCCAGGGAATAATGTCATGCAATTTTGGGGCTCCTACTGTTCCTTTTAGCTTGACACTTTAGGTTACTGCATTTGTTTGTTAGGATTATGTGATGATGGTGCAGTTTTTAATTGTAATAAAGTTCTCTGTTAGGTGGTATTATTGACATGCTTGTTACGACACCTAATATTTTGATCTATTTCAGGCCCAAGCTGACAATCTTTTATGACCAGAGAATGGTTTAAAGTAAATTTCCACCATGATCATGACAATGAAGAGATTAGAATCAAGTCAGGCTTAATACTTATTTGAGTATTTAGAAATTGTCATTTCTGCCAGAAATAACCCTTTCGATGATTTTCAATGACCCTATTCTAACATATTCTCATTCAGCTTATATGGTCAGATGTTAGTAAGGATAAGGTCTCTTGGGGCAATGATTTTAAAGCAAATTTTAGAATCCATTTACCTCTAACAGGGACTAGAATTCGTATAAGTAAAGGTCAGGAAACACACAAAGCAGCTGTGAATTCAAGATGCACAAATCTTTCTTAGCATCCTAAGTGAAGAAAAAGGATTCCCACAGTTATTTAAAAATAGGGTTAGGACTTCACCACTACACAATGCAATCATGTAACCAAAAGCTACCTGTACCCTCTGAAGCTATTAAAATAAAGAAAAAAATAGAGTTAGGAGATTTTTAAATTTGAAGACTAATGAAATTTTATTTTCCCTCTGGCAAAATTGCTTGACTTCTGGGAAATATTCATTTTGTTTGAACTATTTTTATGTTGATAAATTCTAAGATCATGAACTGTAGTACAAAAACTGAAATCCAAAACTAACACCGCCCTATGAATATCTTGGCTAAAGTGCTTTAAATGCCATCACATTTCACAGTTAAGTCAGATAGAAAAAAGTAAATTATAGAATCAAGACTCAAAATCATATATTTAAATAGGAAAACGAAGTTAATCATAACTACAAATAAGCATTGTTGTAGGACATAAAACACATTTGTCAAATTTCTAAATATTTTATTCAAGAATGAGGAATGTGGCTATGTCTACTAGAAGTATTCCAATTTGGTCTGAGTTACTGTTAAAATAAAAAGAAAGCCATAATATAGACTCAAGAAATTATTTCTTAGGCATTTGCTATCTGCTTTCTATTTTGCAAACCAGTGAGAATAAAACCAACGCCCATATGTACACAGTGCTCTGGAGTAAAAATACATTAGGGTGAGAAGGAAAACAGAAAACGAAGGTGAACTTGAGGCCAATTCGTGCTTCTCCAAGATGTACTTCTTGGCCTGGCAACATTCTTAGGCAGCAAGGTGATCTCTTTTGCCCTCAGCACCTCAGGGGTGTGATATTATCTTAACCTTCCACATGTTATGATCTGGCTTGAAGAGCAAAGTTTAAGAGAAGTCAGTGAGATTTATCTTGGAATATATCAAGAAAATATGGCCTTGAGACCTCTGCTCTGCTTCTTACAATATCGAGGCCATAATAAATGCCTTTCAAAGAATTTTATTAAAACTACAGCTCTAGCCAACCCTTTTCCAACTAGGTTCATGTCAACAAATGCTTCATCTTTGCCACATCAAAGCAAATAGCCTCTACCGCAGGCCTAACTAAAACATAATAATAATAATAGTTATCTATTGATCACCTGTTTGGATGGTGCCAGTATGAGGGGCCTTCCGTGTGCCATTCAATTTATTGCTCATAAAAAAAAATCTTCTCATGAGATATACGTGGTTACCCTTATTTTGCAAATGAGAACACTAAGATTCAGAAAGATTCAATAACTTGGTATCAAAAATTAGTATGTACTATTGAACTTTGCACCAGATGCATTTTTATTCTCAAGTTTTTGTTATGGTCCATATTTCTTTTCATGATGCTTGCTTTTTCAAAGATTTCTGAGAACTGGATAGGGAAATGGGTCATCTAGATTTAGTAGAAGCTTCCAAATAAATAACAGCTCCAAGGAGCATAACAGCTTGACTTAAATGGCAAAACCGGAGCTTATTTTTCTTTTTTGTGACCCTTTCTCACATTTGGCTCCCTATAGGTAATGTTGGAATTGCACACACCTCCCAGGCAAGGAGTTATTCTCAATGGCTCACTCCACTTCCCATGAAGTTGTCCAGATTAGCTACCATTGCGCAAGTATCGTCACTTGCTGGATCTGATTTATTCTTTGTTCTTCCCCCTTTATTCCTAAAGACACCCGAGTCCTTAGCAAGGTTTCCAACAGGGCCATCTTGCTAATCCTGGTGGTCAATTTTCAGTCTTCTTCCTTGGTCTGTCAGCAGTATTTGATGACTGATTAGCCCCTCCTTCACTTGGCTTTCAGGACACTGTTCCCCAGCTGCTACTCCTCAAACGCCTTCACTATTTCTTCCTGTCTTCCCAATTTTTAAGTAGTGGGATGTGCTAGGGTCAATCCTTAGCGTTCTTTTCCATCTTCCATCATTCCTGGATGACCCATTCTTTAGCATCGCTTTAAATCCCTTCTATGCGTTGACCACTAGTAACCTAATATCTTCATCTAAAAGCTGTTCCCTCAACTCCAGACTGCTTGCCCGTCTTGGATGTGTAAGAGGAAAAACAGTCCAAAACGATATTCTTGGTTTTCTCTTCCAAAGCTCCTCTTTTCATATTCTTCTCCATTCTAGTAAATGGCAACTCAGTTCATACTCTTGCTCAGGCCAAAAACCTTAGAGTCATGTCAATGTCCACCAGTGTCAAATTCATCAGCACCTCTGGTCTATGACTTTGTCTTTACCTATCAGGAATAAACAGAATCTAAGCATTTCTCACCAGCTCTCTGTGACCATCCTGACCCAAGCTATCATTATCTCTCACTGAAATTACTGCAGTAGCTTTCCAACCATCCCTCTGCTTCAACTTTTACCCCTTTCATTCTATTCTCAACATCACAGACAGATTTATTCTTTTAAACATAAGCCAGATCGTGTCACTCTGCTCAAGATCTATTAAGATCTCCCCATTTATTCAGAGCAAAAGGCCAAGTCCACACAACGGTCTGCAAGATTGCACTTCCCATTACTTCTCAGACTCCTCCCCTATTAATTTTTTCCAGCTTGCTCTTCTCTGGCCTCCTTTGCTTTTCTTCAAATGTACCAAGCACATCTGCCCCTTTCCAGAACTGTCCACGTGGTTTGCCCCCTTGTTTCCTTCAAATCTCTGCTTCAAGTGGTACTGATTAGAGACCACAACACCTTCTAACCTACACGTTCTCTCGAACCAACTTTATTTTTCTCTATGGTATTTTTCACTTTTTGACACATTTCATTTTTTTTCAACTTCCTGTCTGTGTTACCTAGAATGTAAGCCCCAGAATGGCACAAAATTTTTGTTCACTCCCATATCCATGGCACTCCACACAGGGACTCATACATACGCTATTTGTTGAGTGAATAACTATCAGTTTTGTGCTCCTTGGAACTCTCAATAGCATCGCCTCTTTCCTGTCAAGGCTGTCTCTTCTATCTAAACTTTAGACCTTCCCTATGGCCCAAATGCCTTAGATTCATGACTTCTCATTACCCTATGGATCCTTGACTCAGTGGTGCTATTATGGACCCAGGGTCTATCTCTCTTTCCTCTCTGCCATCCTCAAATGTTAGCTGAGTCCATATGCTTGTCTTCTCATGGTCCTAAGAAGAATATTGCAGTGACAAGGGTCACTTAAGGACAAAATAACATCTTGCTAAAAGAGAAAGACTTCCTCCTATGGTCTATTTTTCATTAGAGAAAAAAACCATTCCCTCTGGGAAGAATCTTAGCAGATTTTCCTTTGCTGTGTCAAATGCCTGTTTCTTAAGTGCAATGGAGGCTGGGAAAGTAAGTTACTGGCGTGAGCAGCCTCTAGAGTGGGAGGCAGAAAGTGTGGTGGGGGGAAGGGATAGTTGTCAGATAAGAAAGCAAGACGTCTGCTGCACATATTTTTAACTTCCAAGACATTTTTCTTCTCCTCTTATTTGTCTTATTCTCCTACAGAATCTTGTTCTTGTTTTAAAGATACCAATATCTTATTCTGTCTCCATGGGATGTTAAACATAATACTTTGATGTTTTCTTCTGTTCCCTGGTTATCTCTATTTTCTTGGGGTTCCTTTTGCAGGGTTTAAAATTTTTTTTTTTTTTTTTTAGTTGAAGTCTCACCTTGTTGCCTAGGCTGGAGTGTAGTGGCATTCTCACGGTCACCGCAGCCTACACCTGCTGGACTTAGATGATCCTTCCACCTCAGCCTTCCACGTAGCTGGAACTACAAACGTATGCCATCACGTCTGGCTAGTTTTTTGTAGTTTACTGTGGAGTAAAGTTCTCACCATGTTGCCCATGTTGGTCTCGAACCCGTGGGTTCAAGCAATCCTTTCGCCTTGGCCTCCCAAAGTGCTGGGATTACAGGTTGAGCCACTGCGCCCAGCCTCAATTTTGATTTTGTTTTGTTTTGTGTAGTCTTTCCTGTTAGAGACTGTTCTCCTGGTTTTTCTTTTCATATTTAAAAGTGAGACACCAAAGGAGCTGATGGGGAAGAGTTAAGTGTCCATCAGGGAGCAGAGACTGATGATAGATGGATTCACTAGTGAGTTCCCGTGGGGAGAGACATCTTTTTCAGTGAAGGATCTCCCAGATATGTGGAGGTCTTTTCTTTAGAACCATTCAGTTTCCCCAGAGGACATTCACTGACAAACCTCAGTGCCTCACTGTTAAGGGATGGGGATGGTCATATGTCCATCTGCTAAGAAAGGGCACTGATGCTTCCAGAATTTCATATAGAAATTTAGCTGGGCACACACCTGTAAATCTCATTTACTGGGGAAGCCGAGATGACCAGCCTGGGTAATATAGCAAGATCCTATCTTTAAAAACAACAACAAACAAACAAACAAACAAAACCTGGCTGTAAGGCTTCTGTTTAATTGGTGTCCACACTTCTGGTGCCTCTTTGGTTCATTTTTTTCTGAAAATTTAACCTTCAATTTCCTGCAGCGGTGGGAGAAGGGGATGAGTCTGGGTGGGAGGGGAGGAGAGCAGTCACCTGGCTTCCAACAGTGCAAGTGGGGTGGGAACCAGAGAGTCAAATGGTCAGTACAGTGATATCACCTCACTGTCTGCTGTCCTTGATGTCTCTGGAGCGCTGAGCCTGTCAAGGCCCTGTCCCACTGGCTCTTTTTAGGTGTCCTTCTCTGCAGACCTTTGGGCCTGACTTCCCTCCACACCATTGGCCCTGTTGTGTCCTCTGTTGTTCAGTTTGTCTTTTGAGGTTAGCGATATTATATCATATAATATTACACCATTTATATTCTATTAAGTATCAATGTCCTTTTAGTGAATAACGCAAATCAAATAGGTGTGTTTGGTCTGTCATTTTTACACTGACATCCCAGGACTTTACAGATTATATAAATTCAAGTCTGTCAGGGACCTTACAGATCTTGAAATTCGACTTTGTCATTTGACAGATAAATAAAAGAAAGCCCAGAAAAATGAGCTCCTTGCCAAAGTGAACCACGGTGACCAGCCCACCTTCTGGGAGTGGCCTCTGTGGTCTTGAGGCCTGCTGCCTAATTATGCATCTTAGTCCCACTCTCAACCAGCCCTGTGATCTTGGAACAGTTTCTCAAGCTCCCTGTGGCTTGCCTTCCCCACATGTAAAATGGGGATAATAATAGTTACTGAACTCATCAGGTTGTAGTGACACTCGTGAATTACTATTTGTAAAGCACTTAAAGTAGTAACTTTCACACAGTAATCAGTTAGTTAACATATTATTATTAGTTTGTCTAAATCTAGCTCAAGTTTTAAAGAACCTATACTTGTACTATTATACTAGAAAGAGGTGTTCATTTAAGAAATATTGGAAATAATTTATTCTAGCAGATGTGTTCTCCATGTAGAGAGTAGTTTTATAATACTGCTGACAGAAAACTGACTATCCCTGAAAAAAAATCTTCATTAATCCATCCATTTGATATATGTTTAAATTTATCCAATAAGAGAAACAAACATGAAATTACATAACGGTTTTCAAAATGAAATGTTTCACTAATGTTCTAAAATTACTAGCAATTCTAACTCTTCCAAGTACGCTACCCAAAAGCATTTAAAATGTTACTCTGTTTTGCAGGTCCGCATTGATCTGCACTAAAAGTGAGTGGATTTGCTTTAAATATAGGAATAAAACTAGAATATTGTCTCTTTCACAGCTAAGTATCTCCTTGCCTAACACTTATACCACTGATAAGCGATTTAAATAAATAAAACAATAAAGGCATCATTAGTGTTTACTGAGGAATAGGGACTCAGAAATGGGTGGAGTAAGGGATGTATTTTAAAAAACTATTTTCATCTTAAGAAATTATGAGGAGGAGGGACAACCTTACACATTTCTACTTTTAGATCTTTCAAACACAGGCCAAGATGAATATTGGAAGTGCGTGCTCACTGGAATACTAGTTGAGGCAGCTTTTGGGCCCGCCTTCCAGCTGCCTTTCCTAATTAGAAGAGGCTCCACACCCTCAAAACAACACACAGAGGCTTGCTGGGCACCAAAGCCCTTCCCAGTCTCTCAGCAGGAACCCATGGGAGCTGCAGAGAGGAAGGCGTAATTCTGGGCTTCTATGGTCACTTGCCCACAAACACTTCCCACTACTGTGTTAGATGAGCATTTTAGCAAAGGCACTGCTGACTCATCACCCGCTGTTGTCCTACACAGGCCCGGCCTTTTCCTGAGCCATTCCTGCCTAGTCATTTCTCTGTGGCGTCAGCTGTGGGGCCCTTGACGTGTTGTTGTGCCCTTTTTCTCACTGAGAGTCATCCTGTTTTTACGGCATTATTCTCTAATTTGTCAATGTTTGTTTGAATTCCATATCTGTTCTCTAGGAGAAAAAGATGCTAGGCAAGCAAAAACCTATTTTCAACACTATCTTCCAAATGAATATCAAATTATTAAGTAGAAAATTGAATAAGTCTTGTCCTTGAGAACTACGGATTCTAAGCATGTTGAAATCACCCAAGTTGTTAACAATAATATTGGGTTTAATAATGGTGAACTCATGCCAGAAAGAAATACATACTATTTCTTGTCTAAAACAAGAATAAAAACGGCAAATTTAAACTATATTGTAGTACAATGGCCATCATAAATGACTTTTAAAGAGATTATTTTCCCACAACTATTTTCCCCAAGTCTTTTCATTACATATGCAACTAGTTTTTTTTGCTCCAATCAAAATTATTTCCCGGTAACTCTCCTAGCAAATAAAGTTGATATGTTTTATAAAATACAGAGGGAATATGTCATTTCATAAAGACTTTCACGGTCAACAGTTTTCATGCTAGTTTTACATTCTGCATCAGTTATAAGATATTGGTAAAAATAGCCTCACATAAAAGTGCTGCCTGCATGTAATTTTTTTTTTGCAGAAAATGGGAAATTATCTGGGCATAATTAATAAAACATATTATTATATCCTTTTTGAAAAAGACCAGGCATAAATAAGTTAAGCTGATAATAGCCTACTTACAGGTATATACAGCATGTTCAAATTCCATGGGACCAGCTCGCTTTGGGATGATAAACGAAGGAAATGTGAAATATAATTGGAGCTCTCAGGCATCTGATGCCATCAAAACTCATAGTGCACACTCTTTCTTGTGGGTCAGATCCTGCCAAGTTTCTAGGTTCTTCTCTCCTAAGACACTTGATCCTTACTCTCATATCTCCCACTAGCTCAGCCTCATGGAATCTCTAGGAACAAACCCAGCTTTATAGTCGAGATTGGAACTTTCTGGAACTGGTAGGCAGGCAACCAGAGCCTAGCGCCCAATGACTCAGTATTACGCCTCTCATGCAGACTTTGGCCTTTTCATATCTACTGGATATTCTGGATCTGTGCCTTATCCTGTTTCCTGTGCCCACATCCCTTCCTAGAAGCTCGTCCAACACACCGACAGAATTGGGGTGCTTCCTTCTCCCACTGGTCAACCTCCTAGAGACTGGAGTCCTTTTCCTCTCCCACAGATCCAAGAAACCATGGTAATGTGGTTAAAAGCCTTGGTTTGGGAGTCAAAAAGACTTCCACTTCCTAGCTGTGTATCCCTTGGAATCCAACTAATCTCTCTGGCCTTAGTGCCAACTTCATAAGCATCTTGTGAGGGTTTAATGAGTTAGTACTAGAAAGCACTTAGAATAACAGTCTGCCACAATAAGTCATCAGTGAGTATTAATTTTATTAGGAGCGGTACCAACACACACAAGCTGGCTGATACTACCTATGGAGTGCTCAGAGCTCTCAAGACTGTTGTCTTTCACCCGTCTTTGAATCACCTATTACACCTGCTGCACTGCATCTCAATTCATATCTGAAGCAGAGAAAGTTCATTCTCCAAGACACCCACTGCAAGGCCGGTCTTGTTCCTTGTCCTGGATTCAACCCCAGCCTGTGGTAGTTAGCTGAGCTAAGCACGGTTCTGTTCCCAGAGTGATCTCTCAAAACCTGGTTACCTCTATAATTTAATAATTACTTCTGCATCATTCTCTTATTTGCTCTTCCAGTATTTGCTTTTCATAAGGAATAACAAATCCTAACAAGAATCCCTATAGAAAACTAAATTTGAATATGAAGAATGTACATTAGTAAAGTGCACGAATGTTTATAAAATAAAAAGACTGTAAGGAACAATAACTAAAAGTGTTGGTATTAACCTTATTACACAAATGGGCTTGGGTCTCACTTTTTGAAACAATCTTTTACTTTTAGAATTAGACATCGCCAAGTAAATTTGCCTAGAGCAATGCTAGATGATCCCTTTTTAGGCCAAACCAGATACTTGCTTCATGCCAAGTTTCGTGGGTCGGGTGCAGTGGCTCATGCCTGTAGTCCCAGCATTCTGGGAGGCCAAGACGGGAGGACTGCTTGAGGCCAGGAGTTTGAGACAAACCTGGGCAACATAGTAAGGCCTCATCTCTACAAAAAAAAAAAAGTAAAAAAAATAAAGTTTCTTCATCCATGCATGCTGAAAGCCAGTAGTAAATATATCTTAAGAACCAAAAGTTAAAGAAAAAACAGATACATCAATACTCTGATCCAGAATATATAGGAACACGACAGATGGCTCAGCATCTTTGTCCAGAGGTCACAAATAAATTATGTTTGTTTTTCATAAATACTTTTGATTAACTTTAAGGGTTTATGTTGATTGATTCAAACCAGACATATCCCTGATTTATTCTTTTGTTAATAACTCTCCCTTTGAACTCTGCCAAAATGTTTTGAGAATGCTAAAAAATACTTTAGGCGGGGCACGATGGCTCACACACTTTGGAAGCCTAAGCAGGAGGACTGTTTGAGCCCAGGAGTTCAAGAACTGCCTAGGAAACAAAGTGAGACCTTGTCTCTACAAAAATTCAGAAAGTTAGCCGGGTGTGGTGGCATGCCACACAGGAGGCTGACGTGGAAGGATCATCTAAGCCCAGGAGGTTGAGGCTGTGGTGAACTGTGATCGTGCCACTGCACCCCAGCCTGGGTGACAGAGTAAGAATCTGACTAAAAAAAACCCAAAAAACAAAAAGAAAAAAGAAAAAGAAAAAAATATTTGAGATACTAAGGTGTGAAAAACCTGTAATCTCAAAGGAAATACCCTGCTGTATGCAAAAGAGTAAGGCGTGATGTGAAGGACCAAAGAGTAAATAAAGACAGTGTTTTCTATTCTATTTCTGGTATTCAAACACTTGCAAATGATACTGCTAAACAAGAGAGGGAATATATAATTTTCATCAATTCCACATTGTACATTTTTTCCACATTTTAATATCTCTCAAATCAAGATACATATCTTGCAATCCGTGTTATAATATGGCTTAATTTAGAGCATTTTGTTCTTTCTTGGTGGTATGTAAAGCAACAATCTATCAAGTCTTAGCTTTGACAAAATATGGTAAGTTTTAAAGTTCCTTTTGTCTTTCATCTTCCCGTTTCTAGGCCTTTATTTTCTTATTCTTTTCTATTCCTGTATTTTTCCTCTCTGTTTTCACTGTGTGTGTGTGTGTGTGTGTGTGTGTGTGTGTGTGTGTGTGTGTGTGTGTGTGTACGTGTATACCTGTATACCTGCTATTGACCCATCCAGCAACCCCTAAAAACTGGGGAACTCTTCTCCTGTCTATCTTCAAAGAATTGGAGTCTTTTCCTCATCTGAAGCCTAAGGTAAGACTCTGAGAAAGATGGATTTTCTGTCTCAAAAAAGAAGAGGCATTCAACTCCTTGCTACACAAAAACAGTTCAACAAAAGGGCCGGTGTAGACTGAAATGAAACTGACTCACTCACACTAAGGACAGGACACTGGAGATGGTTTATCCATCCTGTTCCCATTCCTCACTTGCATGGATAATCAAGGACTAACTTAAACCCTTTGTTCTGAACTCTGGGAATTAGGGAAAAAATGTATTTCAGTGTTTCTCTTCCCTCACGGGAATAGGTTTGTGGCTGCCCCTCAGCTCTAATGAGTCTCTTTGATACAGATGCCAGCCTCCCAGGAGCCCGCATCCCCCGTGTGGCAAATCTCTTGGCCCTACTGTGGATGTATTTTAGTTCCAAAAAACTTTCTCTTGGTGTTGCCAACATGCAGGAATTGTTAATTAATACAAAGCAGTGTACATTCAAAAAACGTGAGGGAGGGGTCTGGAGCAATTAATGCCTGCTTAAGATAAAATTCCTCCTCATTTTTTAAAGTCTTGAAGTTTGAAGAAGATTTTGCTTTGCTCACAAGTCACCAAATTGGTGGAAAACAAAGAGATCGGAGTGTTGCACACTGAACTACACTTTATCCTGACATTGGATTGAGTATAAATTAATGGACCTTTAAATCAGGGCAACATTTAAGAGGAAATAAAGGAAAAAAGCTTGGCAAATAACATCTCACGTACAAACAAGCTGGCTGAAATGTCATTTGCTGGCTCTTAACAATTCTTCCCTCCAACTTCTCCCAAATCCTCCTGTATTTCAGCACTCTAAGCACCATAGAAAATATATTCTAAAAGGCCTCCCACCTTTACCTGGACAGAGCTTTCTCAAAGCTCACTGAATCCGGTAGCCCAAGGGGCAGCTGAATTATGCCTGTTTCTCTGATTCAAATGTCTACATGCTCAGTAATCAGTAGGGAGCTTGCCATTCAAGGCTTGGCAATTCTTCCAGATTTGGCCTCCCAAGAGCAGCAAGCTTTAAGTGAATCCAGATAACAAGCAGGTAGAGTGAACATTCATATCTTGTGGAATAACTCCAGAGTGCAGAGGAGAAAGATGAAAAGGAAATCAAAGTATCCCGTAATTTACAAGAAATCCTAGTGTCAATACTTATTATTCATTTTCTTAGAAGGTACTTTTTTACAGTTTACTAATAAACCATTTCAGAAAAAATAAGCAGGTAATTGTCTATTTACAGATGCTGGAATTTTCCAGCAATTATAAAAGCTGGCTTAACCTGGTTAAGTAAATGTTAAAGTATAGGTAGGGAAAAAATGATGGTGATTTATTGGGTGAAATGCCTCTCCTTTTAGCCTAATATATCTCAACATATCTCTAGGGAGACTATGTTTGAAGGATCAGAATCTTGGGCTCTGGCATCAAACAGGTTTGAATATGAAAGGACATTACATGGAGTTAATATACTCAACGAGTAGCCATTTTAACATTGCCTAGATCTGTCATGTTTTTCTAGCAGTTCACTCGAATATATCCTCTAATCCACTAGTCAAGGACAGAACTAGTTTCCCAGAGGTAGCTATTGATAATTGCTTTACAACCCCCTTCCCAGCTTGTTTCATAAACAAGTTAACCTAATCAGCTTTTCATGACCTTCATGACACAGTCTCCATCAACATGGCAACTGTCATGTGACTAACCCACCCATCTCCCTGCTGTCATCACCTGACGGCAGTACCTGTGTGTACCTGCCCTCCATGATGACGTGGAGCTGACCACCACCCAATCACCGTAAAGACCTTCCCCCGTCAAAGGGAAAATTTTAAAAGGATTCGACTTTGAGCAGCCAGCTGCCATTGCTTTGCTAAGCCATGGTCTGACCATGTGGCTCCTTGAGCCATGGTCGCCATGTTTCCTAGTCTTGGCCCCCCTCCCCTATCCTGGGGAGGTGAATCTCCTCTCCCTCTCTAATTTACTTTTTAAATAACCTATATTTCCTAATCTAACTTCTGTGCAATACTTTGCATCTTTCACACCGCACCGGATCACACTACCCCACCCTGGTGGGTCTGACCTAACATTTGAAGCCCCACTGGGAGATACGTATGTGTGTGTGTGTGTGTGTGTGTGTGTGTGTGTGTGTGTGTGTATTTTTTTTTTTTTAAAGCAGGATTTATTGAGAGGGCAGAAAAGCTTCCACAGTGAGAGGGGATTCAAGGAGGTTGCCATAGGATATAATTTTTAACCTAACAGAAAATTAGCTCTACCAATTAGAAGCTGTTTGACCTTGGGGATTTTATTTAACATTTCAGGTCTCAGTTTCCTTATCTGTAAAATGAATATAATAAGAATACCTAATTATTTCTTATTTTGTATCTACTATTGAACCAATCTAGTCTTGACTTTTTGGTATCCCTTTTCATTCTCTCTACTGGCTGGGAAGTTAGTTATACATAACATTCCTAGTTTTTCTTTTTTTTTTTTCCGAGTTGGAGTCTCACTCTGTTGCCCAGACTGGAGTGCAGTGGCATGCTCCCGGCCACCGCAGCCTCGACCTGCTGGGCTTCAGCTATCCTTCCGCCTCAGCCTTCCAAGTAGCTGGAACTACAGGCGTGCGCTACCATGCCCAGCTAATTTTTGATTTATTGTGGAGATGAGGTCTCGCCAAGTTGCCCAGGCGGGTCTCGAACCCGTGGGCTCAGGCAATCCACTCACCTCGGCCTTCCAAAGCGCGGGATTACAGGCTGAGCCACTGAGCCCTGCCCATTCCTAGTTTTTCAGTGGTTGTCCTTAAATTTTTGACAGGGATACTTAAAGTTTGAAAGTCATATATGTACTTAATATTTATCCTACATATATTTCAGGAGGAAACACAACCAACTCCTTTATAAATGTTGGCAAACATATTTATATAGTATAGAGCAGTACAGTTTTGTGGAGAACCTTAGGAAATTCTGTGGGAGGTGTCGATGTGTTACAAAAAGGCACAGGCTTGAGAAACAGTTGGGTCTATTTGTACTATTTATTGGCTGTGTGACATTCAGTGAGTCAATTCACCCCTCTGAGCCTCTCTTTCCTCATGGGTAAAAGAATAGACAAGTGATATCTGGCAGGGTTACAGTCAGGATGAAGTGAGATAATGAATTCATCTAGCAAGTGAAGACTGAACGATAATAGATAAACAGAAGGTAAACAGGAGGCAGGGAGGGAGGAAGGAAAACGTGGAACGTTGAAAAGGAATTCAGGTTGCCAGTGCCCCTCATTTCATTAAAGAACAGAAATATGCTCCCATATCAGCCAAAAAATTAGTCAGACGCGAATTTCTAAGTAACTCTTGTCTAGATGGCTACCATTCATGCAAATTCATTTCATGTCTTAAGGACAAAACAACAAAGACAAACCAAACTGCCTACAGTCCTGAGCTATGCTCGGAGCTGTCTGTCACTCAGGAAGGTTCTTAATAAACTGTGAGAGGCATCAGGCACCTGAGACCTTTCTGAAAAAGAACCCCTCAAGTGACTCATGAATGCTGATGGCTGGAAAAGGAGAAACATCACCTCTCAGTCAAATGAACTTTATTCCTTTTTTCCTCAAATACATATATAGTTTTTGAGTCAGGGTCTCACTCTGTCATTCAGGCTGGAGTGCAGAGGCAACCTCAACCTACTGGGCTCAGGCAATCCTTCCATCTCAGCCTCCCAAGTAGCTGGGATTACAAGCGTACATCACCATGCTCGGCTAAGTTTTTTATTTTTTGTAGAAACAAAGTCTTGCCAAGTTGTCCAGGCTGGTCTCGAACCCCTGGACTCAGGCAATCCTCTCGCCTCTGCCTCCCAGAGTGCTGGGATTATAGGCATAAGCCACCATGCCCAGCCTCAAAAAGAAAATTTTAAAAGAATCACCAGACAACAGGCACAGTGCTTTTGACCAGCACCCACAATAGTGCAGAGTCCTGGTCTCCACCCCTCCCAGGTCCCCTGCCTCCGCCCCTCCCCCACCTCCTCAACAGTTCTAAGAGAATACACAGAACGCCTTAGTGGCCATTGGTTCTGCAGAGATGTTTTGAGATGCCTGCCCCTCAGAGGAGGTTTGGAGATATACAGAAGCACTACATACCCTCAGAGGCAAGTAAGCTGGTCTTATTTGGTGGTGTTGATGAGTTGAGTTTTTTGGATTGGCCTCTGCCCTCAGGAATGTGGAAAGAACTCAAGTGTGTAAAGGGATGGTCAGCTTCAAGCCTACCTGACACAACAATGAACTCATCTCTGGACGAGGACAGCTGACGAGCTATGGGTGGGAGCCGTCACGCCATATCCAACTATGAATACAAGTCTTCTGTCCATTTCTGAACATATTTAAGTATGTGGAAAGCGGTAGGCTTTGACATGAGGAATTCTCTCAGGAGATGATCAGTGTCACCTTGGTGACAGACAAGGGGAGGAACATTTGGTAAGAAGGGAAGAGATGAGCCGGGCTCGGTGGCTCAGCCTGTAATCCCGCGCCTTTGGGAGGCTGAGGTGAGTGGATTGCCTGAGCCCGCGGGTTCGAGACCCGCCTGGGCAGCGAGACCTCATCTCTGCCATAAATCAAAAAATCAGCCGGGCGTGGTAGCACATGCCTGTAATTCTGGCTACTTGGAAGGCTGAGGCGGAAGGATCGCTGGAGCCCAGCAGGTCGAGGATGCGGTGGCCAGGAGCGGCCACTGCACTCCAGTCTGGACGACAGAGTGAGACTCCAACTCAAAAAAAAAAAGACGGGAAGAGATGAGTGCCATAGTCATCCCTGGCTGCTACAGGCCTTAGTGTGTGGGATAAAGGCTGAGATACATAACATGTGAGACCGGATGAAGGAAGGCAGTGAAGACAATGTTGCCCTCCTCCTCTGTCACAACCCTGGGCTGGGGCCCCCACATCCCCATTCCCAGGAAACATGCTGATTAGAAAAGATCGGTCTCTATGCAGTGATAATGATCACAATGTTACTTGAGTTTTAGAAATGCAAATGTTTGTTCTGCACTAGTATCACATAAACATGAGTTAACAGATATACAAGTGTCAGAGTGTGTGCCTTCAGGTAAAAAAGCCTTAATAAAATAAAGAGAGGCTGCTGGAAGAAATAGATAATGAAAAGGCATGAGAAATTAGAAAGAGATAACAGTGTTTAATTGGACACGGATCACAATGCTGATAGTTTCAAGAGGGTTCACTATGTTCTGGGCTCTAGAACAAGCCTCAACAAATTTAAAAGAACTGAAATCATACAAAGTATAGTTTCTGCAACAGACTTAAACTAGAAACAATACAGAAGATAGCTCTGAAAAATCTCCTAAGTATTTGAAAATTAAACATGAAAGAACCAACCAGTGAAAGAGGAAGTCACAAGAGAAATTAGAAAATGGTTTGAGTTAAATGAAAATAGACACAATAAATCAAAATTTATGGTATGTAACTAAAGAAATATGTAAAGGAAAATTTTAATAAAAAAGTATCGCAAAGGTGCCATCATAGAGAGAAGATGGAAAGATCAAGGAACCAACAGCTTTGGAGAATAATTTCAACTTTCTCATGGAAAGGTCAACATAACAGCAAAGACAAACCAAATTTCCTAGAGCCCTGAGACATTCTGAGCCATCTGTCACTCAGAAAGGTCCTTAGTAAACTGTGGGGGGCATTGGGAAAAGAATCCCTCAAGTGACTCATGAATGCTAATGGCTGGAAAAGAAAAAATATCACCTCTCAGTCAAATGAACTGTCTTTTTTCTTCCTCAAAAAGAATATTTTTCTTTTGAGTCAAAGTCTCACTCTGTCACCCAGGTTGGAAAGCCACCCTGAATTGGAGGAGGGGACTTCCATAGGAGATTCCCTGGCCTTGGCTCCTCACACTTGGCAACGTGTTGTCTCTGTAGGTTTCTCTTCTTTACTTCTAGGTTGTGACTGAAGCCACTCCCATCTGGGCTGGACACCCGCCCCGTAGGTCTCCAGGCTCAACAGTGACATCCAGAGTAGAAACACATCAGTGTTCACACGCTGACCACACTCAAGTATAAGGCTGAGTACACTCAAGTGTGAGGCTGAGTACCAGGAAACAACCAGTCGGCTTGATCACCGTAAAGGAAGATTGGGATCTTTCCTGAAGAGTCTCCTCAAATATGTGAAAACAGAGAGAAGGTCCTCCCCACCCCACTTCAAAGAATATTATTTGAATTCTTTCTTTTTTTTTTTTGAGTTGGAGTCTCACTCTGTTGCCCAGGCTAGAGTGCAGTGGCCGCTCTCAGCCACTGCAGCCTCGACCTGCTGGGCTCCGGCGATCCTTCCACCTCAGCCTTCCAAGTAGCCGGAATTACAGGGGCGTGCTACCACGCCCAGCTAATTTTTAAAATTTTATTGTAGAGATGAGGTCTCGCCAAGTTGCCCAGGCAGGTCTCGAACCCGCGGGCTCAGGCAATCCACTCACCTCAGCCTCCCAAAGGCACGGGATTACAGGCTGAGCCACCAAGCCCGGCTTATTTGAATTCTTATTGTGTTCTTGCAAAAACATTTTACACGTCTCATTTTCATTTCAATTTTTTAAAATGGCACTCTTCATTTTCATAACATTATTGATTCTTTTATTCAAAGTATTGTAAAATCAAAAACATCATGGAACATATAATCACTTACCTTGTAGCTTTTAAGTCTGATGAAATCAACCTTCATAGAGACAAATCGATCTGAATTTCGGCTGATGTTCTTCAGGTGTTCTACGAGATCAGCACAGAACTTGTAACCTCCTTTAAGCACACACAGGACCATGATGTCACTATAGCCTATGTCTTTCATAATATCCTTAGCCAGCCGCTCGATTCTGAAATAAGTCAGGGATAAAAGCTGTATTAAAGCACAACTACTTCAGAGTATTTTTGTTGCTTTAAGAATAATGAACGATGGCAGTGTACAGGAGCTCACAACTGTAATCCCAACACTTTGGGAGGCTGAGGCAGGAGGAATGTCTGAGCCCAGGAGTTCGAGATCAGCCTGGGTACCATAGTAAAAGCTTATCTCTACACAAAATAAAAAATAAAAAAATTAGCTTGGTGAGGTGGCACGTGCCTATAATCCCAGTTACTTGGGAAGGTGAGGAGGGAGGACTGCTTGAGCCCAGGAGCTGGAGGCTATGATGAGCCGTGATCACGCCATTGCATTCCAGCCTGGGTGACAGAGTAATATCCTGACTCAAAAAAGAAAAAAAATTCATGATATATTATAGAGATTGATGATTCAAGGGAATATGGAGAAGAGTTTAGGAAACAGAAACCCACAGATAGAAAAGCTTTGTTGGCCAGGCTTGGTGGCTCAGCCTGTAATCCCAGCACTTTGGGAGGCCGAGGTGAGTGGATTGCCTGAGTCCGGGGGTTTGAGACCAGTCCGGGCAACTTGGCAAGCATGGTAGCACGTGCCTGTAGTTCCAGTTACTTGGAATGCTGAGGTGGAAGGATCACTGGAGCCCAGCTGGTCAACTCTGGGGTGGCCGTGAGTGTGCCACTGCACTCCAGCCTGGGCGACAGAGTGAGACTCCAACTCAAAAAAAAAAGTTTTGTTAGGGCTGGGCACAGAGCATGTGTTTACAACATACTTCTGATAGCCTTATCATCAGTGTATATTACTGTTCCTCTATACCATAAAAACTATTAAGGTATAAAATATAGTGTCAGAAACCAGGGTTGCTATGATTTTATGACTAAGAGCCTGGCTGTCAACCATGTTCTAATGGTATTTGGTGATGTTATGCTCATCTTACGGCATAGGAAAAGGAAATGAGAGTGACTCACCCGCCTTACACCAGTAGAGGCAACTGGGGGAAAGTCAAGCCCATAGCAACCATGAGAAGAATAATATGTATCTTACTTTTGACAAATGTGATGTATCTCATAGTTCACATTGCCTATGTGAAAGTTGCCCCAGAGAACAATGTAAGAGGCAGCACTTCCCTGGAACACGATGTGAAGGACGCCCCCTGGAGTTGTGCAATGTGATCTCACAGCCCCCTGGACTGCCACCTGATACCACTCGGAACTGTCCTTGTGTTTTTCCCTAATTGTGGGGGAGACAGATTTCACAGAGTGAAAGACAAAAAAAAACCAAACAACAAAAAACAAACCAGCAATGAATATAAAAGTTATTAATCTGTCATGGGATTTGAGTAAAAAACAAAAACAAAATAGTTACAAATATGATAGATACTAAACTGATTATATCAATAATCAATTTAAATATGAGTGGTCTAAATACACCAATTAAAAGACAGAGACTGTCAGAGTGGATTAAAAAAAGATCTAACTATATGTTGCACACTTTAAATATAAAGACACATAAATCAAAATAAAGGGATGAAGAAAGATGAGTTATGCTACCACTAATCAAAAGAAAGCTGGGGTAGGTATCTTAATTTCAAACAGAGCAGACATCATAGCAAGGAAAGTTAAAAGGGATAAAGAGAACCGTTACATAAAGATAAAGAGGTCAATTCTCCAAGAAGACATAACAATCCTTAATGTGTATGAACCTAACAACAAAGAGTCAAAAAACAAAGAACTACAAGGAGAAATGGATAAATCCACTATTGTATTTGGAGGCTTCAAAACCCCCTCTACCAGTAATTGAAAGATCCAACAGTCAGAAAATCAGTAAGAATAAGTTGAATAATAAGTCAATCAGTAATAATAAGTAAAAATCAGTTGAACTAAGTACCATCAACCAATTGATATAATTGGCATGCAGGGAATACTTCATTCAACAGGAGCAGAGTACACACTCTTCTCAGAATACCAATAAAAAATAAAACATCAGCTATATGCTGGAAGAAAAGATTCGCAAATCATATATCTGATAAAGGACTCGTATCCAAAATACATAAAGAGCTCTAACAACTCAGACAAACACTGAATTTTTAAAAACTGGCAAAAGGCTTGAATAGACATCTTTCTAAAAAAGACATATGGAGCGGGGCTCGGTGGCTCAGCCTGTAATCCCGCGCCTTTGGGAGGCTGAGGTGAGTGGATTGCCTGAGCCCGCGGGTTCGAGACCCACCTGGGCAGCGAGACCTCATCTCTACAATAAATTAAAAAATCAGCCGGGCGTGGTAGCACATGCCTGTAATTCCGGCTACTTGGAAGGCTGAGGCGGAAGGATCGCCGGAGCCCAGCAGGTCGAGGCTGCGGTGGCCGGGAGCGGCCACTGCACTCCAGTCTGGGGGACAGAGTGAGACTCCAACTCAAAAAAAAAAAAAAAAAGACATATGTCATCCCTGTCCCACCCCCGCTCCCCGCCCCGTCACCCCCTCCCCCACTCCCGAAGCGAAGCGTAGCCACTCTAGGTACCCCTGAGAACAAGGTGCTGCAGTTGCGGAGCGTGCGGGCGGTGGTCTGCAGCCTGCGCCGGGCCTCGGCGCCCGCCGCGCCCTGCCCGCCAAGGCTCTGGGGGGCTGGGGCCGGGCGGCGCCCGCACGCTGCACGCGGGACCTGCCCTGCTCTCCGTGCATAAATTCACAGAGAAACCTGAATGGATAACAACAGAAAACAGAATTGGAACAGTGGGAGTCAGCAATTTTGCACAGGAAGCTTTGAGAGATGTTGTTGACTGTAGTCTGCCTGAATTGGGACAGAATTGAACAAATAATTTGGTGAGTTTGGTGCCTTGGAAAGTGTGAAAGCTGCTAGAGAACTGTGTTCCCCTTTATCAGGAGAAGTCACTGAAATTAATGAAGCTCTTGCTTCCAGGACTTGTCAACAAATCTTGTTATGAAGATGGTTGGCTGATCAAGGTGACGCTGAGTAACCCTTCAGAACTACGTGAGCTAATGAGTAAAGAGACTATGGGAAATACGTAAAATCTATAGACGATTGAGACCAGAGCCCTAAATAAAGCAGTGTGGAAAAAAAAAGACATATGGCTAACTAACAAGTATACTAATGATTAGGAAGATGCAAATTAAAACCACAATGAGATACCATCATACATCCATCAGAATGGTTGTAATCAAAAGAACAGACGATACTAAATGTTGACAAGCACCAAGAGCAACTGGAACTCTCATACATTGTAGGAGGGAATGTAAAATGGTGCAGCCCCTTTGGAAAATAATTGGCAGGTTCTTAAACTTACCAGAAAACCCAGAATTCCATACGAAGACATCCATTCAAGAGAAGTGAAAAGATAAGTTTACACGAAAACTTACATGTGAATTTTTCAGAAAAGCATTATTGACAACAGCCAAAAATCCAAATGCCCATCAACTGGTGAGTCAATAATTAGATATTGTATGCTTTCATTTATATGAAATATCCAGAAAAAACAAATTTACATAGAAAAAAAGCAGATTAGTGATGCCCGATACTGGGTGTGGGAGCAGGGATTGGCTGCAAAAAAACTTTTGGAGATGTTTTAAACTGGGTTGTGGTGATAATTGCCCAACCATAAAAATATACTAAGGCTGGGCTTGGTGGCTCAGCCTATAATCCCAGCACTTTGGGAGGCCGAGGCAAGTGGATTGCCTGAGCCTGCGGGTTCGAGACTTGCCTGGGCAACTTGGCAAGACCTCATCTCTACAGTAAATAAAAAATTAGCCGGGCATGGTAGCGCACGCCTGTAGTTCCGGCTATTTGGAAGGTTGAGGCGGAAGGATCGCCGGAGCCTAGCAGGTCGAGGCTGCTGTGGCTGCGAGCATGCCACTGCACTCCAGTCTGGGTGCCAGAGTGAGACTCTCTAACTCAAAAAAAAAAAAAATGTACTAAAAGGTATTGCCATTTGCCTACAATGGGTAATTTTTGTATAGTAATATGTAAATTATATCTTAATAAATTTATTTTAAAGGAGAGGATGGACGTTCTGGGCTTGCATAATTTTTAAACATAAATCTTCAATATACATTTTAATAAAATTCAGAGTGACTCTCCTGTACTGAGAAAAGGCTTAGGGTAACCTTAGCCGGCACTCAAGCATGTTCTAAATCAGGATGCAATTAATTTAACAAAGAAAATTCAGATAAGAAAAGCAGGAATTTGCTGGGCTCTGTGGCTCAGCCTGTAATCCCATGCCTTTGGGAGGCTGAGGTGAGTGGATTGCCTGAGCCCGCGGGTTCGAGACCCGCCTGGGCAGCGAGACCTCATCTCTGCAGTAAATCAAAAAATCAGCCAGGTGTGGTAACGCATGCCTGTAATTCTGGCTACTTGGAAGGCTGAGGCGGAAGGATCGCTGAAGCCCAGCAGGTGAGGCTGCGGTGGCGGGGAGCGGCCACTGCACTCCAGTCTGGACAACCAAGTGAAACTCTAACTCAAAAAAAAAAAAAAGCAGGAATTTATTTAAGCCAGAAGCTTCTCAGAGTGATGATAAGGGAAATCTCTTCTGAGATTTATGAACAGGTGAACTGAGCACAAAGTCTTCCTTTACACAAAAAAGTTGGTTTAACTGTTAAAGTCAAGCAAATCTCTTTCTTCCATCCCCTCCACCAGCATTTCCATATCTTTCATATGCTTCTGTTTGTTTTGATTTGCCAGTTGGAAGATTTAGCAATTTGGGAAATGCAAAAATTTCCCAAGTTTATTTGATCATGGAACTTCTCACCCTCTGAGGAAGGGATTTGGATTCCATGAAAAAGCCATCTTAGGACACTGTTATTTTGAGGTTGTTACTTATAATAACTTCTGAGCATAACTATTTCCCCTGAACAAATGTCCAGGTAAACCATTCAGTGAAAGCATGAATTTTATAAGGCAGTGAATTTATTTCAAATTTATTTCAAATTCACTGCCCTATAAAAGTTCTCTCTACCACCATAAAAAGGAGCTCAGGAATAGGTTCCTAAACTATGTTGTGTGATTTACACACAAGAGTGGGCCAGCCCAGTGCAAGACTAACACAGACTTCAGGACACAACACTCACCTGTCCACAATGATGCCATGTGGTATGAGGACGTATTCCAAATCTCCATAATAGTGCTGTGGATATGTGAATAAATTCAAGTCATACCCTGGCCAATCATCCATAATCTGTAAAACAAATTATCTTGGTTATGGTATTTTTCACTGGAAATTTATTTTAAAGGCATAAACAACAACAATAGAAAACAGCATCAGAATTTTTCAACCTATGAAAAGTTATTTGTTGACTACAACCTGATAAAAGACTTAGCACTAAAGTAAACTGAACGTTCTATTCCTTTTGGCCTCATACGATAAAAATATAAAGTCAACATCTTATAGTTAACATCTGACAGTATATTGCTTATAAGGGTACATAGGTGTAAAGATATAATTTATAGCCAACTTATGATCATTACCATGACTATATTATAATAAATAACATATTTATAATTTTAGACATACAGTATCATTATAATATATATACCATTATTAGAATATATTATTACATATACCATTACATTTCATTGTAAATGCCTTATCTGCCTGGGAAAGATTATCCATTAAAAGCACTTACGGCAAGGCACGGTAGTCCACACCTGGAATTCCAGCACTTTGGGAGGCTGAGCTGGGACCACCACACTCTAGCGTGGGCAACAGACTAAGTCCCCGATTTATTTAAAAAAAAAAAAAAAAAGGACTTATCACCTGGAATTGGAGTAGACTTAAACGTTTGAGCGGCCCAGTCATTATAGTAAAGACTTTAAGAGGATGTACCATGGTGGAAACTTAAGCCAGTCCTATTAGAAACTGATGGTCCAAAACTCTGGCCTATTTATGTAGTGGATAGACTGATAGCAGGTCTTCCTGTATCTTAGGACTCAATGTGCAAGTGTTATGGTTGGAATAGTAAAAAAATGGGAGGGAAAATGAAGGTGAAGTGGAGCTATTTTTAATTTCAAACCAAGATGAAATGGTCTCAGTACACACAAACCATACTGCAGTTGCATGCCAGTTTCCCATTCTTTTTTTTTTTTTGAGAAAGGGTCTCACTCTGTCACTCAGGCTGGAGTGCAGTGGCACTATTACAGCTCACCACTGCTAGGATCTCCTGAGCTCAAGCAAGACTCCCACCTCAGCTTCCCAAGTCGCTGGGACTACAGGCGTGCACCACCACACCTAGGTAATTTTTCTATTTTTTGAAGAGACAAGGTCTCACTTTGTTGTCCAGGCAGTTCTCAAACTCCTAGTCTCAAGTGATCCTCCCACCTCAGCCTCCCAAAGTGCTGGGATTATAGGCGTGAGCCACCACGCCCAGCTCAGCTTCCCATTCTTGACTCTCTTGCACACTTTCATCTGACCCTCTTTTCAGCTTTGAGCTTTCAAGGTTGCTAATAATGCAGAATCACCCTGATTTGCCAACCCAAATCCCCATTTCATCGCTTCTCTGCCTTCAGAATGGCTTACGGTAAAGTCACGAGCCTTCCCAGCTCTGGGCTTCATTCATTTGTCTGTCTTACACCCTGCACATTCTCCTTCTGTCCTCCTCTACCTCTGTGTCACAATCTTAGCCTCCTCCTCGAAGCTCAAGTCAGATCCACTTCTTTCTGGAGGCCTTGATGACTGTTCCCACCCTCGGATCGTCTTTCCCAAGTTCTTGGTGTCCCTTGTTCTTCTCTGTTCTTCCAAAGGCTCCAGCTGGGGCTCCTTGAGAAGACTCCTGTCCTGTCCTTTCACTCACTCAGCCTGATCTTTTGCTGCTGTCGCCCATTCATGTTCCACTTGATGCAGTGACATCCTCCTGCTTTCCACCCTCTCACCACGCAGGACTTAAAACCAGTTCCCCTAGGGATTTTGGCAGGGAAGCTCACGGTCCAGCCCTACCTGCTCTCATCGCAGTTCAGGGTTCTAGAATGCCAGCCAAACCAAACTCATGATACTTCTCCCCAAATGTATCCCTGTCTCAGTAAAGGGCATCCCATTCTTCCAGCTGCTCAGCCCCAAAGCCTGGAGCTGCCACTGACTCCTTTCCTTCACCCCCCTTATGCAACCCATTAGCTAATCCTATCTTCGATACCCTGAAAAGGCAGCCAGGACCACCCCTCAACACCTCCACTGCCATCCCCCAGCCCTACCCTGGTCCATGCCACCATCATCTCTCCCTGGACTGCTGCAGGAACTGCTACACTTGTCTCCCTTCTGCCTCCTCTGAGTCCTCCACATGGCAGCTGGCATGCTCCTTTAAAAATGCACTGCAAGCCGGGCTCGGTGGCTCAGCCTGTAATCCCGCGCCTTTGGGAAGCTGACGTGAGTGGATTGCCTGAGCCCGCGGGTTCGAGACCTGCCTGGGCAGCGAGACCTCATCTCTACATAAATCAAAAAATCAGCCGGGCGTGGTAGCGCATGCCTGTAATTCCGGCTATTCGGAGGGCTGAGGCGGAAAGATCGCTGGAGCCCAGCAGGCGAGGCTGCGGTGGCCGGAAGCGGCCACTGCACTCTAGTCTGGGTGACCGAGTGAGACTCCAACTCAAAAAAAAAAAAAAAAATCAGCCGGGCGTGGTAGCGCAAGCCTGTAATTCCGGCTACCTGGAAGGCTGAGGCGGAAGGATCGCCGAAGCCCAGCAGGTCGAGGCTGTGGTGGCCGGGAGCGGCCACTGCACTCCAGTCTGGGCGACAGAGTGAGACTCCAACTCAAAAAAAAAAAAGATTCCTATGTCAGTATCTGGTCTACAGCACTTATACAATAAATGTTAACTGTTGTAGGGCACCGTTGTTCAAGCCTGTAATCCCTGCTCTTTGGAAGGTGGAGAGTATTGCCTGTGCTCAGGGGTTCGAGACCAGCCTGAGCAACATGGCAGGACCTCGTCTCTACAATAAATTTTTAAAAATTAGTTGGGTATGGTGGCACACACCTGTGGTTCCAGCTACTTGGAAAGCTGAGGTGGAAGGAT
Source organism: Cephalopachus bancanus (assembly GCA_027257055.1). NCBI lineage: Eukaryota > Metazoa > Chordata > Mammalia > Primates > Tarsiidae > Cephalopachus > Cephalopachus bancanus. Next base: position 6,906,026 of record JAPVLO010000015.1, on the reverse strand, counting down.
CACCTGAGCCCAAGTAGGTCGAGGCTACGGTGACCATGAGCATGCCATTGCACTCCAGCCTGGGCGACAGAGTGAGACTCCAACTCAAAAATAAAAGTTAACTATTTAGATGTACTGAAACATCAATGATGTAATTACAAATGGTAAATTTGTTTGCTTTTTGATTAGGAGTCTCACTCTGTCACCCAGGCTGGAGTGCAGTGGCACACTCACAGCCACTGCAGCCTCAACCTGCTGGACTCAGGAGATGCTTCCACCTCAGCTTTCCAAGTAGCTGGAACCACATGTGCATGCCACCACGCCCAGCTAATTTGTTGGTTTATTGTAGAGATGAGGTCTCGCTAAGTTGCCCAGGCTGATCTCGAACCCCTGGGCTCAGGCAATCCTTTCGCCTCCGCCTCCTAACATGCTGGGATTGCAGGCTGAGCCACCACACCAGGCAATGATATGTTTTAATACATCTAAAGAAGTACCTCAAACCTATTTATCAAAGTCTTATTACCTTAGTTAAAGTTATAAATTTAAATGTGAAAGAAAAGAAATGTATTTCTCTAAAACTGTTCTATAATCCAAATTTGCCATTATTTTCAATTACTCTGAAATAGCGCATTTTCATTGTTGAGATAAAAAGTCAGTTAGAGATGATGGAACTACTGTTTTGCTATCCTTAATGATGCGTGTGAATCGTGTAATTGTAAATAGGTCTAAACCTGGAGGGATGGAGGGTGCTGTGAACGATAGATAAATGTGTTATTCACTTGTTTTTTAAAAAAATCATAACAAGGAGTCTTCAAATAGTTTCATTATTACAGATAATATGCTCTAGGTTGATCCTGCACAATGCTCTCTCTGTTAAGAGGCAAACATCGCCAAGTTGGGGAAGTGACAAACACATGAACTGAGTCATTTTATACAACATCCAAATCCCAGAACGAATTCGGAATCTCTTTTTTTCATTGAAGATACTTCGAAAACCTTCTAAGTCATTACAGATATATGTTTGGTTTTTTTTTTTTTTTTGAGCTGGAGTCTCACTCTGTCGCCCAGACTGGAGTGCAGTGTGGCCACTCCTGGCCACCGCAGTCTCGACCTGCTGGGCTCCGGCGATCCTTCCGCCTCAGCTTTCCAAGTAGCTGGAACTACAGGTGCGCACTACCACGCCTGGCTCATTTTTTTTTTTTTTTTGATTTATTGTAGAGATGAGGTCTCACCAAGTTGCCCAGGCGGGTCTCGAACCTGTGGGCTCAGGCAATCCACTTACCTCAGCCTCCCAAGGCACGGGATTACAGGCTGAGCCACCAAACCTGGCTTATGTTTGTTTAAACTATTTCTTTCGTTATTTTTCTGGGTTTTGGCCGCTGGTAGAAAAATGGTTTGGAAACACAAATAAGAAGATAATCTCTGCTCCTGTCCACCACCGAGCTCCACACATCTTGCCCCCGCACCCTCTTTCAGGCCATGGCTGCCAGCTTGCAGGCTCACGCCTATCCTACCACCAGCAAACAGGGAAGAGCCTCATCCCTTAGCTCTGAATAAAGACTCCCAGACAGGAGCCTCCACTGGCCCAGCCCCAGAGCCAGGGAGGGTAGCACACTGAGGTGGGCCCACTCTGAACCACACGCCTTCAACCATGGATAAGAACGGTTTGCTTTAAAAAGGTTCCGGTTCTGCTACCAGGGGAATGAAGGTGGTGTCACAGGCCAAATACCACCTTGTGAGTGTATGCTTCCCTCTTCTGTGGTAGGTTCCACCCTCAGAAGGACAAGCTCTTTCTGACTTAGTAAAGCTGCACCCTGGATGGAATTATGCCTGAAAACTTATCTCTGATATTGCCGTATTTTCAGGGAGGATGGAGGGAAGCCAGCCATGACAGAAACGCAACAATCATTTTTCATTCTTCTTTTCTTCTTATATCCCACCAAACTCACTTGGGTAGGTACTAATTATGGTTCATTGGATAGTGCTTTGGAAAAAAACCAAGCCAAATAAGTAAACAAATATCTAACAACCCGATTCCCAAAAGCCAGCTGGGGAGAGAAGAGGCACCAGCCAGCTTCAAATCAAGCGACAAACCAACTCTGAGCAAATTTTCTCAACTCCGGGTCTGAATCTCCTATTTGGCAATTAGCATTTGCTACCATTTATTGTTAATAATCTACTAATGTCTTGTTTCCACAATTCAACTGAAAGCCACTTGTAGGCAAGAGCCATCTTAAATCTATTTTTTTTGAATTGGGTTCTCACTCTGTCACCAGACTGCAGTGCAGTGGCATGATCACAGCTCTCTGTAGCTTTAACCTCCTTGGCTCAAGTGATCCTTCCACCTCAGCCTCCCAGGTAGCTGGGACTACAGGCACACACCACCATGCCCAGCTAATTTTTTTTTTATTTTATTTTTTTTTGAGTTGGAGTCTCACTCTGTCGCCCAGACTGGAGTGCAGTGGCCGCTCCCGGCCACCGCAGCCTCGACCTGCTGGGCTCCGGCGATCCTTCTGCCTCAGCCTTCCAAGTAGCCGGAATTACAGGCATGTGCTACCACGCCCGGCTGATTTTTTGATTTATTGTAGAGATGAGGTCTTGCTGCCCAGGCGGGTCTCGAACCCACGGGCTCAGGCAATCCACTCATCTCAGCCTCCCAAAGGCGCGGGATTACAGGCTGAGCCACCGAGCCCAGCTATCCCAGCTAATTTTTTGTAGAGACAAGGTCTTGCTAAGTTAACCAGGCAGGTCTTGAACTCCTGGGGTCAAACAATCCTTCCGTCTCGGACTCCCACAGTGCTGGGATTACAGGCATGAATCACTGAGCCCAGCTTTAAATCTCTTAATGTTCTCTTCTCTTTCACAAATCCTTCTCATTTCATGCTTAAGTCATCTGGCTCTACTCTCTATCATCAAATTTTTGCCAACTCAGAATTTCTTCTCCATCTCATTTCTGGACCACTCCTTGGGTGACTTACTCCAATACCTATCCTGATGATCCTTCCAATTACTCCATCTTGTAGCTCCTTCACTTGCCTTAGCTCAAACAACCTCTTTATTCCACATTAGCAAGCTATTTGCATAACCACACTAGTCCTCCAAAGCATCCCCTCCTTTGAAATTTCACCCTGAAATCACAGCTTCCTATGTAATATGGCGGTTGAAAGCTTGTTCCAATCTTGCTTCTGCCGTTTGCAAGTCATGTGACCTGGATGATTTCCTTATGTGGTCATTGCCTTAGTTTCCTCCTCTGTAAAAAGGGGAGCACAATAGACCTACTTTACAGATGTGTGAGGATTAAATTAATACTGCAGTAAAAGCACAGAGTAAGTGTTCAAGAAATACTTGCTTTTATTACCTGTCTGCTTTTTCAACAGTATTAATTTGATTTCTTGCACCCCATCCTTGAGGGTTCTCTCATCTCCCAGTCTACTCCCCTCTCCAGCATTCCTTTCCCTGCCCACCATAGAGGCCACGAGCTTCCTTCTACCAGGACCTTGAATTCACTCAGAACTTGCCTTGCCTGCTATCCAACTTGAGGTGAGTGTACTTATCCCAAGTTCTACTGGAGAAAATGACATAAATGCAGTGACTACAGTTTCTACTCCTGTATACCCTCTCACTACTTCCCAGCATCTTTTACAAAATTACCTTGCTTCCAGGAGGGCCTCTGTTGACACTAATAGATTGGGCTATTTTCACTGCTCTCTCATTTGCTTTTTAGACATTAACAATTTACCTATCCTATTAATGCATCTAGGTTTATCTCATTATTATCTTTATTGTTACCTTAGAGACAGGGTCTCACTCTGTCACCCAGGCTGGAGTGCTTGGTGCCATCATAGCTCACTGCAGCCTCCAACACCTGGGCTCAAGTGATCCTTCTGCCTCAGCCTCCTGTGTACCTGGAACTATGGGTGTACACCTCCACACTTGTCTAATTTTAAAAAAAATTTTTTTTGTAGAGATGGGTCTTACTATGTTGCCCAGGTATGGCCTTGAACTCCGTGTCTCAAGTGATCCTTCTACCTCGGCCTCCCAAAGTACTGAGATTATAGGCATGAGCCACTGTACCTGACCTACCTCATGTTTTAAGTGCCTAGTATTACATTATAGTGCCGTATTTTAACCATTCCACTGTTGGGATGGTTGTTTAAAAGATTCCCACAACTAATGGCTTTGTAATTGTTACATCCGATGGCCACTCTTCCACCTTCATTCTACCTGCTCTTTCTGCAGCATCTGACACTGTTGATGAGGTCTGAACCCCACCACCCCTCCACAAGCTGTTTCCCAGGTACCCACCACCCTGCCCACCCTCTCATCTTTGTCCTTTCTTGGACCTTTTCTCTCTCCCCACCCCCATCTGCAGTCTGTCTCTTACATTTGGGGCTTTCTGAGCTTCTACCTTTAACTGTTGTTTTTCATTTTCTTTTTCCATTTTCGCTGGGCATTTCCATCCACTCCCAAATATTAAATATTATTCTTTTCGCTATTTCTAATCTATCCAGTCACTCTCCTGAATTCCAAATGTGAATTTCAAATTGCCTACAGTGGACCAGTGAATTTCAAATTGCCTATAGTGCATTCTGACCAGTGCCTACAGTGCATTCTGTACAGGCACTTCTAGAATAAACTTAATGGTTTTCTTATTTATTTATATAATTTAATGCATTTGCTTATTAAGAGACACTCTGTTCCCCAGGCTGGAGTGCAGTGGCATGCTCATAGATCACTGCAGCCTCGAACTCCTGGGCGCCATCCATCCTTCTGCCTAAGCCTCCTGAGTAGCTAGGACTACAGGTGTGTGCCACCACATCCAGCTAATATTTTGTTTTTGACAAGGTCTGACTATACTGCCCAGGATGGTCTTGAACTCCAAGGCTCAAACAATTCTCCTGCCTAGGCCTCCCGAAGTGCTGGAATTCAGGTATGAGCCATGGTGGCCCTTTTTACATTTTTGTTCTCCTCTCATTCACCCCACCTCTAGCTGGCCCCTCCTCCGGGGGAAACACATGATTTTTGTAAAAGCATAAATCAGATACAATGATTCCTTTGCACTTGGTATGCGGCTCTCTGCCTAGAGTCCTCACATGGCTACCTCCTGTTTACCCTTCAGATCTTGGCTCAAATGTCACCAGAGAGGCTGTCCTGAACACCTGAGCAAAAAGCATGGCTTCCCCATCCCTTTTTCAATTACTCTCTATCCAGTTACCCTCTTCCCATGGCACATATCACTATCTGAAACTATCTTCTGTATTTGCTTACACACTGCTTGCCTGTGTCCCTCCTCTAGAATTGCAAGTTCATGAAGACAGGGCCTTTGTCTAGTTCCTGGGTGTCACCAGAGCCTAGAACACCTAAAACTCAGCAGGACAGTAAACATGTGTGGAATGAATAAAATAAATCCACTTCCTTGAAGGAAAGGTCCTGCTGTTAAATTTAGAACTACAAGTGTGACATGTTTCCTTCCCCAGCCCACTCTAATTCAGGTCATTCATATTCATAAACAGATTATCTGTGAATTACAAGCTGATCTCTGAAAAGAGAATCTTAATGGCAAGCTAGCCCCACCCACCATCCTCACGACTATTGTTTCACATTGAATCAGACAGAAATCATAACCACCACTCTCTGTGAAAACCACTGCTGTGGGGCGGGAGGGGGTATAAGTCAGTGGTCACAAGGGCAGGAGCAGATTTGATCCCAGGACACAGAGATGGGTACTCTCTGGCTGACACCTCAAGGATTCCCAGGGTTAAAGGAACCCACCATCCCACATCCTCCCATCTGAACACACTACTGTACTAGATATTTCACATGCATCCTCCCCAATTCGCTCAACGGCCGGGCCTGCTAGCCCTCCCTTTTACAGACGAGGCATACGACACTCAGAGGAGCCGCTAGCTTGCCCCAGAGCTTGTGCAGAGGGCCTTCGGGCAGACGGCCCCAACCCGGGTATCAAAAGCTTCAAGCTCAAACTCCGTCCGCTTGAGCTACTTTATTTCCTAGCGGCCCTCAAGAATCCTCAGTGTCCTTTTTGAAAACAAAACTCGGAGCCCGCACTGGAGGAGTCAGAAGGAAGCACAGAAGGAAGGCGAGCCACCACCAGAGGAGCACGCGGGGCTCTTTAGGGACCCGCCTGGCTTGCAGAAGTGGCTCCTGGCGGCGGCCGGCAGGAGTGGGGACCCGGCTCGGGAGGCGTGACGCTGGAGGAGCGCGGGCTCCTGGCCGAGGGGGACGGAGAAGGGACACTGAGGACACGGGGTGAAGGACAGTTTTAGGCGTGTCGTCAGATTGGGGGCGGGGAGGGGAGGACCGGGCATGAGGATGGCAGCGATCCCCGCCGGGAGCGAGAACAAAGCAATGGCCGCTCTCCCCCGAATGCGTTTCGGGCGTTTAATCTAACAGGAGGGTTGCCAGGGAAGGAGGGGAGGGGCGCGCGCCCCGAGATCGGGAGTTTGCATTTACCACGACGCCTCGCCCGTAGTCTGGCGCCTCCTCTCTGCTCCCGGCCATGTTTCTCCCGGGAAAGCGGGAAGGGAAGAGGCGCGGAAGGTACCCGGGAGGGCGAGGGCGAGGGCGGGGTGGGGGATGGGGCGCGGTTGGGGACGGGGCCGGGGCCGGGGCCGGGGCCGGGGCCGCCCCGCCCCGGGCCCGCCGGCGGGAAGCGGCCGCCTGGCGCGGATCCAGCGCCTCGGCCGGGCGCCCCCTCCCCGGCAGGTCCGCGGGGCGCAGGGAGCAGCTGCCGAGCAGCGCGCGGCCCCCGCGGCCCCCGCCGCCTGCCGGATGCCGGCCGTCCCGGGCCGCCTCGGGCCGCCGCGCCCCGCTGGGACTGGGGAACTGGAGGCGGCCCGCGGCGGGGAGAGACAGTGTCCCCGGCCCCTGCCTTCCCAAAGCCGTCATCGCAGCCCTCGGGCTGACAGTCCCCTGGACTCCTCCCTGCCAGGTCGTTTGCGCTCGATCACGCCAAGCACGAGCGTGAAGGAGCCTTGTGCAAGCGGTGCGGAGTGTGCCCCGAGTGTCGCCGCGGACGGAAAGTGTCCCGGATGTGTGTTCAAACCGTCGAGCTGCCGCCCCCAGTTCCCCAACCCAACGCCCCCCCAGCCTCCACCCTCTGCCTCCCCCACTCCCAGGCCCGCAGCTGGAAAGATCCACTCGGTTGCTTTGAGGGGGATCGGCCTCGCAGTGATCGGACCTGGCTTCGAGGCGAAGTCGGGCCTTTTGGTTAACTGCATTCAGGGAAGAAGTGGAAGAGGCTTGTTTTGACACAGCCACGGCTTTACCACTTTTGTAAGAGCATATGGCCAGGTTTGAATTGTTTCAGCTTGCAGCTTTACTCAAGCAATCGCCGTCCTCTGATTAGAAATCCTTCTTGTATGAATCAGCTGTGAATTTCAACCTCCCTTCGCAGCCTTCTCCCATCTGAATGCCCCGGTTCTCTGTCCACTTCTCCGGGGTCCTGCTTTCCCTGGATGTGTGCTCCTTCCCGGGGTCCCTGACATGGTGCCAGCGTATTCACACAGCCCGATTCGGATTGGAAGCCCTGAACACGGTGTTCTTAACTCAGCCCTCTTCAAAAGATTCATTTTGTTAATCTTCGGATTCTGGCACACGGCGGGGAGAGGAATGCTGATTTCTGCCTAGTTTGAAGGGAAAATAATTATCAATCAGTTAACATAGCTCTAGGTTGGAAAAATATTAGTCATTCCGACGTGGCGTCCCGGCCACGCTCAGCGAGCCTGGCTGTGAATGACCCTGCTAAGCGCCAGCGCAGGGGAATGAGCCGCTCCAAGGATCACCGAGATTAGGCTCCGTGCTTGCCTACTGGCTCACAGAAACAGGGGTGCTGTTTCCCAGTACTGTGCACAAGTCAACGTTTTCTGAGTCGTTTGTGTAGTCTGTCTCCCACTTTTTTGCCCAGAGGCAAAGGACCATCTATTTTCACTTACAAAAACCAGGCCCAGGAACCACATTCACAAGCAATGTCACTAAAATTTCCAGGAACCAGAAAGTGCTGTCGTTATCGTGATAATTGAACTGTAGCGTTCACAAGACTCTCTCTGGATGTTGGTTAATGCAATTTCTCTGGGAGGAGGCATCCAGAATTCTGCACTGCTGAGAGACACCCAGATGAGTGTAATGTGGGGTGGTTCACAAACTATGCTTTAAGGTATCCCACTTGACTGTCTTACTGCTTCAAATGCCAAACTTAGCCGTAAGAGACTCAATGTGGATCCAGGGCCAGACTGGGAGTCAAGAGACTTCAAAATGTGTCATAGGAGTAGCCACACAGAAGTCAAAAAGCAACAGCTTTGGTCCCAATCACATTGTGAAAGATGTAAGGGAAATAGTAGATGAATCTGCTTCCCTTACAAAGGCTATTAGTTTAAACATTAAAACAAAATAGATTCACAATAAAAAAATTGTAATTTGCTTGAAAACAACAGGAATCTTATGAATGAGCACTCAAGAACATCCTATTTAGACCTATGTAGAACAGCCTATAAATACCACATAATGATGAACAAGTAGTTTTTTAAAAAATCTAATTTATGCCGGGCTTGGTGGCTCAGCCTGTAATCCCAGCACTTTGGGAGGCTGAAGCGAGTGGATTACCTGAGCCTGAGGGTTCGAGACCAACCCAGGCAACTTGGCAAGACCTTGTCTCTACAATAAAATAAAAAATAGCAGGGCATGGTAGCGCACGTCTGTAGTTCCGGCTACTCGGAAGGCTGAGGTGGAGGGATCGCTGGAGCCCAGAAGGTTGATGCTGGGGTGGCTGTGAGTGTGCATGCCAGTGGACATGCATGCCACTGCACTCCAGCCTGGGTGAAGAAGTGAGACTACAACTCAAAAAAAAAAAATCTAATTTATTTTATTTATTATCTTTGTATATTTTGTGGGTCTGATTACACGTCAGTACTTAGGACAGCATTAACATAATATTTGCAAATAGTATTTTCAAGACCAGTATCCAGAAATAACAGCTCATCTGTCCAGGCTTTAGTCTTAATCTTGCATTATGGGGATTATTCAGAGGCAAAGTTCTTTTTAAACCTCACATTTTTGTTACATGTCTAGTGGAATAGATTGGACTAGGACTCCAATTTTTCTAGTTCAATCCATGTGACAGCCAGTGAGTCTAAGCTAATTACATCAATTTAATGTACTTCAACTATCTCATCTGTAAATACATTTCTTCTCTACTGTATATGATGATGAGATTCACATGAGATCATATGCAAGACACTTTTTTGAAAAGTGCTATAAAACTGTAAGGCAGTATTAATGTGAGGTGCAGTGAAAATGTATGACCAAATGATTTGTAAAATTATTACAGAGCGAAAATGACAGAATTGTCTTTTGAGATTGATATAAGGTGACCAATCAGGGATTGTAAGAGTCTAGGGACAATCTGGGACTGGTAGGAGAATAGATAAAGAAAAATGATAGAATTATTAAAATAATGGCATTTCCACAAACAGGGATATTTTAGCTCAGACTCTTCATGCCGTTTTCTAATATTCCTTTGAAGAAGGTGTAAAAATAAAGATGTGCATCTTCATAAAGTTCATAACTTGTAAATATACTTGCATGTTTCTGTCATTCTCTTTATCACCTTTTAACAATAAGTCGTCTGCAATTTTAAAAAATGTTTCCATTGTGCTTACTTAAAACTTTTTTTTTAGTTTTCTTTTATTTTAAATTGACACATGATTGGACACATTTTTGGGGGCACAGTGTGATGTTTCAATACATGTATAAATTGTGTAATAATCAGATTAGGGTAACTATCATATTCATCATCTCAAATATTATCATTTCTTTGTGGTAAGAACGTTGGAGATTCTCTCTTTAAGTCAATTTGAAATATATAATATACTCCCTCTCCCTCCTATTTTCATCAACCTTTGGTAACCAGTATTCTACTCTCTATTTCTATGAGATCAAATTTTTAGATGTCACATATAAGTGAGATCATGCAGCATTTGGCCTGCTGTGCCTGGCTTATCTCACTTAATATAATGTCCTCCAGATTCATCCATATTGTTGCAAATGACAGAATTTCATTTTTTTAAATAGCTGAATAGTATTCTTGTGTAGATATTAGTATAATAGTATTTCAATGTATATATACTACATTTCAAAAATTCATTCATTCATCCATTGATGGAAACTTAGGTTGATTCCATATCCTGGCTATTGTGAATAGTGCTGCAATAAACATGGGAATGCAGAACTGTCTTCATCATACTGATTCCATTTCCTTTCAATATATACCCAGTCATGAAATAGCTGGATCATATAGTTCTATTTTTAATTTTTCTTTTTTTGAGTTAGAGTCTCACTCTATTGCCCAGGCTAGAGTGCAGTGGCATGCTTATGGCCACCCCAGTGTCGACCTCCTGGGGTCCAGCGATCCTTCCGTCTCAGTCTTCCAAGTAGCCAGAACTACAGGCATGCACTACCATGCCCAGCTAATTTTTTGGTTTATTGTAGAGATGAGGTCTCGCCAAGTTGTCCAGGCTGTTCTCGAACTCCTGGGCTCAGGCAGTCCCCTCACCTTGGCCACTCAAAGTGCTGGGATTACAGCTTGAGCCACCATGCCCAGCCTATTTTTATTTTCAAAGACCTCTATACTGTTCTCCATAATGGCTATCTATAGTAATTTGTATTCTCACCAGTAGTGTATAGGAGTTCCCCTTTCTCCATATCCTTGCCAACATTTTTTTTTGGTCTTTTTGATAATAGCCATTCTAACTGGAATGAGGTGATACGGCATTGTGACTTGGCTTTGCATTTCTCTGTTGATTAGTGATGTTGAACATTTTTTTTCATATACCTGTTGGCTGTTGAAATGACTGTTCAGGTCTTTTGCTCATTTTTTAATTGGACTTTGTTGTTATTATTGAAGAGTTGGAGTTTCTTACACATTGTGAACATTAACCCCTTGTCAGATGCTTATGTTGCAAATGTTTTCTCCCATTCTATAGGTTGTCTCTTCACTCTGTTAATTGTTTCCTTTGCTGTGCAGAAATGTTTTAGTTTGGTGTAATCCCATTTGTCTATTTTTGTTTTTGTGACCTGTGCTTATCTAAAAAATATCCTTGCTTAGACCAGTGTCATAAAGTGTTTCCCCTATGTTTTCTTCTAGTAGTTTCATTGTTTTGGGTATTACATTTCAGTCTTTGAGTTGATTTTATGTATATGGTGAAGGAAAGGATTTAACTTCACTCTTCTGCAAGTAGATATCCAGTTTTCCGAGCACCATGGTTCTCTCTGTTTTAATTCTGAAATTATCTTGTGCCACTACTGTGGTGAAACACAGATATTTATGATTAACTGAATTTTCTGCCAGGCTGGAGACTTTTGTCCTGGAAGTACATATTAATCTTTTGACCTTTGGTAATTCTTTGACTTTTGCGAATACAAATCTGTTATTGAAGGAGTCATGCAATCTATCCACTGAGTTGTGCCTAGTCAGTCACTCAGTGACACTAGATTGGAAATACAAAAGGGCATTTAATTTTTTGAGTTCCGAAACATGAAAATAAATTACAAAAAAAACCCTTCAGTCTGGGAATTGTGTTGAAATACATAAACAACTGAAACTTAGTGACTCAGATTGTTAGTCACAGAGTTACTGGTTAGAATCTGGATGAAATCCACTGTGGACAAAGACCAATAATAATGATGATGATATTTTGCTTTTCCATAGTGCCGAAAAAACACTTTTTAAATGTTGGAAGTACAAAAGAAAAAGCGGCAAGATATTTTCCAGAAAATATTCATGTTAAGTAATACTCTTGCTACCTTTGAGGTATTTTTTTCTCCTCTATACAAATATGAAGGAAATGTAGTTGCAAATAATTGTAACAAAAATCAACTTAAGCAAATGCTTCATTAGTATTCAATTAGCATAGCAACCCGTCTTCCCGGCCTCTTGTTTGAAGCAGACTGGATCCAACGTGTAGTCTTAGGGTAAAGAAAATAATGACTCCAGAGTAGTTCTTACAAATAAAGCCAGGAGCTACACTCAGAATTGTGTTTTGTGTTGTGATTACACTTTCGCTGGTAATTAACCTTCCCCTGAAGAACACACTGAGGGTAGATCTATGCCTATTCTCTTGCAATAATGTCAGGCATGAGTAAGATCATCAGCGGTAAGTGCTGGGATGCATCAGCGACATCCTCCCACTATCTCCCCATCTGACCGGAACAGGAATTGGATAGCTTCAGAGTACAAGAATAATGTGTCCATGTGTTTCTCCAGATCTCAAAGTCCTGGCAGCCGACCTCAACTCTCTTGGCCACCATAAAGCAGTCATTGAAAGGACACAGCTGCAGGAACTAGGGACTAAGCAGTAAATAAATCCACAGGGCTGGAGGCAGAAGTTACATACATGACCCTAAAACAATACTCTGTGGTTATGAATGAACGGATTAGCATCTAATGGTGCTGTGGCAGCTTATGCAAAATTAATTGGTGCCTCAGCCAGTGCTGAGTTTCAGATGGAAAGATGTCCATTTCAAAAAAAACCCAAAACCCACACTGAAAACAAGAGGGCCTCCTTAGTGAACAACAACTTTGGCTGGTGTCCTGGGGAAACTAAGGACCAACTGGAGTAGGAATAGAGTTGTTTATTCTCTTAGTTGTACATGGATTCTCTTCAGAGCCGAGTTGATGTATAACACCCACTGGAAACATCCCAAGAACTGATTCAGTTATTGCCGGATTCTGGGTTGCATTTCAGAGTTAAGATGGGGAAAGGGAGCTGGGGAAACAGGTTGGGAGTTATAGATTGAGGGAGGGAGAGACTGAGAATTTGAAAGAGATTGGACACTGATCTACCTAGAGCAACATTTTCCAAAGTGTATGTTCAATCCACTTTTCTTTATATTTGAAGAAGATGATGTTTTGATCTTTTTTTTTTTTTTAGTTGGAATCTCACTCTGTCACCCAGGCTGGAGTGCAGCGGCACACTCACGACCATTGCAGCTTCAACCTGCTGGGCTCAGGCGATCCTTTCACCTCAGCCTTCCAAGTAACTGGAACCACAGACATACACCACCATGCCCGGCTGATTTCTTAATTTATTTTAGAGACGAAGTCTTGCCATTTTGCTCAGGCTGGTCTCGAACCCCTGGGCTCAGGCAATCGTCATGCCTCTGCCGTCCAAAGTGCTGGGATTACAGGGGTGAGTCACTGCATCTGGCTTGATAATTATTTAGGTTTGAGAAACAATGAGATGAGCAAAGTTAAACTGACTTCTATGTTGTAGAACTTTTAGGAACTTTTAATATGTCAACATGCACTGCCAATTTTCAAGAAGACTGTTGCAAAATGCAATGCTTCCCCAACTTTTTTGTTCATGAAAACATTTTCAGGAGGTGCTTATAAAGATTTTAAACATCACATTTTTATGAAATATTTAAATTCATACTTTTAATATTATCTCCAAGTAAGAGGTTTTATTTTATTTTCGAGTCAGAGTCTCACTCTGTCACCCAGGCTTGAGTGCAGTGGCACGCTGCTCACAGCCACCACAGCCTTGACCTGCTGGGCTCAGGCAATCCTTCTGCCTCAGCCTTCCAAGCAGCTGAAACTACAGGCATGCACCATCATGCCCAGCTAATTTTTTGATTTATTGTAGAGACAAGGTCTCACCATGTTGCCCAGGCTGGTCTTGGACTCATAGGCTCAGGCAATCCTCTTGCCTCGGCCTCCCAAAGTGCTGGGATTGCAGGTGTGAGCCACCACGCCTGGCTTATATGTTCTTAAAGATACACTAAAAGCACTAAATATTTTTTATTTTATTTTATCTTTTTAAACACAGGATCTCGTTCTGTTACCCAGACTGGAGGGCAGTGGTACCATCACAGTTCACTGCAGTTTCAGACTCCTGAGCTCAAGTGATCCTCTCATCTCATCCTCCTGAGTAGTGGAGACTATGGGTACATGCCACACAATGCCCAGCTATTTTTTATTTTTGTATCGACAGAGTCTCATTATGTTGCCCAGGCTGGTCTTGAACTCCTGAGCTCAAGTGATCCTCCCACCGCAAACTCACAAAGTTCTGGGATTACGGGTGTGAGCTACTGCACCCACCAAAAGAACTTAATATTTTAAACATAATGTTGTTTTTAAACTATGCATTGGTATTTTCTAGTTTTAAAAATAAGCAACAGGAATTTAAATTGAGATGACAAAGTCCTTTCTCAGCCTCTGAAAGGCCCTGGCTTTGCAATTTGGGCCATCCTGCAGGTTAACATGAAACTTTGTATTGTCTTGGAAGATAAGGAACTTTTTTTCCACCTCCATCTCCATTTTTGCCACCTTCTCTTCCTCCAGGTATAAACAAAGTCAGCCTTCTGAGAAACAAGAGAAATGTAAGCCATCTCGTTGTGGCAATTCCTTTTTCTCTCTTAGTGACAGTGCAGTAGCTTGCAAAGACAATTGAGTTTTTTATTTTTTATTTTATTTTTAAGTTGGGATCCCACTCTGTCACCCAGGTTGAAATGCAGTGGCACAATGACAGCTCACTCTAGCCTTGACCTCCTGAACTCAGTTGATCCCTCTGCCTCAACCTCCTGAGTAGCTGGCACTATAGGTATGTACCACCATGCCCGGCTAACATTTTTGTGTGTGTGTGTGGTGATGAGGACAAGCTATTTTGCCCAGGCTGGTTTCAAACTCCTGGGCTCAAGAAGTTCTCCTGCCTTGTCCTCCCAAAGTGCTGGGATTACAGGCATGAACCATAGCCCCCAGTCGACAATTGTTTTTAGACATTGACAACACAGACAATCCCAGTGAACCAGAAAGCAAACCTGGATGTAGTGTCTCAAGTCATACAAAGCTGTGGGCACACTGGGCTAATGGTTCTACCAAGGAGCTCTCTATCATATCCAGGACAATGGGAATCTTTTGCAGCACCCACGTTAATAGTTCTTGGTTTGTACACTCATTCTCTAAGCAGTACCTGTAAGATTCATGGCAAGTTGAACCTGACTTACAGAGGTTCAAATTTGCTAAATTTCAGCCTTTTGTTTTATAATTTTTTAAAATGACAGCTGCTACTTTTTATTATAGTTCTAGGAGGACAGGTATGAGCCACCTTACCTGGCTTTGTTTATAACTTTTTAAAAATAAAATTTTAAAGTATTTTCCATTTTAAATTATCATGTCCAAATTGTTTTAAATTGGGAAATATAAAAAATGAAGTAAAATATAAAGGCATCTTTTTTAAAAATTTATTTTATTTGAAAGACATGTGGTACAATTGAGGATTAGGTGTCTAAGTGGACATCGTACAGGTAAAGTTTGGGTCTCTCTTTGGTCCCCACTTTGCCTGGTTTGAGATCAGTTACCCTTATTGATGTTGGGCCTCCTCCCCCGACCCCAGAAGTATTCCACTACTGCCAACGCCAATATAAATACATTTTAAACATGTTTTGGTGTCTTCTACTTTTGTGATTCTGGAAAGTTTCTTTACATGCCTGCCCTGTGATTCTGTTTCCTTCTTCTCTACTTCACACTCTAAGTAAAATACATGTATAATACAAGTGTTTTTCCGTGGTATAATAAATTCTTTATAAACCTCATTTGAAATAGCAATTCCACCATTTAACTATTCCCCAATATATTTATATTACTTCCAATTTTTGATTTTACAAGACATATAAGTACAAATGTTTGTAATAAAACATTCATATGCATTTTAACGATTTCTGGAGGATAAGTTCTCCAGAAATGGAATTTCTTAGTTAGAGGGCATAAATATTTTAAGGCTCTTGATATGCATATATTACTAAATTTAGCTTACAATATGAGTGTCTTTCTTCAATGGAAGAATACAGTAGATCTTATAAGATTTTTAACTAAAAATGAATAAAATTCTACTTTGAAAACACTTTCAGATTTGAGGGAAAAGAATATTAGCTAACATATGTTAAAAGCTGAGGAACTGAAACTAGTAAGAAAAGTCAGTTTGAATTTGTGATGAATTCTTCGCTATACATTACTTTAAAACAATGTGGTTTTATTGTTGGAGTCCATAAAGCAATACCTAGACTCATGAAAAGTTTATGGTACCATGTTTGAGGCCTTTGGCTCCAATTTAGTCAGACTCAGCTTTAAAACCAGAGTCTGCCACCTACCACCTGACCTTGGGCAAGTTTCTAAACTTCTTTGCCTTATTTTCCACATCTGTTCAGTAAAGATCATGTCAGTTCCTACTTCTTAGGATTTACTATGAGGCTTAAATAAAATAATGTGTTCAGAGTATTGAGTACCCAAGAGTGCTCAAGGCCCAGGCATGGTGGCTCACACCTGTAATTCCAATATTTTGGGAGGCTGAGGCAGGAGGATTGCTTGAGTTCAGTAGTTTGAGACCAGCCTGGGGAACATAGGAGCCCTTGTCTCCACAAAGAGTGAAAAAACTAGCCAAGTATGGTGGCATGTTCCTGTAGTCTCATCTTCTCGAGAGGCTGTGGCGGAAGGATCATCAGAGCCCAGGTGATCGAGGTTCTAGTGAGCCATGATCATGCCACTGCACTCCAGCCTGGGCAACAGAGTAAGACTCCAACTTAAAAATTAAAAAATTAAAAAATAAAGTGTGTTGATAAGTTCTCACGTGGTGTGTTCTCTGAAGCCTTGACCTCCTGGTCTCTGGAGATCCTTCCGCCTCAGCCTCCTGAGTAGCAGGGACTACAAGCGTGCACCACCATGCCCGGCTAATTTTAAAAGTTTTTTGTACAGATGAAGTTTCGCTGTGCTGCCCAGCCTGTTCTCAGACTCTTGTGCTCAAGCAACTCTCTCACCTCATCCTCCCAAAGTTCTGGGATTACAAGCATGAGCCACTGCTCCCAGTCGTTCCACACACTTTAAATTAAGGCGATTCAAAGGGATAGAAGACCAGAGAAATCTAGTAGGCGTGGTAAGACCAAACGCTGAACCAGGAAGTCATAATTTCTTTTTAACGCCAAGACCGATGTCACTGGCTTTCCATTCTCAGATTTTTAGCACGTTCAACACAGTCAGCACAGAGCAGACACCCAGGTCACCTTTTACAGAGAATAAAGGAATGAGAGATGGGTGACTCAGGCCTCTCTGTGGGTATGGATTTTGCCAGCACTTTAGTGATATAAACAGACTACCTTAAACATTGTAAAAGTTATATCTGCACTTTGTGCTCATTACCTTTCACCTTGGTAGTCAAGTCATATCCCCTTTTATATTCTGATTTTTTTTTGTGTGTGTGGTGTTACCTGTGACTTTTCTGCTTTCTTTGGCAAGATTTTTTTTCTTTGAGTCAGAGTCTCTGTCTGCCAGGCTGTAGTGCAGTGGCACGCAGTCTTGACCTGCTGGGTTCAGGCAATCCTTCTTCAGCCTTCCAAGTAGCTGGAATCACAGCGCATTCACTTCTGGCTAATTTTTTGATTTATGGTAGAGAGGAGGGCTCACCAATTGCCCAGGCTGGCCTCAGGCTATCCTCTTACCTCGGGCTCCCAAAGTACTGGCATTACAGGCATGAAGCGCCTTGTTTGGCTTAACTTTTTTTTTTTTAATATATCAATGTTTTTTATTTTGATATTGTGGGGTACAGTTAAGGGTTAGGTATACAAATATGCTTCATTCAGGTACCCTTGTTGATAAGAGGTATTTCCCTGTCCTCAGACAGATATTACTACCGATAATCCCGCCTCCCTTCTCCTTCCCTCCCCATATTTTCCCACCACTGTCAGTCCTTTTCTTATAGTATTACGATGGATGTTCAAGGTCCACTATATGAGTGAGAACATGTGATACTCAGTTCTTTGTTTCTGTGAGAGGTCACTCAGTATTATAGACTCTAGTTCCATCCAGGTTGCTGCGAAATTCATGATTTTGTTCTTTTTTATGGCTGCATAGTATTCCATCATGTATATGTACCATTTTTTTTTTTTTTTTTTTTGAGTTGGAGTCTTACTCGGTCGCCCAGACTGGAGTGCAGTGTCCGCTCCCGGCCACCGCAGCCTCGACCTGCTGGGCTCCGGGAATCCTTCCGCCTCAGCCTTCTGAGTAGCCGGAATTACAGGCGCGTGCTACCACGCCTGGTTGATTTTTTTTTTTTATTTATTGTAGAGATGAGGTCTCTCTGCCCAGGTGGGTCTCGAACCCGTGGGCTCAGGCAATCCACTCACCCCAGCCTCCCAAAGGTGCAGGATTACAGGCTGAGCCACTGAGCCCAGCTATGTACCATATTTTTTAATCCAGTCCTCTTTTGATGGACAGCATGGTTGATTCCAGGTTCTTGCTATTGTGAACAATGCTGCGATAAACATACGAGTGCAGGTATCTTTTTCATAGAGTGATTTGAGTTCTTCAGGGTATATTCCCAGTACGGGGATTGCGGGGTCATATGGGAGGTCGATATTTAGAAATCGCCACACTGTTTTCCACAGAGGTTGCACTAGTTTGCACTCCCACCAACAGTGTAGAAGTGTTCCCTTTCACCACACCCTCTCCAGCAACTGTTATGTTTTGAGTTATTGATAATTGCCATTCTGACTAGAGTTAGGTGGTATCTCAGTGTGGTTTTGATTTGCATCTCCTTGATGATTAGTGAGTTTGAACATTTCTTCATGTGTCTGTTGGCTGCTCGGATGTCTTCGTTTGAGAAGTGTCTGTTCATATCTTTTGCCCACTTTATTTTTTTGTTTTTTTTTGAGTTGGCATCTCACTGCAACCCAGACTTGAGTGCAGTGGCTGAAAGAATTTCGGTCGCAGTAATGACTCCACACCCGGCCAGGACCAAGAGATTTATTAAAGGGGCTGTTACAGAGAGGATCTGTAATGGAGGAAAAAAGAGAGAGAGAGAGAGAGTTGCAGGGAGTGGGCTGTATTTATTAGCCTGACAGGGGCCGGAAGGGGAGTAGGGTGGGGCAGACGCTGTGTTATAGTCCTATTGGACGCATAGCAAAGCTGGCTAAGGATTGGAGGCTTGCAGGTTTGAACTTCGCTTGCAGGGAATTGTGTACACAGAAGCCGGGACCTAGGGCCTTTGTTGTCTGGTGTGTCCTCACCATGCTCCGTGCCATTTTGGGAGCCGCCCTCTGGTCGCTTCCTGCACCCTTCAGTGATTGCTCCCGGCCACCGTAGCCTCGACCTGCTGGGCTCCGGCAATCCTTCTGCCTCAGCCTTCCAAGTAGCCGGAATTACAGGCATGTGCTACCACGTCCAGCTAATTTTTTGATTTATCGTAGAGATGAGGTCTCGCTGCCCAGGCGGGTCTCGAACCCTCAGCCTCAGGCAATCCACTCACCTCAGCCTCCACCGAGCCCGGCTTTTTGCCCACTTTATAATGGGGTTGTTTGTTTTTTTCTTTTCAGCATGCACACACAGGCCATGAGAGATAAGATAGACAAGTGGGACCTCATTAAACTGACAAGCTTCTGCAAAGCCAAAGAAACCATCAAGAGAGCGGGGAGACAGCCCACAGACTGAGAAAAAGTATTTGCCAACTCCAGGTCCGACAAAGGCTTAACATCTTGGATCTACAAGGAACTCAAATGTGTTAACTTTTTCTTTGTCTTAAAACTAGTCTGTGTTTCTGGACCCTTGCGTTAGGCATATCGCTTGGATTCGGTTCAGTTGTCTAATCAAATGGGTTGAACTTTTAAAGTAGTAGACTTTAAAATATGGGTAAATATTGAGCATGGTTACTGAAGTTGTTATTTGGGTAGTTATTAAGAAATCTCTTTAAACTGGCTTGGAAAACCTGAAACATAAGTTTCCATTGATTTTTCGTATTCTTAGAGACATTAGACATTCTAGAAAAGTTTTTTTTTCCAAATCTCCTTCCACATTTTCTTTTCCTTCTTGTAAAAGAAAAGGAAAAAGGAAAACTCTGACATTAAAAGCAAACCATGAAAAATGATGTAAAACAAGACAACCAAAAATTCCCCCAACCCAGTTTGCTTTTTCCTGGAGAAGAAATAAAGAAGACGGTGGAAATAGTGATCTAAGAAACATTCCCCCATTGGAATACAATGGCATACACAGCACATTCTGTAAATGTCTGAAGATTAATGGAGAATGCAGGGAAGTCTTCCCGGCTCATTGTCAAAAGCTGTAGACAGCCCTACCATGCTGTGATTCTATGGGTTTGGAGGCTTAGAAGATTTTGCCAAGGGGGATCCCAAATATGTAAACTCCCATGCATTTTAACTGGTTTTAGACCAGCGCTAAAACTCCTGTGCATTGAGATCAGGGTATCTCAATATTAGCAATATGGATGCTCGGAGCTCTTTGTTTCTATGTTGTGGGGGCTGTCTTGCATATTGTAGGCTGTTTTGCAACATCCTTGGCTTCTTTTACACTTCAGAAGTCAGTAGTACTCCCAGCTGTGAACATCAAAAATATCTTCAGAAAATGCCAGATGCCCCCAAGGCAAAATCATCCCTGGTTACCAATCACTGTTCTGTAGTAGCAGCTTTTATACAAGGGACACACACATACACATACACAACTGGAATGTATTAATTTAAAAATTGCATATTTATTCTTACATGTTTACATGTTTAAACTTCAGGCATCTTCAAAGTATTCTCTGTTTGATGCAATACACCTATAGAGATCCACTGCTCAAAGCAGTTTCTGAACTCGTCAGTTTTGATGCCTTTTACTGCTTCTGCTGTTTTTTTGTTTTACCTCTTCCATATCAGCAAAACGTTTCCCTCTGAGGATTTTTTTTCATCGGGGGAAACAACAAAAAAATTTGGAGTGAGATCGAGTGCTTAGGGAGGGTGGGGCCATGGGGGCCATGGGGGTTTTGGTCGAAAATTGCTGAACACTCAGCATGGGGTGGGCAGGTGAGCTCGTAAATCATCCGTCATGAAATAGATAAATGAGTTGAAAGACTCTCCAAAAAAACTTCACTGAAGCCAAACACAACTTCTCACAACAATGCTGGCTGGTACACTGATGCCGATGGGTTCCTAGAACACTTAACTAGTAGGGTATGCCTGTACTATAAGTAGCCTGTCCTCAAAAAGATAATTCCAGTTTCTTTTGGGTCCCCCCTCTTACTGGCCTCAATTGTTTCCTACTGTTCTCAGGAGGTGAAGGAAAATGCCCATAGCGGGTAGACAAGAGGTCTCTTGGATGTAGTAATCATGTGAGAAAAGCTTGTGGGAGGGTTTTCTTTTGTCCATGCTTCCTGAACTAGGGAAACATAAACACAAAGAAAATAGATTATGTTTCAAATGTAGAAAAGCATACATAAAATAAAGTTCAGCTCAAAAAGCAAAACCAAAATCTGACGTCTGTATTTTATTTTTAACATGAACTCAGTAATTTTCCATTTCCCCGTAGTCCTTCACGATGGGAATTTGGAAGCCAGAGGTGGTGGCATGCACCTGCCACCCCAGTTACTTAGTATGCTGAAGTAGGAGGATTGCTTGAGCCCAGGAGTTCGAGACCCTGTCTCAAAAAAAAAAAAAGAGTAAACAAAAAAAGGGAATTTGGAGTTTATAGTATTAATAGACTTTTAACATTCATTAATATTTTTGTTTCGTATAAAGACGAGTCTCAGGAGTGTGCAACATACTTAAGATTGCACATGGTATGTAATGATATTTTAAAGTCGTGAGACTTACAGCAGGATTCAGAAGTGAGCTTTGCTTCCTAGTCCTGCCTTTAAAATAGAGCCTTCCAGGTTCAGATGAGCAAGACATTGCCCAGGCAAGCAGTCCACTATCATGGAAAAATCCGGAATTAGGTGTCCAACACTGAAGCCTTTGGTGTCTCGCCTCTGCCACTCACTTTACAATAGTGGGACTCAACACCCTGAGATTCAGTGCCTCTGTGGGAAAAATGAGAACATGGTAGGGCGCAGTGGCTCATGCCTGTAATCCTAGAACTTTGGGAGGCAGATGTGAGGTGAGAGGATTGCCTGAGTCCAGGAGTTCGAAACCAGCCTGGGCAACTTGATGAGACCTCATCTCTACAATAAATCAAAAAGCTAGCCAGTCGTGGTGGCGCCCATCTGTGGTTCCAGCTACTTGGAAGACTGAGACAGAAGGATCACCTGAGCCTAGCAGGTTGAGGTTGCAGTGGCCGTGAGTATGCCACTGCATTCCAGCCTGGGCAACAGAGTGAGACTCTAACTCAAAAGAGAACAACCATACCACCTGATGGGAGTTTTGTAATAATTGCATGAATATTATTATCACTGACACCCAACTTATTTCACATCTCCTCCTTTCCCATTACTTCTCTCCACTTGCAACACCAGGAAAGACTTCAGGGGCCACAGTCTTGGCTGACTTGCTCCGTCCTAATTCTGTGTCTTGGCCCTAAGGAGAGATCGCCGACGTCTCTGCAGCGTGTTAAGAAAATGAAATGCACATGCTTCATAAAATTAACTTCCAGTTTCTTATGACTGGAAATTATTTCTTTAAATTTCCAAGTGCTTAGATATATACATTTTTGTTTTTTCATAGAGCTAGAGTCTTGCTCTGTTACCCAGGCTGGAGTGCTCAATCACAGCTCATGGCAGCCTTGAACTCCTGGGCTCAAGCGATCCTCCCACCTCAACCTCCCATGTAACTGGGACTACAGGTGCACATTGCCATGCCTGGTTAATTTTTTTAAAAATGTGTAGAAATGAGCATGAGGTCATGCTATGTTGCCCAGGCTGGTCTTAAACTCCTGGGCTCAAGCAATCCTCTTCCCTCCACTTTCCAAAGTGCTAGGATTAGAGGTATGAGCCACTGCACCAACCCTAAATGTCTATGAATATGAAAATTTTAGATCTTTGTGAAAATAATCAGAAACATCTTAGAACTGGGGTGGGAAGAATATTAACAAAGATTCCTTTTACTGATGGACACTCAGTCTTTTGCAGGGCATCCATTTCATAGTTGAGCAGTTTCAATTATCGAAAAGTTCTAACACTTTCCATTTTGTTTTTCTTCTGGAGCAGCATTGGTTGCATTTCCTTCTTTTTTTTTTTTTGAGTCAGAGTCTCACTCGCTCACTCAGACTGGAGTGCAATGGCCGCTCCTGGCCACCGCAGCCTCGCCTGCTGGTCTCCGGTGATCCTTCTGCCTCAGCCTTCCGAGTAGCTGGAATTACAGGCATGCGCTACCATGCCCGGCTAATTTTTTGATTTTTTTTTTTTTGTTATTATAGAGATGAGGTCTCGCTGCCCAGGCGGGTCTCGAACCCGCGGGCTCAGGCAATCCACTCACCTCAGCCTCCCAAAGGCGTGGGATTACAGGCTGAGCCACCGAGCCCGGCTTGCATTTCCTTCTGTGTTCACTAATGAGCTACACGGCAATTGGCAAGTCATGGGCCTATAAAACTGCTGCATTTAAAGATTTTATACGTGAAGACATCAAATACAAAAGAATGAAAAGAGTTCCACTGCCACACAACCAGTAGTCTCATTCCTCTTGTTTAGTGGAGTTTGTGAAACTTGGGGGGTTATAGAACTTGCAGCAATCTGAGCCTTCAGTTAAAAGATTTATAATGAACATGAACACTACAGTGGCACATAAGGGATCTAACTGGTGGAGACAATGCATGACATTTGCTTTTACTTGCAATAGTATTTGGAGACTGGCTTAATAGAGGATGCTATAAGAATACTCTTCCAAGAATACATGAAGATTTGTCACCTTCCTGCAGAAGAAGGAGTGTTAAACACACCAGCAGGGAGAGTATGAATTGGAATCTCCCTAGTATGTCCAGGAAAAAGGCACTTGAATATATATCACTAAGCAGTTTGCCGTTTTGGTATCTATGCCACCCTCATATTAAAAGAAGAAAAATCAAATACGTACAAAGGTCTTAATAATAAAGTGTCCATAATAAAGAAGGATCCCACTGTGTGGCATGTGCCACTTTCTCATTCACTTTGAAAGCAACACTGACTTTCTGTTGGATTGTAACACCCTCTGGTTTTCTTCAGTCCTTCTTCCTGGTGCCGTGGGCCTTTTGCTCTGGACATTAGAAATGCCTTTCCTCTGAAACACTTTCTAGCATCAGTGGAGCAGCCTGGGCTACCATCCCAGTTCTCTGACACCCTTTCCATGATTCCTGTATGCAATCTCGCTCTGTTAGAATGTGCTCCTCCACAGATGGAAAGATTAAAGTGGACGGAATATGGTACAAGAAGAATGCTGGTGATGAGGTGAAATCTCAGTAAAGTGTGCTTCAGAGACCTTTCAGTCACCTGAGATTATGCCTTTATTGATGGGCATACATACTCTCCCCCCATTGACACTTCCACTGGCAAGCATTCATGGTGAGATCTTGGATGATTACCTAACCTCTCCATGCCTCAGTTTCCCTATCGGTAAAAGAGGATGATAATTACACTTACTTCATAGGGTTTTTTGTTGTTATCTTTTGTTTTTAGAAACAGGGTCTCAGTCACCCAGGCTGGAGTGCAGAGGCACAATCATAATTCACTACAGCCTCTGGCTCTGGGTTCAAGCAATCCTCCTGCCTCAGCCTCCAGAGTAGCTGGGACTACAAGTGTGTGCTATCTTGGAAGCCTGTTTTTTGTTGTTGTTTTTATTTATTTGTTTGTTTGTTTAATTTGTAGAGATGAGGTATGCCTATATTGCCCAGACTGACCTTGAACCCTGGCTTCAAGTGATCCTCCCATCTCAGGTTTCTAAAGTGCTGAGATTACAAGTGTGAGCCACAGAACCTGGTCACATTATAGTGCTATTATAAGGATTAAGTGAGTTTATTTAGGTTAAACTCTTAGAACAGCACAGACTGTAGTAAGTGCTATACATTGCTGTTATTACTATTATAGAGAAGAAATTGTGGCAATGACTTTTTTACTTGATTGGCTATTCATGGTTTTGAAAAGTCATAATATTTTAAGTTTTTTTTTAACCTAATTAAATAAACAGATTTACTGCCAGTTATGAGCAATACCCTACTGCTTTGCTCGTCTTAATGAGCCTGAAAGATTCTAAATGCCATGGGTACCATGTTCAATTTCTGTCTCCACAAAGTCAAAGCTTCTGAGTCTTCCTTTCTGGAGTGTCTGTGCGCGCGCATGTGTGTGTGTGTGTGTATGTGTGTGTGTGTGTGTGTGTGTATGTGTGTGTGTGTGTGTGTGTGTGTGCGTGCGCACATTAAAGAGTGACAGAAGAAGGTCCAGCTGGTCTGGACTGCCCATTCTTCTGTCATTACTCTATATAATGAAACCATGCGATGTCTTTCATCATGTGCAGCTGGTACCACCTGGTCTGCCTTTAATGGATGCTCTGCCCAGAAATGATGAAAGGCTTTGGCTCTTACACATGAGAATATCCTTCCAAACGAGCTGAATACTCACCATGGAGGTAGGGCAGGGAAGACCATGAATTTTGGTTCTTTTCTTTCTTTCTGTTAAGTTTTTTGGTTCTCCTTGCATTACTCCTTACCTGACTCTATATGTAGAATTGAATACATTTTACAAGAGATTTTTCAGCAGTCTCACCATGACCCTGACCTTCCTTCATGCCCTTTATGCCCTTACTTGGATATTAGTGAGTGCGTGTGTGTATGATATGTGTGGTGTGTGTGTGTGTGTGTGTGTGTGTGTGTGAGATATATATGTATGTGTAATATATGTATCAATATGCAATATATTAATAGTACAATATATAATTATATATAACAGCTGGCCAAATAATTATGATACATATCATTATGATATATATATATAATTATGATATATCTATCAGCAGGCCTAATAATTATAGCTCAGCACACTGAAGACTGAAAGAAATTAGCCACAGCCTAAAGATATAAGAAAATGTAGTAGAGAAATACACTTTTTTTGGTACAAGATTTGAACAAATACCCATTGTCCAGGCTTCCGGTAGTTCTGGCTATCAGCTACATCATCACGGGGATGCTGCAAAGAGGGTAAAATATTAGTGGAAAATGTTACCCAAGAGATTTTTAAAGACCTATCTGCCAGTAAGCTCTTGGGATATTGTTCCTTCTTACTTCTGATTCTGATGCAGAGAGCAGACTTCTCCAGGCCCAGGAGGGAAAGTTCTCTCTGTTTCCCTTTGCCTTTACCTCACACCAATCCTTTTGCAGGGTGGATACACAAGGAAGACAAAGTAAGTCCAGCCATTCGGAGGTGCTCCTGTCGGTGAGGTCTGAGAAGGCACAAACCTGATGTCTTGCATAGCCAATGAGACAAACTTTCTCCCAGGTGCTGACACCCCTTCCGCTGTTCATCACGGAGCTCACGTCCTCCATCATATCCTTTGTCGTCCAAGATCTTCTCAGTGGTGCCATGCCTAGGCCTGCCTATCCCGGATTATCGCACACCTGCAACCTTTCTTAGTCTCCTACACTGTCTCTACTCCCTTGCATGCCTGACTGCTTCAGCTGGGGACCTTCTACCTACTTGGATAAGCTAATTAAGCAATAACTGGTAAGACTTGGTGGTGGAATTTCAGACACTATAGCAAGTTGATGAAGGCAGGCAGGAGGTTTGAAGACCCTTAATTTCACCTAGGTATCTGTATCTTACTCAGGGTTCCCCTGTGCACAACACTTGCTGCCCTTGGGGATACAGAATTTGAATCAGTTATGATCACTTTCTCTCTACTTTCCTGACTCTTGCCTTTGACTTATTTTTAAGTGGCAAGATGGAGGCTTCCATCCTTAAGTAAGACCTGCTACTCCTGTGGTTGTAAAGACTCATGGTTTTATTTGTTTGTTTGTTTGTTTTGAGTCAGAGTTACTCTGTCAGCCAGACTGGAGTGCAGTGGCACAATCACAGCTCACTGCAGCTCCAATCTCCTGGGCACAGGTAATCCTTGCATCTCAGCCTCCCTAGGAGCTGGAACTACAGGCATACATCATAATGCCCCACTAACTTTTTTTTTTTATTTCTTGTAGAGACAAGGTCTTGCTATTTTACCTAGGCCAGTCTTGAACTCCTGGGCTCAAGCAATCCTCCCGCCTTGGCCTCCCAAAGTGCTGGGATGACAGATGTGAGCCACCATGCTCGGCCTTGACACATGGTTTTAGAGTCTGTAAGTCATGTTTGCTGAGAATGGGTGTTACATGCTAAAGACATTATGAACACTTCATAATTCTTCTTCTACATGTCTATCACAGAACTACAGAATCCACAGTAAAAGTAAACTCTGAAGAAAAGCCCATATAAAAAATAAAAAATAAAAAAGGAGACCATGATGCAAATTTTTCTAACAAATACTACAAGTTGTAGTTTTGGTGTATGTGTTTCTTTGCTTTACTAAGATTGTAGCATACAATTGTTAAAGGTAAAAAAAGTCTCAGAAGGCAGTGAATTTGAAGAAAAAAGTTGGAGGGGGCCTTTGGTTTGCAAAAACACAGATAACAGCACTTTTCAAAACCACTATTAAGTGCTGTCAACAGTTACAAAGCCCCTGGAACTGATACATTTCATCATGTGAAATGACATCGTGGGCCTCGATCAACATTTATTCTTTCTTATCATGAGCATTTCTTATGCCATTCCCCAAGGAAGTCTAAAACTTTTCTAAGAAACTTTTGCATCATCTTCAGCTTGCATCTGCTAAGCTTGATTGCCATACAAAAAGTCCACTCTTTTATATCATTTTGCATAGCAACATCCCAAACACAGCAAACAGGATGATGCATGGAAAATACAAAGAGTCTGGGAGAAATACAGCTAGGAAGGGACTGGGTTTGTGTTCCCAGAAACCACTTGAGGACTGTGTTGCTGTTCTCCCGTGACAGCTGCGAGGGGCCAGGCCTATTCATGGTTCTCATTTCCTGAAGCTCTTCCTTAGCAATTCTTACAAACAAAGTTTTATTTTATTCTGAAATCAGTTGAAAAGAGGGGGGGAAATCAATGTTTATTGAAGGGGAAAAAATGCTTTCAAATGATGTGTACTCCCATAGGATGGGCTGCATATTTTAGAAGTATAGTATGCACTGTTCTGAAACAGTTACCATAGGAACTAAACTTTTTTTCCCACTAGATGGAAGGGTAATCACTGTAGTAAATTTCCACAGAAATGTCTAAGCTACACAAATTAGGCATTGGTTGGGAGTCAAACCTGACTATATATTTAACGGTCTCTTAAACGGGCAGGTGTTAGCTATAGGAAAGCGTTTCCTTGAAGAAGTTAGCACACCCAACAACCAAACGAGATGTTTCCTAAACAAGTCATCAAAGAGGGCACTTTGATCCCCACTCTTATTCAGCTCTAACTTCCTAGGAGGGCATCACCCCAGCTTTTGGCTAAACGCCCTGATCAGCAATATCAAAGACTATTCTTATTTATTTATCTGCCTTCTTTGAGACAGGGTCTTACCCTGTTGCCCAGGATGGAGTGCAGTGATGTGATCATAGCTCACTGCTGCTTCGAACTCCTGGGTTCAAGTGTTCTTCCCACTGCAGCCCCCTAAAGTGCTGGGATTAGAGGTATGAGCCACCATGCCCAGCCTCAAAGAGGATTCTTACAGCATGGTTCATAAGAATTTGTTGCGGAGAAGAGAGCAAATGTAACACATCACTGCCTAAGTGCCCACACAGGGTTCTTTGAGTAACACCTGTCACGTGGGTTATAATTATTTAAGACTTGCCCAATGAACTGGATTTGAGCCAGGTTTCAAAAGAAGAGGTAATGTCTAGGAAGCGGAGGGATGTTTTGGTAGAAGATCTAGTACCATATTCCATTTATCTTAAGATGAACAGTTTTCATCTTTGAGCATCTCTGAAATTGTCACCTTAGAATTAGAATTAATGGTGTATGTATGTCTACTTCTCAAAGAATTAATGGCATACGTACGTCTACTTCTCAAAGGAACACATGCAAGTAGTTAACCAACACATGAAAAAATGCTCAGCCTAACTAATCACCAGATAAATGCAAATCAAAACTATAATGAGATACCATCTCACACCAGTCAGGATGGCTATCATTAAAAAGTCAAAAAACAACAGGTATTGATGAGGCTGTGGAGAAAAGGGATTGTTTCAACATTGTTGGTAGGAATGTAGGCTAGTTCCACCTTTTCGGAAAGCAGTGTGACATTTTAATAAAGAACTAAAATATGACCCAACAATCCCACTTCTGGGAATATACCCAGAGGAACACAAATCACTCTACCAAAAAAAGATACCTGCACATGTATGTTCACTGCAGCGCTATTCACAACAGCAAAAACACGGAACCAATCCAGATACCCGTTGAAAGTGGACTGGAAAATGTGGTCCATATACATGATGGAATACAATGCAGTCAAAAAGAACAACAAAATCATGTCCTTTGCAGCAATATGGATGCAGCTGGAGACCATCATTCTAAGTGAACTATCAAAAAAACTAAAAACCGAATACTGTATGTTCTCACTCATAAAGGGATCTTAAACATTGGGCACACGGGCATGAAGGTGGGAATAACTGATGATGTGCACTACTAGTGTGAGAAGATAGTAAGGAGAGATAAGGGACACACAATCACCCATTGGTTATCATGTCCACTACCAGGGAGAGAGAGGGCTCCCTGGAAGCCCAGACCTCACCTGCATGTAATTTACTTATGTTGCAAACCCTCGCATGTGCCCCACAACTCTAAAATTAGAAAAAAAAAAGTGTCTGTCACTATTAACCAGGTGACCATTATGATGTAGGCGACTTTATACTCACATAAGTAAACTTGGCCATTGTCACTTCAACTGAGTTTTGTTCATTGTTGACTCTACATATGTAGAGTTTAACTGACATTTAAAATGTCTTACAAAAGATTATACTGCTATTTGTCCTTGAAATGAAAAGTTTTTGTGTCTACAGAAAAGTGTGGAAACACAGTAGAGTGGCAAAATTTGATATTTTGAAGGAAGTGGTTGTCATGGGAGGAAAAACCAATATTGTCAAAATGCAGAAGAGGAATCAGTAGCTTGGAATAAAATTCTGGAGATGATGCTGGAGTCCTCTCATATGAAAGTTGTATCAGCAACACTCCTGACAGCACAGAGAATATGGTAAAATATGGGCACTGACAATTATGAGTGGAAAGTGATGAAGATGAGTTCAGTTGTGATTGTAAAGACATTTTACAGTGGACCCCCCTTACCTGCAGGGGATACATTCCAAGGCCCCCAGTGAATGCCTGAAACTGCAGGTAGTACCAAACCCTATGTAGACTTTTTTCCTATACATATATCATACCTATGATAAAGTTTAATTTATAAATTGGGCACATAAGAGACAAACAATAAAAACTTAAAATAAAGTAGAACAATTATAACAATATACTTCACAATTTCACAGACAGGAGATTCATTCTTAGGGTAGATCTTAGCAATCTCAGCGTATGATTTTTTTTCTTTCCTTATTAAGTCAAGAACTTTCATCTTTTCTCTGAAAGGAAGCACTTTATGGCTTCTCTTTCTTTCACTATGCTTGTACTTTGGGACCATTATGAAGTAAAATTAGGGTGAGTTGAACACAAGCACTGTGATACCAAGACAGATGATCTGATAGCCCTATCTACTACTAAGCGACTATCTGATGGACAGGTAGTGTAGACAGCGTGGATCTGCTGAACAAAGGGTTGATTCAGGCCCAGGTGGGTTGGAGGAAAGTGTGAGATTTCAGACTACTCAGAACTGGGCATCATTTAAAACTTATGTATTGTTTCTTTCTCAAACTTTCCATCTAATATTTTTGAAATGTGGTTGACTGTAGGTAACTAAAACCGGGGAAAGCAAAACTATGCATAAGACTACTGTACTTTATCTTTAATCTTTTTATGTTACATGAGAATATGTGAAAACTCTTAAGTCAAAAAAATCTCTTTCAACAAGTAGAAAATAGAAATTCTAGGTGATAAGAAAGCATCTTGATAGTTTGTTAGAGATTTTTTTTCCCCTTAGGCTATGCAAGATAATGACAAACCTTTTAGGTTTAATTATATATAGACATGCAAAAAAGATGAATAAGCAAAATGTGATCTTGGAACATGTAATAGAAAAGCTAAAAAGTCAATATATGGAGTAGAGGTAGGATAGAAATTAAACTTCATAAGATTAGAAATTAAACTTCATAAGATCCCCAGGAAAATGTTAGTAAATATAATAATTTTAAAATTAGTTTTTTCTTAAACATCTGAATAAACTATCCAGAACATTCCTGATATGACTTTTAAAAGAATCTAACAAATAAAAAATACTTTTAAAATAAATTTAAAGAAAATTAACCTTAATGTGTGTATTAAAAGGATTGTAATAATAAAATGTCAATTTAAAAATTCACTATAGCTTAATGCCATTTACACAAAAAATACTTTTTTTTTTTTGAGTCAGGGTCTCACTCTGTCATCCAGGCTGGGGTGTAGTGGTAAGCTCACGGTCACCACGGCCTCGACCTCCTGGGCTCAGGCGATCCTTCTGCCTCAGCATTCCAAGTAACTGGAACTATAGGCCCGTGCCATCATGTCCAGCTAATTTTTTGATTTATCATAGAGCTAAAGTCTTACCAAATTGCCCAGACTGATCTGGAACCCCTGGGCTCAGGCAATCTTCTTGCCTCTACCTCCTGAAGTGCTGGGATTACAGGTGTGAGCCACCATTCCTGGTACCATTGTTCTTAAAGAATAAAAAGGAAATATCATGTGAGGACTTAGTGCCAGATACTACTTAAAATATACTTATACCTTGCAAGATAATACTAGGAACATAAGACTGAATGACAATAAGATAATGCCTCCACAAAGAGGATTAGTCTGGTTAAGTTAAAGCACTTGCCTCATATTTTTACTTTTTGAGAGGATTTCCTTCTTTTATTTTTTTACTTTTAAGAAGTATAAGGGTCAATTGTCATCAACTTGTTTGGCTAATACTGAAACAACTAGAAACTTTAAAGACTTAGAATCTTGGCACAATCTTTATTTTAATTTTTATGTTATACAATATACTTAGAAGTGGCTGGTAACAGTGGTTCATACCTGTAACCCCAGCACTTTGGGAGGCCAATGTGGGAGGATTGCTTAAGACCAGAAGTTTGAGACTAGCCTAAGTAATGTAGTGAGACCTCATTTCTACAAAAAAACCAAAACAGTAGCCGGGCATGGTGGCATGCGCCTGTAGTCCCAGTTACTCAGGAGGTTGAGGTGGAAGGAATGCCTGAATCTGGGAGATCGAAGCTGTGGTAGCTAGCCATGGTTGTGCCATTGCACTCAGCCTGGGCAACCGAATGAGACCCTAACTCAGAAAAAAAAAAAAGAAATAAAATATGCTTAGAAGAAACAATCTTTTGGGATTTACTACTGTGTTCTAAGTCCCTAAAGAGTACCAAAGCCATCTTTTAAAAATCTTCAGGTACATTGCAAAAGAACTACAGCAGTTTAATAGTACAGTAAGATGGTGCTCCAAAATCTAAAATAATATTATCATTTGAAGCCTAACTCACCAATCTTGCTGTTTATTCCACCTATACCTATAAGGAGCTCTCGCTAGTTAGTGCTGGACGTCATTTTTCTACATGGGTGGCAGCTGCCTGTCATCTCAATAAGTCTGAAAAAAAAGCCAGATAATTTGTTTTAAAGCGTTTGTCCTGATTGAACCACATGTGGCCTCCGGGGTGCTCTGGGCCTAAAGCCTAAGCCTGCTGGCTGTGTTGAACCATCGAGCTTATCCAGAAAAAAATTGACTACATCCTCAAAGCCAATAAAGATAAAAGAAACCTGTGTTGGTCCAAAACAGTTCATGGGTGGGAATTGCACAAGATTAAGATTTGTCCTCTGTATTGGCCTCAGAAAAGCCAAGGGATAGAAAGTAGACAGCTGCTGGGTCATTCTGTTTTTTGTCTTGCTTGCTTAAAAGAAACTTTGGACGGTTAGCTTTTTCTTGATTAACTCTGTTGGTGACTAGGGGGCTTTGAGCACATAATAGCAAACTCTGGCTATTTTGTCTACTCAGGTGATACAATAACCACATTGCATCATTGGAAAATAATCCTATGAAAGTTGAGACTTAGCTGGGCACGATGGCTCACGCCTGTAATCCCAGCACTTTGAGAGGCTAAGGTGAGAGAATTGCCTTAGCCCACGGGCTTGAGATCAGCCTGGGCAACTTGGTGAGACCTCATCTCTACAATCAATAAAAAAATTAGCTGGGCCTGGTGGTGCGTGCCTGTAGTTCCAGTTACTTGGAAGACTGAGGCGGAAGGATCACTTGAGCCCCAGTAAGTCGAGGTTACAGTGGCCGTCAGCATGCTACTGCACTCCAGCTTGAGTGACAGAGTGAGGCTCCAACTAAAAAAAAACAACAAAAAAAGAAAGTTAAGACTTGATAGAATTTCTGTGTCTTAGAAAGGATCACTTTCTCATAACAGTCGTTGACTGTGCCACATAGGTGATAGGAAAGACTGTCAGGAAGGCTGGAAAGCTGTTGCCTCTTGTTATTCCATGGCAATTCATTTGGTAAAACATTTGCACTGTAATAGAAGGAACCCACATGCCTATCCTCTCCAGGGAAACTGGTGGGGAAAAACTCAGAATATTGTGGCAGGTCAGGTCGACTGCTTTGTATTGCTTTTAGCTAGATAATCTGAAAGAGAAACCAGGTGTGTTGGTTAGCGTCTGTAATCCCAGCACTTTGGTTTTTGTTTATTTATTTTTTAATTTTAGATTCAAGGGGTACACATACATATTCATTACATGAACATATTGTATAGTGGTGGGGATTGGATCTCAGGTGGCCCATTTCTTAGCTAGTGAATATCATGTCCAGTAAGCAGCTTCTGAACCCTAACCCCTCTCACCCCCCCCATTGTTGGTGTCCCAATGTTTATTGTTTCCATCTTTGTGACTGTTTAGCTTCTACATATAAGTGAGAGCATGCAGTGTTTGGTTTTTCTGTTTCTCAGTCAGTTCACTTAGGATGATGATTTCCAGCTCCATCCATGTTGCTGCAAAGGACATGATTTCATTCTTTTTATTATGGCTGCATAATATTCCATGGTGTATCTATACCACATTTTCATTATTCACTGATCAGTTGATGGGCATTTAGGTTGATTACACATCTTTACAATTGTGAATTGTGCTGCAATGGACATGTGAATTCAGGTGTCTTTTTATATAGCAACCTCTGTCCCTTTGTGTAGAGACCTAGTAGTGGGATTGCTGGATCAAATGGTAGATATACTCTTAGTTCTTTGAGTAATCTCCATACCGCTTTCCATAAAGGTTGTATTAATTTACACTCCTATCAACAGTGTATAAGTGTTCCCTTTTCTTTGCATCTGTGCCAGTATCTATTGCTTTTTTATTTTTTAATAATGGCCATTCTGATTGGTATAAGATGGTATCTCATTGTGGTTTTGATTTGCATTTTCCTGACGATGAATGATGTTGAGCATTTTTTCTTATGTTTATTGGCCAGTTGTATATCTTCTTTTGAGAGACGTCTGTTCATATCATTTGCCCACTTTTTAATGGGGTTATTTGTTTTTTTCTTGCTGATTTGTTGAGTTCTTTGTAGGTTCTGGATATTAGTCCTTTGTCAGATGTATAGTTTGCAAATATCTTCTGTTCATGCAGAGAGAACCTACCTATTTGCTCTGTTGATTACTTCTTTTGCTGTGCAGAAGCTTTTTAGTTTAAATCCCACATATTTATTTTTGTCTTAGTTGCACTTGATTTGTATAATCACAACACTTTGGGAGGCCAAGGCGAGAGGGTTGTTTGAGCTCAGGAGTTCACCACTAGCCTAGGCAACATAGCAAGACCTCATCTCTATAAAAAATCTAAAAAGTAGTGGAGTGTGGTACCACAAACCTGTAGTCCCAGCTACTCAGGAGACTGAGACAGGAGGATCGCTTGAGCCAAGGAGTTTGAGGACATGGTATAGCCACTGAACTCCAGCCTGGGTGACAAAGTGAGACCTCTGACTTGAAAGAAAGAAAAGAAGGAAGGAAGGAATGAAGGAAGGAAGGAAGGAAGGAAGGAAGGAAGGAAGGAAGGAAGGAAGGGAGGAAGGAAGGGAGGGAGGGAGGGAGGGTGGGAGGAAGGGAGGGAAGGGAAGGAAAGGGAACAACTCAGGCAAAAAGTATACAGTTTACATGGAGAGATTACAGTGAATAGAGGAGATTCTGTTGGGTACTGGGGAGGTTTTCTCTGCATGCAACTTGCAATTTAGAGCTGATTAATGAGTAGACTCCTAGTCCTGGAAAATGCAATCAAGAAAAACACAAAACACAGGAAGCGGCAGGCCCAATGCAGACCCCACCACTTGGATGATGAAAGCAGGTCTCCTAGCAGATGAGAGTAAGGAATCCAGACTGGAAAATTCATGATATAAACCATGAACCAAGGACAGGGCGGGGTCCCAAATCCATGGCCTCTCTTTCATCTAGAATAGAAATATAGACATTGAAAGTCAACAAAACCTTTGCTTTCTTAGTGAGATTCACAATATTGATACTATGGTTGATAAAGAATGAGGCAATAAAAAAGCTATTCTTACTATGAATGCTGACACTTATCTGTGATGTTTCTGTTGACAAGAATCTTCTGATCCCTATACACTGACAGAATAGAACAAAGTATCTGTGGGATAGGTATAATTCTTCTATAAAGATACATATTTATATGTATCAGAGATGCACATATATGCATAGAATATTATTTAGAAAGGTATACAAGAAGTTAGTCATTGTGGTTGCTTCTGGGCATGAAGATTCAGTGACTATAAAAAAAAAAGGGACACGAGAGAAATTTATTTACCTTTAGTAATTAAATTTACCTTTGGGTAAAGTATAAATTTTGGACCATGTGTATTCATTACCTAATCACACACATACACAAAGAGCAAAAAAAACCAAAAAAAAACTTCCTAATAAAATTGCAAGTGTGCATATCTTTTGACTCAGTTATTTCTCTCCTGATTTTTCTACAAATATACCCAAATGTGTGAAATGATGTATTTTCAAGCTCATTCACTGCAACATTGCTTTTAATAGCAAATATTAAGAACAACTTAAATGTCCATCAATAGGGCACTTGTGAAATATATTAGCTACACCTATTCAATTCAATACCATGCATTGAGGAAAAGAACATTACATATTGATAAAAAATGAGCTTCACAATATTACTAACTAAAGGCAAATGTTATTGTATGCTGTCATTTAAATTTTTTAAAGTGAGAGGAAGCCAGGATCGGTGGCTCAGCCTGTAATCCCGCGCTTTGGGAGGCTGAGGTGAGTGGATTGCCTGAGCCCGTGGGTTCGAGACCCGCCTGGGCAACTTGGCGACACCTCATCTCTACAATAAATAAAAAAAAAAAATCAGTCGGTCATGGTAGCACGTGCCTGTAATTCCGGCTACTTGGAAGGCTGAGGCAGAAGGATCGCCGGAGCACAGCAGGTCGAGGCAGCGGTGGCCGGGAGCGGCCATTGCACTCCAGTCTGGGCGACAGAGTGAGACTCCAACTCAAAATAAATAAATAAATAAAATAAAAATAAAGTGAGAGGAGTTGATATGTATGTGTTACAATTCCATATATGCATGTGTGTATAATGTGTGTATAAACGAATGCATTTGTTTTATATACTATTTCTGAAAAGGTACCTAAAAATTGGTAACATTGGTTGTCTTGGGAAAGGAGAACATGGTGACAGAGTTTCAGTGGTGGGATGGATTTTTTTCTTCCAAAAGATTTCCACAAATGTTTTCCACATCAGCAGCGTCATTTAGTTGTTTATGTTCTTGCTTCATAGAAAACACTCATCTGAGTATCTAAGTTAAGGCAGTTTTAACAAAAATATTTATCACCCATCCAGTCTCATTTCCTATGTAGGCAGCCCCTTGAGAATTAAAAATCTACATCAAAAAGCTATAGTTGCAAGGGTAGTTTAAAAAATTAATGTGTGCCCAGCCTGTTTACACCAATCTTGTAACGCAATATCTTTCAGTGTTCAAGTATTAAAATTAAAATTGAGGGCATTCACTCTGTTGCTGGTTTCACCTTCTTTTTCATCAAGCACATTACGTGTAAAGAAAAAAATGCTACCACCTCTGACCTCTCTCAACTCTTTTTATTATGAAGACATGGCTCTTTTGTTGGTGGCCTCAGACCTTGTCCTCAGAGCACAGGGACTACGGCACAGAGAGAATGTTTTTCTATAATTGGAACCACTTGTTCTAGATAAAAGAACATATTCCTTTTCTTATTTTTTTACTTTTGTCCTCCCTTCCCTCTTCCCTCCCTCCTCCTCCTCCTCTTCTTTCTTCTTTTTAGCACTAGTTTCCTAGAGAGACTATGTATTTTAAAAAATCCTTGTGGTTGAAAACCTTAAATGACTGTTATTAAGAAAGTTTTCACTGGGAAAAAAACCTAAAAATCTGTGACAGTTTTTGCTTTTATTATTATTATTGTTGTTGTTATTTTGAGTTGGAGTCTCACTCTGTCACCCAGGCTGGAGTGCAGTGGCTCACTCATGGCCACCGCAGCCTTGACCTGCTGAGCTCTGGTGATCGCTCCATCTCAGCCTTCCAGGTAGCTGGAAACACAGGCATACACCATCATGTCAGACTAATTTTTTGATTTATTGTACAGATGAGGTCTCACCAAGTTGCCCAGGCTGGTCTTGAGCTTCTGGGTTCAGGCAATCCTCTTACCTGCGCCACCCAAAGTGTGGGATTACAGGTGTAAGCCACCATGCCTGGCCACTATTATTTTTAATAGAGATGAGTTCTCACTATGTTGCCTAGAACTCCTGGCCATCAAGTAATCCTAGAACTCCTGGTCTTGAACTCCTGGCCATCAAGTAATCCTCCTGCCTCTGCTTCCAAAGTGCTGGGATTGCAGGCATGAGCCACCACTTCTGGCCACTCAATTTTGCTTTACTTAACGTACCTTCTAGTATGTCAAATGATAGTTTGGGGTTGGTTGATTGCTTGCGCAAAGTTGTAATAGTCATATGGTTACGGGCTAGAAATGGAAGGGAGGTTGGACAAAATCTAGGTCAGTTTCTTTGTTTTACTGATGAGAAAATTAAAATTGAGGATCGCTAAGTGATTTTCCAGAAGTTATATAACTTGCTGTCAGAGTTAGACTTGCTGATTTTTTAAAACCATAGCACAATTCAGCAGAAAGAAACTAGCACTCCAGAAAAATTGTATATACTTTTTCCTCTTATCTATGTTTGTCTCCTACTTGGAGTAACCAGTGTTTAGGAATAAATCACCTTCCAGGGTTAACTAAGAATTTAGAAATGAGAGAAATTAGATTATTCTCTTGAGACTTAATTGTGATATTTGCCAGCATTGGCCTCCTTAACTGTTGAAAATTTTCCTTGACCTGTTGAAAAGTTTCCTTTGGTTTGATGTCCAAACTGTATTAATGTGGACTGTACTAATAGGCACGGTGAGTCACATGCTAGTGTGTGGCATTGGCCAGGGTATTAACATATCTATAGAGAGTTGAGGATTTCTGTGTAAGAGTTTGGACTGCAAATATGACACAGAGGCAGGGAGACCAGGGTAAACGTTGATCTATAGCTTGCTCAGAGCAGGGCAGAGAAAGTCTTGGCCAGGGTGTTGCGAATTTCACGCCCATTCTCAAGGCTCTACTTTAGGGAAAGTGTGCCACTTTTCTTGAATTTACATGGCTTCCTGGTTTTCTTCTGACCTCTCTATTTTTACCTTTTTGGTCTTACATCTACTCATTCCTGTCCTCCTGTTTGACTTCTGAATGGTAGAGTCCCCGAGAGCTCAGTTATTGCCATCTCACTTTGTCCCAAGATGATCTCACTCATACTGATGAATTCCCAAATGTATAGCTGTATTCCCAGATGTCTTTTCTGTCTCAAATACCTCTCTTTCAATCTATCTCTTGATTTATCAATCTAAATTTCCAAATAGATGTCACAAGATTGTCATTTAGACAAAACTTGTCTAAACTTTCTCTTCCTCCCTCCTTCCCTCTCTCTCTCCCTCCCTCTTCCTTTCTTCCTTTCTTCTTTCCTTCCTTCCTTCCTTCCTTCTTTCCTTCTTTCCTTCCTTCCTTCCTTCCTTCCTTCCTCCCTCCCTCCCTTCCTTCCTTCCTTTCTCTTTCTTTCTTTTTCTTTCAAGACAGAGTCTCTCTCTGTTACCCAGGCTGGAGTGCAGTGGCGTGATCATAGCTCATTGGCAGCCTTGGATTTCTGGTCTCAAGTAATCCTCCCACACCACCACATCTGGCTAATTAAAATTTTATTTTGGTATAGATTGGGTCTTGCTAGGCTGCCCAGGCTGGTTTTGAACTCCTAGCCTCAAGCAGTCCTCCCACCTTGGCCTCCCAAAGTGTTGGGATTATAGGCACAAGCCACCATACCTGGACTAAAATTGTATTCTTGGTCTCTTCACCATGTTCTCTCTTAATGTGCTCCTCCCTCTCCTCTAGATTTTTGTTGTTGTTGTTGTTGCTTTAGGGGAAAGTTTAATGTAATGGGTATATTTGAGAGCTCTAGAGTTAGGCAAAGAGGGAGTATAGCATGATAGTAAATTAGGCTAAGAAGATAGCAACCAAGCTGTAAAAAAAGTCTTGTATACTAAGCTAAGGAATACGAACACTCCCCTTTAAGCATGAGGAAACGACTGATAGTTCTCAAGCAACAATGAGACAGAAATTAAGTCTTTCTAACAGTCCAGGAGGAATCAAGGACAAGGGAATAGAGATGGGGACCTTGTTGCCCTTCAGGTGGCAACTGATGAGAGGTGTGAAATGAAGAAGACATTCTACAGGTCTTCAGGCATTTAGCCTTGCTCACTCACTGTGCTGCCTCAGTGCATACACACATCCTCCGTACGGGCTACATATGCTAACTACCAATGATGCCTGCACACATGCCCTTAGGCAGTAATCACTAACTCAATCCTTCCTATGTGAGGCCTTTTTGATTTTTTTCTGATTTAAACTGTGTTCTAACTTTGTCCCATGGGCTAAATTCAGCACATTGTGTGTTTTTTATAAATAAAGTTTTATTAAAACATGAACATGCTCATTCATTTACATATTCTCTGTGGGTGACTTATTCACTTCACAGTGAGAGAGATGAGTAGTTTCAAGAGAAACTGTGGCCCACAAACCTGAAATATTTACTCTGACCCTCTACAGAAAATATTTGCCAATTCCTGGCCCAATTAGTAATTCTTGTTATTAAAAAGGAGGGATGGGATATACTTAAGGACAATGAATCTTTGGAGAAATTGCTTTGCTAGTAAAAAAATAAAAAATTTCCAAATCTGAGGTTGTCCTTACTACTTGCTACTTTCCAGTGACTATGGCCATTTAAAGTATTATTAGGTATATATTTTTAATTTTAGAATCATAGGATGCATGTGATAATTTATTACATAAGTATATTGTGTGAAAGTAAGGTTTGGGCTTCTGACCAGCCCACCTGCGTCACCCCCAGGGGTGAGCATGGTACCCAGTGGATGGTTTTGTATTCCTTATTCCTCCTGCCTCCCTCCCTCCCTTCTTTAGCAGTGTCCAGTATCTGTTGTTCCTATCTTTGTGCCCATGTGTACCCTGTGTTTAGTACCCACTTATAAGTGAGAACACGCAGTATTCAGTTTTTTGTTTCTGTGGTAATTCACTTAGATGATGGTCTCCAGCTTCATTCATGTTGCTGCAAAGGACATGATTTCGTTCTTTTTTTATGGCTGTGTGATATTCCATAGAGTATATTTACTACATTTTCTTTCTCTATTCCACTATTAATAGACATTTGGGTTGGTTTCATGGATTTGCTATTGTGGTTAGTGCTGCAATAAACATACGAGCCTAGGTACCTTTTTGGTAGGATGATTTATGCTCCTTTAGGTATATTCCCAGAAGTGGGATTGCTGGGTCGAATAGTAACTCTACTAGTTCTTTGAGAAATATCCAAACTGCTTTTCACAGGGGTTGAACTTGCTTATAGTCTCCACAGTCTCGTCAACATCTGTTTGTTTGTTTTTTCTTGCTTTTTAATAATAGCCATCCTGACCAGTGCAAGATGGTTTCTCATTGTATTTTTTTTTGAGTTGGAGTCTCACTCGGTTGCCCAGACTGGAGTGCAGTGGCTGCTTCCACTCACCTGCTGGGCTCCGGCGATCCCTCCGCCTCAGCCTTCCGAGTAGCCGGAATTACAGGCATGCGCTACCACGCCCGGCTGATTTTTTGATTTGTTGTAGAGATGAGGTCTCGCTGCCCAGGCGGGTCTCGAACCCGCGGGCTCAGGCAATCCACTCACCTCAGCCTCCCAAAGGCGCGGGATTGCAGCCTGAGCCACCGAGCCCGGCTCTCATTGTATTTTTAATTTGCACTTCTCTGATGATTAGTGATGATGAGCATGTTTTCATATGCTTGTTGGCTGCCTGAAAAGTATCTGTTCATGTCCTTTGCCCACTTTTAATGGGGTTAATCATATCATCTGTGAAGAGTGATAGATTAACTTCCTTTTTTTCTATTGGATGTCTCTAATTTCTTTCTCTTGCTTGATTGCTCTAGTTAGAACTTCCAGTACTATATTAAATAGGAGTGGTCTTCCCTAGATTTCTCCAACTCAGAAAGAGGCATCA
Source organism: Cephalopachus bancanus (assembly GCA_027257055.1). NCBI lineage: Eukaryota > Metazoa > Chordata > Mammalia > Primates > Tarsiidae > Cephalopachus > Cephalopachus bancanus. Next base: position 6,864,455 of record JAPVLO010000015.1, on the reverse strand, counting down.
CCAATTGGCCAACTGCTCAAATCAGAATTTGGCTGTCATCCTTAAAACCTCCCCTTTCCTCCCCTTTCAGTCCATCACCAAGTAATGTTTCTACCTCCTAATATTTATTGAAACCATACTCTTTATCTTCACTACCACAGCCTTGGTTTGAGTCACTATCTTCTTTACCTTTCCTAGTCTTCTAACTAGTCTCCCTACACTCATCCATTCTTCCATTACCAAGTGATCATTTAAAAATAGATTGCCCTGTGCCACCTCTCTGCTTAAAACACACCAGTGGCCTCTGGTTCCTTATTCATCTTCAGCTAGCACCTTTCTTCCCTCCTCTAAGTTCACTCCAGCCCCAATGGCTGCCTTCCTCCTGTGTCAAGGGTTTCCTGCCCCAGATCCTTCACACATTTTGTTCTTTCTGCTTGGAATTCTTCCCTTCTGCAACTCTTTTCTTCCCTGCTTCTCCCAACTTCCACTAATTCTTTCATCTAATTTTCAAAGTCAGGGCTGGCAAAATATGATTTAGGACTCCTTCAATATTCTCTTGCATACCATTGTATTTTTTCTTTCAAGCACTAATTTCAATTTCTAATTATAAATGCATTTGTGTGATTATTTCTGTCTTCCCACCATAGCTATTTTGTTTGCCACTATATGCCCAACAACTAGAACAGTTCTTGGCATATATATTTGTTGAATGACAATGAGTGGGCTATGTCAGCTAAGAAGATTTTTACAAAATAATCTAAATTTTTTTCCTTTTGACTGTTTTGCCAAAGTACCCTTTTGATTATGATTTATCTTCCCAAATAGCTTGACAACTGGGACAGAACACACTGATTGTGAAGATTTATTTAAGTGAGAGGTATTTCTTAATTTTAAAAAATTGATGTTCAAATGATAACTTGGACTCACAGAATTTTAATTCATGTGCATCTGTTTCTGAGGTCCTGAGAACAGTGAACTGTAGGCCTCAGACTTGAGGTCAGGTTCTGGGCCACATTAATTCATGGATAAATATCACCCATAATGCTTTGTTGTGCACAACTTTGCAGACCCTTCCCTTCAGGGTTTCTTTGGCATCATCACTGATTTAAGCTTATTTTTCTTTTTGGAGTGTCTGTGCCAAGTAACTTAGGAAGTATTGCCAAATTTTTGCCAGTTACTAAAGATAAAAGTTACAACATATAGTTGTTATCATCTGTATGTGCCACTGAGGAGATTGACTAGGCTAGGCTAGGCTAATCTCACACTAGGACTTCTAAGCCATTCAGCCAGATTTTAAAGGTTTGGGAAATTCTATTGACAGTATGTTAATTGACCTAGAACCAACTGGGCAAAAGCCCTGCAGAATTGAAAGGGGGTTCTTAATAATACATCTTAGCAATAAATTCATTCCTAACTTATGTGTCAACTGACTGGTGTGGTATCAACTAACTGGTTTGTTTAGTAGCCAACATCACTATCCTCAATTCTGGCTTATGTCATAATAATGTCAATGGGTCATAAAAATACATGCTTGGGTATCGTTTATTACTTTATTCAGGAAAGATTTTTGTGAGTACCTTCTATGTGCCAGCTGTTATGTAGATTCTCAGGAATGCAAATGAAAAGTTACACAGTCCCTTCTTCACAGAAGCTTGCAGTTCCATGGAAAACAGGCAAATAACCAGATATGCACAATCCAATGTAACCAATGGTATCATGGGAGGTGAGATTCTGAGGAATCAAAGAGGGTTGTCATAGAAGCATAATGTGAGCTGACTCTAGAAAATGAGGGATTTTTCCAGACAGACATGCAAGAAGAAAGAAATAAAAGGGCAGTTTTCTGGGTGGAGGGAACCATGTGTGCAGATTTGGGAGGCCTCTAGTACCTCAGTACTACGAAAATGCCCATTACAGTGGGAAGAGAAGGAGCAGCATTTCAAGAAACCAGCTGAAGAGATCATAGGCAGGGGGCCAGACCACCATCAAATCTTTATTCTACTGAGTTCCTTTGAACAGGAACAGGAGCCAAGTCAAACTAGCTGCAGTAATGAAGTTTGACCGGTTAGGTTCAGGTGTCTACCCCCGAGTGACTACAATCTCCGTGTCTCTTAATTCATGCTCTCAAGAGATAATCTGATCAGTCGTTGGCCAACCACCTAAGGCAGGTGTCAGTTCCTCCTCTGACTGGTAGGGTGGTATGTGTGTGTACAGATGGGAGGAGGTTGCACTAGGGCTCTCCAAAGTTGAGACACTATGACAGCCTTCCCAGGATCAATGGATGGGAAAGTTTCTCTCAGAAGACTGTGTGACAGAAAGGCAATAAAGTCCATCTAGCATAACACTTTGGGCCATGCAGAAAAGTCTGAATTCTTTAGTAGACATTGACACAAAACAAATGAAGAACTATCTCTTAAAATAAAACGTTATTATTTTAACATTTAAGGCAACTCCCACTCATGCCTCCAAAGCAAAACATCCATAAGGCTGAAATAATTAGAATACTTTTGCATTGCTACTGGTTTTTAATTATTTAAAAATGAGTATTATGGCAATCAACTCACAAATTCAGTAGTAACCTAAACATCTTATCCTTAACTGTGGCAGAGGAAGCCTGATTGTATCTATAGAGCCACTAGACAAAAGGAGACTGCGTCCCTGAGTGACTGCATGGAACAGAGTACACTCCCACCTTTAGTCACATAGGACAATGATGTAGATGACAAATTTGTCTTCATTGGGCAATTAAAATTTGGAGTAAGTTTGTCACAGCAACTAAAGCTGTTTACTTATGAGAATGCAAGCAGGAATGAGATGTGCCATTTCTAGGTATGACCCGTACATGCTCTCCCCAACCCTTGGTAGGATGGAGCCCACGCATTCTGTAGGTCTGGGTACCTGAGCGACTATGGAAAATGGTTCCTGCTGACCTGTTCACAAAGCAGTTCACAAGCAGTACTGTTATGTGAGCAAGAATTGAATTTCTATTATATTTATGTGATTATACATTTTGAGGTTTATTGTCATAGCTGTTAGCATTATCTTAAATAGCAACTATTCTGGGTAAGTGAGAATTTACCCTATACTATTCTTTTATATCTGTTCCTAAGTCAGTAAAGGCATGAAGAAGGATGCTCATACAGACATATGAAAGGTTTCAAGTGAATTTTCAGAAATAATTGTATACAAACATTTTTTCTTTAAAGTAAGCTTTTCTGCAATACTTCCAAATTCTGTATTTGTGAAAAAGCTTGTAAAAGATTGTCATTTTTTTCTGTGTTGTCTATAGGATAAAAATCAATGAGAGTAGTAGAAATTGTTATTTCTTTGATATTTTGTGGTTACATTTTTACCACATTTTCCTAATTTAAAATTTTATTAAATAATATTTTCCTCTTAGTTATAGTAGTTTTCTTATTTTGAATTAAAAAGAGCTATACTTACATATATGTATTACTTAATAAATTATGTAATATTATAAATAGTAATTTTAAAATTTACAAAATAGATAAGTAGATAGGACCAAAAAAGTCCATTTCAGTAGAATATGCAAAGTGAATTATGGAATAAGGCAAAGTATCAAAGTTTTTAAAAATTGGAATGCCAGGAAGGAGGTTATTCTCTTTAATTATCTCTAATGATGTCTTTTATAGGTTGTCTTCTTGATTTTGTAGGTTGTCTTCTTAACTTTTCTCCCTCCAAATAGAAGCCTTTCATCTTACTTAGTGTTATGAATACTGAGAATATTGATCGTTGGGAATAACTGCAAAAGTCATAGGCAATCGGAGAATATATCTCTTAAGGTTGTGGAGTCCAGAAACAATATGTAGGAAACACCTTAAAGTAGTAAGAAAGTATATGCTACCATTTCCAATAAAAATACTTATAGTTTTTAAAGTTGTGCCCTTTGTATCATACAATGCAGAAAAAAAATTTGACATTCTGAGTACTGACTATTTTTTAGGGCCCATACATTTATGTTTATATGAAACAAGGACATAATAATCATGAATTGCATTATAGAACTGGGACACACAGCCTCAACCTTTGATGGTGTTTACGTGGAAAATGCAATACTAGTAAAAACAAAATTTTCTCTTGTATAAGTGAATAACTCAATTATTCTTTAAATATTGCCTAAGCATTTTGATTAAGACTATTTTTATTCTCTTCATAGTTTTTTTCTCTTTGAAAAACTTATGGTATCATTTCTATATTTTTCATGTTTTTTCTTACATTAAAATTACTATACTTTGAGAATTAACTATTTCTTATTGGCAATATAAATAATTTTGTGCTTTTCAATGACACCAATGTCATGTTCCAGTTGTTTCATTTCTTCCTCCAGCTTCTGCTTGCGTGTCTTCTTGGGTATGGAATCTATGAAGACTGAGAGGGACTGGAATTCCTTGTGCACCTCTTCCCAGTTCTTTTTCAGCCCCTGCTAATGGCAAAGAAACTGTAAATACTAAAGTAAACCGTGAAAGTAAAGAAAATAGGAATGTAAATTGGTAATAAAAAATATAAATAGATAAAGAAAATGGGTGGAAACAACCTTAAAAACTGTATGTATGTATCGAGTATTTGGCCACAGTAAGAAAAAGCATGGAACAGAGGCCAAAGTCTGTCCTTGACTGTGTGCTCAAGTCCCATTGGGAGTATTTGTTTGCTCTGTTTTTAATGTTACTGTACTTGTTTTTACCATCAAATATGTGCATGCAGAGTTACGAGTAGTATGAAGCTAAGCTCCTAGAAAATGCTTTAGTGAAAAAAACCAAAAAACTTAAAGTTGATATCCTTGAATACAAAACATTTTTGAGCAGGAAATTATTTCTTATAAAAATTTTACTTTGAGACCCGCCTGGGCAGTGAGACCTCATCTCTACAATAAATCAAAAAATAAGCCGGGTGTAGTAGCATGCGCCTGTAGTTCCAGCTACCTGGAAGGTTGAGGCAGAAGGATCACCGGAGCCCAGCAGGTCGAGGCTGTGGTGGCTGGGAGCGGCCACTGCACTCCAGTCTGGGCGACACAGTGAGACTCCAACTCAAAAAAAAAAAAAATTTTTACTTTGTTTCTTTAGATTTTTCTTTTTTTAATCCTCATTCATCAACAGAGAAACTACACCAAAAAACCTAGTTATGATTTGCATGGTCATATTTTCTTATATTTGACAAAATGGGATTGTAAAAATGCCAACATTAATTTTTATAAAAAATGGTCTTTTATGTGTCTCTTCACTATATTAGAAAGAATCAATTGCCCTTCATATGGTCAAGCAATCTATATTTCTCATTAATGTATTCTAGAAATGACTGGAAGGTTATTAAATGTAACACATACACTAATTCAATAATGTAGTTAATGTTTTATGTTCTCAGAAACCAACAAACTCAAAATTAGGAATCTCTAAGGAGCAATAAGGTTATTTCCACCTCTGTATAGTTACCATTTCTTATCGCCATGCACTGGGGGCTACATTGACACATGGTCTTAAAACTACTAATTGAAAAATCCATTCAATGGAATTTTATAAATCAACACATTTTATTATTCATTATGAGTACACAGATTATTTTATTTACATATACACACAAGCAAAACAGAAAGTGCAATTTAAAATACTGCCTTGAAAACACGGTCTTTGAAAACCATGGTCATATAATAACACCTTCATCATAAGCCCATGTAGCACAAATATAATCTTGTAGAAACTCTCAGGGAAATATATATCAATGATATATTTCCATGCTTAGGTAATAGTGCTGATAGGATAGGGCACACTGGGTAGAATAGGTTGGTTGGGAAAAAGGGCAAAAAATTATGACATCTTATTGGATCTGGGAAAGGGAATAGATAGAAGAAAAAGTACCCAGGTGAAATTTTAACAAGAGGCAGATAGGTTAACACAGTTCTTAATAGTGCATGAGATGTGGTTCCAAAGGGAGCCCTCAAAAGAATTCTATTTCTCCATAGTCTTTCATTATGAAATGTGAAATAGACTCCCACAGTGCTCCACAGGGGTGCCTATTGCAGAGAGGAAATCTACGTAGTTATACACTTGCAAATATCAAAGGTTTTTCATAGCTAGTTGGGTGATATTTCCATATTACTTCTGGTCGCAGCAGTTACACTTTTTCTCTGTATTTTCTTTCAAAGGATAGTTTGCTTTTATCTTCCAGTATGTATAGTAATGTCTGGATCAAAGTCAATGGCTAGGGATGGAAACTAAATATAGCTAATATTTCATTGAAATAGGCTCCTTGCTGTTTTTAAGACTTTATTTATTTATTTACTTTTTGAATTGGGGTCTCACTCTGTTGTCCAGGCTGGAGTGTAGTGGCACAATCATGGCTCACCACAGTCTTGACCTCCTGGGCTCAGGCAATCCTCCTGCCTCAGCCCCCTGAGTAGCTGGGACTACAGATGTGCACCACCACACCCAGCTAATTTTTTGATTTTTTTGTAGAAATGAAGTCTCATTGTGTTTTCCAGGCTATGTTACTCTTGGGCTTGAGCAATCCTCCTGCCTTGGACTCCAGAGTGCTGGGATTACAGGCATGAGTCACTGCTCCCAGGAGTTTTTAAAAAAACTTCATCTAAAAAATATCTTTTATCCATTGCAGCAATAGTGATTTTCCCTTATTTTTATTTCTTAAGTTTTCTCTCTTTTATTTTAATGATGAATAATATTGTCAATTTTGGAAAAAATTTAAATAGGGAGAAGTGGTAATACAATAAGAAGTGCTTTCAGTTCATGCTCCTTTTGCACATTCCCCCTCGCCCCAAACATTTTCCACCTTCTTGTCTTGCTCCATGATAGGTGGGAGTTTCTCCTTGTAGGCTACTCTCCTGACTCTTCTGCCCTCAAACCTCTGAGTTCAGTAAAGGGGACCCTGGAGGGAAGAGAGGCAGGTTGGGGCATTTCTCCCCTTCTCCTCTGACACTGCTTGGACTCTAGCTCTGGCTGCATTCATTGGTGACTATAACTCAGCCAGGCTCCAGCTCTCACTGGGTTCTGTTAACACTGCTTCTGTCCCTGCCTTTCAAGCCTAGGTGGTGGTGAATTCCTGTTGTCCTTAGCCCTGGGGTGCCTCAGTGATGCTTGCTAGTTCCCTCACAAATTCTCTTCAGAATCCCAGCTGAGTGTGCCACCTACTCCCTGCTGGCACCCTGACCAACCCAGCTTCCCTCTGCTACCTCCTGTGTATATATGCATAATGTAGCGGGGGAAACACCAGCCTAGAAATTGGTATGTGTGAGTTTTAGTCCCTATTCATCTACTTGATATTTGTGAGATCAGGGGCAAGTGAAAACCAAACTCTAAGTTCACTGACAGTAAGGGGTGTGTTTTGCTCACTACAGTATGCCCTGGCTAGATATCATATCTGGAACATAGTAGATGTTCAATAAATGAATAAATGGATACATGAACAAATGAGCCCACTTAATATATTTGTATTTTATGTCCTCATTTGTGAAAATGAGAAGTTTGGAATCACTAGATCAGATGATCCCTTCCAGGTATAATGATGTTTGGAATTGTTAGACCAGATGATCCCTTTCGTGTCTAATTATACTGTTATTTTATGAAGAATGAGCAGAATGTGGCTTATTCAGGGACATAGAGCCATACTGAATTTATAACAGCATATGAATCAATTTTTCAAGATTAATAAGTACTAGAAAGGGCTTGGCAGAAGTATAGCTTTATGGCTACCTTTTGTCACTTCTAGAATATGGATCTAAGGAGGTACAGTGCAGGTATAATATAATATCAGTACTAGCGATTAAGCTATTGAAATTCCAAAAGATAACAGATATATATATATATAAAACACTCCCTACAAATGATAAAGGTGCAACCCTGCTCACACACCCAAATATTTTAAATGCTTTGGATAAAAGTATGCATTAGAAACTCCAATGCAGATATATCTTTGAGTCTATTTTATTCAAAATAAGAAAAATATATGTAAAGCCTACACCTGTTTATTTAAAAGTCTGAACATTTGTTCTATAGGAAAGGAAAAAAAAGCTGGTTTAAAGACAGTTTCAAGTTATTCCAGAGCTCCATCTAGTGAAAAATATCTAATTTATAAATATTGTTTTTTAAATAAATTCAGGGACATAAGAATGAAAATAATGCTCTTTTGCCTTATGTATGCATGTTCATTATAGGAGAAGGTAGACCTCCTTACAACACTAGTTCAGGAAAAAAATAGAAGTGTACCAAGTTGGAAACAAAATATTATTCAGTGAAACTCTATATTACAACTTTTTGCTCTCCTCAAAGAGTCTCCTTTGCTGCATATAGTTTGTCACTATAACCAAAAGAGATTGTTCTGATTTCAAAATCAAAGTTCTGGCTTTAATAACCAGGTAGATGGTAGGCCTTTCTTTCAGAGAAGTTCCTGAGCATCTCAGATGAATATAATTGCAGAACACGCACCTGCAGAACTGCCTCCCTTTCTTCATCAGAGAGCCTTTTCATAGCTGCCTTCTTAAGATTTTCCTGGATATAATGATCATATTCTTCTTGAGCTTTCTTTACTTCCTCATTTCGCTTACAAATGTATTCAGGTGTAATACCATAATCCTGTAAGAATTTTTCAGAAAAAAAATAATGAACATCCTGAAAGCAATCTTATATGTGTATACATACCAACCAATGATGGGGAGAAAAATAAATGTTACAGACTAAAACCCTTTTCCCAAAACCCTTAAGTTGACAAAATTCAGTGATTTTCCTCGGGAGAACTAGTTAATCCTAGTCTTTTAAAACTGCCCTAGCTGTTATTGTGGTCACTTAGTTTCCATCTTCTGAATGTCACCAGTGCCTGTTCTTGGCTGAGGACAGGTCCTTACTTTACCCCCTAAGAGCTGACTTTTCTATCCTTTATGTGTTTCTGCTATTTACCCTGAACTATCTTGAATATCTTGAGGTCTCTTTTTCATGCTCTTGTGAAGTAAAAGACAAAGGTTTTCAAGGCATATAAAAAACAAACTCCTAAAAGAGACCACAAGGCGGGGCTCATTGCTCAGCCTATAATCCCATCATTTTTGGAGGTCATGGTTAGTTGATTGCCTGAGTCCATGGGACCAGCCCGGGCAACTTGGCGAGACCTCATCTCTATAGCAAATAAAAAAATTAGCTGGGCGTGGTAGCACGTGACTGTAGTTATGGCTACTTGGAAGGCCGAGGTGGCAGGATTGCCGGAGCCCAGCAGGTCGACGCTGGGGTGGCCATGAGTGTGCCACTGCACTCCAGTCTGGGCGACAGAGTGAGACTCCAACTCAAAAAAAAAATACCACACATATCAGCTTTAAGAGGAAATTGACTGGAATGGGCTGCTTACAAGGACTGAGAGTGAAGCAATCAGCTGTGATTCTTCCAGTTGGTAAACACATCGAAGTCACTGTCTAGAGAAAGAGAACTAATACATCCATGTTCATTCTTCAAAAAATTGTCTGAGCATGTCCTTGGTGCTAGGTATAACAGCGAACAAGAAAGGCAAACATGTTCTCATGGAATTTGCATTCTATGGCGAGAAAGACTCACCACAAATAAAGCATAAATAGTATACATAAGAACTCTGAAGTAAAATAAAGTAAAATAAGGGGAAAGAACATAATGGGGCTAATTTAGATAAATAAGATCAGGGAAGAAGTACTCTCTGAGCAAGCAACACTTGAGATGAAGGTGGTCATTACAAATATTCTGGCCCTTCTCCTTCTGGGCACATGGTAGGACAACACTTTTCTGCTCCCCGTGAAGCAAGATGTAGTCATATGACCCGACTTGCTCAATGTGAGTGTCACTTCTGGGTAGAACCCTTAAGAACTAGTGGATGGCCCGGGCTCAGTGGCTCAGCCTGTAATCCCAGCAATTTAGGAGGCCGAGGCGAGTGGATTGCCTGAGCCCGTGGGTTTGAGACCCACCTGGGTAACTTGGCAAGTCCTCGTCTCAACAATAAATAAAAAATTAGCCAGGCGTGGCAGTGCACACCTGTAGTTCTGGCTACTTGGCAGGCTGAGGTGGCAGGACCGCTGGAGCCCAGCAGGTCGATGCTGGGGTGGCCATGAGTGTGCCACTACACTCCAGCCTGGGCGACATAGTGAGACTCCAGTTCAAAAAAAAAAAGGAACTAGTGGATGACTTGCTGTGTTCTTTTACTATCTGGTCTGGAGACAAGAAGTGTTTTGGCTTTTTTGGGTCCTGGAAGGAGTATAACAAGAAGCAGAGCCTCTAACAACCCTCAGTGGGCAGGTAGCACAAGCAAACAATAAAACTTTGTTGTTTTAAGTTTAGAAGTTTGGAGGTTATTTTGTTAACACAGCATAACTGATTCCACCCTGACTGAACAAGGGATAAGAATCCTAGATATAAATGTGCTCTGGAAAGTTGTAAAGCTTGTTACAACAAACTCTGAGAGCACAGTATTCTAGTCAGTTAGAGCAGTGAGAAGCAGGTCAATCCACTCCGGGGAACACCTCACTACAGCTCAGTACAATAACCGAGGCTCTTAATGTTGAGCCTGCAGCATCACGAAAGGTTACATAATTGGCATCCTCTGTTTAAGAAAGGGAATGGTGTGACACATTTCAGAAAAACATCTCACAAACGGGCAAAAGCTTCAGTGATCTGAAATATTCCTATGTGCTGAATCACTGAGGGCTAACGTATGCTAATAATATTGATCATTACATATATTATAGTATTGACTCTTTGTTGACCTTTCATTAGGTGCCAGGTATTGTGTCAAGTGCTTAATGTACTTAAATGCTTAAATCATTTAATTCTTCCCATAACTCTGTGATAAATCCCATGACTTGTCAGAGATCACAGAGTTATTAGTAAGTGACAGAGCCAGAATTTGAAATGATGTCTTATTACTATTGCTAAATACCTCATGTGATCATCCTTCAGTTTGTTTCCCCAAACTGTTTACCATGGCACAAATGGTGTATACTTTATTTGGAACTAAAATGTGAAGTTCACGCATATTTTTTTAAAAAGCGATTGCCTTTAAAAGGACTGATTTACTATCTCACTTACCAATAATAGATTTTTAAAACAACTCTGGTAAGTGAAAAGTAAATGGCCTAAGTCTTTCATGATTTGCTTAGTCAGCAACATCAAGAGGACACAGTGCTCAGTGTTCGTGGCTTGGTAAACAAGCACAGGTAAATTAATATAATATTTTTCTGTTTCTATGATGAGAACTCCCAGTGCCCGGTTCATGACAGAAAATGCATTAAAGTGGATAACTTAGGTAGAAAGCAGCCAGGAGGGGCAGAGTATGTGGCAGATGGTGGCATGGCCATAAAGGAGAAGGGTTTTTATGTGCTAATGATAAGTAATAAATTGGAAGTGGCTTTAAGAGCCAAGAGGGCAAACCTTCTACTCTTCCCCCTCTATGGGACAAGGACTATGAGTCGTTTCCAGGGACCACAGAAGGAGGATCTGGAGAAGCCTGAAGTAACTTTATTGGCATATGCTGCCAAGTCTCAGATTCCTGCTAACATTTTTCCAAAGGTGATCTCAGTCTACTGTGTGAGAAGAGTTCCTCGGAGAATAAGTAGTATCCTCTGAAAACAGCCTTGAGATTCCTGTTTTACTTTTTAACAGGCATTAATTTTATTACAGTAGATCACTGGATTACCTCAGTCCAAGGCCGTCATACCTCACTATTGCAATTTCTTTTATTTTTTCCCTTCCTCCCTCTCTCCCTTCCTCTGTTTCTCTCTCCCTTCATTTCTTTTTGCTACAACTTCTTCAGAATTTCACTCTCATATTTTACTATGTGTATTTTAAGTACTTTTAAGCTTTATAAGTATCCAAAACAAAATAAGTTTTGTATTTTTTTCAACTTTTTAAATTTTAAAGATCTTCTGTATTTAAAGCATTAAATACAAGCTCCTATAATGTTCACCAATAAAATTATATGCCTATGTAAATATATTCATGTTAAGATAGTATGTGAATTATTTATACTACACGGATGAGATGGATGGCTCCAAAGTTGTTTTTCACTTAATTTTTCTCATTCTGCTGCCAAGTTACTGCAACTTAAAGACTACATCCTAAGATCTTCAGAAAGTTATTCTTTCTAGATTTATAGTAGTGACTGTGCTTTCATTGACAATCAAAATTAATACCTTTCAGAGAATGTGTGTAATATTTGAAACTGAAATTAAGGAAAACAACTACGTACACCTTTCATCTACTGACTATATGGTGTTGTTTATTACAAGTTCTCTGCAACTTCATCACATTAGATTTGGACCAAAGGTTGCAGAGGAATGGGAATTGGCAACCTAGATAATGTGTCCAGGGAGAGCACATTAATGATAATATAGATGATCATTATGAACACCATATTTTAATTATTTGAATCTCAGGTCTGTCATTAGTATATCACAAGACTACCTTTTTATTGATGTACTTTGGAACCAGTCCTGAAGTTTCAAGATCATGCTTGTCCCCAGTTCTTTTGTCAACGTAAATTGGTTGAGGCTTTTTAGCCACTCCCATGATGACATTGGCTGCATTTGTATTTACAAAATTTTTTCCACTCTGTATTCCCATGACAGGATGATCAGTCTTCAGTGGCACAGCAGGCTTTTTGGGCTGATTTCGATCAAACTTTTGTTCTGTTAAATGTAACATTTCATTGTTAATATTAAACTATAAACATTGCTACTCAGTACTATTTATAATAGCCAGATGTTTTACCACTAGTATATTTTATTAACAATATATTCAAGTATTTAGGGTGAAAAGTTTATACTTCTCCCCAAACTCTTGAGTTGTATACATTAAATATGTACATGTCAATTATACCTCAATAAAGTGGTTTAAAAATGTCAGTAATCAAAATGGAAAAAAATTAAGGATAACATAGTGAATTAATATGTTAAAAAACAGTATAAAATTCTAAGGGCAAAGAATAAGCATCCCAAATTATATATTGGCTAACTAATACATTTTTACTGGCTATTGTGAAAATATTTTTTTATAAAGATTTCAACAAGAAGCCAGGTGTGGTGGCTCACACCTGTAATCCCAGCACTTGGGAGTCAGAGGTGAGAGGATTGTCTGAGCCCAGGGGTTTGAGACTACAATAAGTCAAAAAAATTAGCCAGGTGTGACAGCATGTGCCTGTAGTTCCAGTTACTTGGAAGGCCGAGGTGGAGGAATCACCTGAGTCCAGCAGGTTGAGAATGTGGTGGCCATGAGCATGCCACTGCACTCCAGCCTAGGCAACAGCGTGAGACTCCAACAAAACAAAACAAAACAAAACAAAACAAAAAACTAAAGAAAAAAAAGAAAAAAATTCAACAATAAATATTCAGCTTTCCCAAAGTAAGTTTAAATGAGAAACATTAGAACTGTTTTCTGAGTACTGTTAATATTACCAATAATTGCTTCTTTAGAGGAAATTTATAAAAGTCACCAAACTTGATGTATTGAAATTCCAAGAAGCTATGAATTTTTCACTAAAACTATTATCATAAGGTGTAAAAATCATGTAATAGCTGTGTACTCAACATGCAGTTTGACAAATCATTACCAATACAGTTGAAAATTCTTATTCACGCCCCCCTGACTGCATCCTAAAGAATTTATCTTATTTATTTATTTATACCACATTCTCATCAAGAGCACATAAAATTGGCCATTTTTACCCTGCCTCTTCAGCTCAACCATTCCAACCAATCTGTTTGATAGAGCCACATCAAAATGGTTTGTCAAAAGGCTAAAATGCGAAATAGTTATAATTTATTTCTAAGATCCAAAAGCAACAACTCTCTTAACAAGGTCTTACTCCAATCTTAGTTCCATCACAATTATTAGGGACTTTGACTTTATTTATTTCTGTATTGTTTAATCTATTTATGCATGTTTCTATAACTTTCATTATCAGAAAAAACAATGCTTATTGTTAAAAATCTATAGACTGAATTAACCTCTGGTTAGAGTTGAATTATATCACCCAGAATTCATATGTTGAAGCCTTAACCCCTGCTACCTCAGAATGTGGCTGCATTTGAAGATAGGGTCTATAAAGAGATAATTAAGTTAAAATAAGATTATTAGAGAAGGCCCTAATCCAGTATGACTGATGTCTTTACAAGATAAAATTTGGACACAGACATACATGTCAAGACACAGGGAGACACCACCCTTGCTGACACCTGGATGTTGGACTTCTAGCCTCCAAAACTATCTTAGTGAACTGGGATTTTGAAGCTCTTGCAACATCATGAATTTCTTAATTATTCTTAAAGTCAATGAAATTTTGTGTGTGCTTTTGCCTTACAATGTTTATAAGATGATACGTACTCTTCTTTCCTTTTTCCTTATTTGATACACAGGATTTATATAGTTTGGTAATTGTGTAACATGTAGTTGTGTAATATATCAGCCCTAGAGAAGATACTAGAGGACCCAAGGGATATCACTGGTCCTAAGGAACCAAAGCATCCAGTTCCGTTTTAAGATTTTCTAGTGTTCTCAAATGGTGGTGTGAGTCACAAAATCACAAGACTCCATTAGAGAAAGGTATGAAAGACTTCTGAAATCATTAATTAAGCATGAATGTTATATTTTCAGACTTGCTTCTATCTTTCCTGTTAATGCCCTTACCCTTTGTCATGGGATATGGGATGAGAGAGAGAACTGTGGGATATTAAGTACTGCCATATGGAGAAGTAGTTTCACTTTTGTTAAAATGTATACCCCTACCAGGCATGGTGGCTCATGTCTATAATCCCAGTACTTTGGGAGGCTGAGGCGGGAGGACTGCTTGAGGCCAGGTCTGGGCAACACAGTAAGACCTCATCTCTACAAAAAAAAAAATTTTTTTTTTTTTTTTTTTTTTAGTTGGAGTCTCACTCTATCGCCCAGGCTGGAGTGCAGTGGCACACTCATGGCCACCCCAATATTGACCTGCTGGGCTCAGGCGATCCTTCTGCCTAAGCCTTCCAAGTAGCCTAAACTATAGGCATGCACTACTGCCTGGCTAATTTTTTGATTTATTGTAGAGATGAGGTCTCGCCAAGTTGCCCAGGCTGTTCTCGAAGCTATGGACTCAGGCAATCCCCTCACCTTAGTTTCCCAAAGTGCTGGGATTACAGACTTGAGCTACTGCACCCGGCCTTACAAAAAAATTTTAAAAATTAACTGAGTGTGGTGGCACATGCCTGTAGTTTCAGCTACTTGGGGGCTTAGGGGTAGGATCACCTGAGCCCAGGAGGTCGAGGTTGTGATGAGTTGTGATCATGTCACTGCACTCCAGCCTGTGTGACACAGTGAGACTTCCACTAAAAAAAAAAAAAAAAAGTACATCCCTAGCTGGGCCTGAAATGTAGCATTATTTCCTTGAGGCCAGCAGACATAAAAAGGCCAACATTTTAAAGAGACAGACTTGCTTCTCTTTTCTTTATTGCCCTAAGATATGTGGAAAACATACCTAAAATGTAAAGAAGCCACTTCCATGCGTACTTGTCACAGATCCCTTTCCATCCATTCTCCACTTTTCTGATAACTTTCTTTCCTGATATTATTATATTCTGTGACCAAGACCAGCAGCATAATTTTCGAGATCCGGTATAAAAATGAAAATACAGTGTTCCTTGATCAAAAGTTATTAAGAATTTCAAGATGGCAAGAGCAGAGCATTGAACCAAATATTGGGTTGTTCTTAGTTGGCTCTGTGTACCATCATTCGAGAAGCTTCCTCCTTCACTCACATAACTCACTTATAGTCAGACTGGTCTTAGAGGCCTGGGAGAGAAAAAGCTCATAGTCAAAAATGAGACTGGTGGTTGCTCCAACAATGGCTAGTAAAGGTTGTAATTTTCATCTCTTGTATGAAAGATGAGACAGATGAGACATTCTTGTCCATTAGTCAGACACTGTCTCTGGGGTTTAGAATTCTTCTTATAATTGTTTATAAAGTCATATGCGTAGGGACTAAGATGGTAAGGCAGGGCTTCATTGGACAATCCAAGATGCAGTCCATAACGTTCACCTCCTCTCCACTCTTTTTCTACTATATTCTCTACTTCTACTTTCTCCTAGTCACCCAAATTCTGTTTAATGAGAGGTAAAGTTATCACCTGTGCATATTTAATAATCAACAGTAAAGTAACTTTAGTTATGCTACCTAACACTCTTAGTATTAAAAAGAAAGAGTGATAAAACCTACTGGGTGGTAGAACTTTTTCCTTTGAATGTTTCTTCAGGAAATCCTTTGGAGAAGGTACTTCAACTTTTGCTGGTCCCATAGTTTTCATTGCAGTTTTAACTTTTTGCATGTCATCTTTTATAGCTGCCTTAAAAACTGATATGTACCTGAAATTAAATTTTAAAAGTTGTAGCATTTACATTTCTAGTAAAATTACCTAATTTCAAAATAGGTGCGAATTTCTAATTTGTTTAAATAAGTCTATATCGATATGGAGAAGAATAGCCACAGAGCATAATTAATGGAGCCCATCCATCAGGCTTAGGCAAGTTAGATGGTAGACCTAAGAAAGAGGTGCTAGGTAAAGGTGTTCATAGTATTTCCTTATTATTCTTTGAATATCTGTAGCACTGGTAGTGATGTCACCTCTCATTCCTGGTATTACTAATTTGTGTCCTTTCTCTCTCTTTCCTGCAGCTATGAACTTATTGATTAATCTTCTCAAATTACCAGAATTTTATTGATTTTTCTGATTTAAAATTATAAAGTTCCCCCTAAGCACCACTTTAGCTGCATTCTACAAATTTTGATACACCATGTTTCATTTTTCATTCAGTCCAAAATACCTTTTAAATTTTCTCCTGATATCTTCTTTGATTTATAAGTTTGTTTAGACATGCTTGCTGAGTTTTCATATATTTGAGATTTTTTTTAGGTATCTTTCTATTGATTTCTATTTCCATTGTAGTTAGAGAATATGCTTTTTATGATTTCAATCTTTTTACATTTTCTGACTTGTTTTATAGCACAAAGTGTAGCCTATCTTGGTAAATGTTTTGTATACATTTGAAAAGGAAGTATTCTGCTGCTGTTGGTCAAAGTGTTCCATAAATGAGAATTATGTCAAACTGGTTGACAGTGTTTTCAAATGTTCTATATCTTGGCTGATTTTGTCTACTTGTTCTATTACTTATTGAGATATGTTGCAGTCTCTACCATTGTGAATTTTCTGTTTTTTCTTTTAATTCAAGTAATTTTTGCTTTTGAAGTTCTGTTAGTAGGTATATAGCATCTAGGACTGTCATATTATCTTGAAAAACTGACCACTTCCTCATTATAGAATAATATTCTCTATTCCTTTTAAAATTCTGTACTCTGGTCGGGCACGGTCTCTCACACCTATAATCCCAGCACTTTGGGAGGCCAAGGCGAGAGAATTGCCTGAGCCCAGGGGTTCGAGACCAGCCTGGGCAACTTGGTGAAACCTCATCTCTACAATAAATCAAAAAATTAGCCGGGCGTGGTGGCTCATGCCTGTAGTTCCAGCTATTTGGAAAGCTGAGATGGAAGGATCGACTGAGTCCAGCAGGCTGAGGCTGCAGTGGTTGTGAATGTGCCACTGCCCTCCAGCCTGGGCGACAAGGTAAGACTCCAACTCAAAATAAATAAATCAATAAAAAATTTATACAACAATCACTTATTTGTATATCTATACCACTCATGTTTAAAGTGATTTTAAAAATGTGTTTAAATTTTCCATCTTGCTGATTTTTACATATTCTGGTGCTCATTTTCTTTTTTCTTTTTTTAATTCTATCTTTTTTCTTTTTTTAATTCTGTCTTTTTTATTTTGTGGAAACCCTAGCTTTAAATACATAAAGAACAAATACATAAAAACCTTAGCTTGAAATACATAAAACATGTACATACAGTACATATTTAATTTATCATAGCCTACCTTAAAGTAATTTCATACTATTTCATATATGGTATAAAAACCTTACAAAAGGTTCATCTTCACCTTTGTCCCAGTATTGAAACATATTTTACTTCTCTGTGGTATAAAACCTGTAATTCATTGTGATTATTCTCCCTTTATATAGCCAACTATAATATTTAAAAGAATTAAAATAAAAATAAAAAATAAAAAATAAAAATAAAAATAAAAAAATAAAAAATTTTAAAGAGATTTGAAAAAATATTTAATATTTGCCCATACATCTATCAATTTGTGTTCTTCATTCTTTTGTGTAAATCCAAATATCCAACTGGTACACCATTCATTCTCCATAAAGAACTTTTAAAAACTTCTTGTTTTATAAAAACTTCTTTTTATTAGAAATTTGCTTTCTTTCTTCTTGTTGTTTCTCTTTTATTCTTTCTGCTTAAATTTTTTTCTCTTTAAAAGAGTTTAAATAAATTTGATTATAATGTTCCTTGGTATGGTTTATATGTTACCTTTTCCTTAGGCTGGGTCATTTGGATTTGTAAATTTATAATCAAACTTGACAATTTAAAAACTTTTATTCAAATATTTCTACTGTTTTCCCACCACTTTCCTCCTCTTCTGTGATTCCATTATAATAGGTTGGTTGATGTTGTCCAAGACTCAGTGATTCTGTTTTCAAGTCTTTTTTTCCTCTGTATTTATTTTGTTACTGTCTTCAAATTCATCTATATTTTCTTCTTCAGTGTCTTAGTTACTGTTAATTCCATCTATTATACTATTTTCATTTTGTACATATTATTTATGTGTAGAAGTTAGATTTGGATCTTTCCTTCTCCTTCCATTTCTCTTCATCTCTTGATCATGCTTTCCTCCGCTTTTTTGAACACATGATGAATATTGAAAATAGCTGTTTTCGTGACTTTGTCTACTAATTCTCGAATCTATGTAATTTCTATGTCCTATGTCTGTTTGTAATGACTGATTTTTCTCTTGGTTATGCATTGGATTTCCTGCTTCTTTGCATCCTTGGAAATTTCTGACTGGATGCCAAACATGAATTTTTTATTGCTGGTTGCTAAATATTTCTCTTTTCTTCCCTTAGAATTTTTAAAAAATAAAATACAATTTAATTTTTAAATTTTAATTTTAGAGTTGGGAGTACATGTGAGGCTTTGCTGCATAAGTAGTGGGTAGGTGAGGTTTGGGCTTCTAGTGAGCCCTCTCACTCTGGTAATGGGTGGTTGTGTGTCCCTTAACCCCTGCTAATAGTGCCCAGAATCAGTTGTTCCCACCTTTGTGCTTATATGCCCAATATTTAGGGCCCATTTATGGGTGAGAACATGAGATATTCAGTTTTTTGTTTCTGTGATAGTTTGCTTAGAATGAAGGTCTCCCGCTGCATCCATGTTGCTGCAAAGGACTTTGTTATTTATGGCTGCATAGTATTCTATCAAGCATATGTACCACATTTTCCTTATCCAGTCCACCATGGATGGGCATCTGGGTTAGCCTTGTTTCTGCTATTGGGGGGCGGTGCTGCAATGAACATATGTGTGCAGGTGTCTTTTTGGTAGAGCGATTAATGTTCCTTCGGGTATATTTCGAGAAGTGGGATAGCTGAATCACATGGTAGCTCAATTGAGAAAAAGTCACACTACTTTTCACAAAGGTTGAACTAGCTTACATTCCCAACAAGAGTTTAGTAAAAGTGTTCCTTTTTCTCCACAATCTCACCAACACCTGTTGCTTTTTGACTTAATGATAGCCATCCTGCCTGGTGTGAGGTAGTACCCCAATACAGTTTTGATTTGCATTTCTCTAATGATTAGTGAAGCTGAGCATTTTTTCATGTTTCTTTTCTTTTGGCTGCTTCAATGTCTTCCACTGAGAAGTGTCTATGTATATCCTTTGCCCACTTTTTAATGTTTTTTTTTTGTTGTTGTTATTTAAAATTTTTTCCTAGCTTTTGCCCTTGGCTGCAGCTATGATGGTTGGAAACTGTGATCATTTAAAGGCCTGCTTTTAAGTTGTAGGGTAAGTCTAATTCTAATTTTGCTTCCCTGTTGAGGCAATGTACTTCTTAGTGAATGGCACAATGCTCTATGTATTAGGAGGTGTCTCCACTCAGGTTGGTGCGAACATGAACTTTACCTGGCATTACAGCTTTCTCCTGGTTGCTTCCCTGGCCTCAGCAGTTTCATTACACACATGTACAATCAATCAGAGACTTCAGGGACATCATCCTGCAGATTTCTATAGCCCTCTCTATGCAGTCCTCTCCTCTCTGGTGTATTGTGCTGTAAATTCTAGCTGTGTTGGCCTTCCCAAACACAGAATTCTCTCTTAACTCAGGTTTTGTTTAAATGACCTGAACACTGGCCTAGACATTCTCTCCAGGGATTATGTTGGGGCAATTGTAGGGATCTCCTCATTTGTCTCCCTTCTCTTAGAGCTGGCTGTTCTTTGCTATTGTCCAGTATCTGAAAACTATTGTTTTATGTATTTTTTCTAGTTTTCTAGTTGTTTAAGGTAAATCCCATCCTTGGTTGAAAGCAGAAGTTTAGCTTACTACATTTAACAATTTGTATTCTCTTCTTCCTCATGTGGATAAATTTGTTTAGAGAAATATTATTTTATGCTTTTAGGAGCCTTTCCTCTATCATGAATCCAATGGCTAGGAATCAATTATAGCCTGAACTGAATAAGCTAATATTAGATATCTTCAGGAAGTAACGTTCAAGCCAAACCTGTGCCTTAGAATTCCCATAGAAGTTGGCACTGGCAGATATGGTCTCATGATTAATAAGATAATTTCATTTGGGGTACTTATTATCAAACTAAAATTGTCATCTTCAACAAACATGCCATAGTTGAATTTTATTGCTAGTAATCACTATATAGTAAGCCCCATCAAAACTCTAGATTTATATTTTAAAAACTATTTTAAAGGGCACACAGAGGAGTGATATTGCACAAAAGTTGGGATCATTTGCAAGTGCTTGACTGAGATTTTTGTTCCCCAACAGGTGAAATAGGCATCTAATTAACTTTTTAAAAAAATTAGGTCAATATTATTGCAGCATTACACTATTGTGTGGAACTCTAAACTCTGGTGCCTAGACTGTGTTAAAAGGTTCTGCAAAATTATTTCTTGAGGATAATTTTTACATCTTCAGAGATACTCTTTAAGTCCATTTATAGTCTTGCAGTGCGAGTCTTCAGTTCAGCCTCATGCCTATATAATTTTCATAAATGGATGCCAATTTTACCCTTAGCCTGATAGTTGTCAAAGTGATGCTCTGCACATGAGTATGTCACTGAGTCTAGTTATGATCTTATCATCACTCAATACCTATCACAAGCTGTTGACTGAAATAATATGGTGGAGTATAAAAAGAGAATGGTGTTAGTGTATTCATCTACATCTGTGCTGTACAATACAGCCACATGTGGTGAATGTCACATGCTGAAATCATTGTATTTTAGATATATTGGGTTAAATTAAAATCAATAAAGTTAATTTTACATGTTTCTCCTACTTTTTAAAAGTGACTATGGTAATTTTAAGTTTCATATATGACTCATTTGTAGTTCACATTATATTTCTATTGGACAGTACCGATCTAGATCTCAGGAAAAATCTATCCTTGAATTAAGCTATCAAGTCAGTTGCATATTCAGAACAAACACATTGATGTCTCCCAAACTGCTTCTGTTAAGTAATGTTATGGATGACTTCTGGCAAGATGGTGATGGGGTAGCCTGGTCTACGAAACCCTCTGCAAAGAAGAATGTAGAGGGTCTCTGGCTCTCTCCCCAGGGGCTGCGGATCTCAACATGGACAGCCTGTCTTCACGTGGAGCTCGGCCGTCGCCACCGCTGGGGCATCGCAGCGGTCTGAACAGCCACTGCAGCAGCAGACACAGCAGCTGCCGGCCCGCCACAGCCTCCGTGGCAGCCATAGTGCATTGCACCACCTGTGCCTGAGGCGACCCATAACTTCAGTCCTTGAAGGCCCTGCAGGCAAGATCTGCTGGGATCGCTGCCACCTCTGCTGCCACCGTGATGTCCTGCCAGCTGTGGGTCTCCTCCCTGTGCCCTGAGGCAGGCTCCCATCTCCAGCCTCTGCCCGACTCCTGTCCAGCTCCACCCACTTCGGGGTGAGCAGCTGAGATAGCACCACCTGCTGGCAATTCAAGGTAACAACACCGAAATGGGAGAAACAAGCTTGAAAAACAGACACAGGCCAGATTTGAGTGGTGAATGGAGGGTGATCTGAACTGCTCTTCACAGCAGGCCAGGGGCAACTGACCCTAACTGCGAACTAATTTACCAGCTTGAAAAGACAGCTAGAAATCAGAGCTGAAAGGACATTGGATGTAAACAAAAAGTCTCAGAGTGTGCTCGATTGGTTCTGTTAGTTTAATGACTTAATTCTATTCCTACTGTTTTGTTCCTTTTTTTTTCTTCTTTCTTTTCCTCTTCCTTTTCTTCTCTTTTCTCCTCTCTGTAAATCATATCTTTGTATAGAGGAACAGCACACCAATAAGGTGGTTGGTTAGCTAGTATGTTAGCATCATTGTATGCTTTATTTTTCTTTGTATGGAAGTTGGTTAGTCTGTAGCCATGGTCTATTGTTTTTATCTGTTTCAGTTTAGGTCTCTCTCTCCATTTGTTGGTACACTCGTCTGTTTCCCCTCTTACTCTTCTCTCTCTCCACCCCCCTCTTCCCCCGCACTGTCTGCTCCATTCTCTTCCCCCTGCTAACCACATTTTATTTCAGGGAGTAAACCTACAGCCCCACTGCATGGACAGATGCCAAGGCAGTGGGAAGTGGGTTTCAGATTATCCATACACTTGTCGGAGAATAACAGGACCTGCAGATAGATTTTGAATCACAGCACCCCTCTTAAGTAAATCTCAAAACTGCAAAAAGGACCAACCCCAACCTACAGTGCAATTCCAGAATTGAACAAAGTAAGAGGGCATACATAAAGAATAGGAGACTGAACAAACAGAAGTAAAAGCAATCCCTCTACCCCTAAATAACAGAATCAAAGAAGACGGTGATGTGGAGGGAAGGAAAAAGTAGGGAGGGGGGAAAAAACCACACAAATGAAGAAAAACCAAAAGAAGAATATAGGTCTCACACAGACTCGTGGGAGATCAGACACTGAGAAAACAGATTCTGGAACACAAACAATGAAGAGCCCCCAGAATGACTGGTCACATACAACAAACCCAGACATCAAGACATTAATAGAGAGAATTTAAAAAATTGAGGAGAGAAAAGAGGAAAATAGGAAGGAGCTGATGTCAGAAATAACAGCAGTAAAGAATACTGTGATGGAAATAAATAACAAACTAATAAGCATGGAAAGCAGAATTAGCCAAGCAGAAGAATCTCAGAGCTTGAAGACCAAAACACAGACTAACTCAAACTGTCAAAAGCATAGAAAAGAAGAACAAAAAGACAGAACAAAACCTTCAAGAGATGAATGACCACTTCAAGAGACCGAACCTAAGAGTAATTGGCCTTCCTGAGGCAGAGAGAGAAACAGAGGCCACAATGGAACAAACATTTCATGAAATCATTCAAGAAAACTTCCCTCATCTCATCAAGGATGAAAAAATTCAAACACAAGAGATTCAGAGAACCCCTGCAAGACAACAGATGAGAAGACCAACTCCCAGACATATAATAATTCGCCTAAACAAAGTAGGTATAAAAGAAAAAATCCTAAAGGCTGCAAGAGAAAAAGGTCAGACTACGTACCAGGGAAGACCAATTAGAATAGCAGCAGATTTATCTACAGAAACCCTCCAGGCTAGGAGAGCTTGGAGCCTATCTTCAAAGTTCTAAAAGATAAACAATTTTAACCAAGAATAACCTACCCAGCCAAGCTAAGCTTCATCAGTGAGGGAGAATTGAAATCTTTCCCAGATATCCAATCCCTAAGAACCTACGCTGCCACAAGACCACCTGTACAAGAAACACTTAAGAAAGTATTGAACACAGAAGAAAAGGAAAAAAGAACAACAACGTTCTTCACAAGAGTACAGGCAAAAGATTAAAAACACACATCATCCAACTCTAAAACCAAAAGAAAGATAACACAAATAGGAAGAACAACAACTCTGTAAGAACATTATGATAGGGATCAACTCTCACATTTCAATAATTAGTTTGAATGTGAACAGACTAAATGCACCAATGAAAAGACACAGAATGGCAACATGCGTAAAATATCAAGGCAACAATCTATTACCTTCAAGAGACTCACCTCACTAGAAAGGACACTCACAGACTCAAAGTAAGAGGATGGGAAACAAATTTTCAGGCGAATGGAACACAAAAGAAAGGAGGAGTCACGATCTTAATCTCAGACAAAATACCCTTTAAGCTATCAAAAATTAAAAAAGATACAGAAGGCCACTCATAATGATTAAAAAAGATACAGAAGGCCACTCAATAAATCAACAAGAAATATCCATCCTAAATATATATGCACTGAACATAGGAGCAGCTCCTAGGTAAACTAAAAAAAGATATCGACTCCAATACCATCACAGCTGGGGACTTTAATACCCCACTCACAACCCTAGACAGATCATCAGGACAAAAAATCAGCAATGAGATCTGAAACCTCAAGGTGACTCTTGATCAAATGGACTTAATTGATACCACAGAACCCTCCATCCAAAGACCACAGAATACACATTCTACTCACCACTGCATGGAACGTACTCTAAGATCGACCACATACTTGGCCATAAATCAAGCATAAGCAAATTTAAAAGGACTGAAATTTTACCATGCACCTTCTCAGACCACAGTGGAATAAAAATAATCATTAACACCAACAAGGTCCCCCCAAAACCCACAAAGACATGGACACTAAACATCATGATGCTAAACAACTCCTGGGTCAATGATGAAATCAAAACAGAGATTAAAAGATACCTGGAAACAAATGAAAATGAAGAAACAGCTTACCAAAATCTCTGGAATGCCATGAAAGCTGTAGTAAGAGGGGAATTTATATCCCTACAAATGCACATGAAGTAAATGGAAGGATCACAAATTAACAGCCTAAGAAGCCACCTAAAAAAGCTGGAAAAGCTAGACCACCAAAACCCTAATTTCAGCAGAAGAATCCAGATCACAAAAATAAAAGCCCAAATCCAGGACATAGAAGACAAAAAGATAATACAAAAAATCAGTGAAACAAAAAGCTGGTTCTTCGAAAGAACCAATCCTACTGAAGGTATTCCAGGTGATTGAGAAAGATGGAACTCTCCCCAATTCATTTTACGAAGCTAACATCACATTGATACCCAAGCCAGGTAAAGACCCAACAAAGAAAGAGAACTACAGGCCAATATCTTTGATGAACATAGATGCTAAAATTCTCAACAAGATCCTAGCAAACCGGATTCAACAACACATCTCAAAAATCATCCATCATGACCAAGTAGGCTTTATCCCTGGGATGCAAGACTGGTTCAACATTCGTAAAACCATAAATATAATTAAATACATCAACAGATGTCAAAACAAAAACCACATGATTATATAATTAGATGCAGAAAAAGCTTTTGATAAAATCCAGCACCCCTTCTTGATAAAAACCCTCAAACAGCTAGGCATACAGGGAACATACCTCAAAACAGTAAAAGCCATCTACAAGAAACCCATAGCCAGGATACTCCTAAACAGACAAAAACTGGAACCATTTCCCCTGAAAACTGGAACAAGACAAGGATGCCACTCTCACCCCTCCTGTTCAATATAGTATTGGAAGTCCTGGCTAGAGCAATCAGAAAAGAGAAGGCAATCAGGGGTATTCAAATAGGAAAAGAGGAAGTCAAACTATCTCTCTTTGCAGATGACATGATCATGTACCTTGAAAACCCAAGAGAATCTGTCAAAAACCTCCTCACACTGATAAAGAACTTTGGCAAAGTCTCAGGATATAAAATAAATGTGCAAAAGACAATTGCATTTCTTTACACCAATAATAAACAAACAGAAACCCAAATAAAAAGCACAATTCCTTTCACAATAGCTACAAAAAAAATGAAATCCCTTGGCATCTTCCTAACCAGAAATGTGAAAGAGCTTTACAATGAAAACTGCAAAACACTGCTCAAAGCAATCAAAGATTACACAAACAAGTGGAAAAATATCCCATGCTCATGGATTGGAAGAATCAACATTGTGAAGATGTCCATCTTATCTAAGGCAATCTACAGATTTAATACAATGCCCATCAAATTACCAGCAACATTCTTCTTAGACCTAGAAAAAACAACACAGGAATTCATATGGAAACACAAACGACCAAGAATAGCCACAACAATCCTCAGCAAAAAAACACAAAGTGGGTGGTATCACATTACCAGACTTCAAACTTTACTATAAAGCTACAATCATCAAAACAGCTTGGTATTGGTACAAGAACAGGCATACAGACCAATGGAATAGAATTGAGATTCCAGAAGGAAAACTTCAATTTCTCAACCAACTCATCTTCGACAAAGCCTCCACCACCTACCCCTGGGGAGAGGAGAACCTATTCAGTAAATGGTGCTGGGAAAACTGGCTGACCACATGCAGAAGATTGAAACAGAACACCTATCTATCCCCATACACAAAAATTAACTCTAAATGGATCAGAGACCTAAATGTAAAACCTCAAACCATAAGAACCTTAGAAAATGAAGGACATACCCTCATGGAAATTGGAACTGGCATCCAATTCCTGAACAACACCCAAAACCCGCAGGCCCTAAGAGATAAGATAGAGAAGTGGGACCTCATTAAACTGACAAGTTTCTGCAAAGTCAAAGAAACCATCAAGAGAGCAGGGAGACAGCTTACAGACTGGGAAAAAGTATTTGCCAACTCCAGGTCTGACAAAGGTGTAACATCTTGGATCTACAAAGAACTCAAATGTGCTGAAAAGAAAAAAACAAACAACCCCATTATAAAATGGGCAAAAGATATGAACAGACACTTCTCAAAGGAAGACATCCAAGCAGCCAACAGACACATGAAAAAATGTTCAACCTCACTACTCATCAGGGAGATGCAAATCAAAACCACACTGAGATACCACCTAACTCCAGTCAGAATGGCAATTATCAATAACTCAAAACATAACAGTTGCTGGAGAGGGTGTGGCGAAAAGGGAACACTTCTACACTGTTGGTGGGAGTGCAAACTAGTGCAGCCTCTGTGGAAAACAGTATGGCGATTCCTAAAAGCTCTAAATATCAACCTCCCATATGACCCTGCAATCCCCCTACTGGGAATATACCCTGAAGAATTCAAATCACTCTATAAAAAAGATACCTGCACACGTATGTTTATCGCAGCATTGTTCACAATAGCAAGAACCTGGAAGCAACCATGCTGCCCATGAGAAGAGGACTGGATTTAAAAAATGTGGTACATATACACGATGGAATACTACACAGCCATAAAAAAGAACAAAATGATGAATTTTGCCGCAACCTAGATGGAACTAGAGTCTATAATACTGAGTGATCTCACAGAAACAAAGATCTGAGTATCACATGTTCTCACTCATATAGTGGACCTTGCACATCCAATGTAATACTATAAGAAAATGACTGACAGTGGTGGGAAACTATGGGAGGGGAGGGGAAAGGAGATGGCATTAACGGTAGTAAATATCTGTCTGGGGATGGGGAGATACCTCTTATCAACAAGGGTACCTGAACGAAGCATATTTGTATACCTAACCCTTAACTGTACCCCACAATATCATAATAAAAAATATAGATTAAAAAAAAAAGTAATGTTATGGCACTGGGATGATGTTATACAGTGAGAATGACATTAGACCTAAGACATTCAGTATATTTAATGTAAAATTACTTCTGAAATCTTTATGCATTGCATTAGATACATGGTCGCCTCTCTCCAGGAACCATGGAGGAAGTGTACTTACGGATGCACACCAAAAACACTTGTGCCTCTCCTCAGGAACTGCTTTGCTTTTGTCTGTGGAAATGTGCCTTGGAATGTGAATGACTTTAAAGAATCATGGGATCAATCTTCCTTCCTTTGTGGGCTGGCCACTTACTAATAGCTCTGAGTCAAATTTGTATCAGACATCAAGCAAGCATACAAGATTTTAAAGCATACATTTCATGTATAACCTCATTTATAGGCTTACCTTACTTTTTACCACTTCCCCTTTGCTTTGATACCCTCATTAAAAAATCTTATTGTATCAGAATAAGGTAGTATATAAATAAATACCAAACAGTATCTGATATATGAGGGGGACCCAAAAGAACCCCCAGAATTTATTTATTAAAAATTGTGTATTCTTACATTTCAACTTCAGTCAACTTCAAAATACTCTCTATTTGATGCGATACACTTATTGAGATGCTGCTTTTTCCACTGCTCAAAACAGTTTTTGAACCTCATCAATTTTGATGCCTTTTAGTGTTTCTGTCATTTTTTGGTTTCACCTTTTCCACACAGGCAAAACATCCCTTTGAGGACTTTTTTCATCAGGGAAACAAAACAAAAATATTTGCTTGGGGTGAGATCAGGTGAATAGGGAGGGTGAGGCACATAGGATCATGCCGTTTTTGGTAAAAAACTGTTGACCACTCAGTGCAGTGTGGGCAGATGCATTGCCAAGGTGAAGAACGAGTCATCCGTTTGCCACAGCTCAGGATGTTTCTTCCACAAATCATGATGCAAACCTCTCAAAACTTCAGATAAAAACTTTGGTTGACCATTTGATCCAGAGGAACAAATTCTGAGGGTCCAGTGCTCTAAAAGTTAATTTTTTGGGGGGGGGAGGGGTCCTCCATATACTAGATTAGTAAAGACTATAATACTATAAAAAAGGGATTGGCAGTAGTGGAAAACTGTCAGGGGAGGGAGGGTGGGATTGGCAGTTGAGGGAAACTGCTAGGGGAGGGAGGGGCATACTTCATCAACAAGGTTATCTGCATAATCAGCGTTTGTATACCTAACCCTGAATTGTACCCCATATCTTTATAATAAAAAAAGAAACTGTCAATAAATTATCAAAGACTAAAAAAATATATGTGTCATTGAAGCAAAAAGTTCTCATTAGGTTTGTCATATTGCACAGACTAAAAGGCGGTTTGCAAATGGATTAAAATTTATGAACTTTGGTATCAGATTTGTGTCTTAGTCTCAGCCCTTGTTCTGAGCTGCCTCAATTTTCTGGGGCTGAGTTTTGTCTTCCATAAAATTGGGATAATACTACTTATCTCATGGGGTTCCTGTGAGAATTAAATAATGATTGTGAAAAAGAGACTAGTATCTGACATATTGTAGATATTAATGTATTGAACATATTATTGTCATTAGTAATAATAGTATTCTTGTGACTGTAATTATTGAATATCCATTTTGATTAAATTTTTAAAAACTGAAGTTGTTTAAGTCTTTACTTGATGTTACTTGTGTCCTAGCAGACACAGTCTTATTCTCTAAAATCTGAGTCATCATGTCTAAACGGTTAATTTAACAAGGCAGAAATAGACTGATATACTTTCCTGACCTATCAAATCAAATTTTCATATGACAATAGACTGTATGATATTGCTTAAGATATTAAATCTTGTTCCATAATGGAATAATCTTTTTTTTTTTTTTTTTTTTTGAGAAAGCAGGATTTACTGAAAGGACAGAAAAGCTCCTACAGTGGGAGTAGACCTGAGGGGGTTGCCCAAAATAATCTTCTAAAAAGTAAGTCTAACATTCACAAAATTTCACTTATCTGCAAATTTTTCTGGCAACTAATTTTAAGAAATATTGTTGGCATATTTTGTTCTCTCAAGATCTTTAGGTATGTATGAAATGCCAGAGAGGTGCACTAATACCTTTTACCACATTATATTAGTTATCTAAATGAGAAGCAATAACTCAAAACAAGCATTAAGCCAGCAAAATGCACTGGAAGCTGCAACTGTCCTTTCTGACAACAATCCTATTTGTGGAAGTCCTTCCCTTCAACCATATGTCTGAAGGGGAAAAGTGCCTTTTAAATTATTCCTTCCATTTCATAGTTCCCCAGCCCTTCAATATTTCTACATTCTCAGGCGATTTTTATTAATTACAGCACATCTTCAGTTGTGTGCCTGATATAAGACATATATCAAAGGTAGAGAGAGAGATGATATATAAGCTTGAGAAAGCAGTTGGATAAAATACAGGAGATGAAGAGAAGTTTTATTATTGGGGGAGTCTGTAAAGACCACCTAACCAGATGAAAAGTACATTCTAACACTAAACACTTAAACACAAAAATAGCTGCTTCTTTTTTTAAATTTCAGCATTCTTTTAAAAAAAATTTAATTATATTTTAAAGTTGTGGGGTACAAGTCGGGATTGTGTACATAAGTGGCTTAGGTACAGAATAGCTTCCAATGCTCATCACAATACTCTGAGATCATATATTGCAGCAATGGGAATTTTAGCATAAAGTGTCATTACGCCAAAAAAATACTTTGGAATAGTCTTGACTTTCTTTTCTTAAATTAATTAATTATTTTTGAATTTGAGTCGCACTCTATTGCCCAGGCTGGAGTGCAGTGGCACATCACGGCTATCAAAGCCTTGACCTGCTGGGCTCAGATGATACTTCCAAGTAGCTGGAACTTCAGGTGTGCACCACCATGCCTGGCGAATTTTTTTTTTTCAATTTAATGTAGAGATGAGGTCCAGCCACGTTGCCCATGCTGGTCTTGAATCCCTGGACTTAGGCAATCCTCTCACCTCCACCTCCCAAAGTGCTGGGATTACAGGTTTGTAAGCCACCACACCTGACCTTGACTTTCTTTAAATATAAGTTCATTAAAGGGTTACAGCTTTCCTCAACTGAATTCTTTGTTGGAATTAGTAAAGTAGATAAGACAAGAACCCTATCTACTTTGTCACCTAAGAGTTAATAATAGTCAATGAACAGATTGCTCAGTAAAGTCATATATGTAACCATACTTTAAAAAAAGATGTTATAAATACTTCAGAACATATAGATATAACAATGTCGATATTGAATAAAATGGAAAAAAGCCCAAGAAGGATGGGAAGTTTGAAAAATGAAATTCTGATTTTGTGTTACAATTAATCACAATGAAAAACAGAAAGGCATGAAACAAAAATTAGTGGTGTTTAGAGCATTAGAAATTCTCATTTTCAAAAAGCTATGTATTTAGAAATTTCACACTGGTGAGCCTGATGTCAACTTCTGCTAGAGTTATAGAGATAATTTTTATTATGTTTGTAAAGAATCAATCATTCCATGAGCCCATCTGGAGTTCATTTTTTGTTCATCATTTGTTGTTCATCTGGAGTTTCAAAAGAAAATCAATTTTTAAAAATAAGATGATAAACTCATAGATCAGAGAAATATTTTAGACAACATTATTTGCATCTTGGTGCTAGCAAAGCCTCTTATCAAATTCTTGCTGATGAGATAGAGAAATATGAACTGAGGAATGGCTCCATTTGGGTGTGACTGAACACTCAAGAAAAGTACTGCTGTAACCCTAGAGAGAGGTGTCTAGTAGTCTACTGAAGTGTAAAGTACTTGCCCTGTGCAATGGTAGATGGAGGTACAAAAGGCATGCCTATTAGATTTGCAAATGACACAAAGCTGGGAAGAATTGTTAATAGAGTATATGAAGTATTCATAACTCAAAACTATCTTCATAGATTAATGAATTGAGATAAAAAAGAATTAACTACAAAATTAGAATATGGGAGAGACTAGCCTTAGTCATAATCCATGCAGGTATTTCAGTGTGAACCAACAGTGGGATGTGACTGTCAAAATGCGAATGAAAATTTAGGCTGCATAGATAAAAGTATTGTGCCAAGTAACAAGGAAAGGAGACAATGGTTCTATGGGTTGTACAGACCATATCCGGAATATTGCTTTAAACAAAAGGGAAAGAGAGAATGATTGGGGATATTAAATAACTGTAGCCATCAGCAGAAGGACGATAAATTTGGTGAAGATCTTAGAAACCATCTTATGCATTATGAGTTACTCAAATTTTGAAAACGGAATCATGACTTCAACACTTTCATACCTAAGTCAGCTTGAATTTCAATTCCAGGAAAGTGCCCTTCACCTAATTATGGTCACATATATCCATCTTCTAAGTTCTCATTTAGTATGTTTTCAAGAATATATTTTAACGTTCATATTTCAGACCCCCTCAAAAGACTGTAAACTCTGAAGTGTGGGAGATCACAATGCAGTTAATTGTCAGAATCTTGCCAGTGTAAATTGACTTCAACCTAACAGAAAGGATTCTCTTGGTACCACATTTGGATGCATTCTATTCCCTCTCACCACAAGTCCCTTTTCTACTTATTCCTTCTTAGTAAAACCAAGGATTTTGTGCTATCACACCAACAACCCCAAGATCTGATATACCAGGGCAATGTTACACACATAATAGGGACTCCATAAATGCTAGCCAAATAAATAAAGATTGTTCCTACACAATTAAAAAAACCATCTAGATGCAGTAAGGCTTTTAAATTTATCAATGAACAGAATATCTATCTAATAAAATATCTTAACATTCAAATTTAGTATTCTATAGAAAATACAAGCTACCAGTGTGTTACAGAGTTTTAAATAATTTACAGAAAAGTAAAACCAAAAGTTGATTCAGCAATAGACAATTTTAACACGTACATAAATTCTGCAACTATATCATAATTTACATTTCTTTCCAATCTCTACTAGATTTTGAGATGCTAATAAAAATACAATATAGCGCTGCTCTAATTAAAACTAAATATTCGCCTAGGCTTAAAATGGAATGAGTTGCCCGCTTGTTGAAGCTGTTAAGCACCTCAGGTAATTACTAGTAAAAATAATTGACCACTGAAAGAGACCTTAGAGATTATCTAGTATGTTTAATTTGTACAATTGATCAGTAAACAAATGAAACTTTATTCAGGATACCAAAGACAATTAATTGCAGAGTCTGTTTTTAGTCCAGTACTCTTTTAATGTGGTTTGATTTGCATAAGGAAAAGGATGAAGGTAAAAGACAGAAAACATTTCAGGTTCTAAGAGGGATGCGATTTTCACCACTAGTTACCTTCTTTTCTCCCCTTGATTTAAAGAAATTCTAAGTCCCTACGCATGGGAATAACTGAAGTGCTTACTTTGTGATTACCTTTTGGACATTAAGACCTATGTAGAATTTTTATTTAACCCACTTATTTTTGGGTTCATGCCTATCCATCCATTCTTCTTTCCATTCAATCATTAGACCTGAAAAAGTCCTTACAAACTATCTAGTCCATCTATTTTGTTTCACCAATCAAAATCCTGAGGCTCATAAAAAAGAACAAAATCATGAATTTCGCAGCAACCTGGATGGAACTAGAGTCTATAATACTGAGTGACCTCTCACAGAAACAAAGATCCGAGTATCACATGTTCTCACTCATATAATGGACCTTAAACATCCAATGCAATACTATACGAAAATGACTGACCGTACTGGGAAACTATGGTGGGGGGAGGGAGATGGGATTAACAGTAGCAAATATCTGTCTGGGTACGGGGAAACATCCTATATCAACAGGGTGCCTGAATGAAACGCAATTGTATACCTAACCCTTAACTGTACCCCACAACTTCACAATAAATAAAAAAAAATGAATAAATATACTAATGAGAAAAAAAAAATCCTGAGGCTCAGAAACAAATGGAAATTCATCATTCACTAAAATCTTGGGGGAAAAATAAGTACTAACCCTATAAAGAGGGAAAAGTAGTGCAATTAAAAATATAGCGCTGAACTCCTGAAACCAAACATCAAGTATCCTAACACAGAGTAATCAAATTGTGATTGTTCTCTTTTCAACAACACAGCATTTTGCACCATGTACAATTAAATTCCAAACAATTACATACGTATTAACAGTAGGCTAAGATTGCTCTGTAAATTGTGAGATGCTACCTACCTAGATTTCTTGATCTCTTCTCTAAAAAGTTGTTCTCCAAGGCTACTTCATTAAGACAAAGATATAGTTTATTTTTAAAAATCCCATAATAACGCTGATAAGGAGTAATTATTTCCCATTCTTGTTTCAAGTCTTAATCTTTGTTTATTCACATACCTAGGAGGCTGGGGAGGCTCCTTCAAGTCACTGGGTATGAGGTTATAAATGCACTCAGAAGAGCACGTTGGATCCATGGCCACCAAATGACTCCTTAAAAGCTATTATCCTAAACTTTTCTCCCTATGTCAGTATCTCCGTCCCTTTCTTCACTGTTCCTCCCTTCCTTTCTTACTCCTTTGCCTTCTCAAGAAACTCAGGTTCTCTCTTTCACATAATACCCCTTTGACCCCTTCTTAGCAGTCCTACCACGGGAAGAAAACACCCTTTCTATTCCTCTTGGGATTGCTTAGCGTTGTTGTTGGTGCGGTTGCCGTGGAAACAGTTACTAGGCGACAGAAAGGCGAAGGCAGCGCCGAAAACTAGGCTTCCTTTCTTCCCTTTCTGCAGCACCTTCTCCTGTCTCCGTTCCTTTGAAAGCCACTGTTTCATACGTGCCTTTGGGAGTAACGGGGTGAAAACGGTGTCCCTAAAAGTTTGCTCTTTTCTACCTCTGTATCTCTGGAAAGAAAAATTCTACTAGACAGTCCGAAGTGCAGCTCGTGCGCAGGCGTCACACAATAAGACCCTAGTGCGCAGGCTCCAATCCAGGCGGGGCGGAGCGAGCGGCCGAGGCCACGCTGACGCACGGCCGACGCCGAGAGCGCGAAGAGGGAGGGGAGGAGCCCGAGGAGCTCGGAGGGCTCGGGTAGGCTGGAGGGCGGGTAGGAGGGTGGCGGGGGGGCGCCGGCACTCCGCCCGGCGCAGGCGCAGAGGCCACTGCGCGGGATGGAGGGAGCGGCCAGGGCGAGGGTCGGAGGGGCTGGGCTACGTCTCCCGAGGCAGCTCTGGCGGCTCGAGGATACTGCTTCCCATTTCTTTTCCCTTTCCCCGTCTTCTCAGTGTGATTTTCTTGGTGAGTTATGGGAGGAGAAAGAAATGAAAGCCAGAAACCAGTCCGTTCCCATCGCATGCCTTTCCCGCCATGGTCCCTTTCCCTTTCCGCTACTCGGTTGTAACCTCAGCCGTGTCTGCCTTATTTTTCCTGCTGCCGCTGGTCGCAGCGCAGCTCGTCGCCTGTGAGTGCCCACGTCTCCGCGGCCCTCCATCCACCTGTCGCGCCGCGCCCTGCCCCGGCCTTCCCGCGCTGCTGTCCCCGCCGGTCAGCTCTGCACCCCCGTGGGCCCCCTGGTCGGGCCCTCCCCCTGGGTCTTTCTCCACGAGCAGCCTAAACTGGGAGAAGCCTTTTGAATGGGTCTTTACAGTTTTGCCCATTTAAAAAAAAAGGTCTCTTTTTGAGAGTTGTCTTCTGAAAAGCAGTCTTAGGCCGTTTTTCACTATTTGGTCTCCCATAAACCTACTTATGCACATGTGACTGCCCAAAGAAATTCATGTAGACGCCCTTTACCCGAATCTCTAAAAGACACTTTGGTGATGTCATTTGGAGAAGATGGATGGCTCTGAGCCAACCTTGTAGAAGCCACTCTGTCCAAGGGAAAGAAAAGCTACCCGGAGACAAGAGAGAGCATCGAATTTGGGTTCCTCACTGCCAGGGTATCTGGTAGAGGGATTAAAAGACCTCGATGGCTTCGTGATCTTTTTAGGTCTTAACTAAAAGGCTTTGCTGAATATGTAGATCCTTGTTTTGGGCTCTTCACTAGATAAAAATAACTTTAGTTTTTTCTTATCCAGTTGCAGATTTTAATTTTTATCCTGGATGTTTAACCAGCATTTCAGATGAGTGTCCTCTTGGGGAAGATTCTCCTCATTTTTATCACATTAGGTTGTCTGTATTCCAAAACATTTTAGATATCTAGATCTAGAATTAGATTTAGATTTTAGATAGCTTGATCCAGATCTGTCTTTTCTTTACCCCCTTGAGTATTTTATGGTTTTGGTTTTTTGTTTGGCAAATATAGAGAGAAATTTGGGGGTGGGGAACTGTTCCTATACATGCTAAGATTTGAACTAAGGACTCATAGAATGATAACACCATAGCCAAGTTGATAGTCATTGAGCAGCACTTATACATTTTCTAATTAGAAGGGACACTTTGGAACTATTTATGTTAATCAGTTCCTGAAAGCAAGTAGGGCAAAGCATGATTTCTCCAGTTAGCATCAATTGGCCTTAGCTAGCCTTGATTATCCAGAGTTAATGAAATGAAGTAATTTTGCTGATGTCAGTGCCTTTAAAAATACTAAACAGAATTTGCTTAAGACCGCTTCTCTGTAGTATATTTAGTTTCCAGTTATGGTGAAACTATTAAATTATTTGGAAAGGAACTTTTTTTCTTCAACATCTGGTCTGTAATTCTGCTTGCCTTTTGAAAGTATGTTTAAACAATATATTTCTAATTTTTATAATTTCCTCAAAATGGCTGTTGTCTTCAAGGAAATGACTGTCCAACTTTAGGTATATTGGTATATACCTTCAGGGATAAACAAACTTTCTGTAAAGGGATAGGCAGCAAATATTTCAGGTCTTTGCAGGCCATATAGTTTCTGTTGCAACTACTCAGCTCTGCCATTATAGCTCAGAATTAGCCAAAGACACTACTAAACAAATGAACAATGGAAGTTGTGTTTTGGTGGAACTTCATTTACAAAAAAATGGTAGGCCAGATTTGGTCTGTGGATGGTAGCTTGCAGAGACAACCTTGTATAAATGACATGCATGTGTTGTACATAAACAAATTAGCTTTTTTTGATTAAAGATTATTAAATTTAAATGAATAAAGTAGGTATAGATGGAGATATAAGACAACTGGAAAAGCAACCTTTTGTAAAGACAGCTTTTTTTTTTTTTAAAGACAACTTCTTTAGAATATTTTTCAAAGTTATAGAATTAAAAAAGATACCTAAAGTCTTTTCAGTGAAATATTTGAGATCATTAAGAGGACATCCAGTGACAGAAATCTAACAGAAAAAGCTTAGTCAGCTTTGATAGTAATATAAAGACAATTATAAGTGTTGAACTTGCAGAATTATGCTTTTGGCTTTAAGGTTCTTGTGATTACAACATGGCACTGGAGTGTAGTCCTCCCACCCTGTTTACCTCTCTATTTCATGGGAAGTAGGAGATACTCTGACCGAAGGACTTGTTGAGAGGATTTTTGATCAGTAGTCAGAAACAAGCAGAATTTTTCCTTCTTTTGGTTTATGGTTTATGACCTGATATACAGACGGTCCTCCATACCAACCAACCATGGATTGAAATATTTAAAAAATTAAAAATAACAGCACAACAATAAAATAATAAAATGTAACAATTATTTACTTAGCATTTGCATTGTATAAGGTATTATAAGGTATCTAGAGATGATTTAAAGTATACAGGAAGATGTGTGTAAGTTTTATGCAAATAATATGCCATTTAATGTAAAATACAGACTTGAGCATCTGCAGAATTTTCTTACTCCGAAGTCCATGCTCTTAGCCACTAATTAGCCAGTATCATCCTCTCAATGCTTCATCCAAACCATTGTTAAACACATTGTAGAATGTCAAGACCAGAGGCCTTATAGTGCAGTACCAGAGATTTCCCTCTATTGATCAGAACCGTTTTGTTTTGATTGTTTAACAATATCCTCAAATCTTTTTTGATTTCTTCATGAATTTAAAAATTTTTAAATAAACTATGGATAATGTTGATGAATTCCATATATATGTCTTCTATGTATATTCCTAATTGGTCATTGTAGCAGACATTCTCAAAAAGTTAATGAAAGTATTACCTCTTAAGTAAAAACGCAGTTTACAGATACATGTTACATACTGGGGGAATTATTTTGTTGTCTTTTATCTTTTGATTTGCTTAAAAATATTGAGAACCTAAAATCAATTTGTGGCTAAATGTTACAAAATAAAATTTAGTATATAGGTTAAAATAGAATTCATCTTTTTTTATTCTTTAGAAATTATATAATATTTGTTATTATTATAGCAGTTAACTGTTTTTTGCTAGTCTATAAAAGATTTCTGTGGTGAAATAATATTGATACAGAATTTATAAATTAAACTGGGCTTGGTGGCTCCCACCTGTAACCCCAGCATTTTGGGAGGCTAAGGCAAAAGGATTAGATGAGCCCAGGAATTGAAGACCAGCCTCGGCAGCAGAGTAGACCTCGTCTCTACGCAAAAATTTAAAAAATTAGTTGGACATGGTGGCCCAGCTACTTGAGAGGCTGAGGCTGGAAGATCCCCTGGACACAGAGGTCGAGGCTGTAGTGAGCAGTGATGGTGCCACTGAATTCCAGCCTAAATAGCAGAGTGAGACCCCAGTTATAAATAAATAAATCAACAAATTTGAACTGTCATAATTTTCTCTTTTTAATTCATATATACTTTGCTACTCCAAAGGTTTTTGGAAGGGGAAATAAAATTTAAAAATGAGAGACCCTGGGGAAAGTAAAACAAAGGAAAAGATTATGAAATGTAAGCTGAAGTTAACATACATAATGTTTGCCTTGCAATCTACTTTTAATGAAGTTAGTGTTCAGCTTTGTAGCAACCAATATAAAGTGGAAGAAAAGCGAAGTTAAAAAGATTTAGTGTCAGCCAGGCGTGGTGGCTCAAGCCTGTAATCCCAGCACTTTGGGAGGTGGAGGTGAGAGGATTGCCTGAACTCAGGGGTTTGAGACCAGCCTGAGTCACATGGTGAGACCTTATCTCTACAATAAATCAAAACATTAGCCGGGTGTGGTGGTGTGTGCCTGTAGTTCCTGCTACTTGGAAGGCTGAGGTGGAAGGATCACCTTGAGCGCAGCAGGTCGAGGCTGCAGTGGCTATGAGCATGCCACTGCACTCCAACCTGGGAAACAGAGTGAGATTCCAACTTAAAAAAAAAAAAAAAATTAGTGTCCATAAAAACTAGCCACTCAGATTATATACAATTATTACTTATACACAAATTAGAAAGTCATGTAATGCAAACTCAAAAAGAGACTGATGTTATAAGTAAAAGCTTCCTGAATAAGAGCTTAATCACAGTTTTATATAGTGCCCTCAAAGAGTTAGTGCTAAAGTACCATACCAGAATACAGTTTCATAAAATTAATTGTTGGTATGTTTCAAGTATTTAATTCTCTCTGGTCCTCCGTTTACTCTAGAGAAAGGATTAGCCTGTACATAGCAAAACAGTTCTTGATTCAAGGGTGAGTACTACTATTTTCTCTGAAGCTTTATAAACAAAACAAACCATAAAAAAAAAATGCATAGCCTTGTGCCTAGATATTCTGATTGTTAGACAATGGACTATTCTTAGTCCATTGTCATTGAGTGACAGTGATTAATATTATGTAATATTAATATTCTTTTGTGCTAGCCACTATAATATGTGCTTTGATTTTATTATAGATGTTTAAATAGCTAAAAGTTACCTATGTATGTCAGACACTTCATTTGGGCTTTTTACAGTAGATACAATTACATATGAATTATGTAGTGATTCAGATGGATAAGACAAGCTAAAACAACAATTCAGGCACTCATTCCACAGCTTTAGTCTACTGATTTTTTTCCCCTCTAGTCATTAAATGTACAGTTAAATCATTAAAATTTGAGGTGTCATTGCAAAAGATTTATGTTATTATTTGGTTATATTATCTTTTATTGTTTGATGGCAGAAATTTTTTCAGTACTGTTCAGTAAAATTATTTATTATAAGACATGTTTAAAAAGCTGTAGCTTAATTTTTTAATAATAGATTTGGGGAAACATGAAAGGATCAATTTTTCTGTATCTTTAAATTTCAGATTAGTTTTTAAGTAATAGACTAGTCTAAAAGTAGAATTTTATGATACTGTATGCAGTTATAATTAACTTGAATTTTTTTCCATTATAGACTCCACATTTTGCAAAGATCAACTTTCCCTCAGAATCAACAGACTCTTTATCTA
Source organism: Cephalopachus bancanus (assembly GCA_027257055.1). Taxonomy (NCBI): domain Eukaryota; kingdom Metazoa; phylum Chordata; class Mammalia; order Primates; family Tarsiidae; genus Cephalopachus; species Cephalopachus bancanus. The sequence goes on along the minus strand of JAPVLO010000015.1, from coordinate 6,824,498 downwards.
AGATTGGTTCCTGTGTGTCCTGAGTTTACAAGCCACTGACAATTAAGCACAGCACATATAAGTTGAAAAGTCAAATAAGGAAATGAATTACTTCTCTCAACGGTTCTAATTTCACTTGTAAGTTAAATTCAGAGTTAGTTTAATATGGTTTAAATGTTTGTAGAACACCGTTTAAGTAGCATAGAAAATCAGAGTAGTACATGACTGAAGGTTTTCAGAACATATTTAAACATACCATCTGATATTTAATATGGCTTAGTTGCATATTGGCTCCAGCAGAGGACATGTGAAAACCCCCACTATGTGTCTGTGAAGTTACTTCAGGGAATTTACACGAGCATAGCAGCTATTAATTTGCATTTTACATGACTAAAAATTGTAGTTGTCTGGCATATATTTTTGTTTTAATGGTGAGTATGTTTCCAAAGACAGGGACTTGATCAGTATGGGGAATTGTAGAGCTTCTTTGGATACCAGAATAATGTTTTCCTCTCATCATTGGAAGCATTCCTGAATTTCTTGGCTATTACCCTAGAGTCTGGAATTTGCGTTAGCTCTCTCCACTGATGATGTTTATAGGATTAGAAACAAAAGCTATGGTTCCATGCAGATGAAGTTATACATATGTAGCCCTTTACCTCTTTGCTAATTATTAGTTTTTCTTAACTATTTGTGTAATAAACCTTTCACTTTTACTCTTTTTTAGGCCTTTAATATGAATAACATGTAAGAATGATTCTTAGCAGTATGCATGTGAAAGGCACATAAGAAAGAATATGTCATACATTTGTCCTATAGCTTGAAAAATTATTTAATCGTTTTATAAGCAGATTTTTAAAATTCTGATTTCTATTGTGAATTCTATAGCTAAGAAATTTATGGGTAACATTATAGTCTATCAACCCACTTATTTAGCTAAAGAAAAATTGAATGTACAGAGTATTGTTCAACTTTTGTGAATTGCAAGTAAACAGCAGTCCAATTCCAAATAATTCTTAATTTTTATAAACTAGTAAACCATGAAACAGTTTTCATTACAATATTCCATAAATAGAAAAGAAACACTAATTTGATTTAGTGTGTATATATATATTTAAAAGCATTACAATATGACATTTTCTAAATAAAGTTTATGTGCTTATAGTTACGTATTTTTTAAGTTTTTTCCAGTGTCTTGAGATTTGAAAAGATACTAAAAATAATATGCAATATATGAGAAATTATTGAAATACTTTTTAAAAATTGAAGATTTTTAAACAGTTTATATACTCTGGTCATGACTATATTTCATCCTGTCAGAATTTTAACAGTTTGTTGAAATTAATAACCAAATGTCTTTTTGTTTCTTTGTTTTGAAAAAGGCTAAAGCCAATTTTTAGGTTGACTTGGGCAGAAAAGTGAAAAGAGAATGCTCCACTTTACCCGATGTCAACATCTGAAACAGATAACACAGAAATGTTGTTCTGGTATACATGTTAAAACAGATAAACTTGCCTGGCTATTTCTTTCAAGAACCTTTGCACTTGCAGAATTAAGGAAGTCATGGCATTCAACCCACTCTCTTGTTGGAGACAAAAATATTATCCTAATGGGACCTCCTGGTGCTGGGAAAACAACAGTAGGCAGAATAATAGGTCAAAAACTAGGTTGTTGTGTCATAGATGTGGATGATGATATCCTTGAAAAAACCTGGAATATGAGTGTGTCTGAAAAATTACAGGATGTTGGTAATGTGCAATTTTTAGAAGAGGAAGGAAAAGCTGTGTTGAACTTCTCTGCATCTGGAAGTGTGATTTCCCTTACTGGGTCCAATCCAATGCATGATGCTAGCATGTGGCATCTGAAGAAAAATGGAATAATTGTATACCTGGATGTACCTCTGGTAGATGTAATTGGCCGTCTAAAATTAATGAAGATAGATAGGATTGTAGGTCAGAATTCTGGAACATCTATGAAAGACTTACTTAAATTTAGAAGACAATATTATAAGAAGTGGTATGACGCTCGTGTTTTTTGTGAAAGTGGGGCTTCCCCAGAGGAGGTTGCTGACAAAGTGCTGAATGCAGTTAAAAGATACCAAGATGTGGACTCAGAAACATTCATTTCAACGAGACACATTTGGCCTAAAGACTGTGAACAGAAGGTTTCAGCAAAATTCTTTAGTGAAGCTGTGATTGAGGGGTTGGCTTCTGATGGTGGACTCTTTGTTCCTGAGAAGGAGTTTCCAAAATTAAGTTGTGGGGAGTGGAAAAGCCTAGTAGGAGCAACCTACATAGAAAGAGCACAAATACTCCTGGAAAGATGTATACATCCTGCCGACATACCTGCTGCCAAATTAGGAGAAATGATTGAAACTGCTTATGGGGAAAACTTTGCCTGCTCAAAAGTTGCTCCTGTCAGGCACCTTTCTGGCAATCAATTCATTCTGGAATTGTTTCATGGGCCAACAGGGTCATTTAAAGATTTGTCTTTACAGCTTATGCCTCATATTTTTGCACACTGTATTCCACCAAGTTGCAATTATATGATACTTGTAGCTACTTCAGGAGACACAGGGAGCGCAGTCTTAAATGGGTTTAGTCATCTTAATAAGAATGACAAGGAAAGAATAGCTGTGGTCACATTTTTTCCTGAGAACGGAGTAAGTGATTTTCAGAAAGCACAAATAATTGGCAGTCAGAGAGAAAATGGGTGGGCAGTGGGTGTCGAGTCAGATTTTGATTTTTGCCAGACAGCTATAAAGAGAATTTTTAAGGATTCTGATTTCACTGGCTTTCTTACTGTGGAGTATGGAACAATCTTAAGTTCAGCTAATTCCATAAACTGGGGCCGCCTGCTTCCCCAGGTAGTTTATCATGCTTCTGCTTATCTTGATCTTGTTAACCAAGGATTTATTTCTTTTGGAAGCCCAGTTGATGTCTGTATTCCCACAGGAAACTTTGGTAACATATTAGCTGCAGTGTATGCCAAAATGATGGGAATCCCTATTCGAAAATTTATCTGCGCTTCTAATCAGAACCATGTTTTGACTGACTTTATAAAAACAGGACATTATGACTTAAGGGAAAGAAAATTAGCACAAACCTTTTCACCATCAATAGATATTCTCAAATCTTCAAACCTGGAACGACATTTACACTTGATGGCTAATAGAGATGGACAATTAGTGACAAAATTATTTAATCAGTTAGAAAACCAACATCACTTTCAAATAGAAGAGATTCTAGTTGAGAAACTTCAGCAGGATTTTGTAGCCGACTGGTGCTCTGAGGGAGAATGCCTAGCCGCTATCAATTCTACCTACAATGCTTCAGGGTATATTTTGGATCCACACACTGCTGTTGCAAAAGTGGTTGCAGACAGAATGCAAGACAAAATTTGCCCAGTGATCATCTCATCTACAGCTCATTACTCAAAGTTCGCACCTGCTATCATGCAGGCTTTAAAGATTAAAGAAATCAACCAGACTTCATCAAGTCAGCTTTATCTACTGGGTTCATACAATGCATTGCCTCCACCACATGGGGCTTTATTAGAGAGAACAAAACAGCAAGAGAAGATGGAGTACCAGCTTTGTGCAGCTGATGTGAATGTCCTAAAGAGTCATGTGGAAAAACTAATCAAGAATCAATTCATATGAAAGCTTGTGGAGTGTTTTCTTCCTCTGGTGATAAGCATGCAATAATAAAACTCAAAAGTTGATTCAGAGTACACTAGTATTTTGTTTTTTATGTAAATGTGTCTATATATGCCATCTTTTTTCTTTTTTTGAGTTGGAGTCTCACTCTGTCACCCAGACTGGAGTGCAGTGGCTGCTCCCGGCCACTGCATCCTCGACCTGCTGGGCTCCGGTGATCCTTCCGCCTCAGCCTTCCAAGTAGCTGGAACTACAGGTGCGTGCTACCACGCCCGGCTAGTTTTTTGATTTATTGTAGAGATGAGGTCTCACCAAGTTGCCCAGGCAGGTCTTGAACCCGCGGGCTCAGGCAATCCACTCACCTCAGCCTCCCAAGGCGCGGGATTACAGGTTGAGCCACCGAGCCCGGCTATATGCTATCTTTAAGTTCAATAGGCGAATCCATAGAACTGACATTATATTATACCTGTACTGTCCTTATTCTAGAAGTATAGTGCATGGACCCTTGTGCTTTGTGTTCATGAGGGATATATCAGTTTCTACTCCTCACTTTCATGTAGACCAAAATGTCTGGAATTCAACTAGACTTTGAAAAGATTTAAGCACAATTGTAACTATATAACTGTTTGCTAGTTCCCTGTCAACTAGAAAGTTAATTTATCACTCAAAATGGCTAATTTGTATGGAGGAAGCAGTAAGCTCATCTATTCAGATTAGGGTCAGTGTTTTTAACTGTCCTTAAACTCCACTTTGGACAACATTTCGTTATGTGTATCCCACACTGTCCAAATTAGGTAAGTGTTCTGTCCTTCACTCTCTTTTAGATGTTTATAGTCAAGGAGATGAAGTTTGAAAATCAAGCCATAATTGAAATACAGTATGAAACAGTTAACAGAGCTGTTTAGTAGTAGATACAGAAATAAAATGACTTATTTCAAGAGGAAAGTTTTCCAAAGTTAAGGGTATTTGAATAGTCTTAGTAGGCGTATATTTATAGTTGTAGACTGCAGTTTTCCTATGTTAATTTGGGATTAATTCCTATATAATTATCCCTCTTTTTAGTGAACATTGTCTTTTTTCGGAACCAAAACCACATACAACTGAGGCACATATTTAGTTTGTATTCCTTTGTAGTAACAATATATTTTAGCCATGGTTTATGTTTATGAATTTATTGACTTTTATTTCTGAATTAAGTATTGTCTGGGCCCTTTGGTGTAATGGACTATTCTCAACCACAAGATGGCATTCCTAACATAATTTGTCTTTACTGATAACATTCTGCCTCTTTTTCTGGGACTACCCCTGCAAAGAAAGATACTAAAAATTGTAATGAGGAAAATACTTTAACGAGCAAAAGCAAGTTGCCACATTTTATTTTATTTTATTTTATTTTATTTTATTTTTCTGAGCTGGAGTCTCACTTTGTCATCCAGACTGGAGTGCAGTGGCTGCTCCCGGCCACCGCAGCCTCAACCTGCTGGGCTCGGGTGATCCTTCTGCCTCAGCCTTCCGAGTAGCCAGAATTACAGGCATGCGCTACCACGCCCGGCTGATTTTTTGATTTATTGTAGAGATGAGGTCTCGCTGCCCAGGTGGGTCTTGAACCTGCGGGCTCAGGCAATCAACTCACCTCAGCCTCCCAAAGGCGCGGGATTACAGGCTGAGCCACCGAGCCTGGCTAAGTTGTCACATTTTTAACGTTAAGCCTAGTTTATGTCAACACCTAGTCTCTGTCTTAGCTTCTAAAAAGTAAATTCTAGATCTAGAAATTGAAAACCAAGAGTAGTTGTGAGACAATAATGGAGGATTCAAAGTTCTGTACTTATTCATGTATATCTTCATTATTTTATTGCTTATTTTTAAGGACATTTGTTTCAGTAGATGATCTATTTAGCAAATGTATCCAAATGTTCACTGTAAGTGAGAATACATTTTTATGAGAGGAATGTTGTTTTTAAAAAATACATGATTTCTGCCCTCAAGAAAAAGATAACAAAAATTAAATCACGTACAACACAGAGTGCTATTGCAAGATTGTGTGTGTATAAGTGAAAAATGAGTGGTACAGCCAAGTCCTGTGAGATTTAAAAGGAAAGGATAGCCATGAAATAGGAAAGACTTCACAGAGGACATAGAACCTGAGGTGAGTCTTGAAGGATGGGAAGATTTTCTAGGTGAAAGGGAAGGGTAAAAACATTCTAGGCAGGAACAACAGAGGTGGGGAAGGTGAGATGCCCGAGAGTCCATTTGCATTTATCTGTGCAGAGCTAATTTTTTAACTGTCCAAAACAGTTATTTGATGTCTTTTTCTCAAAACCAACTCTGAACTTTCACTGAGCTAGTAACCTTGCTTCATTCAAGATGAAGAAGTGGCCACACATAACATACCTCAGCTTCCACTGTCAACTGCATGGCCTGCACCCATTTCTGTCCCTCCTTCTTCCCTTTGAATTGGATGGCATTCCTTCTGCTTTCAAAGGCTGGTCTCTTCAAGGGTGTCTTGGATCCAGTTTTCTTCAGTTAACTCAAACAGTGAGCTTCATCAGCTATCTCCCTCCTGTTTCTTCAGTTTCTTCCCCTTGCAGAACCTATCTATAGTATTTAGATTCTCCCTTTTCATATCTTAAACATCAGAACAAAATCCCTCTGAACATCTACATTTTTTCCCCCTACTCTTCTGTATGCTCTGATCAAGGTAAAGCTTTTCAAAGCATTGTCTACATAAGTAGTATCCATTTCTTACCTCTCATCTTCTCCAGTGTATAAAATATATGTAGTTTATGAATGAATAATAAACACTGATGTACTCACTGCCTCACTTAAGAATAGAACACTACTAATATCTTTGGTGCCTGCTATGGCTACTCTTTGATTATATTCACTTCTCTCCTCTCCTACAGAAGAAACCCTATTCTAAATTTTCTGTTTGTTCTTTTAAAAAAAAAATACAGTTTTGCACTGTTTATAGTTTTGAACTCTTTTTGAATTTATATTAATGTAATCATACTTTATGTGGTATTCCATGACCTGGTTTTTTTTTCTCAGAAGTTTTAAAATTCATCCAGTTGAATGCAGCCACAGTTCATTAATTTTTATTACTAAATAGTGCTCTGGCCAGGCATGGTGGCTCACCCCTATAATACCATCACTTGGGAGGTCAAGGCAGGAGGATTGCTTGAGCCTGGACATTCAAGACCAGCCTAGGCAACATAGTAAGACCTCATCTTTACATACCAGAAATTCTTTTAAAAATTAGCCAGGTGTAGTGATATGCACCTGTAGTCATGACTACTTGGGAGACTGAAGCAGGGGATCACTTGAGCCCAGGAGTTTCAGGCTGTGGTGAGCTGTGATCATACCACTGCACTCCAGCCTGAGCAACAGAATAAGAGCCTGACTCAAGAAACGACCCCCCCAAAAAAACTAGTTTTCTATTGTATTAATACCACACTACAATCTATCTATTAGTCAGTAGACGTGTAAGCTGTATAATTTTTATCCATTCTTGTATCCAGTAGATGAAAGTAAGTAAATATAGACTTCTGAACATTTGTGACTTTTTAATAGTGTGTAACAACTGTTTTTATACCTTGACATTAAAATTAAAGTTATGGATTGTTTATGAAATAAAAAATTATCAATTTTCAAGGTGTGGTTATAAATTCTAGCTTTCACCATCTTTGAAATTATTTTACAATATTCTAAATATAGTAAATTTGTAAGGTGTTTGAGAAGATGAGATTTTTAATTTACATATTAATGGAAGTTATGAAATGTTTCAGTCAAAATAGAGTTCAGAAGATAATAAATTGTTTTATATGGGGTTGTAGTTAGATTTTAAAAGCAATTCACTTTCAAGAACAATCATTGATGGAAAGTATTATTTCTGTCAACCCATTAAATTATTTATAAACATTTAATAATTCAGACTACTAAATGTTAAAAAAACAGCAACAAAACAAGTTAACTGTTTTCATGTGAACCTCAGACCCATCCAAACGTAACACTGTTTTTGCTCCCATCCAGGAACATGAATCAAATCTACATATGAAACAGTTACTTGTGTGTGTCCCATCTGTGCACTCCACCCACTAAAATCATTAACTTTATCTTTTTTGAAATCTTGACTTTAAAAACAAACAGTCTGCTTCAAAAACAAATATATTCTTCTTACCCAAAAAAGCAAAGCCAAGAAAGTTACCAATGCCATAGAAAAAAGACATGTCAAATACAGGAAACCAAATCAGCATAATTGATGGATGGCAATACTGTGATCAACTGGCAGTATTTTGATCAGAGCCCTACATCAAACAGTTGGGATTGTTTTGTAAAAGGATACTGCAGTCATTAGCTGTTTTTCTTTTTAAATTCAGAAATCTTTATCTCTGACTGAGTTCTGAATTCGGATTTTCTTCATCTAATTGGTACTACTAACAATTGTTTTGAGAAGTCACTGCTCTGGTTTCTTTTTTTAAAATTTAAAATTTTATTTTAAAGATGTGGGTTATAATTCAGGATTAGGTATACAAGTGCTCATCGTACAGGTAAAATTTGGGCCTCCCTTTGGTGCTCACTTTGCCCGATTTGAGATCAGTTACCCTTATTGATGTTGTGTGTGTTCCCTCCTCCATCCCCTCACCACCCTGAAATTTCACGTATAGATGTAGCATTACTTTTTAGGTTATCATTATAGACTTTATTGAGATTTCAGTGGCCTATAATATGTAGAGTTGCTAATGGTAGGTAGTTTTATAAATATTAGGGGAGTTTATAATATTAAATTAATCCACAATGGATTAATTTTTTTGAGCAAATTCTTATATTTAGTGAATGAATTCTAAAGTGAAGCAACTTAATACCATCTAGTAGTAACTTTAATGGTATCTTTGTGATTTTTTTTGGTAAACAAATACTTTATTATCATCTTTCAAAATGAAAACTTTGAGGTAGATATCCCAGAGCTCATAAGAAATGCTGAAATAAGAAAAAAAGCCTCTAGTAACCATTTTGAACGGTTAGAAGAAGTCAATCAAACAAACAAGAACAGTCTTCTTAGTTTAAGGCACAAATATCATGTTAATTTTTAATGAGTAAATAATTTTATTTCAGATTAAATTAAGGTTACCTGTATTCACGATAACAGTAAAACTTTATCTATATGCGCACCAGTATATTTTTCTTTTGAAGCCATGTAAATATTTACTGTTTGGGGTTTTCTTGGGAGCACATGCTCCAGGTTTGCAAGCCATATTCTATTACATTTTCTTTATCCATTTATCCATCTCTGGACATTTGGGTTGTTTCCACATTATTGCGATAATGAGTAATGCTGATATGCATATGGATGTACAAATACTGAAACATCTATGCTTTTGGGACCCTGTTTTCAATTCTTTTGGTTATATACTCAAAAGTGGAGTTGATAGGCCATATTATAATTCTATTTTTAAAGTTTTAAATAATTCTTATATTGTTTTTCTATAGCAGCTGCATCATTTATATTCCTACCAGTGGAAACTTGTGTCGTTAAGTTGTGTTTTAAAAGACAAAGTTATACCTAGTTAAAAAAAAAATCAAATCTTTTTAATAAGCAAAATGTAAAACAGTATTCCCCTGTGTGTATTCCTTCCCATGCTCACTCCCCAGAAGTAACCACTTTCTGTTTATTTATTTATTTAAAAAATTTTTATTATAAAGATGTGGGGTACAATTCAGGGTTAGGTATATAAACATTGATCATGCAGGTACCCTTGTTGATGAGGTATGCCCCTCCCTCCTCTAGCAGTTTCCCTCAACTGCCAATCCCACCCCCTCACCCAGTAACCACTTTCAAATCAGCTGTTTCCTCTGGCATTCTCCCTCCATATTTCTTGGTAACATGCTATCCTGCTATTTTGAATTTTGGCTTTAGATAATATCTACAGAAATTCTTGTATAAAAGAAAAATATTTAGTTCTCCTGCTCCCACTGTTCTGCCCCATTACCCTCTCTTTTCCTTACTGCTCATCCTCCTGGTATAAGTATATTATAATTTTGGATTAGATCAAAATTAGTATTTCCATTACTGTGACTCTATACTTATTGCATTTGAATTACATAGTATAATGTTTGGTTTTATTTTTGGAATTAGTAACTGTAGCATTTATTTCATTTGTTTGGCTTGCTATATACATATTAATAGTACGTTTTATCTCCAAACTTTCTGCCAGATGCACAAATGTTAGTAACTAGAAACTAATCCAGCAATTAATTAGGCAATTTTTTTGGAATACGTCCCCTCTTGAGCGTTCCATCCTTTTGTTTTAAGGCAGACAGGTTGATCTACAGGGTGGCTAGTTCTATAGGGTCTCTGTCACATTTATTTTCTATTTGCATTGTCCTTTCACCTTTTTCCTGAGTTGGAGCCAGTGTCTTCCTCTTTTTTGGTTTATTCCATAATGTTGGTAGAACTCATTCTCCAGTGGCTTCCTAAGATCGTATGCATGTGATTTTAATTCTTTGAGAAATTGCTTGTGTAACAATATCTTCATTCTATTTCAAACTAGATTGATAGTTTTGTTAGGTATTGAATTCTGGATTGGAAGTAATATTTTTTTCTTGGAATTTTAAAGGTATTGTTTCACCATCTTCTGGGTTCTCTTATTGTTTCTGATAAGTCTATTGTTATTCTTGATTTTTAAAATATTGCCTAGTCTTGTCTCTTCTTTAGAAGCTTTTAGAGTCTCCTCTTTATGGTCAGGGTTTTAACATTTCATTACAATATTTATTGGTATGGATCTTTTTGCTTGTTGTTTTGCTGAGGGAGCACTTTGGTGGATCTTCTCAATATAGAAATTAATGCCCTTTAGCTCTGGTAATTACAGTAAAATTTATTTTCTAATTTCTTATTCCTCTCTCTTAGCTACTGTTCTTTTCCTCAAACTTCTACTAGGATTTTGGGCAACCTAAAGTGATCTTGTATGGTGTGGGAGACTGACTCTAAAGATAGCGGCTAACGATACCTCCCAAACTTTATGTACATGCTGTTTCTCACATCAATGGGTGAAGTCCATATTACCTTGCCTTGAATCTGGGCTGGTCTTGTGACTTGCTTTGATCAATAGAAAGTGGCAGAAGTGAAACAGGTTTCTAAGCCCAGACCATAAGGGCATTGGGCATTTTCACTTTCTTCTTTTTCTTCTGTAAAAACATTAAGTGCAGATTGTCACTCAACAATGAGAGGTCATCTAGAAAGAGGCCTTGGAGGATGAGAAGACGTCTTGGACTATGGCGCCCTGGCCAAATGAGTGTAGCTATGTGACTGCCCAAGCAAAAGAGCAGAAAAATGCTAAGCTGAGCCCAGTTAACCCACAGAATTGTGAGAAATTATAAACTGTTTTAATCCACTAAGTTAGGGGGTGGTTTGTTATACAATATTAAGTAACTAAAATATTTTTTAATTTTCTTGAACTTTTGTTTCCATTTCTTTTCCTTTCTTTGAATTCATTTATCCTTTTTTGGGGAGGTGAGATACCACTTTCCAGCTTTGTTTCCCCTTTAACTTTTCTATTAAAATTTAAATTACTATTATCACCTTTTTAGTTCAAATACGTATTTGTAGACCTCTGAAAAAAATTTTTTTTTTTTTTTTTTGAGTTGGAGTCTCACTCTATATCATCCAGGCTGGAGTGCAGTGGCACACTCCTGGCCACTGCAGCCTCGATCTGCTGGGCTCAGGCAATCCTTCCACCTCAGCCTTCCAAGTAGCTGGAACTACAGGCACGTACCACCATGCCTGGTAATTTTTTAATTTATTGTAGAAATGAGGTCTCGCCAATTTTCCCAGGCTGATCTTGAACCCGAGGGCTCAGACAATTCTCTCATCTCAGCCTCCCAAAGTGCTGGGATTATAGGCGTGAGCCACTGTGCCTGGTGACCTCTGAAATTTTTAAATAGAAAAATCTTCTTTTATCTCTTTAAATAATTTTAAAGAAATTCTTTTGAAATTTTTTTCTGCTTCTTCTGAAGTTCACCTTTGTTTTGGTCTCTGTGTTTGGTGACCTTTTCTTTTTCACATTTAATTTTCTGGTAGTAAGAAACTGATTGGAAGTTATTTTCTGAATGAAACTTGTCAATTGCTGTACTTCACTGTATGATTATGAGACTGGGCTATTTCAGCCGGTACCCTCAGTTCTATCTGTAGGGCTTTTCTTTTGACTTCTTTAGATTTCCTGGAAAGAAATCCTGCAGGGAATTATAATCAGAGAGAGTGAGAGAGTAAAAGAGTGAGAGAGTGAGAGAGAGAGAGAGAGAGAGAGGAGAGAGAGAGAGAGAGAGAGAGAAAGTGAGAGACAAAAGAGAGAGAGAGAGAAAGTGAGAGAAAAGAGAGAGAGAGAGAGAGAGAGAGAGAGAGAGAGAGAGAGAGAGAGAGATTGAGAGAGAGAGAGGTGGTCTGTGGCTTGTTACCATTCAATGTATAGGTTTTTCTCCAACGTATAGTATGGAGCCTCTTCTTATTTCTTAGTACTGGCAAGTGCTATTTCTGCCCTCACCTGTGCCTAGTATCTCAGAGTTTGAAGTCTCCCCATAGACTAAGCCTTTAGTCTTAATTAACAGTTACTCTGCTACATGGTGTGGGGGACAGTTTCCAAGGTTGTATTACTTCATACAAACTTTCAATGAATTATCTTGTTTAATTCTATACTCCTTCCCCGCAAACCCACCGCCAGTTTCAGAAATAAATGTTGCCTCTGGTTCTTGAACTATTTTAAGATTTTGATGTGCTAATCAACCTAATTTTGAAGTTCCTGGAGAGCCTAGCAATGTGACAGCTACATATTGGTTTCAACTTTTTCTAGATTGCTAAGATAGTAAGCAGTTATTTATGTGCTTTCTGGCCTCCAAACTGTGCTGCTACTGGTCTCTTCACCTGCTGTCTTTGTCAATTTATGACTTTCCTTTTTAATCACTTTACTGACATTTTAGTTGTACCGAACAGTAATCCAGTGATACGACCTGGATATTTTTTTGGGCGCTTCTAAAGTTGATTCTCTGGCTTTTTTGGTTAACTTTTGTGCACTTATTATCTCCCGATGAAATTATTTTTATGCTGAAACTTGTTCAGAGTGGCTTTTATTATTTTCAATTAGCAGTCTTGGCTAATATAGTACTAAATGATGATTATAGGTAAAATTAGTGATACTGACACCAACTGCTATACAGTACTCAAACATTTCTAAAATGTCAATTATTGAAGTATTTTTAGCACAAAAAACCTCACACAATTCTGTGGTTAAATAATTTTAGGTAATGTATTTTTTTTTTTTTTTTTTTGAGTTGGAGTCTCACTCTGTCGCCCAGACTGGAGTGCAGTGGCTGCTTCCGGCCACCGCAGCCTCGCCTGCTGGGCTCCGGCGATCCTTCCGCCTCCGCCTCCCGAGTATCCGGAATTACAGGCATGCACTAACCACGCCCGGCTGATTTTTTGATTTATTGTAGAGATGAGGTCTCGCTGCCCAGGCGGGTCTCGAACCCGCTGGCTCAGGCAATCCATTCACCTCAGCCTACCAAAGGCGCGGGATTACAGGCTGAGCCACCGAGCCCGGCTTAGTAATATATATTTTTATATCCTTTTATAGACTTACAATGCATACTATCATATTAATATTAATCCTGTATGAAGAAAACTTGTTTCAACTACGTTTAACCCTTCCTTCCCAAATCTATTTATCAAGGGAAGAAAAAACTTGTAAGTATTTGTAGGACTGTTTAAAAATTATTGGAATAGATAAATGTAAACTGGGGAATTTGGAACAGTTTAATGGGTCCTAAAGTAGTGCTTCTAAACCATATTTGTTTGTTTGTTTGTTTTAAAATCAATAAGCGGCCAGGCTCGGTGACTCAGCCTGTAATCCCAGCACTTTGGGAGGCCGAGGCGAGTGGATTGCTTGAGCCCACAGGTTCGAGACCAGCGGGGGCAAGTTGGTGAGGCCTCGTCTCTACAATAAATCCAAAATTAGCCGGGCGTGGTAGTACACGCCTGTAGTGCCGGCTACTTGGAAGGCTGAGGCGGAAGGATCGCCGGAGCCCAGCAGTGACGCTGGGGTGGCCGTGAGTGTGCCACTGCACTCCAGCCTGGGCAACGGAGTGAGACCCTGACTCAAAATAAAAAAAAAAGAAGAAAAGAAAAAAAAAAAAAAAAGAATGATACTCTTAGGTCAGGCGCGATGGCTCACACCTATAATCCCAGCACTTAGGGAGGCCGAGCCTAGTGCATTGCCTGAGCCCGTGAGTTCGAGATCCACCCGGGCAACTTGGCGAGACCTCATTTCTACAATACATCAAAAATTTAGCCGGAAGTGGTAGCGCGCTGCCTGTGGTTCCAGCTACTTGAAAGGCTGAGGCAGAAGGATCGCCGGAGCCCAGCAGGTTGAGGTTGTGGTAGCCAGGAGCGTGCCACCGCACTCTGTCTGGGCGACAGAGTGAGACTCCAACTTAAAAAAAATAAAAATATAATAAATAAATAAATAAAATCAACAAGCAATTCAACAACAATGAACGTACAACATAGAATTTGTGGAGATGCAGCTACAGTGAAATTTATACATGTATGGCCTAAACTACATTTGTTTATTATGTATGTATGCGTATCTAACTATTGCCTATCTAGATGTCAATCTAGATGCCTATCGATCTAGATGTAGGTGTATACCTCTCCCTGTATATGGGGTGCCAAAAAAATGTATACACGATCTGAATATGACATTCACTCAAAAGATAGCATTAATTAAATGAATCCTGGAGGCACCATGCAACAGGCAGGACAGTCAAAGAAAATGGCGAAAGCACAGTTAAGTGAACATCATACTACACATTGCTACCGTAATTTAATTCAATTTCAAAAAGCAAATACATAGATAAATGTGTATATTATACACATGTGCATATTCACTTAAAATGTGTATACATATTTTGGGCACCCCCAGTATAGGCACACATACGTATGAAAATAAATGAACAAGTATTCAATTAAAGAAGCTAGAAAAAGAACAAGTAAACCCAAATAAAGATTTAAGAATAAAGGAAAATACCAACTAACATTCATGACTGAAATACTTCATCAACTGACAAAGACAGCAGGTGAAAAGACCAGCAGCAGCACAGTTTGGGGCAGAAAGCACATGCACAGTTTGGGGCAGAAAGCACATATGTGACTGTTTACTACCTTAACAGTCTAGGGAAAGTTGAGACTCATGAATCTAGTATGGGAAATAATTTAATATATATTTTCTGTTAAACTAGAAAACTAAGTTATGCTTATATAAATAGGTTAATAATTCCTTATCTAAAACCCACAGGGTTATTGTGTTTTGAAATTCAAATATATGTTGTCCATATATTCAGTGTCATGTACATGTAAGTCTACTACAAATCTTATACAAATAGTGTGTAGCACAAAACAACAAATAATAATAAAAGAAATAATATTCTTTACTGGAAATTCTATATAGCCTACTGATTTTCACAGAATGCTTTCATTGATTTCTGCCTAACTTTTACATCAGCCAATGATTGTAATTGATGAAGAAAAGTCATAAACAAACAAAAAGTAGCATTTCTACTGGGTTGAGTGATCGTATTAAAGATTAAATTTAACATTATCCACATTCATTTTATATTTTATAAGGCTCAAGTCAAGTAGCAGAAGTTTTCAGGATATAATTTTATTTGCTCTTGATATTAACTTTTTTCCCTCCTGGAACTATCTTTCAAATTTGCTTGAGATTTTAAACATAATTGATTTACAATATTTAAATAACTGCCAAATCAACAGGCCTTATTACCAGGAAATAACACCATCTCTTATAAATTCCACATATGTGTAGGATTCTTCTCTGCTAAAATAATGTAATTTAATCCTAAAAACTTTTTTTTAGAGGTATTCTGTATATTTTTCAGAAAAAGAGTCATCAGTTCAAGAGATACTCCTTTTTTTCTTAAATGTTGTTGCCTACTACACAGAAAGACAGAACTATCTTTCTCTCAAGGAAAGTTGAGTGTGACAATATTTTGCTGGCAGCAGAAAGAAGGAAAATATTAGTTTAAATCAGGTCAAGAGCATAAAGTTTCTCCTAGTGGCCAAAAGCAGTACCAGGATAAAATTTTACTTTAGGGAGAAACAATCAAGGCTAAAATATCCTTTAAAATATTAAGGTCATTCTTGTCAAAGAAGAAAATGTATAGGAGCTGTATAACTTTGAAAATGATTATGCATGTATTATTGATATGATTTTCCCAAGATCTCAGAAAGAATGGTAAAGCCATGTAAGAGGTCCAGAAATTACATTTTGTCCATGTATGCAGAGTTGGTCTGACTTAAAGATCTTATCTCCTCCTAATCATATTTATAAGCAAATAATGTACAAACTAGAATGTACCTTTATTGATTTCCCCCCTCCCCCCAGATTTGGTCTTCTCTCTCCAGGATTCTTTATCCTTTATAAGAAAGTATCCAGGAAGTGAAATGAACAGTCAGTAATTTATGTGATAAACATAAAGACAAACTAAAGAGAGGAAGATAGTTGTAAGGGATATTTCACTCACAATTATCTGCACCTATCTCACAATAAAGAATGTCTCTTTAGTGAACAGAATATTCTTATCTGTTTGACTCAAGGTCACTCTTCTCTGGACAGTGCTAGGCATATACTGCTAAATCTTGATCTTTGGGTGTCAGCGCACTGCTCTTGAAGATCACACACTTGTGGTAAACATGTTCCTTTTTCAGATTTGCTCCAAAACAAAAAAATCATAGCCTCAGTTGTTGGGAAGCATATGGAGAACTTAGATAAGTAATTCAACTTACTGCAATACAATGTTATAAAAATTATGATGAGGACCAGACAGAAACATGGCATACCCTGAGAAAGCTAATTACATACTTGGTTCTCCTGCAAATTGCTGCTCTTTAAATATTTGTTCCACTTGTCTTTGGGGAGAGACCACAGCTTGTATAGATCACTGCACCATAAACACAAGCCAAGTAATGTCCTAAGCTTTTGAGTTCTGACTTCAGACTTGCTTACCCGAACTAGCAGAGCAAAAACACAGGAATAACCAATATCACCCTCTTTGAAAGGCAGTTTAGAAATTATTTATTGCTATTCAAGCATAATCCTGGGTCATCTCAGTCTTCTCATTCCTAGAAGCTTGCCAAGGTAGTTCTCCCAACCAAATACAGTATTAATAAAGTTTTCTCTACCTGCGAAGTCTCTAATGATGTTTAAGTTTTCTTGAAGATTGGCACCCTGAACAATTGCCTATATTCCTAATCCACTTCAGGCTATTATGGTGTTTTACACCTGAAACTATGGGAGGGGAGCCAAGAAGAGACATCAAAATCACACCGAGGGGTTAAAGAAGGCAGGCCACCACTAAGGAGCCAGTCGCATGCAAGCCAAAGTTTAAAATGACAGTTATATTGGCAAATTGGCAGCCAGAGGGAACAACATGGCATGGAGTATGGTGTGTGTTGTTCAATTTTCTTGGATCAAAGAGTATCCATATGGAGTTGTAAAGATGAAACTAGAAAATCAACCAGGATCCATGAGTTTGCATTTTTTTTCTGAAAGCTATGATATGTCACCGAAGAATTTTAGATAGAATACCATAATCCTCTTTATTTTAGAAAGATGATGTTGGCAACTGGGTGGAGGTGGAGAAATTACATTTATGGGCCTGAGACCAATTAGGAAGCCAGTGCCTGGGCTGGAGGTGTGGACCCAAAAAGGAGTGGTCAGTTTTGGGAAATTTTCAGGAAGTAGCTTTATAGAATTTGATCACAGATAAAATGAGAAGGGCATGGAGAGAGATTCTGGCTTGGAAAATGCAGGGATGGTTTTACCATTCCCAAAGATAGAGAATATAGGAGGTGCAGATTTGGTAAGGAATGGAGCCGGAGAGAGATGTTGATTGATTTGCAGGCCTAGTTCATTGGACATTTCATTTTTACTTTTATTTTTCACCCCATCCTAAAATAAATGGTTTCCAAACACTCTTTAAGAAAGAGAAAGTACAATGACTAAATGACTAATGACAGCAACTGGGGTTTACATAGCCATATAAATGAACTTCTATTTCTGCCTCTAACTAACTTCTAAACCTGTTTTGCTCCTTGCCTTTCCTTATCATGATCTACTAAAAATACATTTCTAAATTCTGCCCATCTACCTGTCAACGTTTTCAAGTTGCAGTTCAAAATTTGTTTCCTAAGCAACCCTGTTCACATTAGTTTTAGCATTATATGCTGTATATGACTCCTCTGTGACTAACTTGCTAAAATCCTGGATATCCTTTTCAAAAATACTTACCATGTTCACAATTTAATCGTACATTTCTTTAGAAGTTCAAGTTTCTTGATACCTGTCACATTGTCCGTATATTATTGCCTAAAGGGTAAACTCTGAGTGTATTGATTTATTGGTATACTTCATTTGGATAACTGGCCGTAAAATCAATTCCACAACAAACGACTAAATTTTAAGCTTATGGGGCAGCCTTAATGGAACTTTTTTTTTTTTTTTGAGTTGGAGTCTCACTCTGTCGCCCAGACTGGAGTGCAGTGGCCACTCCCGGCCACCGCAGCCTCGACCTGCTGGGCTCCGGCGATCCTTTCGCCTCAGCCTTCCAAGTAGCAGGAATTACAGGCATGCGCTACCACGCCCGGCTGATTTTTTTTTATTGTAAAGATGAGGTCTCGCTGACCAGTCGGGTTTCGAACCCGCGGGCTCAGGCAATCTACTCACCTCAACCTCCCAAAGGCGTGGGATTACAGGCTGAGCCACCGAGCCCGGCTTAATGGAACATTTTAACCTGCAGTTGCTTTCTAAAATATCACAGCATAGTTCAAATTCTCTCTGGGTAACATTTTTCTTTAACATGCACTCCAAATTTTTTTTTTGTATTTTTTTAGAGAATATCATAGGAAATTATGATTTCCTTTTCAAAGGAGCTGTAGTTTCACTTTTGGGTGATCAGAAAAAAATGATAAAAGTCTTATAGCTATCTGAAAAATTCCCATGAAATGTATGCTTTCAGTAGACTTGGAACAGTGTTATGTCTCCATGTTTGTATCTGTGTAATAGGACTGACAGTGCCCACGTCTCCACTTATGATAATACATGAATTAAACATTAGATATTTGTTTAACTCTTAGGAGATTCAGGCTTAAATTTTAAAAGATACTCATTGTGGTGACAGTGAGCACCTTTCTAATCTCTATAGATCTTTGTTTCTTAATCTATCAAACTGACGTACTGTCATGGGATTTAATGGATAAAAGAATACATCATATTATTCTTATGGGTGGTGTTGTTTTGTCAAATTTTAAGAGAACTTATTTTAGGAAAACAGTGATCTCTTTATTTTTTAATACTTTTTTGGTAGAGATGAAGTCTTGCTATGTTTCCCAGGCTGTTCTTGAACTCCTGGCCTCAGGAAATACTCCCATAGTGCTGGGATTGCAGGTGTGAGCTACCATGCCCAGTCGGGGAAAACAGTTGTCTCTTTAACAGCAGCTTTCTTTCCTGGGATTGATTTTAATGTGGCCAAGAAGAATCTTTACAGTTCTGTTTTAGATTGATTTCTAAAATGAATGCCAGTTATCGGGACTGGAGTAGGATGGGGAATACAATTTTAATGGTATACTTTGTTTCAAACTATGTTGCTGTGTTTTTTTTTTTTCTTGAGTTTTTTTAGTAGTTACTGAATGATATCTGTTTTTTACAATGCCAATTATGTGGAATGACTTGAAATTGCTTGCTTAGGACTTGGAATGAGGAAGGTTCAGTGGTTGTCAGGGATAGTATGAGTTACTGTACTTAAGTAAGAATGTGTATGTTAAGAATTACTGAGACCACTTTTGTGATTTGTTTGCATACCAGATGTCTCTACAATGAACTTGAAATTTTCAGTGCCATGAATTATGATAGTCATTTTAGCAAAACATTGTTATTTACTCTGTTACTTTGGATTGTCAAATATACCTATGTGAGATGAATTTGAATACACGACAATTTCAGAATCATAAAGTTTTATCCATTTATTTAGGGTCAGGGTCTCACTTTGTCACCCAGGTTAGAGACAGTGACTCAATCATGGTTCACGGCAGCCTCCAGGGCTCAGGTGATTCTTCTACCTCAGTCTCCTGAGAAGCTGAAGCTACAGGTGCATGCCATCACACTCAACTATTTTTTTTTTCTTTCTTTTTTTTTAAGAGTCGCAGTCTTGTTGTGTTGTCTAGGCTGGTCTTGAACTCCTGGGCTCAAGAATCCTTGCACCTCAGCATCTCTAAGTGCATTATAGGCATGAGCCAATGTGCCCAGCCTGAATAATAAAACTTGAACATTTTTTTCTCTTACAATAGGATCTTGGTGACCGATACCTGCTTGGAAAGCAAATTCATTAAGTTTTGCTTGAATACTCCAGTTCAGTCTTTTTAATGGTGATAGTTTCTCCTGCACTCTCATTCAAAATGGTCACTTATGGGCTGCCATTTTCTTATTCTGTTGCTTTATGCAACATATACACTGGTGTCAAGATTTTTAACTTGAAGATGTTTCCGTCACCTAGTGCTACATAACAAACTATCACAAACTTAGTGGCTTAAAACAACCTCCGTTTGCTGATGATCCTGGGATCAGGATTTCAGGTAGAACTTGGTAGAGATGGCTCATTTTTGCTTCACATGGTGTCAGCTGGGAAAGTACAACTGATCCTCTCTTCTGTTGTGTCCAATCTGTTGGTAATCACATTTAATGAAAGTTTAATTTCAGATAGTCTTTTTTTTTAGTTCTAGGGTTTCTATTTGATTCTTTTTTATACTTCCCATATGTCTCCTGAAATTCTCCATATTGTTACCCACTATAGCCACATTTTTCTGTAGATTTTAAAACATACTTATAAGAGTTATTTTAAAGTCTTTGTCTATTAATTTCAACATCTGGGTCATCCGTGAGACTGTATCTATTGACTAACTTTTCTCTCTATTATGGGTCACATTCTCCTGTTTTTTTCTCACATCTGGTAATTTTTTATTGTACAACAGGCATAGCAGATAAATCACTGTAAAGATCCTGAATTCTCTTCTATTTCTTTTAAGGAATATTAAGTTTTGTTCTAGTAGGCTACTAAATTGCCTGCATACAACCTTGACTTTGTGGAGTTTTGGTTTTAGGCTTTATTAAGATAGGTATGTTTCAGTTTTCTCCTCTGAGTTCTAAGGCAAATCATTTAGAACTGGGATGTAGACTATAATCCTAAAATATGACCTTCTGGGGTTTCAGTGGAAAGTCCTAAGGATTTATCAAGCCCCTCTAACTTGTCAGGCCAAATCTTGAACTCCCTTTGATTTTCCTGCAATAGGAAGGTGCTAAAATCTCTTCTCAGTTTGTTCTTTCCAGTCTCTAGCTTTGTTTTTCCTTGAGAATCCTTGGAGCCTTCCCTTGTACATGCACCATTCAAAGACCAGCCAAGTGTCTAAAAGTAGTTTTTGCATAGATTTTGGGGCTCATCTCTACCATGAGTTTTCTCCTTTCTGGATTTTATCTCCTTAATTTCTAACTATTTTGGCAGATCCTGACTCCATCTCTGACTCCTCAAGCCAGTAAAATGGCTATTTTCTCCTTGAACATCTTTCCCATTGATGCCTCACCATCTGAGAAACACTCTCAAGGAGAAGCTAATAAAATGGATCTCATTCTGGGAAGTTGCTTTACTTCAAGGACTGAAGCCTTTTTCATTTTAGCCTACTTTTATTCACCATCCATTACTTTTTAAAATGTTGTTTGGTTTATTTTTATTTTGCTGAAGTTTATAATTGATATTCTTTTTAAAAAAACTTTTTATTTTAAAGATGTGGAGTACAATTCAGGGTTAGGTATACAAATGTTCATTATGCAGGTACCCGTGAGTGAGTTAGTCTGATAATATGTTACTTGACCTTATGTGAAGCTTGCAGAATAAGCAGGACGAACTAGAACCTGTTGATTTCCTCCAGTATATTTTTTACTATATGACCCACCCTACCCTGAGCTTTTCTTTTGAGGGTCAGATTTCTATTCTTTGCCGTGTTATAGGGACATAAGGTGATAGTAACATAATGATTTTTAAAATATAAAAGTTGTAGTATATTTTATTAGAGTTTCCTTCTAATAAAAAAAGAACTCTTCAGAAATGAGATAGTTTGAAGGTTAGTGTTCTAGAAACCCATCAGCATCAGTGTACAAGCTAGCATCATTATGAGAGACTGCATTCAGCTTCAGTGAAATTTTTTTGGAGATTTTCTTGTTTGCTCATTTAGTGATGGGTGATTTATGAGCATAGTTGTCACCTGTGTACCCTGCGATGAGTGTTCAGCAGCTTTTGACCAAAAACAACATGATCCTCGTGCCCCACCCTCCCAATTCACCTGATTTTACCCTGACTGGCTTTTTTTGTTTGTTTGTTTCCCTGGATGAAAAAAGACCTCAAAGGGAAACATTTGGCTGATGTGGAAGAGGTGAAACAAAATGGCAGAAGCACTAAAAGGCATCAAAATTGACAACAGTTCCAAAACTCTTTTGAGCAGTGGAAAAAGCATCCTGATTGGGGTATTGCATCAGATGGAGAGTACTTTGAAGGTGACTGAAGTTAAACATGCAAATAAATACACAATTTTTTATAAATAAATTTTAGGTTTTTTGGGTGCCTCCTCATATGTGAAATATAGAGTATTAGCATAAAACTATAAACATCACTGATAGAATTCTGATCAGTTAACATGATTTTGTAATTCTAACATTATTTCCAGAATTTTTTTTTTTTTTTTGAGACGGTTTTTACTCTTGTTGTCCAGGCTGGAGTGCAGTGGCATGATGATGACTCACTGCAGCCTTGAACTCCTGGGCTCAAACGATTTTTCTGCCTCATCCTCCTGAGTAGCTGGGACTACAGGCACACACCACCATGCCTGACTGATTTTTCTATTTTTTGTAGACATGGGATCTCGCTTTGTTGCTCAGGCTGGTCGTGAACTCCTGGCCTCAAGCGATTCTCCCACCCCAACCTCCCAAAGTGCTGGTATTACAGGCTTAAACCACTGCACCTGGCCACCAGAAATTGTTTAAGTCAATCTTTGGTTTGATTTAGCATTGATTAAAAAATAAAAATTTTCTAATTATCCTTTTTGTCACTGGAACAGGATTTTTTTAAAAACTGCAAGAAGATATAGACAAAAACTTGACAATGATATGAGAGGTTATTAATTATTATGATTCAATCTGGCTGTTTTTTCACAGAGGAAGTGGGACATCTCCTGGTGGATCAGAATGATACTTGAAGCCATGTCTTTGCAAAGCCGAAATGATCTATTAAAAATTTATGTACATTCTCTCAAGTTCAGAATTAATCTCATTGATTAAAAAAAGAATAGTATCAAGTACCAATAGTACCTACAGGCTTTTGATGAGAGTACTATGTTAATAACTGGAACTATCACCTTCATTTTCCCGTGTGGGTGGTAAGCCCTAATTCCATAATTTATCTTTTTCTTGCATTTGACAATCCCTATAATATCCCAGAAATGGAAAACTTTCCCATATGCTTTAGAGAGGCAGCTCAGCAGGTGGATCACCTGCATCCAAGTCTTGGTTTCAACCCCAGCTGCAAGACCTTGGGCAAATTACTTTACCTCTCTGTGCCTTGATTTCCCTATCTAGAGCAAAAGAATAAAAATGCCTGCTTTACTGAGGATGACATGAGATAGTGCATACAAAGCTCTATAATCCATTGCTTTCCAAATGGATTATAAGCATCCGAAAGCATGGCCTTTTCATAGAATGAGCCTAAAATAATCTTGTTCCATAAAGTATTGAAATTTCACTGTAACTTTCCATGAACAGATTGACATTTTATCAAACTCTACTCTGTTGTATCCCAGCCAAGGCATTTATATACTAAAGTACACAAAGGACTTTGTTGAATGGTTGCTGTACCTGAAAGTAAGTCCTATATGTTATTTTCCATCTTCAGGATGTTTAACTAGAAACTATTTTATTTAGGTGGAAAAAGTGAGATTTTGTCATTTGCAAGTTAATTTGTGGTTTGGCTAAGCCCGTAGACTCTTAATGCTTTTTATCAAATAAAATTAGTTTTTGGCAGCAGGATTTGGGGTAATTGACCCTGAAGCTGCTGGTAGTTTAAGTACTGTACATCCAAATTCTTACAGTTCAGAAAACAGAAAAACCCAATTTTTCCTTTTATAAATTTAACCCAACATAAACACAAATTTTCAAGGTTTGTTCAGGGATGCTAATTACTCTCTTCTTCAATTTTTCCATGATGAGGCTATTACTGAATGTCAGCAAGCAGGATTAAACCTCAGGAGCATGTGAGGCCACTGGAAAATGCTCCATTGTCTCTCATTCTTTCTAGGTCACTCAGTATTTGATTATCCAGACTAATTGTGGGCAGAGAAAGCATGAATAATTGAATTGTACAGACAAGCTCTTGTACCTTTTTTTGCCTAAAGACTTCATACTTCTTCTCAAACATTTTTTTTTCTTCCAGAAGAGCTAACAAGTAAAATAGAATGGTTAGTTTCCTGTTTTTGCTCAATTTCCTCTGGCCTTTCAGAGAAGTATTGACAAATGACAAAATGTCTCCTCCCAAATTCCCCATTCCCTCTGCTATAAAGGAGCAGTGTCAACAATGGGGGGGGCAGCAGTCTAGATAGTAATTCTCTGAATAAGGTAGACTTGGTTGTTCTAGAACTTTCCAGTTAAAAGAAGGAAGACAGATCTTGAGCTTAAGTTTGGCTTCTAGCTCTTCCTTTTCTTGATCACTTTCCAACAATTTTAAAGGCTATTTTCCCCTTTCTTCCCATTACAGGCTTTTTATAGGCTTTTTTTGACACCTCAAAAGTAACAAAGGAAATAAACATTTAACAGATGGTCTCAGCAGCTTCCCTAAAATACATGCATAGCACAAAAGGAAAGCATATATAATGGAGTTGGTTAGATCTATTTTAATTTGCTTTATTGCCCATAGAACAGTCACCTGGCCACAGTTTTTTTGTGCTTGTAATTTCTGCCTTTTATTCTTTTGGTCCCTTACATATAGTTTTTGAAACTTTCTCCAAGGTCAAGACCTGTACCTCCCTCACCCTGATCTCTAGACCACAGAGAAAAGTGTATCATACTGTCAGCACAAATGGCTTTGCCAGGGCTCCTCTGGAGAGCTTTGGTGGGATAAATGAGGAAAGTCCCACATCTGCATCTGGTTCTCTCATAAACCACAGGTCATGGGGTGGACATAAGCCAAGGAGTATCAGTAAGAAGAAGAAAGGAAGGAGTTGAGAGAACAGACTGAGGGTTTTTAACTGATAAGTAGGAAAACAAGCAAAACCTGGGGTAAAAATGTTACAGGGACAGCCAAGAGAGGAGTGTTAGATGATCAGAGTCAGCAGTCTATCTCCATGTGGGTTGGGGATGATATATGGTTCAAGGCCAGGATGTTTGTTCACAAATATAAAAGGATAGATAGGTCTTATAAGTTATAGAGAGCAAAGCTGAGTTGTGAATCTGAGCATTCCAAGACATAAAGTAACAGGCAAACGGTCAGCGGGTCAAAGTCTCCATGAGAAAGAACAATCAGGCAAAAAGAAAACCAAGTCCAAGCCCCAGTCAGGGGATCACACCAAGCAGAAGAGGCTGATGAGAAGCAGAATCCTGCACAGGCAATGGCCCAAACCAACAGCCAAAGCAAATCAGACTCAACTCATGAGCCAAGGGCTCAGAGAGCTGTCCTCAGGTCTGCTTTTATGACTCTTCAAGGGGTGTGATCAGGCTAGGGTTTCAAGACAGGCTGGGAACCAAGAAACAGCAAGGAATTCTTCCAAAGTCATTCTCGGATGTGGGAGACACTTGTGATGGAAACCTTTTAGTATGTCTGGACCCCAGTGACTTGGAGTAAGGGTAAAACTTCATTTTTTTTTCTTAAAGGCAGATACAGATCAACTTGGAAATGTCCAGTATTACGGGAGAAAGAGGAAATGAAAATGGAAATACAAAGGGAGATGAGGAAAAGACACTCAGTTCTTTCTAGGTCGTACAGGTGGAATGATGATTAAGAGGGCTGGTTTTGAAGTCATGATGCCTTTATTTAAGTGCCACCTCTACCATTTGCTAGCTGAGTAATCAGGGCAAGTTACTGAACCTCTTCATGTTTCATCTGTAAAGTGAGGATAATAAAGTGTCTTTCGTCAAAAGGTTGTTGGGAGGATTAACTGTAAATGGCTTAAAAGAATGTCTTGCACAAAAAGGGCACTTCGCTTAAGCCCAGGAGTTTGAGGCTTCAGTGAGCTATGATTGTGTCACTGTACTCCAGCCTGGGCAACAGAGCGACACCCTGTCTCAAAAAAAAAAAAAGGAAAGAAAATTAGACATTTTATTATCTATAGAATTTATGTTTCCACACTAAAAACAGCACACAAAAGCTGCATAAACAAATGTATAAAACTGAATGTAGTTGCAAGTCTTGCTCAAAGGATGAATGATTTGAGGTTCATAGTTTGTCCCACTCCTGAAGTATGTCTCCTTCTCTTACTTCCAATTTAATAGAGAATAAATATTTCCACAATATGAGATAAAATTTGAGATGCAAATACTCCTGGGAGAAGCAGTACCGATATTCATATTCCTACAAAGCTATGTTGGGGTCTTTCCTGAAGGTTCAGGAGAGAGGTCACCAAGTCGTGGAAAAAAATAGGGCAAAAGCAGGAATCTCAAGTGGCTGAAGACAAATCCAGTGTCACCGGACCTCCATCCTGCTTATGGCCTGTCCCCTGAGCCTCTGAAATGATTCCACAATTCACTGTTAGAATACCTAGTGACTTGTAGCCACATCTGCATAAGCAACTTATATGGTTATAAAATAAACATATTATTTCCATTTTAAATGGAAAAAAATTTATACTGGGCTGCAAAACCACAATTTAAGCACTAGAGAACAGGGTAGAAAGTCTGTTGTCATTAATTTGAAAGCAGCATTCCTTAGGATTCTTGGGTAGGATTTGCAATGAGGATGGACAGGCAAGGCCTCTTCCTGTATAATGTCCGTGGTATTATCTAATGAGGTAAGTGAGAAACGATTACCTTAGCTGAGCAATCTAAGAAAAAGCAAACAACAAAAAAAGTAAACCTAAATCAAGTCCTTAAAAGCTGAGTTTTATAGATCATGATACTGTGTCCTATTGGGGCCTTTCAAATTTTTCCTTCCTTACATCTTCTTGTTCAAGTATGAAATATTCTTATCTATTATGGCAAAATAATGTTGCCTGAACACTTCTAAATCTTCAGGAATACCCACCTAGTAAATACATTTACAGCAATGTTTGATAATGAGTTTAATAAAGTACTGGAGAAAATAAAATGTGAAGGAGGCTAATTTTCAGCTAGGCAGACATTTTTTATTTGTAAAAATTGTATCATAATTGCTGATATAATTGTACATATTTATGGAGTACAGAGTGATATTATGATGTATGTATACAGTGTGGAATGATGAAATCAAGCAAGTTAGCATATTCATCACCTCAAATATTTATTTGTGGTGAGAACATTTAAAATTTACTATTTTAGCAATATTGAAATATATAATACATTATTATTAACTCTAGCCACCATGCTGTGCAATATAATAGATATCAAAAAACATATTCCTCCTGTCTAGCTGAAACTTTGTACCCCTTGAACACCGTCTCCCCTTTTCCCTCACTCCCCAGCCTCTGGTAACCATCAATCTGTTCTCTGCTTCTACGAGTCTGAGTGCATTAGGTTCTAATATAAATGAAATCATTCTGTATTTGTCTTTCTGTAGGCACTGATTTTCAATCATCTTCCACTAACAGGTAGATGCAGAAGCTAGCTCAATGAAAGCAGGTGACTAAAAGTTCACAGGACAATCATAGTAATATTAATAATATTGCCTTGTGTTTTTTTACGGCACCATAATTTTTTCAACCAATATTCTATTGTTGGTCACTTAGGTAGTTTAAAATATTTTGATTGCTGCAATGAGCATACACATAAACTTTTGTATTTGGCACAGATTTTTAAAAATTATAATAAGGTATTTAAGACACACAAAAAGGCATAAATCATAATTTAAACATGACTTGTGTACCCACTTTTAGCAATATAGTTGGAGACCCTACATCTTTCTTGATCTCCATGTTCCTTCTTAACCTAGTGGTAATCTCTCGACATCATTGTTCATCATTCTGAATTCCTTTATATTTTCATTACTGGGTGTGTACCTCTTAGCTGTACAGACTTGTATATTAACTCATGAGTATAACTTTATTTTTTATTATAAAGATGTGGGGTACAATTCAGGGTTAGGTATATAAACGTTGATTATACAGGTACCCTTGTTGATGAGGTATGCCCCTCTCTCCCCTAGCAGTTTCCCTCAACTACCAATCCCACCCCTCTTCCCCTGACAGTTTCCCACTATTGCCAATCACTTTTTTATAGTATTATAATTGTCTGCTTATGAGTGAGAACATATGGTACTCTGTTCTTTGTTTCTGTGATAGATACTGAGTAGGATCGACTCTGAATTCATTCAAGTTGCTGCAAAGTCCATATGTTTGTCCTTTTTTATAGCTGCATAATATTCCACTGTGTATATGTACCACATGTTTTTAATCCAGTCTAGCTTTGATGGGCAACATGGTTGGTTCCATGTTTTTGTTATTGTGAATAGAGCTGCAACAAACATACATGTGCAGATATCTTTTCTGTAGAATGATTTGAGTTCTTCCAAGTATAACTTTTTCTGACTGGAAATGCAGGGCATGCTCATTGTAGAAAGGTGGGTGGCAAGCATGACTTTAAATTGAGTGGTGCTTTTTCACTTACAAGGTGCTGTCTTGATTCTTACCTCATTAAATGACCTCATAGCATCTCTGTAAGGTGGGTGATTCTTTTTCTCCATTTTTTTAGGTGAGGTTCAGAGATCCAGAGAGATGAGGAAATATCTCAAGATCTCTTGGTTGTCAAATGAAGGAGCCAGAATTCACATATGAAATGTTTTGATTCCAAGTTCTGTGGTCTTTCTGTTAAAATGCCCTACAGATTTGTCTGTGTTGCCTAGGCTGGTCTCAAACTCCTGGGCTCAAGCAGTCTTTCCACCTTAAACTCCCAAAGTGTTGAGATTACAGGCGTTAGCCACCACGCCTGGCCAATTTGTTCTGTGTATTACTGTCACCCCACAGAGTGCTGTCACCTCAGAAATCACCACTAGGACCCGATCTTCATGAAACAGACAACTGAGCCATGATGTTGCCAGGAGTGGCTAGTATGGAAGTAATCCAGGTGGGTTCTGGAATCAACACCGACTGAGCACCTGCCTAAGGAAGGTAGGTAGTCATACCTGGGGCAGGACTGGTCTCACTCTCCAGATCTTATTCCCTGTTCAGGGGCTCTTCTCCAAGGTCAGGAAGGTGCATTTTACTTGGAAATAAATGTATCTTGAAGGCTCAAGTGATTAATAGCACTTGACCAAAAAAAAAAAAAAAAAGTAAAAACAAAATGAGATATATAATACAAAATCTATGTACATTTAAAATATATTGTTCAAAGCAGTACATATTTTTTCAAGATCATATACATTCACAGAAATACATGCAAAACCCATCAGGTTGACTGCCTGAGGAGGGAGAAATAAATGGAAGTGGAATAATGGAGTAAGACAAATAAGAAACCAGTAAAGCCTTGCACAGTTTAACACATTCTCTGTCAGGAACCAAGACACGTAATTAACTCTACCTCTGTACATGTGGTTCAAACACACACACACACACACACACACACACACACACACACACACACACTTGCACACACTCACAATGCCCTTAAATTGCTCTTCAAACCTTAGGAAGATTAAAGACACTAGATGGTGACCCATTATGAAAACACAATAAAGTTTACTGAATGTATGGATGAGCTACATAATGCTTCTGGACTTCTAGATTCTGGAAAAGTCAGCAGTCAGAATGCTGCTGCTAGGTCTACGATATCAAAATTATAACTCTTATACTACTCCCTTTATGGGATTAGAAAATGGTTTTACCCTTAACAGTCAGGCACACACAGAAAAAGGCATTGCCTCAGGACAGTGTTAGTAGCTGTTTTTTTTTTTTTTTAAAAAAATTTTTTATTTTAAATATGTGGGGTACAATTCAGGGTTAGGAATACAAATGATCATTATACAGGCACCTTTGTTGATGATGTGTGACTCCCCTCCCCTGGCAGTTTCCCACTACTGTCAATCCCTTTCTTAAAGTATTACAATAGTTGTTCAAGATCTGCTTATGAATGAGAACATGTGATACTCGGTTCTTTGTTTCTGTGATAGATTATTCTATGATACTATCATCTGCAATAGATGATAGTATTATAGCCTCTAAGTCCATTCAAGTTGCTGTGAAGTTCATAATTTTGTCTTTCTTTATGACTGCATAATATCCCACTGTATATATGTACCACATTTAAAAAATCCAGTCCTCTTTCAATGGACAGCACGGTTGGTTCCCTGTTTTTGCTATTGCAAGTAATGCTGCAATAAATATGTGTGTGCAGGGATCTTTTTCATAGAGTGATTTGAGTTCCTCTGGGTATACTCCCAGTAGGGGGATTGCAGGGTCATATGAGAGGTCGATTTTTAGATCTTTTAGGATTTGCCACACTGTTTTCCAGAGGCTATATTAGTTTACATTCCTATCAACAGTGTAGAAGTGTTCCCTTTTCACCACATCCTCTCCAGCATCTGTTGTTTTTTGTTATTGATGATGGCCATCCTGACTTGAGTTAGATGATATCTTAATGTGGTTTTAATTTTCATTTCTTTGATGACTATAAGGCTGAGCATTCTTTCATGTATCTGTTGGCTACTCATATGTCTTCTTTTGAGAAGTGTCTATTCAAATGTCTTTCTAATAGAGCTGTTTGTTTTTTTCTTTTGAGTTCCTTGTAGATCCTAGATGTTAGTTCTTTGTCAGATATATAACTGGCAAATATTTTTTCCCATTCTGTGGGCTGTCTCTCCACTCTCTCAATGGTTTCTTTGGCTTTGCAGAAGCTTGTCAGTTTGATGAGGTCCCACTTGTCTATCTTATCTCTTATGGCCTAGCAATTGGAGTTTTGATCAGGAATTGGTTGCCAGTTCCAATTTCCATAAGGGCATCTCCTGCATTTTCTAAGCTCTTATAGTTTGAGGTCTTTTAATTTTAATTTTTGTTTTTATTTATTTATTTATTTATTTATTGAGTTGGAGTCTCACTCTGTCGCCCAGACTGGAGTGCAGTGGCCACTCCCGGCCACCACAGCCTCGACCTCTTGAGCTCCAGCGATCCTTCCGCCTCAGCCTTCCGAGTAGCCGGAACTACAAGCATGCGTTACCACGCCTGGCTGATTTTTTGATTTATTGTAGAGATGAGGTCTTGCTGCCCAGGCGGGTCTCGAACTCACGGGCTCAGGCAATCCACTCACCTCAACCTCCCAAAGGCGCGGGATTACAGGCTGAGTCACTGACATTGTTTTTATCTTTTTTATTTTTATTTTTTATTTTTTTATTTTTTTTTGAGTTGGAGTCTCACTCTGTCACCCAGACTGGAGTGGAGTGGCCGCTCCCGGCCACCGCAGCCTCGACCTGCTGGGCTCCGGCGATTCTTCCGCCTCAGCCTTCCGAGTAGCCAGAATTACAGACGCGCGCTACCACACCCGGCTGGTTTTTTTTTTTTTATTTATTGTAGAGATGAGGTCTCGCCGCCCAGGCGGGTCTCGAACCCGCGGGCTCAGGCAATCCACTCACCTCAGCCTCCCAAAGGTGTGGGATTACAGGCTGAGCCACTGACATTGTTTTTATTTTTATTTTTTTATAAAGATGTGGGGTACAATTCAGGGTTAGGTATACAAATGTTGATTATGTAGGTACTCTTGTTGATGAGGTATGCCCCTCCTTCCCCCAGCAGTTTCCCTCAACTGCCAATCCCACCCCCTCTCCCCTGACAGTTTCCCACTACTGCCAATCCCTTTCTGATAGTATTATAAAAATTGTTCAAGGTCCGCTTATGAGTGAGAACATATGGTGCTCTGTTTTTTGTTTCTGTGATAGATCATTGAGTATGATCGACCCATCCATCCAAGTTGCTATGAAGTCCATATGTTTGTCCTTCTTTATGACTGCATAATATTCCATCGTGTATATGTACCACATTTAAAAAATCCAGTCCAGCTCCGATGGGCAACATGGTTGGTTCCATGTTTTTGCTATTGTGAATAGAGCTGCAACAAACATACGTGTGCAGGTATCTTTTTTGTAGAATGATTTGAGTTCCCCTGGGTATATTCCCAATAGGGGAATTGCTGGGTCATACGGAAGGTCAATTTTTAGTTCTTTCAGAAATTGCCACACTGTCTTCCAAAGAGATTGCACTAGTTTGCATTCCCACCAGCAGTGTAGAAGCATTCCTTTCTCTACCATCCTCGCCAGCATCTGTTGTTGTTTGTTTTATTAATGATGGTCATTCTTACTGGGGTTAGGTGGGATCTCAATGTGGTTTTGGTTTGCATTTCTCTGATGATGAGTGAGGCTGAGCACTTTTTCATGTGTCCGTTGGCTGCCCGTATATCTTCTTTTGAGAAGTGTCTATTCATGTCTTTTGCCCACTTTTTATTGGGGCTGTTTGTTTTTTCCTTTTGGTGAGTCTGAGTTCCCTGTAGATCCTAGATGTTAGGCCTTTGTCAGATATACAGTTGGCAAATATTTTTTCCCATTCTGTGGTCTGTCTCTCTGTTCTCTTGATGGTTTCTTTTGCTTTGCAGAAGCTCATTAGTTTGATGAGGTCCCACTTGTCTATCTTATTTCTTAAGATATGGGCATTTTGGCTCTGAATAGGAATTGCCAGTTCCAATTTCCATAAGGGTGTCTCCTGCATTTTCTAAAATTCTTATAGTTTGAGGTTTTATGTTTAGGTCTTTGATCCATTTAGAGATAATTTTTGTGTATGGTGATAGGTAGGGGTCCTGCTTCAATCTTCTGCATGTGATCAGCCAGTTTTCCCAGCAACATTTACTGAATAGGTTCTCCTCTACCTAGTGGTTGTTGTTGGAGGCTTTGTCAGAGATGAGTTGGTTGAGAAATTGAGGCTTTGCTTCTGAAATCTCTATCCTGTTCCATTGGTCTATGTGCCTGTTCTTGTATCAATACCAGGCTGTTTTGATTACTGTAGCCTTATAGTAAAGCTTGAAGTCTGGAAGTGTGACACCTCCTGCTTTGTTTCTTTTGCTAAGGATTGTTTTGGCTATTCATGGTCGTCTATGTTTCCATATGAATTTTCATTATTTGAAGCTGTTTCTCGCCAACAGCAAAACGTGGTCCATGAAGAGTAACTCAAGCATCATCTTCAAGTTGAGGCCCCAAATGTGGGCAAATAGCTGGTGGGTGGACCTGGTCCTTCTGGTCTGGATGAGTCCTTCAAAAACCTATTCCTTGTTGTCATACTCGTGCTTGATGTGTTTCCACAGCTTCCCCTCCTTGATGTGCTCATAGATGGCATCGGCGCCTTGATTGAAAGTGCACTCAAAGAACAGGGAGCCCATAGTGATGGTGAGGGTGAAAGTGGAAGTTCTGCGAAACAGTAGGGAGTACAACTGCGCAGTTAGCGTTGGAGCTGCCATGTTTCTTCACTGTCGAGCCCGCGCCCAGTTTGAGGTTTTACATTTAGGTCTTTGATTCATTTAGAGTTGATTTTTGTGTATGGTGATAGGTAGGGGTCTTGTTTTAATCTTCTGCATGGTGGCCAGCCAGTTTTCCCAGCACCATATACTGAATAGGTTCTCCTCTCCCCAGTGGTTGATGGTGGAGGCTTTGTCGAAGATGAGTTGGTCGAGCAATTGAGGTTTTGCTTCTGGAATCTCTATCCCATTCCATTGGTCTATATGCCTGTTTTTGTATCAATACCAGGCTGTTTTGATTGTTGTAGCTTTATAATAAAGCTTAAAGTCTGGGAGTGTGATGCCTCCTGCTTTGTGTTGTGTGTGTGTGTGTGTGTGTGTGTGTGTGTGTGTTTGCTGAGGATTGTTTTGACAATTCGTGGTAATTTATGTTGTAGATTACCTTGTATAGGATGAACATCTTAACACGGTAGCTGGTTTTAGTACCGTCCTTTTCCTTGTCCTCTTGCCCAGCCTTCTTGTCCAGGACAAAACCTGCATGTGTGTTTGAGTGACCCTGCCCAGAAAATCCTGGAGAATGTGCACTTAGGCATTGATTTCAGATCAACTAGAAATGCAAACTTTACCTCCTGACATTTATATGTATGCATGTGTGTGTGAGTGTGTGTGTGTGTGTGTGTGTGTGTGTGTGTGTGTGTGTGTAAAATCTAAATACTGAAAGAGTGTCTGTCTCTTTTCCAGTTTTAAGTTAGATGACAAAAGTCTGTGTCTTCTACTATGTTAGTCTCAGTAACGCCAAACTCCAAGAGTGGACAGAGGTGGGGGTGGTGGAGAAAGAAGTCACTGTGGGTTGAAGTAACTCACACTAAGGACTATTTTCCTTTCTGATCTATTTCCTTTCCAGGCCAGGAAGGCCTTATAGCTATAGTCTCCTTTCTCCTCTGCTCTTCCTCTATCATTCAATTTTAAATAAAAGATTGGTTCTCCCTCTTGACCTAAGCCAGGCTGATTAGAAATATAGGAAAGAGAGCTATGGCTAACTGGCTGGTGGTGTGGGTGCTGGAGAGCCCATCTGAGACTCGTATCCAAACCCACTGCTTTGAGGAGCCAGTGCCCACTTCCTTCCCCACCAGCCCATCCTTCAGATTGTAGTTGTTCCCCTTGTGACTTAATGATTCATTTAAGAGGACATTTGATTAATGTTCTTTTTGTTCTAATTTTCTCAGTATAGTTGCATACTATATACAGAAGATCTGTGCATAGCATAAGGAAAAATTTCTATGGTAGAAATAACAAGTATCATGGCAGCTTTCAACCCCTCCATGAGGGAGGAGACCCATCTATTGTGTTCAGTACCAATATCTCCAGTGCCCAGACAAGGGTCTGGCAACTATCACCAGGCATAATAAATATCAATAAGCACTTGTTGCATAAAATCATATTTTTTTTTTCTGAGTTGGAGTCTCACTCGGTCGCCCAGACTGGAGTGCAGTGGCCGGGATGCAGCCTCGACCTGCTGGGCTCCAGCGATCCTTTCACCTCAGCCTTCCAAGTAGCCGGAATTACAGGCAGGCGCTACCACACCCGGCTGATTTTTTTTATTTATTGTAGAGATGAGGTCTCACTGCCCAGGCAGGTCTCGAACCTGCGGGCTCAGGCAATCCACTCACCTCAGCCTCCCAAAAACGCAGGATTTCAGGCTGAGCCACCGAGCCCAGTGCACAAAATCACATTTTAGGGGGAATGGAAGGATATGCCATCTAGTGTTGACACAAGAGATTGAGGGCCAGGTGTGGTGGCTCATGCCTGTAAACCCAGCACTTTGGAAGGTCAAGGCAGAAGAATCTCTTGAGGCCAGAAGTTCAAAACCAGCTCTACAATTTAAAAAAATTCAAAAATTGGTTGGGCATAGTGGCACCTGCCTATAGTCCCAGTTATTTAGGAGGCTAAGACAGGAGGATCACTGGAGCCCAGCAGCTTGAGGCTACAGCGAGCTATAAACATGTCACTGCACTCCAGCACTCCAGCCTGAGTGACACAGCAAGTCCCTGTCTCAAAAAAAAAAAAAAAAAAGTCCTGGATGAACTGAACCTGGTTCACCATTTTGCATCGGGGAACCTTATGTGTGTTTGTAGGGCTGGAAGAGATACCCACCTGTTCCCAGTCCCAGACTGTCCCAGGTGAGTGGGCGTCTAATAGATGCAACCCTTTCAGCTGTCTGAGCTTCTCTGCTTCCTGGAGGTGGGTGCTCAGGAAGTCGAAGAAGCAGACGTGTCTGTACAAGGAGAGGCCAAGGTACTAGAAGGCTGTGCAGTCAAATCCCGAGTGATACCGGGAGGAAACCCTAGGGTGACTCAGAGTCTAAAAATGTACTGTGTAAACAGACCGAGTGCCCATCTCCTGGGTAATTTGGCAGGACTGGAACCAACTCGCAAGGAGGAATGTTGGTCTCTGTGCTCACAACTCACGCTCCAACAAGGAGCTAAAGTCTCCCTCGACCAGAAATAGGCCCAGACCCTCTAACTTCTCAAACAGATCATCAGCAGGAAACACAGTTCTCATCCTCAACAAGTAAAGTCTATTGAGGAGAAATAACACATGGAAGTCTCTTAGATACAAATGAACTGAAAAATACATTACTCTCCTCTCCATATGTTCCCCCCATAAGCATAAATAAACCAAAAATGTGATACCACTTTTCCAGAGGGGGCTTTTCCAGTTTTTGCTGTCTTTGATCATGAAGCTTGAATGGTGGGTGAATCTGAATAGAATGGCAGGGAATTGACTGAATTGGCTGTCGGGAGGGTAGACCCCAACCCCACAGCACTCGAGGAGGGATGATGTAAGACTCTCATGTTTCTTTAGATGAGACAAGAAAGTCTCGAAGGTCCTGATAGGCTAACTACCCAGATGCAAAACCATTGATTTTTTTTTTTTGAGTCGGAGTCTTGCTCTGTTGTCCAGGCTGGTGTGCAGTGGCACAATCATGGCTCACCTTTGCCTTGACCTCCACCTCAGCCTCCCTGGTAGTTGGGACTACAAGTATTCGCCACCACACCCTGCTAATTTTTTTTGTAGAGACGAGGTCTTACTATGTTACCTAGGCTTGTCTCGAACTCCTAGGCTCAAGCAATTCCCACCTCAGCCTCCCACAGTGCTGGGATTACAGGCAAGAAGCACCACACCTGGCCTTTGCAAAACCTTTGAGCCCAAGAATGCAAGAATTACCCAGGCGGCCACCTCCAGGCACCAGCTCTGTCTTCACGGTTCATGATGACCAACCTCTGTGGGAAGCTCACAGGCGCTGGGCACCTGTGGCCAGGCTCTGAGCTTGGAAATCGGTCTTTATTGGCAGCTGTATGATTGACGCACCCAGTCACATCCAGGTGAGGAAAATAAACCTTTTCCCAGGGTCAGTGCGGAGAGCAGCGCCAGGACTCTTCATCCTGCCCTTCTCCAGCCCCCTTCCTTGTTGGGATAGCTCCTTCTGTTCTTTGCTCCCTTCACACCTGAGCTCTGGAAGAAGAAGGAACAGTGCACAAGTGGGTAATGTGGAACCTCCCAGTCCAAACTGCCTTTCTGTTCCTCATTGTTAGGCTGGCTTTTTCCTGTCCATTATCTTGAATCAGGATCTCACTCTGTCATCCAGACTGGAATGCAGTGGCACGATCATGGTTCACTGCAGCTTTGACTTCTTAGGCTCAGGCAATCCTCATGTCTCAGCCTTCCGAGTAACTGGTACTACAGATGTGCACCACCACACCCAGATAAGTTTTTAAACTTTTTGTAGAGATGAGGTATTGCTATGTTGCACAGTCAGGTCTTAAACTCCTGGCATCAAGTGATCCTCCCGCCTTGGCCTCCCAAAGTGTTGGGATTACAGGTGTGAAACACCATACCTGGCCTCCTCTCCATTTTAAAAGAGGAGAAGAAAAAGCTTTGGTGATCTACAAACTTCAGGTGACTTTTCCTTTGGGTGGAAAGACTGGAGCAGCTAGATTGTTTTCCAAGTCCTGACTATGGCTAAAACCAGTCTCAAGCAAAGTGGGAAAATCAACAAATTTCTCTTCAGATTCTTCAACAACCCTTTTCTTCTCCTTTCTCCAACCCACAAGTAGCCCTTCTCCTTCTGACACCCTTGTAGAGGTGACTTACAACTTCTGGAGTTGCTCCCACCATCCCCAGACCCAGGCCTGCACGCTCTTCCTTCCCTTCCTCCCTGTCTCCAGTTAGTCTGAGGTGTGACTGAGGAAATGAATGTACATGGCTGGGTTCGAAACTCTAGCCGTCCACAGCTGTATCTTTCCTAGACTCATTCCTGGCACACAGTAGGCACTCAATAAATACTTGCATAGTCAAAGTCTACAAAAGCACAAAAAACCAAGAGATCCACCAACTGGCCAACTAACTCTCTTGGGAATACTTGCCTGGAAGAATAACATAAGAATAACCACCACTGGTTAACCGCAACCTACTATTCACCTCACACAGTCTAAGGACAGGATCTCAGCATTTTCAATAGCTCAATGACCTCCCTGTGTTTGATGTGTTTTTACACAGAAATCACCCAGGAACTCCACAAATGACACCATTGTGAGAAACTACCTCCTTGCCTACAGATAAGCCTAATCCTGCATATCTAATCATTCTCCTCTTGAACAAATGGGCCTTTTTATTCCTTCCTCACATTTCCACCAACATTCCATCCTTAAGGGAGAGAAAAAGTCCACCACGCCTGCTTTTTAAATATCTATATAGACTGCTGTGGAATGTTTGAGAAAAACCTTGGGCTCTCCACAGCCACTCCCTGTCTGGGAAGTCTTGGGTCAGCCCCTTGTAGTTTTTTCTCTTCTGTTTTTCCCTGTGTGTGTCCCTCCTGGGTATGTTGTACTGCTTCCTGAGGCAGGAACCTGTCAGCAGGCAAGGGAAGGAAACTCTGGTGCAGTGCGGGGGCTGATGGCACCTTTGGAGCTGGCTTTCTGGCGGCCGGTGACACAGCGGGTCTGGCCTCACCCATTACTAACTGTTGACACTGTGTGCAGAGGGACATGTTAGCAACAGCACGCACCTTGATTGGCCGTGCTCAGGCCTGGCTGGAGGAGACAGGCGGTGACTCACATATGAGCTGCAGACAGCCCAGTCACCTGAAAGGCGGGGTCAGGAGAGGAAGCCTCCTCTCTCCCCTCCTCCTCCCTGCACGCTCACCCCAGTCTGCCCAGTAGCCTTCTCCTCCCATTCCCTTTCTCCCTGAGGTCAACTCTGTTCCAAACTCACCATATGCCCCAGTCACAAGTGAAGATGTGTCTTTTTCTAAGTGTCACTTGTGTCTTACTCCTCCGTGCTTTTACATGTCATTCCCTATGTTTATAAAGCTCTTCCCTCAAATCTATATTGCTTTGGTTTTACTTGTACTTCAAAACCCAACTCAAATACTTTTCTCCTCTTTGAAACTTCTCCCTGTTCCCCTTTGCAACTGGGAAACCCTGCGTGCCAAGCCACAATCCACAGACAGTTATGAAATTGTGCCATCGCTGTTCTTACTTGTCTCAGTTTCCAGTAGATTTGGACTACGTGAGGGCGGGAGCTCTATCTGCTTTATTCATCTTCGCATCCACTTTACCTGGTCAGGGCGTGGCATGTAAACAGACACTCACTAAACGTCTATGGACTGATCATGGAAGGAAGCAGGCTCACTGTGCAAGGGACAGGTGACACCGGCTCCGTAGATCAGATACGTACAGATGGTTTGAGTAAAATGCTTGTATTTCTGAAGAGTTTTCCATTTTCAAGCCCCCTTAAAATCTGTTTGCTCTTTCCAGAAAGTTCCTTGCTACATGTGTGGTGACTGGAGTGGTCTTGTTGTCTGGAGGATACAAGCCATTCACCGAACAGATTTCCTCAACCACTGTAGCTGCGTCTTGTCCGTAAGAATTTATAAAGTCCCTGTCTCAGTGCTCAGCTTTATAATAAATGAAGTGGAGGATTCCACGGGGTAGAAGACATAGTCTCCACTCCTATGGACCACACAGCCTAGTCCTAAAGATACAGTGGCTATGATGAGAACATGTGAAGCCACAGTGGCCTACCCATGGTGGCTTGGCAGATCACTAAATGTTTTTAAATAAATAAGTTCCTGCTTGTAATTCCCTGGATCTTTCTACATGAAGATGTTCAAGCCATAAGCACTGGAAATCAGTGCTTATGGCTACAAGCACCTGCCCTTGAATTTCAGAATGAGGAGTCGCTTTACTGCGCAAGGTGGAATCACATGATGGAAGTTGTGGGAAGACTGCAACAGAGGCAGAGAATAGTTAAGAGATTCTTGGCCGACCTTGGTGGCTTAGCCTACAATCCCAGCACTTTGGGAGGCCAAGGTGAATGGATTGCCTGAGTGTGCAGGTTCGAGACCAGCCCGGGAAACTTGGTGAGACCTTGTCTCTACAATAAATAAAAAATTAGCTGGGTGTGGTAGCATGTGCCTGTAGTTCTGACTACTTGGAAAGCTGAGGTGGAAGGATCGCAAGAGCCCAGCAGGTTGACGCTGGGGTGGCTGTGAGTGTGCCACTGCACTTCAGCCTGGACAATGGAGTGAAACTCCAGCTAAAAAAACCCAGAAAGAACCCCAAGAGAGTCTTGTGGGCTAGGCACAGTGGCTCACACTTGTAATCCTAGCACTTTGGGTGACCGAGGCAGGAGGATTGCTTGAGCCCAGGAGCCTCGGCAGCACAGTGAGATTTCATCTCTGCAAAAATATCAAAAAATTAACTGGGCATGGTAGCACGTGCCTATAGTCCCAGCTACTTGGGAGACTGAGGCAGAAGGATCACCTGAGCCCAGGAGTTCAAGGAGGTAGTGAGCTGGGATTGTGCCACTATACGCTAGCCTGGGCAACAGCCTGAGACTGACTCAAAAAAAAAGAAACTCTTGTGGTAGTTCAGGCCACTGGGCTGATGAGGCTAGGCTGCCACAGGGAGAGCAACAGCTGGTCCCAACCTCTCCTAAAGCTACTTACCACTCTCAAAGGAAGAGGGAAGGGTAAATTTTTTGGCAGGATGAAGAGGTAGTAACCAAAGATGTGGAACTCCAAGCAAAGAAGGGATTTTCTTAGGTTGTATTCAGATTCTTCACGGCAGTACTCAATTTGTTGAATAATAAGTTAAACTGATCCATTGCTATGCTTCCTGGCATGGGCAACTATCTCAAGGCATCCCAAGAAAACTAAAGCCCTTATTTCCCAGAAGTATTTAATTTGGTCTTGAGTTACCCTATAGGCCTGCATCTCACAGCAATGAATGGGTTGCATTTCCAAATAAGAATTTGATTTTAAGATATTGTTAGTGTGTGTGTGTGTGTGTGTGTGTGTGTGTGTGTGTATACACATATATACACATATATATAACAATCATCTATGCCTATCGGAGAAGACATGGGCAATACATATACAGAAGAATACCCAAGTCACTATAAGCTCACAACCCAAAAGGGACTACTACTACCCCTTGAACAAAATGCTTGGTATCGGTAATGGATTTGGATTTGGGTTTTTGTTTTTTTTTTAGTGTTTGCGTTATATACTTACCGGTTGAATATTCCTAATCTGAAAATCCAAAATCCAAAATGCTCAAGAGAGTGTCAGGTTAGCACTCAAAAAGTCTTAAATTTTGGAGAAGTTTGGATTTCATATTTTTGGATGAGGTATGTTCAACTTGTATTAACATTTTATTGTTTCCGTTCAGCGTTGTTTGAATGCTTGTGTGTGGGGGAGTTGTTTATATATATTCTTATATGAAGAAAAAAAGAACACATATACAAAGAATGCATATACATACAGATACAAATACAAAATAAACATACATATGCAAAAATGCATGTATACATACACACATATATACATGCACACATATTTATATGCATTTTTTTGGTTTACACATTCTTTTTTTCTTCAAATAAGAATCTTTTTACCCTGACTCCCTCTTTTCCTGGGGTAGGGTATGTGTGGGAGGTGGTAAGGAGGAAACAATTTCCACAGGAAACAATAACGTCTAGACCCCAGTACCCTTACCTGCATATCTATGTCTTCTTAGTCCTGGAGGAAACTTGATCCCTCGGTCCGTTTTCTGCTCTCTGCCCTTCAGTTCCATCCTTAAATCTCTACTCTGTGGGGTCCAGGGCTTGTTAGGAGTAAGTAGGTTCAGTAGAAAGGGGTTACTGAACTTGATGTTAAAATTGACCCTGTGTAGAGATCTAAACATCAGAGAACTTTTGATCTGCCTGTGGGAAGATGAATGTATATTCTCTGTGCCCCCTGAAGGTTCTCCAGCAAGCTCTTTATCTGGGGTCATAAGGTGCATGTGTAGGGCATCTTCCCCAATCTCCTGCCCAACATAGGACTCTTCTCCCGAACATCCCTGCCAGGCAGCAACCTCTGCCAAATAGCACTAGGAATAAGGAACTCAGAGCCGTTTACGCCACTGTTAGACACTCCAAAGGCCAGCAAACTTTTTATTTTAAACTAAAATCTGATTTGAAATTAGAAAAAAATATACACTTTCTTGTGATTTTTTTTCCTCAAAGATAATCCAGTTTTAGACTTTATTTATATTGATTGATTTATTTATATTTCCCTGAAATTGATTTATTCATATTTCCCTGAAATATATATCATATTTTAGGAAAGGAGTGGGAGTTTATGATCCTCCTGAAATTAGACACAAAATTATGGATGTGTGTATGTGCTCTTTATTTCTGGGAACTGGGTCCAGAGTCTTTATGGGATCCTCTAAGCCTAAGGGTCCCAAATGGTTCTGGGCCATCCCTGAGATGTGGTGTTGAGTTGAGGGTGTCATGCTTAAAAAAACAAACAAACAAAAACCAGGCTGGGTCTGGCTTAGAGGAAGGCATGCTCGTGTCTCTGCCTGGTCATCTTGTCCAGAGTGCCAAGTGTTTCTCTCTAGCCCAGAGTCAGAGTCCTTTCCCAAGCAGAGCCCAGTAAATGTGCAATCTGTTTCAAGGTCAGCTACATGGAAATGTGATGCCAGCAGGGCCTTTGTTTCAGATCTTGGTCTCATTTCTCAGGTGTGTCAGCCTGTCTGTGCCTTGACTTCTCGATGTCAGCACCGCCCAGCTATGGAAAAGGCATGAGGGATAATGCTGGTGTTTGTAGAGCTGGCGTGTGCCACACGGGTTTTCAGACAAAGGGCTACAGAGACTCATGCATTCCTGACTCCCCATCTGCACACCCGCTCAGGAAGAGGAAATGATGGAGCCTCGCATCACTCCAAACGTGTCTCTACTCATCCCTGCCACGAGTGCCTCAACACACACACACAAAGGGACACTTTTCTCGCTTGTTTCCAGTAGCAAGCCCCATGTAGGGATTACATCATCTCTGTGTTGATTTACTTTAAAATGCTTTGGTGTAATCTACACCCCAGGAGGAGTGAGGAAGGATTTGAAGTATCTTAATCAGGCATCCACATTCCAAGAGTGGTTAGTTAGCATCTGAAACACCCTAATTAGGAATCAACACTTCAGAGGGGGTTACTTAGCACTTCAAATATTATTACTGAAATCTACACCGCAAGGGGTGGGTTCATTAGCATAAGAGATGTTAGAAGTACAATTCTTCTTGGTGGAATGGGTGTTATTCAAGGGATGCAGTTGGCTGGAAAGATTGTGTTTTCCACCACCCTGGCTTGAACAAGTTTTAAGAATGCAGAAAGCCAAAGACAATACCCTCATAGAAAAACTGGAGGTCCAGAGCCCCGTGTTTCCTGAGGTCCCTGCATTCTCCCCCGCCCCCACTTTATGTAGGACTCTGTTGTCCTGTCTTTAGAATATGGTGGCATTCTGCGGCAGTGTGCACTTTTAGTGCAAGGTGCTTACCAGAGGGTCCAGGGACAGAGAGCAGAACTAGATACCTGCAGGGGAATGGCAGTTTCTGTGGCTGCTTGCTAAGACTTGCTTCCTAGCTAATGAGATGGTAGGGGCGAGGCATGCGTCCCCACCCGTCACTGGTTAGGGTTAGTCCTCTGCTCCACAGAAGAGTCAAATTGTCAACACCAGGTCTCAAAGAATACAAAAAAATAAACAAACGAAAGCCTCAACATATCAATAATCCTCAAGTTCTTCCTGTCCTGTTTAAGATCTTCAGTAATTTCCATAGCTATGGAGTTATCCACAATATTTAACTGAGCAGTTCTGTGCCACGTGGCTGCAGCTACTTAAATGCCCTAAGCAACCATCACATCCCCACACCCTGGTTTTGTTTCAGCTGCACAGTCCGACCTACACATGGTCCACACATTGTCATGCTAATTTCTCTGCTACGACGTTCACATATGCTGTCTTTTTGACCAGAAACATTCTCCCAGAGAGCACTCTGCCACTTGATAGCTGTGTGAACTTGCTAAGGCACTTACCATTTCTAAGCCTCAATACTGTCATCTACAAAATGAGTGTGTGGTCGAACTCCACTAGATGACTAAAGATTACTGAAATTATGTCTGTAAGGGGCTCCATGTCTGTACATGGAAAACATAATCGCTGCTTTTATTATTAGCTACCCGGCTAACTCCAACTCGATCACTAAAATTCATCTCAAGTGTACTCCTTTCTAGGAGGTTTCTCTGGCTACTCTCTATGCCCAAACCAAGGCTGAATAGTGTTTCCCTACTCTGCGCTCTCATGGCCTGGCCAACCTTTATGGATATGCATATCAGACTTTGGGGTAAATTTCTTTCTGTGCGTTAATTTTCACCTAAAAAAATTGTTAGCTCCTTGGGGGCAGGATCTATGTCTTTTGTTTTACTTCCCCTATGCCTAGTATGTAATAGATGTTCAAAAACAAATGAATGAATGAACAAACGCATGAACTAATTGGGGATGCATGTCTTCATGGACAGACACCTGGAAGGAGCTTTGAGTGTTACCATCCCATGGTCCAATGATAGTGAGGGAGAAGAGAAGAAAACCAAATTTGATTTGGAAATTATAGGTAGAATTCTGCACAGTATAGAGAAGCACTTCTGTGACTACTTTTAAAAAATGGAGATAAATACTTCAGTGTTATTTCTTTCTCCAAAGTGATTTCAGCAGAGGTTAGTAATGTGGTAAATTGGATTCACCCGCTGGGAAGAGATTCGCTTTGGAGGTGTTGTTTATCTCCAACAATCTGTGACAATTCTGTATGAGAAATATAGTTTGGTGAAACACAGTCTCCCATGAATTTTAGTCTTTATTGCATATCGACGCTATGTCTTAATATCACTCTCTCTTCTCCAAGTATACTTTTTAGTTTTCAAATGATCTGAATCTCTTTTTGCCAATTCCATTGCTTATGTATGTACT
This sequence comes from Cephalopachus bancanus, assembly GCA_027257055.1. Classification (NCBI taxonomy): domain Eukaryota; kingdom Metazoa; phylum Chordata; class Mammalia; order Primates; family Tarsiidae; genus Cephalopachus; species Cephalopachus bancanus. The sequence goes on along the minus strand of JAPVLO010000015.1, from coordinate 6,779,753 downwards.
TATTCTCTATGTAGTTAATATATAAGGCAGTATTATTTGAGAAAATGATGTATTCTGAGACTTTTGCTTGGCTATTAGGAAATGGAGACAGACTTGTAAATTATTCATATCAAATTGTTGGCTTTTAGGTCTACTTACTGAAAACAAAGGGATGGCTAAAGAGGTCATTTTGGTTTTAAAACCAGAATGGTTTTAAACAAAAAATATTAATAGCTTTCAGACCAAAAATTAGGTAAATCTTGAGTAGAACTAAACTTCTAATTTTACAATGTCATTCATTGAATTTCAAAGGTTTCCAGAGAATAGTCAAACCCAAAATAAATCTAAGGCCTGAACTGCTTTTCCTCATTGCAGTAGCCAATCAATTAATGAATGGAAATATTTTCAAACTATGACCGTGTTCAAATCATGTAACCAGGAACTTCCCCAAGTTGCCCATGGGTTAGTCTTTGTTTTTTAGAATTTATTTTAGAGATGTGGGGTACAAGCGAGGATTTGCTCCCTAAGTGGGCTACATGCAGGTGAATTCTGGGCTTCTAGCTGGTCCTCTTTCTCTTTGGCAGTGGACCAGGTAGGTACCCAGTGTGTTGCCACGTGCCCCCTGCCTTCTCGGGGTGTCTTTCTACTCCTTGGACAGCATAGAGGGAGGCTTTCCACCAGGTAGACAGCTTTGTTATTTGTGAATAGATCAAAAATAGATCTAATCTACTCATTTTTATTATCAAAATTAGAGAATAGTAACACTAAATTAAACATGTAGCTTTTTTTTTGAGACTTCTTTGGAAAAGTAGAGTATTTATATTCCATAAACATTCGTGTTTTTGTGGTGGAGACAGAGTCCTGCTATGCTGCCCGGGCTGCAGTGCAGTGGTATAACCATAGCTCACTGCAGCCTTGAACTCCTGGGCTCAAGCAATCCTTCCATCTCAGCCCCCTAAGTAGCTAGGAATTTGGGGGAATTTTTGTAGAGGCCAGTCTCACTATGTTGCCTATGCTGGTCTCCAACTCCTGGGCTCAAGAGACCCTCCAGTCTTGGCCTCCCACAGTGCTGGGATTATAAGTGTGAGCCACCATACCTGGCCTCCTATAAACATTTTTCTTCATTACTTTACAGATTTTTTCCCCCTCTGCACCCATTGGGCAATTATCTGAGATAAGCTATGCCTTAAGACTACAGATACCTCTTTTCTGCACCAGTAGAATAAAGACCAAAAGAGGCAGCTAGAATGTGTTACTTCCAGTTAAATATATTTGAATAGATTTGAAAAGTATCCAGTTTGGCTGTTTGTCTCAGAAACAGACATTAGCTATATCTTGACTCCATTTGAGGCCATGTAGACAGGGTTTATTGATGTTTAACTCTAAGAATTTTCCTTGTCTCTAACAAAATACTATCAAGTATGGTATTGTTCTTCACGATGAATGTGACTGGTCACAACTTGTAACCAGGAACTTCCCCAAGTTGCCCATGGGGTTAAGACTAAAACTCCTGGCAAAAGCCTGTGAATAAATAAGAGGTTTCAGAACCCATGAACAGAAACAAGCCATTATGGGGTTCCTGCAGGTATTTTATTATTTGAAAAATACATACCATATGGTGCTTAGGACAGGTTCACAATAAACTCTACTGGGTTTCTTCAAAGATTTCATGCTTTATAAAGTTGATAAGATAATAATAGTCTCAGTCTCATTATACTGAGATTTCTATTTTTCTTTTCCTTTCTAATATGCCATGTTAACAATAGAGTGAATAAAATGACATCAAGCATCTAAACAGTTGGACAATGGAATTAATCTCATAAGGGTGCCTCACTCACACCTATATGTCATTATGACTTTTTAATGGAATAATTTAAAGGAATCTTAAGTGAATGCCAGGCTTATGATGCTTTTAGTCAGAGAAATAGCATGAACTTAAAAAAAACTGTGTTGTATCAATTCTTGCACCTTTTGGCATTGGATAGATTTAGAATTTCATTTCCTATTTTAAAAATTTCTCATTTATAAAAAAGGAGGAAGAGGAAGATGAGGCATAGAAGAAGGAAAATCCAGATAGTCAAAGTCTGGTGGAAAATTTCCTTAACAGTTTATAATTTGTTTTCAGGAACAATATTATACTTTTAAATTTATAACAAGGCCGGGCTCGGTGGCTCAGCCTGTAATGCCAGCATTTTGGGAGGCCTAGACAAGTGGATAGCCTGAGCCCGCAGGTTTGAGACCCAGCCAGGCAACTTGGCGAGACCTTGTCTATACAACAAATAAAAAATTAGCCAGCGTGGTAGTGCGTGCCTGTAATTCTGGCTACTTGGAAGGTTGAGGCAGGAGAATCACCTTAGCCCAGCAGGTGTAGGCTGTGGTGGCTGGGAGCATGCCACTGCACTCCAGTCTGAGTGACAGAGTGAGACTCCAACTCAAAAAAAAAAAAAAAAAAATTATAACAACTTCTCTGGATAATGCTCAAGAGTCTAGAATTTTCTAAGATTAACCAATCCTATGAGAGTAAAATAGTGGCAGCTATGAGAAATGAAGTATTTGAATTACTTACCACTTAAATACTGAAATCTAAATAGCCTTGAGCTTTAAGTAGGTATTCTAGATAGCATACCATTTTGGGAAGAAATACATCAGTATATCTTTAAGCAGAGATACAGCCAAAATGAATCAGGTCTGTTTATACACTGTTCTTTAGAGTGTTCTTTAGAGTGCTCTGTCCATTCAGGACACTAGGACAGTAGTCATACATACCATTAAGCACCTCCCAGTTTATTTACTGTTCCTCAAAGAAAGCTTACACTAAATGTTCATATGGAAACTCACCTTCCTATTGAGAAACTATTCTGTGGTTGTTCTCTGTGTCCTGATGCCAATGCCCAGTATGGCTATAGTAGAACTATTTTTACTTTACAATTTTTTCTTAAATATACTTACCTGTATTGATGTGGTGTCCTAATACTTAAAGTGAATAGCACAGTCATTTCTTTTCATGGAATATTTTCCTCCCTAAAACCAGTTAACATTTGTTAAGCTAAGAAAGGTACACTGCCAAATGTCTTCCCGTAACTATAGATAATCATACTGGCTTCCCAAGACACCTGTGTGGCTACATGCTTTAAATAAGGTTGGAGAGGAGGAGGCTGGAATGGGAAGATTGAATCTTTGACAATGCAAGGCGAACTTCACTGACTCTGGGAATTCTGGGCATATTCAAGCAATCGTACATATAAGACACAATTTGAAGGTGCCTTTTTATTTTTATTTTTTATTTTTTTTGAGTTGGAGTCTCACTCTGTCACCCAGACTGGAGTGCAGTGGCCGCTTCCGGCCACCGCAGCCTCGACCTGCTGGGCTCCGGCGATCCTTCCGCCTCAACCTTCCAAGTAGCCGGAATTACAGGCATGTGCTACCATGCCCGGCTGATTTTTTGATTTATTGTAGAGATGAGGTCTCACTGCCCAGGCGGGTCTTGAACCTGCAGGCTCAGGCACTCCACTCACCTCAGCCTCCCAAAGGCGCGGGATTACAGGCTGAGCCACCGAGCCCGGCTGAAGGTGCCTTTAGAATGGCAATATTTGGTACATTCTCTTATATTTTTTGCCCTCAAAATCTGAATTCTCTTTCAGTAAGAGAACTGCTGGGTAAGAAAGCAAAAGCATTATGGGAGGAAACCACTACAGGCTCTTTGCTACAAAATGGTGGTTAGGGGTGAGGTTAAAAAAAAGTGTTTGTTTTTTTGTATATGTAATTATGTGTGTGCACATCATGTGTTATATAAACAAGTATGTATGTGTATTATACATCTATATAAAATCAGATTTTTAATAGCCCTTTCTTTGCTTACAAGGATACAGAGATTAATTTAAGGAAAAATTTTTATTTTTTATTTTTTTGAATTGGGGTCTTTGTCACCCAGAGGCATTATCACAGCTTACCACTCCTGCCTCAGTCTCTCAAATAGCTGGGTCTACAGGCGTGTGCTAAAAATTACCAGGCCTGGCTAATTTTTTGATTTTTTTGTAGAAACGAAGTGCTACTATGTTGCCCAGGCTGGTCTTGAGCTCCTAGATTCAAGCAATCCTTCCATCTTGGCCTTCCAAAGTTCTAGGATTATAGGTATGAGCCACCGCACCCAGCCTTTTTTTATTTTAATGAAAGAATTGGGGATATTTACTTTGAAGATCAATATCTGAAGGGTGGTGAGGTGGTTGCAGAACATAACCAGTGGACATCTTCATATATCGGAGGTATATGACTCTGAGAGAGAATATGAGGCAGCTATAAGATATTAAGGGTAGAGAGAGAACCCATGAATAGAAGTCATAGTGAAGACTACTTCACTCAAAATATGGGAAAACTTCCTACCAAGCCAAGCTACTTGAAATGGACTGAACTGAATGATCACATTTTAGGAGCACTGTGAAGAGAAAATTTGTGCATTAGGTGGGAAATAGCCTCTAAGATTTCTTCCAACCAGAATGTTGGGTGATTCTATTATTCCAAATCTAAATTGCTCTGTGCTAAATTTCCCTCTGAACTTTTAACTTCTTTCAGAACCTGACCCTGGCATCAATGACAAGGCTATTCGAAGACTTTCTGTGTCTCCTACTTATCCTAAAGCCTCGAGTGTGGCGCTCAGATGCTCCAGACAAGATGTGATCGAGCCAGAAGGTTCTCTGAATGACTCAAAGGAGATGGCATATATTTCCAGCCCAGGAATGTCAATGACACTCATTACATTAACACATTCAAAAGGGAAAATTTAAAAATAAGGAAGGAATATGTGAGAATTCAAAAATACTATGTTTCATTCACCAATAGAAGTAGGTGAATAGCAGATGAAGTCATCAAGAGAACAAGAGAACCTTTATTCTATCACTGAAATTATTGTCTGAGTGCCTATTATTCCATAGTTTTGTCTCATTTCATCATACTTCATTAAAAAATTGAATGAAATAGGTACAAGCCCGATTCCACAAGCACAGAGATATTAATTACTGATCAAGTTTGACAACCTGTAAGTGGCAGAACTGAGATTCAAACCCAGATCTGTTAGCCCTCACTCCTACAATCTTACCTACTATACACAGAGATGGGGTCTCCCAAATATCTTGAATGGCTGCTGCTCAGGTGGCCTTTGAACAGGCTCGCTACAGAAAGTCTTTGATCAAGAATTTGATAAAACAGCACCAATCCTGAATCACACTATCTCAGAACTATTTAGAACTTTGGAAACAATAGATGTGATCTGTGTATACACAACAATGTATATGAAAGAGATGAAGAAATTAGAAATTTGTGATTATTTGAATTGCATGGGAGAAATTTGAGAGAGTAGACCAAAATGTTTTCACAAAGGCAAAGTGTACTTTTTCCATTGTATCTAGTAATATAGTGTTCTTTCATTTTTTTCTGAGGACAAAATAAGATAATATTTTGAGAGAAAGAGTCTGGGTCCAATATGAGGAACAAATTCCTGAAAGGGAAAACTGTAGAACTTAGGAATACATTATCAAGAAAAATTGCAACTTAAAAAAAAAAATTACTCACCTATATGGACTAATTGGCTTTGACTGCAGATGTTCAAAAAAATTCAACAGGGGAAAAGTCAACTAAATCTTTGTTTATTCTCCTGTAGTCTTAAAGAAAAAAAAGAAATATTTTAAACACTTTTTTGCTTTTCAACTAGTCATACAAAGAAAAAAATGAGAACCTATTTCACTTTTTCCAAATGACTGCTGTAACTTAAATGGCACATTGCAAAGCAACGTGTGTTCACATTTTTAGCTTTTTCACTCCTGTTGGCCAATTTCTGAGCTGGAACACTAAGTAGAGGTTACTTGGGTTGAATCTCCTGCTGCTTCTTGCTGCTTTTGGACTATGGATTCTGGTTCTCAGACTAACAGATATGATTGTCTCTAGTCCATGTACTAATCTTTTGTGAGTAAGAATCAGAAATGAACTTCGCTTCACCAGCAACACCAATAAATCAACATCTAAACCTCAGGGAAGCTATTGAATGTATGATGTCCCCCTGTGAGCCAATGAATCTTTTATTCCAGGATGGATAAAACACTAAGTACAGGTACTACTTTCCAACATGAAATTTTGACGTCACTGAACCTTTTGGAAAAGTCACTAAATCTGCCTCCCGGGAGCTGATGGAATTTTGTGAGCACCAAGACCACAACTTCTAGCTTGCAGTCATGGTTCCAGGGGCTTTTCCTGATGTGATTTCTGAGTCTTTGTTTCCTCTGTTATAAAATGAGGACAATGAGACCACGCCTATGAAAGCACTTGACCACCTGCATAGAACCACAGACATGTTATGTGAGGTGTTGGTGTTACTACCAGATTTCCAACTGATGGGGTGCCGTCTTACAATTCTGATCAGTTCTGGCGTGTTATTGGAAAGACTGTCTTCTAGATTAATAATCACGGAGCCTTTACTATGTGCCAGTCACCCAGCTAAGTTCCTTAAAATGTAAGATCTTGTTTAATACTTACTCCATATGATGGTAGTCTGAGCATAAACTTCATTTATGTTTCACATACATTTTATACACATAGCCTGAAGGTAAGTTTATACAAAATTTTAAGTAATTTTTGCATGAAACAAAGTTTTGTGTTTTTTTGTTCTCAAGTAAAATGACTAGTTACTTTCTTTTTTTTTTCTAACTTTTTTATTTTAAAGATGTGGGGAAGCCGGGCTCGGTGGCTCAGCCTGTAATCCCGCGCCTTTGGGAGGCTGAGGTGAGTGGATTGCCTGAGCCCGCGGGTTCGAGACCTGCCTGGGCAGCGAGACCTCATCTCTACAATAAATAAAAAAATCAGCCGGGCGTGGTAGCGCATGCCTGTAATTCCGGCTACTCGGAAGGTTGAGGCGGAAGGATCGCCGGAGCCCAGCAGGTTGAGGCTGCGGTGGCCGGGAGTGGCCATTGCACTCCAGTCTGGGCGACAGAGTGAGACTCCAACTCAAAAATAAATAAATAATTAAATAAATAAATAAAAATAAAAAATAAAGATGTGGGGTACAATTCAGGGTTAGGTATACAAGTGTTCATTATGCTGGTACCCCTGTTGATGAGGTGTACCCTCCGTCCCCCGCCCCAGCAGATTCCCACTACTGTCAATTCCACCTCCCTCTCCCCCCCCAGCAATCTTCTGCTACTGCTAATCCTTTTCTTATAGCATTATGATAATTGTTCAAGGTCTGCTTATGAGTGAGAATATGTGATACTCAGTTCTTTGTTTCTGTGAAACATCGCTCAGTATTATAGACTCTAAGTTCATTCAGGTTGCTGTGAAATTCATGATTTTGTCCTTCTTTATGGCTGCGTAACAGTCCATCGTGTATATGTACCACATTTTTTTTTTAATCAGTCCCTCTTTTGATGGGCAGCATAGTTGGTTCCACGGTTCTTGCTATTGTGCAATAAACAATGCTGCAATAAACATACGTGTGCACGTATCTTTTTAATAGAGTGATTTGAATTCTTCCAGGTATATTCCCAGTAAGGAGTATGAAAGGTTGATTTTTAGATCTTTTGGGAATTGCCACACTGTTTTCCATAGAGACTGTACTAGTTTATACTCCTACCAACAGTGTAGAAGTGTCCCCTTTTCACCACATCCTCTCCAGCATCTGTTGTTTTCTGAGTATTAATGATGGTCATCCTGACTAGAGTTAGGTGGTATCTCAGTGTGGTTTTTATTTGTATTTCTTCGATGACTAGTGAGGCTGAGCATTTTTCATGTATCTGTTGGCTGTTCTTTTGAGAAGTGTCTATTCATATCTTTTGTCCACTTTGTAATAGGGTTGTTTGTTTTTTTCTTTTCAGCACATTTGAGTTCCTTGTAGATCTTAGATGTTAGGGAAACAAAGTTTTGACTGCATTTTGACTATGACTTGTCACATGAGTTCATGTATTTTCCATTTATGGTGACCTGTGAATGATCAAAATTTCGGATTCTGGAGTATTTCAGGTTTTGAATTTTCAGGTTAGAAATACTCAGCCTGTACCTTCTATTTAGGTCCCTGCTTCCTGTCACACATTTATAAAATGTTGTGGATATTTCCTACACTTATGTGTATACCATGATCACAACAGCCCAAGTTCCCGAGGAGTTTCTAGCCTATGAAGGAAAGTTTTCTCTTTCCCTCTCACAGTGTCTAAAATGTGTTCTTTTTCTTCCCCAGAGGAAAGTGTCTTCTCCTGGTTTTCTCTTTGCCCTGGTCACACGCTGGTTGCTAAATCAGGCTCCAAGGGAGACTGTCATAATTACATTGAGGAGCTAGGACTATGCCATTATGTGTTACCCTGAATCTACCACACAGCAATTCCTTGAGATACATAAATATAAACTGAATTAGATGCTTCCCCCCACCCCAAAGGGACAGATCCTTCAGTTTGAAAGGGAAAACGTCTCCAAAAATACAGCACATATTGACTGTTGAGGAAAAGTATCTGTGGGGGGAAACTGCTGAAAGGGTTAGATATTTAGTTTCTACCAGTTCAGCTAATTATTTTAAAATTTTAAGTCTAGGCAGGTAAACAAGGCCCATTACAAAAAGATAAGAAAGTTGGAGAGCATCATAGGAACATTCCCAAGTTCAAAGTCTAGACCGCGTGGCTAAAGTGATCAATCTCATGGCTTCCATTTCTGCCCACAGTGTGGGCAGTGCCATGAGGCCAACAAAAGAACGTTTTCAAGATTCATCCGCGTCATCAAGTTCTTAGTAAGCAGAGTCTCCTGACACTTATTTAAGTTTTGTCTTACCTGCATGGCTTTCCCCGTGTTCAAGAGTGTTTTTGCTCATTAGTCATAATCTTGGATGACTTAGTTTCTTTAGCGTCCCATTTGTCCACTGGCAAATCCCGTCTCCATTCCCCAAATTTCCAAAATCTTCTCTTTCCTGTTAACCTTATTTCAGATCCTGACAGCCTACAGTTTTCCTTTTCTGTAGAGCCCTTCTCTAGGTGAGTTACAATGTGATCGTTACAATGCAGCTGGTATAATTGTTGTTTAGACTCCTGTCACTCACTAGCAAAATTCTAGGTGCTCATTTGCATGTTTTCAGATAGTCTCAGCCACCCATTTTAGTTGCTGTGCCTCTTCCCAGACTATTTCGGTCCCAGATGCTGCTCTGTGGATCCCCCATAGCCTTGCAAGAGTCTTGGAAAGAATATAAGCTTCTGCCGGGCATGGTGGCTCATGCCTGGAATCCCAGCATTTTAGGAGGCCGAGGCAAGACAATTGCCTGAGCCCAGGGGTTCAAGGTCAATCTGGGCAACTTGGCGAGACCTCGTCTCTACAGTAAATCCAAAAATTAGCTAGGCATGGTGGCACATGCCTGTGGTTCCAGCTACTCGGAAGGCTGGGGAGGAAGAATCGCCTGAGCCCAGCAGGTCGAGGCTGCCATAGTGGTGAGCATGCCACTGCACTCCAACCTGGGCAACAGAGCAAGATTCCGACTCAAAACAACCCCCCAAGACAATATAAGCTCAAAGAAAGACTTGTTCTGCACCTGAAATAGATACCTCTAAGCTTTCTGCCAAATCATGACACATTCATCCAGGTGGTAATTTCCTGCTAACATCACTTTACCAAATAATGTTCTATTCCTCACATACCAAATATATTTGCCATGAGGCATGTGATACATATGTCTTTCTATATGTAAAACATCTCCATTCATAGGCACCAGTAAATGACCAGATTGATTCTATGAAATACAAAATACCATTTATGACTTATTAAAAATTATTTGGGTCATTCATAATCAATGTGAATTGACCATAAATAAAATAACCATGAATGATTAAAAACAAAAATAAAATGACAAGATGGTCATTAATTTTTTTGTTTTCTTTGCCTTGCAAAGTTGTCACAGTAAAGATCTCAAAGTTCATGTATTAATTTGTCTCCTGTCAAAAGGGTCTGTTTTCATTAGGTAATGTCTTCAGTGATGTCCCTTTTTTTTTTTTTTTTTTTCCTGAGTTTTGGACTGGAGAATGGTGATTGGCTGGGCCCAGAGCTGTCCTCCTGCCAGTCAGGTAGGTGGAATGAGTACTTGGCATCCTCCCACCAGCCCTTCCTTTCTCAATCTCTCTTTCCCTTCCTCCATTCAGTCCACACCCCCTCTCCAAACACATTCTCCTACCAACCATTCCTGTTCTTGGTTAGTGGTTGGAACCTCCTTTTTATTTTATTTTATTTTTTTGAGTTGGAGTCTCACTCTGTCACCCAGGCTGGAGTGCAGTGGCACAGTCAACTCCCTTCACAACTCCCTGCAACCTCGACTTCCTAGCCTCAGGCAATCATTTCACCTCAGCCTCCTGAATAGCTGGGACTACAGGGGTGCATTCAAGTGATACTCCCTTGGCCTCCCAAAACACTAGGATTACAGGCATAAGCCACTGTGCTGGCCAGAACTTCCTTCTTAGGGAACTACAAAAAGGGTGCTACCACTTTTTCAGGAATAACGGTACATAAACTACAAACAACTTTTTTTCTGGCTATAAAATTAATAAATATTCATTTAAATTTTTTTGATATTGCAGAAAAAAAAAGGAACAATGATGGAAGTACATGTGTAGCCTTGCCTTTCAGAGAATTTTTTCTTAGCATTTTGAGTCCTTTAGTTGTTGCTTTTTTAAAAGAATTATAATAATTGGGATCATTTTGCATGTCAGTTTTTTAATACACTAATTTTCACTTATCACCAATTGAAATCATTTCCCAGCACATTACAATTATTAAGATCCAGGCACTGTGGCTTGTGCCTGTAATTTCAGCTACAGGGGACTGAGGCAGGAAGATCACTTGAGAGCAGGAGTTTGAGACCAGCCTTGGCAACATAGTGAGAACCTGTCTCTAAAAAATAATAAAATTTTGAAGGAAAAAATGTTTTAAGTAAAATTATTAAAGTATGATTTTAAAGGATTAATTATATTACATACATCCTGTGGCTTCATCATAATTTGTTCTACCATTCCCTTGGTATAGAGCACTTAGCTTCTTTCCAACTTTGCTGTTGTAAATAATACTATAACAAATACTTTTTCCTTTGTTTCCAGGACTTATTATAGGGGATTCTTATAGATCCCCAAAAATGTCTCTTTGCATTCAGGCACAGTGCCTGACACCAGTAGTCCCAGCTACTTGATCATTTGAGTCCAGGCATTTGAGGTATCTAAAGAAGAAGGAGGAGGAGGAGAAGGAGGAAGGGGAGCAGAAGGAGGGGAAGGAGAGAGGAAGAGGAGAGGGAGGAGAGGGAGGAGGGGGAGGAGGGTGAGGAGGAGGAGAAATGTCTCTGACACTAAGTCGGCAGGAATTGGCTATAGGCAGCAGTTTGAAAGGATAAGGGGCCCTTATTTCATACAAATGTTGCAACACAGCCGGGTGTAGTAGCGCATGTCTGTAATTCCGTCTACCTGGAAGGCTGAGGCGGAAGGATCGCCGGAGCCCAGCAGGTCTAGGCTGCGGTGGCCGGGAGCGGCCACTGCACTCCAGTCTGGGCGACAGAGTGAGACTCCAACTCAAAAATAAATAAATAAATAAAATAAAAATGTTGCAACATTAAATTTCTTGCTAAAAAATTTGCCTGAGCCCGCGGGTTCAAGACCCGCCTGGGCAACTTGGCGAGACCTCATTTCTACAATAAATCAAAAATTAGCCGGGCGTGGTAGCGTGCACCTGTAGTTCCAGCTACTTGGAAGGCTGAGGCGGAAGGATCGCCGGAGCCCAGGAGGTCGAGGCTGCGGTGGCCGGGAGCGGCCACTGCACTCCAGTCTGGGCAACAGAGTGAGACTCTGACTCAAAAAAAAAAAAAAAGTTAACTATCTGTGTGTCTGAAGCCAGTGTCAACAAAGCAACTGCTGTTGACACGTGCTTAGGCTATCACTTAGGTAAGATCAAAGTGAGGTGAAAGTTGACCAGTTTGCAACTAGCAAATCAAGCTTATGGGCTCCCTAGCTTCTACTTTCCATACGTCATTCTAAAATAGAAGGAAGGTTACCCCTTCTGTGAGTGTTGATGTACAGCGTTCTCCATTGTCTCATTTAGATGGACATGTATCTCCCCTCAATGATTATTTGTTGTTGGGAGAGATAACTCCATGAATTGTGTTCTCCAAAGAAAGATGTGTCTGAGGTAGAAGTGAAAACTTTCTTCCCTGCTTGCTTCCATCATTCTGTCTGTATTTCCGAAGACTGCATTTTTTTGAAATTCTTCCCTATAGAGATTCTCAGAAGGGCCCTGACTCCCTCTAGTGGACGGCACCACTAGGCAAACAGGAGAATTCGGCCCTGCAAAGTCCAGAAGCCAAGAGTGGATGTCCTTAAATGCCCTCGTAAAATAATGAAGCTGTGTTTCTGAAGGAGACTCTTTCCACTCCACAGAAGTTTTTGTCTTTAGCAGTCCATCTGTGTCTACTGCTGCCACAAGACATTAGGGGATTTTTTTTTTCCTTCAGGGCAGCAATTAATTCAATAATCTACTGAATTGTGTTTCTTTTTCACCAGTGTTAGTGGCTTGTTATGTCCAGATATACTTTATGGTATGTCGTGGGCAAGAGGTATTGCTAATGTGAACAGAGCCAAAAATAAGCCTGCAATGAACTTGAGAATGCTCATATATATTGGGGAAAAAAGTTGTAAAATTGCTTTTTTATAAATTTAACATTTTAGGAATGCAGAAAAAAACAGAAGAGAATATTACAGGCTGTCTGAATCTGTCTTGTGCTGTTATAACAGAATACCGTAGCTTGGGTAATTTATAAAGAATAGATTTATTTCTTATAGTTCTGGAGGTTGGGAGTCCAATATTAGGGTGCCAGCATCTGATGAGGGCCTTCTTGCATTATTGGGCAAAAAAGTCCATGTTCACGTGCAAGACTGGGGGGGGAGAGAGAGAGAGAGAGAGAGACCTTGAAGCCTCAAGTCTTCTTATAATTGGCATTAATCCATTCATGAAGATGGAGAAGATGGAGTCCTCGTGACATATACCTCCCATTAGGCCCTACCTCCCAACACTGTTGGGTCAGGGATTGTTTTCAAGGGGAACATTCAAACCACAGCACAAACATAACTGGCAAACCACATATTTAGGGCTATGTCTAAAGTCTCTATGATATTCTTTGTTTACAGTTTAGCCAATCGCCACAGATAATACTGCCATTTTAAGAATGAATTCAGAAGCTTCCATGTGTGAATTGTCTAAAATCCTTTATTTGGTCTCTTCCTTCATGTACTCATAAAGAAGTCTAGCTATAGCCAGATAAAGCAACCCGGTTTTGGGAAGAATATCTACCCACCTCCTACCTACCTACCTACCTAAGGCAAACAAGTTGGGAAACGCTGGGTCTACATTTTCTTATTTATAAAATTAGAGGATTGAGTTAAATGAGATGTAAACAGCTCTTCTAGTTCTAAGTACACATGAAAAAAACTGCATGTAGCCTCTTAGATAATACCTAGGAGGATATTCCTTTCCTTGTTGACTATCACCATCATGTTTGCTTGCGATCTAAGACAAGTTCTGTCAACAAAACAGGAAGCATTTCCTTTTTCTAATTCCTGGCTCAAATGCCTCTAAATGTTCCATCACTGTTACAGCCAGGGCATCTGAGCTCTCAATCTGTACTTGTTGAAGAACAGACTGCCTCTAGTACTTAACGTGCAGCTGCAATGGGTGAAGAAAAATGTTCCCGTTTCCTGGGAATCTCAAGAATGAGATGGCTGTACTTGAATTCTTTGCCTTTTATTTAAACTGAGATCAGAGTGAGCACTATAGCTTTGACCTGTGCAAATACAATAAGCACTTCAGCCCCAAAACAGTTTTACCTCTTTTATTAGGTTGGGCTTTCAGTATGTATTTGAAGAGAAGCTATTTATGGGCTTGCAAACAAAGTGCTGGAGGAAAAGAATTTAAAGGACGTCCTTGAGCGAATACAGAGGGTTTTATTTCAAAAGGCCAAATTGTGTATTAACCCTTCATTTCCCTACACATATCACCTTAAGTTGCGATTCCAGAGGCCTGGAAGGGATGAGTGATTAGGTGGGGTGTGAGGGGCAGGGGAGAGGAGGACTCACTTGCATGGCCTTGAGAATGTCACCTTCTCAGTGTGCTGGCTCTTGTTCAGGTTGATGGTGACCGCCTAAGGAATTGGGAGGAAAAAGAATTTCAAAAAGAGAAAGTCTTTTTGGGTAGGGGTGAGGGTACATTGATGCTGACTAGGGTATTTACACCTTATTCAAGACTTGGTGTTTAAAAAAAAAAGAAAAAAGACTTGTTTTCAGATCTTAGTCATAATGAAAGAATGCATGATTTAAAAAAAAATAGTAGACTATTACTGCATTGGTGTACCCAATGTAAAATATAACTATAGTTGTAGACTTTAGAATAAAAACAATTTGTTGGACAAAAGTGCAATTAGTCCAGGCAAAGCTTACTTGAATGCCTGCCCAATCACCTTTCTGCCTGCTTGACGCAATGAACACTGTGATGTAACCATGTCATTTTGGTTTGAGTCTGTTCTGCTGTTCACAACTACTCATTTGACATCTCTTAAGCCTGAGTGAGACAGAGTAAGAAAATACATCTTTTATTTGATCGTTTGGTTATCTTTTTAAACAAGTGATGGGAGAGATAGCTGAAACTCAGCGGAGCTGTGTTACAGTTCCCCAAATACTTGCACGTGATATTAATAAACGATACTCCAAAAAAAGATTCTGTGCTTGAATGAATTTAGTTAGCATTTCTCAAAGGGAACAGAGTAACCCCTGTTCTCACTGGAACCTCGCCTGACCCTGCTGCTGTGTCATTCCATGACTGGTGATAGAAGGAATGAGAGCATCCTTGTGCCCCTTGGCACTTGGACTTGGTCAGGGTAAAGTTGCTGCTTTGTTGCTAGGGAGTATCTGTCTCCTGATCAAATGATTGGACTCCAGGGTTGAGGAAATGCATTCAAAGGTACAGGCATTCCCACTGTGCATGAGCTCCTGCAGTCTCCCAGGCTGCCTGGTATACATTCTGCTGCTCTTAAGTCAGATGGGATAAGAGAGCTCCCTCCTGGGCCCTGGGCTTTAGAAGACCCTGTCCTGACTTTCCTCCAGCTGATGCCCCCTTCCCCCAAAGGGCAACAAAGCTATTTCCACTCAGAGCCTGCGGCCCTTCCCCTTTCTACAAGAGTGGTTCTCTGAATGTGGCCCCCCAAAGAGCAGCATCGCATCACTTGAGAATTTGCTAGAAATGCAAATTCTCATCCCTCAACCCAGAACTCCTGAATGAAAAACTCTGAAGGATGGACCCTGCCATCAGTGTTTTAAGACCCCTGCTGGTGATTCTGATGCTTACTCAGATTTCAGTACTATCCTGATCTAGACCATCTTTGGGATGCCTGAGACCCAGTAATCCCCTGATCAAGGGGCTCTGTGCCCACATCCAGGGTTGGCCTCTTTACTGGATCTGGGGAGAGATATGCTTCCAGTGGCCAAAAGAAACTCTCCCAGAAAGGCTGAGAGTCACATGAAGCTGCAGTTGGTGGGCTAGGTTGCTCACAGTTATACCTTGGATATCTAAGTCATTGTCAAGGTACATTTTTGAAAGTATGAGGGGGACCCATAAAAAGATGGAATTATCTTTTGGAGGACGGGCCCCTGGTAGTACAGGCTTCCCAGCTAGGTGAGTGTTCTAGGAACCCATCCATATCAGTGTATCAGCTAGTGTCGTAAGAGGCTGCATTAGGGCTTCAGTGAGTTTTTTTGGAAGATTCTTTCAAAGTGTTTGCTCATTTCATGATGAGTGATTTACGAGTGCACCTGCTCACACCATGATGAGTGTTCAGCAGTTTTCAGCCCAAGACAGCATGACTCTTTCCCCTCACCCTTCCTATTTACCCAGTCTTGCCCTAAGAGACTTTGCTTTGTTTCCCCAGATGAAAAAAGTCCTCAAAGAGAAACGTTTTGCTGATGTGAAAGAGGTGAAACAAAAAACGGCAGAAGTACTAAAAGGTATCAAAAATAACAAGTTCAAAAACTGTTTTGAATGGTGGCAAAAGCATTTCAATAGGTGTATTGCATCAAACAAAGAGTACTTTGCAGGTGATGGAAGTTTAACATGTAAGAATAAATACACAATTTTTTGTAAATAAATTCTGGGGTTTATGGGTCCCCCATCTGATATGAGAGCAGAACATAATTTATTTAATGTTTGTTAGTTTGACTTTGCATTTAGATATTTAAACATATGGTGTACAGGCTTTCATTTTGTATTTTACTCTTGTCTAGGTCTCTGCAAACATTAGAGGTGGGCCTGCTGCTAAAAGTCTATTTTTTTTCATTCATTCACTTATGTATTAATTTGTTTGATATTTCTTTATTGATACTGTCTTTCTATGCAACATCATTATCATCAGTTCTTTGAACAGACCTATAATGGCCTTTTTGAAGTCTCATTTTGCTAATTCTATTCTTTGCTCTTACAGGCAGTTTCTGATGCTTACCTGGTGTCTGAATTATACTTGTTTCTTTGCATTTCTTATAATTTTCTTTGTTGGAAACCAGACAAATTGCAGTAAACCCTCCTGCTCTGCCCCAGAGATTGTTATTGTTATTTTCTTGTTTGTTTAATGAGTGCCTGGATTACTTTAGTGAAATCCTCCCCCTGCCCCCCATTATTAAGCCTCTGATGTTGTTTTTCAGGGAAGCACAGCTTTGGCATTCTCATAGTCACTCTGAGATGACAATAGGGCTTTCTTCTTCTCTTTCCTTTACCTAGATGTTAGTCCTAACTAATTGCTACTGGTTGCTCTATTGTTTCCAACAATGCCCTGAGGGCTTAAATATCTCTACAGACAATCCAATGACATTCAGGTTTCCTTGAAGGAACAGTTCCTGAGATCACTGTTTGATATTGTTCTGATCCCAGGAGGGACCAGTCTGGCCATCTTCTTTCTCAGCCCTCTTCTGAAAATTAGCTGGCTTACACTTCACCTTCACTGAAATCACAAATCTCCTTCCAATGGTCCTTCACTACAATCTCTGCTATTCTTGAGAGCTCCCTTATACTTGAACTTCTCTGTATTCTGTTGCACATGAAGTCAGTTCCTCTGGGAAGAGATCAGGAGCCATCTGTTTTTCTGCTTGTTTCTCCCTCTCAGGCAAAATTTCTGAGACAGGGCTTTGGAGCTGGTAGTGGGGACAATAGCATCCTTTTCTCTGAGTGATACTGCCATTTTAGGAGTTGAACACTTGGTGGAGGGGACAGTATCTTGAGAGCTTCTCAACTTACTTCTCCTAGCATGAAAATAGAACCTTTCAAGCTGAGGTTGAATTATTTTCAGCAGTACTGCTTACAAGGTAAACTCACCTGCCATAAATTGGGACTGAAGGGAACCCACACCTCTCCACTGCACCCACTCACTTGGCTTCTGAAGCAGGAACTGGGGGGAAGGATAAGAAATGCTGATGTCCTGCTCCTCCTAGGAAAAAGACTCTCCAACTAAGAGCTGGGGGAAAAGGATTCCTATGTTCTTGGTCCTGCAAGTCCCAATGTCTAGCAAGAAGCAGGGAAGAAATGGTCTTGACTCAAATACCACACTCTCCCTTTTCTCACTAAATTTTTAGAGTTTTTTTTAAAAATAAATGCTTATTTTGCTGTATGCCCTTAGGAGTTGAGTGATTGTTTAAAAAATAATTTTCGTTGGTTTCACAGGGAGGCAGGTATGCAGAGTTTCTTATACTGCCATGCCAGAGGCCGATTTTTGTATTAATTTATTTGAAATTTTGACTGAGCACCTATGATACTCCAGGTACTATATGAAGTGTGGGGAAATACAGTGATGAACAAAAAGGGACACATTTTCTAATCTAGCCAGGTGTTTGAAATACGGAGCGAATTCAATAAGCAACAAATAAATGAATGAATGACTAACAAAAAAGCAGTTTTTTCCTCTTATGTTTTTTTACAAGAGGTCTGAGAAATTCATGGAATATCTTGCTAGCTGAGTTTCCAGACATTTAGAGGCACTAGGAATGTTGTGAGGACAATACCTTCCCACAATAGCCTTGGTCATGATAGACCATGACATTTGCACAATCTTTTTCTAATTTCAACCATATGAAAGGAGTACAGGTGACAGTCACCATCATTATTCTCTGGTATTTTTTCCCTCTGTTTTTGGGGACCTTCATTAAGGGTTTAAAATGTGCTCTTACCACAAGGTCACAGACTTGGTGACTACAAGAGTATGTTCTTGGCATAGTCCAAGCCAGGAAAAACCTTATTTGGGGCTGTGCAATTTCAGAAGACCAGTTTGTACTCATTTCCCTGGAATTCTCTAATTCATATTTTCTCTGGCAGTGGATGATGTCCTTTCCGATGACCAAAAATGTAGCTTCTTCCTGATTCTTATTGTTCTGTTAGGGGAGAACTACAGAAATACTGGGACTGAACTCTCATAAGAGGAAAAATGAGGTGCCTAGTCCCAGAAGAGCCTGGCTGCTTTTCTTCTGACCCTAGCACTTCATTGGTGGAAGGATAGTCTGATCAGTTGTCCAGGTGGGCTGTGTTTGGCCAGATGGACACAACTGAGTTACTGGACAGCTTTATTGGAATCGATGTTTCTACCCTGAAGAGCCTGTCAGAGTCTGAAGTGAGTGTAGCAGTGGGTTGGGTACTTAATGGGACTTGAAGAAGGGCACTGGGTGGATATAGGTTGAAAAAGCTTTTCCCAAAAGCACAGATTTAACTCCAGGGAACTAATTAGATGCCCCCAGAAGCTTGTAGATCAAGATTATGGTTTCGGTAAATTCCCAAATAAGCATGTTCTCTCTCCAGCTCATTATGTCTCTGTTTTTCGTCTGAACTAAGATACAACTAACCTAGTGAAAAGTATGTTATTTTAGGGCCTGTGAGAAGTGCAAAATAAGCAATCCTGGAGAATAACTTCCTCTGTTCACAAAATAGAGAGGTAATCCTCATTCTGGGATGTGAGAAAGCCAGGCAAGAAAGGATTGGACTGGCTATTGGGCAAATGCTTTCCAGAACAGCAAGGGTGATCTCATGTTCATGATTTTTTTAACATAAAAGCAGATTTTCAAATATGTAATTAAATGTAATTTTATTTTTAGCCTTTCCTAAGAATTTTGATATACTCAAGTTAAGAAACATTTTATTATTAATATAAATTAATATATAAATATTAATATCTAATTATAATAATTAATATTGTTTAATTCATTAATTCAACAAGCACTTATCAAGAGCTAACTATGTGCCAGACACTGTCCCAGGCACTAAGATAAAGATGATAAAATACAGTTTTGCCCTCAGGAAGCCAGCTGTCCAATAGGGTTAATGGATTCATAGACACATAATTACAATTTGACAACATTCACAGAGTGCTAGGGCAGCCTTGGGAACATATAAAAAGAAAGAAACTAGTTCTGATTGGTGGAGGGGTGTTTCAGAGGAGGCTTCTTGGAGTAGGGATACTTAAATTGAGTCTTCTACTCTTCAAAGGTGAGTAGAAATCAGCCAGAGAATAGAGGGTTAGGCATAAGAACATGGGCAAAATGTCAACACATACATGAACACAGAGGTGAGAAGTTGAGTAACCTCCTGGGGTTTTTGGAAAAGTGCAAAGCTGGTTTGTTAGATCATCAGGTGGAAAATGAGGGGTAAGAAATGGTGGTGCTGTCTTAGAGAGTCTTGTGTGGTTCCTCTCTAGGCAAAGAGCTATTGAAATGGTTTTTTTTTTTCTTTTAAAGATGTGGGGTACGATCAGGATTAAGTATACAAGTGGTCATCATACAGGTAAAGTTTGGGCCTCTCTTTTTTTTTTTTTTTTTTTGAGTTGGAGTCTCACTCTGTCGCCCAGACTGGAGTGCAGTGGCCGCTCCCGGCCACCGCAGCCTCGACCTGCTGGGCTCCGGCGATCCTTCCGCCTCAGCCTTCCAAGTAGCTGGAATTACAGGCATGCGCTACCACGCCCGGCTGATTTTTTGATTTATTGTAGAGATGAGGTCTCGCTGCCCAGGCGGGTCTCGAACCCGCGGGCTCAGGCAATTCACTCACCTCAGCCTCCCAAAGGCGCGGGATTACAGGCTGAGCCACCGAGCCCGGCTCTGGGCCTCTCTTTGGTCCCCACTTTGTTTGGTTTGAGATTAGGTACCGCTATTGATGTTGTGTCCCCCCTCTCACCACCCCAGCAGTATCTCACTACTGGCAATCTCTTTCTAATAGTATTATGGTAATTGTTCAGGATCCACTTATGAGTGAGAACATGTGGTTCTCTGTTCTTTGTTTCTGTGATAGATCACTCAGTTTTATCACAGATTTATCACAGATAGATCACCCAAGTTGTTGCAAAGTCCATATGTTTGTCCTTCTTTATGGCTGTATAATATTCCATTGTATATATGTACCACATTTTAAAAAATCCAGTCTGGTTTCGATGGGCAGCATGGTTGGTTCCATGTTTTTCTATTGTGAACAGTGCTGCAATAAACATACGGGTGCAGGTATCTTTTTTGTAGAATGATTTTACTTCCTCCGGGTATATTCCCAGTAGGGGGATTGCTGGGTCATGGGTCATATGGAAGGTCAATGTCTAGTTCTTTTAGAAATCACCACACTGTTTTCCAAAGAGGTTGCACTAGTTTGCATTCCCACCAGCAGTCTAGAAGCGTTTCTTTTTCTCTGCATCCTTGCTAAAGTGTTTTCTACAGTTAGGAGCGTGGTAGAGTTGTTGGTCTTGGGTAAAATGGATTGGGGGATTGGGGACAATACTGGAGGCAGGAAACCAGAAGACTGTTGATTATTACATGGATAGGGAGGGTTAGATTTGAGAAATAGTTATCATCTGGAAGAACTGGATGTGGACTGCCTGTGAGGAAGAGGGAGAGGGAGTAACTTATTGTCAAACCATGTTTCTCATGCTCAGTCAGTCTCACCTTAAGAATAAACACAATGGGGCCGGGCGTGGTGGCTCAAGCCTGTAATCACAGCACTTTGGGAGGCTGAGGTGAGAGGATTGCCTGAGACCATGGGTTCAAGACCAGCCTGGGCAACATGGTGAGACCTCATCTCTACAATAAATCAAGAAAAACTAGCCAGACATGGTGGCACATGCCTGTAGTTCCAGCTACTTGAAAGGCTGAGGCAGAAGGATCACCTGAGCCCAGCAGGTTGAGGCGGCAGTGCCTGTGATTGTGCCACTGCATTCCAGCCTGGGTGACAGAGTGAGACTCCAACTGAAAAAAAAAAGAATAAACACAATGTCATATGTGCGTGATATGTCACCTATAGCCTGTTCTATTGCCCCAAATACCTGGGACTGCAAATCCTATGCTTGGAATGCTATCTTTTTTACTTCTTCATGTCTTGAAGTTTCTTCCACTTTCTTTTTTCAAGAGCCCTATAATACAATGTAAAAATGATTAAGGAGCAAATACTTTTACAACTTGCTAATGTGTTAGTTTAAGAAAAATGTTTAATTTGTTGAGCTAAGATCTTTATAAATACGATTGGATTAAGTAGGTGTATAATTTGGGTGCATTTTTCTTCCTCTGGGGACTTTTCACACCTAAACCTTTTAAAAAATCTTTTTGTATTTTTTTTTTGAGAAATAAAAGACGAAAAAGCAAAAGTATGTTGCCCTTAGCAACTTGACTTGAGCTATCCTAGCACCACTAAGCAAAAATAGCAACTTAATTAAAGGATGTGGCTCTGTGGAACTTTGCCAGCCTCAGGGGAGAGTCAGCCCACCCTCGCTCCAGGTACCATACAGATGACCAACATCTCCAGATTGGAATGGAAATTTGTCTTAGGTGTAGGCTCTTTCATTAATTAATCCAACAAATGTTCTTTAAGCACCTTCTCTGTACAGTACAAACAAAGAAAAAAACAGTTTCTGTTCTCTTAAGCTCATGTCTTAGTTGAAGAAGGTATGAGAGGAAAAAGTGGGGATAGAGAATTTCAGATAGTGAGATGTTATGTAGAAGATAAAACAAAGAAAAGAAGTAGAGAATGACCGTCACAGGCAGAGGTGGTCTGGAGCAGGGGAACTGCTCATATGGTAAAATATTAATGCTTTAGATTTCATGAATGTTGCTGCCATATTTGACATCTGGAGCAGATCATATTTTAATGACCACCTCCTGTATATAACAAAACTATTTTCAGTAACAATCATAAAATTAAAGAAAGGGCAATATTGACTAGAAAAGAAACATAGTAAAGTTTTTTTTTTTCTTTTCTTGAACTTTGTTTATATATCCAGGCCAATAAAACAATTTTTTTTTAGTAAAGCCTGAGTTAAATATTACAGTCCATAAAAGGAAGAAAAGCACAGCTAGTCAACAGATTTTATGTCTACCTAGCAATTTGAACTTCAACCATTTGGTTACAGTCTGATAAAGCAATAAATAATTTTTCTAGGCCGGATACAGTGGCTCAGTCGGTAATCCCAGCGCTTTGGGAGGCCGAGGCAAGAGGATTGCCTGAACCTGGGGGTTTGAGACCAGCCTGGGCAACTTGGTGAGACCTCGTCTCTACAATAAATCACAAAAACTAGCTGGACATGGTGACATGTGTCTGTAGTTCCAGCTACTTGGAAGGCTGAGGTAGAAAGATTGCCTAAGTCCATCAGGACGAGGCTGCTGTGACTGTGAGCGTACCACTGCACTCCAGCCTGGGTGATAAGAGTAAGACTCCAACTCAAAAAGAAAAAAAACCATTTCTAGTGACTATTAAATAAATATTAATAAAATGGAAAGATCTGCAAAAAGTGTAATTTAAGTAACTGTAAATCATACCACTAATATTATTTTTTTCTGAACTCATTCTCTACTTTCAAAACAATTATTGACTGAAATGAATAAATTTCAAGTTAAAAGATATTATTAAAACTCAGTAAACCACTTTATGTATGAACTAAAGTTCATAAAGCAATACATGTCCCCTCATTGTTTCACTGTTTTAAAATTTAAATATTAAAAACAAAAGCAAAAGCCTCTTCAAGTGGTTATATCAAATGACAGAATTGAAACTCAAATCCATTCTTACAATCACTGTGTTATTGTTTATTTAGAATCTACTGCTTAAATGCAAGAACATATAGTACCATAGGGACTGCACACATGAACTTCACCCAAAGCAAAACACTGGAGCCTGGGCAACATAGTGAGACTCTGTCTCTACAAAAAATAAAAAATTAGCTGAGTGTGGTAGCATGTGCCTGTAGTCCTCAGCTGGAGGCTGAGGTAGGAGGATCACTTGAACCCAGGAGATCAAGGCTGCAGTGAGCCATGATCTTGCCCTGCACTCACACCTGGGTCACAGAATGATAACTTGTCACTAAAAAAATAAAAAATAACAACAACAAAAAAAGAGATTCTGAACTGGGAAAATCTTATTCTTCAAACAAACACATAGCTGAGTGGGCACGTATCTGTGTCTAGGGCCAATTGTATAGATGGGATTTCCCCCAATTAAATTCCATATAGAATATAATGTGTATTCAAGGATAAGTTATAAAAATTTGACTTTTTTTTTCTTTTAAGAGACAATCTTGCTTTATCTATTCTTTCCCCTACCCCAAACTGGAGTGTGTGGTTCGATCATAGCTCACTGCAGACTCAAACTCCTGGGCTCAAGTGATCCGCCTGCATCAGCCTCCCAAGTCATTGGAACTACTTAAAGGCACCAGTCACCACACTTGGCTTACATGTATTTTTATTACTCAACAATAAACTACAGCAACTTCTCAAAACTTAAACCAGCTAAAGATTTTTTGGGGGCGGGGGAGAAGCCCTTTATCATTGCATTATTTTAAATAGTTGGAAATTGTTCACAATAGCAAAAACATGCAACCAACCATGCTGCCCATCAAAAGAGGAATGGATAAAAAAAAATGGGGTACATATACAGGATGGAATATTATGCAACCATAAAGAAGGACAAAATTATGAACTTCACAGCAACTTGGAATTAGAGTCTATAATACTGAGTGATCTATCACAGAAACAAAGAACTGAGTATCACATGTTCTCACTCATAAGTGGATGCTGAACAATTACTGTAATACTATAAGAAAAGGATTGGCAGTGGAAAACTGCCAGGGGAGGGGGGGATACACCTCTTCAACAAGGGTACCTGCATAATGACCATTTGTATACCTAACCCTGAATTGTACCCCACATTTTAAAAATAAAAAATAAATAAAAAGAAACATAAAATGAATAAATAAAATTGCTGGCAAATGTAGCAGTAAAAATGCAAACTGGATTTGGTCAGATTTCTTCTTGCTTTGAAATTCTCTACAATGCCACCCTTATAGTCTGCACTCTGGCACTGAGAGCTCTGGTTGCTTTTCTGCCCTCTGATCTCTCTTTCCTTCCTGTGTCTAAAATTCTCTAATTATTTTCACTATTTTGGTGAAAGGCTTTTGGAATGCACATACCCTAGGGTCCTAGCCCTTGGCCCTAGTGATAATTTTCACTTGAATCTGAAAGAATTTATAAGAGCCCATTCTGGGAGTTTAGTCATTCATTCTTCGTTCATTTATTCAACACATTTTATACTCCCATCACATGGGACAATGAATGTGGCAGGGCTGTGTCCCAAGGGAGCGCACAGTCTTGTGGGAGAGGCAGGCACACAGAACAGCAGCAATTGACGTCCAGTGTGGTGAGAACAAGATGTCTTGGATACCCACTGAGGACTCACAGCTCTTCAAGGGGCTGGGGATGGGAGCTGATGGAGAGAAACACCCAGGGGGGGAGTCGAGGAAAGGGATCATCACCTTAGTGCCTGTGTGTTTGCAGCTAAAGGCGTTGCTCCTGTGGGCTGTGCATCACTGCAGAGGTGGCTTCTACTGGTGCTGAATACTCTGAAAAAACTCATTTCTGCTGCTCGGAAGACAATATGGAGGAAAGTGTCTCACCAGTGGGAGAGGAGGGATGGAGAGCTATGTGATTCCCTGGAAGAAAGGCAGGACCACTTCTTCCTTAACAAACACCCCCGGCCTGCCTGGTGCGGTGACTCCTCTTGCAGTCCTGCTTCCTGAGAGGGGCTTTGATATGAAGTGTGGCATGAACCTCCTTCGCATGAATTTCCTATTAATTAACACACTACTTCCTCTCTGCCTGGATGGTGGTAAAAGTTTCCATGATCTGCGGTAGCTGAACTCCTGCCAGGCTGTCTATCTTGTGTCTGCGTTGCATAAGACGCCTGGTCTGAGGCTGGACTTGGGGAGAGCAATGGGTTCTGGGACGCCCTCTCCTAGGAACTGATGTTGTGAGCCGTGGTGTGTGAATGGTTGCTGTCAGGGAGCCAGAACGGCTCTGTCAGGGGAAGGCTGGGAGCTGAGTGCAGACAGCTCGCCTTGTTTTGTGCATCCTGGAACTCTTTTCTTTGGGGAAGGGGGAGGAGATGCAGAGGAGAGGAGTTTAAATTAGAAAAATCTTGGGAAGCCCTGTGTCCAGTCATTTCAGGTCAGTGCAAAGCTGGACTCTGCCCAGGAACAGACTAATTAGCATTTGAAAGCAGGGGCAGGAAACAGAGCAGAAGGCAGCTCCTCACAGCTCCAGGAGCTGGAAAAGAGAAGTAGAGGAAAGGTAAGGGCAGGCTCTGTGTCCCCCTCCTGCTCCTCAGAAAGCCCGAGGGAGCCACCTATTTGACAAACACAAAGGAACTGGATAATGCCACTGGCTAACTGTACTATGTGGAGAAAGTTAAATTTTCTGGGCCTTGGGCTTCACTTCTGAAACACAGATTGGTCCTTTTGATCTGTAAGATCTCTCTCGGTGCTGAGAATCTAGCCTTGATGTTCAGACCTGCCCTGGGGTGGAGGTTAGGAGGGGCTTGTGGGCAAAAGAACGCCCCAGCTCCTGTGTGGAAGTCTCTTTCATCTCCACGTGTTCTGCGGAGCTGATGGGCGGGTGAGCCTGCAGGGCACTTGGTTGTCATTTGTTCAGAAGGGCTTATTCTTGCATTAAAGTGATCGCATATTAAGTCTTTAAAAAGAATGATGCACGACCCTTGGCTCTTCAAGGAGTTTAGAACTGTGAATACAAGACACAGACCTATAGATGATAAGTGAAAAACAACTCAAGATGAAAAAGCCGCTTCAGAGGCCTCACCAGAAAACATCATAGGAAGGGGTGTCAGCTGAGTGCTGGAAAGAACAGGTTCTTAGAATTCACAGAGGGCTGATTGCAGCGTGCTGATTCATGGCTTGGGGAAGCGCCTACCGGGCAGCATTTCCGGAATTCTTTTCGGGAAAACAGAAGTGGCAGTAGTTTGAAAGCTGGAATGAATGAGGTCAAGGTCACAGAGGCTATGTCTTATAACAAGGATTTTAAAAAAGAGTTCCTCAGCCACACATTATGTCCTCTATGCTGGGCCACAAAGAGGGCATCAGTGCCCAAGGCAGGGAATGCCAGCAGGCCCGTGTGACATCCTCCCACAATGAAGGGAATTAAATTGCAAGGCTTGCTGGATCAATGCGGTCCCCCTGCAAATCCCCTCATAGGGAAGCCTTCCCTCCATACTCCCCCAGTGCTGTTGGCATCAGCTTTGCAAGGGCCCCCAGGTCGACAGGAAGTGCAGCTAGGGGCTG
Source organism: Cephalopachus bancanus (assembly GCA_027257055.1). Taxonomy (NCBI): domain Eukaryota; kingdom Metazoa; phylum Chordata; class Mammalia; order Primates; family Tarsiidae; genus Cephalopachus; species Cephalopachus bancanus. Next base: position 6,753,130 of record JAPVLO010000015.1, on the reverse strand, counting down.
CAGCTAAGCCAGAGCTGGTCAGTCAGAGCCTGAAGTTGCTGCCCCATCTCTGCAGGGACACTGAGGTAATCTCATACTTCTGGGCCACTGCTTCTTTCTGCCCTTTGTCCATAGCCAGTTGTGTTCTGTCTGCTTGTCAAGACCCACTGGCTGTTCCCACTGTCTTGACTCTCAGCACCAGTGCCTGGAACAGTCTTCTCTGGGTTATGATTCTACTCTTCAAGACAAAGAATTTGTTAGACCCATCTTGGGTCACATATCTAGTTTGCATCTCATCAGCTGTGGCCAGAGGAGGCTCTGTCCCTTTACCAGGGGCTGTGGGAAATGGTCAGGTTTCAGAGATGGGATTGTCGACAGAACCTTTTCTCCAAGAAGTTTCTACTGCATTCCAGCTGCCATCAGAGCATGTCCCATTTTCTAAATTACTCACAGAGTAGTCTCCTGTCCTTCTAAACTGTGATGGATGGTAAATTCACGAGACAAGAACCTGGAGTCGATTCTGCGTCTCCAGGGCCTAGGACCAAGCCTGGAACACAAACCAGGGAACATGTTAGATACTCAACAAACTTTTGTAGACAGAGGCAAGGAATGAATGGGTCATTCCAGGGTCATCTGGCCAAAAAAGGGTGGCAGAGGACAAGAAAGTCGGCTGAGAGGCGTGCTAGAACAGGACTTTATTATTCATGATGCTCTGTCTTTCCCCAGCCCTACAAAGACCCACATCCGCTAGTGTGGGAGCAGAGTGTTGCATTTGTAGTGAGATATTCATTTTCTTCACACACATTTCCTATTAATTAACACAATTCTTCCTCAGCAGATGAGTTGGCTGGGACCTGCAGAATTAGAGCAGTTGGAATATCTGCCAGACTGTCCATCTTGTGCCTGCTTTACATAATGTTCCATGCGTGAGTGCTGGCCAGGAGCAGCCCTGCCACCCAAGAAATGACACTTGGCTTCTGCTGTGACAGGAATATCTCCACCTTTTGCCATTCTTTCTACATGATGGGTTTGACTGACTCTCTTGGCCCTTCCCACATTTCAGTTTCAGACCAGTTTGTGCTCATGAACAATTCCTCATATGTGGGAGGGATTATTTTTTGAAGCAGGGTCCTGTCACAATCAGGGTGTCAACCACTAGCCATTCAACACCCATGCCCCATGTTGATTAGAGTATCTGTTTACAGAAAGCTGTCTTGTCCTCATAATGGGATAGACGTTGATGCCTGACCACAGGCCAAGACTGACTAGCTCAGTTCCCCTCTCCCGTCTTTTCTGGGGAGTTGTTGTCCTCAGTTTTACAGAATTTTTTTCCTGCTCTGAGTGGAAAACTCATTTCCATTCCCTGAAAGTCACTTTTTAACTCATTGCCTTAAGCATAATGCTGTGGTTCACATAACCGAGGTTTGGATAGCACTTTTTTTTTTTTTTTTAGGGTAGTGACTGGGTAGATTATAATAATGTTTTTCTTCTTTTAAAAGCCCAATAAATCCAAATTTATAGACATTGCTTCCATTCCTATTCATTTTGAAATCATGCAAAGCATTTGCCTGGGACATTATTCATCCTCCTTGAGAATGTCCTGGTTTGGGCACTTAAGGAAGATGAGGTCTTTGTCAGGTGCTGAAATTCACACTGGGTAATTTAGGGACTCATCCTGTGACACTTTATTTGGCTCTGATTGCAAATGCACTTAAAAAATATCTCCTTTAAAAAACAAAGCTTTTCATATTTATAATGAGTCTCTGGAAATTATGAACCATATTAGTGTTTGGATATGTTGTGTATGTTTTAAATTTGTCAGAGTTCTTATCATTGTTGGCTATGAAAGTCTGCATGGACATGTGTTTTTTATTAAGACATAACCTAACAGATCATTTGTCCACAACACATCACTGACTCTGCTCTCTCTATTAGCAGCTGGTAAAAGAAATGGAAAGTTGAATTGAGCACAAATTTTATATATTCATTTAGCTTGGATAATTAGCTGCTGAAATAATGTCCCCATTTTTTAATGGGTGCTCTACTTGATGGATAAGGCAGATGTCTGCAATGAGGTGACAGCTCAAAAAGGCACCTGGCTTATGATAATGTTTGTCAAATACATGACAGGAAAAAGCAGGTTGGAATGTTCTATCTGCCAACAAACTAGATGCTGCCAAGCCTGGAGGCAGTTGACTGACAGCATGTTTAAACTGAGGCTACTTACATAATAACAGTACCATTTTGTATTCTTGATAATGCTAAAGTATGCAAATTCATGGGTAATACATTCCGTTGTTTCCGTGGACTTGGGCGCTGACTATCTAAATACAAGAGAAACTGGAGGACCCTGGGATGGAATCTGATGCTTGACTGCACAGGGTGCTTGTGGGTGATTTTTTTGTTGTTGTTTAAAGAAGGGCAAGTTATTCATGTTGTGCTTTCAGTTCTATTAATTGGCATAACCACTATCTAACTTTCTGAGGCCACCTTTAGTTTGCAGTGGTAATTATTATTATTTTTTGAGATTGAAGTTATCATTGAAATGGAATAGTGTACATGTCTAGTCTTTAAAAGTCTGACTGGAGTCAACTCAGGGCATCTACATTTTCTTTTCTTCAGATAACCCAAAGTTCCCAAAGTTCCTTTATTGTCAAAGTAATCTGCCTTCCCAAGATTTCTGGAGAGTGTATTAAAGGTAGATAATGACCCTCTCGTTTTGTAAAGGTGAAATTGACATACAGAGAAGTCGTGGTCTCCACTCAGTTGGTATTGAAGCAACGTGTAAAATCTGCTCCTCTGATTTCTAGTTAATGCGCTTTTTATATCCCCCCTCCTTGGGTCACTAGTTAGGAATGCCTGATAACTAGACCAAACAAATGCTAGGCAGATCTGCTGGAGCTGGCAAAGGGATATAGACATCTATTTCAGGAATGGTCAAAGAAGGGTCAAACTCAGCTCATGAGCCAAGTCTCCGGGAGCCATCTCCTGGTTGTTGTTGTTGTTGTTTTAAATCTCACTCTGTCGTCCAGTGGCACAATCATGGCTCAGCATAGCCTCTACCAACTGGGCTCAGCCTCCTGAGTGCCTGGGACTACAGGTATATGCTACCATGCCTGGTTTATTATTATTATTATTTCTGTTATTTCTTCTCAGTTCCTTCTGTCAGTCACAGACAACAGTATTACTAAGTTCCAGATGGCTGTTTTATTCTTCTCAACCTATTGCTACTTTTGAATACAATAGAAAGATAAAAGTTACTGCACAAAGCATCCATCTCAAATATTTCAATTTGTAGAATTCTGTGAGGATTTAGACTGAGAGTGTTTACACAATTTGCCAGAAGTTGTAAGTTTCATCTCTAGTGAGTAGTGGCGCTTGCAGTTGTCTTGATTCTTCATTATTCTTTGTTTCCTAGTGTAGGTTACTATTACAACTAGTTTTAGTTAAGCATCAACTAGTTAAGCACTAGATAAGCATGTAGTTATTCAGTCTGCAAATAAAGAGTCACAACTCAATGAAGTTAAGTAACTTGTCCATGCAACTGGTAAATAAAAAATGAGTGGCTTGAGTTTAAAGAGCTGGCTTAAAAGTTCATGGTTTTGCCACTTGTTCTTCCCATTTCACTCCCATTCTAAAGTGAATAATACTGTTACTCCTGATCAGGACGGCCTAGAAATGTTAGCACATATTTACCATCAATTTATAAAAAAATATTTTATAACAGTGATTTCTTATAAAAACCCTGAAGCCCAGTCCCCTCCTGTAGATATTCTGATTTAATTAGTCCTGGTTGGGACCCATGGAAATTTTAAAAAGTTCTCCAGGTAATTCTAATGTTCAGTTGGGTTGAGAGCAGTGGTAGGATGTCAGAGACAGGAGAAATCTCATTGCCAAGGACTATCCTAGAATTCCAATTGATCTGGGATTCCCAGAAGGTGCTTTTCATCATCACTGCCACTACCATTACTGTCAACCATACTGATACAATGCTTTACAGTCAGGTTAAAAAAAAAAAGTTTGCCCTTTCTATAACCATGATTTCTTTCATATTTGTACTTATCTCTCTTGGATCTTCACTTTGTGGAAAAAAATGCAGTGATGCCCATACCTGTTGCCTTCCCTGGCTGGTCAGGAGGCTATAATGTGGTAACCCAAATCTGAAAAGGCTCGCATTAAAATTTACCTATTTCAAAGAAGTCACCTGGAGGTCCAGCAGAGAAAGACATTGGTTTATTAAATTTATGGGAAGCACCCTTGGTGTCCGGTCGGTGAAGAATCCAAGAGAATCCATGCCTTGGGACAGTACAGCAATAAGTTTTATAATTGAGCGAGTTAATTATTCAAGTTGCTACATGGTGTTTACAATTACATTGATTGAGGGTGATGCCTACATTGCTTTCAGTGTTGCTTGATCACCCGCACCCCATGACTCATGACTGAGACTATACATATCCTTCAGAGACCATCCTTGGCCAAAGGCTGCTCCCTGAGGGAGGGGGCAGAAAGAGGCCAGAGGTAGGGGAAAAGAGCCTGTCTGGACAATACCTGACTGAGCCATCTGGGAAGCATGGCTCAGTCTGGAAGTCCTAAGTGCCCTCATGATCTGTACCTCCACTATTTTGCCGATGACCAGTGGGCTCAGCTGAGAAAAGCCAAACTAGCGCTCAGGCCTCTTTTGAAGATTCCTGGGGAGGCGGATGGAGGAGGAGGCTCTCTTCCCTCTTCCTTAGGACGATGGCATGGTGAGTTTCAGTGGAGCAGTGGATATACCCCCAGTCTCTTCTATTCCCAATTTTGACTTTGACTGATAGCTTATAAACTCCTTAAGGGTAGATTTCCTGATTCTTGAATTGTCCTCTCCAATTGTAACAGTGAATGGAACGAGTTATGTCACAATATGGTTGAGCCCCAAATATAGGAAGCCAGAAGTGATTATTAGCTCAGAACCCTTAGTAACTTTAAGGGGAAACTACAGCTTTTGTTCAGGCTAGTGGGGGAAGGTGTAAAAGGGAGGTCATCACTTGGTTGTCCTTTCCTATTTTGTTTCAACTTTCTTTTCTTTTTTTTTTTTGTTTTCAGTCAGAGTCTCACTCTGTTGCACAGGCTGGCAGGCAGTGGCCCGCTCACAGCCACCGCAGCCCTAACCTGCTGGGCTTAGGCGATCCTTCTGCCTCGGCCTTTCAAGTAGCTGGAACCACAGGTGCGTGCCACCATGCCCTGCTAATTTTTTGATTTATTATAGAGATGAAGTCTGACCAGGCTGCCCAGGCTGGTCTGCAACCCCTGGGCTCAGGCAATCCTCTTGCCTCCGCCTCCCAAAGTGCTGGAATTATAAGCGTTGCTCTCTGCACCCAGCTGTTTCCACTTTCATCTCCAAGCAGGCTAGAATTGGTAACAACCAGCTAGAAAGATGGCCAACGGAGCAGAGAGACTGACCGCTCATACTTCTAAGCCTCAGGGCTAGCATGCTCTTAAAAAGGAATGCAAAACTACTAGTCCACATTTTTACCAGTTATTGTAAAAGAGGGCAGACGGGTGAGTTTTCTGGTTCTCTCACGTCACTTTCCTGTTTAAGGTAATTTGATGGTTCCCCATCTAAGGGGAATCCATTTGATAGTAGCCCAAGAGTGCAGCCCAGCACACAAGGTCCCCTGTAAAGTAGCGGACAAAGTAAACTTTTGTACTCAGTGGTGGGGGCCAGAGGCTGTGCCGTGCCCGGGGGCGGGGTGGAGTCAGGGGGTGGTTCCTTAGCAGCATGAATTCCTGGCAGAGCCAGACTTTGCTCCTGGCCTTGGTTTGTATTATGCCGTTAATCACCAGCAACAGTCCTTCAAGTGATCAGTGCATGTTCATTATCATCAAGTAGGACTACGCCTAAAGTCTATGATCAAGCTCAGCCCCCATCCTACACCCTCAGGAAAGAGGAGCCTGCTTCCTTTCAAGTCTCGCTTCCGGCTCAAAGTTGACCCCCTCCCCCATCTCAGTCCCTTTTCCTTCTCCTGTCCCTCTCTCATCTACAGTGTTTTATTAGTTCACAGACAAGGTCCCCCGGGATCTGACTCCTCTCCTCTCAGTCCCCAACGCATCCTGCTTCTCATTGCAGCCAACACTCGCCATGCTTCCAGAACACACCTTACTGCTGCACCGCATCTTTGTCTTTGCTCAGGATGTTCCTTCTGTTTACCCTTTTCTCCCCCTTTCTGTCCATCTTTTATGAGCCAGCTCAAGCCTTTCTTCCTAAAAGAAGGATTTCCTGACATCTCCTTCCTACTTGATCTCCCTGTTTTTTGGTATATATTTTTCTTTTTTTGTAGAGACAGACTCTTGCTATGTTGCTCAGGTTGAACCCTTGGGGTTGATTGCATAGAAAAGGGCCCTAGTGCTGAATATCTGTTTGACACAGCCACTTGCAGTGTGACTTTTGGCAAGACACTTGACATCTCTCTGCCTTAGCATCTTCATCTGTGAAATGGGGATAATATTTGGATTGTAGAGGAAATAAAGGGAGTGATACACATAATAATAATAAACATAATAATAATTGCTATGCGATAATTTCCATGATGACTGACATCATAACTAACACAGCACTCATAATGTGTCAGGTTCTATTCTTAGGGCATTACACATCTAACTCATTTAGTCCTCGGGGTAACCTTATCGGGTAGTTACTGTTAGCATCCCTGTTTATAGATTAGAAAACTGAGGCACAGAGAGGTTAAGTAGTTTACCTAAGGCCACACAACTTGTAAGTGATAAAGATGAGGTTTGAATCTGGGCACCCGAGCCCATGTCTTTAATCACCATGCAACACTCCTTCACGCGATCAGTGTATATTAATTACTATTAAGTATGAATATGTTGGTAGTAGTGGGAAACTGTCGGGGGTGGGGGGGAGACATACCTCATTAACAAGGGTACCTGTATAATGAACATTTGTATACCTAACCCTGAATTGTACCCCACATCTTTAAAAAAAAAAAGCAAAAACAAAACGCACATAATATGCAGCTCATCATCATATATGTCTCTCTTGACCTAAAAAAAAAAAAAGTATGAGTATGTCTAAAATCTATGATCAAGCCCAGCCTGGAAATCAAGGGGCGATGGGCCACTCTGCAAGGAATACTACTCCGGATCAGCCTTGAAGGTCTGAGCCAGCTCTGACGGCTTCTCTCCCATCCCCTAACTAACAGGTGGACCAGGTCCAAGAGAAAGGAAACCTCGTTCCATCCTAGACGGTCCAGCTTGTTCCCAGGCGATCAAGCAAGAGATCCAAAGCTCTGCACCCACAGAGGCTGGGTCTCTCACCCCGACTCAGACACTGCTGAAGGAGAAGCCTTGACAAGGGATAGAAGGTTTACTCACAGACACAAGTGGAAAATTAAACATGGTCTCTTTGCCCACCAAGTATCCACCCCAGACCACAGTGACCCGCAGAGAGCCTGGACAGAGTGGCCCCCGGCGCGGTGGCATCTGGCATGTGCGTCTGACGGGGAGGGAGGGAAGCACGCCTCCATCTTTCCTCCCGTCACCTTTCAGGACCTCGTGTGCCAGGTAGCAGTCTCCTCAGCCGTGGCAAGAACCTTGACCACTAGGGGGTGCCTGGACATCTCGGATGGCGACCGGGCGGCGGCTCCGTCGAAGGGTGTGGGTTCCCGGGTAGAGGCTGGAGGTTGTGGTCGGAGCTGCTGTCAGACACCCACGGGGAAAGGCTTCTGCAGAATCCCAGGAGGTTTACATTCTCCCGGCTGCCCAGACTACCCCTAGGCGGGCGGCTATCTCTGTGGGGGAGGGGTTTGGGGGGGCGGGGGAAGGGGTGTCCCCACGCAGGCCCTACTTGTAGCCGGGATCACTGGTGGAACCGAGGTGTTGGGGGTGGGCATCACGCTTGGGCTCTTACGCTGGCTGCAGCGAGTTGGCGAACTTTTCTAATTCATGTATTTGTCCCTGTCCTTTCCTGTCCCATCAAAGGGCAAACCAGCTGGGCCAAGTCAGGGTGACACCGAGAGGCACGGGGCAAGGGCTGTGCCTGGGCGACCTGCCGGTGATAGCCTGTTTCACTGTGTGCCCAGCCCGAGTCGCCATGGTGACACCAGCAGCACTGACAAGCAGACCAGGCTTTTGGTTTCCCACTTTCAACTCCTTACTCCACTTCTCCTGACCTCCACCCTCTTATACCTACATCTTCTTGCTCATTCCTGTTAAGGTACTGGCTGACAAAGAATAATAAGGACTTTCTAATAATTAGATGCCCTTAGAATTAAAGCAGCAAACACTTGGTGCTTATTATGTGTCAGGTGCTCTTCTAGATGCTTTGCAAGCATTGACTCCCTTGACTCCTTCAACACTGTGGTGAAGAAGATAAGGGAACTGGGGCACAGAGAGGTTAAGTAACTCTCCCAAGGTCACAGTAGATGGTGGGCCAGGGAGTTTTTTCTCTTAGGCTTTACACCTTGCTTGAGATACCAAAAAGTCTTCAGAGATGGGAACACAGGACTATGGGCTACCAGGGGGCAAAAAGGGGTTATAATTTAATGTTTTTGTTTGACAAACTTCCAAAATTATGTGATGTCTTAGCCTAGGTAGGCCTTTGGCTTACATTAGATTGACTGCCGTTCTTCTCCTGAATAGTTTGACATCTTTAAGGTTAGTTTATTACAACCCTGAAGACAAGACTGACTGACTTAGTCTTATTCCCATCTGGTTCCCACTAGATGACTGTGAACTTCAGGAAGTTCGCCAACTTGCTTTCCCACAGCCTCCAGGCCTTGAGTTTCTCAGGCCCTCACTAAATGTTGGTTTGTTGAAATTAAACTACTTTAGTCTGTATCGGTCACTTTTAATTATGAGCTGTGGTGAAGCTGCCCTTTTAGAAAAGGTGAGTGACCATGTCTTGCTACCATTTACCTTCTTTTCTTCTTCTCATTAAAAAAATTTTTTTTTTGTTTGTAGATATGGGGTCTCACTATGTTGCCCAGCCTGGTCTTGAACTCTTAGGCTCAAACAATCCTCCCACTCCAGTCTCCTGAGTAGCTGGAACTATGGCCATGAACCACTGTGCCCCACAAGTATTTTTTCTTTATTCAGATTTAACATGAAGGTGTTGGTTCTCTATGATAACCACAACAGAAAGCATACATGTGTTTTTGATTGCTCTATATCTTTTGGATGCATATGAAGAGAAAGGAATAGAAAAATCTGCCTTTTCTTTCTAATTGCTTGCTTTCCGTGTGAAGAGTCGACTAAGTCCTATTATCTCAATCTAATCTACCATTTCGATGCTTCTCTCTGCCATGTGCTTTCTTTTTTCTCATGTCTTTGATGAGCACTGTAGATCATTCATTGTGTTCTCCAACTCCTGATCCCCAGTGTTTTGACTAGCTAAATACCCATCCCAATAGGAATGTCGAGATTGAAGCCTGTTGACCCAATGCTCAGATTCCAGGAAACCCCAGGATACAACTGTCTCTCTTGAGCAACAAAGTCTCTGAGAGACCTAGAGCCCTAGAATAGGAAAGGCTTTGCTTTAGAAAAGAAATTTGTCGTACCCAGAACAGTCTGGTACCCCTATTCTATCCTGGAGCACACAGGGGTCTCAAGACCAAGGCTGCCTCTGAGCCAGAATAACTCCTTTCCAGTTGTGTGGATGAAGTGCACTTACCTGCTGCATGTGATGTTTTCAACCCATGCCTGCTAGACATTCTCATGGTCTTCCATCTCTCTGCCAATATGTTTCCAACACCTTGAAAATAAAATTCCCAAATCACTTCCTCCATTTGGCCACACCTGATCGATCCTGTCTTGGAGTCTTTCTTTATTCTGCATACTGTCACTATCTAAATCCCCAAATTTAATTAAGCATTTTTCAGACTTTCTTCTTCCATAGAACTGGAATATTTTTAGAATCTTTTCTGCAAGAAATGGATTTGTGAGGATCTGGAAGTTATGTGGCAGTTTTGCTACAGTTGTATATTTGAAACAAAATTTGGCTTTTATATTATTTTGGTACCTGTAAGTCTGTTGCTTGATAAAAATCTTCTGCACTCTCTGTGTGATGTTGTTCTTACAAAAGACACAGACCTAGGCTTCCTGGTGTCCCCCTTCTGCAGCTGTGAAGATCAGCAATCTTTCCGGGGTGAGAGTCTCCTCAAATGAGCCCCTAGGAACTTATCTACATCTTAAAAAGTTCCATCAAGGCTGAGTGTGGTGGCTCATGTCTGTAATCCCAGCACTTTGGGAGGCTGAGGCAGGAGGATTGCTTGCACCCAGGAGTTTGAGACCAGCCTGGACAACATAGTGAGCCTCATCTCTACAAAAAGATCAAAAGGTTAGTCGGGTAGCATGGTGCACACCTACAGTCCCAGCTACTCAGGAGCCTGAGATGGAAGGATCACCTGAGCTCAGGAACTTGAGACTGTATCAGCCGTGATCATGCCACTGCACTCCAGTCTGAGTGAAACTTCAACTCAAAAAATAAAACAAAATAAAATAAGAGGAAAGAAAGAAAAGAAAAATACTCCATCAGCATCCAGAAACAGCATTCCCTACTCCGTAAGGCTTGAGTTCTGTTCCTCAGCAAAGGCACTGACCCCAAGCCTAGTTTTGGGGCATGGGTCCTGAAATTCTTTCTGTGCCATACTTATATAACCTTCCCTGATGTGCACCTGAACAGCAGCCTGTGCTGCTTCTCTTCACCTGCTCTGAGATTTCAGGACCTGGGAATTTTCCACTAAGTCCTGCCTTTCCACGGGCAGGCATGGGTGGCATACCCCACAAGTCTCACGTCTTCACTCTGCTCCCTCTGTGGGTCCGACAGGCTCTCCTGGTGTGCTCCATAAACGCTTCAACAGACTAAATGGAATGTAGCCAATAGGCATGTTGGAGGGTAATGACTGCACAGAAGCATTTAACAAATAACTGCATTTGGAAATGACAGTTTTTCTGATCTTCTCATGAGTGATGAACCTTCTTGAATATTTCTTTATGCTTGTGAATAGATTATCAAAGTGGATTGAGCACATTTTTATTCCATTTCTTATTAATATTGGCAAAACAGCAATTTTTAGTTTAGTTTTTTTTTTTAATGGAAATAACTCCAACTGGGAAAGGTGCTTTTATTTATTTAATTTATTTATAGAAAGGGGTCTTGCTCTGTTGCTCAGACTGGAGTGCATGACACAATCATAGCTCACTGCAGCCTCAAACTTCTGGGCTGAAGGGATCCTCCCGGGGAAAGGTAGCTTTTTAAAAAAGAGTGTAAAAAAAAAAACAACAACACACTAACCAAAGCATAATCAACTGGAAAAGAATTTTGATAAATTCGTCTATTTTTCTTCTGAGAAACAGAAAATAAAAAGAAAAGGGAGGTGGGGAGGGCCACTCATCAAAAAATGTTTGAAGAAATTTGCCGGCTTCTGTTTCAGGAAGGTTTGTATTGACATCGCAAACACAGACAAATGAAGGAAAAGGAAATGTGGCTCATTAGTCAGTGTTTTGCTGAAGGGCTGATGGATAATATTTTCACGTATTTGAGATAATCAAGGGCAGCAAGCAATGTCACAGGATATGAGTTACGCCCCATGACGGTGGGGAATGCAGTTGATATATGGCTGGCTATTTTCTGGCTGCTGGGCCGGGTGTCTGTGATATCCCTCCCACATGCTTTCCTTGATCTTTCTTCCCCTGAGTCTTTCACATGACCGACTCCTTCTCGGCAGTGCCTTTTCCTAAGATTCTTTTGCTGTTAATCCAGTCATGCTGTACTTATACAAAGGAATGTGCTAGAAATAGATAGTCAGGGTATGACACAGCTTTCCTACTTCTTTAAACGGTCATGACCTTAGTCAAGACAGCTTCTATGAGGTCTTTTATAAAAGTTCATACATATATGTGTGTTATGTAAAACATATGCAATCATTGTATATTTGGGAATACCTGTGATATTTTGATACCTGTACACAATGTTATTAGGACTTACTATTTCTGTGTAAGTAAGTCACCAATGGTCTTCCTTTTATAGACTCTAAAGGTGAAAATCTATGTCCTTGAGTCCAGGTAGAAAAGTTACTGTGTTTCACAGGCTAGGGGTGGCGTTCTCAGTTTGGGCTATTCTTCCTAGCCACAGCCTCATTTATGGGGTTGAGGAGAGGCAGAAAAGCGTGGTAATTGTTGTAGCCAGACTCATTTACTAGTTTTTTGTTTATTAATAAGGTGGGATCTTGGTCTATCACCTGGATTGGAGTGCAGTGGCGTAATCATAGCTCCCTGCAGCCTCCAACTTACGAGTTCAAGCAATTCTCCTGCCTCAGTCTCCCGAGTAGCTGGGGCAATAGGTATGCACCACCACACCCAGCTTGTTTTTTTAAAACTAGTGTTATTATTATTTTTTCTGGGTTTAGAAGTAGTCATTCTGACTATTAAAAAATATAAAAACACAAAGAATATAATTAAATTCCCACAAAATTCTAGTGCTATTTAATTTTGGTGTCTTTCCTTCCATATCATATTTTCCTATTTGACAGAGTTTTGGTATATATGCACACCTATACATACAAATATATGATGTCTATTACAAGATTGAAATCATATGCTGCACAAAGTTTTGCATCCTGTTTTCACTTGCCACTCTAAGTGGCCATTTCCTGGTGTCTTTAAATACTTCTCAAAAACATATAATAGCTGCACACAGTCCACCAGATATGACTGTACTAAGATTTATTTAGCTGGTCTCCCACTTGTCAACATTTCAGTCATTTTTATGATTTTTACTATTATAAAATAGTGATAAATAGCCTTTAGGTAAATCTTATATTCACAGTTTCATTTCTTAGGACAGATTTCTAGAAGAATAATCACCAGGCTAAGTGGCAGGCACACTTCTGCATGTATATATATGTTGTGTGTGTGTGTGTGTGTGTGTATTTTGCCCAGTGGCCATTGAGAAAGGAAGCTGCCATCTTGCATGAGAGGCCCAGTTCCACTGCATCCTCATTAAGCACTGTTCGTGTGTGTTTGTATGCATGTAAACATGCCTCTGCAAATAGATAAAATGAGACAGATAAGAAGAGATGATGCCTGATTTTAACTTGCACATTTTATAATTAGTGTGGGTGAGTAATTTTACATAGATAGTTGGATAGATAAAGTGATGATTTGCTATTGGCCTGAATTATATTCATTTTCCTAGTGGATTTGTAAGGCTGTTAGAAGATTTGTATCTTTTTTCTTCATTCATGTTGCCTGTTATCATAGCAGCTGAAATACAGCTAGTTTTGCACATTTCGGGGTAGGCAGTCTCTACATATTGAAATGAAATGTAAGTCACAGAATGATTATGGCATTTAAGGGCTAATTAGATCACGCTTGCAAAGTTCGCAGTCGAGGAAGGGAAGGCATGGGAGGGACGGCCAGAGGCTGGTAGAGCACACGGTTGTATTGTTGGAGGATTTGAGAGTAAATGAAAACCGTGAGAAGGACATTATTAATCATTCCCTCCATTTCATTTTTCTTATCCTGTTTCAGTGAATCCAGATGCCACTGTGAGGTAGGCCGCTTCTATGTACATAACCATCCGGGAAGCTTAGGATGTAATAATAGCAAAGAAACTCACTTTGCACCCAGGCCTGGGTGTGGACACTGCCTGGGCATTTTATATTTAGCTTCCAAGTGACCCTAGGCAAAAATTGCTTAGCCTCAGTTTTGTTAACTGTGATATGGGGATACTAATATCCACTTCACTGTGTTGTGAGGATGAAAATAATTTATAGAGATCTGTGGCAATAGATCTCTATAGGAACCCAATAAATTCTAGCTGTCATTGTGATTACCTAGGAGCATGAGATGTCATCTGCAGCCTGCATCCAGTACTGAGGTCACTGTGCTATGTCTCTGTGTAATTCTTGGACAGTAAAATGATGATAAAATAAATTTAATTTCTAGACCAAATGCGGTGGCTCATGCCTGTAATCCCAGCACTTTAGGAAGCTGAGACAGGAGCATCACTCGAGTTCATGAGTTTGAGACCAGCCTCAGCAACACAATGAGAACTTGTCTCTACAAAAATAAAAAATAAAAACACCTAGCCAAGTGTGCTGGCATGCACCTGTAGTCCCAGCTATTCTGGAGGCTGAGGAGGGAGGATTGCCTGAGCCCAGGAATCCAGGAATTCAAGACTGCGGTGAGCTGTTATTGTACCACTGCACTCTGGTCTGGTTGACAGAATGAGATCCTGACTCAAAAGAAAATAATAATTTTTCTTCTTCTTAATGCATATTTAGCCATGTGGCCTGTTAGCTGCTTTAATTTACCGCCCATCCCTCTCATGTGTTAAGTGATGTTTTCTGAACTCAGATGGAAATGAAGATGACCCAGCTAGGGGAAACACAATAAGAAAGATCAATCAAAAATATATCAGTGGTTTTATTTGTCATCCACTCATATGCGTTTCTGAGTTTGACTCATAGAATGTGATGAAGGATAGGGCTGCGGACCCCCAGGTCACTGATCCCCAAGGCTGTGCTTTCAGTGATTCCTATACTTCTTATCAGCAGTGTTGGGACTCTAGAATTCACACCTTTTAGTGCCGAGAACAGTTCTATTTCTATTCATTTTCCATTTCTTCCCTTGCTTTGGCTAAATTTGAATCACATAAATCACACATATATCCATAACTTGGATATTAACATTTGAACCTTTTAGAAGGATGGGAGGTTTTCTCCTGCAGTGACTCCCATCTCCTCTTTCTACTCCTTCTGCCCTCAAGAGGCAAAGTCCATCTATGTGAATATTAGGTACATTATCATTAGTTAAGGGACTTAGGACTTACCTAAGAGAATTAAAGAGCAGAGACAGCCGGGTGTGGTGTCTCATGTCTCTAATCCCAACACTTTAGGAGGTCGGGGTGGGAGACTCACTTGAGCCTACAAGTTTGAGACCAGCCTGGGCAACATAGCAAGACCTCGTCTCTACTAAAAAAAGAAAAAAGAAAAAAGAAAATGAGCATGGTGGCATGCTCCTGTAGTCCCAGCTTCATAGGAGGTTGAGGCAGGAAGATTGCTTGAAAAGGCTTAGTCTTTTTGCCTCAGAATAACCATTAGAAAGTGTTCAGACAGTCTACTGCAGAACAAGCAGCCTATCCCATCCCATCCCCCCTCAGCAAATCTCCTTCAGATACAAGACCAGGACAGCCCAACCATTCATGGTTTAGCATAATAATCTTTAGTAAACTTTTAGGTTCCTTGTCAAGGCTGAAGATCAAAGATCACCCTTTGACTGGCCAAAGTCATAAAAGTCATCATATGACGACCTTTCCTCAAGGAGTTTGTGAATTGCAAATGTCTCACAAGTCTCTTGCAGGAACCGTCCCCCCCAGGGTTAACCTAATCAGCCCTTTGTGACCTATGTGACATGAATAAACCCCACCATGGCAGTAATCATATGACTAACCCACCGATCTACCTGCTGTCCATCACCTGACGTCAGTACCTATGCTTGCCTGCCCTTCATGATGACGTGGAGCAGACCACCACCTGATCACCTTAATCATCTTTACCCATCAAGGGGAATGGTTAAAAGGACTCAACCACAAGCAACCAGCAGCCATTGCCTTGCTAGTCTCTGGTGTGGCCATGTGCTCTTTGAGCTATGGCTGTCGCCATGCTTCCTGGCTTTGGCCTCCTCCCCCACCTTGGGGAGGTGAATCTTCTCTCTTCCTTCTCTTTCTCTCTCTAATTTGCTTTTAAATAAATTTTCTTTCTTTGCCTCTTTGTGTGTTGCAATTCTTTACATTTACTTGAATCTCTGGGTTGCGGAGGCTGTGGTGAACCACTGCACTCAAGCCTGGACAATAGAGTGAGGCTGCAACTCAAAAAGAAAAAAAAGACAAAAATAAGAAAATTTTTGTCTGATACGTGCAACTAGATGGCAAAGTCATTGTTGGGATTGACTGCAACCATTCATATGCTTCTCTAGGCATTCCTTTCTTCTCTCGAGTTGCATCTGCACTGTCCTTTCATGGAAGGAGCTAGTAGGCCTTCCAGACACCCCAGCAAGTGGCTGGGCTTCCCAGAAGCTTCCCGCCTCAGCTGGACCCTTCCCTCCAGAGCCCACCTGGGCGGGGGCCCAGCAGCTGCAAGACACAGGCAGGCTCCTGCGCTCAGCCTGATCTTCCTCCTTCATGGTTTGGTGGGCAAGGAAGCCGGTTGCCATGGCAACTCCAGCAGCCATTTCAGGCTAGAGGGAACGTTCCCTGAGGCTCCTCTCCATCTGTGTGTCCTTGGCGAGTTCCTTGCCTTGGTGAAGTAGGTGGGGAACCACTTCCTCCAGGGATCTCCCCCAGCTCACGGATGGCATAAATGGGCAGGGGAGCTGTGTTGCCATGGCAGCAACTCCTCTAGCTCTTCCAGTGGAAGAAAGCCTGGCTCAAGGGATCTGCCTGGAGCTCCCAATGGCAAAGTCAGCAAGGAACCGCATTATCTTAATGGCTTCCACCATCTTTCCAAGGGATGGACTGACTTTGTGGGGTGGCTGCTGGGGGCTGGACAAGGAGCTTGACTGAAGACACCCTGTTCCCAGGGACCTCACTGCCATGGTAACATCCCCAGCGTCTGGGACCAGGCCGGTCTCTCACCGACTAAGCCCGACGCCGCCTTTCCAGTCTGTTCTTGTTCCCCTCTGCGCCCTTTCTTTTTCACAAAACCCCGGGAATTCTGCTGGCTTCTCCTCTCCTAATTTTTGAGATCACTTTATGAAACCTTTCTCAAGGCTAGTTTCAGGGCAGGGTGCTGTCATTGCCTGTGCTTACCTTTCCTGGCTGTTCAGTAGAGTTCAAAAACAATTTTCCCTTTGAAAAAAGGCAGGTTTCGATGATGGGGATACAGAGGAGTCTTAAGAATACTAATCACAGGACGGCTGGACCAATCTGTCAGTCGTACCACGTCCATCCACGTGAGGGCGTCCTTTCCCTTTTACCCGCAGACTGTCTTCCTGTTCTGGGATTTGGAGCCTTTAGTGGGAACAAAGGTGGCGTTGCTATTGGGGCACCTGGGTTTGAATCTTGTTTCGGTCCATCTTATTAAAAATGTTATGATGATGATGATGATGATGGTGATGATGATGATGATGATGAAAGAGACTGGATCTTGCCCTTTCATCCAGGCTGGAGTGCAGAGGCACGATGGTAGCCCATTGCACCCTCAAACTCCTGGGCTCAAGCAATCCTTCTCCCTCAGCCCCTCGAGCAGCTGGGGATGAGCGGTGCAGCCAGTGTCTCCTGCTTCAATGTAGTCTTACTGGCCGGGAGGCCACAGGGGAGTCATAAGCTCTCTCTGGGTATCTATTTTCTTATCCGTGGAAGGAGACAGTAAAATGTCTTTCTTGCTGAATTGTGGTGAGACTTCTTAGAGGTGATACATGTGAAAGTTGAGCACTTTACAAGCCTTGATCACTTTGGCTTGTAATTTTTATTCCCATAATTGTGTGATTCGTTCAGTTATTCATTCTGTGGATGAATTTTGGAGCTCATTCTAGATACTTCCTTGAAGGTCTGTGAGCATCACTTTTCTCATCTGTACAAGGGATAACACCAGTCTCAATGTGTGACTTTGAAGATTAAATGAGATACTGAATGTAAATGTATGCATCAGTCCCAGGTAGAGAGTTCCTGCTCAACTAATGGCAATTATTGTTATTGATGGGCCCCTGTGTGCTCTTACGGGTTTCTCCTCTGAAGTCTTAAGTGAGCTAGCTGCTGTGGTTCAGAGCTTCCTCATCATGCTCTCTAGTGCTTTTAAAGGCTGAAAATTAGCAAGAAAAGTTGGGGAGGGACCATCAAAACCCCATGGCAGATAGTGGCATGCCTCAGGACCAGGGGTTATTCGAAAAGACCAGAGAGGTCAAAATACTTCTCATCTCCCTTAATACTCGATGATGGGTGCTATGGCTTGGGTGTTTGTCCTCTCCAAATTTCATGTTGAAATTTGATTCCCAACATTGGGACCTGGTGGGAGGCTTTGGGGTTATGGGGGCAGGTCTCTCACGGATAGGTTAATGCCCTCCCTGGGGGAGGGAGTGAGTTCTCACACTATTAGTTGCTTGAGAACTGGTTGTTAAAACAAGCCTGGCATCTCCCCTTTCTCTCTCTCTTGCTTCTTCTCTTACCATGTGATCTCTGCACACACAGGCTCCCCTTCACCTTCCGCCATGAGTGGAAGTGGCCTGAGGCTCTCACCAGATGCAGATGCCCAGTATTGAACTTTCCAGCCGTTAGAATCATAAGCCAAATAAACCTTTATTTTAAATTGCCGAGCTTGGGCATTCCTTGAGAGCAACGCAAAGTGGACTAAGACAGTGGGGTCAACAAGTTTGGTTCTGAATTTAGAGCAGGGACAAATTGTCTTGAGGAAAACTCCCCCCTTTGCTGTTTCTTCTTCCCTCCTTTGTGTCTTTCTGTCTTTCTGTCCACCTCAGCCAAGAATCAATACCCTCTTGCTGACGCTGATGACTCTCACCCAGGCCTGCCCCCACGAGGAATACCACCAGCTCTCGCACCTTCTCTGTGTTCTCCCTTCCTCCAAGCTCACCTGACTATTCCTTTCAAGTCCAACTCAGCGTTCAGCAGACTAATCAATAATTTATAGATAAGACATTAAAAAGTAATGAGCACTTAAAACACAGCCCCTCCCAGAAAATATTTTTGCAGTTCAACTGAGGCTTTCAAAGGCTTCACTCCTAACCCCTTGTGAAAGCTTTCATATCTATACCAGCCTACAGCGATCGAACCCTCCCCCCCTTGAACTACCACTAAACTTACAGCATTTCAGATTTAATTGGGCTTTAATTATTTCATGTGCTCGTCTGTTCTCCCCAATGAGATTATACATTTCTTGAGGGCAGGATTTTTTTTTTAAATACTAACAGTGTTGGGCATAAAATGAACTCTCTGTAAAGGTTTAACGATTGATTAATAATGGTGAGAATTTCTTTAATCAGGAAAATATCTTTTACTGTTGTATTTGGATAGTTGAATTCTCCTAAACCCCGAATTGATTCTAGCAGCAACTATTTTTGTGGTTCTGTCTCTAACATACTCCTTTCTGATTAACCACTGTGGGATAATTCTATTTCAATGGGGATATCATTTCAAGTGGGCTAGATTTAGGAGAATTCTTAGGATGCCTTTGTATAAATTTACATCCAAAGAGGCAATTGTGACTTGTAAACATACTTTATTTGAAATGTCTAATTATTTCTGATAAACCACTGAATATCTTAGTTCCAGGAAGTCCAGGTTTAAAATAGGTCCTGTTCAAGGAAGTGATGCATAATGGAATTGCATCTTCCTTATTGATTAGATATTTTTAAGATGTACCTTTTGTTCAAAACCAAGGGACAGAGATATAAGAAAAGTATCCTCTGAAATAAATGTCAGAGAAAAAACAGTAGGTAGAAGAAAAATAAATGTTAAAACCAGCTAGGTTATCTCAGTTTGTAAAGAATCAGTTTGTTTTTCCCTCACTCAGCAATGGGAAGGAGAGAGATTTTCCAGCATAGGACCCCTTCAGAAAAAAATCTGCTGATCCCTAGCTCCCACAGGTATAAATTAAGGAAATGCTAATAATATCTCACTAGGTGTTATTAACTGTTACAAAGATATATCAGGGTAGAGCTGTTTTCAAAGGTAATATTCAATGCATCAAATTCCTTTTTCTGGGGAGTAAATTAAGATGCCCTTTAAAAGGCAGTGCATTAGCTCACTAAGGTCAAAGTAATATCCTCTGTAATGCCAAAGAGTCTGGCTTTCCTCTGAGGGCTGTTTGCTCAGTCTACCATCAGATGAAAGCTAGGTGACCAGGACTCCAGGGTTAGTTTTCCCTTCAGGAAGTCCCTAGAGGAAAAATTGGGAGTACTTTGCACCATCATATGGGGACAGAGACTGGGAAGGGAAGAGACACAGCACTGATTGCCCTGATCCCCATATCCCGAGCATGAAGGTGTAGGACATGTCGTGAATGCTGTGGTCCATCCCCAAATCCCCCTTCAGGACTGAAGCATTCAACTCCCCAGTTTCTGGGGGTGTTGGCTATTGAAAGTTCACTGCTGAGCCTTTCCCAAGTAATGGCCAACAGCTAATGAGAACCATTTTGTCCAGGGTCAGGCATTCTCTCTGGGGGAAGCTGCATCCAGTGACCTGTCGATGGTGGGAGGTGGAAATAAAAATCCAGTTCCCTTGCCTCATTTAGGGCTCTGAAGGGCCATCCTATCTCTCCTTCTCCCTGTGAGATGACAGTTGAGCCTTGATGAAGACAACACTGCCATTCAATCCCTCTCTTTCCCAATGCCATTCCTGTCTCTGCTTCATGAGCCTTGATTTCAAGAGCACATCTCATGAACTTCCTCATACAAATCTCCATCTCAAAGTCTGTTTCCTGGGGGCAACCAAACTAAGACAGAGCATCTTTTAAATTTTGAACAAGGATCGGGTCTTTTCTACAGGGAAGTTTACCTTGGATCACAGAAACCTAGAATCTTAATGTGTGAGAGGGCAACATGAACCAATTTTATAGCAGAGGAACTGAGACTTGGACAGATTAGAGGACTGAGGTCACATAGTAGAGACCACAGTGTGACCAGGTCTAGAACCCAGCTGTGATGACTCCCAAAGAAACCGCAGGTTCCAGGTCTACATTGAGTGGCCTCCCTGACATCTCCATGGTGAGAGGAAGACAGCCGAGAGGCAGGGGAAGATGGACTTACTTCCTTCAGAGAAAAGAGTGAGGAGAGATACTGAACCAGTGAAGGGTCCACCCATTCCTGCAAAGGTGTTTAGATTTGTGTTGAGGAGTGGCTGCAAAGAGGTGTATTGGTTCCATGGCTGCTGACCTTCCTCCAATTTTTTTTGATGTGGAGGGGGCTGTGTTATAAACTAGATAATAAATGTCGCCAAGATGAATGAGACTCTAAGCTCAGCTGGTCCTGTAATAACCATCTTGGCAAGGAGGGCTGCTGCCAGAGCAATAGCAGTAAAGTAATCCTGCAATCTGCAGAGTTGGTATGTGTACAGAACATTCCAGTGACTCTGCTCTTATTGTTTAGTAGGTCATTCTTACAAAACGCTTTACAGGCACTGATTCATTTCCCCAGATATCACTCACCATATATCGCTTTCCTTTAGTGAATGAGTCTGAATTGTTCCAGTTTCAGAGAGTCTGTCTTGTACATTGTTGCTTTCCTTTCTGGTCAAATCCCTGTCTCTCCTCCATTCCCACTTTCTAACACAATGTTCACGGGTAAGATTGACTCCTGACACCCTCATCTTCAGCTAAACAGGGGTGAGGGATGGGGAGGTGGGTCCTGAATGACCTAAACCAATCAGCGTCACACCATCCATGTTGCCATGGTGACTGTGTTAGAGATTCCCCTCCTATTACTAAACCTATGACAGTCAGCCCCTGACAGTGCCCTAGTCTCAGTGCTTAGTTCCCGGTGGTTGTGACAACTAAGTTGGGTCAATTAGAGTGGAAGACTTTTGAAGGTTGAAGGGATTAAGATTTCCTCTCCTTCTAAAAGGAGTGATGTGGAGATGGGAGGCCTGGGGCTGAGGCATTCATCTCTCCATTCTGTCTTAAAAGGAGTCTAGCTTGAGGATGAAGGGAACACACAGAGGAAGGCAGAACGACACCTGCCAAGACTTGCTGGAGTCTTGATCAAACAGCATCTGATTCCTACTCTGTTTCTGGACTTTTCAATTACATATGCAGTTTGTGTTGGTTTTTCTGTGTCTTGCAGTCAGACATCCCACTTGATGCGCCTTCTGTCTACTTCATGAGCCCCTCTTCTGGGTTACTCACAATTCTACTTTTCCATTCTTCAAAATCCCATGTTATACATTCACTTTTCTCTCTTATAACATGTGTTTCTTATACACTATTTCTCAGCTGTAGAATGGTGATTACAGAGGCTAGAGGGGGTGGGGAATGGGGAGATGATGGGTACACAATTTTGGTTAGACAGAAGGAATAAGGTTATTTTTTTAGATCTATTGCATAGTGTGGTGAATAACAATAGTGTATTGTACTTTTCAACATTGCTGAGAGTAAATTTCAAATTTTCTAACCACAAAAAATAATAAGTATTTGAGGCGATGGGTATGTTAATTAGCTTGATTTAATTATGCACATTGTATTCATGAATCATAACATCACTTTATTCTCCATAAATTTGTACAATTATAAATTGACAATTTACAATTTAAAAAGACCCAAACCAAATGAATTTATAGCCAATAATTTTGGGTCAAAAGGGACCAAGAAAAAGAGTGGGCCTCCTTTGTATTTCTACCTGCAAATTCTTATGCCTCCCTTCATCTGCATTTATTTATTCACTCATGTAACATATGTTTACTGAATATTTACTCCAGCTAGGCCCTGTGATACAGAAGGAAAAGAGACAGATGAAGTCCCTTCCCTTGTGTATTCTTTGTGGGGACAATGGATACAAATAATCAAGTAAAACAAACAGTATACTTTCGGCTAGTGATTATGTGCTGGGGGAAACATGAGTGTTGGGGGTGGAGTTATGGGGGCTGGGGGTGGGGTGAGGAGTGGGGTACTAGGCTAGTCAAGAAGGCAGTTTTGCAGAAGTGATACTTCAATAAGGGCCTCCATCTTAAGATTTGTCAGTAGGACCTCTAGGCAGAAGGAGTCGTGAGCACAAAGACTCTGAGGGCAAATAAATGTGGTTTATTTCAGGAACAGCAAGGAGACTGGAGCACAGTGTATGAAGAGCTTTGGGAGTGGGGTCCACAGACCCACAGAGGGATGGGTCCATGACCCATCTCCTGCTTTTCCTTCACGGGAAAATGGACAATTCCTCCCCTGCTCGAAGCATTCTCTTCTGTTGGTGTCTGCAATGCAACTACTGCCTGCTTTTCCTCTTTCCTTCCTGGCCTCTTTGTTGACTTCTTTTTCACTCAAGCTGTTAATGTCAGGATGGACCAGAGCTCATACCTTGGACTTCTTCCCTCCCCTCCCCTCACCTCTCCCTCCACCTCCTCCCCTCCTTTTCCCCTCTCCTCCCTTCTCTCCTCCCCTCCCTTCTCTTTTCTTTTCTTGTCTTTCTTCTCCTTCTCTCTCTGTTCTCTTTGTCTTTGTCTCTCTTTTCTGTCTCCTTCTCCTCCCCCCTCTCTCCGTCTCCTCCTCCTTTGTCTCTCTCTCTGATTTATCCAGTCCAATGGTTTTAAATATCACCAGTGTAGTCACTGAGACAGAGCATTCTAGACTTCTCTCAGTCTCCAGTTCATATATTTAACTTCCCACTTGACATCTCCACCTTGATGACAAAATAAGCATCTTAAAATTAACATGTCAAAACAGCACTCTTGATTCCACCTCATTACAAGTGTATACTTCCTGAAGTCTCCATTATCTTATCACTGGTCACTCAACTGCTCAAGCCAGCAACCTGAGTGTCATTCTTGATTCACGCTTTTTCTTACTTCCCATATCCAGTCCCTCACAACAGCTTTGTGATTCTGCCTCCAAAATCTCAAATCTGCCCATTTTACTCCCTCCTCACTGTCCCTAACTCTTTATTTCTCACATGGACAAGCTTGTCTTTCTGTTTTTGTCTTGTTTCTCTTTTTGTGAAAAGTCTAGGGCAGCCCCTTTGGGTCTTCTCCCACTGTGGGAGCTTTTCTATCCTCTCAATAAATCTGCGTTCTAAAAAAAGAAAGAAATAAATAAAAGTCTATCCTTCATAAAACAAATGAATTGATTTCTCTCTCTCTCTAAAAACAAGGTAAGTCAGATCATGAACAGTTCCTACTTAAAACTCTTCATTACCTTCAATATTTTTTATTATAGCAAAATACATATAGCATAAATTTATAATTTTTATAACTTTTTTTGAGATAAAGTCTTGCTATGTCTGGACTTGAACTCCTGGGCTCAAGTGATGCTCCTGCCTCAGTCTCCTGAATAGCTGGGACTACTGGCACACACCACCATGCCCAAGTTAAAATATATAATTTTTAAGTGTGGCTATCATTACATTCACATTATTGTGAACCATCACCACCATCTATCTTCAGAACTTCTTCATCATCTTGAAATGAAAGTCTATATCCATTAAACAGCAACTTCCAATTTCTGTCTCTTTGCAGCTCCTGATAACCATTATTCTACTTTATGTCTCTAAGACTTTGACTGTTCTACGTACCTCATGTAAGTGGAATCATACCATTGTCCTTTTGTATCTGGTTAGTGAACACATAATATTTCTGGGTTTGTCTATGTTGTAGCATGCATCAACATTTCAATTTTTTTAAGGTTGAATAAGATTTCATTGTATGTATATACCACATTTTGTTTTTCTGTTTATCTGCGGATGGCCATTTGGACTCTTTCCACCTTTTGAGTATTGTGAAGAATGCTGCTAGAACATTGTTGTACATGTATCTTTTTGAGCCCCTGCTTTCAATTCTTTTGGGTATATACCCAAAAGTGGTATATACCCAAAACAGAAGTGGGATGTTGGAATCACCTTATGTTTAATGTTTTGAAGACCCACCATACTGTTTCTATAGCAGCTGCACCATTTTTTATTCCCATCAGGAATGCACAAGGGCTCCAATTGCGTCACATCCTTGCCAACACTTGTTATTTTGTTTGTTTTAAAATAGTGGCCATCCTGGTGGGCAAAGTGGTATCTCGTTGTGGCTTTCATTTGTATTTCCCATGGTTATTAGTGATTTAAGGATATTTTCATGAGTTTATTGGCCATTAGTTTATATTCTTGAGAGAAATATTTATTCAAGTCCTTTGCTCGTTTTTGATTGAGCTGTTTGTTTTTTGTTGTTAAGTTGTAGGAGTTCTTTATATATTGCAAGTATTAGCTCCTTATGAGATATATGACTCAAGAATATTTTCTTCCATTCTGTGGGCTGCCTTTTCACTCTCTTGATAATGTCCTCTGATGCATGAAAATTTCAAATTTTGAAGTTCAATTTATCTATTTTTTAAATTGTGTTGTTAATGCTTCGATGTCCTATCCAAGAAACAATTGCCAAATCCAATGTCATGAAGCTTTCCTCCAGTGTTTTCTTCTAAGAGTTTTTTGTTTTTTTTTTTTGAGTTGGAGTTTCACTCACCTGCCCAGGCGGGTCTCGAACCCGTGGGCTCAGGCAATCCACTCACCTCAGCCTCCCAAAGGCGCGGGATTACAGGCTGAGCCACCGAGCCCGGCTTCTTCTAAGAATTTTATGTTTAGGTCTTTGCTCAGTTCTAAGTTAATTTTTTCATAAGGTATTTCAATAACTTTAAAAATAAGAGTCAAACTGAATCTAGCATCTCTTTACAACTTATCTCAGCATGCCAGTCTTCTCACCCCCACTATAAGACACTCAGGATGGCCTCCTATCTGTAGTTTTAACACATTAAACTCTTGTTCATACCTGAGCCTTTGTATTTGTTCTCTCTGTCCAGGTCACTTTTTGCTGGTCATGATCATCCTTTAGGTTTCATCATGTTTTTCCAGAGGCCTTAATTGATTACTCTGTGTTTTCTAGCTTTCCCTCCTATTCCTCTTCCCGCTCTTTTCAGATTATTCTTTTAATTCCATCCCATTTATTTATTTTGTAACACTTAGAAAGTCTGCGTGCCATATTTGTTTGCTTGTTTCTTGTCCATCTTTTTTTTGTATGTGAGGAAATGTGTCTGCCTAGATCACTGCTACATCCCCTGCATCTAAACACTAACTAGCACAAGCTGGTCCTCAGTACTGTTTTGACAAGTGAGTGACTGCTTACAAGAATGAGTCAGTGGATGCATGGGAAGTTAGTTCATGAAAGCCTTTAGGCAAAAATTCTCAATTTTTTTTACATGGTTTCTGCTTAACCTCAGAACTGTGAAAAAGTGCCCTAAGTCTATCTTTTAAGATGATTTAAGTCTATCAGTCAGGAATGCTGTGGATCTCAAAGACTGCTAATTATTCTTTATGTTTATTTGAGATACTATGAATTAAGTGTACTTAAAGTCCAAATTGCGTTGCGTTTAAATCTGACCAATTTTCCTTTCTTTCCACCCGTGGACACATGCTGCTCTGTTGTTTCACACTGTGAAAACAAACAAACAAACAAAAAATCTGAAACAAATTAAATTGAACAGAGTTTAATTGTGAGCAAAGAATAATTCATGAATCAGGCAGCTTCCTGAACCAGAGGGGGCTCCAAGAGACTACGGAGCAGCCGTGTGGTAGAAGAGAGAGGGACAGAGAAAGGGCAGTGGCTTATAGACAACGGAAGTGAGGTACGGAAGCAGCTGGATTGGTCACAGCCCAGGCTTTGCCTTATTGAACCTGGTGTGAATAGTGGGGCACACTTGATTGGCCATAACTTGGTGATTGGTACAAAAGTAGATTACAGTCTGTTTACATGTCCACTGGGTTACAGCGAGAGGTTACAGAGGTCAAACTCAAAATATACAAGGAAGCAGTTTTCAGCTAAACTTAATATAACAACTCTAAGAACCGAAAATGTGGCAAACTTTTTGAGAGCCTAATAAAGACCTTTCTAGAATGAGGGAGGAAAGATGTGGGGGTGGGGATGGGGGTGACAGTAGTAGGGGTGGGTATTCGGGGAATGGTCTGGTGGCGCTATCTGCCTGAAAGCGATATTCCATGAAAACGGCCTTTCAGTTATTGTTGATGACAGTTATCCTGAAAGAGAAAATGTGTACACAGACTCCTCCTGGGGTGGAGGGAGTGATACTTTTCTAAGCAGTTCATAAAATTACTCAGTCATGATAAATATTGAGTGGGGCAAGATGTTTTACTGAGTAATAATCATGTCCTCTGGCGTGGTCATATGTTGGCAGATAATTGCCACTTCTAAGTGGGAGGAAGAGTGGTCTCTCATTTCTATTAGACTGAATTGCAGAATAATAAGAGTCTAGGGAATGAGAGTGTTCTGAGTCTGTAGTTTAGGTCCATTGGTCAGCTGGTGTTCAGAAAAACCTGCAAGGAGATGTCTCTACTTTGTGTGAATCTTTTTTTTTTTTTTTTTTGAGTTGGAGTCTCACTCTGTCGCCCAGACTGGAGTGCAGTGGCCGCTCCCAGCCACCGCATCCTCTACCTGCTGGGCTCCGGCAATCCTTCTGCCTCAGCCTTCCAAGTAGCCGGAATTATAGGCATACGCTACCACGCCCGGTTGATTTTTTGATTTATTGTAGAGATGAGGTCTCGCTGCCCAGGCGGGTCTCGAACCCACGGGCTCAGGCAATCCACTCACCTCAGCCTCCCAAAGGCGCGGGATTACAGGCTGAGCCACCGAGCCCGGCTTGTGTGAATCTTTTCAAAATATGCATAGAGATGTGCCTGCCTCTTGTTGTGACTGCAGCCTAAAGGAGCTAGAGTGGTTAACCAGGTTGGTGAAGAATTTGTCTAATTTGGTTAAGAGTATGTATTTGAGATCATTAAAATGTAAATGAGATCCATCTTACTGTTTAAAACAACATCAGAGCTTATCTGAGATCTGATGCCCACAAGAGATTCTGCCCTGGATGTACCTTGCTTTTTTTCCTGACTTCTCCTAGCACTCTTGTTTCATCTGTACAGATATAACCCACTGTTATATCTGTATCTCACTGTATTGGCAAGGTTCTCCAGAGAAAAGGAATCACTAGGATATAGACATAGACATAGATATGGGTATATAGATTTAATGAGGGGTTGGCTCACATAATTGTGGAGACTGAGTAGTTCCACTGCCATCTGTAAAGTAAAGACCCAGAAAAATCACTTGTATAATTTAGTCCAAGTCCAAAGACCTGAGAACCAGTGGAACTGATGGTGTAAATCCCAGTCTAAGGACAATAGAAGAGGAGAAGAAATGACCTACTGCAAGCAGTAAAACAGAAAAAGAAGGGAAGTGGTGCAAATTCCTCTTTTCTCCTTTTGCCCTATTCAGGCCCTCAACAGATTGGGTGGTGCCCACTCACACTGGGGAGGATGATGTATTTGACTGAGTCCTTTGATTCAAGTGTTAATCTCATCCAGAAACACTTTCATAGACATACCCCTGAATGAATGATTAATCTGTGGCCCAGTCAAGTTGACACATATAACGAATCATCACTTACCCACTCATCTACTTAGCAAGCTCTTGAAGGACAATATCTTACCTGATTTATCATTGCATCCTCCATAGCTTATAGTGCCTAGGATTCCATATACAAAAATTAATAGTAGTGATAATAATCTACATTTATTGATTCCATGCATTGTGGCATGTGTGCCAGGCTTTGTGATTTATCTGTGTTAACTTAATTCTCCCAACAGTCTTTTGAGATATGTACTATTAAAATTCCTGTTACTTGAGTAAACAGAGCTCTTCATGAACTTGCCAACGGTCACACAGCAAATATTTGACCAAGCCACTGACTCTAGAAACTGTGATCTTAACTTCTGCACTACATTAATAGGTGATGAATAAATGTATGTTGCATGTTGAGTATGTATACCCTTGGTGATGACAGTTATTTGACTCCAAACCACCACAAATCTGGAGGGTTTGTATTGGTTTCTGTCGATTTTAAGCATAAGTTTATTATGGAAGATCTCCAGGTTATTAAGTTAAGGTGAACCTTGATGCTCATCCAATCCTTAATTCAAATATAAATATTCAAATATTCATTCATCCATTCAGCAAATATTTATTGAACACAAAATACATGTCAGGCACTATGTAGGTATGAAGATATGGTAGTAAACAAAAAGCAATATGGTCTGGACTGTGGGATAGCTTACCTTTAAGTGGGAGTGGCAGACATTGACAAGCTAATTATGCAAATGAACCCGTGAAGTGCAGCATGCTGAGGTGTTGTTCTGAAGGAAGAAGAAATTAGTCTAAGAGGAATGGAGGAGTCAGAAATGGGGCGAAATGTCAAGGAAGAATGGTCTACCATTAGACTATCTGCTATAAAGAAGATATCTTTCAGCTGTTTTCTGAAGAATGATTAGAGCTTTTCCAGGGGTGGGATGGGTGGAGGAGCAGTCTAGGCAGCTTACAAGGGAACAGCATGTGCCAAGTCCTGGACCAATAGGGACCTTGACACAGCAAGACCTCTGCTATAACCTTGGCCATAGTGAGTGAGCTCAGTGTAAAACAAAACAAAGCAAAACAAAACAAAAGGTTTTATATCTCTGTCTATCCTCATACATGTCTGTATACTCACACACACATATATTACATATATAATACATGTAAAACCTCACTTTTTATATGCAAGTATAATATAACAAGAATTGAAGTCACTTGTAATACTATTCTATAAAATAAGTTTTTAGACTTAAATATCATATGAATATTTTTTCTGTTCATATTTCTTGTGACTTTTAATGTCAGACTATACTATTATATGCCCCATCACTTATTTAATAAATTCTCTAATATTGCACGTTTAGTTTTTAAATTTCTTTTTACTATTACAAATAATACCACAATAAGCATCTTTGTACAAAACTATTTTTGCATATTTTTGATTGCTTTCTTTATATAAACTTTTGTAAGCTTTTGATACATATTGCCCAATCTTGTCCTTATTTATAATCCTACAGATAGTATATGCTTATCTATTTTACAACTTTCTCACAAATTGGTGTTTTCCCCTTTTTTATTTTAAGTTTTTAGTAATACTAAATGCAAAAATAATATTTATTTTTGCTTCATTTTGCTCTCTTGATGAAAAATGAGTTTTGCCTTCCCCTTCAAAGGAAGGGATCCGTTTTCTATGTAATTCCTTCCTTCCTAGATACAGTCCTGCTGTCCCCTGTAGGGGTCTCCTTCTCAACCCAGACTCTGAAATGTACCTCAGTCCTAAGCAGAGATGAAGAGCTTGGGAGCCCCAGAAAGCCAGGCCCACTGGCACCGCCATGCGTCCTACCTTGTGCCTGCCTGGCTTGGCCTGGCTGGAATATTCCTGGTTCTTTGTAATAGCTTGCATATTCTCTTCCCCTCCTGGCAATTTGCTTCTTGTGTTTACTTCCCAAATGCATACCCAGAGAGTTCCCAGCTGTAATTTTTCTGAATCATTCTTTTCTTTAATTTTCACATTGCTCTCAGTCTCCAGGGTCATCCACTACTTTTGTGCTTCCCCTCCCCCATTCCCCCAGCCCCCGTCTCCTTCTCCCTCACAGGGCTCCTGTCAGTCAGAGTGTGAGCAATGGTTCACATCATCCCTGGTCCCTCATGCCATGCCTGGCCTCTGATGCATCACTTTAATGCCACTGCTGACACCTACACAGTTCTCCTAAAATCCCTCCATTAGTCATTCCTTTGGTCAGGGCTCTTAAGGTCCTTTTAAAATTTATAAATGCTCTCTGGGAAGATGGCATATCCAGCTACTTTTTAGCTATGAGTTTGTCTAATCAACTAGAGAACAGGGCCATGAAGCAATTTTTAATAAAGGAGTTGAGGGAACATGAGGCAATACGTCTAGCAAGGACTAAGCAGCCCTGAAGTGGCTCCAAAATGAAACAGGAGATACTGTTCGAAACACAGAGTGACTCCAAGTGTCAGCGGGGTGGAAAAGGGAAGTGGGTGATCACTCAGTTGCTGTCCTTATTGTCTTCAGGTTGACTTGTTTTGGCAAGGGGAGAGGAAGTCTAGACAGCCATGTGACTTATTGCCCAGACTAGAGCACTTTTGAGAGTGAAGTGGGGGAACTCTTTTTTTTTAAATTATTATTTTTATTTTAAAGATGTGGGGACATAGATGGTCATCATGCAGGTAAAGTTTGGGTACTTGAAATTGGGGAACTCTTAGCAATCATACAGGAACAACAGGTAAAAACAAAGATTGTTTTGGGCAAATGAAGATGCAAGGTCTCCCTAGTCTCAGGAGGTTCTGATGAGGAATCTCTGCAAGGTTCTTAATAA
Organism: Cephalopachus bancanus; assembly: GCA_027257055.1. NCBI lineage: Eukaryota > Metazoa > Chordata > Mammalia > Primates > Tarsiidae > Cephalopachus > Cephalopachus bancanus. Next base: position 6,722,218 of record JAPVLO010000015.1, on the reverse strand, counting down.
AGAATTACGCATTTTCCCCATGGAGCCAAAGAAAACAATCTGCTTCCATCAACCAGGTCCTCACACAGTCATAAGACAATTATCATCTGGAGGTTGCAAATGTCTTTTTAAAAAATTTATTTTATTTTAAAGATGTAGGGTAAAATTCAGGATTAGCTATACAAGTGGTCATCCTACAGGTAAAGTTTGGGCCTCCCTCTGGTTCCCACTTTGCCTGGTTTGAGATCAGGTACCCTTATTAATGTTATATGCCCCTCCACCCTGGGCAGTCCTTTCTTATAGAATTATGGTAATATAAATGTCTTGATTCATATGTATGTATTCTTGGTTCAAAGTAAAAAGTGAAATACAAAACCAGACTCCAGATGGAGAGGTAGGTTGGGGCCAGGTTGTAAAGGGCCTTGAATGCCATTCTGAGGGTTCTCAACTTAATCTTGTCTGCAAAAAGATACTGATACTGCCAGGGGAAGGATGCAAAATGATCTCAGGCTTTACACACGCCACCATGGAGATGGTGTGGAGAGTGGGTGGGTGTAGCAAACACATTGGAGGTGGAGATGCTTTTGGGGAAAGTTCAGCATGACCATGGTCTAAGTGAACGTGCTGAGGAGCTGAGTGAGAGCAGGAGTGGAGGTTGCAGGGGGAGGTGGCACAGTATCTGAAAGACACTGTGAAGCCAGAATCAATAACACTTGGTGAATTACTGGGTGTGGGAAATGAAGAAATCAAAGATGACTCAGGGTTCTTGAAAGATTTGTCTAGGTGAAGGGCAATGCTATTAGCCCAGATCAGGGACACAGATCGAAGAAAAAGTTTGGGGGCAAAATAAATTCTATTTTTTAAATAGAGTTAAAGTTTAGAGAATGTATATGATATAACAGGGCTTTACTGGTGGTTTGCGTACTATTTCACATAATCTTCTCAACAGCTTCCTCAAGTAGGTCTCTCCATTATCTCCGTTAAAAAAAAATCTTTATACATATTCATGAAGTACATAGTGATGTTTTAACACATATAATGTATAGAGATCAGATCAGGGTAAATAGCATATCCCTCGTTTCAAATATTTATCATTTCTTTGTGTTGGGAACATTCACTCTTCTCTGTCTAGAACTATTTGGAACCATACTACAGTGTTATAGGATGACTCAAATCTTCTCAACAGTTTCCTGAAGTAGGTCTCATCACCATTTTTATTTTTTAAATCTTAAAAAAATTTTAAGTTGACACATAATAAATATACATATTCAAGGGATTCAGAGTAACATTTTGATATATATAGTGTATCTAACGTTCTATCTAGCAGTAATTTCGTGTCTTTTAACAAATCTCTACCTATCACTCCTTACCTTTCCCAGCCTCTGGTATCCTCTGTTGTACTTTTTACTTCTATAAAATCAACTTCTTTTAGCTTCCACATATGAGTGAGAACTTGCTGTGTTTAACTTTCTATTCTTGGCTTACGTCTCTTAACATAACGTCCTTCAGATCCATCCATGTTGCCAAGAATGACAGGATTTCATTCTTTTCTTTTTTGTAACTGAATAGTATTTTATTGTGTATATGTACCACATTTTGTTTATCCATTCATCTGTTGTTGGACATCGAGGATGCCATATCTTAGATATTGTGAATAGTGCTGCAGTAAACATGGGGTACAGATGTCTCTTTGATATAACAGAAGCACAGAGATGTTAAGTGCCTTTTTCTGGTCACCCAGCTAATATATGAAGGAGATGAGATGTGAAACTACAAGAGCTCTTACTTTTTATCATTGTGCCTTCCTCTCTGAGAATACGTGGAGGTGGCAGCAACTCTGGGGCTATCTAATTGTTGGTAGACATTGAACAGTTGCAAATTCATTTCCTTTTCTGATTTGTTTTTATTTTCTTTCTATTTAGGCATATTTCTCAAGGCTTGAGGCAGAGGGCCATACTCTCCTCTTTCTAGATTATATCTGCTTTCATGGCTGCAACCATCATATCTGTCCACAGGATGATTCCAAGTCATTTATCTCCAATTCTTGACACACAACTTCTTTAAACTAGTGGTGCATCAGCTACCTGCTGAACATTCCTAACTGCATGACTACTGTCGTGAAAATACGCCCTTATGGAGGATCTGAAATGGATCAGCTGTATTCATCTGGAGAAGACACACCTTTTCAGAGCTTCAGTTTTTCTTTCTACAGCAAGAGGTGGTTTGAAGTAGAAGGTCTACAATTCAAGACTTTAAGGCCTGGAAGTAGCCTTAATTATCTAACTATCAGCAGAATCTCCTCGCTTTGCCTAAGGTTTCCATAGTTCTAACTTATGCTACCCAATGCAGTTTGAGCTATCTAATAACTTAAATTTAAATTTAAGTTAATTAAAAGTGTATAAAATAAAAAATTCCCTTCCTCAGTCTCACTAACCACATTTAAATTCTCAGAAATCACATGTGATTGCTGGTTACCACAATGGACAATGCTGAGACAGAACATTTTCATCGCAGAATGTTCTATTGGATAGTCCTGTAAATTAACCAACCATTGGGTCTAAAGCTAAAATGTCTAAAGCTTCCCCAATGACTTAAATTTTTATACTCCCCATGTCTCATGGTAGCCTGTAACACCATTGTTAAGGACTGAATTGTGTCCCCCCCTCCCAAATCCAGCTGTTGAAGCCTTAACTTCCTTTGTGACTATATTTGGAGGTAGAGCCTTTAGGTTAAAGAACTTTTAACCTATAGATCAGGGTTTCCCAACCCCTGGGCCACTGACTCTGTTAGGAACTGGGCTGCACAGCAGGAGGTGAGCGGCAGGCAAGCAAGGAAAACTTCATCTGTATTTACAGCTGCTCCCTATCACTTGCATTACTGCCTGAACCCTACTTCCTGTCAGATTAGCACCGAAATGCCTGTTTCCATTTCCAACATCCTCTCTTTGTAAAGCAGGGTTTTCGGTAGTGACAGCAGCCAAAAAGAGATTATCGCATAGACTGGACATAAGGAACACACTTCCATGTCACTGTATCCCATCACCCCCAGACAGGACCATCAAGTTGTAGTAAAACAAGATCAGGGCTCCCACTGATTCTGCATTATGGTGAGTTGTATAATCATTTCATTATAAATTGCAATGTAATAATAATAGAAATAAAGCGCACAATAAATGTAATGCTCTTGAATAATCCCCAAACCATTTCCCACACTCCAGTCCTTGGAAACATGATCTTCCATGAAACCGGTCCCTGATGCCAAAAAGGTTAGGGACCACTGCTGTAGATTAAAAGAGGGTGGGGCTTTAATCCTATAGGGCAGACACCCTTATAAGAAGAGGAAGAGACACCAGAGACTTCTCTCTCACTGCATATGGCAGAAGAAAAGCCATGTGAGGACACAGTGAGAAGGCGTCTGTTTGCAACCCAGGAGAGAGGCCTCCCCAGAAATCAGACTTGCTGGCACCTTGATCGTGGACTTCTGGCCTCCAGAGCTATGAGAAAATAAGTTTATGTTGTTTAAGCCACCCAGTCTGTGATATTTTGTTGTGAGCCTGAACTGACTGATGTAACCACTCTCTAAGAAACACAAGTATAAAGAAAAGGGATGCCCCCACCCCCCTCCACACCTTCCTACTCAAATCCAGCGCACCTTCTTCTTCTGTTTTGAATTGGGTCTTCTCCTTTAAATATATTTTGCAAGCTGTTCTTCCTTTCCATTTCTACTATTATCTTAGCACCTCCACATATCTGAGATACTGAGCTACCCGGAACAATTTTTCCTACTACCGTTCTCAATTTATTTAATTAATCTCACCAAAAGATTTGTTTGCACTTAAGTTATCTTCTGTCAAAAATCTTCAGAGGTTCTGGACTAACTCTTGGGCAAAGTCCAAACTTCTTCCCCCAAATTCAGTCTAGCTACCATCTGTCCTTTAATGCCTCCCCGACTCAAACTGTGTCCCTTGAAACAAGCTGATCTCCCAACTCATCCAACACTGTGACAATTTTGGATCTTGCTTCTTGTCCAGGTGTCTTGTTCCAGAATGTAAGGTGAATCTTGCTCTACGATGAGATCATTCCACCTCCGCATCGACATCCTATCCCCACTGCAGGCCGTGGCTCCCTCTCTTCTAAACTCCAGCCAGCAGTGGTGACAGCATGATAATGGAAATTACAATCAATGTCACTTATGGAGTGGTTACTATGAGCCAGCAACTGTACTAAGAACTTTAGATTAATTTTCACAGAGACCCTGCACAATCAATATTACTGTCGTTTTAATTTTTAAGATAGATTTAGGGGCTACAGATACAGTTTTGTTACATGGCTGTGTTGCGTAGTGGTGCAGTCTGGGCTTTTAGTGTACCCATCACCCAAATAGTGAATACTGTGGCCAATATGTAATTTTTCACCCCTCACTCCCTCGCACACTTCCACCTTTTGGAGTCTCCAGTGTCTATTATTCCACTCTCTACGTCCACGTGTACACACTGTTTAGTTCCCATCTATAAGTGAGAACATGCAGCATTTGACTTTCTAAGTTATTTCACTTAAGATAATGGCCTCTGGTTCCATCTTTGTTACTGCAAAAGACAAAATTTCATCTTTTTTATACTGTCACCAATTTTCATTTTTATTTTTTATTTATCGTTAGCATTTAAAAAAATTAATTGTTTTAAAGATGTGGGGTACAATTCAGGGTTAGGTATTCAAATGTTCATTATACAGGTACCCTTGTTGATGAGGTGTGCCTCCCCTTCCCTGAGAGTTTCCCTCAACTGCCAATCCCACCCTCCCTCCTCTGGCAGTTTCCCACTACTGCCAATCCCTTCATTATAGCATTATGATAATTGTTCAAGGTCCGCTTATGAGTGAGAACATATGGTACTCTGTTCTTTGTTTCTGTGATAGATCACTGAGTATCATAGACTCTAAATCCTTTCAAGTTGCTGCGAAGTCCATATGTTTGTCCTTCTTTATGAATGCATAATATTCCATTGTGAATATCTGCCACATTTTTTTTATCCAGTCCAGTTTCAATGGGCAGCACAGTTGGTTCCATGTTTTTGCTATGGTACTGTCACCAATTCAAATGGGAAAACTGCTATGGTACTGTCACCAATTCAAATGGGAAAAATGTTGCTTAAGTTAGGGAAAGCTCTAGCTCATTTCTCTTTGCCACATTCTATCCTCAATGCTCACTTGGTGCCAGAATATTTATCTTTTCTTTTCTTTTTTTTTTTTGAGTTGGAGTCTCACTCTGTCACCCAGACTGGAGTGCAGTGGCCGCTCCTGACCACCGCAGGCTCGACCTGCTGGGCTCTGGCAATCCTTCCACCTCAGTCTTCCAAGTAGCTGGAACTACAGGCGAGCGCTACCATGCCCGGCTGATTTTTGATTTACTGTAGAGATGAGGTCTCGCCAAGTTGCCCAGTCGGGTCTCGAACCCGTGGGTGCAGGCAATCCACTCACCTCGGCCTCTCAAAGCGCTGGGATTACAGGCTGAGTCACCGGAGCCCAGCGACTATTTATCTTTTCAAGTGTAAATCCTGTTTCCTCTACTGCCTGGAGGCTCCTTGAAAATAAGTCCTATGTCATGTTTCATCCAGGCACTGAAGCATATCTCCAACTATACTGGTTGTCTTTCTTCTTACCCATTTCTCAGTGACTTGCAAACTTCTCTTTCTAAATCCTATTTCTCAAGTGTTGACAGTTCTCACATCTTGGTCATAGGCCCTCTGCTCTTCTTGCTCTCTTCATTTTGCCCTGTAATTCCATGACGCCTTTGGCTCCATCACCAACTCTGTGCATGGTCGTGTATTGCTTCGGCAGCATTAGCTTTCGAGCCCCTCAGGCCTACCCAGTCTGTAGGCCAAACTGGCTCCTGGGGCAAAGATCACCCATATCCAGAGAAATGCGGGAACCCATCAGGGAGTGCTAGAATCCTCTGTCACCTCTGGCAGGGCCAGGGCTAAGGGGATGCAAGTGAGGCACCAAAGACACAGAGTTTAAGGACTATGGACTTGCAGAGCTTGCACTTGAACAATCTGAAGGCAAGTCCTGACTTTCACCTCTAGGGTTGGCCTTGGGGTTAGGCTTAAGGCAATAATGTTTTGTTCTGTCCTATGGCCCTTTTTATATTTATTATAATAGAATCAATTCTGCTTTATATTATAGTTAGTTCTGTGCAGGTCTTTACCCTTATTAAGAGTTAAGTTTCTTAAGAGTGGAAATTTATTTAACTTTCTAATTCTCTCCTTCCCAATGCTTAGTCATGTAAAAAAAAAAATGGTCATGTCCGTGATGTTGAATTCCCTCTATCCTTGGCCTATCTCTGAAGTGAAATGCTGTACGGGATCTCCCGTTCTATTTCCCTCCTCTGAGTTTCATCCTAAAGCAGCAGATAATAACTATAAAAGATTTAGAGATAAAAGGGAGTCAATGTAGGAAGAGGCTCAGGGGGTAGCCATTCAGGAACCAGAGCTAGAGCAGTGGTTCTCAAAGTGTAGCCCCGGATCCAGAGCATTGCCTTCCTCTGGGAACTTGTTAGAAATGCAAATTCCCAGACCTTACCCCAGCCTCCTGAGTCAAAATCCCTGGGAGTGGGGCCCAGTAATTTATATTTTTATAAGCCCTTCAGGTGATTCTGAGCTAGATAATCAACCTTAAGGCCGGAAAGGATTTCTTGGAGTTAGCAGGGGGGAAGAAATTGTAACCTTAGGCTATCAGTCTTGTTCAGTAGCAGAGCTGAGCAAGACTGACCTTGGGGAATGTGGTTCTAGTAGGAAAAAAATTGAAATCTGAAAAGCTTTTACATTAAAGAGAAGGGTTAGTATATAGAGATTTCAATCTGTTGAATAAAAACTAATAGAACGAAATGGATTCTGAAGGAACTGAAGCGTGTCAGGGGACACTGGCGCTGAAGCCAACTCAGAGGAGATCCAAATATCAGAGGTGGAAGCACAGCAAGCGGCTAGAGCTTGACACACGCGCCCTGCTCTCGCCCAAAAAATGCAGATTGCCTTCAGCTTGGTCCCTGAAGAAATGGTGTAGTTTGAAAGACAGGGAGAGAAGGTCATGTCAAAGACTGAGTTTCAGAGAGAATACAGAAACTTTCATAGCAGGCCTCACCTAGGACTAGGAATATGCTGAAGCCAGGAGTACTCATGCTAGGTTCATCCAGATGAGGAAATTGACTTTCCCCAGGCACTGGGCCTTGTGCAGGCAGAGTTCTCCAGAGGAACAGAACCAAGAGAATGTGCATGCACATGCATGAGCGTGTGTGTGTGTGTGTGTGTGTGTGTGTGTGTGTGGAGAGAGAGAGAGAGAAAGAGGCAGGGAGAGGTTTTTTTTTTTATTAAAGGAATCGGCTCATGCATTTGTGGAGGTTTTGTGAGGCCTGCTTTGTGAGGATACTCAGGAGAGAGTTCCAGTTCAAACACAAAGGCTAGCAGAATTCCTTCTTGCTCAGGCAGGGAGGGAATGGGGCGGGTGGATATCAGTCTTTGTTCTATTAAGACCATCAGCTGATTGGATGAGGCCCACCCACATTATGGTGGGCAATCTGCTTTATTCAACGTCCATCAATTTTTATGTTAACCTTATCCAAAAACACCTCATAAAAACATCCGGAATAATGGTCAACCAAATACCTAGCCCAGATACCATGACCCAGACGAGTTGACACGTAAGGTTGATTATGTGCTTGCATAAAGCTACCTGCTACTAGGCTGGTGGAAGAGGTGTCAATGGTGTGGTATGTTGCTATGACACTGAACAACTCAGAGGAGTGGAGATCTGAAGGGGAGCCCCTCCCTAGAGGGATATACTGCTTTACTCACTTTCTACTGATTTCTATTTATAAGCTATCTAATACACCAGAGGAAAGAAATACATTATATGAATTTCTACTTACAAACCAAGTGCTAATTATATATTTTTCAAAAGTATTTATTTATTTAGTGTTTTTAATTAATACATCAAAACAGTTTTACATATTTTTGTGGTACATGTGATATTTTCACACATGTATACAATGTATAATGGTTAAATCAGGGTAATTGGGATAGCTATCATCTCAAATATTTGTCTTTTCTCTGTGTTGGGAACACTGCAATTCTTCTAGCTATTTTGAAATATACAGTAAAATTATTAAAAGTTATTATTAATTAATAAAATTAACTGTACGTTCCCTGCTGTATTATCAAATACTAGAACTTATTCCTTCCTTCTAACTGTATTTTTATACCCATTAACTAACTTTTTGTTTGGGTCACAATATATAAAATTGAAATTTAATTCTCCCAACTCACTCAAGCCATCCTAATTTCTAGGTCCTCTGCTTCAGCATAATCTGATTGTTTTTCAGGTATTTCCTGATTATTCTTTATATATTTTTGATTCTATGTTTCCTGCCTTTCTTTGCTTAATATGAAAGTTAACAGGCATTTAGACTATTCAAATTTTTAGTTATTATAAAACATATGGCTATGAGCATTTTATACAAGTATCTTGGCATATATGTACATTTATTTCTATTGGGAATATTTCTAAAAGTGGCATACATGCATGTCTTATTCCATTCAGGCTGATATACCAGAGTATCATACTTAATTACACAACAAAAGAAATTTATTTCTCATAGGTATGAAGGCTGGGAAGTCCAAGATCAAAGCACCAACAGACTTAGTGTCTGGTGAGATACTGCTTCTTGGTTCATTGATGTTTTTTCACTGCAACCTCACATGGTCAAAGGACAAACACACTCCCTCAGGCTCTTTTGTAAGGGCACTAATTCCATTCATAAGGGTTTTGTACTCATGACAGTCACCTCTCAAACTCCTCATCTCTAAATACTATAACCTTGGGATTAGGATTTCAACATATGAATTTTGGAGGGACACAGACATTCAATATATAGCAACACACATGCTCCAGTTTATCAGATTATGTTAAACAAGTTTCCACAAATTGTGTCAGAGCATTCCAGTTGCTCTATATTCTCACCAATACTTGGTGCTGTCAGTCTTGCCATTCTGGTGAGTTTGAGTTGAATATTTTACTGTGGCTGTAATTTGCATTTTCCTGAGTACAAAATGTTTGATTTTCCTTTCATATGCCCATTTTGATATCTTTTTTTGGGGAAGTGCCTGTTCATGCCTCTTGCATTTTTTTTCTATTGGGTTGTCTGCCTTCTTATTTTTTGTTTTTATTATATATATTTTATAATCTACAAAGGACCTATATATGTGTGTGTATATATATATATACACACACATATATAGGTCCTTTGTAGATTACAGATATTGCGCATACCTTCTACTCCATGGCATGCTTTTTTACTCTTAGTGGTATCTTCTGATAACAGAAGGTCCTAATTTTAATGTACTTGCCTATATTAGTTGTTTCTCTCATGGTTAGCGCATCTGTATTGTATCCTGCTTATGATATCTTTCTCTTTGCCATAAGCATCATCTATCCTTCCCCTATTTTGGCTTCCTTTAATTTCACTAAATGATATTTTATAGTTTTCTGTGTAAAGTCTTTGAAAATTTTCCACCTTTTTTTTTTAGTTGAGGTCTCACTCTGTCATCCAGGTTGGAAGGCAGTGACACAGTCACTTAACCTTGCCCTTCTGGACTCAGGTAATCCACCAACATCAGCTTCCTAAGCAGCTGGGACTATAGGCATATGCCACCATGCCTGACTAATTTTTTGATTTTCGTAGAGACGCAGTCTCATTATGCTTCCTAGATTGGTCTTGAACTCCTGGGCTCAAATATCCTCTTTCTTCAGCCTACCAAAGTGCTGAGATTACAGGCATGAGCCACCACACTTGATATTTCCCTTTTTGATGTTTCTATAATTGTTTTCTTGTTTTTACAAATATTTTATTTTTAAACTATTTATATTGGTATAAATATAACTAATTTTTGTATATAGCCCTTTCATCTAGAAATCTTGCTAAACTCATTTATTCATTCAAATAATTCATCTGTAATTATTTTGGATTTTATTCAGTCATAATTATGTTGTCATGGCATAATGAGTTTTATATCTTCTTTTCAATTTCTTATATCTTTTAATATCTTTTTCTTTAGAAAGTCTGTACAATGATGAATAAAATATCTGGTTTAATAGCTGTAGTAGGCAACAATAACACAGTTTATTTAGCCAATATTAGATTAAAACACATTAAATTGTTCTATTCATTTTTGCATAAACAATGCCACCGTGAGCATCTTTTTGACATACACATTTATGCAGCTGTGTAATTCATTACTTAGAACATGCTTCGGAATTTGTTGGAATAATTTAGTCAGTTAAACACATATAAAGTAAATAAAACATTTTTTAGAAAAGCATATGTAGGTGTCAGACAGCAGTGCATTTTCTTAGTAATGTATTTTTTTTTAGTTACATGGGATCACATTTACATGAAAAAATGTCTACCATCTAATGTAATTCCAGAAAAAAAAAAGACTTTTGTGAGATGTGAGTATATCTGCCCCTTTGTATTTCTGCTCTAAGGTATCCCTGACTTCCCGGAATTCTGAAAGTCCTATTATATTTTTAAAAATCTCATACATAGTTCCAGAATTGCCTAAGTTTTTGACCTAAAGTAAACACTTTTTCCAACATTTTCTTTTGATATTGCAGAAAGAAAGGGGACAAGGAGGAGAGAAAGGGAGAGATTGAGGAAGGGGAGGAGGGAGGGAGGGAGAGAGAGAAGGAAAAAAAGTATAGCTAAGTCCTTTGAGACTCTGAGACCTTAATTCCCTCACTGTTCCATTTCAAGTTTGTAGGCAGTAATTCATTGTCCCAGGGTAGGTATGTGGCAGATAAAAAGCAAAACCATCAGTCGGATATTCCTGGCTTTGTTTCAAAAAGTCTAATCCCAATGAGAACAACAATTCTTCAGAAAAAAGTTTCCCTGGTCTGATATTAGAAGAGGTTCATACTCCCAGAGCAGCCTACATCAGCCTCGAATTAGAAGAAAACATCTACTCAAAATGAGAAGGAATAAAAAATTAATTCTGACAATATGGAAAAATAGTCCCAACACCCCTAAAAGACCACACCAACTCTTCAGCAAGGAACCTTAACCAAAATGAAATTTTTGAAATTCCAGGCATAGAATTCAAAAGGTTGATGAGAAAATTTGTCAACAAACTTCAGGAGAAAATTGAAAGCCAAAATAAATAAATTTAAAAAATTATTTAGGACATGGATGAAAAATTCTCTAAAGATAGACACACACATGCACACAGACACATGCAATGAACAAACAAAAAAACAACCAAGTTGAAATTCTGGAAATGAAGGAAGCATTTAGGGAAGTACTAATAGAAAAATGCAGTGTAAAGTTTTAACAGTCGACTAGAATAAGCAGAAGAAAGGATCTCAGAACTTGAAGACAAAGCTTTTGAATTAACCCTCAGACAACAATAAAGAAAAAAGAATCAAGAGAATGGAACAAAGAATCATAGGTATTCCCGAGGAAGAAAAGAAAGCAATAAGTCTGGGAAACCTATCTGAGGGAATAATGGAGGAAAACTTCCTAGGACTTGCCAGAGATCTACACATCCAGATATAAGAAGCCCAAAGAACACTCTAAATAATTCATCGCCAAAGGGTCATCCCCAATGCATATAATCATCTGACCATGCAAAGTTAATGAGAAGGAAATAATTTTAAGAGAAGTAAGATAAAAGCACCAAATAACGTATAAAGGTAAAACTATCAGACTAACAAATTTCTCAGAAGAAACCCTTCAAGCCAGAAGGGAGTGGCACTCCATCCTCAATCTCCTCAAACAGAATAACTATCAGCCAAGGATTTTGTATCCTGCAAAGCTAAGTTTCGTAAATGAAGAAGAAATGAAGTCTTTCACAGATAGCAGACACTGAGGGAAATTGTCACCACTAGACTGACTCTATAAGAAAAATTCAAAGGAGTCCTAAATACTGAAACAAAATACCAAATTAAACCAGTAGAAAAATGATGGAGATGATAAAGTTCACAGGTTTTATGGAACACCAAACAATAGAGAAAATAAATAAACAAAGCAACCAGATAACAATCAGTATGATGACTAGAATAGTGCCTTACATATCATAATAGTGCCTTACATATCATGGGGCAAATGGTCTTAATGCCCCACTAGCAAGATTTAGACTGGCAGAATGGATAAAAAAAAAACAACCACAGCCTAAATATCTGCTGCCTTTGAGACCCACTTAATGCACAGATTCCTATAGACTCAAGGTAAAGGGGTGGGGAAAAATATTCCATGCTAATGGAAACCAAAAATGAGCAGAAGCAGCCATTTTCATATAAGATAAAACAGACTTTAAATTAACAACAGTAAAAAAAGACAAAGGTGGCTAATAGATAATGATAAAGCATTCAATTCAACAAGAAAACATAACAATTTTAAATTTCTATGAGCCTGACACCAGAGCCCCTATCTTTATAAAACAAATTCTGCTAAAAAAGAAGAGAGAGATAGACAGCAATTCAATAATAGTGGGAGACTTCAACACTCCACTGACAGCGACAGACAGACAATCAAGGCAGAAAGTCAACAAAGAAACTTTGGAGTTAAACCTGACCCTAGAGGAAATGGAACTAATAGACATCTACAGAGCATCCCATCCTAAAACTACAGAATACACATTTTTCTCATTAGCACATGGAATATACTCCAAGATAGACCATATCATAGGCCATAAATCAAGTCTCAATAAATTAAAAAAAAATTGAAATCATGTCAAGCACCATCTCAGACCACAGTGTAATAAAACTAGACTCCATTAAGAACTTGTGAAACCAAACAAAGGTGTGGAATTTAAACAATTCACCCTGAATGATCCTTGGGTCAACAATGAAATCAATATGGAAATTAAAACATTTCTTGAAATGAATGACAACAATGAAACAAGTTATTAAAACCTCTGAACCAAAGCAGTGCTCAGAGAAAATTTTATAGCACTTAAGGCTTATAGTAATAAGACTGAAAGATCATGTAAACCACCTAACATCACACTGAAACTAGAAAAACATGGACAAACTAAACTCAAAGCTTGCAGAAGAAAAAAGAATTATGAAGATGACAGCAGAATTAAATGAAATTGAAATAAAAAATACTAAGGATCAATGAAAAGTTGATTCTTTGAAAAGATAAACAAAATTGGCAGGCCACTAGCTACATTAATTAAGAAATGAAGAGCGAAGACTCAAATTAGCTCCATCAGAAATGAAAAGGAGACATTACAACTTATACCACGGAAATTTAAAAGAACATCCAAGACTATTATGAACACCTCTATGCAAAAAAAAAAAAACTAGAAAATCTAGAGGAAATGGATACATTCTTGGAAACATACAATCCCCCTACCTTGAATCAGGAAGAAATAGAAACTCTAAGCAGATCAATAATGAGTAGTGAAATTAAAACAGTAATTAGAAGTCTCCCAACAAAAAAGGTTCAGTACCTGATGAACTCACAGCTGAATTCTACCAGACCTTCAAGAAGAACTCGTCCAATTTTGTTAATGCTATTCTACAAGATTGAAGGGGAGGGAATCCTCCCTAACTATTCTATGAGGCCTGTATCACTCTGATACCAGAGTTACAATAAAAAAGAAAACCACAGACTAATGTCCCTTATGAACATAGATTCAAAAATCCTCACTCAACAAAATATTGGCAAACTGAATTCAACAGCATATAAAAAATGAATAGGCCATTCAATAAACATGATCCACTACAAACATAATTAAAAGCAAAAATCATATGATCATTTCAATAGATGCAGAAAAAGCATTTGATAAAATCCAGCATACCTGCATGATAAAATCCTTCAGCAAAATAGGCACAGAGGCTGATCCTTAAAATAACAAAAGCTGTATAGACAAACCCACAGCCAATGTCAACCTGAATGGAGAAAAGTTGAACACATTCCCCCTCAGAACTGGAACAAGGAAAGGATTCCCACGTTCACCACTACTATTCAACATGGCACTGGAAGTCCTAGCCAGAGCAATGAGGCAGGACAAAGAAATAACGGGTATCCAAATTGGAAAAGAAGAAATCAAACTATCTCTGTATGCTGAAGACATGATGTTACACGTAGAGAACCCTAAAGACTTCTCCAAAAGAAGATTTGATAAATGAATTCTGTAAAGTTTCAGGATACAAAATCAGCACACACAAATCAGAAGCACCACTATACATTAATAGTGACTAAGTTGAGAATCAAATCAAGAACACAATTCCATCTATGATAGCAGCCAAAAATATAAAATACCTAGAAATACATTTAACCAAGAAATATCTCTGCAGGGATAACTATGTAAAGCTAATGAAAGAAATTGCAGAGGACACGAACAAATGGAGAAACATCTCATACTCATGGGTTGGAAAAATCAACATTATTAAAATGACCATAATACCCAAAGTAATCTACAGATTCAGTGCAATCCCTACGAAACTACCAGTGTCATTTTTCACAGAGTTAGAAAAAAACTCCTAAAATTCATTTTAAAAAAGAGCCAGACTAGCCAGGGTAGTCCTAAGCCCTAAGCAAAAAGAACAAAGCTGAAGGAATCACATTATCTACAAGACTGTAGTAACCTAAACAGCATGGTACAAGAGCAGACACATGGACCAATGGAACAGAATAGAGAATCCAGAAATAAGCCCAAATACCTACAACCAACTGATCTTTGACAATGCAGACAACAACATACACTGGGGAAAGGACACCTTGTTCAACAAATGGTGCTGGGAAAATTGAATAGCTACATGCAGAAAAATGAAATGCGATCTCTATTTCTCACTATATACAAAAAGTAACTCAATATGAGTCAAGACCTAAATGGTAGACCTGAACCATCAAAGTCCTAGAAGAAAACCTGGGAAAGACTCTCCTGGACATTGGCCTAGACAAAGAATTTATGGCTAAAACCCCAAAAGCAAATGCAGCAAAAACAAAAATTAAGTGGGACTTAATTAAACTAAACAGCTTCTGCACAGCAAAAGAAATAATGAACCGAGCAAACAGGCAACCTACAGAATGGGAGGAAATATTAGCCAACTATACATCTGACAAAGGACTAATATCCATATTCTACAAAAAACTCAAACAAATCAGCAAGAAAAAACCCTGTTAAAAAGTGGGCAAATGACATGAATAGATATTACTTTTTTTTTTTTGAGTTGGAGTCTCACCCAGTCACCCAGACTGGAGTGCAGTGTCCGCTCCCGGCCACCGCAGCCTCGACCTGCTGGGCTCCAGCGATCCTTCCACTTCAGCCTTCCGAGTAGCCGGAATTACAGGCATGTGCTACCACATCCGGCTGATTTTTTTGATTTATTGTGAAGATGAGGTCTCGCCAACTTACCCAGGCGGGTCTCGAACCCACGGGCTCAGGCAATCTACTCACCTCAGCCTCCCAAGGCACGGGATTACCGGCAGAGCCACCGAGCCTGGCATGAATAGATATTTCTCAAGGGAAGATATACAAATGACCAGCAAACATAGAAAGGTGCTCAACATTACTCATAGTCAGGGAAGTGCTAAGTAAAACCACAGTGAGATTCCACCCTCTGCCAGTCAGAAAGGCCATTATTAAAAAAATCAAAAAACAAGATGCTGGTGCAGATGCAGAGAAAAGGTAACACTTATACATTGTTGCTGGCGTAAATTAGAACAACCTCTGTGGAAAGCAGTATGGATATTATTCAAAGAGATAAAAGTAGATCTACCATTTGATCCAGCAAACCCACTACTAGGTATCCACCCTAAGGAACAGAGGTCATTGTATTAAAAAGACACCTGCATCTGCATATTCATCACAGTGCAATTCACAACAGCAAAGATATGGAATCAACCTAAATGCCCATCAACCAATCAGTGGATAATGAAAATGTGGTATATATACACCATAGAATAGTATGCAGCCATAAAAAAGAATGGAATCACGTCCTTTGCAGCAACGTCGATAGATCTGGGGATCATCATCCTAAGTAAACTGACTCAGAAATAGAAAACCAAACTCCGCATATTCTCATTCACATGTGGGAGCTAAATGGTCAGAAAGATGGAAATAATAGACACTGGTACACCAATAAGTGGGGAGGCAAGAGAGGGGTTAGGTTTCAGATACTACCTATGGGGCACAGTGTTCACTATCTGGGGAATGGGCTACCTGAAACTCAATCTCCACCACTACACAATATATCCATGTAATGAATACACTTGTGTACCCCCTGAATCTAAAAAGAAAAAGTCTCATTCACAATAGCCACAAAAAAATCTTAGTCTCTTAATAGGCATATTTAGATCATTCACCCTTAAAGTCCTTATTGATATGGTTGGAGTGAACCTACCATATTGCTAGCTGCTTTTTATTTATTCAATTTATTCTGTTTCTTTTTCAGTCTTTGTGCACTTTTTCTTAATTTATTTGCATAAGTTTTATGATTCCATTTTCTCTTCTCAGTGAAATTATTACTCATACCTCTTTTTTTCCTTTTTTAAAAATTATAATGCTAATTCTAGAGTGACCCAGGTCTTATATATATCAGCAGTGTTCCAGGGAGGCAGTGAGACTTCAGAGAAGGGTATTGGCAGGTGGGATCATAGTACGGTTGTCAGATAAAATACAGGATACCCAGTTAAATTTGAAATTTATATTAATAATGATTTTTTTTTAGTATAAGTGCCCCAAATATTGCATGGAGCATACTTACACTATAGTATTATTTATTTATGTGAAATTCAGATTTAACTGAACATCCTGGGTTTTTTGTTTGTTTCTTTGATTTTTGCTAACTCCTAGATCACTGGCACCTCAGAGTTTAGCTCTGCATGAAGCAGAGATTTCTGTGGCTCAGGCGCGGTGTGGCATGCATTAAAGAACCACTGGGCCTGGGTCTATGCAGTCAGGGACAGTGGATATCTTGCTAGTAAATAGCATGGCTGGATCCTGGTCACTATACCCCCATGCCTTGTCACTGTGCGAGGCCTTAGAACCCAAGTCCAGTCTCTCATGGAACAGGTAGATCACTCCAAAATGGTTGAGACCAAATTTCTGATTTGCTCATTGAAATGACATACTAAAGTAAAAACTTAGCTTCTAGACTATTTAAAACCACATTACATTTACATCTGAGTTTGTTAACTGAGATTCTTGTGATTATTTACAAATAAAAAAACCACTGGGTGAAGTGGCTCATGCCTGCAACCCCAGCACTGGGTGGGAGAATTGCTTGAGCCAGGAGTTAGAGGCTGCAGTGAGCCAAGATTGCGCCATTGCACTCCAGCCTGGGTAATAGAGTGAGACTCTGTCTCTAAAAAATGGAATAAATATAAAACAGAAAACAAAGAAAGTTTGGATTTTAAAATCTGAGTGATTAGCTGCTTGACTCATTCTGCGGAATGGTCAGAACTCAAGCAAAGACTTGTTTGTGTTGGAAAAGTGCAAGATTCAGGATGAATGCTTGGTCCTGGCAGCTACTCATGTGCTTCATAAGGTTCCTGTTTTCCCTGCTGTGCTCCCGAGTTGCAGAGTACTCGATATGAGAGAATTCCCCAGTCCAGACTCGCAGAGCATGCACCCAGCTCACCCTGCTTGGTCATAGCAGCCTTTCTGCATGTCACCTCAGAGCTGTACAATGTGGGTGGGAGGTATTAGTCAGTCTTGAAAGTGACTGGGACCAGGATCACAGATTCAGCCAGCTGAATGGGGTCCCTATTCAACTACGTGTGTGGGAGGTGAAAACCACCCCCAAGTTACATGTATTGTTTATTGCTCTAGAACTTTGACTCCAGCCTGCATGTGACTTCTCTCTGTGGTGAGTTCAGCCGGATCATGAACAGCTGCAAAGACGTTTTTTGTACCTATGACTTAGGAGCCTAGTCTGAAGGCAACCAAGCTGTTTTCTTGGCTATTTTCCTCTAGGTTCACACCCTAAACTTGGTCTTTCATGCCTTATCACTTGTATTGCAAGGAAAACCCCACAAAAGTCAGACCCAGCCAGAAAAAAACAGCTTATGTGCAATACTAAAAAGAGTTAACATGGCTGGGCTGAACAGCCTACTCAATGCTACCTTTCCCCCTAACTCCCCTCTGGTTTCCTCTGACCTTTCCTTGGAGGCTGTTTTAATTGATGTTTTGGTGAGGACATTGGGAATTTAACTGATGTTTGGTGAGGGAGTGGGAAGTACTTTTCTCAGGAAGAGGGGGGAATCCTGGACTTAAATTTTTTCTTCAGCTGCTCAAATGACAAGCTTAAATAAGGAAAAGGATTCCAAAAAAGGAATTCAGGTGGGTATGCTACCCAGAGATAAGAGGTTTTATTTATTGATTGACTGATTTTTAAATTTTATTCTCTTCACTCTTACTGCCTAAAAACCTACCCCTTAGCACCATGGCTCAGTACTTTCCTGGTCCTTGTTCCAAATCTGCCCTTTTCCTAGGCGGGAGTAGATGCAAGGGTGGGAAACCCAGCTTCCTCCCTAGACATTGTATTGCAAAGCCAGTAGACTGGAGGAGAAAACAACTTTATCATTATTTGCAGGCAGCTCCATCCTGGCTTATAGGAATTCATGTATTCAGAAGTCATGGTCCATGTCAATGCCTACTCCGGGTTTTTTTTTTTTTTCCCTGAGAACTACTATTTTCACAACATTCAGGTCATTTTAGAGACAAACTTATTGGTGACCAAGGAGCTGCTGAATGAAATCAAACATCTTCTGCCTATATCTAAGAAGTATTCTGTGATCTGGCTTATCTCACCTCGATTCTTGATTTATTTGGAATGAGTAGTAAAAAGCATAGTTTTCAGTAAATGTCTATACTAAAGAGTATGATCATGGGGTACCAAAAATATGGCAATTTTTCTAGCTTGCTTATATAGCTAGCTGTCTTTCCCATTAGCTCTCACTAAAGCGCTGCTCACTTCCTCAGTTTCTTGATGTCTTAAAAAAAAAAAAAAAAGCCCCACAGTGAGGATTTCTCTTGTTGCTAATCTATTATCAGAGCGAGGTCTGACCTGATGCCTTTGACTTCTAAATGAGCACTGAAATCAGCCTCTCTGGGGTATCTGTCTATCTATTTCTTCTTCTAAGAGAACTTCAAGAAGATACTGTGTGGGAAGTCATCCTTCTTTTAGTTCACACCTTAAATCCTTTTTAGGAAAGGAGGGCCAGAACATTGGTCTGTGCCCTTCTGTCAAGGGAGAAGCTCATAAGCTTTATATTTTCTCTTTCCTATCTTTCGTCTGAAGGAATCTCAGAAATAGTCATTATTGTCAAATATATGAATAACGTACTAGTTATAGCTAGTTTTCAAGAGCCATTATCATCATAATATATATTATTAGGTAGGTCAGATTAAATTTCATATGTGGTATGTCTTCTCTTTCTATATTAGCGTTTATTTGTGTTTAAAAGTCCAAGAAAATTTCCTCTGGGATCAGGCTGTGCTGCCATTGATCACAACTGGCTTTCTGGAGAATTCTGCTGTGCCTCTGTGATCTTGCTGTGGGCCCCGTGCTGGAAGTGCCGCTCCTCTCCCCATGGGGACTCCGCTTCTCATTTCCTGGGCCTTCTGTTCATGATTTATGGATCAGATAGAGGATGATGTTGGCTCCATCTGGAAAGTGGGTCAGCCAGTCTTTGAGAAGACACATTTAGCTTAGAAATAGTGCTCTGGATACAGACTGCATAAGTTTAGAGACTGATAGGGACGAGAAGAAAGGACTTGACCCTTGGAAAGTGAAGTCAAACTTCAGCCAGAAGTGAACAATTGTCGAAAATGAGGGCTCAGCAAAGTATTGTGAATGCTTACAATGATTATTAACACAGAGATATAGTTGAAGAAAGGCACTGAAGAAAATTCCTTCTTGATCTCAAATATCATCCCCAGAGGCCTACCAGAATAGTTTTTTCACAAGCAGATTGCTGGGCCATTGGGCTAAGGTCAGTGAGAAAGGCTGTTGTGTTACTCAGGAGAAGGTGTGTTGGCACCTATGGAGACATTTACACCGTGGGTTTATCAGATGTGTAGGCCCAGTGAATTACAAAGGGTGAGGGGTGGTCATGCAGCCCAAGAGGATCATTCATTTGGGGCCAAAACCCTAGAATCAATGAAAATTGATAGTGATTTCTTTCCTTCCTCTCCCTTCCCTTCCCTTTTTTGTTCCTTTCTCTAGCTTCTTCTTCTTCTTCTTTTTAAAAAAAAAAATTTCAATAGCTTTAGAGGTACAAATAGTTTTGGGTTACATGGATATATTGCATGATGGCAAAGAAGTCTGGGTTTCAACTGTACCCTTCACACCCACCAGTGCACATTGTATCTGGTAGGTGATATTTCATTTCTCCACTCCTTCCCACCTTCCCCATTCTGAGTTTCCAATGCCCATTATAAAATTCTATATGCTTTTGCATAGTTTAGCTTCCAATTATGAGTGAGAACATGCACTGTTTGCTTTTCTGTTCCTGTGTTAGCTCACCTAGGATGATGTTCTCCAGTTCCATCCTAGTTGCTGCAAAATATATCATTTCATTCTTTTTTATTGCTGAGTAATATTCTATGGCATGCATGAAATATATATCACATTTTCACTATCTATTGATCAGTTAATGGGCATTTAGGTTGATTTCACCTCATTGCAACTGTGAATTGTGTTGTGATAAACATCTGAGTGCAGGTGTCTTTTTGGATATAAAGACTTCTGTTTGTTTGGGTAGATACCTAGTAGTGACATTGCTGGACTAGATGGTAGATCTACTTTTAGTTCTTTGAGAAATCTCCATACTGATTTCTAGAAACTGTACTAATTTATACTCCCATCAACAGTGTGTAAGCATTCCCTTTTCCCTGCATCTATGCCAACAATTATTGTTTTTGATTTTTTGACACTGGTCATTCTGACTGGTATAAGATGGTATCTCATTATGGTTTTAATTACATTTCCCTGATAATTAATGATATTGAGCAATTTTTCATATGTATATCTTCTTTTGAGAGATGTCTATCATATCATTTGTTCACTTTTTTTATAATTAAAAAAATTTTAAAATATGTTTTTTATTTTAAAATTGTGGGGTACAGTTAAGGGTTAGGTATACAAATATTCATTGTGCAGGTACCCTTGTTGATGAGGTATGCCCCTGTTTCCCCAGACAGATATTGACTACCATTAATCCCACCTCCCTGTCCCCCCCCCACAGTTTTCCACCACTGTCAATCCTTTTCTTATAGTATTACGGTAGTTGTTCAAGGGCCACTTATGAGTGAGAACATGTGATGCTCAGATCTTTGTTTCTGTGAGAGATCACTCAGTATTATAAACTCTAATTCCATCCAGGTTGCTGCAAAATTCATGATTTTTTTTTCTATTTTATGGCTGCATAATATTCCATTGTGTATATGTACCACATTTTTTCAATCCAGTCCTCTTTTGATAGACAGCATGGTTGGTTCCATGATCTTGCTATTGTGAACAATGCTGCCATAAACATAACGTGTGCAGGTGTCTTTTTCATAGAGTGATTTGACTTCTTCAGGGTATATTCCCAGTAGGGGGATTGTGGGGTCATATGGGAGGTCAATTTTTAGAGATTTTAGGAATCACTACACTGATTTCCACAGAGGCTGTACTAGTTTACACTCCCACCAACAGTGTAGAAGTGTTCCCTTTTTGTCATATCCTCTTCAGCATCTGTTGTTTTTTGAGTTATTGTTTATGGCCATTCTGACTGGAGTTAGTTGGTTATCTCAGTGTAGTTTTAATTTGCATCTCCTTGATGACTAGTGAGGTTGAACATTTCTTCATGTATCTGTTGGGCAGCTTGCATGTCTTCTTTTGAGAAGTGTCTGTTCATATCTTTTGCCCACTTTGTAATGGGGTTGTTTGTTTTTTCTTTTCAGTACGTTTGAGTTCCTTGTAGATTCTTGATGTTATACCTTTGTCAGACATAGAGTTGGCAAATACTTTTTCCCAGTCTGTGGGCTGTCTCCCTGCTCTCTTGATGGTTTCTTTGACTTTGCAGAAGCTTGTCAGTTTAATGAGGTCCCACTTGTCTATCTTATCTCTTATGACCTGTGCATTTCGGGTTTTGCTCAGGAATTGGATGCCAGTTCCAACTTACATAAGGGTGTGTCCTGCATTTTCTAAAGTTCTTATGGTTTGAGGTTTTACATTTAGGTCTCTGATCCATTTAGAGTTAATTTTTGTGCTTGGGGATAGATATGGGTACTGTTTGAATCTTCTGCATGTGGTCAGCCAGTTTTCCCAGCACCATTTACTGAATAGGTTCTCCTTTCCCCAGTGGTGGGTAGTGGAGGCTTTGTCGAAGATGAGTTGGTTGAGAAATTGAGGCTTTGATTCTGGAATCTCAATTCTATTCCTTTGGTCTATATGTCTGCTCTTGTACCAATACCAGGCTATTTTGATTATTGTAGCTTTATAGTAAAGTTTAAAGTCTGGTAGTGTGATACCTCCTGCTTTGCTTTTTTTTTTTTTTTTTGCTGAGGATTGTTCTGTCTATTCTTGGTCGTTTGTATTTCCATATGTATTCCTGTATTGTTTTTTCTAGATCTGAGAATGCTGCTGGTAATGCTGATGAATATTTCATTAAATCTGTAGATTGCCTTAGGTAAGATGGACATCTTCACAATATTGTTTCTTCCAATCCATGAATTTTCTCACTTTTAATGGGGCTATTTCTTTTCTCTGGCTAATTCGTTTTGGTACTTTGTAGATTCTTGATATTAGCCCTTTGTCAGATGTATAGTTTGTGATTATTTTCTCCCATTCTGTAGGTTGCCTATTTACTCTGCTGATTATTTCTTTTGCTGTACAGAAGCTTCTTCATTTAATTAAGTCCCACTTAATTATTTTTGTTTTTGTTGCATTTGCTTTTGGGGTTTTAGTCATAAATTCTTTGCCTAGGTCAATGTCCAGAAGGGTTCTTCCTAGGTTTTCTTCTATATTTTTTTATGGTCCAGGTCTGATATTTAAGTCTTTAATCCATATTGAGTTAATTTTTGTATATGGTGAGAGATGGGGGTCAAGTTTCATTTGCTGTATATAGCTATCCAATTTTCCCAGCACCATTTGTTGAGTAGGGTGTCCTTTCCCCGGTGTATGTTTTTGTCTGCTATGTCAAAGATCAGTTGGTTGTAAGTATTTGGGTTTATTTCTGGATTCTCTATTCTGTTCCATTGGTCCATGTGTCTGCTTTTATACCAGTACCATGCTGTTTAGGTTACTACAGTCTTGTAGGTAATGTGATGCCTTCAGCTCTGTTCTTTTTGCTTAGGATTGATCTGGCTATCCTGGCTCTTTTTTGTTTTCATATGAATTTTAATATTGCTTTTCTAATTCTGTGAGAAATGTCATGGGTAGTTTGATAGGGATTACACTGACTCTGTAGATTACTTTGGGTAATATGGTCATTTTAACAATGTTGATTCTTCCAATCCATGAGCATTGGATGTTTTCCTATTTGTTGGTGTCCTCTACAATTTATTTGTAGCTCTTCTTGTAGAGATCTTCCACCTCCTTATTTATACTCCTTGGTATTTTATCTTTTTGGTTGCTACGTAAATGGAATTGAGTTCTTGATTTGACTCTAAGCTTGGTCGCTTTGTGTATAGCAGTGCTACTGATTTGTGTCAGTTGATTTTGTACTTGGAAACATTACTAAATTCTTTTATCAAATTCAGGAGTCTTTTGGAGGAGTCTTTAGCACTCTATAATATCATATTATCAGTATACAGAGACAATTTGATCTCTTCTTTTTCAATGTGGATGCTCTTTATTTCCTTTTCTTGTCTGATTGCTCTGGCTAGGACTTCCAGTACTATGTTGAATGGGAGTGGTGAAAATGGGCATCCTCACTTTGTTTTAATTCTGAGGGGGAATGCATTCAATTTTTCTCCATTTAGGATGACATTGGCTATGGATTTGTCAAATATGGTTTTTTTCCTGTTTTGAGAAATGTTCCCCTCTATGCCTATTTTGCTGAGGATTTTTATCATGAAGGAATGCTCGATTTTATCAAATGCTTTTCCTGCCTCTATTGAAATGATCATATGATTTTTATTTTTAATTGTGTTTATGTTTATTGTGTTGTGTTTGTTGAACTATCCTTGCACCCTGGTTATAAATCTACTTAATTGTGGTGGATTTTTTTTTATGTGCTGTTTAATTCAGTTTGCTAGTATTTTGTTGAGGACTTTTCCATCTATGTTTATCAGAGATATTGGTCTATAGTTTTCTTTTTTGTTGTGTCTTTTCCTGGCCTTGGTATTAGGGTGATACTGGTTTCATAGAATGAGAGAGGAAATATTTTCTCCTTTTCAATCTTCTAGAATAGTTTCAGTCATATAAATTGCACTTGTATCTCATTGTGTTTTAATTTTCATTTCCACACTCATTAATGAGGTTGAGCACTCCTTCCATATTTTCTGGTCTTATGTATTTCCTCTTTTTTGAAATTCCTGTTTATGTTTTCTGCTCATTTTTCAATTGGAGTAGAAGTACTTTTATGCTGCTATATGGGAACAGTGATTATTTTAATATTGAAAATCTTTAAAAATTTAAACTTAGGATTAGATGGAATTATATAAATTATTTTATATATTAATACAGATAGCAATTATTTTCTACATTAATAATATTCCTATTTGCATCTAATATACAGAGAATATTAGTAGGCAATATTCATGACTTCCAGAAATTAGTCTTTTTTAAATTAAAAAATTTTTAATTATTATGGGTGCATAATTGTTGTATATATTTATGGGGTACATGTGATATTTTGGTACAGGCATACAATGTGTAGTGATCTAATCAGGGTTATTGGGGTATTCATCAGCTTAAGTATTTATCATTTCTTTGTTTTAGGAACATTTCTATTTCACTCTTTTTGTTATTTTAAAATATACAATAAATTATTGTTAACTATAGTCATCCTATTGCACTACCAAATACTAGATCTTATTCATTCTAATAGTATTTTTGTACCCATTAATCACTCCCACTTTATCTCCCACTTCCCACCACCCTTTCCAGACCCTGGTAACCATCATTCTACTCTCTATCTCCATGAGTTCAATTTTTTAAAGCTTTTGCATATGAATGAGAACATGTGATATTTGTCTTTCTGTGCCTGGTTTATTTCACTTAATATAATGACCTCCAATTCCATCCATGTTTCTTAAAATGATAGAATTTCCTTCTTTTTAATGGTGGAATAATAATCCATTTACGTATATACCACATTTTCTTTGTTCACTGAAAATCACAATCTTGAATTCAACAATTTTCAACCATGTTGACCATTATCATCCTGCCTTCTCTACTCACCTCCAGTCCAAACAACCATCATCTCTTACTCTGTGTACTTCAACAGCTTCCTAACTGATTACTCTGCTTCTTCTCTTACCCTTTTCCTCCTGTTGTATATGACAGCCCCCATGATTTTGTCATTCCTGTCAAAATATTGTCATTACTTCCCATAAAATCTTTCATGATTTGGTCCTTGTCTTCTCTTTACCTTTCTCATTACCTGGCTCCATCCATTCAGTCATTTTTGATGTTCCTGGGACAGACCAAGTTTGATCCTGTTTCAGGGCTTTTATGATTATGATTTTCACCCAGGAAAGTTGTTCTCCTGGGTGTTACCAAACATCACTCTTTCATATCATTCACTTTTCTACTCAATGCCCAGTAAATAGAGGTGCCTTTCCTGACCACCAGTCTTTATGATTTCTTATTCTACTTTATTTTTCTTCAAAGCACTTATTACACCTTAAAACTATATTATTTTTTATTTGTTTATTATTGGTTTCCTCTGTGGTATTCTTCAAGGAATGATATTTTCTTCATTTCTCGGTTAACCCACTTCAATGAAAAAGACATTCAAAAGTGTTTTCCTATTACTTTCTTCTTTCTTCCTTGAATTTTAATTAAATTTTATTTTTAAGAGATAGGGTCTTGCTATGTTGCACAGGCTGGCCTCAAACTCCTGAACTCAAGTGATCTTCTTACCTAGCCTCCTGAGTAGCTTGGACTATAATCATGCACCACTGTGCCTGACAAATTTTAATTTTTTAAAAAAATATGATTTGAGATATAAAAACAACCAGTTGAAACAGCTACTTTTAATCACCACATTTGGTACTCATAAAACTGTGACTCCTTAAAATGTGTTTCTCTTATTTGCCCTCCGTTCTCTAGCTTGCATTTTTCTATGCAATATATAATAACTTATTATTTACATATAGTGCTCTTAGATAACTCATTTCTCCCCAGACACTGTGATAAATGATGGTCATGCATGAAATCAAGACCCACTATTGAAATCAGTCTCATTATTTAAGAACCTTTATTGGCAGAGAACAAAAAGAGTTGAAAGTTTTTTGTGCCAAAATTTGTCTAAAATTATCCTGTGTCTGAATAGGTAGCTGTTGGTAAAAACTAGGCAAAATTTCCCCTGAAACTATTAATTCCAAAGGGTACATCAAAATAACAAAAGATTTATATAGCCGCAGTAGTTGGGCTTTTACATCAGACCTACTTTAATGATAATACCAAAAGCTATCAAAAGAAGACAACTTTTAGTGCATTCTAATAAATACCTCACAGGTATGGAAGTTCTCTCTTCCCTTTTCTTTGGAACAATTCTGACTTACAGCTAATTTTCATCAAGCACCTGATGTCTGTCGGAGAAGAAGTGGGGGACAGTTGACCAGTTGACCAGGGGTTATTTCACACCAGTCAGAATAGATATAATAAGTTAAAAAAGCAACAGATGTTGATGAGGTTTCAAATAAAACAGAACACTCATATGCTGTTGTGGGAATGTAAGCTAGTTAAACCTCAATGTAAAGCAGTGTGGAGATGTCTCAAAGAGTTAAAAATGTGGTTTACCATTTGATCAAAAAATCCCCAGTCGGGCTCGGTGGCTCAGCCTGCAACCCCGCGCCTTTGGGAGGCTGAGATGAGTAGATTGCCTGAGCCCGCGGGTTCGAGACCCACCTGGGCAACTTGGCGAGATCTCATCTCTACAATAAATCAAAAATCAGCCGGGTGTGGTAGTGCACACCTGTAATTTTGGCTACTCGGAAGGCTGAGTCGGAAGGATCGCCAGAGCCCAGCAGGTCGAGGCTGCGGTGGCCGGGAGTGGCCACTGCACTCCAGTCTGGGCGACAGAGTGAGACTCAAACTCAAAAAAAAAAAAAAAAAAAAAAAATCCCACTAATGGGTATATATCCAAAGGAACACAAATCATTTTATCAAAAAGATGTCTGCACACGTAGGTATATTGTGGCACTATTCACAACAGCAAAGACATAGAACCAACCTAGGTATCCATCAATTGTTTGAATTGGGTAAAGGAAATGTGGTACATATATACCATAGAATACTATTCAACCATAAAAAGGAATGAAATCATGTCTTTTGCAGCAACATGGATGCAGCTGGAGGCCATTATTCTAAGTGAATTAAGTGAAACAGAATATCAAGTATTACATATTCTCACTAGTAGGGGCTAAACACTGGGAACACACGGGCATAAGGATGAAACAACAGATATCTGGGGACTCTTAAAGGGTTGAAAAATGGCACCATGTTCACTACTTGGGTGATGGGTTCAACAAAAGTCCAAACCTCATCATCACATGATAAACCCATGTAACAAGCGTGCACATGTACCTCCTGAATCTAAAATAAAATTTTGAAAAAGAAAATCTTAAAGTAAATTTATTTGTCTCCATTTTTTTCTTTAAGGACAGCAGAGGTCTGGAGCAAACATTTTGAAAGAATTAGGAATACACAATATTGCAGGTAAAAATACAGTCATAAATCTGCAAAGCTCTTTTATGTTTGGAGTCATACTTAGATTTGTCATTTTCTTAGCCTGAAAATAATTCTATCAGGACACATGCAGTGATTTTCTTTTTTTTTTCTACTAGATTTTGTTGGAACATATTTCTGTGCTATGTTTGTTTTCTTTGCTCTATTTTTTCAAACACTCCCAACTTTAAGATGATATCTAAAATTTCAACAAAATCAGCATTCCTGGCTTATTTTCTCTCAAGTTTTAAAAAAGAGCAAAACTTTTTTTTGCAACTTAATATTATTCTAAATTTATTTTTTATAAGTTTGTTTGGATTTCCACCATAATGTACTAGAATATGCATCCATTGTAGAATGGCCAAATCAAATTAGTCGACATATGCATTACCTTACATTTTTTTGGTGATAAGAACACCTAAAATCTACACGTTTAGCAATTTCCAAGTATATAACATATTGCTATTGATTACAGCCACCATGTTGTGCAATAGATCTCTTGAATTTATTCCTCCTATCTGACATTTTGCATGTTTTGAACATCTCCCCAGATTTCTTGCCCCCATTCCAGACCCTGGTAACCACCATTCTGTTCTCTGCTTCTATGCCTTTTTTATTCCACATATGTGAGAGATCATGAGGTATTTGTCTTTCTGTGCCTGGCTTATTTCACTTTAACATAATACCCTCCGGTTCACTTATGTTGTCACACAAGTTTCTGCTCTTTATCAATGAGGAATTGTCATTAATTAGTGTATGCTGTGTGTGTATGATATGCACACATCATATAGGCATAGTCCTGGGTGCTTGAAATTCTCAACTTTCAAAAGCTCCTGTGTTGAGATGGAAAGCCAAGTCCTAAATTGATCGTAAAACCCCATTATGTCCAAGGCATTATTCTGAAGGAAACAACATTATCAGTTCTAACAACATGTTGAAACAAATATCATGAGGTACTTCCCTCCAGCAAAAGTAGAAAAACTGAACAACAACAAAAAATCCATTTCTCATCTTTTCCTATCCAAAAAATCAATTTTTTAGTAAACATTATTTCAAAGTTTTGGTTACTTTTATTTTATTTTATTTTTTTATGAGGAAGAGAACCAAGCTTTTGATTGAATGGAGTAACCACCATATAGGTAGTTTCCTGCATTGCATGTCAAGTCCTGCATTGCATGTTATGGAAAGTCATATGGTAAATGCCCTATATTCAGAATTTTTCTACATAAATGCCATCTCCTGATGGTCTCTTTCCTTGTGATTTGGAAGATTTTTGGTGCCTTCAGATTTCCTGAACCATTTTGTGTGTGGGGGTGGTGGGAAGAAGGTAGGGGAAACGATTGGTTTGGGTCAAAGCCCTAGTGACTATGGAGGTGATACTGTGTTTACTAGTACTTAAGAAACGCTTTTCATTGGGAATTCAATAATATCCCAAGCCATGCCTTCATAGTGAAAAGCAAAGAGATAATGCTGGAAAGAGTTGGAGTGTTGTTGGGAGTGAGCTGACAGGGAGTAAGAGTTTTAAGGGTAAACTGGAGGCAGATGAGAATAAACTGCTAAGTGAAAAACATAAACATGTTGGGTAAGCTTTCTAAGTTGGAAATAGACAAACTAGAGAGATTTTGCTTTTTCTGAAAAGATTTCAGGCATCTTTTCATTCATTAATGTTGACTTCTTTTTCCATGTGAATTACATGGAAAAGTATAAGTATATATAAAGGCAACAGATTATAATGGTCAAAAGCATGGTGCAGAGAAGTGGTTCTCAAATTGTGATGCCTGGACCAGCAGTATCAGCATCACCTGGGAATCTGTTAAGAATGCAGATCCTCAGGCCCCATTTCAGACTTACTGAATCAGCCATTTTGGGAATGGGATCAAGAATCTCTTCTTTTACAAAAGCTCTCTAGGTGACTCCAATGTATATCAACATTTGAGGACCACTGGTATACTGATTAAAAGTGTGACATCTGGGACCAGATGGCTGTATTAATTAGGGTAATTTTTTTTTGTCATTTGTTTCCCATCTGTAAAATGGTAACAGTACCAAATTTATAGTGTTATAATGAAGATTAAGTGGGCTAAAGTATGTAAAATCCTTAGAACAATGCCTAGCCACTGCAAGTGCTATTTTGAGTGTAATAAAAGTTAAAATATAAAAATATTCTTTACCGGTTTCATTTTTTAACAGGCTAGTCTTCGCAATTAATAGCAAGGCTTTGTATTTACCATGAGATCTTTCTCCTAATATCTAGAGTTATTTTTTATAATTCAAGGCAGTATTTCACAGCATGTGTTTCACATATCATTTTCATCAAAATCACCTGAGAATGCAGATTCTAAAGTCCCCCCAGATTTACACAGATCAGAATCTCTAGCGATACTTCTGCATCCTAAAATTTCAAAATCACTAGTCTTGGATAACAAAGACCATAATCTTCATTTTGCAAATGAGTACATGAGACATAGGGATAGCATATGCTTAGAGAAACTCAGAATCTCAATAAAATCAGGAGAAGAACTGGATTTCTGATTTTGTGTTATATAAAAAGACTATGCTGTCTGTAGTTTTATTGCTTTATCAGAAATTTGACTGGGATTCTGCTACCTTTTTTTTTTTTTTTTTTTTACCGAGATTCATCATTACTTAATCTAAAAATAACATTTACCTTATAAATGTAGGAATATCAAGAGCAATGTGTTCCTGGAAAATATACCTAAACCATTATTCACTCAGCTGTAATTGTTCCAGTTGTGGATTATATATCTGATGCATCACTCTTATTTTACAGATGAAGCAAAATGGCTCAGAGAGGTTGAGGGCATTGTTAAAAAAGTTACATGATTAGAAAATGTGAGAACCAATTAGAGCTGAGTCTCCCATCTGCCCATCCAGTGGCCTTTCACCATATCCCACTGTTTTAATCCTTGCTTTCTTAAATAACTTAAAGTAGAATTTACATAGTTTAAAAAATAATTCTACCTATACTGCTAACATAAAATCTGGTCTCAGCAGTTTTCGACCTCTTTCAAATTATTTTACATAAAGATGTGTTAACATCACATCTTCCTTTTTATGATAGTAAAAATCATATAAAGACAACCAATAACTCAAAACTCTACGACTTATTGCTTTTTTCAACAGTGCAAATTTGGCTGTTTTAAAGAAATTAGACTGACTTTTCAGGTTGTGAAGAAAAAAAATTCTTGGATTTTTTCATATATAAGGCCTACAGGTCTTGTATCTATTGTTCTATTACAGTCAAGTCCCTCTACAGTATTGATGTACATTTAGGCACCCTAGTTCTTAATTTTGAGGCATGCATAGGAGTATTTTCATCTATAAAGTATGCTCATATAATTGGGGGGAGGGAGACATTCATCTCAGGTCCATTTCTTTTTTTAAAAAATTTTTTTAAAATCAATATTTTTTATTATGATATTGTGGGGTACAGTTAAGGGTTAGGTATACAAATATACTTCATTCAGGCCCCCTTGTTGATAACAGGTGTCTCCCCATCCCCAGACACATGTTTACTACCATTAGTCCCATCCCCCTCCCCCCCATAGTTTCCCACCACTGTCAGTCATTTTCTTATGGTAGTGCGTTGAATGATCAAGGTCCACTTCAGGTCTACTTCTTGTCTTGGCTATTTAATAAAATAATTTTTGTATTGTCTTGATTGTACTGTACATATTACATATGAACCTCAGCTTATTGAAGTTATTTTCTTCCAGTCCTCTTTACTGCTAAGGACAGAATATTTGCAATCTTAGTGCATTTATCTCCTAGCCCCTCTACCTAAGGTAAGGTCTTCCCATCTTCCACTTAGCTACTTACTATCTAAGTAATTATTTCTCATTCTTCAAGTTTTAGCTCAATTGTCACCTCTTCATAGATTATTTATTTCTTTATTTCTTTATATAAGAGGCTTTCTGTCCCCATGTCTTGCACTGTTTATCACTTCAGTGTTTATTTCTTCATGGTACTTATAACTATATGCGATTATTTTTGTTATTTGTTTGCCCCCCCCCTTTCTCTCTCCCTTCCTCTCTCTCATCACTTGACTGTAAAAACCAGGAAGGCAGAAGATATTCTGTGCTTTGCTCCAGTGCCAAGCACAATGCCTGGTATGTAGTAGAAGCTCAATGAACATTGGTTGAATGAATGACATGTCTTATGCAAGACGGTGTGGAATTCTGTAGTCTGTTTCAAAGGGTGAATGCATATTAAATCTTCACCCCTTATAAGAATTTCTAATGGATTATTTCCATCACTGATGACTACTAACAGATACATAATATAATATAGACATAGACACCGAGTCTATCTGCTCAGTTACTTTGACTCCAAACCTATTAAGTGGAACAGGGCTCTTAGAACATTTGAACCTGTGTGCCTTATCGTGAGTGGGCCTAGGTTTTCTAGAGCATTCTAGACCACAATACGCTATCTTCTACAGCTTGCATTCTGTGGTAGCCTCTGGCCACAGTCGGCTAGTGAGCACTTGAAATGTGGCCAGAGTGAAATGTCATGTGCAGCGAGTGTAAAAGATATATCAGATTTTGAAGACAGTATAAAAAGTGTAAAATAGATCATTTTGTACAGTTTACTTATTGAAATGATTACAATTTGTGTATGTTGGGTTAAGCAAAATATATTTGAAATTAATTTTACTTTTTTTCTGTTGAAAATGTGCTTTTGGAACATTGAAAATTATTTATATGGATCATATCTGTGGCTTACATTGTATTTATGTTGAGAAGTGCTGTTCTAGATCCAACAAGCTCATCCCAGCTGTTTTCCAGTGTAGGCTGAAGGGAATCCATTGCAGGGAATGCTAAAATTATAAGGGTCTCTCATAGTCTGCTCTGTTTTCACTAGATAAGCACTAGAGGAAGGACTGGTACTCTGGGAGAATGGCTGAGGTATCTCTCCCGTACAATTTCAATGTCAAATACTGAGGTCCAGTTATAATTTGCATCCCAAGACACAGAAACTTTACATGTCTTGCCAGTGGTCACATATCTTCCTTTAAAACAAAGCTGGGACCAGAACCCAGGTCTTTGGATTATGCTTAGTAATTGAATTACAGAAGGACCTACTAATAAAGTTAGATACTCTCTTCTAAGTTAGATACTAAAAAATTTTAAAGAATTGTTAACAAGTTATGTAGGTTCCCTAAAAAATCAATTAATGAGGAAATTAAACTGCAGTTTTAAGGTGTTTACATAAATGGAAAATCATAGTGTATACTTTGATACATTAAACAAATAAAAACTCCTCTTATTATAGTCACATATACTATAGTAGAGCATTAAACTGGGATGACCTTTACTTAGCATAAGAGCATATATTACAAAGCAAAATGTAAACAAAAAGTCAGATGTGAACATGAAATCTACTTGTGAGCAAATACAAATCTAATAGCTATTCTTTGCATAGCTATGAAAACATGGAGACCATGCACTGCAGTTTTCAGTCTGGTAGCTATGTCTTCTTCCAAAAACCCTCATCTGGCAAATCAAAAATACTTCTTCTCTTGGGTCAGGAGATGGCTTTTTACAAATTAGCTTCATCACTATGATCTTCAGAGTCATTCACTAGTTTAACAACCATTTAGTAAACACTTACTATGTGCCAGACAGTGTTCTTGGTACTCAAGTTAGTATAATAGACAATGCAGACAAAGATGCTTGCTCTTTTGGAGTTTACATTCCAGTGTTCAGATATTTTCTGAATAGGGAGAATGAAATGATACAGTAAATATAAGCAGTGCCAACTTAGAATGCCATGAGGGACATTCTTGTTAGTTGAGAATTGAAGTGAATTTGAGATTTTCTATTTGCATCTTTCCTGGTGAATTTGAAAATGGAGGTGCAAATTAAAGAACTGCATAAAACATACCTATCTACGAGTACTAGCCTGTTTTCACAGTGTCTGATAACACACCTAAATTCTTCAACAAGTTTCAAAAATGACAATTAGTGTTATGGGATTTCCCAATGATTTGGGGACCATGGCATAATCCAACTTTTCTTTCTTTCTTTCTTCTCCTTCTTCTCCTCCTTCTCCTCCTTCTCCTCCTCCTCCTCCTTCTCCTCCTTCTCCTCCTCCTCCTCCTCCTTTTTCTTCTTCTTCTTCTTCTTCTTCTTCTTCTTCTTCTTCTTCTTCTTCTTCTTCTTCTTCTTCTTCTTCTTCTTCTTCTTCTTCTTCTTCTTCTTCTTCTTCTATATCCTAATCTATAGCTAACCAGAAGTCTTAGTTCTTATCTATCAATTCCAGGAACTCTAAGTCAGAATGACTTCCCCACTTCTCAACACAGACTCATTATCAGTCTCTCACAGTCCAAGAGTCCTCTCCCTTACACATAACGCTCTCCTTCACACATCTTTGCTTGCGTACATTTTCACAGGTTCCCCTCTACTCTGGCCCCCAAGCAGAGATTTCTTAAATATGGCATTGTTTTCCCTTCAAGCTCAGCTGGTAGATGTCTCCATTACTCCCTCATAGCTAAGACCAGCCTCAGCAAGTAGGTTTTAATCATTTCTTTAACTGACAACAAGGAAGAGGATTTGATAATTTGCCTAAAATGAGCAGATGCTCAGGAGGACACGTCTCCATCCTACGTCCCTCCTCTTCGATTTCAGTCACAGATGAAAACTACTCCCTTCTCCCTCTTTTCCAGGCAAAAGAAAAGACTGACTTAACTAAGCAGCAAGATGCCAACACCCTCCTCCTCAGTACGTCCAAGTTTCCTTAGCTCTGAGCCACCAAATCTCTGCGTCTCCACTCGCTCCCGCCCATCCCACCCCACCCCACCCCCGCAGGTTTTCGAGTCATCAGGGAACGCGAGTGGGTGAAAGGACTCCGCGCCGCCGCCCCCTCTCGCGCCCCCTCCGCGCCGCATCGGGTTCAGCACTGGACAGCTCCCGCCCCAGCCCCGCAAATGGCAGTCGACTGATTGACAGAGCAGTCGACCAAACAGGGAACACGACGACTTGCAGCCGCCCTACAAGGGTTTGGTTGCGGCCAAGCTGCCTCTTTAAACTGGCTTTCCTCCCGAGAGCAGGGGGAGACAGGAGTGTGGCAAACCCAGAGGCTCCGATCAACCAGCTGCTTGGCCTTCTCGACTCCAGAGAGGCAACGTCTTTCAAGACACCTCGCTCCCCGGGACTCGCTGCTGCGCCCGCGGTGCGGGTCTGTGCGCGCTCCGCGGCTCCGGGCGAAGCGGCCGAGGAGGAGCCAGAGCCGGGGGGGCGGGAACGACCTGCCACGGGCGAGATGATGGAGCGGCGTCTCCGGCGGCCGCGACGGCGGCAGCAGCAGCAGCAGCTCTTGAGCACACCTCAATGAGAGCGGCGGTGGCAGCGGCGGGCAGGAAGACGTAAGCAGGCTAACTATAGCCGCCGGGCGCGCGGGGGGATGTAACCTGTTCGGCTGGAGGCTGCGAGGTACGTAATCCCGAGCCGGCCCACCGCGGAGCGGGCACAGCCAGCGCTGCCACAGGTGATTCGATTTCCTGTGACGGTAGCCTAGCCCTTCGGGCCAATTTCGAAACATTCTTATTTTAAAGTCCGTTTGGACTGGGTGCCGTCTGGAGACCGGGAAGACTCTTAGAAAAAGTCTGACTGTTGGGAGATTGACGACCCAAATTGGAAAAGTGACTCCTCGCGTTACCTCCTCTCCTCCCTGCGAGACAGATGGGAGCCATGGCTCGCCCCTTACTCCTCTGCCTCCTGCTCGCTCAGCTGGGATCGCGAGCTGTTGGCGCCAGCCGCGACCCTCCAGGACGGCCGGATTCCCCTCGAGAGAGGACACCGAGGGGGAAGCAGCACGCCCAGCAGCCGGCTCGAGCCTCTGCTTCGGACCCCTCGGCTCCCTGGAGCCGCTCCACCGATGGCACCATCTTGGCGCAGAAACTCGCCGAGGAGGTGCCCGTGGACGTGGCCTCTTACCTCTACACCGGGAACTCCCACCAGCTGCAGCAAGCCAACTGCTCCGGCCGCTACGAGTTGGCGGGCCTGCCGGGGAAGGCGCCAGCCCTCCCCAGCTCTCACCCCTCCTTGCACGGGGCGCTGGACACGCTGACACACGCCACCAACTTCCTCAACATGATGCTGCAGAGCAATAAGTCGCGGGAGCAGAACTTGCAGGACGACCTAGAGTGGTACCAGGCACTGGTGCGGAGCCTCCTGGAGGGCGAGCCCAGCATCTCCCGGGCGGCCATCACCTTCAGCACCGAGTCGCTGTCCGCGCCGGCCCCACAGGTCTTCCTCCAGGCCACGCGCGAGGAGAGTCGCATCTTGCTGCAAGACCTGTCCTCCTCCGCGCACCACCTGGCCAACGCCACGCTGGAGACCGAGTGGTTCCACGGCCACCGGCGCAAGTGGAGGCCCCACTTACACCGCCGCGGCTCCGGTCAGGGGCCCCGGGGCTTGGGCCACAGCTGGCGGCGAAGGGACGGGCTCGGCGGGGACAAGAGCCATGTCAAATGGTCTCCGCCTTATCTGGAGTGCGAGCACGGGAGTTACAAGCCCGGGTGGCTGGTTACCCTTTCCGCTGCCTTCTACGGGTTGCAGCCTAACCTGGTCCCGGAGTTCAGGTAGGGAGGGGGAGGAAAGGCAGAGGCGAAGCCTTCCTTCCGGCTTTGCGGGTGGGCGCGGGTGTGGGAAAGGAGCACCGGGCCGTGACACACGCTCCTCACCCTCAGAACGGAGACCCGGCCTGAGGGACGCCCCACGCGGGCGCCTGTGCCCAGGGGCGAGAGGCGCCCGCGTCCGTCAGCTCCAGCACCCAGCGCAAGCCTTTCCCCCAGGTCAGGTTCCCCGCGCGGGCGAGAGAACGGGGGGGCACTTGGTAGAGCTGAGATACCCAGGCTGCTCTTTTCTTCCCCCCAACTCTTAGGATAGCAGGGAGAGGCGGTCCCCATCCGGGGTGATGCGACAGAACTTGGCGAGCTCCGGGCGTGTCCGCCAGGCGCAGGGTGGAGGCGAGCATCAGATGAGAGAAGGGAGGGAGCGAGAGGAAGAGAGAGTTCCTTGTTCTGACACTTCGGGGTAGCCTCCGCCTGCTTCCTACGTGTGTAGTTTGGGGCACCGGTCTGTTGTTAGTCACAGCATATAATTAAAAAATGTGCGATCCCCTCGGCAGTTCTGCCTCTCAGCAGTGAGTCAGTCTCAGCAGCGTAGCTGTCTCCAGCACCCAGACTTTGCAGTTTGGTCACTGTGCTCCTTCTACCCGTCTCCCATTGCCCCAACGGATCCTCCCTTCCTTGGTGCTTTGTTTCTCCGTTTTCCAGTGTTAGGCATTCCTAAGTCTTCTCCGGCACTTCACACACTCACACGTTTTATAAAGGATCCTAGCTGAATTCCTTCCGCAAGGAGGAATCAGTTCTGGCTGAATTCACTCAAGGACGTTGGAGGAAACTTACACAGTTCTGTATTTCCGGTCTCAAAGTATAGCATTTGAGGGAAACCGAGATTTTGCAAATTAGCAGGTTGTAATTTCCGGCCTGGGAAGTGCCTGACCTTTGAGGGGGGTGGATTTTTAGAAGCAGCCTTTGCTAGTTAATGCGAAGAAGGAACAGAGTAGAAACTCCGGAGGGCTTGGGAGAGGGCCGCAGGTTGACTGGGGTGCCCCTCTGCTTCCATGATGGGATGCCCTGGAAGGAAGGGACTGGGGCTGAGGCTGCTTCTGCACTTTTTGAGAGAACCTGGGCAAAAATGAGAAACTTTTCTTTCTTTCTTTTTTTTATTATGTTCTGGCTCACCGTGGATGGGCTGGTGATACTCTGAAAGATGCCAGCTCAAGTACTGGGTGAC
Source organism: Cephalopachus bancanus (assembly GCA_027257055.1). Taxonomy (NCBI): domain Eukaryota; kingdom Metazoa; phylum Chordata; class Mammalia; order Primates; family Tarsiidae; genus Cephalopachus; species Cephalopachus bancanus. The sequence continues at coordinate 6,684,531 of JAPVLO010000015.1, read as the reverse complement.
TAAGTGATAGAGCCAGAAGACTTCCTTGTCTTGGCACTGCCTTTTGCTGTTGAATGACCTTGAACAAGTTGCTTAACCTCTCTGGGCCTCATCTACTTATCTATGGAGTGAGGGAGTTGAGCCAGATAGTCTCTAGAGAGCCATCCAGTTAGAACGTTTTGTAGCCTTTAATCCTGGCAACACTTGAGAAGGCATAAATGAAAAGACAACCCCCTTTCTCTGATTCTGTATGACCACATTAAATGTGTGTGTGTGTGTGTGTGTGTGTGTGTGTGTGTGTGTGTGTTTCTGTCTCTTCTAAAGGGCTTGCCTTAAACCAGAGTAACTCTTCCCTACTTTCAAGATAATCTTATTTCCTTCTGATTCCTACAGGATCCTATTTGTAAGAGCTGAGCCCAGCTTTGAATCTTTGCCATATTGCTTGCTCAGAAGAGGAGAGATCAGCACATCCCATTCACTGCCAGCAAATTGTAGTCTTCAAATGAGCCTTTTTAGGGAGTCCCAGGATCCATCTGTCTATGCCTATCCATCTATTCTTTTTTTTTCTTTTTAATATTTTTTTAGTTTTACATTTTAAAGATGTGGGGTACAATTCAGGGTTAGGTATACAAATGTTCATTATGTAGGTATCCTTGTTGATGAGGTGGGCCCCCCTCCCCTGGTAGTTTTCCACTACTGCTCTCCTCTTCCCCACTCCCTCTGTCCCAGGCAGTTCTATTCAACTATTCTAACATTTACTTTATGTCAGGCTATGTGCTAACTGCTTTGCATGCATTATGTTTATTAACCCTTACAGCAACCCTATGAGTTAAGTTTTATTATGTTCTCTATTTTACAGAAAAAAAATCTGAATCACAAAGGGGTTAAGCATCTTACCTAGGACTGCACAGCAGTTTAACAGTACAGCCAGGATTTAAGTCCACTTCATACTTCATACCATACATACCACTCTGCTATATACACGGTTTTATGAAAGTGTCTTAGAGGTGCTGCTTATGGTGTAGCTGCTGCATGAAATATATGCACTTTCAAGAGTCATATGTGAAACTGGGGATGAAAACTATTCATTTCCAGAATCATTTCTCTTAAGGATAAGAACTAGAAAAAAATGTTACCTAAATGAACTCAGTGCCTTCTGCCAGCCAAGATGAAAGGCTGAGGACACAAAGGGTCTGAAGTTGAGAGGGCTCCCACACCCCTTCCCTATTTGTTTTTACTATGTTCAAAAAATAGTTTGTTTCTTTAAGTGCCTTCATAGTCATTGATGGTGCTCTTCAGCTAAGGCACCAAGCCAGCCATTTAGTGCCTGGCTCTCTATAGAAACTGACTGGTCTCAGTAGCATTACAAAAAGCAGAGTAAGTTCTTTCCTATGAGCGCTTATGCACCATGTCCTGTGTCCCTCAAATGCTGTTTTGAGGATTCAAACAGATGTTAATTATAGGAACTGGAAGAAAATCGCAGAGGAATCAGTTCTATCCGTTGTTTCATAGATGAAGAAACAGAACCAGAAAGGTGAAGTGACTTATTCAAAAATCACATATCAAGTTTGTAGCAACAACAGAAATGGAATTCAGGCCTTCTGCCTCTGGTTTTTACTACATTTGATATGTACATACCTGAAGCATATTTCTGTGGCTTTCTATACACAATCTATATCGGGGATATACTTTATTTTCCATCATCTTTTAGAACACACACAAAAGCCCATAGAAAGTAACTGTCAATGAAAAACAAGATTATATTGTTGGTTTCATACACTTGAGATACTATTTAAACAGGCCTTGTCTCCTCATACTCATAAAAGGAAAAGGCTTATCCTCTAAGATATGTATTCTAAAATTCTATAACACAGACGAATAATATTAGACAGGGTTGGCAAAACCTCAAATGAATTTTTGGAAACCATAATTAGGACTCCTAATAATAATTTTTAAAATTTATTTTTTATTTGAATGATGTGGCATACAATTCAGGATTAGGTACATAAATGGTCATTGTACAGGTAAGGCTTGGGTCTCACATTGGTCCCTATTTCACCTGTTTTGAGATTGGGTACCTTTATTGATGTTATGTGTCTCACCCTTCCCTGGCAGTGTACCGTTACTGCCAATCCCTTTCTTATAATATTATGATAAATATTCAGGGACTCCTTATGAGTGAGAACATGGGATACTCAGTTCTCTGTTTCTGTGATAGATCACTGAGTATCATAGACCCCAAGTCCATTCAAGTTGCTGCGAAGTCCATAATTTTGTCATTCTTTATGACTGCGTAATATTCCATTGTGTATATGTACCACATTATTTTTATTCAGTCCACTTTTGATAGGCAGCACAATTGGTTCTATGTTTTTGCTATTGTGAATAATGCTGCAATAAACATGTGTGTGCAGGTATCTTTTCAAATAGTATTTTGAATATGTAGAGAGTTATCCACAAAAAACCTTATTTGCAATAGAAAATTCATTGATAATGATTTACTTATGGAAGTAAAGAAAAAAAACTTTGTAGTTAAAAGTTTCATTTAAGATTAGTTAATATTTCGCCAGGTCTTGCTTATAAGACTCAAGCATTTACATTACATTTTAGTTTTAGAGAACGTAAATATAAATGCAAATCATAAAGTTCAAAAGTAGTGGAGAATATGGTCAACTATTTTCTTATATTACTGTTTATACTGTAAAACAATCTTTCAGCATAAATTTTATTCTGTTTCAGAATGACACAAATATCTTACAATTGAAAAGTTAAGACACATATAGGAAGAGAAGTTTATTGTTCTTTTTTTCTTTCAAAAGTGACACTAATTTCTCTTAACTGATTCTGAAGTTTTTTTTTGTTATAGACCTGTAGTATAAACATTTCAGTTATTTTCCATCCTAGCCAAATAATAATAATAAAGTATACCTTAGAATAGTTTTACCTATGCCGTTAGGTTTGTGATAGTCTTGTTTTCATTAAAGTTAGAGCTCTTTGATTTGCATAGTAATTTTTCTCTGATAAATTTAAAGCACTCTAGAGTGGATCCTATTCTGCTGAGTGCATGGATATCTCTCTGGTGGTGGTTAGAATTGTTCAATGCCTAGGATGGGTAGGAGTTACATAAATTTAAATGAAATTGAGTCCTTTTGGGAATTAATTATTTCTTGATGAGCTGAGAGGGACTTTGAAATTCATTTGGTTTCTTCTCACTTTATAGTTGAGGAAACTGAGACCCAAAGGGCTAAAGGAATTGCTAGAAGTAGCACAACTCTTGTGGCAGGTGAGAATGGGGATCAAAATTTCTTGAGCACCTACTATGATTATGCACATAATATGTTAGATATATTAGATACTTTATATATACAATTGCATTTATTATTTTTATTTTTAATTATTTATTTATTTTTTATTTTAAAAATATTTTTATTTTTAAAATGTGGGGTATAAATATTAGTTATACAAATGTTCATTATGCAGGTACCCTTGTTGATGAGGTGTGCTACAATTGCATTTAATTCATAGAAATCCCAGGTAGTTACAACTACAGGAATGTTGAGCAACCTGTTCAAAGTAACACAGCCAGTAAATTAGGGAGTCAAAATCAAATTTAGGTCTATTGAGCTGTGAAGTCACCATCCTATGTTGCTATCTCAATTATTCAACTTTGTTTTTGCCTTGTTATTAAAATATAAGATGGTATTGGCTTGAATTAATATACTTGGCCCAAATAAGTGATATACACTCATTCTTTTTAGGCCAATCATACAATCAAGTATGTTGTATAATGATAAAAGTATACTATTTAAGCCAGAACTTTGTCTCAAGTCCCAGTTTAGTCTCTGACTGGCTGTATTACCTGTGTGGAAATCAGGTTCTACATAATTGAAATGTGGAAATGGACTTGATGATTTCCACATACTTTGTAACTCTTTGTTATATGGGTTCTTAAGTGGTTTATCCAAATGGTCAACAAGTAAGCTTTAGAAACATGGCCGATACCCATAACTCCAATGGCCTGTGAAAATTGATGGGAGAGTCACATGCAGGGGAAACCAAGTGAGTGTTAAACCTGATGTTTGGTTAAAAAAAAAAGCAATAGTATAATGAAGGAAATATCACAGTAGTGCAGAAACCTCTTTTTAGAAACTAATGAACTTAGTGCCACTGATTCACTGACTGCCTGAGTGGTCACTCCACTTTCTCTCCTTCACACACATGCATCCACATACCTCCTTCAGTGATTTTAGTAGATTTCTGCTTTCAACAAAAAAGGACAATCCACACAGTAGATGAGAAATGACTATCTTGCTCTAGGCCAAACATATATCTTATGTCTTTCTTGTAGGAGCTGGTGAGAAAGAGGCTTACCTATAGGAACAGCCTGGAGGTGTTTGCCTGGGTTATAAATCAATGGGTTTTTGGATGATCTACTGCTATTGAGGGTTTTGAATCTCGGTTATATCATCTAAAAATTGTGAATAGTAATGTATATCTCCTTTGAGAGTCTGTAAAGACTAAATGAAGAACTTCTATCACACAGGAAATTCTGTCTTCCCAACTACTGTTCTCAATTGGCTATAACCTTTTTCATTTAGATGCATGAAAGTAATGTGATTTATAGTCATCTAAAATTTATATGGTGGTTTAGTTTATTTTCCTAATCATTGTGAAGGCTTGTAATGGCAGTGAATCATGATGGAAATACCAACCTTAGAGACAGAAGGTGTTGGCACCAGCTTGGATCACATCCTTGACTTACGATGTCATCATGGGCAGCAGCTGCGTCTCTAATCCTCAGTTTCCTTAACTATAAATTGAAGAGGTTGGACTAGATGACCTGTAGAGTATATAACCTTAAAAGTCTGTGACTATGCACATAATTCAGTGTGTCACTTTAACTTGTGGAGTTTTGATTCATTTAATGCACACTGTATGAGGGATTACCTCCCCCAAACGAGAACTTATGAAAAAAGTGTATTTATTTATTTACTTATTAAGTCAGAGTCTCACTCTGTCACCTAGGCTGGAGTGCAGTGGCACACTCACAACTGCCGCAGCCTCAGTCTGCTAGACTCAGGTGATCCTTCTGCCTCAGCCTTCCAAGTATCTGGAGTTACAGGCACGTGCCACCATGCCTGGCTAATTTTTTGATGTATTGTAGAGAGGAGGTCTTGCCAAGTTGCCCAGGCTGGTCTCAAACCTGTGGGCTCAGGCAATTCTCTCACCTCGGCCTCCCAAAGTGCTGGGATTACAGGCATGAGCCACCATGCCCGGCCTGTATTTATTCTTGTACGTTTAAACTTCAGTCACCTTCAAAGTACTCTCTGTTTGATGCAATACACTTACCAAGATACTTTTTCCATTGCTCACAACAATTTTTGAACTCATCAATTTTCATGACTTTTAGTGCTTCTGCCCTTTTTTGTTTCATCTCTTCAACATTGGCAAAACGTTTCTCTTTGAGGACTCTTTTCATCCAGAGAAACAAAAATAAGTTGCTCAGGGCAAGATTAGGTGATTAGGGGGGATGGGGCTTGGGGATCATGATGTTTTTGGTCAAAAACTGCTCAACACTCAGCATGGTGTGGGCAAGTTGTTTGTATGCCTCACCCATCATGAATGGGTAAATGCAATGAAAGAACCTCAAAAAACAAAACAAAACAAAAAAACCTCACTGAAGCTGAACTCAGTTTCTCACAACAATGCTAGCTGCTGATGGGTTCCTAGAATACTTACTTAGTAGTGGATGCCTATGCTACAAGGGGTCTGCCCTCCAAAATATACTTCCATTTTTGGGGCTTCCTTCTCATATAAATGCAGAATGTGTTCATATTTTCCATGTTTGAATTTAAAGTGATAATTTATTCATAGAATATTTATAAAAAGCCCTATCAGTGTATGCTGAATTAAGTATATAAACTAATGGAAATGATAACTCCATTTCAAAATAAGAATAAGCACCAACTGAATCAACATGAAGTTGCCTCACAGATTTTTTTAGACCAAAGGTCTTAGTATACCTCTGTAATTTCCTTCAAGATAATCAGTGTTTAGACATTTTGAAGTTCCTTACTTAATCTTAAAAACAATCTGTTTTCAAATTGCCTCTGTAGTTGGCTTTAAAATTTCAAAGAAGGCTATATATTGTGATATAGCAGTGGTACAAAATTATCTTGGCATTTTTCAGAATATGCATTTGGAAGTAGAAATGAGATTTCCAAGACTGCTAAATGAATTACAACAGTATATGCTTACTTTCTGAAGAAAGAATGGTACCCTCACTAGACTGATTTTACAACCTCAACTTCTTGATAAGCCAAATGTTACTTCAGAAAGGCAGCAGCTTGCTGTACATGTCTCAGGTTTTAAGTATACCCTTTTTAAGTTGAGTGCTACTGAATTCAACATACACTGCATTTTATGATTATATCATAATATAGTAGGATGCCAAGAAATTTGTTGTTGATGCTATTTTGCACTTGGTTGATGCAGAAGCATTAGGCCCTGGCTGTTTTCTCTCTTTAGTTCTGGTTTGGTGTTCAAAGAGTTATTTATGTAGGATTGCTAAGATAGCACATTGGGATTTTGATAACTTTGGCAGCTTGATGGCCATTATGTGCAGATAGGCAGTTCACTGATACTGGGGCTATGCCTGGGAGAGTCTGCAACCAACAGTGCTATGAAGCTCTTTCCCTGAACAGCAATCTCGTATGCATCAGTGGGGCTTGTTTTGCTGGTCGTTTACCCTATCGGCTTTTAGTAAGAAATTAAAATTTGCTTAGTAACAAATTAAAATTACACAGAGTGTAATTTCTATTTTGGCTCACCCAGCAAGTCTTTCCTCCTATAGGAAAAAAACCGATCTATAAAAATATTTGGTGGATGGCTGTTCCATGAAATACTTATTCAGTTTAGGACCGAACTAATTCTCTTGGCTAAAAGTCTCTCACAATTTCCCCCCTTTCTTACAATGCCAAAACCTTGTATAGGAACCATTACTGCATTTCTTTTTTATATCACAGTGCCTCCAGGCAATCACAAGATACATTTAGTTTCATTACCTTCTTTATAGGTAGAGTTTATAGAAAACATAGATTAACTTAAATATAATCTGATTCCAAAGCAGGAAAGTTTATTTTTCCTGACAAAAATCCTGTCACCTGTCTTTCTGTCCAAGAAATCAATTTCTTTCTCTCTGCCACCCCTCCACTGCACACAAAGTAACTAATACTTCTATTTAATTGAGAGCTAGTTAATTTTTAATCATTGTAACATCTGCTGTAAGTTTGTGCCACTTAAAAAAGTAGCTAAAACAAGACAATGGAGAATTTTAAAAATCCTGTCCTATTAGCAAAGTATGCAGTGCACCTATAACTTAAAAGAAAATTTAGAGGACGGATTTAGGGTCTATAACACTCAGTGATCTATCACAAAAACAAATAACTTAGTACCACATGGTCTCACTCATGAGCAAACCCTGAACAATATCCATAATACTATAAGAAAGGGATTGGCAGTAGTGGGACACTGCCATGGGAAGAGGAGGGGACGCTTCATCAATAAGGGTACCTGATATCAAATCACGTGAAGTGGGGACCAAAGTCAGGCGCAAACTTTACTTGTACAATGACTATTTATATACCTAATCCTGAATTGTACCCCACATCTTTAAAATAAATTTTAAAAAAAGGAAACTTAGAGTTACATGAAGTTTTGTTTTATTTCTTTAACCTAGCTTTTTCATCATTAATGTGTTTTGTCTGATGTGTATACCTTGTTACAGTATTATGGAAGAACTTATATAGATTAACATGACATGTGGCTTTTATCTGAAAAAGATGAAAAAGTTTGATAGTGAAAACTAATATATTTTATTAATTCTAAGGCGCACCATTTTCACATGTTGATGTCTCTCAAACTGAGATGTATCTTGTGATTGAGGGCATGTCATTTTCAATGGGCATTTCTTTTAGTAGTGCACAATAAAACAATGCCTCTTGCAATTAATGGCATTTTATATTTGATGATATATGATATTAGGAAATGGGTAATTAAACTCCAATGTCTCCTCAACTATAAAGTTCTAGTTATCTATAAATTATCAAGAGGCAGCAAAAGATGCATATATGGAAATATAAAATGCAGACCTTACTGCTGTATGTAAATTAGGTTGCTATTTGTCTTTATAATAATTTTTGTTTAAAATAGACAAGCTGTACTTAAAACGTAACCATATTTCTTTTTAATGTATGTCAGATACACAAATATTGGGACAGAAACTACACAAACTTTTATTTTTGGAGTAGGTAAGGTAAGGATTATCAAAATCATACCCAAGCCATCTGGCAAAGTATTTCACTCACAATGTGGGAAAATGCCTAAGACAATAAAAATAAAAGACCATTCACAGACAAAAAAATAGGAGGAAATAGATATATCTCTCCTTTCTAAAGTGCTTAGAGGTTTCACAGTGGAAATAAAAACTTCTTATGTAGCAATGTAATCAGTTTTGGCCAATGAAATTGAAACAGAATGTTTTTTTCAATGAGTGTTTTTTCTTTCTTTTTTCCCAGTCAGTTGTCTGGCATGAAATGAAGAGTTTGGTTTTCCTCTTATTTGATGCCCCAGACCACTGTGTTGAGGAGGGGTTCTCAACCTTGGCACTACTGACATTTTAGACCAGATAATCCTCTGTTGCAGAGGCTGCTTTGTTCACTGTAGATGTTTAGCAGCACCTCTGGCCTCTACCCACTAAATGCCAGTAGCAACATCCCCTCCCCTCCAGTGTGGCAACCAAATATGTCTACAGATATTGCCAAATACCCCCTGGGGGAGCAAAAATGCCTCTGGTAGAACACCATCGATATAGAGGAACACATATGACACATAATACATATGTTATTCTGGGGTAATCCTGATTTCGAGGAATCTGTATGCATGTATATGTGTATGTGTGCATACATATCTGTGTGGGTATACACTCATATGTATGAGTTGTCAGATCATATTTCTATTTTTTTAGAATATAATATTATTGTATACATATATAACCTGATATGAATGAGAACTGAAAAGTTTTAATGGATCAATGGAATATTAAACAATTTACATTTGTATGTCTGTCATCAGGGCTCAAAAAGAACATTTGATCCAATTATTTGTAGAATCTGTTGCTAAGCAGGTTTTACCACATACATGGCTAAATGTTTATATTTAAGGTTTCCCATTAAAAGATGCATTTTGAGAGGAAAATGAGTGTGTGTGCGTCCGTGCGCATGCATGCACCTGCAGGAACAGGGAGAGGACAAGAGGGGAAAATGGGGTATAGATAGGAGTGGGAAGGAGAGAGGAGGGGCAAAGGGAACAGATGGAGAGGAATGAACTGATGGAAAACAATCAGCAATCTCTGATGTTGTGGAATATTGCTTTACTTTTACACAAAGCTCTGTTTACCAATGAACAATTTTACAGTTCCAATGAAACAGAACTATTCTTCCCTAGTAGGTAGTTTCAGAATTGTATTTCAGGAAGTCAGAGTTATTATTAGGCTAATGCAGAGCTTATCCCCATTATATAAATATTAATTCCATATAGATAATATATATTAAAAACATTCTGTATGCCATTTTAACTGTATTGATTTAACTAAAAGTTGTTCAGATTTTGAACTTATTAGAAATGAATTCCCTAGAAAAAGATGATTGAAATGTTAAATATTACATAGACATTATTTGAAACTTTACTAAAACACATAAAGATGTAGTTTTAAATATTACAAATACTTAGAATTCTGTTAAATCAGAAGACAGCTTTTAAAAAAAATGCCAACAGCATATGAAAAAATGCTCTGCCTCACTAATCATCACAGAAATGCAAATCAAAACTACAGTGAGATACCACCTAATACTGGTATGGATGGCTATCATTAAAAAGTAAAAAAAGCCGGGTTCGGTGACTCAGCCTGTAATCTCGCGCCTTTGGGAGGCTGAAGTGAGTGGATTGCCTGAGCCCGCGAGTTTGAGACCCGCCTGGGCAGGTGAGACCTCATCTCTACAATAAAATAAAAAAAAAAAATCAACCGGGCGTGGTAGCGGGCGCCTGTAATTCCGGCTACTCGGAAGGCTGAGGCGGAAGGATCGCCAGAGTCCAGCAGGTCGAGGCTGCGGTGGCTGGGAGTGGCCACTGCATTCCAGTCTGGGCGACAGAGTGAGACTCCAACTCAAAAAAAAAAAGTAAAAAAAAAAAACAGGTGCTGGCACGGCTGTGGAAAAAAGGGAATGCTTCTACACCACTGGTGGGAAGCTTGCTAGTTCAACCTTTGTGAAAAGCAGTGTGGCAATTTCTCAAAGAAGTAAAAATGAAGCTTCCATATGATCCAGCAATTCTTCTGGGACTATATCCAGGGAACATAAATCACTCTACTCAAAAGATGCCTGTACATATATGTTCACTGTAGCACTATTCACAATACCAGAAACATGGAACCAATCTAGATGTCCATCAGATAAAGAAAATGTGGTACAGGATGGAATATTACATAGCCATAAAGAAAAACAAAATTATGAAACTTGTAGCAACCTGGATGGAATTAGAGTCTGTAATACTCAGTAATTTATAACAGAAACAAAGCTCCGAGTACCTACACATTACTCTCAGAAAGGGATTGGCAGGAATGGGACACTACCAGGGGAGGTTGGGGGGCACATAACATCAATAAGGGCACCCACATTTTACCTGTGTGATGACCATGTATGTACCTAACTCTCATTTGTATCACATATTTTTAAAATGAAATTAAATAATTTAAAAAAGGAAATGGACTGGATAAAAAAATGTAGTACATATACATGATGGAATATCATGCAGCCATAAAGAACAAAATCATGTTCTTTGCAGCAACATGGATGCAGCTGGAGACCCTCATGCTAAGTGAACTATTAGAAACAAAAATCTGAATACCGCATGTTCTCACTCACAAGTGGGCCCTGATCACTGGTCACATGAGCACAAAGGTGGGAATGACAGATGCTGGACACTGCTAAAGGAGGGAGGGAGGAAGAAGGGATAAGGGCACACAACCACACACTGAGAACCAGGTCTACTATCAGCGGAGAGAAGGCCAGCTAGAAGCCCAAAGCTCATTGGTACACAATTTTCTTATGTTGTAAATCCTCACATGTACTCCACAACTCTAAAAACAAAACAAAAACACGTGGAAAAAGTATGTGTAGGCTTCAAGGTGTAACTTACTTCAGGACAAAATGATGAGTGACCACTTCTTCACTCCCTATTCAAAAACACGTAACATAGAGGAGCTGCTGTAACAAGGGAGGAGGAACTTGCTGTTCTACATTGTGTTAATTATGGAGAAATGAGAGCCAGCCTGGGTGAAGGAGTGACACTTCAACTAAAAAAACAAAAAACAAAACAACAACAACAAAACCCAAAAAACAATGTTGTGAATGTTAGAGATGAGTCCAAGGCTCCTTAAAAGAAAGATGAAGATTAGGATTTTTCTGAATAAGGCAGACTTTTGAGAAAGTTGTTTCAGATAGTGACTTAATGGTAAGTTTTGTGGAAAGGTCTAGTCTTACAGTCCTCTAAAAGTCACTTAGCAATATATATGTCTTTCTATTTTATGAAGTAGAGGCAAATAACAACAAATGATATTGGGGCATTATTTCAAGAAGCAATGTTTTAGTAAACATCTTATTAAAAGCTCCTTTTTAAAGAATTAGAATATTGAAAGTAAAGGGGATTTTAGGGATCACATAATCTAATTTCTTTTTATGGGTAAGGAAATTAAGACCAAGGAAAGTGGTGACCATTGCTCGCACTAATTATGGCTGCTATGAACTTGCAATTTAATAATAAACTGCACAAATAAAGACACAGAGCCATCAAGTAAAGATTAATTTTGGGGGGAGAGTTAGAGTCTCACTCTGTCACCCAGGCTGGAGTGCAGTGGCACACTAACAGCTACCCCAGCATTGACCTGCTGGGCTCCAGCGATCCTTCTGCCTCAGCCTTCCAAGTAACTGGAACTATAGGCACATGCCATCACACCTACCTAATTTTTTATTTATTGTAGGAACAAGGTCTCGCCAGGTTGCCTGGGCTGGTCTCAAACCCGCAGGCTCAGGCAATCCACTCACCTCAGCCTCCCAAAGTGCTGGGATTACAGGCTGAGCCACCGAGCCCGGCCCAAAGATTAATTTATGTTCATTATTCACTGATCCCAAACCTGGCTAGGGATCAGGATTACATGAAGAGACTGCTAATATGTTCCTAGGCCCTCCCCAGACCTTGTGAATGAGATAATCTGGGAACAGGATTAGAAGTCTATGTAAAAAACAAAGTTGTTGTAATTCAGAAATAGCTGGCCCTTAAACACAAACTCAGGGAAAAAGTAAACAGTATTTGGTAAGATTGAAACACACATAACTCATCTTACAAAACTTCAGGATTTAAACATTTATAATTGCAAATGTTTAGCAACATCTGCTTTAGTCATTGAGAGCACTGAAATTCATTGAAATCTGAAGCACAATATTGTAACTGACCCTACCAGTGTTGCAAATTTTAGAATGAATAGCAGCTTCTTTATGAAGGCAGGAGCTCACAGGTACAGAGCCTTGGAATGAGAAACTACCCAGCAGTGTACACTGTTTCTTTCACTCTTTATTTTGGGTTCTTTGTTTTCACACCTTTAAAATGGGAGAATATCATAAAAACAAGTTGCCTCCTGTTATTACTATCTCTTTATGTAAAAATTATATTCCCCAAACAGTTCTATATATTCTTCAAGTACAAGGACCACATTTAATGACTTTCTATACTTAGTACCTCTTGAAAATACCCTGTGCATTTCAGGGAAGCGGTATGGAGCAGTGTTTAGTAGGTGGGATTTTGGGATTATAAAACTAGGTTTGAATATAAGAGTTTCTACTTTCACCTACTGTGTGACACTGGGCAAGTTATTTAACTGTCCGTGGCTCAATTCTCTCATTGTAAAAGGTATGAAACACTTCTTATTATTGTAAAGAGTAAGCAATCTTATATATGTAAAGAGGTCAACCTAATTTCTGGAATGTACCATCCTCTAAAATCATAGGGTACAAACAACCCTCAACTTATGATGGTTCTACCTGAAAATTTTCAACTTTACAATGGTGCAAAAGTGATATGCATTCAGCAAAAAACAAAAACTTTAGTACCTCAAAACTTCAGAAACTTATAAATTATATAATCGATTCAATACTTTATTGTAAAATATGCTTTGTTTTAGATGATTTTGCCCAACTGTAGGCTAATGTACATGTTCTGAGCACGTTTAAAGCTAGACTCAGCTAAGCTATGATGTTGAGTAGGTGAGGTATATTAATGCATTTTTGACATAGATATTTTCAACTTGCAATGGGTTTATCGAGATGAGTTTCTTGGGATAGATTTGTCAGCATGTAGCCCTACAGTAAGCCGAAGAACATCTGTACGTAAAAGCACCTGACTAGGGCTATAGGTGCTGGGGTTTTAATAGTGAAGACTACAGAAAAAAACCCCTCCTTATGGATTTTGTAGGGATGGGGAAGACACATCATAAACAAGCAAGATAAAAATTATAAATAATTCATCATAGAAACAAACGCTATAAGAAAACTAAAGGAGAGTGTGGCGGAGAATGGCTAAGAGGTAGGGTAGGAAATATTTAATAGGATGGTCAGGAAAGACCTCTTTGAAGAGGTGACCTGGAGCTGAGAGATGAAGGGAGAGATGGAGACAGTTACAGAGCAGGTTGAGGCTATCGTGTTCCAGACAGGGAACAGAAACAACAAAGACCTTGATATGGGAATGAACATCAGCTGATCTAAGAACAGAAAGAAAGCCAGTGTAATGTGGTAGAAGATGAGAGGAAGGCATGCTGAAGAGGGCAAAGTGATGTTGAACCTGTATTTCTGTATTGTGACAATCAATCATGCATGAAGACAAAGACATTTTCAGATATGAAAAGACTTAGAAATTGTGCCTTCCACATATCCTTTCTGGAAGAAAAAAAGTACTTAATGTGTGCCACAGGGTGACAAAAATAAATAATTTAAATGTTGTGGTAACACAGAAACAGGTTAAATGCTTTACCTGTTTAACTTCTACCCCTGTAGTGATAAAGAAATTGTGAATGAATCTTCATTTCCCCCCTTTGGATGGCTTTATTATAATGTTCTTGTTTTACTTTGGCTGTCTCTCTTCTCTCAGTCTTGGCCTTCCTGCCCACTGCCTTCCTTAGCTCTGGGAGCTTGGGTTTTCCAGTTTCTCAGGTGAGATTTCAGTCACATAATAAACTATATCTAATTGCTTTATTCTTGAAAGTGAATGAATAAATTGAAATATTTGAAAGGTAAGGGAGGTAAAAATTGAAAGTCTATAATTCCTTGCAAAAATCACTTTGGTTCTTTTCTTGCTCCTAGGTTTAAACCTATAAAGTGAAATGCCTTCCAGAAACATATAGCAGGAGAATAAGGGGTGAGTTACAGCAGGTCAACTCATAGCAAAGCATTTCTTTTTTTCACCAGCATGCCTGGTATGAAATCTGACAGGTCCTTGACCTCTTTCAAGCTGGCAGCTGGCAGGCCATGTTATTTGGCTTTTCCTGACACAAACTTTGTTGCCTTTTAAGGTGAGGTGAGGGCTGCTTAAAGAACTGCCAATAAAAGGCACAGGGACAGGAGTGAGACTGGGAAGTGAATTTGAAGGAGCCTGATTCTGCAAGACAGGAAAAAGGAAGTATAGGAAGGAGTATGTTTAACGATGAGTATTAACAGAAAATTGGATTCGGGGTTTTAGGAAATAATATCATCATTTGCTTCTCCAAGAGAACAAATATGAAACTTAGCTTCTTTATATTCTTTTGTCTTTCCCTTACTCTCTCTTTTATTAATTATATTTCTATTTTTAATTTTTCCATTGGTAAACTTGATTTTTGTTTGCATCTATAAACTTTAGATGACATCTTCTATTCTTGGCTCTCCTATTTCTGTCACCTACTCTAATATTTTTAGATAACTATAGTAACATTTATGTTGCTACTAAAAAATTTCTGTGATTTGTCCATTAATTTCCTCTAAGAACTGAAACTTGAATAACCAAAACCTTGCCATTTTAAGAATGCTCCAAATTCCAAGGCTCAATGGTCATTTCTCTTTTTTTAGATTGTGTGCTCAGAGTCATGTTACATTTTGTACGTATGTGTTTGTCTGCATTAAAACTTTTTATGTACTCCCTTCACCCCTTGGAGTTGCTAACTGCCTTTTTCACACTAAAGAAACAAAAAATACACATACGTTTTATTTCAAAGATCATCCAACCTCTTAAATCAATCATTCTATTTGTTAAAGGAAATTCATTCTTGGAGTTTCATAGTTTGTATAAGTTGCTTTAGGTCTTCTGTGGAACAACTATCATGGAAATCTTTCCAAATGACTGACTTTTTGGATGAGTTTAAGAACGACGTGCTGGATGCAGGGCCAATTATTTCCAGAATTCTTCTTTTGCTTTTTATTCCACCCTGTGACACACAGTCTTACTTTTCTTTTCCTTCCTGAAAGGATATGTGGCAAGCACAATTTCTAAGTCTTTCCATGTCTAAAAATGTCTTTGTCTTTGAGCATGACTGTCACAATACAGAAGTATAGGTTCAAAGTCAGTTTTCCCTCAGAATTTTAAATACATTGTATATTGTTTTTAGTATTCACTGTTGCTGATGAAAACTTTTGGTGCCAATCTAATTTATTATACCTTCTTAGGTAACTTTTTTCTCCTCATGGAAACTTTAAAAATCTTTTATTTTTCCTTGGGGTTCTGAATATTTATGGTGATGTGCTTAGATGTGATTCTTTTTATTCATTACATTTTATTCATCTTTTTATTCATTACACTTAGTGGTCCCTTTTAGACATTTTCACTCAGAAAATTTCTTTTATTATTGCTTAAATTATTTTCCACTACCCATTTTCTCCTTCTCTCCTACAGCTGAATATTTAACTTTCTGGATAGATCTCTATATTTCTTAATTTTGCTCTCATTTTCTTTTTACTTCACCTTGTGGAAGATTTTCTTCCTATTTCTTCCATTTTTGTTGAAATTATTTTTGTTTGGCAATATCTTTTAGTGTTTATGAATCTTTCTTGTTCTCAGATTATTTCTTTTTCATAACTTTATGTTTATTTTCTTAAATCTCTGAAAATCTTGATTAAAATATCTATAAATTCTCTTCTGTTCCCTGAGTTATTGCTGTTTGTTCTAGGTTCAGTTGTTGGGTTGTTCATATCGGTCTCCTTATGTTACCAGTTCTTCTAAATGTGATCCTTAGTTGATTGTTAATTCTATGGTTGAAGGACTAGGTTAATGTACAAAGTTAGATCTCTCCCCAGACTGTCAGACTTTATTCACTTTAGGGTGCCTGAGAAGGAAGTTGGTAGTCTCTGCCCCCGTGACCTTTACGCTGGGAGAACTAATAACCATTCTAGAAGCTTTAGCTCTTCTCATGCATTTTTATCCCCCAATCTCTTTAGAGAAGCGTTCTTGGTTTTCAGCTTGGGAATAAATGTCATCACTGCATTCAAGGAAAAGGATGTGCTAACTTCTGTAACTATTTAGAAGGAAGTCTATTCCTTCCAATTAATCATTTTGATATCTGCTTCAGTTTCCACTCCCACTCTTGACACCTGCCAACCTTGGGCTTAAAATCTTTCTGGAAGCTCTCCTGGAAGAGCAGTGTCCACCTCTGTTCCAGTCTTCTCCTGAGTATATCCTGGGCTTAGCTGCCACCTCCCTGGCTCATCATCATTATAATTCTCGAGAATCCTGTCAAATCTCTGGTTACATATTTCTTTTTTTTTTTCAAGTTCTCAGGAAAGTTTAATCAATAATTTAGAGGGAAAAAAATCATAAAATTATTGAATTTGGAATAAATAACCGTTAAACTTCCATTTTATGAATTCAAGTTTTACTATCTTACCTCTGTGATAAGGTAAATACTTTTATTTATTTTTATTTTTATCAATATTTTTATTATGATATTGTGGGGTACAGTTAAGGGTTAGTTCTACAAATATTCTTCATTCAGGCACCCTTGTTGATAAGAGGTATCTCCCCATCCCCAGACAGATATTTACTACCATTAATCCCATCTCCCTTCCCCTTCCCTCCATAGTTTCCCACCACTGTCAGTCATTTTCTTATAGTATTACGTTGGATGTTCAAGGTCCACTATATGAGTGAGAACATGTGATACTCAGATCTTTGTTTCTGTGAGAGATAACTCAGTATTATAGACTCTAGTTCCATCCAGGTTGCTGCAAAATTCATGATTTTGTTCTTTATTATGGCTGCATAGTATTCCATCGTGTATATGTACCACATTTTTTTAATCCAGTCCTCTTTTGATGGATAGCATGGTTGCTTCCAGGTTCTTGCTATTGTGAACAATGCTGCGATAAACATACGTGTGCAGGTATCTTTTTTATAGAGTGATTTGAGTTCTTCAGGGTATATTCCCAGTAAGGGGATTATGGGGTGATATGGGAGGTCAATATTTAGAGCTTTTAGGAATTGCCATACTGTTTTCCACAGAGGTTGCACTAGTTTGCACTCCCCAACAGTGTAGAAGTGCTCCCTTTTGCCACACCCTTTCCAGCAACTGCTATTTTTTGAGTTATTGATAATTGCCATTCTGACTGGAGTTAGGTGGTACCTCAGTGTGGTTTTGATTTGCATCTCCCTGATGAGTAGTGAGGTTGAACATTTTTTCATGTGTCTGTTGGCTGCTCAGATGTCCTTCTTTGAGAAGTGTCTGTTTGTATCTTTTGCCCACTTTATAGTGGGGTTGTTTGTTTTTTTCTTTTCAGCACGTTTGAGTTCCTTGTAGATCCAAGATGTTAAGCCTTTGTCAGACCTGGAGTTGGCAAATCCTTTTTCCCAGTCTGTAGGCTGTCTCCCTGCTCTCTTGATGGTTTCTTTGGCTCTGCAGAAGCTTGTCAGTTTAATGAGGTCTCACTTGTCTATCTTATCTCATATAGCCTGTGCATTTCAGGTTTTGTTCAGGAATTGGATGCCAGTTCCAATTTCCATGAGGGTATGTCCTTCATTTTCTAAGGTTCTTATGGTTTGAGGTTTTACATTTAGGTCTCTGATCCATTTAGAGTTAATTTTTGTGTATGGGGATAGGTAGGGGTCCTGTTTCAATCTTCTGCATGTGGTCAGCCAGTTTTCTCAGCACTATTTGCTGAATTGGTTCTCCTCTCTCCAGTGGTAGGTGGTGGAGGCTTTGTTGAAGACGAGTAGGTTGAGAAATTGAGGTTTTGCTTCTGGAATCTCAATTCTATTCTATTGGTCTATATGCCTGTTCCTGTATCAATACCAAGCTGTTTTGATTATTGTAGCTTTATAGTAAAGTTTGAAGTCTGGTAATATGATACCAACAGCTTTGTTTTTTTTTTTTGCTGAGGATTGTTCTGGCTATTCTTGGTCGTTTGTGTTTCCATATGAATTTCTGTGTTGTTTTTTCTAGGTCTGAGAAGAATGTTGCTGGTAATTTGATGGGTATTGCATTAAATCTGTAGATTGTCTTAGGTAAGATGGACATCTTCACATGTTGATTCTTCCAATCCATGAGCATGGGATATTTTTCCACTTGTTTGTGTCATCTTTGATTTCTTTGAGCAGTGTTTTGTAGTTTTCATTGTAAAGGTCTTTCACACTTCTGGCTAGGAAGATGCCAAGGTATTTCACTTTTTTTGTGGCTATTGTGAATGGAATTGTGCTTTTTATTTGGGTTTCTGTTTGTTTATTATTGGTGTAAAGAAATGCAATTGTCTTTTGCACATTTATTTTATATCCTGAGGCTTTGTCAAAGTCCTTTATCAGTGTAAGGAGGTTTTTGACAGATTCTCTTGGGTTTTCAAGGTACATGATCTTGTCATCTGTAAAGAGACATAGCTTAACTTCCTCTTTTCCTATTTGAATACCCCTGATTGCCTTCTCTTCTCTGATTGCTCTAGCTAGGATTTCCAATACTATATTGAACAGGAGGGGTGAGAGTGGGCATCCTTGTCTTATTCCAGTTTTCAGGGGAAATGGTTCCAGTTTTTGTCCATTTAGGAGTATGCTGGTTGTGGGTTTCTCGTAGATGGCTTTTACTATTTTGAGGTATGTTCCCCGTATGCCTAGATGTTCGAGGGTTTTTATCAAGAAGGGGTGCTGGATTTTTTCAAAAGCTTTTTCTGCATCTAATGATATAATCATGTGGTTTTTGTTTTGACATCCGTTGATGTATTTAATTACATTTATGATTTTACAAATGTTGAACCAGCCTTGCATCCCAGGGATGAAGCCTACTTGGTCATGATGGATGATTTTTGAGATGTGTTGTTGAATCCGGTTCGCTAGGATCTTGTTGAGAATTTTAGCATCTATGTTCAAAAGATATTGGCCTGTAGTTCTCTTTTTTTGTTGGGTCTTTACCTGGCTTGGGTATCAATGTGATGTTAGCTTCATAAAATGATTTGGGAAGAGTTCCATCTTTCTCAATCACCTGGAATACCTTCAGTAGGATTGGTATAAGCTCCTCCTTAAATGTCTTGTAGAATTCTGCTGGAAAACCATCTGGACCACAGCTTTTTTTTGTAGGTAGTTTTCTTATTACACAGTCAATTTCCTTGATTGTTATTGGTCTATTTAGGGTCTCAATTTCTTCTTGTTTCAACCTAGGCAGATTGTGTGATGACAGAAAGTCCTCCATTTCCGAAAGGTTTTCAAGTTTGTTTCCATACAGGTGTACATAGTAGTCTCTATTGATCTTTCGTATTACTTCAGGATCAGATGTGTTTCTGATTGTGTTTATTTGGGCTTTTTCTCTCTTTTTCTTGGTCAGTCTAGCGAGGGGACCATCAATCTTGTTTATCCTTTTGAAGAACAAGCTTTTTGCTTCACTGATTTTTTGTATTATCTTTTTATCTTCTATGTCCTGGATTTGGGTTTTTATTTTGGTGATCTGGATTCTTCTGCTGAAATTAGGGTGTTTGTGGTCTTGCTTTTCCAGCTTTTTTAGGTGGCTTCTTAGGTTGTTAATTTGTGGTCTTTCCATTTTCTTCATGTGTATTTGTAGGGATATAAATTCCCCTCTTACTACAGCTTTCATGGCGTCCCAGAGATTTTGGTAAGATGTTTCTTCATTTTCATTTGTTTCCAGGTATCTTTTAATCTCTGTTTTGATTTCATCATTGACCCAGGAGTTGTTCAGCATCATGCTGTTTAGTGTCCATGTCTTTGTGGGTTTGGGGAGGACTTTGTTGGTGTTAATATTTATTTTTATTCCACTGTGGTCTGAGAAGGTGCATGGTAAAATTTCAGTCCTTTAAAATTTGCTTATGCTTGATTTATGGCCAAGTATGTGGTCGATCTTAGAGTACATTCCATGTGGTGATGAGTAGAATGTGTATTCTGTGGTCTTTGGATGGAGGGTTCTGTAGGTATCAATTAAGTCCATGTGATCAAGTGTCACATTGAGGTTTCAGATCTCATTGCTGATTTTTTGTCCTGATGATCTGTCTAGGGTTGTGAGTGGGGTATTAAAGTCCCCAACTATGATGGTATTGGAGTCGATATCTTTTTTTAGTTTACCTAGGACCTGCTTTATGAAAGTTGGTGCTCCTATGTTTGGTGCATATATATTTAGGATGGATATTTCTTGTTGATGGATTGAATTTTTTATCATTATGTAGTGGCCTTCTGTATCTTTTTTGATTTTTGATAGTTTAAAAACTGTCTTTTTTGTCTGAGATTAAGATTGTGACTCCTCCTTTCTTTTGTGTTCCATTCACCTGAAAATTTGTTTCCCATCCTCTTACTTTGAGTCTGTGAGTGTCCTTTCTAGTGAGGTGAGTCTCTTGAAGGCAATAGATTGTTGCCTGGTGATATTTTATCCATTTTGCCATTCTATGTCTTTTCAGTGGTGCATTTAGTCCATTTACATTCAAACTAATAATTATTGAAATGTGAGAGTTGATCCTTATCATAATGTTCTTACAGAGTTGTTGTTCTTCCTGTGTTGTCTTTCTTTTTGTTTTAGAGTTGGATGATGTGTGTTTTTAATCTTTTGCCTGTACTCTTGTGAAGAACGTTGTTGTTCTTTTTTCCTTTTCTTCTGTGTTCAATACTTTCTTAAGTGTTTCTTGTAGAGGTGGTCTTGTGGCAGTGTAGGTTATTAGGGATTGGATATCTGGGAAAGATTTCAATTCTCCCTCACTGATGAAGCTTAGCTTGACTGGGTAAGTTATTCTCAGTTGAAATTGTTTATCTTTTAGAATTTTGAAGATAGGGCTCCAAGCTCTCCTAGACTGGAGGCTTTCTGTAGATAAATCTGCTGCTATTCTAATTGGTCTTTCCTGGTACGTAGTCTGACCTTTTTCTCTTGCAGCCTTTAGGATTTTTTCTTTTATACCTACTTTGTTTAGGCGAATTATTATATGTCTGGGAGTTGGTCTTCTCATTTGTTGTCTTGCAGGGGTTCTCTGAATCTCTTGTGTTTGAATTTTTCATCCTTGATGAGATGAGGGAAGTTTTCTTGAATGATTTCATGAAATGTTTGTTCCGGTGTGGCCTCTGTTTCTCTCTCTGCCTCAGGAAGGTCAATTACTCTTAGGTTTGGTCTCTTGAAGTGATCATTCATCTCTTGAAGATTTTGTTCTGTCTTTTTGAGCTTCTTTTCTATGCTTTGACAGTTTGGCTTAGTTCTGTGTTTTGGCCTTCGAGCTCTGAGATTCTTCCTTCCGCTTGGCTAATTCTGCTTTCCATGCTTATTAGTTTGTTATTTATTTCCATCACAGTATTTTTTACTGTTGTTATTTCTGACATCAGCTCCTTCCTATTTTCCTCTTTTCTCTCCTCAATTTTTAAAATTCTCTCTATTAATGTCTTGATGTCTGGGTTTGTTGCATGTGACCAGTCATTCTGGGAGCTCTTCCTTTTTTGTGTTCCGGAATCTGTTTTCTCAGTGTCTGATCTCCCAGGGGTCTGTGTGAGATCTATATTCTTCTTTTGGTTTTTCTTCATTTGTGTGGTTTTTCCCCTCCTTACATTTTCCTTCCCTCCATCTCACCATCTTCTTTAATTCTGTTATTCAGTGGTAGAGGGATTGCTTTTACTTCTGTTTGTTCAATCTCCTATTCTTTATGTATGCCCTCTTACTTTGCTCAATAATGGAGTTGCACTGTAGGTTGGGTGTGGTCCTTTTTGCAGTTTTGAGATTTACTTAATGGGGGAGCTATGATTTAAAATCTATCTGCAGGTCCTGGTATTCGCTGACAGGTGTATGGATAATCTGAAACCCAATTCCCACTTCCTTGCAATCTGTCCATGCAGTGGGGCTGTAGGTTTGCTCTCTGAAATAAAATGTGGTTAGCAGATGGAAGAGAATGGAGCAGACAGTTGGGGGATGAGGGGGGTAGAGAGAGAGAGGAGTAAGGAGGGAAACAGACGAGTGTACCAACAACTGGAAAGACAGACCTAAACTGAAACAGATAAAAACAATAGACCACGGCTACAGACTAACCAACTCCCATACAAAAAAAAAATACAATGATGCTAACATACAAGCTAACCAACCACTTTATTGGTGTGCTGTTCCTCTATACAAAGATATGGTTTACAGAGAGGAGAAAAGAGAA
This sequence comes from Cephalopachus bancanus, assembly GCA_027257055.1. Taxonomy (NCBI): domain Eukaryota; kingdom Metazoa; phylum Chordata; class Mammalia; order Primates; family Tarsiidae; genus Cephalopachus; species Cephalopachus bancanus. The sequence goes on along the minus strand of JAPVLO010000015.1, from coordinate 6,661,831 downwards.
GAAAAAGAAGAGGAAAAGGAACAAAACAGTAGGAATAGAATTAAGTCATTAAGCTAACAGAACCAATCAAGCCCACTCTGAGACTTTTTGTTTAAGTCCAGTGTCCTTTCAGCTCTGATTTCTAGCTGTCTTCTCTAGCTGGTAAATTAGTTCACAGTTAGGATCGGTTGCCTCTGGTCTGCTGTGAAGGACAGTTCAGATCACCGTCAATTCACTCAAATCTGGCCTGTGTCTGTTTTTCAAGCTTTTTCCCGTTTTGGTGTTGTTACCTTGAATCGCCAGCAGGTGGTGCTATCTCAGCTCTTCGCCCCAGAGGGGGTGGAGCCGGACAGAAGTCTGGAAGAGGCTGGGATGGGAGCTTGCCTCAGGGCACACGGGAGGAGACCCACGGCTGGCAGGACGTCATGGTGGCAACAGAGGTGGCAGCCATCCCAGCAGATCTTGCCTGCAGGGGCTTCAAGGACAGAAGTCATGGATTGCCTCAGGCATGGGTGGCGCAATGCGCTATGGTCACTATGGAGGCCGCAGCGGTGCCGGCGGCTGCTGTGTCTGCGGTTGTAGTGGTTGTCCAGACACTGCGATGCCCCAGCGGTGGCAACGGCCGAGCTCTGTGTGAAGAGCAGGCTGCTGATGTTGGGATCCACAGCCCCATGGGAGAGAGCCAGAGACCCTCTGCGTTCTCCTTTGCAGAGGGTTTAATAGACCAGGCTGCCCTGTCGCCATCTTGCAGAAGTCCTACATATTTCTTTTCATTGTATTTATTCCCTCTCATTTTATTTACTGTTTTTACAGTTGGATGTGGAGGGAGGAGGTAGAGAAAGATATACTCAATTCACCATCTTGAAAAAGAACTTGTACCTAGGTCTTTTGACCAGCCTTCTTGCTCTTAAACGCAGGATATAGACATCATGTTCATCTATTTTACTTATTAGTTGTGTGTTCTCAGACAAGCAATTTCACCTCTTTGTGTCCCAAATTTCTTGACTATTACTTAGGGAGAATAATATCAACCACATACAGTTGCAATATAAATTGAGGATAATAATATCAGTCATATACAGTTTTAATAAGTATGTTTTAAGGGTATCCAGCATAGTCTCTATTAGAATCTAGAAAAATTTTAGGATCTAGGAAAAACATTATTTAGAATTTAAAAACCTGTGCAAATTATAGCTGTGTATTTTGACTCTAAGATCTATGTGAATAACAGCCAACAGGGAAAAAAGAGAGCAGTATATTTAAGAAATTATTAACAAAAGTTATATATTTGCTTAGATATTAAAGTAAAATACTATCATAAATGGCACATTTAATTAAATCACCAGGAAATTTCAGGATATAAGACAGCTATTATGTATTTTAAGGCATATTACAGTGTTCACGTTAGACATTTATTTTTTCTGACAGAATATGCTTTGTTCTTATTTTTTCTTCCCTGGTGATTCCAAAAAATATCACTTTGGACATATTATGTAACTTTTATGAATCTAATTTTCTTCATCCATAAAATGAGAAAAGCATTTCCTTTCTCATAGGACTATTTAAATTAAACAAGCCAGTAGAAGTGACCTCTTTGTACTGGATTCTCTTTCAAGAAATTGCCTCATTCCATTCAGAAATGGTCATATCTTAAGAGGTTCTATAAAGAGTATTATGGATATATTTGATAAAATAAATTATAGCTCAACATTATTTCAGTGAAGGAAAACCATAAAAATGAGACATTAGTTAGTTACCTCTGCAAAAGCAGCAGATTTAAGATATATTATTGCAGGGGACAATTACCTTTTATCAGTTTTTAAACCTTAGCAAGTTTAAGAGATGTGCTGCATTTAACTTTGAAAACCATCACCTGCAGGAGTCTCAGAATACAGGAACCATATTTGTGAATGGAGGATAGATGTTCTGTTCTAATTGACCTATTTCATTATAATTATTGGTTTTCTTTTTTTTTTTAATCAAACTTGACTTACTTTTTCCACACAATGTACAAGACCTTCCCAAGGAAGGCTTGACCTGATTGCCAAAAAGACTTCCAAGAATAAGAAGCCAGACAGATGGAGGATGTGTGTACTATGTAAAGTTTTGGCAAGCTTCTCTGGACATGTCTGCTGAAAAGTGGTGTGGGAGAGGAGAACATTTGCTTGCCTTAAGACAGACTGCTATCAAATTCTTCTAGATGTTTTAGATGGTATCAGATCTTACAAATCATGTAACCACAGGAATATCAGGTCATGATAGAAACTATGGATAGTTATATGGTTGGAAAATAGATATCTGGCAATATTTTGGGAAGATAAGTTATTATATAATGGCACTAGAAAAAAACTGCTACAAATGTCTTTTAAATTTGACCTTCTAAATAAATGGAAAGCCATGATAATGATATGCTTATGTAACTTATGCTAATTGTTTTGTAGAAAAGCAAGAGGTGAAAGTGAACTTACTATCTTAAGGCTGCACAGTGGATAACCATCCAGCAATGAGGGAAAAATAAGAGTATTTGCTGTAAAATCATGTTCAGTCATCAACAGGCCAACCATACTTAGTTGTCAGATGGTCTATAATTAGTATTAATATTATTAACAACTTAGCACTCTAGCTATGAGTGGGATTCAGGTAGGTTCTACTGAAAGTTTGGATGCAGCCTGATATGACTATAAGGCAACGTCTACTATTTTGCCACTAGCGTTTTCATTCTTATGGTTTGCTTTAAGAGAACACATTAAAAATATTTCTAATCAGGTTTCCTAGATTCAGAGGATAAGCCTTAAGTTTTAGAAATAATAATTTGCTTTCCTGCCCTGAACTGTATTAAACAAACTTGGTTGAGTAAATGGAAGAGGTACAATTTGGGCCCAAATATGGGTTCTTAAATATCCAGGGATTTTAACACGAAGTTGATTAAAGATGAGAACAAATAATTTAATTGGTAAACGAGAAAAAATATGGAAGATTGTGAAATCTCTTACTCTAGAGGATTGCTAAGGAGTGAAATAAGTATTCTCCAGTTTAAATTATAACTTCTATTATAAAAATATTTGTTCACTTTGAAATTATAGAAAATGATGAATCAAAAGAAAAAATTCTATCTACCCACAATTTTAATGATCAGAGATAATCAGTGATAATATTTTGGTATATATCTTTTGTTGCAAAACATACATGATACAAATATTATTCTTTTCTAAAAATATATACCAGACATCATATACTATGTTCTGATTTATATTCCAAAATTCATGAAATATTCTTCTGCAGCACAATTCTTATTTTTTTTTTGAGTTGGAGTCTCACTCTGTCGCCTAGACTGGAGTGCAGTGGCCGCTCCCGGCCACCACAGCCTCGACCTGCTGGGTTCCAGCGATCCTTCTGCCTCAGCCTTCCAAGTAGCTGGAATTACAAGCGCGCTCTACCACACCTGGCTAGTTTTTTGATTTATTGTAGAGATGAGGTCTCACCAAGTTGCCCAGGTGGGTCTCAAACCTGCAGGCTCAGGCAATCCACTCACCTCAGCCTCCCAGGCGTGGGATTACAGGCTGAGCCACTGAGCCCAGCTGCAGCACAATTCTTAATGGCTACATATTGTGTACTTGTATTCAAGTTTTACTAAAAATGCAGCCTTGATTTCTTGTGTTTAAACAATTTACTTGCAAGGAGGTAGGGTAATTGACAAGTGATTTATAGATGTGTTATCCAGATCCTATCCAGATTTTAATTGCAAGCCAACAAGGTAGTTCGTGACTATTTTATGGAGGCTGCCAGAAGACATGAGGCTTCTGGAACAGAGAAAGGACTTAATTACTCCAGAGCTTTAAGTCCATCTGTATTGGTTCCCGGTTTTTCCCAAGTCACATGGGGGCAACACTAAGGGCCATGATGGATACCTACACATGCAATGGGTTATGTTACATGAGGGGAATTCTGAACAGGAAGCCACTGGTTTTCCATTAAGCCGAAGGATGCCTGCTCTATCTGGGGAGTAGACATTAGACTGTCTCATCCCTCAAGGTTGTATGCTGCAAAACATAACCCTAGAAATGGTCTATGTGGAGAAGTAAAGATGTTGCATTCTTAGCATGCCCAGCAAGATTGTGATGGGAAGCTCGGGGCTCAAGGCAGATTGCTCCTTCCAACAGGTGCCTTTTGCTATATGACTCATCGATACTTCTGGACAGATGTCTTGCCTAGTTGTTATTTTATTACTATCGTAGGGGGAGTGCTGCTTTTCCTTTTTTTAAAACCAAATTTTAGTATACAGTGTAAGATTATGTTCACTGATAGCTTGACTTCATATGATTCTACTTAAGAAATCATAAAGGAATAGATGGCAGAACAAGCAGATTTTGGACTGAGTGAACTTCATATTTTTGTTTACAAGACTTCTAAGAACTCAGATAATAGTGTAAATGCTACTTTCCTAACTAATATTCTCTGGGTGTCCATTAGCTACTTTTGACATTATTTTACTCTCAAGCTATGAATAAGACAACTATATATTGTATGCCTAGTGTGGTGGAGATAAATATGTCAAAATTTCTTTGAAAACTAGAAAAAGCTAAACAATTGTGGGAATTTAAAACATAATGTTTACTACATATTAAATTCTGCAGAGCAGAGTCTACAGAATATGCTTACTTTGTTCATTAGTATCATTGCTAATTATTGGGCATTGTTATTTTGATCGATTTCTTCACATTCTTGTATGCTAAATTAATAATGACACTCAATTATGCATCTCTGGTGAACATGCAAAGATTATTTTTCCTGCTTTTGCTTTAGCACTAGTAAATGTTGCATTTGGAAATGGAAAACTCTCAAAAAAAGAAAACTTTGTCTCGTAATTACATACTATATTATAATAGAAAGAGAAGGGGAAAACAGAACCTTTGAAAGTTGATTGACAACTAAAGACATGATTGTATTCAAGAGGCTTTGGTAGAAGAATAAACAAAATTTGCATCCTTTACATTCTACATTGGTATATACGACAGTCTTCTATCATCTCATCACTCAGCATAGGAATTCTTCGGCTTTGTGTGAATTGTATGTGTGTATATTAGAACTGAGAGGTAAAAGAAGAGAGGGACACATTGGAACTGTATAGTGTGCTGTAAGCAGCAAGAACATCTTAACATTTCCTGACCACAAGGTGGCCTCTACAAACTGTGAAATTAGGTATGTCCAAAACCTGCTTTCACCTGAATTAACCTGCAAATCCATCAGAGCGTGTTTATGGCCTTGGAATGTGGTTTTGGATAGCAGGTCACTTTCTGTTTTCTTAAGGCAGTTCTTACTTTTATGTGTAATGTAAACGTTATGGAATATGATTTTCTGACTTTATTCTTCCTTTTAGGTCACTACTGTTAGATCTGTTCATCATTTTATCTCTTCCTCTTATAAGACAAACCATTAAATGATCTCCATCTGCTTAATGGATTGACCATACCTAAATACCCTGGTCATGACACAATGCCATAACAGAGGGCTGAAAAGAACACAGAGCACCAGTGGTAATTCAGTAATGGTGTTGTGCTGGCTGAACTTCCATAACACCATACTACATTGATTATTTGCTGCACTCCATATCTAACATTGTGACTAGCATAGTCACTGACTGGCTTTGCTCACTCAATGATTTCTTATGATTACAATTTTAGCTATTTTAAGGGGAAAGTTACCCTCACCCTGAAATAATTCAGATATTTGCCTATACTTGCTAAGCAAGCACACACACCAAGTTCGTCAGCACTGAGGTCATAACTGAAATGGTAGATTTGCCAAATATTTTCTCCATCACCAAAGCCCTGTGAAAACTGTTCTTGGTGCTCTTGTATTTTATTTAGTTATGGACTTCAGTTAAGTGTTTTTGTGAGCAATGTTTTCTCAGGATGAGAAGCCATAAGTGAGCAAGATTCCCAAAGATGACTTTAGCTAAAACTTAAAGTCATTAAAATATGAATCTAGAACCATCACAGTTATATGGAAACCGAAAGGACATCGCTCTTCCTCCACTTTCAAAAAAGTCTTTTTTTCCCTTGATCCCATCTCATTTGCAACTAACCTGTAAAATGTGTTCTTTCATTCATATGCTATTTTGTGTGTAAATAATTTTGATGAAATAATTGTTATATATCCCATCTTGCTTACTTTTTATTCACACAACTGTTTTAAAAATCTCTTGCACCGGGCATGGTGGCTCAGTCTGTAATCCCAGCTTTGGAAGGTTGAGGCGAGATGATTGCCTGAACCAGGGGTTCGAGACTAGTCTGGGTAACTTGGTGAGACTTTGTCTCTATAACAAATCACCATATAAGCCAGGCATGGTAGCGCATTCCTGTAGCTCCAGCTACTTGGAAGGCTGAGGCAGAAGGATTGCCAGAGCTCAACAGATAGAGGCTGTGGTGGTCGCGAGTGTGTCACTGCACTCCAACTTGGGCGACAGAGTGAGACTCCAAATCAAAAAAAAAAAAAATCTTTTAATGTCCATTTCTCTACTGCTACATAGTATGCATTCAATGCTTCCTTATGTGAGAATTGCTTTGAAAGATAAACCCAAGAGCAGGATTTCTGGGTCACAGGGAGAGGTAAATGTAATTTTACTAAATATTGTAAGATTGCTTTCTTGACAGAATGCATCAGTCTGCATACCCACCAGCTAGGCTCCTATAGCCTCACATTCCTTCCAACACTTGGTATTATACAGCTTTCTAATTTTTTTTTTGCCAGTCTAACAAATGTGAAGTGATATCTCAATATTGTTTCATTTGCATTTCTCTGATTACTAATGTGCTTGAGCATTTCTTCATATGCTTGTGGGCTTGTTGGATTTACTTTTGTATAAACTGCTTGCCCATTTTCTATGATAATTACTATATTTTTCCTGAGACACAAGAAATCTTGGCGTATTCAAGATATTATTTCCTTATTAGTTTTAGACATTGCAAAATCATCCAATCTGTCACCTTTCAGTTAACTTTGTTGATAATATCCTCTTTTGAAGAAAAGAATTTTAAAAAATTCTAGTATTCTTTAATCAAAATTTTGCCTTATGGTTTATGATTTTGGGTTTTGTCTATTGTCTTAGTCTGTTCTGTGTTGCTACGATAGTACTTGACACTGAGTATTTATAATGAATAGATATTCATTTGGCTCAGAATTCTGGAGCTGGGAAGTAGGTCGAGGGCCACATTTGGTAAGAGCCTTCTTGTTGCATCATCTTGGCAGAAGGCAAACGAGCAAGAGAGCCTATATGTGCACAAGAAAAGGGAAGGGGGAGCACGTGTGCAAGAGGGGGCTGATCTTGCTTTTATAACAAACCTGCTCCCTCAATAACCATATTAACTGATTCATAAGGAAGAAGTCCTCATGCCCTTGTCACCTCTTAAAGGTCTCACCTCTCTACACTGTTGCATTGAGGATTAGGTTTCCAACACATGAACTTTATAGTTTTATGTTTCACAGTCAGATTTTTAACATTTGGTGTTTACTTGTGTATATTGGGTAGTGAGCCAGTTTCTCAATATGGCCATCTTTTATCATGCATATAAATGCCACACACTCAAATGTTTATCTCTGAGCTATATCTTGTTCCACAGCTTCCCGTGTCTGCCACGACTGTATAATGTGTCTTAATATTTTTAGGCAAGTCTTCCCTCTTTTCTTTTTCACAGCCAGCTTTTATTATTCTACTTAAACTTAAGTATGTTATTATTCTCAAAAATTCATATAGAATTTTGACTGGTTGTGCATTAAGTTCATCTCCATTTGATGAAAAATAACATTTTTATTACAATAAATTATACCAAAGGGGATAATTTATAATGAATAGATATTAGATATTCTCCATTTATTCATTAGAGTTTTCAAAATTTCTCCATTGGCGTTTTCTTTTTTTTTTTAACTTTTGGGAGGGGTCTCACTTTGTGGCCCAGGCTGGAGTACAGGGGCATGGTTAAGGTCAAGGCAGTCCTTCCACCTCAGCCTCCTGAGGAGCTGGGACTACAAGTGTGCTGGTTAACTTTGATTTTTCGTAGAGACAAGGTCTCACTATGTTGTCTAGGCTGGTTTCAGACTCCTGAGCTCAAGTGATTGTCCCACTTTGGCCTCTCAAAGTGTTGGGATTACAGGCATGAGTCATTGCACTTGGTCTGTACTCCTGATTAAAATTAACTACTAGAGAACTTATGCATTTTGTTTTTAATGATATTTTAAATACCATCTCTTTAGTTATAATTTTTATTTGAGATTATTGGTGTAGAGAAATGCTAAAGATTTTTGTTCCTTGGTCTGGTATCCAACAACCATGATGAACTTTCTTATTGTTCTTATATTTGATTTTATAGCTCGACAAATGATCATATCATATGTAAATAATGACAATGTTAATTTCTTCTTTTCTGATCTTTACAACTCACTTCTTTGTTTTTTGTTTTTTTAGAATTAGGTCTTTCAGTACTATGTTACACAATATCAGCAATATAGAAAGCATTCTTGCCTCAAGGGAAACATTAAAATGTCTCCCTTAAGTGTAATGTTACTAGGGGCAAACTTTACCAAATTAAGAAAGTTTCCTTCTGTTTCTAGTTTGACACTGAGAAAAATTTAGGTGCTGTACTTTGTAAAATGCCTTTTTAGATTGATTAAAATAATTTTTATTTTTAAATTTCTTCTGTTAACATTGGGAATTTCATTGATATTTTCTGGTGTTAGAATATCGCTTCATTCTGATATATATTCCACTGTATCATGATGTATACTTATTTTAATATATTTAAAAATTTGTTTAGCCAATATTTCCTTTAGGATTCTTAGGTCTACTTGCATTCTCAAAATGCAGCTACATTTTTTTTTGTATTGTTCTGATGAGGTTTGGAATCAAAATCACATAAAATAAATTGGAATGTTTTGGTTCTTTTTTGTTTTTAAAACATAAAACAGAACTGTTCCTTAAAAGTCTGGTAGAATTAATATATAAAACCATCTAGGCCTGAATGGAAAGTGAAAATTTTTAATTTTTTATGCTCATTGTTCTATGTACATTTTTAAATTCCCTCTTGGACTAAGTTTGACATTTTACATTTTCTACCAACTTATTCCTTTTAACTTTTTTCTAGATTTCTAAAGTTTGTTAGTGAACAATTCATCATAATGCTGTTTTCTGAACATTATTTTATATCTCTTCATTCTGTGTGTTGTTTATTTGCATGTTTTCTCTTTAATTCTTGAGGTCTTTCTTGTTTATCTTTTCGAAGAATTAGCTTTTTATAACTAAGAAGTTTTTAGCTATTTTGAAATGTTTTTAGACTTTCAGATTAGTAAAAATAGTACACAGAGTTTTCATATACTCTTCACCCAGTTTCTTGTAATAATACATCTTTTTTGGGGGGGTTGGAGTCTCACTCCTTCGCCCAGGTTGGAGTGCAGTGGCATGTATGCTTACGACCACCCCAGTGTCGACCTTCTGGGCTCCAGTGATCCTTCCGTCTCAGCCTTCCGAGTAGCCCGGAGCTACAGACATGTGCTACCACACCCAGCTATTTTTTATTTTATTGTAGAGACAAGGCCTCACCAAGTTGTCGGGGCTGGTCTTGAACTGTCAGGCTCAGGCAATCCACTGGCCTTGGCCTCCCAAAGTGCTGGGACTACAGGTTGAGTCACCGAGCCTGGCCTAATAATACACCTCATAAAACCATAATAAGGTTATCAAAAGTAAAAAACAAATATTAGTACAACACTATTAAGTAAACTATAGGCTTCCTTTGGATCTCCTGGATTTCCACTAACATCCCTTTTCTGTTCCAGGATACAAAGCAGGATACCATATGTCTTGGGCTGAATTGTGTCCTCCCAAAATTCATATTTTGAAGTCCTAAACTCCAGTATATCAGAATGTGGGTGTATTTGGCAATAGGAGCTTTAAAGAGGTAATTAAGTTAAAACGAGGTCATTTTGGTGGGCTGTAATCCAATATGACTGGTGTCCTATAAGAAGAAATTAAGATATAGAAATGCACAGAGGAAAGACCATGTTAAGACACAGGGAAAAGACAACCATCCTCAAGCCAAGAAGAAAGGCTCAGGAGAAACCAAACCTGCTGACCCCTTTATGTTAAACTGATAGCCTAAAGAATTGTGAGAAAATAAAGTTCTGTTGTTTAAGTAGCCCAGTCTGAGGCACTTTGTTATGGCATCCTTAGAAATGACTACACCATATTATATGTGGTTGTCATGTTTCCTGAGAAACATTTTTATTTTCAAGCCCAGCAAGCCTGGCTTTTTATATTTCTTCTAAATTTTGCTAAGAAACTAAGCTGTTCTATAGCACATTATTCACAACAACCAAAAGATGGAAGCAACCCAAGTGTCCAACCACAGATGAACAGCTAAACAAAATGTGGTGTATATACATATACACACCTAAATGCAATGGTATATTATTCAACCTTAAAAATAAGGAGATTCTGATACATTCTACATCAATGAACCTTGGGTACATTATACCAAATGTATGCAAATAAAAATATCATGTGATTCCACATATATGAGGTATCTAGAGAAGTGAAATTCATAGAGACAGGAAATAGAGAGGTGGTTCTAATCCTGAAGCTTGCCAAAGTGAGGGAATGGGGAGTTGCTGTTTAATGGATATAGAGTTCAGTTTCACAAGATGAAAAGAGTTCTGGAGATTGACTATAGAATATGAACACTCTAAACAATGTGGATCTGTACATTAGACATGGTTAAGATGATACATTTTGTTACCGTGTGTTTTACCACATTTAAAAAAAAGTGAAAACAAAACAAAACAAAAAACAAATCGGTTCCTTCTTTAACCCATATTGTTTTTATATTTATCACAGGTAGCTAGGAAGAGCCAGGTAATAATTTCTGCATTTGCCCAAAAAATTTCCTCAGCCAGATCCACAAGTTCATTTGGTCACAGGCGATAGTACTGTCAAGCTTTCCATCTACTTTGCAACAAAAGTCCCTTTTTCTTCTGCCTCCAATAGCATTTTCTTCCTGTTTTTTAAAGACTTGCCAACAGATTCCCACTTTCATTAACCATCCCTGAGGCCTTTTCAGCTTCTGCCTTTGCGTGGTCCCAAAGCCACTGCCACGTTTTTGGTTTTTGTTATGGCAGCAACCCATGTCTAGGCACCAGATTCTGTTCTGGTTATCTATTGCTAGAAGTGAATGACTGATGGCAGCTAGTCTACCAGTACCTGTTTTCATCAAAATTTTATTTCAGCAGAATTTTTGCTCTGATACTCCATCAATATATATCTCATCTGTCTATCCATTTATCCAAGTAGTTCATGATATTTTGTTTCCTTGGATATCCTCCCTCCCTCCCTTCCTTTTTGTAATTGTTAGTTTAGCTATTCCTTGTTTCTCACCAGTGTCTGCAATTTCTCTAAGGTTGATTTGGAGGGTGGGCCGATTTAGGAGCTGAGGGAAAATGTAAAAAAAAGATATAGACTGCGGAAATTTTAGTCTAATGGTGAAAACAGATTATTAAAAATAAAATATTATTGTTATAGCTGGATTGCAAGGAAGGAGTTGCCAACATGCAGAGAGTCGAATTTGAGTCCTTTATTAGCCAGTGGTCAAGAGCAGGCTAGTGCCACAAAGAACTCTCAACTCCAAACAGAATGAGCAGGTTTATAAAGGTAAAATCCACAAGAGCTGTACAGTTATAATTACATTTTTGGCAGAACATTTGGTTGCAAAAGGGTACAGATAGTTACGGAATTTGCAATTAGGGAGTTTCCAAGCACCGAGGGGAACAAGAATGTGGGCTTTTGATTATGGGAAGGTTACACAGTAGAGTCATCTCTGGGTTAAGATGGAGAATTTGTCACAAAATGGAGTTACTTATGTCAAGCAAGCTATTACAGGCTATTATAGGTTTTTAAAGCGATTACACTATAATATAGTGTGCTAAGTGATATGAAGAAGGTATGCACAGTATATTAAAGGGAGAATAAGGAAGTTGCTTCCAAATCAGACTTGGAGTTTGTGGAAAGCTTTAGAAAGGGGCCAGGTAGGAGTAATAATGTAAAGCACAGTTTAGGCAAAGGAGCTTCAGTTATAAAGGCATTTATGAAGAAATAGCTTCTTGATATATCATAAATATTTTAGGACCATAAATGTAATTCTCAACTGTCTGAAACAAAGAATATATGCATGAGAGTGGTTGGAGTAGTTAGAAGTAGGGGGGGGCCTGATTATAATGTCATACCAAGAAGCTTGGATTTTATTCTGAAAGAAAGAAAGAAAGAAAGAAAGAAAGAAAGAAAGAAAGAAAGAAAGACTTTAAGTAGGGAACTATCAAGTTAGATTTACATGTTTCAAAGAGTACATAGACAGCAGTGTATGTTAAATGTATTAAGCTTTAGGGTTCCTTGCTTCCATGAGAACCTTCTAAAGTCCTGGAATGAGTACTAGCAATGAGATTTTGGTCAACTGTTTCTATAAAACGTGCAAAAGTAAGATATTTTGACTGTAATGGTCTTTTTCTACTATAAGATGCCACCATTACACTTTGCCTAGGCTGTGGGCATTTTTGGAAACTGGCTAAGAGGAAGTTTAAGATTTTTTAGTCCGGGTTTAGTAATATATATGAAAGTGATTTGCAGTCACTTCTGTGTATTGTGACAGTTCTGTGTCATTCAGGTTTAAAAATGAATTCTGGTAATACTCTTACTGCCTACCCATCCACCAGCTATCACACAAAGGCCTAGGGCCAAAGGTTATATTGTTATATAAATGTGTATACATGACTTGTGTAGTTCTTGAAGAAGGCTCTCAAACCACATAAACTTTAGGATGATAAACCAGGATCATTACTTGGAGCAATGTCAGTCAGGACCAAAGAGTATACAATTATTAAAAGATTGGACCCCTGAAAGAAGAAGGAATGAACCAAGGCCGTGGTTGGGTAAATAGAGGGGAAGGATCCAAATATCAGAAGCACGCAGGAGGCCAAGCTATGGCACTTGCCAATTGTTTTGATGTGGGGGCCTAGTCACAGAGAAAGACCAGTAGGAGTTGCACGTCCGAAGGGTAGAGGATGAATTCAGCTTCGGTCTTGCTGCATTGCAGGCTTCAGATGGACAAGTAGAGGAAAATGCCGGTCTGCAGCCCCGCTGAGCACTTGTTGTTTGGAGATGCCATTTACTATATTTCCCATTCTCTGGAGGGCACTTACCAGGCTTTTGTGGGGCCTCGCTTTCCCATCCTGAGGCCACGAAACGGCAGCCACTCCCCTACCCTCGGAATTTCCCAGCGGCACCTGCTCGCCGGATGTGGGAGCAGCACTTCCGCTCCTGAGGCTTCCACTCAGGGGACGCGGTGCACAGGCGCGGCGGGGTTTCTGCAGGGGCTTTGGCTTGGCGTGCATTGGTGCACTTGGGTCCTTGGGTGCAGGGTCTCTGCGTCCGTTTGGGCAGGCTACTCTTCCCGGTAAAGAGAGAGTTTCCTCCCCTAAACCTTCACTTCCCTAGCAGGAAGTCTATGGCGCCTTCCCGAGGGCTTTGTTGGTCTCAGGGCGCCAAGGCCAAGGCGCTAATGAAGATGCCTCAGCGTTGATTTCCCAGAGCGGGAGACACACCACTCATTACCTTAGCTGGTTTGGGGCAAGCTCCCAAAGCTTCCTGAGCTGGGTGTAAGGTCTGCGGTGACTTTACAGTTTCTATATAAGAGCCTAGAATTCAGGAGGAAAGCTCACAGCGGTTAAGATATCTTTTTCTGAAGTTACTTTTTTCAGGGAAAGGAAACAACCAAAGTAATTGCACCTCCGCCCCCCTGGAATTCCAAGTTAGTCGATGTTCCTCAGTGGACTGGAAAATTTTGAAATTTCCTCTATCTTGTGGCTGAACTCTGCCATGGTAGTAGAACTGTTGAGGAAAACTGGACTTCGTTATTACTAACACTTGTGGAACAAATAGAAATGCATTTTGATTAGCTTGCTACTTACAAATACTTTCTAAATAGATATTCAAGGAAGAATACCAAAATGCAGTGGACAACAGTATTCCACTGGGAAATCTTATGACATCGGTAATTTGGAGCGTGAATATGAACCTGCTGTAATTATGCCTTGAACAGTGTGTTGAGTTAGAAATCTCACCTCAGTGAGACTTATTCTAATTACCCTGTAAAAAACTTGTCTTACTCCCATGCTCCTTACCTGCTTGGAGCCTCCCTCCTGGGTTAGTACTTCTTTCTTGGTAACATAGAATTTATTTATTTATTATAGCATTTTAAAATTATCTGTCTATCCCACACTAAAATTCACTTCCAGGAAGGCAAGAGTTTTGTCCTCTACTTACTACTGCATTTCAAAGGCAAAGAACGATTCTGGCTGTTTGTAGGCACTCCATAAATATTTACTGAATGAATGAAAGAGCATGAAGAACCAGCAGTTAGCTTACATGATTGGCATAACCTGTGTGGGATATCATTGTACTGAAAGTCCTAGTAATGAAGGCAGTTAAGTCAACAAATGTTTATGAAATCCTGGCTTTGTCCCAAATGATAGCTTTCCCAATTCTCCCAAATTTAGCATTCCTTCTCCATTAAACAACTTAAGCCTTTTGGTGTTTCTGGGGTCAGGGCTCATATGACTTGCCTTTGTGTCTTCCACAGCATATCTTATGGTGATATACACATACTGGACAATAAATATTTGTTGGAAGAGCAAAGAAGTGAACTGGGTTAAGGCAGTAAATTCCTGGGGTATCCAATTATTTATCACATAAACATTTGTTTTATGGCATTATGAGTAGTATTTTGAAAACCAGGATTTATTATTCTGAAGAATTTGCATACTTTCTTTTTTTTTTTTTTTAATTTGAGTTGGAGTCTCAATCTGTCACCCAGACTGGAGTGCAGTGGCCGCTTCCGGCCACCACATCCTCGACCTGCTGGGCTCTGGCGATCCTTCTGCCTCAGCCTTCCAAGTAGCTGGAACTACAGGCATGTGCTACCACGCCCGGCTAATTTTTGATTTATTGTAGAGATGAGGTCTTGCCAAGCTGCCCAGGTGGGTCTCGAACCCGTGGGCTCAGGCAATCCACTCACCTCAGCCTCCCAAAGGCACAGGATTACAGACTGAGTCACCGAGCCTGGCTTGCATACTTTCTATGATAATTTTTTTGGCTTTCATCTCCATAGTCATCTGAGAAAATTACTTCAAACATATTGTGGGTTATCTGGATAACCAACTACTGGCAGGAGGTTTTAGTGTCCCTGTTTGTTTCTGTGTCTCTTTTGAGCATATTAGCATTAGGTAATGCACTTTGTCACAGGTTAAAGAAAAGAACAAAGGCAGACTAAAAAAGTAAATGATTTATTCACCCCAATGAAGCCCAGATGACTTTAAGCCGCTCCATCAGAAGACTTCAAGTAGTTTAAAAGGAGAAAGAGAAGAGAAAAATGAGTCATGAGATGTGGTAAAATATTCTTGCTGATTTAGTTTAGCAAAGAATAACTATTGTTTTTTATAAATTAATATTTTAAATTTAATTTTCGTTGGTTTTATAGTTTTGTTTGCATTTATTATTTTAATTATATGGAGTTTTTTGGTAGCCCCAAGAGCTAGAAAATAAGGAATTTGAGCCTACTTTTATGCTTTATATATATAAGTAATATCACAATGAACATAAGTTGGGGATATGGGACCTTGCAAATGTGTTTTTGCTTTTAGTAGTTTTTCATGGATTGTTCATACTTTCTTCAAGCTTATAAAAAATTACTTTATAAATCTTCAGGTTTCAGGGCCCAGGACACACAATATTTATTTCAATAACGTCCAGGTGTGATAATTTAGTGTAGGACAGACATTTTCACAACAGTTGCTGCTTGTGCTGCTGGTTGTGATGAAAAATAGAAGGGAGGGAATCTTAGGAAAATGTAGATTAGTTGGAAAATATAGGAAATGTTAGACAAACTTGGAGTTTTCTTTGCAATTTAGCTTTTGGCTGCCCCTGAATTTATGTGTTGTCTTTCTTGGTGACATTCCTCAAATGGCTAAGTGAGATGCAGTTTTTTGTTTTCAGATTTAAAAGAAAAATACTTAGCATTTTTGTAGGTGATGCAAGTCTATATCCTTGGTGTGGAACACTGGAAAATCTAAAGAGCTGTTTGAAGTTGTCGTGATGAGAGATCAGAGGAAAGGGATGCTTATTTCCAATACTGTCTTCTCTAGTTGACTATCCAACCTCCTTATCACTAGCTCTGCAATGGGAAGTAGGGTAGAAAGAATGGGATGAGAACTTTATTTTTATTTAATTTACTAGAAGGGGTACTGGGAGTGGGTCTTATTTCAGAGAGAAGTTTTCTACCATGTCTGAAACAATTTTATCTGGAGTTCAGTCAATCAACAAATGTGTACTGTGTACCTATTATGTGCCAGGCATTATATGAGGAGCTGAAGACAGCTCCCTGCCTTTGGGACCTACATAAAATTAGTACGTGGTAATTTTGTTCTATTGTGTATCTTCTCTTGGCGCACTTCAGTTGAATATGATTAAGCAGTTTGAAAATGTTTTAGTATGTTCCTTATGCTGACTTGTCTAATCTCTAGGATGAAATAAAGTTAGAAATTGTAAAGGCTCAGATTAATTTGTTCTTTTATCCTTCTCTGTTTTTAGGGGTGTCATGAAAGTTGACATAAATCTTCAGAAAATGGACATTGACCAATGTTCAAGTGATGGCTGGTTTTCAGGAACTCATAAATGCCACCCTAACAATTCAGAGGTAAGAGCATGAAAATAAAATCCTCTGAAATCAGAAGCTCAGAAATGTATTCGTTTTGAATATGTAATAATCTCATGGGTAAATGAACAAGGGGCATCTTACTGGGAAAAAAACTCCCTTTGCAGGTCTCAATGCTGCCAAATGAAAGAGGAATAGGAAGTAAAATTTGTGCAGAATAACTGTTAATTTGGGGATTAAGAGAAGGACAAAACTAAAATTATGTTTAAAGTTTGACTTTGGTCAAAGGCTGGCCCTATTCTTCAAAACATTCTTCAAATTTTAAATAGTAATGAGGCGAGAAATCAGTCCAAGGAAGGGTCAGTCAGTCAGATTATCACATTTTAGTGGAATATGTTGCTTATTGAAACATTAGTGGTATTCATTCACGTTGCCATGTGCTAGAAAAGCACTAGAGATAGGGCAATTTTGAAAACAAGGAGAGAACAATTTACAGAAACCTGGAAAGGAATTGTGTATATGTGTGTTTTTCAGTTTTCAATTCCTACTCATGATTGATTTGATGGAACTTTGGTAGGTAAGGGACATGTTGGAAATAAGACTGCCACCTGTCTTTTGTAGTTTCAGAGAAGAAATATATGACATACTAGTGATTTCATTTTCACTAATCTATTGCTGAGGTTCCAAAATGCTATGAACAATAAAGTTTATGTATTTTTGTACAATAAAGTTCTGCATTTTAAATACTTGGGCTATTTCAACATCAATTCCATGAATTTGTGATGAAAGTCAGCTTGATTTTTTTCAAATAGAGGTGATATTTCCACAAATGAAGTAATCTACAACTTTAATTTGAATTTTTGCCATTTGTGAAAGGTAGTCGTACATAGTGCAATTTTTTTCTTTTATTTTAAAGATGTGGGGTACAATTCAGGGTTAGGTACATAAGTGGTCATAATACAGGTAAAGTTTGGGTACCCTTATTGATGTTATGTGCCCCCTCCCCGACAGTGTCCCACTACTGCCAATACTTTTCTTATAGTATTATGTAGACTCAGATCTTTATTTCTGTGATAAATCACTGAGTATTATAGACTCTAATACCATCCAGTTACAGTGCAATTTTAAGTTGAGATTTTTAAATCAGAAGGAAATTTAGCAGTAAGCACTTAATTGTGCCACCACACAAACAAAAAGTGCACAGACGTGAACAAACATACATGTATGCTTTGCACATATGGCCATTATGTTTACCATGCATATTCTCTACCACAGGTACTGCTGAATACACCCCACCACACATACCCCAACACACATAGCCTACGTACCTGCATACTCCTACATCCCCAGATAACCTTCCGCTGTTCCAAATCCCCCATACACTTCACATACACCTCCACCTCACCCCTGTACTCTCCCACAATATCACCCAATCCTCCTGCCCTTACCCCCCCAACCCCCATAATACTCCACATCTCTCTACATTTATCACTTCTTCCCCGTATCTCTATGACCCCTTCTACTTTCTCAATACTCCCCATTCCCACACCCCCCACACCTCCTTCCACAACTACATACACCTCCACAGTCAGCCCTTCCCAGCTGCCTCTCACTTTTCTCCTCCACCTGACCCAACTGGGACCCAATGGTGTATGCTAGTGTTTCTGTGTGTGTATTAACCCACACAAGCTAAGATCTTCTATTTGCCTTCTTTTTCTATTTGTTCTCATGGTTTTGGATATTTCTGAGTCTTACCTTTGAATGATTCTGGCATTTCTAAAGATGTGAATTTCAGTAACCGATTTGGGAATATCTTTAGACTGATTACTATCTCCATGCCAGTGGCATATAGCCACTTAGCATTGTCTTTAGGCCAGAGTGGACTTTTTTTTTTTCTGTATGGGTGTCACATTGTGGATATTGATCTGTGTGTGCTCATTTCTGTATAACCTGTTTCAGTAGTGCTTCTGGGTGGTTTAATAAGCAGTCTGAAGAGAAACAAGGAGATACTTATTTTTCAGTTTGTTACAGTTGCTGCTTGTGTCTAACAATCATGGGGTGGTTTTGTGACCCTTATAGCACATTTGCTTATTTGACTAGATGGCCATATTGCAAGGCCCTCTTTCTCTTTTTGAAAGATTCATTTATTTTCATTGCATCAGCATTATTTATTTTCTTGGTTTCTTGGTTTTCTTTGTAAAGCTTTCAGATAAACTAGGTTATTTCAATATAAAATATTATTCTCTATTCTGATTAAGAAAGATTAAGTTGCAATGTATGACTTTTTGGATTATATCTGGGAGTATTATATTTTTTGGTTCCTATTGAAAAAACTGGAAAAACATATTCTTCAACACAACTGACAGTTCAATAAATTTCACTTGAAAATATTCAATTAGAAAGAAATTCAGTGATCAAAAAATAATATTAAAAAATTGAATCTACAGAATGCATATTTGCCTTGAAATCTGAGTCTCTTCCATTCCATTTCCCCACCCAGATACTGAAGTTGGGAGTAGGGAATGTTTTAGTTCTGAACTGTGCCCCTGAGGCCTTTGATGTGTTGGTTTGTCCTGCGTAAGGCTACCTGGAACTCTTCACCTTTTTTTTTTTTGTTTTTGGGCTTCTCTAAGGTCCTGTAGCTTGTGCTGGCCATTCTAGGCACCTGCAACATTTCCTTACCACATGCTCAGTCTAGTTATTAGGAATAGTCCTTCAATTCCTTCCCTGTACTGATGTAAATTGGAGATTAGAAGCTGGCTTCTCTTGAGATTTTTACTACTTGGGAAAACAAAGAAAAATCTCTTGCTGGAGATTTAAAAAAATCTGCTTTAGCTCTTTTTTTTTCTTTGTAACAAATCTGTTACCATCCCAAATCTTCTGTTACACCCCACTGTGTAAACTGGCTCATTTTGGGACATACTTGACATGATTTAAATGTGTAGGACATAGGGTCCTGCCTTTATGAATATCCATATTATTAGAAATAAAGACAATCATCCTGGCTTACAGTGGACTGTATCTTACCAATGATTAACATTCTTCTCTGTAAATTGTTACAAGAGGAAGTTACAAATTCCAAAGTTTTAAGTGGGGCAAACTTTTCACTTAGATAATTTTTCTGGCCATGTTGACTTTTCAGCCTCCATGGTGTGTTAAACCAGAATAGCAGGTCTCATGTTAGAAACAGGTAAGTGGAGGTGTCTGGTCCACTACTGGTGGAGAGTGTGCCAGCTAGAGGTCCAGACTTCACCTGCATGCAACCTACCTATGTGGTAAACCCTCACTTTTACCCCACAATTCTGAAATTAAAAAAAATTACAAAAAAACTCCCCCAAAACATAAGTGGTATTGGACCAACGAGAAAAGCCTTTTTAAGAAGCATTTTAGGGAGATATGTAATGGTTTGTGAAGAAAATAATTTCCCAGTGAGTTTAGGCCGTTACAAGGTCTAGGAAGCCACTGAGTATTTTTTGAAGGCCATAGTAAAACAAGATGCCAAATCCACACCCTAAACTGGATTGTAGAATTATTCTGCCTGTTTTTACAACTGATCCAGATTATTGCAAAACAGGCTTGATTATGTTTTTAGTATCTATTTAAATGATTCTTGACCTATTTTTATATAAATGTTTATTTTGAGAATATAAAATCCTCTCCTGCAGAAATCTATTAAAACACAAAATTTAAAAAACATAAAATTAATTGATATTAATTTTTGTTTTTGTTTTAAAGATTTTCCTTTGTGTTGTTTATACTTAATGCTTTAAAAAAATCATTCTTTGGAATAGAAACATTAGGATATGGCCTTGAAACTTGTTGGTTATATTCCATTAATAAAAATGATTTATGCATCAACTCTTGGTATATGTGTGCTTTAAATTTGCAGAGTATATGCATCTTTTGTTATTTCATCTATTCAGCATATTATAAATAGAAAACTTCATAAGGTTGATATGAAGATGAAATAATATCTAAATGTAGATTATATTATTTTGTAAAAATAAATGTTATATCTTTAATTAGAGCAGTATAGTTGACTGATTCATAGTTTTTTACACAATTTTTAGCAAGGATGTTATGCCTGATTATGTGTCATTTTTGAAAATCTTAGTTTAATGCTTAGTAATGCAGTGATTCAGAGGTCACTAAGTTCAGTTTATTTTTATACTTAGTTTTAATATCTGTCATAGTTGAACAGATGTCTCACAAGGGTATATCAATCAAATTAAAGAAATAAATTGTTGACTGTGTTTGTTGAGTTCTGATGTTCATTTTTTTAGTTCTAGCTACCAATTTTACAAGGTTTTTTCCAGAAACACAGCTGGCAATTTTTCACCTTACCTGATGTCAGTTGGTCCTTGCAAACTAATTGGAAAGTCAAGCATTTAAATATTTCAAAGTAATAGGTTAAAAACCCACTGAATCTCTTTGTGTGAAATATTTTAAAACAGACTGGGAAATTTTATTTCCAAGTTTAAACTGTAGGATTGTGTGACTATTTATAGTTTTTGGCAACAAAAACCATTTAACACTGAAAACATTTTCAAATATCCATTTTCAAAATGCTCACTTCAAAAGACTTTCTCATGGGTTCTTAAAATGTCACATTTCCTTTGAAAGAATGGCCTATGTATTATTTTGAAAATACTTGTTGTGTAGACACTATTGACAACCAACTTGTTATCCCAAAATAGGTCAGCAAATTTGGAACATTTGCCTTTTTTGTAAAGAACAATGCATAAGCAAGTTTTAAACTTAGAAATGAGTACTTCACTTTAAGATAATCAGAAAATCTTTGTGTGGGAAGATTTTCTGGGTCACACAACATCTCATTATGAAGAATTGTAAATATTTTACAATTTAAAATGATCTACTCTGAAAAATTCATCCAAATGATCAAATATAAATGGTAATAGATTGAAAATTGAAAGCAAATGAAGGAAAGTAACCACTGTCCATGCTTTTGTCTCAAAACTCACAGTTTTCCTTCAGAATCTCAAGTGCCTTATTGGAATTGTGGTCATAAAAAGTATAGATTGAATGAATGCATTAATGTTCATCCAAGTTTTAAATATTAGTAAAGTTCAAGTTATTTCTTATTTTTTGTAAAAAAGTGAAATGTAAACAGAAGTTCTAATATTTTCTTCCTACAGGTTACTTAACCTCTTGGGCACTTTCTTTAGAAACCACTTTTCAAGGATACCAGATTCACTGGAATGGTTGTGTTATTACCTCAGTTATTGATTTCATATCACTCTAAGACAGTTTCCCATATCTTTTCTATGGAATGTATTGGGTGAAATTTTATTTGTAATTCCTTGCTACTCCTCCAGATGTAAGTTAATGAAGCTCTAAGGATACATTTTTTAAAAGGTTAAAAAGGTAGGAAAGGACATCATTCAGTATGTGAAAAGAGAAATTTAATGCAAAGATCCAAAGAAAGCAGTAGTTACTCTTTCTTTTTTGAAAACCCTCTTCAAACAGAACATAGCTTACTCATTTGACTACAGCAGAACTGAGTACTTTTCTAGAGATCTTTCATTTCATTTAACTCCAGATTTAGTGAAAATCACTTAGAAACAACTATATATCAATTCTGCTTTGTGGCTGCCATCTTACTATTGCTCTTGTTTTCTCCAGAGTATTGGTTTAACAAATATTATTGTTCACCTAGCTCTAGAACTGCACTGTCCAATAGAATAGCCACCAGCCACATGTTGCTATTGAAATTTAAATCAATTAAAATTGAACAAAATTACAGATTCAAGTCTTTGGCCTTACGAACCTGATTTTAAGCATTAGTAGCCCCATATAGGTAGTGGCTACTATATTGGACTGTGTAGTGGACAACTCTGCTCTAGAATAGAAACCAGCTTATAGGTCAAATCATACAGGTTTTTGAAAGCCTTCAAAACCCTGAATTTCCTTGTACAATTGAATCATTAACATGGCCTTTAAACTCACCATGGGACATTTAAGGACAAACTTGAAATGAATTTTGGCTTATGCAGTCTTCTTATGATCTGCTGTATTAGCGCAATTGAAATTAAATAATGAGAACTTTGCAAACTATTTAGAGTGCCTTTAAAATTTTTTTTTCTTACTGGAAACTGTGACAGTCTTCCAGTAAATGGAGAGAAGTAAATACTGGTAATTATCTAGATATTTACATTTTCATTATATGTAGCACAACTTCTCTTTTCTCTTATTACCAGTATTAAATGTGGTTATTTAATGTAAAGTCACACTCTCCTATTGGAATATGGGACAATGATCAGGTAGGTGTTCATTGGTTCCTAGTGCAGTGGCTGACACTATGTTGAATTAATAGAGAGATAACCCACTTTGTTGTTAGATGAACTTCCTATAAGATAATCATCACTTTTTATTTTTTCCACTGGAATTGTCCAATATAAAATTAAACTTTAAAAATTTTACTAGTAGCCATTCTGATATTTGAAGATTGCTGTTAGTTACCTTCTAAGTCTTCACTCTTCTAGGCTAAATATCCTCTAATTTAGTCAAGTGTCCTTGTTTTGCTAGGTTTAGTCAAAGGAGGCCATACCACCACTGTTGAGGTTCTCATTTGTTTCTGGAATTCTGATTACTTGATTTTGTCACATAATCCTCTTTGTTCCATCTCTTCTTTTTTTCTACTGCTACTTGATGAGGTAGGAGGATTGCTGGAGCCCAGGAGTTCGAGGCTGCAGTGAACTCTGATTTTTCCACTGTACTCCAGACTGGGTGATGGATCAAGACCCTATCTTTAAAAAAAATCAATAAGTATTTATCTAAGAAAATATTCCAAAATTGTCATAAATATACATGTACTAGACTATTCATCACAGTATTTTGTATTATAGCAAAAACTTGGAAACAAATGCGTGATAAACAATTGGTTAAATACATTATGATGCATACAAAAAGTATAATATCACATTGCTATTTAAAATAAATATCACTCATTCCTTGATACAAAATGGAATCCATTATATATATTAAAGAAAAGAATCTGGTTTCCAGTATGGTTTAAGGGTTAATAAACCTTAATTTATTCTGAGATAGAGAAAAGCGATACTGTGTGAGAAAGTCTTTCTGGAATGTAGTTAGTAGTTGAGGCTTGATAAGAAATAGCCAAATTATTTTTTTCCCCTGAAAGCCCTTTTAATTGTGAGAAATGAAATTTATAACCATGGAAATATGTTCAGGGTGGTCTGTGTAAGCTAGCTCATAGTTTGTATGAAGTGGGTGGGTTAAAGGCAAGAGGTCATATGCAGTCTCAAAAGACAAATCTATGTTGTAAATGTTGGTAGTGCCTCTATCTGGAACTTGTGTGGAGTTTGGAAGAAGAGGATGGAGAAAGACAATTTGAAGAACTTTATAAGAATATCTGTGAGGAGATGGCAGATTCAGTACTATATTTAGGGACTTCTTTTTCCTTTTTGGATCTCAGTGAGAATTGCTAATGCAAATAAAAACCCCAAATTAAAGGTTACAGAAAGAACTGGATGAGTCCACAGTAAAGACTGGGTGAGTTTCACTTTTTCTGTTGTTTCAACTCAATAGACTTAGGCTTTAAAAAGTTTCTTTTTAATATTGACACTAATAATAGCTGTAACTACTTTGTAGTGCTTGCTTTGGGGTCAATAATTGGTCTATGTTCTTTACATGTATTTATTTAATCTTTATAGGTTAATTTTGCTAATGAGAAAGCTAGGCCTAGAGAGGTTAAATAATTTATCATCACACAGTTAGTAGTTGGTAGAGCTGGGATTAGAATTCAGATGTATCTGATTCTAGACCTCCTTTTTTTAAAAACTACTATCTTATACTTGTTCGTTTCTAGGAAACATATAACCAGATACATTCACTTAGGATTAGAAGTGATCATTTATGGGGTTTTTGGATTACAAACTATGTTTTCTTTGGGGATTGGGTAGTAGAGACTATGGGGTGTTGTCCTGTGTCTGTGCCACTCTAGGCATGATACATAACATTACATAAAGTAATTGCTGTGAAAATCCAGCATCTCTCTTAGTGAGGAGAAGCATTAAAGTTTCTGAGGGCTCTGGATTTGTGTTTAAGTCTAAGGTTATATATTAGACATGATTGAATGGATTGATGTTAATTTTCAGTGAAAGTTGTAGTAATTTGTTATAGGGCTTTTATTTGGGGCTCTGTGCTGGTCAGAATGTTCATCAATTCTTTGAATAATGATATAGGAGCTGTGTTTATTTAAGAATAACTAAAAAAAGAATAACAAAATAATTGAAGTTAAAATCAGATACTATAAAAATATTGCTGAATTGAAGAAATGGACATGAAACTTAATAAGAACAAAGGTAAGATCCTGAATATAAGTAAAAAATACGATCTTTTTAAGCATAGGAGGAATGATATGGTTGAGTTGCAGCACATGTGGAAACATTCGGGAGAATAACTAAAAGTTAAGTAGGAGTCACCGGTATGGTGTGGCTGCAAAACAATAGCAAAGCCAACTTGGTCTTAGGTTGCTTTCCAGATCTGGAGAGGTTTACATCTGACTGCATTCTGAACTTAGCAGAAAATACTTGAAATAGTGTGACAAGTTTCAGTTCTCATACATTAAAATGTATATAGACAAAGTGACCCCTTCAGAAGAGAAAATTAGTACTAAGAACTTTGAAACTTTTTTTTCAAGAATAAAAAATAATGAGAATACTTTTTAGGAAAGAGAAAACCCATGAATGATCTTATAATTGTCTTCAAATATCAATGGCTATTATATTTGCTTTTTCTCAAAGGACCAGGGGATAGACTATGACTTATTGGTAAACTAATAGAAATGCAGAAGGCTCTGTTTAGCTCCATGTAAGTGGGACTTTTTAATCATCAGACTTCTTCAAACATTGGGAATATACATTTTTAGACAGGCGGTTGTAAATTTGAATGTCAGTTATTCAGTCATACATGGCCATACATGACCACTTGGGAGGGATCCTGTAGGCCTTGGTATTTTCAACAATGAAAGGTACCAAATGACAGTTTGAGGGGCTCATTAAAACTTCATGCAGTATTGGCTATATAGTTGGACTAGACACCTCTTTAAGTTTTTTTACAACCTTAAGATTTGATACTTCTAGTATACTATAAAGGGAACCACTGAAAGGTGTTTCCACTCAAAAGAATACTCATTGTCCTTGCATTGACAGTACCTTGAATTCTCACATTTTATGTACTTATGCCTGCCAAACATGAGATTTTCTGATTTTTCTCCAGGATAATGAGAAAGCAAAATATTATTCAGCATGACCATCTTCTTTCAAGCTAGCTTATAGCGTTTGATTTCTAATTAAACATTTTTGGAATGGTAATGCAGGACTGATAAATTTTGATGAAAGTGAGTTGGAAAAGCCAAAAGATGTTTAGTTGACATTAGATTGCAAATATGGGATAATCCAAGCATTTAAGCCAGAAAAGAGGCAATATAGGGAGCATCTTTCTTTTTAAAAAATACTCTTATTTGCCTCTTTTGTTTATCAAGGAATCAGATACCTGGAGATAAACCCATTTTCCAGCTAGGACAGGGTTGTGGTGCTTGGTGTCTGCTCCTGAGTGACACTCCTTTGTACATGTTCCATGTCATTGGATTATATTACCAATCTTCTTGAGCCTGTTGACTTCATATTAAGACCTTTGAAGTGTTTGAATTAGAATGTGCAAAGGAAAGAGCCTCCTGACTATTCAGGGTGAATAGACCTGCCTATCTTTCTGTCTTATTTTATCTCATCTCATCTCACCTCATCTCATCTCATCTATCTGATGTATAAAGCTAGTAAGAAGTCTTGACTTAATAGGTTTCTACTTTATTAACTTTCTGGACTACATGAAATGCTAAAAAAATTAAAACTTCACATGGTCTTATTTATGACCATGTGTGTGTTAAAGGCACTTTTGATAAAATTGCCAGGCTAAGTTTTCTTTTGCGCAGGCCTGAAGAGTCTGTGAGCTCCCCAAAGCAAAGTGTCCAATTGATAACAAAGTTTCTTTTTCAGTCTTTGTATAAAAACAATAATTTACTAATAACAAAGTCATATTTCTTTAATACATAATTATCCTGTGAGGTAAGTGATAACCTTTTTTCTAGATGAGGAGACTAAGATTAAGAGTGGTTTTAGGCCAGGTGCGGTGGCTCACACCTGTAACCCAAGGACTTTGGGAGGTAGAAGCAGGAGGGTTGCTTGAGTCCAGGAGTTCAAGACCAGGCTGGGCAACATAGCAAGACCTCGTCTTTGCAAAAAAATCTTAAGTAGTCACAGCTGCTCAGGGGGATGAGGCTGTGGTAAGCCATGATTGTACCACTGCACTCCAAGCCTGAGTGACAGAGTGAGACCCAATTAAAAAAAAAAAGAGTGGAAAGAGTGGTTTTAAGTAAGTTGACCAAGGTCATAAAATAAGTATGGTAGTTTAACCTATAAGAGTATAGTACAAGAGATGAATGGTAATTTAGATAAAGGATCACTGGCTGCTAGTAGCCTGTGGGCTCATACTGCTACTCTTATAGTTCAACCTGTGGGACCTCAGCCAAGAGGCATGATGAAAAATTAAGTAGAGATGAATCAAGAAGAAATGATCTAGTTCTTGGGTGGCTAAAACAAATTTCTAAGAGGGTAGGGAAAATTCACATACAATTATAGGGTAGGATCCCTTCTTGTAGGTGTGTGAATGGTGGCAGCAGAATTTCTTGCCAGTGGTGGTACTCTTGGGCCATTGTATATCAGTAACTTGGGATAGTAGTAATGTCCAGTTTGAAACAGGACCCAAGAGGTAAGATCCATCATTTTGGTTAGAGATTGGTGAGGGTTGTATACACTGGGCATCAGCTAAGAGACTGTCATTAAGGGAAGGGATCCACTCTTAACATCAAATAAGAACACAAATCAGAATGCAGGTATAGAACAAAGGTGAATATAGAGGATTGCAGCTCACTGTGTACAGGGATGACAAGGGGATCCACTACATTTATGATATATATCAGTAAATTTTGGACTCTAACTATTGCTGAAGATGAACCACTTAAAATGCTGCCAAGTTTCCAAATGGCCTAGAGATCAGGATGAGGTTGAGTTTGAAGGTTGGACACCTGCAGCATATGCAGGGATGGGTGTGAGTAGGCTGAGGCAAGAAAGTTGACTTGCATACACCAGGGGATGTGAACTCAGAGTACCAGATTTTCTTGGTCTTTTCAATTCTGTGAAAGAACATGTGATGAAATATAAAGTTGGTGAACAGATTTGGAATCTGTAGCTAAATTTATAATGGAGCCAATCAGGGAAAAAACCCTACCTATTAAACCTTTGCTTTTGTCATATTCAGTAGCAGAAAAATTGCTACTTTCCCAATTCTAGATATGAAAGGCAATCAGAATATACAGTGAGTGCCTGAGGGTGACTTTTGGGGGGTTATATATAGCTTTGCATCATTAGCTTATGTGGGAAAAAACCCCATTATGACAGCAAATCAGATCTAATCTGGCACTCCCTCTGCTACAATTATATAAAATATGGTGGAAACTTGTCAAAGCTTTCAGTGAGAAATGAGGCTACTGATGCTTGGCAGCCCCCTTTTTGAGCACAGTGAAGAATCATGTTGCTTAGCTACAGCCCTTGGCTGATTTAGAAAGCTTTAACTGACTGTATTACACAAGAGTTAAACTCCTTTTCCTGATATTTTCTTTTTCTAAGATAAAAGACCTTATTTACCACTTTGGACTTTTTTTTGGTATTTGTTCCAAGCCATTTATGTGTATTCATCCAGGACAGGTTTCAGATGATCATTGCTTTTCCCTCTCCAGGGCTTATAGGTTGAGAGAGAACAAGTGGGTGGTTGATGATACAAGCAGAACGGAAAGTATTGAGATAACTTGAAAATGCTTTTGCCCTCAAAGGAATGTGCAAGTGTCTGTTTCAAATTTTTTGTCATTTGAAGTCATTGTGTGTCCCCCCTGCCCTTTTAGCTTATTCACAGTTTGGGTTGCTATTGTCTTTAAAATGCACAAGGTATTTGTATTTCAGAATATAAACTTACATGTGGGCACATCAAAAGGTGTAGGAAGCAATGAGTGTAATTGATGAAACAGGAATAAGAATAGGGCTGGAATTGGAACAAAAAACCTTTGAAAACAGAAGGATTAAGAGAAAAAACAAAGCAGAACTATAAATGGAGAAGATTTACAGCAATTATTGTACATGAAGTAGGAAAGTGTGTAAAGAAAGAAATGTTAAATGTTCAGAGCCTATTTCAATGGTATAAAAATGCTCAGAGGGACTCATAAGTCTGGGGGAGGCTTTTGGTTTATGCTCTGTCTCCAGAAAGGAATATCTTTATACAATTCTAAATATGTGGATATCCACTTTATTTTTATAGCTCTTCAGGAAAGAGAGCTGTCCCTCAGCAATGCTTTCTATTATCTTACCATAATTATTGTAATGAAGTGAAGCCATGACCTAATCTTGATTGTATAATTATTTCAGTAGATTTTATTGTTGAATTGTCAGTACAATCTTTGTTTTATGCATGCAAAGGCAGTTTTCCCCTGCTGATGCTTACAATTCCATGGTCACCTGGAGGAAATTCTGTAGAGTTGATTCTACATTTACATTTGGAAATAGAAAATGGATTATTGTCTCTACAGTCTTGGCCCCATTACAGTTGTAGTTCTATTGAATTCCAAAAGTTCCAGACTTACAAGCTGAGCAACTTTGCTTATAGACTATGTTTTTATGCTTGTCTGCAAATCACCTTCCTCTGCCACTTTTTGAAATAGATTTGTCTAATGCAGTCATTTTCAAAGTGTGGTTCTGGGACCCTGGAGGTCCTCAAGACATTTGCAAGGAAGTCTGTGAAGTTAAAATTATTTTTATAGTAATTCAAAGCCATAATTTGCATTTTGAACTTTCCATTCTATTATGAGTTTACCGAGGTTACAAAAAATGTGATATAGAAACAGATTGGATGCAAAAAGAGAATAATCCAGGTATCTTTAAAAAAATTTTATTTTAAAGATGTGGGGTACAATTCAGAGTTAGGTATAAAAATGTTCATTATGCAGGCACCCTTGTTGATGAGATGTGCCCCCCACTTCCCTGGCAGTTTCCCACTACTGCCAATCCTTTTCTTATAGTATTATGATAATTGTTCAAGATCTGCTTATGAGTGAGAAAATGTGGTACTCAGTTCTCTGTTTCTGTGATAGATCATTCAGTATTATAGACTCTTTAAGTCCATCCAAGCTGTCGTGAAGTTCATAATTTTGTCTTTCTTTATGGCTGTGTAATACTCCATTGAGTATATGTACCACATTTTTTTATCCAGTCTTCTTTCAATGGGCAGCATGGTTGTTCCATGTTTTTGCTATTGTGAATAATTCTGCAATAAACATGCATGTGCAGGAATCTTTTTAATAGAGTGATTTGAGTTTCTCTAGGTATATTCCCAGAAGGGAGATTCCAGAGTCATATGGAAGGTCGGTTTTTAGATCTTTTAGGTTTTGCCAAACGGTTTTCCACAAAGGTTGTACTAGTTAACACTCCCACCAACAGTGTAGAAGTGTTTCCTTTTCCCTGCATTCTCTCCAGCATCTGTTGTTTTTTGAGTTACTGATGATGGCCATCCTGACTGGAGTTAGGTGGTATCTCAGTGTGGTTTTAATTTGCATTTCTTTGATGACTAGTGAGGGGGAGTATTTTTTCATGTATCTGTTGGCTACTCCTATGTGTTCTTTTGAGAAGTGTGTATTCATATCTTTTGCCCACTTTGTAATAGAGCTGCTTCATTTTTTTCTTTTTGGCATGTTTGTGTATGGTGATAGGTAGGGATCCTGTTTCAATCTTCTGCATGTGATCAGTCAGTTTTCCCAGCACCATTTACTGAATAGGTTCTCCTCTCCCCAGTGGTTGTTGTTGGAGGCTTTGTCGAAGATGAGTTGGTTGAGAAGTTGAGGTTTTGCTTCCAGAATCTCTATCCTGTTCCATTGGTCTGTATGCCTGTTTTTGTACAAATACCAGACTATTTTGATTATTGTAGCCTTCCAATACAGTTTAAAGCCTGGAAGTGTGATACCTCCTTTTTTTTTTTTCCCCCTGAGGATGGTTTTGGCTATTCATGGTTGTTTATGTTTCCGTATGAACTTCTGTATTGTCGTTTCCAAGTCTGAGAAGAATGATGCTGGTAATTGCTGGTAATTTAATGGGTGCTGCATTAAATCTGTAGATTGCCTACAGATGGGTAGGATGGAATCTTAACAGTGTTGATTCTTACAATCCATGAGCATGGAGTATTTTTCCATTTGTTTGTGCTGTCTGAGTTCTTGAGCAGTGTTTTGTAATTTTCATTGTAAAGGTCTTTGACTTCTCTCATTAGGAAGATGCCCAGGTATTTCATTTTTTTTTGGTTGTTACTGTGAAGGAATTTTGCTTTTTATTTGGGTTTCTGTTTGTTTATTGTTGGTGTATAGGAAAGCGACTGTTTTTTGCACATTTATTTTATGCCCTGAGACTTTGCCAAATTCCTTTATCAGTGCAAGGAAGTTTTTGACATATTCTCTTGGGTTTTCGAGGTGTAGAATCATGTTGTCTGTAAAGAGGGATAACTTAACTTCCTCTCTTCCTATTTGAATACCCCTTATTTCCTTCTCTTGTCTAATTGCTCTAGCTAGGACTTCCAATACTATGTTTTTTTTTTTTGTAGGTAGTTTTCTTATGACATAGTCAGTCTCCTGGGTTGTTATTAGTCTATTTAGGGTTTCGATTTCTTCTTGTGTCAATGTGGGGGTGTTGTGTGATGTGAGAAAGTCCTCCATTTCATTTAGGTTTTCGAGTTTGTTTCCATACAAGTGTACATAGTAATCTCTGATAATCTTTTTCTTGGGGATCAATTTTGACTTGATCTATTGCATTTCTGATTGTGTTTATTTGGACTTTTCCCCTCTTTTTCTTGGTCAATCTACCCAAGGGTCCATCAATCTTGTTTATCCTTTCAAAGAACCAGCTTTTTGTTTTGTTTATTTCTTTCTGTGGTATTTTTGTCTTCTATGTCCCATATTTGAACCTTTACTTTGATGATCTGGATTTTTCTGCTGAAGTTAGGGTTTTGGTGGTCTTGGCTTTTCAGCTCCCTTAGGTGATTTGTTAGGCTGTCAACTTGTTCTGTTTCTATTTTCTTGATATGTGTTCATAGAGATATAAATTTCCCTCTTAGTACTAATTTCATGGCATCCCAGAGGTTTTGGTAAGATGTTTCTTTTTTTTCATTTGTTTCCGGGAATCTTTTAATTTCTGTTTTGATTTCCATGTTGACCTAGGAGTTGTTCAGCATCATGCTGTTTAGTGTTCATATCTTTGTGGGTTTGGGTGTAATTTTTTTGGTGGTAATATTTATTTTTATTACACTGTGGTCTGAGAACATGCATGGCAGCATTTCAATCTTGTGAAATTTGTTTATGCTTGATTGATGGCTGAGAATGTTGCTGATCTTGGAGTACATTCCATGTGGTGATCAGTAGAATGTATATTTTGTCATGTTGGTTACAGTGTTCTGTAGGTATCTACTGTGTCCATTTTGTCAAGCATCATTTGAGGTTCCATATCTTTTTGTTGATTTTTTATCTCAGGTTGTTAGTGGGGTATTTAAGTCCCCAGTTATGATAGTGTTAAGAGTCAATATCTTTCTTTAGTTTACTTAGTAGCTGTTTTTAAAAAGCTGTGTTGGGTGCATATATGTTTAGGATGGATATTTCTTGTTGATGGATCAAACCTTTTATCATTATGTAGTGTCATTCCTTATCTTTTTAAATTTTTGATAGCTCAGAGGTTGTTTTGTCTGATATTAAGATCATGACTTTCGCTTTTTTTGGTGATCTGTTCACCTGACAATTTGTTTTCCATCCTCTAACTTTAAGTTTGTGGGCATTCTTTGTGGTGAGATGTGTTTCCTGGAGACAGCAAATTACTGGGTCATGTGTTTTTTTTCAGTTTGCCCTTCTATGTCTTTTCAGTGGTGTATTTAGTTCATTCATGTTCAGGCTGATCATTAAAATGTGAGAGTTTGTCCCTGACATAATCCCCTCATAAGGCTGTTTTGTTTTCGTTTGGCTTTTGTGTTAATACATGTTTATGTTTTCATTTTTGTGGGTATGCTGTGTGTTCTACTGCTTCTGTATTTGTGATCTTGTGAAGTATATGGTCTTTCTTTTGTTTCTTTTTTATTCTGTGCACAGCACCTTTTAAAGAATCTTCTGTAGAGCTGGTCTTGAAGCAGCATATTCTCTTAGGGATTGGATGTTTGGGAAGGATTTTGATTCTCTGTCACTGATGAAGCTTAGCTTGGCTGAGTGAGAAATTCTTGGTTGGAATTATTTATTTTTGAGAACATAATTGGGAACCAATTCCTTCTGGCCTGTTATGTTTCTGCAGAGAAGTCTTTAACAAATCTGATAGGTCTCTCCCAGTAGGTAGTCTGACCTTTTTCCCTTTCTGCCTTTGGGAATTTTTCCTTTATATCTACTTTGCATATGCAAATTATTATGTGTCTAGGGTTTAGTCTTCTCATAAGATGTCTTGCAGGGGCTCTCTGGATCTCTTGTGCTTGTATAGTCATCTCTCTGGCCAGATGAGGGAAGTTTTCTTGAATGATCTCATGAAATGTTTGTTCCAAAGTGTTTTGTGTTTCTCTTTCTATTTCAGATATTCTGATCAGACATAAGTTTGATTTCTGGATAAAAATCACACATATCTTGGAAAGTTTCTTCTTTCTTTTTAGTTTTTTTCTTTGTTTTTTAATAGATTGAGTTAATTCCATATTTTGTATTCCAGATCTGAGATTCTTTCTTCTGCTTGGTCAATTCTGTCCCATGCCTGTCAACTTGTTATTTATTTCTTGGATGAAATTCCTTATTTCTGTTACTTCTAAGTACACTTTCTTGAGTCTGTCTAGCTCTATTGCTACTTCATTTAGTTTTAGCCATTGTATTTCTTGGTTTTTATTCATTCTATCCAATGATTCTCTGATCTCCATAAGTACCTTCTGAGTACTGTCATTCTGGGAGATAGCCATTGTTTGTGCCCCAGTAGATGATTTTTCTAGCATTGACTCTTTGCTGGGACTGTGATGGTTACCAGCAGTTTTTTGTTGGTTTTTCTTCATTTGTAGCAGTTCTCTTATCTTTCTCTTTTCAGTGGAAAATGGAGAAGCAGTCACTTCTGATATTTGCTCTACTTTTTGTCCTTTCTTGAGCCAGGGCTCTGGGTTTTTTCAATTGTGAAGTAGGACTGGGGGTGGGGCTTTGTACTGTCCCTTTGCAATTTTGAACACTTACTAGGGCGTGTGCAGAAGATGCTGCAAGGATCCTGAACCTATTGGCAGGGTGTAATATTTGCGATCTGGTAAATGGGCCAGCTGGGACTTGCTCCTCATTTCTGCACAATATGACTTTACAGTGGGTATGCTTGCACAGCCCCTGTGTCCAAGACAGGGTGTAAGAGGGAAAAGAGAAAAAAGAAAAAGGCGAAAGAGAGAAAAAGAGGAAAGAAAATAGAGAAAGAAAAAAGAAAGAAAAAAATAACAAGCAGGGAAAGAACAAAGAAAGAGAAATAGAAGAAGGAAAGAAAAGAGAAAGCCAGCCAAGAAGCAAAGCAACCAAATGAGATCATCAAACAAACCAATACCCCCCAAAACCCTCCAAAGTGAACAAAAATACACCCAAAAAGTTGATAAAGAGTTTTCAGATTTGGTATGTCTCTTTGAGAAAGGGGACTCCTTCTTGTGACAGGTTCTGTGACTGCAGGGCTTTTACTGCAGGTTCCATATTCATTGTTGGAACTTAAGATGTTAGAATCTGCACCCCCTGCTGTCTGTAGTTGGTAGCCATTGCGTACCCGTGTGAGGGGAGGAGGCTGAAATAACTTGACACAGTGTCTCAGGTTCTCACCCCTTCCTGCCTCTCCCAGCTTTGTCACAGCTCTCAGGGCATCCAGTTCATGGCAGGGGAATGGGGACTCCTATCTTTGCCCTGCCCTCCTGATATCTTTCACTTTTTGCCAGGGGTGTGGGGAGTCAGTTAGGTACTCACCAGTCTCCTTCTTGGGCAGTCCTGCTGTCTGTGTCTGCTGCTCAGCATCTGGCTTGGGGTGGAGGGTGGATCATCTGGGGTTCCATGTCTGCTGTTACCCACCAGGGTTTGTGCACTGGGGGCAATGTTCTCTGAGGTTGCAAAAAGCAGCCCCAGTGTAACACAGAGAAAGGACCTGGTCTCAAGATGCAGTTCTGCTGTTCTGTAGAGACCACCCTGGAGCACTTCTCTGCCCAGGCTCTAGAGAGTCTGCTCAGTTTCTCTGCTGGCTGCTGTTCCTGTCACCAATGGAATCAATAGCTCCCTCTCACAGTCTCTGAATCTCGGAACCTGGTGACTAGGCTGTGGAGCCCAGTTCAGTTTCAGGGTGGCTTCTCCCCACTGTTTCCTTGAGACTCAGCCTCAGGCTGCCTTGCTGCACTCCCTCCATGGCCCTTGCTGCCAGTGTTTATCCTGGTGCTGTGATATTGGGGTCAGCAATCACTCCAGCAGTTCTTCCTAGGAAAATTTTTGCTGACTGTAGAAAATGGTGCTAAGCTTCTGTGCTCCAAGAAGCACTAGGTCTAAGCAGAGCGGCAGCACCAACAGCCTCACCAGGGGGGCCCTGGCCACTTGCTCTTGAGACCCCACTCAGTCAGCCTCTCACACTCCTACTTACACACAGAAATACATGCAGAATTGTTCATATAGTCACTCACACACACAGGACTTTGTGCAGTCTGAATGACTATGCTGCCATCTCCCCAAATCTCCAATCCAGAAATCCTGTAATAAACTAGACATTGAAAAAATTTGCAGAAATGCAAACCAACGACAGTATTCTTGTAATTTTTTTTGTTTTGGAAAATATAGTTTTTTCATAAATATTTTAGCATGTTATATGTTTATTTTTAAATGAATTAATACATATTTTTGAAATTTCTGTTTTAACATCTAAGATGGTAAATATAAATGGATATAACCACATAAATCAAAGCTCTTTGGGATACTCAGTTATTTTTAAGAGCTGAAAAGAAAAGTGTTTTAGAGCTGTGAACTAGTGCATTCATCAACTACTGCATGATTTCCTACCTTGATTCCACTTCCTGGTTTCTGTACTTTCTCTCTTCCTTCCTTTGATGATTTTATTGACAAACTTTTACAATCCACTATACTTTCTCTACCTTCTCTCCTGATCATTTCAGCCTCACTGAACTCTCAGCTCAGTGTCAGAATCAGAATTGATGATTACATAAGAACAATAATCACAGTAATTGAAAGGACAATCTAAAATAAAATATACTTTTTGAGTTGTTGATAATTGCCATTCTGACTGGAGTTAGGTGGTATCTCAGTGTGGTTTTGATTTGCAGCTCCCTGATGATTAGTGAGGTTGAACATTTCTTCATGTGTCTGTTGGCTGCTCAGATGTCTTCCTTTGTGAAGTGTCTGTTCATATCTTTTGCCCATTTTATAATGGTGTTGTTTATTTTTTTCTTTTCAGCACATTTGAGTTCCTTGTAGATCCAAGATGTTAAGCCTTTGTCAGACCTGGTGTTGGCAAATACTTTTTCCCAGTCTGTAGGCTGTCTCCCTGCTCTCTTGATGGTTTCTTTGGCTTTGCAGAAGCTTGTCAGTTTCATAAGGTCCCACTTGTTTATCTTCTCTCTTATGACCTGTGGGTTTCGGGTTTTGTTCGGAAATTCAATGCCAGTTCCAATTTCCATGAGGGTATGTCCTTCATTTTCTAAGGTTCTTATGGTTTGGGGTTTTACATTTAGGTCTCTGATCCATCTGGAGTTAACCTTTGTGCATGGGGATAGGTAGGGGTCCTGTTTCAATCTTCTGCATGTGGTCAGCCAGTTTTCCCAGCACCATTTACTGAATAGGTTCTCTTAACAGCTGCTGGAGAGGGTGTGGCAAAAAGGGAAAACTTCTACACTGATGGTGGGAGTGTAAACTCGTGCAACCTCTGTGGAAAGCAGTGTGGTGATTCCTAAAAGCTCTAAATATCAACCTCCCATATGACCCCGCAATCCCCCTACTGGGAATACATCCTGAAGAACTCAAATCACTCTATAAAAAAGATACCTGCACACGTATGTTTATCGCAGCATTGTTCACAATAGCAAGAACCTGGAAGCAACCATGCTGCCCATCAAAAGAGGACTGGATTAAAAAAATGTGGTACATATACACGATGGAATGCTATACAGCCATAAAAAAGAACAAAATCATGAATTTTGCAGCAACCTGGATGGAACTAGAGTCTATAATACTGAGTGGCCTCTCACAGAAACAAAGATCCGAGTATTACATGTTCTCACTCATATAATGGACCTTGAACATCCAATGTAATACTATAAGAAAATGACAGTAGTGGGAAACTATGGGGGGGAGGGAGATGGGATTAACGGTAGCAAATATCTGTCTGGGGATGGGGAAACACCTCTTATCAACAAGGTGCCTGAATGAAACGTATTTGTATACCTTACCCTTAACTGTACCCCACAACATCATAATAAAAAATATTGATTAAAAATAAAAAAAATAAAATATACTATAAGTTTGCTATGTATTTCTAACTATAGTGACTGCATTATAGGTACAAATATTCATTATTTCACTTATTATTTAGTTTGCATAAAAAAGATACTTTAAGGATTATTTTGGCTTCATTTTTTAAAGAACAAATTTGACCAAACACCAAAGAAAGCATGGAATATTCTGTATTTTACTCTTCAAATTTTCCATTTTGGTATTTTAAATGTAAATTGAAAATCATTTGCATACTAAAACATGTAGAACTGTGTAGAATTCTGTAGCCCTAAGTGTGTATATAGAGCAATGTGTCTATCTGGCTAGTGCTGTTTACTAATAATTTTGGGGAAGGTCCAGATTAAGATGGCCAACTTTAGGCAGGTAGACTGAGTTTATCCTAAAGCGTAAGCCAAGATAGTGTTTCCCCAGCACTCAGAGAGATTTATCAGCAGGCCCCGCAGGTCTCCAAAGGAGTGATAATAACCACTTAGAGCAAAGAAGAAAAAGAAAATCCACTGATCTGGGTTGAAATTGGCTGGACTCTTTCTTGCCCCACCATAATCCACCACCACCTCTAGACAGTGGGGAAGGTAAGTGACAGGAATTCAGGAGTTCTGTGCTCCTGCTGTGAACTTGCAGGGTTCCCTGGGCCTTGTGGGACTC
The DNA here is from genome assembly GCA_027257055.1 of Cephalopachus bancanus. Classification (NCBI taxonomy): domain Eukaryota; kingdom Metazoa; phylum Chordata; class Mammalia; order Primates; family Tarsiidae; genus Cephalopachus; species Cephalopachus bancanus. The sequence goes on along the minus strand of JAPVLO010000015.1, from coordinate 6,623,818 downwards.
CAGCTCCTCATGGGAAACTGTCTTCCCCACAGCCGTACTCTGCCATGGAGTGGTACAAGAAAAAAGCCTTGAGAATGCCAGCCACCACTTCTCAGGAACTCAATTCTTGCAAATAAAGCAGCTGCTTTCCAGTTAGCTTGGTAGGGAATGAGCCCCCAAAGGCAAACTTGTCAGTTGCAAACAGTTCCTGACTGGGCAGGTTGCCTGAGAACACCTGAGGTCCTGAGGCTGGCTGCACCTTGACATTCAGATCACAGTTTGCCTGAGACCAAGGCAGAGCTTGGTAAGACATGTTGCCATAGCAATTTCTCCCTCCCCTTGTGAACTCTTCTGGGTCATTTTGTACAACAGTATTACACCGGTGGCCTGGGACTCCTTTCTAATCCCTATTGGGTCAGCTAAGTATACACAGTTGTGGGATGTTATCTCCTTCCCCCTACAACTCCAGAAGGCCCCAGACATACAGAAAACATGAGAAATCCCTAAAATCCCGCCCTTAGCCAGGCTGACTGGCATTTCCTAGGAGCAACACTTGCAAAAAACCCTACAGCCACCATGGTAGTTGACTGTCTCTCATAAATGCCACCTCCTGGCTGGAGGTCAACAGTACAACCAACCACATTGGGTACAATACCCCAGGTTTGGGGGATAGCCAGAACCCAAGCACCAGCTAACAACACTTTCCAAGCCATTCCAGTCACTAAGGACACTGTGAGCCAGTGCAGTTATACATCATAGGGCTGCCATATCTGGCAATTGGGAAACTCACCACATTAAGGCTATATATAACCTATATATAACCAAGGGAGCCCTACAGTTCTGACAACATGAAAAAAAAACCCAACAAAAAACAGATTCTCCACACCTGCAAATGACCACACCAACTCATCAGTGAGGAACCCTACCAAAATGAAATTTTTGAAATTCCAGACATAGAATTCAAAAGGTTGTGGAGAAAATCGGTCAATGAACTTCAAGAGATAATTGAAAACCAACATTAAAAAAAAAAAAAAAGCTATTTGGGGCATGAATGAAACATTCTTCAAAGATATAGATACTTTAAAAAGGCTGAAATTCTGGAAACAATGGAAGCATTTAGGAAAGTACAAAATGCGGTGGAAAATTTTAACAATAAGCTAGAATAAGCAGAAGACAGGTTCTCAGAACTTGAAGATGAGGCTTTTGAATTAACCCAATCAGACAACAGTAAAGAACAATGAATCAAGAGAATGGAACAAAGTTTTCAAGAAATGTGGGACTATGTAAAACATCCAAATCTAAGAATCATAGGGGTTCCTAAGGAAGAAGAGAAAGCAACAGGTTCAGAAATCTATTTGAGGGAATAATGAAGGAAAACTTTCCTGGGCTTGCGAGAGACCTAAGCATCCAGATACAAGAAGCCCAAAGAACTCCCAGAAGATTCATTGCAAAAAGGTCATCCCCAAGGTAAATAATCATCTGGTTATGCAAAGTTAATGTGAAGGAGAGAACTTTAAAAGAAATGAGACAAAAGCATCAGATAATTTACAAAGGTAACCTATCAGACTAACAGCAGACTTTTCAGAGAAATCCTGTAAGCTGTAAAGAGGTGGGGCCCCATTTTCAATCTGCTCAATCAGGATAACTTTCAGCCAAGGATTTTGCATATAGCAAAACCAAGTTTCATAAACAAAGGAGAAACAAAGTCCTTCACAGACAAACAAACACTGAGGGAATTTGTCTCCAGTAGACCAGGTCTACAAGAAATATTCAAAGGAGTCCTAAATACTGAAACAAAAGGTGGAAATACAACAGTAGAAAAACACTGTAAATCATACAATTTATAGGCTTTATGGAAAACTAACACAATAGAGGAAAAAAAAAGCAACCATATAACAACCAGTGTGATGAATAGAATAATACCTTACATATCATTACTAACTCTGAACATAAATGGTCTCAGTGCCCCACTAAAAAGACATAGACTAGCAGAAAGGATAAAAATGCATAACCCAAATATCTGCTACCTTCAAGAGACCCACTTAACTCACAAAGGCTCCTATGACAAGGTAAAGTGGTGGGGAAAAATATTCCATGAAAATGGAAACCAAAAATGAGCAGGAGTAGCATTCTATATCAGACAAAGTGGACTTTAAATTAACAGCAGTTAAAAAAGAGAAGAAAATTAAAAAATGACTTTTATATAATTATAAAGGGATTAATCCAATGAGAAGACATGACAATTTAAAATATATTTGCCTAACATGAGAGCTCCCAGCTTTATAAAACAATTTATGCTAAACTTAAAAAAAAGATAGAAAGCAATAAAATAATAATGGGAGACCACAACATTACACTGACAGCAATAGACAAATCATCAAGGCAAAAAGTCAACAAAGAAACATTGGCGCTAACAAGACTCTAGAGGAAATGGAAGTAACAGACATCTACAGAAATCCCCAAACTATAGAATGCATATTTTTCTCATCAGTACATGGAACATTCTCCAAGATAGACCACATGATAAGTCATAAAAAGACTCAATAAATTCTAAAAAAAAATCAGAATCATATCAAGCACCATCTCAGATCATAGTGAAATAAAACTAAAAACTCCAAGAAGAGGTCATGAAATCAAACAAAGATATGGAAGTTAAACAATTTGCTCCTGAGTAATCCTTGGATCAACAATGAAATCAAGATGGTAATTTAAAAATTTCTTGAAATGAATGTCAACAATGAAACAAGTTATCAAAACCTCTGAGATACAACCAAAGCTGTGCTCAGAGGAAAATTTGTAGTGCTAATGACTTACATTAATAAGACTGAAAGAGCACATATCGACAACCGACATCATACCTCAAAGAACTAGAAAGAAAACAAACAAACCAAACCCAAAGCTGGTAGAAGAAAAGAAATAACAAAGATCAGAGCAGTACTAAATGAAATTGAAGTTAAAAAAAATACAGAGGCTCAATGGAACAAAAAGTTGGCTTTTTGAAAGAATAAAATTGATAGACCACTAGCTAGATTAATTAAGAAATGAAGAGAGAAGACTCAGGTTAGCTCATTCCAAAATGAAAAAGGAGACATTACAACTGATATGATGGAAATTCAAAAGATCATCCAAGACTATTATGAACACCTCTATGCAAACAAACTAGACAATATAGAGGAAATGGATAAATTCTTGGAAACATACTATCCTCCATACTTGACTCAATAAGAAATAGAAACTGAAAAGACCAACAATGAGTAGCGAGATTGAAACAGTAATTTGAAATATCCCAACAAAAAAAATCCAGGACCTGATGGACTCACAGCTGAATTCGACTAGACTTTCAAAGAAGAACTGGTATCAGTTTTACTGCAGCTATTCCACAAGATTGAAGAGGAAGGAATCCTCCCTAACTCATTCTATGAGGCCAGTATCACTGACACCAAAGCCAGGGGAAGATACAACGAAAAAAGACAACTACAGACCAATATCTCTTATGGACCTCGATGCAAAAATATTCAACAAAATATTATCAAACTGAATTCAATAGCACATTAAAAAAAATACGCCATGGCCAGATGGGTTTTTTTAAAAAAATTTATTTTAAAGATGTGGAGTATAACTCAAGATAATTCAAATACAATTCAAGACAAGTGGTCATTGTACAGGTAATATTTGGGCCTCCCCTTGGTCCCCACTTTGCCTAGTTTGAGATCAGGTACCCTCAATTTTGTTATGTGCCTCCCATCCCTCCCCTGGAAGTTTCTGACTACTGCCAATCTCTTTCTTATAGTATTATGGTAAATGTCCAGGATCTGCTTATGATTGAGAACTTATAGTACTCAATTCCTTTTTTCTGTGATAAATCACTAAGTATCATAAACTCTAAATTCAACCAAGTTGCTGCAAAGTTCATAATTTTGTTGTTTCTTTATGGTTGCATAATATCCCATCATGTATATGTACCACTTTTTAAAATCCAGTCTAGTTTTGATGGGTGACACGGTTGGTTCCATGTTTTTGCTATTGTAAATAATGCTGCAATAAACATGCATGTGCTTGTATCTTTTTTGTAGAGTGATTTAAGTTCCTCCGGGTATATTCTGAGAAGGCGGATTGCTAGATCGTATGGAAGGTCAATTTCTAGTTTGTTTAGGAATCACCACAGTTTTCAATAGAAGTTGAACTAGTTTGCATTCCTACCAACAGTGCAGAAGCATTCCCTTTTCTCTGCATTCCTGCCAGCACCTATTGTTTTTTGTTTCACTAATGATGGCCTTTCTTAACTGGGGTTAGGTGGTATCTCAGTGTGGTTTTGATTTGCATTTCTCTGATGATTAGTGGGGCTGAGCATTTTTTCATGTGTCTGTTGGCTGCTCATATGTATTTTTGAGAAGTGTCTTTTGCCTACTTTTTAATGGGGCTTTTTTTTTTTTTCCTTTTGGCACTTTTGAGTTCCTTGTAGATCCTGGATGTTAGGTCTTTGTCAGATATGTGGTTAGCAAATATTTTTTCCCATTCTGTGGACTGTCTCCCCACTCTCTTGATGATTTCTTTTGCTTTGCAGTAGCTTTTCAGTTTGATGAGGTCCCACTAGTCTAGCTTCTCTCTTATGTCATGGGCACTTGGGATTTTGATCAGGAATTGGTTGCCTATTTTGATTGACCAAGTGGGTTTCATCCCAGGGATGCAAGGGTGCTTCAACATAGGCAAGTCAATAAACATGATCCACTGCATAAACAGAATTAAAAATAAGTGATCATTTCAATAGATGCTGAAAAAAACATTTGATAAAATCTATCATCTTTTCATGATAAAAAATCCTCAGCAAAAATAGGCATAGAGGGAACATTTGTCAAAATAATTAAAAAATTCCTTAAAATAATATGAAAGACCTACAGCCAAAGTCATCCTGAATGGAGAAAAGTTGAATACATTTCTTCTCTGGAACAAGGCAAACATGCTCACTTTCATCACTAACTATTCAACATAGTAATGGAAGACTTAGCCAGAGCAATTAGGTAAGACAAAGAAATAAAGGGTATCTCAATTAGAAAAGAAGATATAAAATTATCTTTGTATGATGACAATATGATTTTATACCTAGAGAACCCAAAAGACTCCTCCAAAAGACTCCTGGACTTGATGTATAAATGGTACTATTTCAGAATGCAAAGTCAGCACACACAGGTCAGTAGCACTGCTATATACCAGTAGCGTCTAAGCTGAGAATCAAATCAAGAACTCAACTCCATTTACAATAACAGCCCAAAAGATAAAATATCTAGGAATGTATTTAACAAAAGAAGTAAAGAATCTTTACAAGGAGAACTACAAACTCTGATGAAAGAAATTGCAGAAGACACAAATGGAGAAATATCCCATGCTCATGGATTAGAGCAATCAACATTATTAAAATGACTACCTTTCCCAAAGTAATCTACATATTCAATGCAATCTCTATCAAACGACCAGTGTCATTTTTCACAGAATTAGAAAAAACAATTATAAAAGCCATATGGAACCAAAAAAGAGTCAGAATAGCCAAGGGACTCCTAAGCAATAAGAACAAAGCTGGAGGCATCACATTACCTGACTTCACATTATGCTACAAGACTGTAGTAAGTAAAAAATCATGGTACTGATACATGGACAGTTATATGTATCAATGGAACAGAATAGAGAATCCTGAAATATCCAAATACCTACAACCAGCTGGTCTTTGACAAAAACATACACTGGGGAAAGGACACCCTGTTCAACAAATGGATCTGGGAAAATTGGATAGCTACATGCAGGAAAATGAAACTTGATTTCTGTCTCTACCCATAGACAAAAGTTAAAGACTTAAATGTCAGGCCTGAAACCATAATAATCCTAGAAGAAAACCTAAGGAAAGCTCTTCTGGACATCAACCTAGGCAAATAATTTATGGCTAAAACCCCAAAAGCAAATGCAACTAAAACAAGAATAAATATGTGGGACTTAATTAAACTAAAAAGCTTCTACATAGCACAAGAAAGTAGAGCAAACAGCCAACCTACAGAAAGGGAGAAGATATTAGCAAACTACACATCTGACAGAAGACTAATATTCAGAATCTAGAAAGAACTCAAACAATTCAACATGAAAAAATTGACCCTGCTAAAATGTGGGAAAATGACATGAGTAGACACTTCTCAAAAAAAGATATACAAATAGCCAACAAATATATGAAAAAATTCTCAACTTCACTCGTCATCAGGGAAGTGCAAATGAAAACCACAATTAGATACCACCTTACACCAGTCAGAATGGCCATTATTAAAAAATCAAAAAAAAGATGCTGGCATGGATGTGGAGAAAAGGGAACACATACACTATTGATGGGAGTATAAATTAGTACAACCTCTGTAGAAAATGGTATGGAAATTACTCAAAGAACTAAAAATAGACCTATCATTTGATCCAACAATCCCACTACTAGGTATCTACCCTAAGGAGCAGAGGTCATTGTATAAAAAGACACCTGTACCCACATATTCATCACAGTGCAATTCACAATAGCAAAGTTATGGATAAACCTAAATGCCCATTAACTGATCAGTGGATAATGATAATGTGATATATACACACCATGGAATACTATGCAGCCATAAAAAAGAATGAAATCATGTCCTTTGCAGTAACATGGATGGAGCTGGAGATCATCATCCTAAGTAAACTGACACAGAAGCAGAAAACCAAACACCACATATTCTCACTCATATGTGGAAACTAAATGGTCAGAAGATGGAAATAATAGACACGGGGATTACCAATTAGTGGGGAGAAAGAAGGGGAGTTAAGGTTCATGCACTACCTGTGGGGCACAATGTTCATTACCTTGCCACCTGAGACCCAATCCCCACCACTACACAATATATCCATATAATAAATACACATATGTACCCCCTAAATCTAAAATTTTAAAAATGTGGGTATTGGGTTGCAGTCAGATAGTGTATTCAGGTAATGTCTCATCATTTTCTTCTGAAGATTGCTCTGAAATTTTGTTCCTATTATTTGTTAAGCTGGTCAGCAGCTAATTTATTTTTAAATTGCTGTAATATAAACTTAGCAATCTTCATTTTTTGTATGTTGTCATGACATTCTTCCGACTAAATGAATACTATATATATGTGTGCAAAATGAAAAGTCAATTCAGTATTTTATTCCTTTGTTGAAGTAGTTCAGAGATTCCAGAATCTTCTTTTTTTTTTTAAGTGAAACACTTCACTGAGTTTTTTAAAAAATAGATGAAATAATTTATTGCAGTTACATAATTATATTTTGTTACCCTTGCACAGGGAGGGATTTGTTTAAGCTAAGGGTGACTTAAGGAGTGGGAATGACTGGAAATGAAATGCTGCACCTTTTTTCCTTGGCTGGAGTTGATTAAATATTGTGTTATGAAAGTGCTTGGTAGCCAGGTTTCCTAGTGGCAGTGTGTTAGGCTTTCCCTTTTCCTCCCACATCCAGTAGCTTGGGATGTTGATTTTATCTCAATTTCTCATGAATCTATTTTTTTCTTCCATTTTTATGACAGCAGACTTGGTTCTAATCCTAATTACTTCTTGCTTGGTCTTTTTCCTTTTTTCTTTTTCTTTTTCTTTTTTTTTTTGAGTTGGAGTCTCACTCTGGTGCCCGGACTGGAGTGCAGTGGCCGCTCCCGGCCAGGTCATTTTTCTTTCATAATTTTAGTTACCTTTTTATGTATACATATTTAAGGTGTACAACATGATGTTTTGATATAACTAGTTAGAGGTCACCATCTCACATGGTTAATGGTTACCTCTCTTCCTCCTTTTTTGATAGAAAAAAACACCTAAAATCAATTTTCTAAGCTCACTTAGACTTTTGCAATACTCCCTTTCTTCAGTTTTATTTCTCCTGAATTCATCACCTGCATTGTTGCCCACATGATTTAAAAAAACCAACTTGGTATGATGATTATATCATGCTATGCTATTTTCTTGAGATGATAATGCATAGAAGTTAAAAGTACTGGCTTTGGATTCAGACTGCCCATGTTTCTCAACCTTGTTATGCCTCAATTTTCTATAAAATAAGAACAATTCTCTGATGTATTTCAAATGCTTTGCACGGTACATCCTCTATAAATATTAGCTGTTCTTCATAGCACCTTGTATGCTTGAAATTATCACTTGTAATTTTTTAATTGTATTGATATTTCATGCGGAACTGTAAGCTCCACGAGGGAAGAAACCACATCAGTGTTGTTCACTACTGTATCTTGAATGCCATGAAAATGTCTATACTAAAGGCATTCAACTAATATTTGTGGTTGGCCTTCTAAATCTAAATTTCTTCTCATTCTACAATACCTAACCACTTGTCTTCCATAACTCTACCATGCTGTTTCATGCTTTCATGTATTTATTTGCACACGATCTTCCATTGGCATAACACTATTTCCCACTTTGGCCACCTCATAGATTCATGATTATTCTTTGAGTCCTTGGGGTCCTCTGTGACCCCTTTGTAGCCTATTCTCCACTTCAGGCCGAACAGATTCCTTTTTCCTGTGTGCCACTATAGTACATTGTACATGTTTTTACTGTAGCTCAGTAATTTGATTACTATTAATGCAATGACTGCATTTACTGGATGTCTTCTCTTTCGCTTTGTCATATGTATATGTGTAGTATACGTACAGATGTATATAAAGTTGTAGTTAATCTTCAAAGAAGTGCTAGAGAATACCTATTATTATTTCAGTTTTACAGCTAAGGAAACTGAGGCTCAGAAATTTTGGGAAATTAATATAGATTACATGTCAATTAAGAATTTTAACCAATCAGTTGCTGATACAAGAGTTTCCTGAGGAAAGGACTGTGACCTACTTGTACATGTAATTGGTAAGGATGATTTGTGGTTTAAGTTCATGTATTATGTCACATTCATAACTATTTCACACCCATAAGACAGATTTAGATGAATTCTACTATAGTTTGTCAGGTAGCCCTGTCTTTCTTCAGGAATGAAAAATTCCAGGTAGAGAGCCTGGTTATTCATGAAATTCTTCCTGGTATCGGAAAACTTTCTTGGATGTTTAGATTCTAAGTCTAACTTTAATTTGTTTTATGTTTTACTTCATTAGCCCACTGCATTCCAAGCAGTTCTAATTAAAAATGAATAGAGGTTCAATTAAAATTAATGGTTAATTCTTATTAGGGAACATCTATTATCATGCATTCTACAATCAACTACTATTATTTTTAGAATCAAATAAAAACTCTGCATATGCCACAAAGACTTAGTTATGTGCTTTTGTTTCTATTGTTTTTCATTTTTGATAGATGCATTTTGTAAAAAGGGTGCAGAGAATTTAGAGTAGGTGGCTTTACAGATTGACTAGTGATTATTCTTATTTCACCATTGTCAAATATTTTTGTCATTTATATAGATTTGCAAGATTGAATGAACACATGATACTTTTAAAAGTTGCATCTCTCACTTTTTGACATATAGTGAGCTTTGCAAATACTACTTAGCCAAATTCATATAAATCCTCCCCCACAACCAAACCACCAAATTAAAAATTAGATTATGCTCTTGACATCAAGTTTTGCAGATATAAATGTAATTGGAAAAACCTTGTCTTCATCAATTTTTAACTTTTCTTCCTCTCTTCCCTCCCTTTCTCCCTCCCTCCCTTTTTTGTGCTCTTCCTTCATTTCATGTCTCTTCTAGTTTCTTCCTTTCACTCTCCTCTTCTCTCTTCCTTTTTGTCCTATTTTTGTCTTTCTTTTCTTCTCCTTAAAAAAAAAATCTTCACTACTTCTCAGAAAGAAGAATGAAAGCTAGAAGCACTAATTTCCAATAAGTGCGGCCTAAGAAATGGAACAATTTGGAGTAAGGTGAAAAAATCCTAAGAAGTCCTAGAGTAGCAGTTGCATATCTTTTAAAGTATGATTGTAATGTTAATACCTGTTAAATGAATACCACAATACATCCATAATTTCATGTCACCAATCACAACAGCTTTATATACATTTGAAAAATGAGACATAAATGGTCAAGACATATTTTTAATTTAAATTAAAATGGTTGCTTAGTGTGGTTTCTTAAACCTTTTGAGCTCGTTTTGATAACTCCAAGACTCCACAGTAATCCGTGCTCCAGGTTATTTACTACTTTCAGAGAGCTTGGGATTTACTTTCTAGCTCAACCAGTTCAGCTTTTAAAATGACATGTAGGACTTAAACCAATCAAACAAAATCAAGAATGGATTAGAAAATAGGATTTGTTTCCCTGCAAATCATACCAAATGCCAATCCAGGGGATCTTCATTAAGCCTAGTATTATACCTTCAGAACATGATCACATTTAGGTTTCTTGTTCAGGACTCTGTGATTGAGTTGCTTTGTAAGTTTAGCTTTATATATTTTACAAGTGTTATGAGTGTGAATATCAAGGAAATTCGATCCTTTCATCAAGGACTTAAATGTAAAATCTCAAACTATAAGAATCTTGGAAGAACATAGGGAACACCTTCTGGGACATCAGAGTAGGTAATGAATTCATGGCCAAATCTTTGAATGCAAATACAACAAAAGCTGAGGTAGACAGGTGGGACCTTATCAAACCAAAAAGTTTTTGCACAGCAAAAGAAACCATCAAGAGAGCAAAGAGACAACTCATGGAATGGGAAAAAAAAGTATGTGCAAGCTATGCATCTGATAGAACCCTAACATCCAGGATCTATAAGGAACTCAGATGTATTGAAAGGAAAAAAAAAAACCCCATTAAAAAGTGGACAAAGGACTGAACAAGCACCTATCGAAGGATGTCATGCAAGCAGCCAATAAACAACATGAAAAAAATGCTTAGCCTCGTTAATCAGAGAAATAGTAATCAAAGCTACAATGGGATACCACCTACCACCAGTAAGGATGACTATTGTTAATAAGTCAAAAAGCAACAGATGCTGGTGCAGCTGTGGAGAAAAGGGGACACATACATTTAAAAAAAAACATTTTCTTTGTTTTTTGTTTTAAAGATGTGGGGGTGTAATAACACAGTGTTAGGTATACAAATGGTGATTGTACAGGTAAAGTTTGGGCCTTACTTTGGTCCCTATTTTACCTGTTTTGAGATCAGGTACCCTTATTGATGAAGTGTACCCACCTCCCTCCCCTGGCAGTTTCCCACTGCTGCCAGTCCCTTTCTTATAGTATTATGATCATTGTTTTGGGTCTTTCTATGAGTAAGAACATGTGGTACTCAATTCTTTGTTTCTGTGATAGATTACTGAATATTGTAGACCCTAAATCCATCCAACTTGCTGCAAAGTTCATAATTTTGACCTTTATGGCTAGAATATTACTTCTACACTGTTGGTGGGAGTGTAAACAAGGTCAACCTCTATGGTAAGCATTGTGGCAATTTCTCAAAGAACTAAAAATTGAGTTTCCATATGACTCAGCAATTCCTCTCCTGGTAACATACCTAGAGGAATGTAAATCGTTCTTCTAGAAAAGACATCTGCACATGTATGTTTATGGCAGCACTGTTCACAGTAGCAAAAACATGTAACTAACCAAGATGCCCATCAAAAGTGGAGTAGATAAAGAAAACATGGCTCATATACAAGATGAAATAGTATGCAGCCACAAAGAAGAACAAAATCATGGCTTCTGCAGCAACTTGGATACAACTGGAGAGCATCACACTAGGAGAACTATCACAGTAACAAATGAATACCTCATGTTCTCATTCATAAATGGGTCCTGATCACTGGGTCACACTAGTACAAGGGTGAGATTGCCTGCTGGGAGAGGGGAGCATGTTGTGACACACTGGGTGCCTCCTCCATTGTCCAAGGAAGAGAGGGCCAGTTAAAAGCCCAAACTTCACCTGCATATATCCTACTTATGTAGTAAATCCCCACTTATATCCCACAATTCTAAAATAAATTAAAATAAAAAATTTTGATTCTTTCTCGACTTTATAACTGAAAAAGAACCCAAGGGTCATATTATGTAGTCTAATGATACATTTCAATCACACATAATTCAGAACTAGAAATATTATTTTCTGAGAAAATAGCTTCTACTTATTGGGGAGGTGGGAATGAGTGTGGAGTGTTTATGGAGTGAATGAACTGGAAGGGAACCTGGAAGGGAAAATCTCTGAAGTGGACTTATTTGTATTTTCTCTAATTCTTGCTAATAAAGAGCTAATTTTGACTTTAAGTAGGAGAGAAAAGAGGAGATGAGCTTCTGAGATTTTTCCCCCCCTTTATCACCTTCAAAGAGTATGGAGTAGGAGATAGGGATAAGAGGCTCAGCTGCAGCAGCAACCAACCTCAAGAGTGACCAGCTAGAATTAAAAAAAAAAATTATTACTAAGTTTCCTTGGTTGGTGCACACTACCCTATATTTTCTCCACTAGAGAAGATATATCTGCCAGTAAAGGTTAAAGCATCTTTCTTTGATCATTTCCTTCACTGAAGAAATTTCTATTGGACAGGCTGGTCTATGGTCTTTGCTATTTGTTTGGTCTAGTTTTAGTTACTAATGATACTGTGGCAAACAGAAAAACTGATAATATATACTAGGCACTTAAAATAGTAATAATGAATAGTCAATGTATCTTAGTTTTAGTTATGATTATCGTCTATTGTATACCAAGTCTAAGCAGCACACTGTACCAGGAACCATGGAGATTTTATACAGCAGTATAACATGCAGTTATGTCCTCTGAGGTTTACAAACTTCGTGGGAAGATAAAACATCTATCTTGATATTACAAGATAAACAGCAGAACAAGTCAATCACTCCACTAAATATTTTCCAGAGCATTGATTAATCTAGTTACTTGAGGCTGAAATTCCTGGTGGGGCATCTTGTATAGTAATTGGGATTAAATTATTCTATTCAAATAAATAGGTACCATAAGTATCAAATAAGTGCTCTGAAAGTTCAGATGGGAAAAATATCTCTTTTGTCTGAAGTGATCAGGAAAGGTCTCAGGATTGACTCCTTTAAGAATAGATAGAATTTTGATTAGTACAATTAAATATGAGTTTCATTGTAGTAACTCTTAAGTGCTTAGTACTTTGTGTGCACGATGCGTTGTCTACTGAAATAGCAAATGAATGGTTACTAAAAGTAGGGGAAATGAAATAAGCAGTAATTTGTATCATATGCTTTGTGTTGGATTCTTATGTAATAATACATATACATTTTTATTTCAAATATGCATATCAGAATTTAGTACCAAGGAGTACTCAATCAGTAAATATTTACTAGCTGGGAGTAGAGCTGCTTTTCAGAAAAAAATTATTGCAATTTTTACTCATGAACCAAGATTTACCCACCTGATTTGGACCAACTTTCTCAATGGTTCCTTTACCTATCATTGGTTTCCAAGATGTTGATTAAGTGAACATCTTTCTTAAATATATTCCTGACAGGGCTCGGTGGCTCAAACCTGTAATCCAGGCACTTAGGGAGGCCAAGGCGAGTGGATTGCTTGAGCCTGCGGGTTCAAGACCAGCCCGGGCAACGTGGCGAGACCCTGTCTCTACAATACATCCAAAATTAGCCGGGCATGGTAGCATGTGCCTGTAGTTCCTTGGAAGGCTACTTGGAAGTCTGAGATGGAAGGATTGCTGGAGCCCAGCAGGTTGACGTCGGGGTGGCCGCAAGCATGCAACTGTGTTCCAGCCTAGGCGACAGAGTGAGACTTCAACTAAAAAACAAACAAACAAAAACTATATATATATATACATATTCCTTTTTCTTTTTCTTGAGTTGGAGACTCACTCCGTCGCCCAGACTGGAGTGCAGTGGCACTCTCCTGGCCACCGCAGCCACGACCTGCTGGGCTCCGTGATCCTTCCGCCTCAGCCTTCCACGTAGTCGGAACTACAGGAGCGCGCTACCACCCCCGGCTGATTTTTTTTTTTTTTTATTTATTGTAGTGACGAGGTCTCGCCAAGCTGCCCGGGCGGGTCTCAAACCTGTGGGCTCAGGCAATCTACTCACCTCGACCTCCCAAAGCGCTGGGATTACAGGCTGAGCCACCAAGCCCGGCTATTCCTCTTTTTTCAATAAGGGGGTGAGGAAAGTGATGGATTCTGAAAATAATTGGATTATGACTACTTTTGGAACTTGGGAAATTTCTAGAGAAGTTTTTGTTTTCCTGTATAATTTTTAACTCAGTTTTTATCCAATGCTGAATTTTTGCTTTTATATTGAATAATTAACTCCCCTCTGCTGCCTTATATTGTCGTTTGCTGGACTTCAGTAAATGTAAGATATACATCTAACTTTTGAATTTGGTACAACCAAAATCTTATGACACTAGAGTAGTTGCTGGACAATTCAAATTCATTTTTCTTTACCTAGAACTATGAGATGAGACACCCCAAAGGAGGCATTTTTAAGTGTTTTGTACTTAATGAATAGTTGAATGCCTATTCCTAGTATGCATTTAACAAATATTGATTGACCGAGTAAATGAATAACTTGAATGAATGAAATATTTATATAAATGAAGCATAACAATTTTCTAAGAAAAGTATCAATTCAAAGGAACTCCCAGTAGCCATATGAGTTTGTTGAATTTGCAGGGAAACACCAAAGAGCAGGCAGGCAGCAACTGTTGATAGCATAAAAAACCTAGGTCACACTTAGGGTAATTAATTCACAGATGTAGATAAATATTGACAGACATGGTGAAGCTTAATTTCATTAAACAATATCAGAAGCTAGATGGAGGGCACCAGGTGCTGAAATAAAACAAGATTTCAGAACCTGGCCAGTAGAAAGGCTATTAATTTCACAGAAAATATGTATCATGGATTAGAATAATAGACTAAAAAAACCCCCTTAAAAATAGAAATGAAATTATACAAACTGCAATATTTTTTGAGTGATTGAATCTTGGGGAAAACAAGATTGAAAGTAAGATTTTGTTCTATAATTCTTGATCTCCTTTGTGTATGCTGACAGATAAGTGAATGTGGTATGTGGAGAGGGTTAATGCTTGGGGAAAAAAACCTCACCATTTATTAGAACTAAATGTTAACAGAAACTTCAAGAGTGACTTTTGGATAAGACTTTGCCCATTCTTCCCTTCAAATAATGCTGTCCTTCACTTGATTTTAAACATTTTAGTTTAGATTGGATTTTTCATTATTTAAGATTAATATCAAAATAATATACTAAAAATTATTTCTTTTAACTTAATAACTCTTGAATGCATTCTCTCTCTCTTTTATTTTTGCCATTTAAAGTGAATTAGTAGAGTCTTCCAGTTATGTGTAGGGAATCTCAGAGAATATATACTGTGTGGTCAGTTTTAAGGTTTATCCAAATAGAAATAATGGCAATGACTCTACACATTTTCCTCATTGCCTTTTTCAGAAATGAACTAGGTATCTAACTTGATTTCCACTGTATTTCCTGTTCCTGGCTATAACATTTTCATATCAGATTTGGAATTCACAGGCCTGGGGACGTAGCAGGTCCCAGGCATAGCTTACAAAACTGAAATTGAGACAGAAGATGAACAGCAGCATACAGTGGGTTCCTACTGCTGTTAGATCAAGTGCAATCTGTCACGTTGGTTTTCAAAGCCATCTACACTGATATTTAACTAACTAACCTTCCTCCCTGTGTCTTCTTCTTTTCCTATAGTCTGTGACATAGAAGGCAAGTCTGTACCTTCTTCTCAAGCCATACTGTCTTTTACTTATGTCATCAAAATTCCCCTTTCTAGCTCTTTTCTTATTGTGCTCACCCCACCCAGAATAGTACTTTACTATTGTTAAATTTACCTGTTCTTCAAAGCCCAATCATGGCCTACTATGTCACTGATCATCAGTACAAGCAAGCTCTAATTTGCTCTAGAATGGAGGGAGTTTTCTATATTATGAAATTCAACTTGGTCTTTAATCATGCATCCTGCCCATAAATGATTGTGTATGTTTCAAAGCCTAACTCAAATGGGTCTTTTTGAAAGACGTTTGTTTGTCCTCCATCTGAAGTTCTTTAGCAAAAGAATCAATTATAGTTAGTTGAATGCTTGTGATTCTGTGTCATTCTCTACTTAACTTTTACTCATTCTTCCAAACAAGGTTAGCTATCACTTGTTCTGAAAGGGCATGTTTTGATCCCGAAGGGACATCTCCTTAATATAAGTTCTCATAGTACTGAATATATTTTAATGACACATATACAAGGGGGACTCCCTCAAAAAGCCCATCCTCTTGGAGGGTGGACCCCTTGTAGTACAGGCTTCCCCTACTAGATGAAACCCATTGGCATCAGTGTACCAGCTAACGTGAGAGACTGTGTTTGGCTTCAGTGAATTTTTTTTTGGAAATTCTTTCCATGTGTTTGCCCATTTCATGATGGGTGATTTATACAACCTGCCCACACTGTGCTGAGTGTTCAGCAGTTTTTGAACAAAAATGGCATGATCCTTGTGCCTCACCCTCCCTGTTCACCCAATCTCACCCCAAGAGATTTTTTTGTTTCCCTGAAAAAAGTCCTCAAAGGCAAAAATTTTGACAGTGTGAAAGTGGTGAAACAAAAACAGCAGCAGCACTATAAAAGGTATCAAAACTGACAAGTTTAGAAACTGTTTTGAGCAGTGGAAAAAGTGTCTCGATAGGTGTGTTGCATCAAAGAAAGAGTACTTTGAAGGTGACTGAAGTTTCAACATGTAAGAATAAATACACATTTTTAAAATAAATAAATTCCAGATTATTTTGGCCCCCCTTATACTTTTATTTAATTGTGTCTCTGGTCTCTCTTTTATCTAATGTTTTCCTACTTTGACTGTGTTACTTGCTTGTTCATGTGTTCCCAGTGCTAGCAACAGATATGGTGCCTGACATAAAATGGGTCATCAGTCAATTACTTGTTTAAGGGATGTTTGAAATGGAATCTCCCATCTCCAGTAAGATTAAGTTACTGGAGGGTTTTTTTAATGTATCTTTTATGTTTAGCATAGAGGTTTGTATATAAAAGACATGATTATACTTATTCCCTGTTTTCGTATGACTATAGCTAAATAGGAAGAAAAAGAGACAGGAAATGCTATATAACATTAGAGGGGAATTGATGGGCAGTAAATGTTTCCAGGCTTTTGGGGGCCTAATTTTCCTGTTCTGGGTCCCAATGATTTTAGCCTTACCCTACCCACTTAGAACAAGAATTATCCTTTCTATTCACATATCTGTAGACATTTCATTGTTAAACACCTTTGCTTAGCTCATAGTCAGAATGCTTAAATGGATTACTCCACTCTGCTATTATTACTACTCTCTTATCCTTCTTATATTTAGTTGCTACTTTATCTCTTCATGTGTTCCTCAGTCATTTCCTGGAACTCTGTGCCTCAATTCCAAGTAATAACCAGAGATGTCTCAAGGCAGGAGCCTCTGCTTTTTCTTTAAATAGTCTTTTTCTGCCCATTGGATTTTAAGATAGGAGTATCACACATAATCTAGAAGATATTAATAACACTCTGTAGTGCTACCTATGTGGATATAACCGTATCTTAGAATGCAGAAGGTAGACTCTAATAAGATCAGGGAAGAGATGTGGAAACCCAGAAGAATCTAGAAGTATCCACTGTTACTTGCTTCCTTACTTTCTGTCTTTAGTTCTTCAAAGTGGCTGAAGTGCAGACCCCAAATCAGGTTTGAGTCCTCATTTTGTATCTCAGGTTCAGCCTCAGGTGTGCCAGACAGACTAGTCCTCAGTCGGGGTACTCTTGACCTTAAACACCCTCCAGATAAATGTTGGAGGGTCATGACAAAAATTATCAATGAAGAAGATTTAGTACTACTCACAATAGAAATAGTCATCATCTTGGGGTCTTCACCTCCTTGCACACTGTATATTTTTCACTCTTGAAGCCAATATCTCGGTTTTGACCTCCTTTCTCCTGAATTTCTGATTTATTCAATAATAAATTTTTAAAAATTTCCTTACTAAACTCCTCCCTAATTACTTTATTAAAAGAGTAGACAAAAGTACAGTTTAATCAGTCCCAACATAGAGACTTTTCTCTGTTTTTATTGTCAGCACAGATAATGCTGGGCCTGCTCTTGTCACTGTTTCGTCAGTGCTACAGTTTTGGGCAGTCTACATTTGATGTCTCCTAGACATTTCCTATCTCACTCATTGCTTCAGAATTATTCTTATTCCTAAACTGGACTTTCTCCCAACTACTGATTCTGTCCATTGCTCCTGGAACTAGAAATGTCTTTGAAAACATCTCTGTGTACCAAAGTGCTCAAAAGGAATGCCAATTCGACTGAAGGGGAAGTAAAGGAGAAGTCTAATGGGGAATCAGTGCATTTTTTAGCAAGCAACCTGTTCTCACATGCTGAAGAAGCCCATCACAGCTCAAGTATTCAAGGATGGTCCTGGCCCAGGCCAGGTTGCCTGTCACTGAATCCTATGGGTGAGTCATAGGATCATGGGATTCAATGATTTCTTTTTATTACCACGTAAGATACAGTATACAGAAAAGAGGCAGAGAGGACCAAAAAACCCGTAAATAGTAACCTAGAAACTGTTGATTTATTTCTGGAATATGACCCATTCTTCATATGAAACTGAATTGTGGGTGTAGGACTGTGATGTTGGTTTGTGAAAACTTTGACAACCTCCAAGATAACATTCTTTTTTTTTCTAATAAAAAAAACACATAAACTTAAAACATTTGCTTACTAAATTCCTGCCATGGAACTGTTTAAAGAGTAGACAAAGAAGCTGAGCACAGTAATCCTAATGCTTGGTAAGACCTGTCTCTACAAAAAATTAAAAAGTAAAACAAAAACAAATACAAAAAAACAATAGGCTAAGCATGGTGGCAGCCACCTGTATCCTAGCTACTTTGTAGTCTGAGATGGGAGGATTGCTTGAGCCCAGGAGTTCGAGGCTTCAGTGAACTATGATCCTGCCATTGCATTGCAATCTGCAATCTAGGTGACAGAGTGAGACCCTGTCTCTCTCTAAAAAAAAGTGGTCAGACAAAGGTGCAGTTTCATCAGTTACAGTTTAGAGTGTCTTTTCCCCTGAGATTAAAAAAAATATTTTCTTTTAAAGATGTGGGATACAATTCAGGATTAGGTATACAAGTGGACATCATGTGGGTAAAGTTTGGGCCTCCGTTTGGGTCCCACTTTGCCTGGATCTAGCTAGATCAGGTACTAGCTAGAGCAATTAGACAAGAAGGATATCAGGGGTATCCAAACAGGAAAATAGGAAGTTATGTTATCCCTCTTTGCTGATGATATGATACTATATCTCAAAAATCAAAGAGAATCTGTCAAAAACCTCCTTTTACTGATAAAGGACTTTGGCAAAGTCTTGGGGTATAAAATAAATGTGCAAAAGACAGTTGCATTCTTATACACCAACAACGAACAGGCAGAGAAACAAATAAAAAGCACAACCTCCTGAGATTTTGTAAATTATATTTCTATATAACTTTTTACAATTTTATTAAAAGTACTGAGAAGGATGGAAATAATGCTAATTATGCAGTCAGTACTAAATCTTGAAAACACTGAAAAACTGTTCCAGGTACAGGTAGAAATTATTAAATTTTTTATGAGTTATTTTGACATTAAATGAGACATTGTTTAACTGCTATTATTGAAAGTTACCCCAAAACTAATTTGAACCTTTTTTATGAAGTAGAATTTTGTTTTTGTTTGCTTCAGTTTTACCTGTTAGAAACTGGTAGGGCTATTGCTGGTACACAGCCATGTCACCCTTTATGACAGATCTATTTTAAATTGATATACTTTTTGAAGATCAGTCCTTCAATAAAGATAGTGAATAAATCCTCCTAGCCCTTCATAAAGCCTTTAACTCACTCTGTATTTGGGTAAAACTCATTTATAGTGATTATTAAAATAGTTCTGAAGGGTTTGTTTTATCTGAGTAAGTAGTAAAGCCAAATTTGGTAGTCATTGTAGAATACAGATCCTCAATATATAAATATTATCCTTCAAGGCCATGAAACTTTTGCAAAGACAGAGACTTAACTGTATAAAGTGATTTATTCATTTTGTGTGTGTGTCATCAGTAGCACATCATTATTGTTTCTTGGTTTGTGTAACATGCCTTTTTCCCCTAAAAAATTGGTTCTGTTTTAACTTTCAAAATGATTTTTCAAATTTCCTATCTGAAATTCTGCTCAGGCACTACTAATTGAAAATTAAACACTAAGATTTAATTGTCACTGTTAAATTGTAACTGTGAGACTAAGAGCTGAGCATTATGGGGGATAGAATGATAGAAGACTTGGTTCCTGCCTTCAAGAAACTTGAAGTTTCACTGGTAGTGGGGATAAGGAGCATATAAGGAGTAAACAACAAGTAAGCCATTAATAATCAATAAAGAAACTGCCTAAATACCAGGGAAACTAGCTTTTATTTATTTTTTATTTTTTTTGAGTTGGAGTCTCACTCTGTCGCCCAGACTGGAGTGCAGTGGCCGCTCCTGGTCACCGCAGCCTCGCCTGCTGGGCTCCAGTGATCCTTCCGCCTCAGCCTTCTGAGTAGCTGGAATTACAGGCATGCGCTACCACGCCCAGCTGATTTTTTGATTTTTATTGTAGAGATGAGGTCTTGCTGCCCAGGAGGGTCTCGAACCTGCGGGCTCAGGCAATCCACTCACCTTAGCCTCCCAAAGGCGTGGGATTACAGGTTGAGCCACAGAGCCTGGCTGGGAACCTAGCTTTTAAAGCAATTAATAGTGACTCCCTCAGAAACAGATTATTTTCCTAAGTTAAATAGTACTGCTTTATGCAACTGATTGATAATGAGAATTTGGGGATGTGGCACTTTATCAAACATGAGATATTTTCCACAGTGCCTTTTTTATGCTTGAATATGTTCAGAATAGGTATTGTGGCCAATTAATGAGATAATTGTATATGCTTGTTAATTGACATTGAAGAATGGTCTCTAAATTAACAGGTTATTCTGAAATCATTCTGTTGGAAATTTCAGATGCTTGGTGAAAGTCAGCAGTGCCTTTTAGCCAACTTGAAGATTTTTGGAAATGTGTTGCAGTGGTACTAGAAAAGATCCAGTTTGTTTTTTCCACCATTCATTTTAGCTCTAGTTGTAGCCATTTTCTTCCCGGGAAGGTCGTTTGCAATCTGACTTCTGTAGAGATGACAATCTGTTTTAAAATGATTTAAAAAGTGTTATTGCATCAGCTATATTACATATTATTACTTTAAATACCTTTGAATCCTGAACTTAGTCTTATGCTAGATAATTTCTTCAACTATCTATCATGATTTTATTTATTTATTTATTTGAGTTAGAGTCTCACTCTGTCACTCAGGCTAGAGTGCAGTGGCATGCTCACGGCTACCACAGCCTCGACCTGCTGGGCTCAGGCGATATTTTTATTTTTATATTTTCTATATTTTGAATCAGAGTCTCACTCTGTCTCCCAGGCTGGAGTTCAGTGGCATGGTCCTGGCTACCACAGCCTCAACCTGCTGGGCTCAGGCAATCCTTTCACCTTAGCTTTCCAAGTAGCTTTAACTAGAGGTGTGCATTACCACAACCAGCAAATATCTTGTTCGTTGTAGAGATGAGGTCTTGCCATGTAATCCAGGCTGTCTCGAATTCCTGGACTCAGGCAATCCTTTCACCCCAACCTCCCAAAGTGCTGAGATTACCAGTATGAGCCACTGCACCTGGCTTCTATCATGATTTTAAAATGTGATTTCTTCTTTAGAATAATGGGGAAGAGATTTCTCTTTGAGCTGATTATTTATTGGAGCTAATACGAAGAGATATTGTATTCATGTTTAAAAGAGTTACAAAAAATTATCCTTGAATTTACGAAAAGCTTAAATAAGGGGTGTCTTAAATTTGGGATTCTACCTTCAACTTTAAGGAGATGGGAAGGAAGTTGATTATTATGAGTGATGTCACTCAGAATCTTCTTTGACATAGGCAGAATATAATTATAGAAAGTTTGTTAACTTTCTTCAACCTACTGTGGAGAATGTATTGATAAGCTATGACAAAATTTTCCAATGAATGATGCTCTATAAACATATAAGCCATGATGAAACCGTAGTATATATAGCACTGATAGTTTCTGGGCTGTGCTGCAATTAATGATGTGTAAAGTGGTTCTTGTTTGTTGATGGGATAACTATTTGAAATAGAAATTTTCTCTTTGGACAAAAATTACAAAATTGCCTTGGGGAAAACCCAGAAAACTTAATATTGTCCACTTCTCTTTGCCAATTTAGTAATTATAAAACCAGTCTATCAGAGTGATACATTTAGGAACCATAGAAAAGGTTCTATTACTGGTGTTTTCAAATAACTGTCTTAGTCTAACTTAACTAGCATTGTTTACCGTGCTCTTTCAAAAGGAAGAATGTGTTTATGAATCCACAAACTTTGACTACTATATGCAGTTCACTTATGGATCATTAAAGAGAACTTCTGCGGCTAAGATCTAAGAAACATAATTTTTTTAAAGGTTTATACTACCACCTGTACTTGGAACTTTGGTTCTTTGTTTGTGGTTTATAAAATACTGTAAAAGAAAATCAAGGCTGCTTATTCAAGTTAGTTATTTCTTTTTCTTTTCTTATTTCTGTTAAAACATCCACAAAGATGCCTTGATATAAGTGTTTTTCTTCACGGTAAAATAGGACAAATTGACTTACAAAGCCACATGAATTGATATACACTCTAAAAATGGGTTTATAAAAATATTGCCTCATGTAGCTGATTCTGAACAACAAAGTTTCTTATCACCAGAAAAGACCATTAATTGCTTTAGTTTCAAAGACTGTTGTTGCTGAAGAATTGCGGTTTGATTATTTCAAGAAATGGTAGCTAGAGTTTTTCTTTAAAGATTGTGACATAGTTCCTGATTTAGAAATGTCTAAAAGGCTCATACAAGAATGAATTAGGAGATTACTAAATTATAAAATAATAAATAATTTAGAAGTGAAAAACACATTCTAGTTCTAATAATATTACTACATTAATATCATTGCATTTAATGATATACAATAAAACAAGAAAGTTCAACAGGAGAAATGGGAAGAGAGACAGATTTTAAAGATCTAGATCCAAAACATCTTGTTATTTTTTGTTAGAAAGCAGCTGAGTATGTGACTGGAAAACATATTAATGTAATGTGTTTGTTTTATTTTTGATGATTTCTAAAACTTTTTACAAATGAACTTTCCCCTCTTTTGAAAATATCCAATTACTAGATAAATTCTAAATGACTTTTTCAGTAGTTAACAATTTGGAGACCTAACTACTTTTATACTCAGGCTTTAAAATCGACATAGAAAGTCTTGTGTGTAGTCCTTCTGGATCTGTTACTTTCTGGAAATTCTTGCTGCAGATTTTGTAATGACATCAAGTGTCATATGGGTCTGAATTCCCTGCTATCCCTGGATGCTATTTCATCAGTCTCTCTAGTCATGTAAATGATGTATGTTCATTCTCTCTCTGCAAATAGCTCTTCTACTGTGAGCAACACCAACACAGTACTGTTCCAAATAGGTAATTTTGACAATGATAGCATATTTTGTTTTTCTCTCAGGTTCCCTTACTGCTTTCAATCTATTTCATTTCATCTGTGTTCGTCAAATCACTAAGTACTTTGTTGAATGCTTTATTCTTATTTCCTATATATTACTTCTGTATTGCTGCATAACAAATTACCACAAAGCCAATTTTTAAAACAACACAAATCCATTATCTCACAGTTTCTGTAGGTCGGAAGTCTAAGCATGGAAAACCTGAGTCCTCAACTCAGGGTTTCACCAGGTCTCTATGTTTCAGTTGACTGTGTGGTCTTATCAGGAGCTTGGCATTCCCTTCCTAGCTCATTCAGATCATTGACAGATTTCACTTCCTTGTGGTTATAGGACTGAGGTCCTGTTTTCTTGCTGTCTATTGGCCAAGGATCACCTTTAGCTCCTAGAGGCTGTCCTCGGGTCCTGGCAATGTATTTCTCTCATAACCTATTCTTGCTTCTTCAGGGCCAGCAAGAGAATTTCTTTCACTTTGAATCTCTTCCTTTTGAATAACACTTGCCTGATTAAGTCATATCCATTCAGGATAATTTGCCTCTTGACTAAAAATCGACTGATTTGAGATTATATCTGCAAAATCCTTTTATCTTTGTCTTGTCACGTAACCTAAACATAGTTGTAAAATCCATCATGTTCACAAACCTATCCATACTCAGTGGGGGGTGGGGAGGATGTGTCAAAAGAAGGCAGGAATCTTCGGGCCATACTAGAATTGTACCTTCCTTACATGCTGTATCTTTTCAGAATGGGTTTTTGTTTTCAGCGTTGGCTCAGAATTGAAGTATTGAGTTACAGGTATCAGTGGGTGCTATGGCTAAAGACTTTAGGGTTCATAGCTGTACTAACCCTGTGGCTGTCATCTGCCATCCTTATCCGGTAGCACTCTTACAATTAATGAGTGCTTTTAGACTTTTGGAAAAACTTATGTTTAGCAGCAAAAGAAACACTAAACATCTTTTAAAATTACTGTTGTAACAATAAAATATGAAAATGTTTAGAAAAAAATATGTGTTTATGTAGTAATAACTTCCAAGTATCTGAAATTCAATATACCTTATCATGTGTAACATATGGTAGAATCTGATCTTTAAAAATAACGTATTTTAGTTGTCGTCCTTGGTTGTCCTGATCCATGCCTTAATTAAACATGTAGGTGTACTTAGTATATCTGCAGATGAAATAAAGCTGATAACATTAATAAATGTAATATAGTTACAAAATTGAGATCCAAAAAACTTTTAACAGTACAAACAGCAGGCTGAAATTAACGTGATAAATTTTGATAGGGATAAACTTAAAGCCCTGTATTTCTGTTTTCCATAAAATAAAAACATTGTCTCAGGTACAGATTAGTGAATAAATATCTCAGTATAGCTTAGTTCTTTTTCTGCTGCTATGACAGTATACTGCAGAAGGGTAATTTATAAGGAAAATCAGTTTATTTGATTTATGGTTCTGGAGATTGGAAAGTCCAAAAACATGGCATTGGCATTTGGAGAAGGCCATCTCGTGCTGAAAGGGCATAAGCAAGTACACAGGACAGGAGAGAAATGGATTGAATTCGTCCTTTCTATCAAGAACCCACTCCTGAGGTAACAAACTCATTTCCACAATAGATAATTCACTAATAGATAATCACATTAGTCCATTCATGAAGTCTGCATCCTCATGACCTAATCACCTCTTAAAGACTCACCTCCTAATATTGTTACAGTAATAATTATGCTTCTAACACATGAACTTTGGGAGCCATATTCAAACCATAGCAATACTTCTTCATTTGTATGACAAAGACTTAGAAATTCTGGTTAACATGGAGTTCCACGTGAGCCAACAATAGTATGAGGCTGCCAGAAAAAGCTGATGGGCTGTTTAGAAGTAAGGAAAATAATAATTCTGCTCTGTTTTCTAATAATCAGAATAAGTAAATACATTGGCTATCTTTTTTCCTTTTCTAACTTTCCAAAATAATTTCTCATACTTTGAAATCATTTTTGATACCTATTTATATGTTCTTATTTTGTCTATTCTGCTTATTAGATTTAAATAATTTTGTATTCATATTATATTATTAATTTGTGTCAACATTTATTTTAAATGACTACACTTCACAAATTACATAGGTCAATTTTCACATTAATATACCTATTTATGTAGTTAGACTTGATTTGTGAGTTTCTTGGCCTTGGACCAATCTTCTGTCTTCTGTCCATGATGGTTAGGAAAAATGAAGAAGATGAAAGTTCTCCCCTCTCTTGCTCATTCTCTTTCTATTACATGCCTCCTGACTCCTTGGGTTGGGAATACTTTTCTTCTACAAAATAGAAGTAAAATATGCTTTTACCAGTTGATTCCAAATCTACACACATAAGAAACAAAAATATTCTTTTAGTCTCTAGGAAACTAATTCTGTGAGATACTTTTTTTTTAACTACTAGAAAATTTCGCTCTGTGCCCAGAGCCAAGTGGAAAAGCATAAGCCATTGAAGATGCCTGTACTGCTTTCTGTTTTATATTTACCTTTTGGGTTGCTCATCTAATTAATTTGTAAGATTTAATTATACATTTATACAGGGGGTGTTGCAAATGTGTACATATTTTAAGTATGACATTCACTCAAAAGGTGGTGTAAATCAGATGAATGCGACAAGCAGGGCAGTTAAAGAAAATGATGGAAGCATGTTTAAGCAATGCCATACTGCACATTGCTACTGTAATTTAATTCAGTTTTAAGAAGTAATACATAGATAATATATTTTTTAATGTGTATACTTTTTTGGCACACGTGTGTTAATCCTTTGGTGGTTTAATCTGATTTAAATATCTTACCTCTGATTGTGGTTTGCCTTGTTTTGATTCTCTTTATAATGTCTTTGAGGAACAAAAATTTTTAATGTATTCAAATTTTATAAACCCTTTCCTTTACAATTTGTGATTATTGTATCTTATTTAACAAATTATTCTCTATCCCCAAAGCATAGAAATCTTTTCTATACTTTCTTCTAAGAGTTTTAAAGTTTTGGCTTTTATGTTTAAACTCTTTATCCATTTGTAATTAATTTTTGTTATAGTAGAAGGTAGGAATTTATTCTAGCTTCTTTTTTCATTTGAATTGAGGGTCAGCAAACTTTCTCCTGAAGAACAAGATAATATTTTCGGCTTTTCAGGCCGTATGGTCTCTTGCGACTATAGTTGATTTCTAAACAACATGCAGGGGTTAGGGGTGCGAACTCCTTACATATTGCAAGACCATGTAAAACTTTTGACTCCCCTAAAAGGTAATTACTAGTAGTCTACTGTGGACCACAAGAGGGAAGTCTATTCATGTTCCATTATTCCACTTTCCTAATAACTATAGCTTTATTATAAGATGTGCTGTATGACAGAGCAAAAACTTCCTTCTGATTCTTTTTTAGATATGTTTTGGCCTTGCTTGGCCAAATAAATAAATCTTAATAAATAAATCTTCTAAATAAATCTTAAAAATTATTTTGTCAGTTTTCACAAAAACTCCATTTAGAATTTGATTGAACTGTGTTACATCCATATGGGGAAAACTAACATTAGAATATTGTGTTTCTATTTTTGGACACATTATATCTCTACATTACTTGGGTCATCTTTGATGTCTTAAACTAAAGTTTAGAATATTCTTTAATATCTTGCACATCACTTTTTAGATTTATTCTTATCTACCTTATTTTTGTGTTGCTATGGTAAATGGTATCTTTTTTCTAACTTTTTTCCTAACTAATTTTGCTGATGTGTCTAATTTTAGTCACATTTTATATGCCATCTTAGGTGCATTTACATGGCTAAAACTCTCTTAACAATTTCAATACTTTTGGGGGGCTTTTTCCTATTGTCTGTGTATAATGACAGTTTTGTTTCTTCTTTTTCACTCATAATTTTATTTATGATATTTTATTCCACTAACTACAGCCTCTAGTACAATGTTGATTAAAATAGGAATCCCTACATTTTCCCACTTTTTAGATAATGATTTAACTGTTTGACTACTGCATATAATATTAATGGTAGTTTTGTCTGTTTGTTTGTAACATAAACTTTATTAGGTCAAGGAATTTGCTTTATTTTTCCTTTTTGGGCCTGATATTTACAGTGTTTGGTGTGATCTGTATCTTTTCTCCCTTATAACTCACCCTCAAGGAGGCTTATTTTTTATTACTGTGAAGCCATGTTTCTCAGACTTTCATCTGCAGAAATCTTTTAGGCCTAGATCAAACTGTGTTCTTCCACAGAGAAATTGTGTGTGCTTGTTAGTGTGGTCACTGTCATCTTAGGATCCCTTTAATTAAATTTTTGGCCTGAAACTTTTTAGGCCACACAGTTCATATGAATTATTACATAGGTTAGAGTTTTTCCTTTTCTTCCAAGAATCCATAGTTCAAGTCTAAGACTGCCTTGTGGTTTCTTTTTTGGTAGGACAGTTTTTTTATTTGTTTGTTTTGCTTTTATTCTTCCCTCATTTTGTGCTCTAGGAGGTCACCCTTTGACAGTACTAAGTTTAAGGGAGCATCTCGAATCTGCCCTTCCATTCTATAAGGATCTCAGTCTTTGTCTTCTGTTTTCCATATGCAACTGATTAAAACTTAGGGTCTATGTTTGCAAGAATTGCTTTATACCTGAAAAGAATGTCTAGTTCCTGTGTTACTTATTCTTTAGTTTGTGCTTTCTTTTCATTTCTGGACTTTGAGAGTTCTTTTAATTTTTTGTCAGATGAGTAAGAAATTAGAAAAACTGTTGTAAAATATTTTAATTCGCATTTTCAATTGTGCTCTACCAGGAAGAGATTGTAGGAACATTTATTCTGCTATATTTCTAAAACTAGTATTTTCCATTTGACTTTACCCAAGATCACAGACTCATCCTGAGCTATCCTCCCCAACAATGACTAAACCTTAAGTCAATGGTTCTCAAACCTTGCTGCTCATTAAAACCACCTGGGGTTTAAAAATTCTATTGCTCAGCCCACACTTCAGACTAATTAAATTAAAATATTTGAGAGATCCATAATTTGTAAAACTTTGCACAGGATTACATTGTGCAGCTGAGGCTAAGACCAATTGCTTAAAATCTAGCTGCCTGTTTTGATTCATGTCTATTTTCATTCACCTGCCTTTTTGTTTTCCTCAGCCAAATAGTTTACTTCTGAGGCCAAGTGTCCACATTTACCCAACACAAGTTTCTGGTACTCCTAACCTACTTCTTCAAACCAATAGCCTTTCTGTGAAACTAAGTCTACTCGTGGTCAACTGATAGGAAAATGTTCAATTTGCTTTATTTTTTTTTACATAATTCTATTTTTATGCCTTTTGCACTATGCTGATACAATTTTGTTTTCCTCTGCTGAGAAATTTTTAGTGCTGAGTCTCTTAATTTGTTAATTAATTCTGATAAACTAGTTTCATAGTCTCGGCAAATTGGTGTGTGATATGCTTGGATTATGAATAGCTTAGCATGGAAAATGATGTAATTTCAATGGAATAAATTAGTGCCAATTAACATGGCAGAGTCAGTTGTCTTCTTGAATGATGCACATTTGTTCGGAAAAGCACTCTGTTTTATTTGTAAAATGATCCCTGCTTTTAACAATTATGACTGCTATAGCCTTTTTCTGTTGGAGTTAATAGAAAAGGAGAAGATAAATGACAAGAGTAGCTAGATCAGATGTAGCAACATGGTAAGGTCTTTTGTCTTTATACTTTGTTTGAGGTCAGGGAATGTAAACTGACCATAACATGTTATTAAAATGCTATTTTATGACTTTCTTTAATGTAATGCTCTGAGAATCTGAAAATATGTGACATAATTATAAACATAATTATTTCTCCTGGGGAAGTAATAATGACTTACATATTGTAAGTAAAACAATTTGTACACTTTCTGGAGCTTTCTTATGTCTCTTTTAGGGTTTGGGACCAAGAAGAGTAAATAGAGATCTAGCTACAATATTATCAAATGATTTGTTTAACACATTAATTTTAGTGTCTAAAGATGAAAGATATTTCTCAAAGGAAACAGATGGCTTAACCAGAAATGGCAGACTTCTCATGATTTAATGGTGAGAATTGAGGTCTGGAACGTTTTAGAGAAAAATCACATTCTTTGGGTATACAGTTGGGCAAGTTGGTCTTTAGAAGCCTGCTATTGCTTTCCATAATAGTGGATAATTATCATTATTTTCCTCGGGGAAATCTTATGTAGAATAACTAATTAATAATTGCATTCTGCTTTGGAAGACATTCTGAAATTTCTTTGTATTTTGCACTTGCATATTGGGAGCGAATGAATATGGATAAAGAAAACCTGGGAGAAAGTTTTTCAAATTTTGTAATATAATATTTTTGACATTTGTTTTATTAATAGGTTTAGTTTCTTCTAAAAGTGGTATTATAATTTTATTTCATAATTAAAGATACTACTTCTTACTATTTTTCAAAATTTGTGCTGCTGTTTGATTATGTGCATGCCTAGAAGTAGCTATAAGGTCCAATACATGGCATGATAAATTTTACATAAATGTCACCTTTTGATTAATGCCATCTTTTGTTATTTGGAGATTTTTTTTCTTCAGAACTGTTCCTGATCACTTTTTCTTCTTCACCATTGCAGTCACTGCTTTGATGCTTGAGTTGATTCAGCAACCCTCTATGAGGAATATTAATTATTATATCAAAAAGACACCTGTAGTCATATGTTTATCACAGCACTATTCACAATAGCAGGGATATGGAATCTACCCAGAGTCCAAAAATAGATGGCTGAATTAAGAAAATGTGATTTTATGTATATATGTATGTATATGTCACATTTATATATACATACATATACACACACATATACACACACACACACACACACACAAAAATGGAATATTATTCAGTCATAAAATGAATGAAATCATGTCTTTTGTAGCAGAAGGGATGAAACTGGAGGCCATTATCTTAAGTGAAACAACTCAGACACAGGAAGACAAATACTACATGTTCACTTATAATTGGGAGCTGAACAATGTGTACACATGGACATAGAGAGCGGAATGGTAGACATTGGAGACTCACAAGGGTAGAGGGAGAGGAGAGGGGTGGGTGATGAGAAATGGGTGCAAAATATGTTATTCTAGTGATGATTACCCTAAAAGCCCCAAGTTCATCATTGAGTAATCTCTTCAGGTAACATAGTCACACTTGTACCCCATAAATTTATACAGATAAATAAAAAATATGATGTTATCACTCTCTCTGCTTAAAACATTTCAATGGCTTTACATTGCTGATTGGATTAAGATCTACATTCTTGAGTTGATGTATGTACTGCACTTTAGTTTCTTTCTTCAGCACTTCTGGATTTCTGAGAGTAGATTTTTTTTTTTTAATTTGAAACTTTTTCTTCGTTCACCATCTCCCTAACCTTCACTCTTTTCCTAGTTAATCCCAGTCAACCTTCAGATCTCAACTCAGTCTTCGCATCCAGGAATCTTGCTCTGTCCACTAAGTTTTTTGTTATAGTTTTCACAGAACTGGATTTATTTCTCTCAGAGCAGTATTTTCAGTCGTAATTTACATGTGAAAGAGCAAGTATTGGATTAATAGTTGTCTCTCACTCCACAAGGGTAAGACCTTGTTTTTCCTCATTGTTTTATGCACAGTGTCCTGGAAACAACCAGTACATAGGAGGTAGAAAGAATGTCTTCGTGGGCCCTGTCCTGTTGAGGACCAGAGAAGTCCAAATAGATTTGAAGAGCAGGAGGGAAAATGTAACCTGTAGTACATCGTTGGCCATCCCATAGTCAGATCACTGGGTTTTCCTTCTAATGGGATTAGATTTTTTTTTTCCAGTGGAACTAAGCAAATTGGTATTGACTATGTCACATTAATAGAGTGTGGTTTCCATTGTTTTTTATATCCAAGTTTCCTGAGTGCTCTGTTATAGAGGTAAAAGATGAACTTAGCATATAACCTGGCAAATAAAATTATAGTAATAGTACCTGCTTGTGATAAATATGTGTTGAATGAGTGAATGGTAATATTTTATAAAATGCTGTGAGCAGTTCATAACCTCATAATTTTTTTTTTATAATGAGTGTGAGAGTGACCCTAGAAAAAAATCATAGAAGAGAATTTCTTTTGTCTCTGAAAATGCCAATGAAAAATTTCAATCTGTTATCTGCTTCAAAGTATTAAATTCATTAAATAATTGTTTGACCTTAATTTTGCCACTAAGCTATTTTTTTTAACTTGGATTAAATTGTAATTGGCATTACCTTTCATTTGACCATTTAGGAAAATATATTTAAGATAAATTTTGTTACTTCTCTTCTGGGTTTTTTCTTTCTACCTTTTATTCTTCTTTAAATATCAATGAAATGTGATTAGAACCTCTTTTCTAGATCTGATTATTAGCATTATAGCATGAAAGTAAAAATGACTAAATGAAAGAATAGAGAAGGTTTAAAAAATGTTTTGAACAAATAATATCTAAAATGTTATGAAGGTAGTATATAATTTTCATGAAATTATTTTGGAGCCATATGCATATATAATACGTATTTTATACATTTTATAACATATATGTGTATTTTATAATATATATATACATTTATAATTTCATCATAATCTTCCTGGCTCCAAATGAGTCTTCTAATTTGACAAGCCTCTTCCTGGAAAAACCTATCATTCATTTTGGATCTCTGTTTGAACCCAGTGTTGTTTTAAATGAGAGTAATGGTAGAGCCCAGATTATTGGTCACAATTCATTGAAAATACATGAGTAGGCAATTATTCTTGTGTGTCCTTTACTACATATAACATACTTTGCACATAGGAAATGCTAAATAAATGTTACCTGAGTACATTGAATTACAGAAGAATTAACCAAAGGGGTGACTATTTTACAAAAATTATTTTTTCTTAACTTATTACTCTCAATTTTTTATCACATGCCTTCTATTATAAATATAAATAATCACTAGAATAATTTAAAATAAATGCAAGCTTGAATTGTAGAAAGCACTTACCAGTCCTGATGCTATCAAACATGTTTATATTTTTTTAAGAAGTAGCTTTAAGTGGGCAAAAAAGTATATCCTATATATGTACTCTGAATATACATTTTGGTATTACACATGACCATTTTTTTATTGCTGTATATATGAGATCAAATACTTAATCAAATGAGATAAAAATACTCTTTATCCTATTAATAGGATAAAGAGTAAATTTTTCAACCTGAAAAGAATGTTTGCTTGACTATGACTTCCTTAAGGTGCTTTGTTATTTCTTGAATAAGGGTTTTTAGCTTAGGACCTATCTATGAGGGTACTTGAATCAGCTTTAGGACATCTGTGAAGTCTTTGTAGTTTTAAATAAAATATTGGTCACTTGTATATTTTTCAAAGGGGCATCTTCCTGGGTTAGATCAGACTATTAAATGAGATCTATGACCCTGAGATTCATTGAATTATATATGTGACACGGGTGAATTTTATTGTATAAAAATTGTACCTCAGTGCAGTTGGACTTCCCCCTAAAGCTCTGATTCAGTATTCTCAATGAAAGGCATAAAAAAAATGAATATTCTGATAATATTAATAAGTTGATAGATTAATTTCATTTTGAATGAGCGGATGGCTTACATAGGAAAATGGAGGAACATGAATTTGGATTCTGGTCATTTTTTTTTTGAATTCTGGTCATTTTATATTTTAAACATATATTCAAGGTACTCAAGGGTAAGTTAGCATATGAAAATATAGTAATGTCCTATTGAGCAGAGTTTGTGAATATGTTTACTTTATATCCTTTGTAAAATTTTTTTTATCATAGTGGGACTTTGGATAACTTTGAAAAATATTTGTTAATTATATGTTAGTTTCCTACATGGCTGAAAAGACTGTGATTTTTTCCCTGTTATATCTCTTCCCCCACCTCTGGCCCCACTTTAGGTTTGTACTTTAAGGTAGAAGGAAAGAGAAGGGTTTAAATTCTAGTTTTGCTTTCACTAGTTATGGGACCTTCAGCAAATCAATCATTTTGACTCATTTTCCTTAATGCAGTAGCAACATTAGCTAATGTTATTGACCACTTACTATGGACCAGACACCCATGTAAACTTTATATGAATTAACCATTTAGTCCTCACTGTAACCATGCATGAATTTCCAACTATTTCCCCCATTCTATGGATGAGAAAATTGAAGAATGGGACAGGCACAGTAGTTCATGCCTGTAATCCCAGCACTTCAGGAGGCCAAGGCGGGAGGATTGCTTGAGAAAAAAAAAATGATGTAGCATGGTGGCATGTGCTTGTAGTTCCAGCTACTTGGGAGGTTAAGGCAGAAGGATCACCTGAGCCTGTCACTGCATTCCAGCCTGGGAGACAGGGTGAGACCCTGACTCAAAAACAAAACAAAACAAAACAAACAACACAATTGAGGAATGGAACTGATATAGCCGGGCTCTGTGATAAGTTGTAATATGTATTGTTACCAATGCAGTGAAACCTTGGTACACAGAAGTGTTATTCTTTAAAATGTGTATTATATCTATGATTTAATTCAATTTGTTTAGTTTTAATATGCTTATTGAAGTTATCAGTACTCTTGTTAAATATTCTGAAACTGAGCTAGTCTCAATCAGCAGATTCTATAATCTTAAAACCTAGACTTATACTTCCCTTTTACATTGAGAATTCAAACTCTTTTTACCACCTTTAATGTAGAAAGACGTTCTACTGGTTCAAAGACAAAAACTTTTGGAGAAATCTAGGGATTGATGGTTGCTATTGGCTTTGAAGATACACATAATCTTCATCAAAATGTAGAATAAGATATTTCCAGTATACTCCATTGTAGCTTTAGAAAGGTTAATTCATTTGTCCATAGTTATACACTTAGGGTGAAAGGGGGAAATTGCTATTAAAAACCATATGAGCCTTTCGAGGAAGATTATTCTGTTAGAAGAATTATTTAGATTCCTTGGTTACTTGTTCTTCTTTTTCACCTAAGCAGCTTGATTCTTTTTTCTCCTGTTTGCAGAGGAAGACTTGGAGCTGAGTCTGGAAGTAGAGCTGGTACAGTTGAAATTATCTGTAAAATAGTGTGAGAAGGATTTGGAATTCCTGGAAGGCATGCTTGAAACATATAAAGAGAAAGATATATGAGAAAAGACAGGCAACAAGGCAAACAAGCCTCTACTTTCAGACGTCCCAAAGCCATGCTCTCAACTGATCTTATTAATGCCAGTCTGCTCCTGCCTAGTCCTCTTCCATGCTCTCTGTCCCAATCAATGACACCCTCTACCAACCTGTACAAGCCAGGAATCTACAAGCCTTCTTTTACATCTCCTTTTTCCTTATCACCTTATCCAAGTCATACTGACTTTACTTCATAAACATTTTTGTATACTTTTTAAAATATGTGTTCTGTAACACTTTAGTTCTAACTGCCTTAAACTCAGCCTTTTGAATGGACCTCTTCACATCCACCATTGTCCTCTCTGCTTTGTTTTTTTCACTTCTGTTAAGAGAGTTAAAAGACTGATATGCTTAGGTTTTTTTTATGCTCGTCATTGCTTTCAGGATAAAGTCTAAATCCCTACCAAGACCTATGAGATCCGCATGTTCTGGCCTGATCAATTTGTTATCTTTATCTCACTGCTCTTAGATATTTTTGGCCCAGTGACATGGCTTGGTTTTCTTTGAGCTCCTCCGATGTTTCACGCTTCTTCCCACCTCAGGACACCTATATGCCCAGGTAACTTAACTTGGATAGCGCTCCCATATTTACCTTGCTAGTTCATTCTCTTCTTTAGTAATGTGTCCAAATAGAATTTCCTTAAAGAAGCTTTTTCTGACTTCATATTAGGTTTGTTTTCCCTGTTATTTTCTTTCATAGTATCTATTCTGTTTCTCTGTAGTGTTTATAATAATTTTTAATTATGTATTTATTTAGGTTATCTTACTTGTATCTGTCTCTCCCATTAGACTTTAAGCTACATGTGTCTGCTCTACCCCCAATTTATCTTTAATTTCTGGCACAATGCTTAGCATAACAGCAGCTCAAATATTGAATGAGTGCACGAAGAACATTATAGAAAGCTGTTTTGTTTATGTATTGCCTGATTTTTGACAGTTGTCTGTTTCAAGTTGTATCCCTGGAATTGGTGATGGACTTACTCTGTTCCATCCACTGTGATCACACATTTGTCATAAGAAAGGTAAAGTTAAAGGTTTAGAATATGGGAACAGGCACCAAGTACTTTTTTGTTACCTATACTCTGCTAGAGTATATGCATTAGAAACATGATATCACATTACCACGGTAGGTTTCTTTGTGGCCCAGAATGTCCAGAAACGCCTTTGACTGGCTCTTTGGTGATGATAGATGCCTCCTGAGTCATCTTAAACCATCTTACATCTGTCTTGCCTTCAGAGGTCTCAGAGGGCTGCTGTCTGAAATCTAGATCAAGGGTGGTAAGTAAGGGCATCTGATACTCCGAGCAATAGTATAATGTAATCACTTAGTCTAATTGCATTAATGTAATTTAGTGATGTTGCCAAATAGTTAAAATCATTTAAGGTTTGAGTTTTCCAAATTCTTGCTAAATGTTTAAGTGTTAACGTTCAGGAATATATTGTTTGCTTATTTGCTTTTTTGATTCTCTTGTCTCACATTTTCTTAATGAGGAAAACTTTTTGGTGCTTATTCAGATGATAGAGATGATATATATACTCACTGCTCTGGTAGATGATTTATTTTGTACTTCCCATATTTTCTATCACCTCTCCTCTGCTTTCCTTTCTTTCTTTGCCCCCCTCCCTAGCCTTTTTTTCTTTACCCTTTCTCAAAATCCCATCTCTTATTTACATGCTTTTATGCTTCAGTCAATCCATAAATATAGATAGGAAGACGTAGAAGTGTCAGCTTTCTATTTTGAGCAGGAAATTACCTTCTCAGAGTGTTTATAAAAATGGATTGCTTCTCTCAGGAGATTCATTCATCAAGACAGAAGTTGGTCCTCCTGTACAAAATGGAATGGAAATAGAAACAGTCAAGATACACTAGGATAAACATAGCAATCAGAGATTGGGTGGGGAGGGAAAGCCTAATTTGGAGGAAAAATGTTGGCTGCTTGTGAAGCAAAGACATAGAACAACAAATGTTCCTTCAAATTGCAGCAAGAGAGGAAGGTTATTCAGGGATGTACTAGACTTTTAAAATTTTATCCAGGACTGCTTTGCACCAAGACTGAGCTCCTGGAATTATAAGTGAGGTCCGTGCATATGTCAACCTAGTAATTTCTTGAATTCTAGATCATAAGAGCAGGAGGACACACTAAGGCAAAGAAGATTATATCTTACCAAAAGTCAAAAACTGGTTCATGTCAGCACTGAGACTATAATTCAGATATTCTAGTTCTCAAACACTTTAAAAAAAATGTCACTGCTTACAAGGACTGTCATTGATTTTCAGTCCCTGGAGATGCACCTTCCATATCACCTATGTCCTTCCTTATTCTCTTGCTTGCTTTATAGGATGTGATCATCAGGCATCATTCCAGTCATGCCTTCAAAACTGGCAACTTCATTGTCAATATCAATATTTCTTAACTTAAGGAAGTATAGCATGGTAGATTATGCAATATAACTAGAGTATCCTCACTTTTACCCCGGGAGAAGTTTATTTGACAAATTGCCTACAGTTGAAAATCTATCCTAGGTATATTCACGGATTTTCTTAAGGAAAGTGATAGCTTATAACAAAAAATAGTTTATATTACAATTATTTATTTGAAGAGCAAATTGTTTTGTAGCTAGGGCATCATCTTTAATTTGTTATTCTTAATGGTTTCACTGCTTCCTAGGTCTGTTTCTATTTATTGTTGTGTTGTGGGAAAATAGTTGAAAAACACATTTCTTATTGAGTGAGCTTTTGTGCAAATTGTAGCTTTCAGAGGAATTAGAATCCTGCTGCTTGAGGTTGAATTTGGTAACACTTTATTTTAGGTGTCAAGGCATGGTACATTTAATTAGCATTCACTGTAATAACACTGATCAGTGTGAATTCTGTTGATTTAAAATGTGGATGGTAGTATTACTGTACCCTGAGCAGAATCCACCCACAAACTATTAAGTTCACTGGATTCCGCTCAGTTTTGATTGAAAACCAAAAAACCCCAAAACTGCTTTCTGGTTTTTCCTCTGGAATATTTAATAAATGGTTGGTGGACATATTCAAGGTATTCAGTGGAATGGGTACAATAATACACTTTTTTTCCCTCCCTGACTATGAGACAACTCAAATGAAGAGTTAATGAAATTTTGATGTAGGACATTTTGTATACCATTTTGTATACCATACTATGGTGATAAAGTCATATTGCTCTGAAACAAAATCTAGGCAGAGAGCTAAGAAACACAGAGCATTGTTAGTCCAAGCAGATCAGTAAAGATTCTTGTAATTGGACCTCATCTGGAAAGAGATAAAGCAAGAAATAACTCTAACTGAAATGAGAGGAGTTGTCACATTCTGTGCATGAAAAATGGTAGTCTTGAAGATCAGAATTTGCTGAGCAAAGAGACCATTTTTAATCAAGAATAGAAATAACAAACCTAAGCAAAAAACTCACCTGAATCAATTCCAGAAATTTTAAATCAAGAAAGGTGAAGGCAAGTAGAATGATTTGGGAGCAGATTTGTTATAGAAACAGTAAGGACAAAAACCAAAGTACAGTGAAAGATACATCCTAGAGACTTTTTTCCACACCCAGAATATTACAAAGGCATCCACCTTTTTCTTTTCTTTTCTTCTTCTTTTTTTTTTAATAGTAGGATCTTACTTTGCTATGCAGGCTGAAGTGCAGTGGTGTGATCATAGTTCACTGCAGCTTTGAATGTCTGGGCTCCAGCAATCCTTCTGCCTTAGCCTTCAGCAGAGTAGCTTGGATTATAGGCACAAGCCACTGCACTCAACCCACCCATTAGTTTAATTTTATTTTGAGCTTTGCAAAGAAAACTAACACAGTAACTGGAGTTTTGGGGTAGAGTTATAATGAGTAGAATAGCACTGTCAATTCCTATACGGGAAAAAGTTAATACAAAAACTTCTTCTTGAA
The DNA here is from genome assembly GCA_027257055.1 of Cephalopachus bancanus. Lineage (NCBI taxonomy): Eukaryota > Metazoa > Chordata > Mammalia > Primates > Tarsiidae > Cephalopachus > Cephalopachus bancanus. The sequence continues at coordinate 6,585,080 of JAPVLO010000015.1, read as the reverse complement.
GAGTGATAAATATGATATTTTGAAAGCTGGATAAAAGAAAATAAACTCAATTTTAATTGAATAGCAAACTTTCTAAAAAAAAAAAAAAAGTTATAGGAATTCCCTCCCTCCCAAGACATGCAGGAAATAAAACCAAAACAAAATGTAAACTTGAAGCAAATATGGAGTTAAAATCAGGGAACTTAAACAAGTTTGGGAACTCAGGCTACTGTGGGAGCCAATTTTGGCATGTGAACACTTGTCTTAGGGATTAACAGCTTCATAGTGGAGAATTCTGTAGCGACTAGACCAAAGGCTAGTCAAAAAGGGATGCTAAATCTGGACCACCAAAGGGATGGTATTCTTCAGAGTAAAGTTTCCAGAAAAAATTCTACCTGACAGGCAAATCGAACAAAGAAACCTCTCTGACATCTTGGTGACTCTGGTTTCAGGGAAAGAAGAGGAGCTTTCTTGAGAATTTGCAATTACAGACCTCAGGCCTGCCCTCATCTGAATCTGGAGGTTGTATTTACATGATCTGTTTATTGAAATTCAAGCCAAGACATTATTTTAAAGTAGTCCTTGTTCGGAGCCCCCCATAGGGCTTAGCTGAAGCAGGTACAAATCTTCCTTAGAAAAACACCTGTAGCTAAAGACCTCAGAACTTCTGGAACCTAAGTTTAGCCAAATGGTATATGATTAAGAATGGCAACTACATAGGGAGACCATGTGCAAGTTAATGAAAATAACAAACCACAGATTTACATTTCTAAATACCTCTGATACTGAAATGTTTAGAACAAAACAACACAAAAACAATACAAAAGCAAAATAAAAATGGGAAGAAAAATGAGGAATAAATGAGAGATTATTAAATGTGTAACACAGATTTAAAGAGAAGCGAATATATAGAAGTAAATATATGATTAATAAACTCATAAGTCAAATATATTAGACTCAGGTGAAGAGATAATTGATAAATTGGAAGACTGATTCAAGGAAGTTATTCAGAATGCAAAACATTGAGAAATAGGTGAAAATATAAGAGATTAAGACACATAGAGGATTAAATGGATAGTACTAACATATATTAATAGCTATGCAAATGAGTATGTTGAAAAAATAGGGCCGGACTCGGTGGCTCACTGTAATCCTGCGCTTTGGGAGGCTGAGGTGAATGAATTGCCAGAGCCCGCAGGTTCGAGACCCGCCTGGGCAACTTGGCGAGACCTTATCTCCACAATAAATAAAAAAATTAGCCGAGTGTGGTAGCACATGCCTGTAGTTCTGGCTACTTGGAAGGCTGAGGCGGAAGGATCGCAGGTTGAGGCTGCGGTAGCCGGGAGTGGCCCCTGCACTCCAGTCTGAGTGACAGAGTGAGACCCCAACTCAAAAAAGAAAAAAAAAAGGAAGAAAGAAAAAATAGAATTAGAAAGAGAAAGAGGCAATATTCAAAGAAATAATGCCTTAGAGTTTTCTAGAACTGTTTAAAGATAAAAATACTTAGATTTTAAAAAAAGCTGAGTATGCCTCACAGATAATAAAAACAAACTCATACTGGAAATATCATGAAAAAACTGTAAAATAATAAAAACAAAGAGAAAATATTAGAAGTAGACTGAGTGGAAAATGACTATCTATGAGGGAATAACAATCAGAACATTAATATCATTCAGGTGTGAAGGAAAATAATTGTTTGTCTAAAATCAAGTGCCCAGAAAATGTATATTTTAAGAAGGAGGATTAGCTAGCTAAAAAGCTGGGAGCACTTACCATTAGCATTAGCAGACCTTCATTAAAGGAACTTCTGTGAAGAAAATAGTAAATACAAGAAATAGAAAAAAAAATTCCAGAAAGGTGATGTGAGATTTTTTTTTCTAAAAAGATAAGCACAGAAAATAGTATGTATTTGTGCAATTACAAGCAAGCTTTGAATGTAAAACATTAATAATGCATAATATGTGATAGTAGAAAAAGTTACAAAATATAATTAAAATATTGGACAAAATAACATGTAAGCCACGAAGGAGTTGATTAGGTTTGAGTTCAGAAAGTAAATGATAATAATAATGGTAAGGTAATACTATGAGGAAGGAAGGTAAATGATAACAATACTAATACTACATGAATTTAGTGCTTGTGATGTGCCAGGTATGTTCTGATTGCCACATGTATATTAACCTACATTAAGGGCCCCAATAACTTTATAAAGAGAGTGATATTAACTCTATTATTTTATTTTATTTTTTTGAGTTGGAGTCTCACTCTGTCGCCCAGACTGGAGTGCAGTGGCTGCTCCCGGCCACTGCAGCCTCGACCTGCTGGGCTCCGGTGATCCTTCCACCTCAGCCTTCCGAGTAGCTGCAATAACAGGCACGCGCTACCACGCCCAGTTAATTTTTTGATTTATTGTAAAGATGAGGTCTTGCCTGCCCAGGCATGTCTCGAACCCGCGGGCTTAGGCAATCCACTTACTTCAGCCTCCCAAAGGCGTGGGATTACAGACTGAGCCACTGAGCCTGGCTAACTCTATTTTTTTAAGATGAGAAAACTGACAACCAGAAGCCACATAAGTAAGACAGGATTTGAGTCTAGATGATGTGGTTTGAATTCATAATTCTGACTACTAAGCTGTACTGCTGCTGATTCATTTTAGAATTTTGTGCTTGGTAAAATTTAAAAGGTAACTAGTAAAAAAATAATTATTACTTACGTATTAGAGGAGAAAAATGGGATAGGGGAACAACAACAAAAAAATCTGTTAGCAACTCCAAGGAAGCATAGAAAAATAAGGCCTAGCGAAAAGCACAAGATGAGATGGTAGAAACAAATCAAAATAATTTGCTAATAAACAAAGGTAAATGGAAGTGGCTTGTTAAACACAGAAATTGACAGATTGGATTAAAATTACAAGAGCTAGATATGTTCTAATCAGATAAAACACACTCAAAACACAAGGCCAATAAAAATCTCCTAATTAAAAAAAGCTCAGAGACAGATGGATTTACAGTCAAATTTTATCAGATGTACAAAGAAGAACTGGTACCAATCCTACTGAAACTATTCCAGAAAATCAAGGAAGAGGGACTCCTCACCAACTCACTCTGTGAAACTAGTATCACACTGACACCAAAATCAGGCAAGGGCACAACAAAAAAAGAAAATTAGCATATTTCCCTGATGAATGTAGATGCTAAAATCCTTAACAAAATACTGGCAAACTGAATTCAATAGCATATCAAAAAATTATCACAACCAAGTGGATCTTATTTCAGGAATGTAAGGATGGTTCAATATCCACAAATCAATAAACATAATATACTACATAAGCAGAAGCAAAAATAAAAACTATAAAATCATCTCAATAGATGCAGAAAAGGCATTTGACAAAATCTAACCTTACTTCTTGAGATGAACCCTCAACAAATTGGGCATTGAAGGAACATATCCCAATATAATAAGAACCATATATGACAGACCCACAGCCAACATCATACTTCACTGGGGAAAGTTGAAAATATTTTCCTTTAGAAAACAGGAACATGACAGGGATGTCCACTCTCATTACTCTTATTCAGCATTGTACTGAAAGTCCTAGGGAGAGCAGTCTGACAAGAGAAAAAGAAAAGATGTCCAGATCAGCAAGGAGAAAGTCAAACTATCTATGTTTGTGGATGACATGATTGCATATGTAGAAAACCCTGAAGACTCCTCCAAGAAGCTTCTAGACTTGATAAATGACTTTACTAAAGTCTCAGGATACAAAATTAATGTACAAAGATCAGTAGCATTTCTATACCACAACAATGCTCAAGCCGAGAACCAAATCAAGAGCTCAATCCCATTTATACTAGACACACACACACACACACACACACACACACACACACACACACACAATACCTAGAAATATACCTAACTAAGGAAGTGAAAATCTCTACAAGAGGAACTACAAAACACTGCTGAAAGAAATAGTAAATGACACAAAAATGGAAAAACATCCCATGTTCATGGATTAGAAAAATCAATATTGTTAAAATGACCATACAACCCAAAGTAATCTACAGACTCGATGCAGTCTCAATCAAAATATCAACTTTGTTCTTCACAGAACTAGAAAAAAAAATTAAAGTTTATGTCAAACCAGAAAAAGAGCTTGAATAGCCATAACCAAAGCAATTCTAAGCAGAGACATCACACTGCCTGACTTCAAATTATACTATAAGGCTATAGTAACTAAAACAGCATTGTGCTAGTACAAGAATAGATAGATTGACCAATGGAACAGAATAGAGAACCCAGAAATAAAACTATATTCCTACAGTCAACTGATTTTTGACAAAGCCAACAAAAAGAAACAATGAGGAAAGGACACCCAAATCAATAAATGGTACTGGGAAAATTGGCTACCCCTATGCAGAAGAATGAAACTGGACCCTTATCTCTCACCATATACAAAAATTGACTCAAGATGAGAAAGACTTAAAACTATAAAAATCCTAGAAGAAAACCTGGGAGACACTCTTCTGGATATTGACCTAGGCCAATAATTTATGACAAAGACCATAAAAGCAGTTGCAACAAAAACTAAGGTAGACAAATGGACTTAATTAAACAAAAAAACTTCTGCACAGCAAAAGAAATAATCAGCAGAGCAAACAGAAAACCTACTGAATGGAAGAAAATATTTGAAAATCATGCCTCAAATAAAGGGCTAATATCCAGAATCTAGAAGGAATTCAAACAACTCAAGATGAAAAAAAGAAATAACCCCATCCAAAAGTGGGCAAAGAACATGAATAGACACATCTCAAAAGAAGACACACAAATGGCCAACAAACATATGAAAAAATGCTCAACATCTCTAATCATAGGAGAAAGGCAAATTAAAATCACAATGAGATACCACCTTATACCAGTCAGAATGGCTATTATTAGAAAACCAAAGAGCAGAAGATGTTGGCATGGTTATGGAGAAAAGGGAATGCTCATTTATTGTTAGTGGGATTGTAAAGTAGTTCAACCCTTATGTAAAACAGTATGAAGATTTCTCAAAGAAGTAAAATTTGGATTACCATTTAACCCAGCAAGCCCATTACTAAGGATCTACCCAAAGGAAAATAAATCAATATATAAAAAATATAACTGTACTCATATGTTCGTTGCAGCACTATTCACAGTAGCAAAGTCATGGAATCAACTTAAGTGCCCACCAACATTTGACTGGATAAAGAAAATGTGGTATATATACACCATGGAATACTATGCAGCCAATAAAAAAGAAATAAATCATGTCCTTTGCAGCAACATGGATGGAGCTGGAGATTATCATCCTAAATTAACTGGCTCAGAAATGGAAAACTAAACTCCGCATGTTCTTACTTATATGCAAAAGCTAAATGGCCACAGAGATGGCTAATAAAAGACACTGGAGGCATAAATAAAGGAGGAACTGAGGAGAGGGCTTTAGGGTTCAGAAATTACACATGGAGTACAGTGTTCACTATCTGGGGAATGGGCCACCACCACTACACATTATTTTCATGTAATCAACATGCAAGTGTACCCCCTGAATCTAAAATAAAGATGGAAAAAAAAAACTTAAAAAAACCAAACAAACAAACCCAAAGGGACACAAATAGTTTGAAAGAATGAGGATGAAAAAAGATATGTCAGGCAAATACTAAAAAAGAAAGCTAAGATAGCCACCTTAATATTATACAAAATAGACATGAAGGCAAAAAGTGCTGTTGGTTATAAAGACAGTCACAATACAATCAAAGGTTTACTATACCAACAACAAAAAAGATATTTCTAGATTTGTATGTATCTAATAAAATAGCTTTATATTATATAAAGCAAAAATTGATAGAATTTCTTGAAGAAATTTATAAACTTACCACAAGAGTGAGAGATATCAGAAATTGATATCAGATAATGAATAAGGAACTAGATTAACCACATAGTTAAGAACTTTGACTTAATGTACTTAATTGAACACTGCACCCCAAATTATAGACTACATATTTTTCTCAGAGAAACATTTATAGAAATTGACCATGACGCTATAGATCACGTCAACATTTAAAATTTTCTTGTTTTATTAAGAAGTTGAATATGAATCAATAAATACTAAACAGCTAGATATTATAGTGACCACATGCTCTGCCATGCAATTAAAGTACTCATCAGTTAAAAAAAGAAAAACAAAAAACTAATCTCCTCTCCATCTTTTTATAGGTTAAATGACTTGTAAAGTAACTTGAGTCAAAAAAAGAAATCAAAATGGAAATTTAAAAAATAGAACGAAACAATAATGAAAATAATACATATCAAAATCTTGAGATATAGTTAAAATGGCATTTGAAAATGACTCCATAGCTTTAAATGCTTGTATTAGAAGAGGATGAAAATTAATGAAAGTATGTGTTTAACATAAGAAGTTTGAAGAATACAATAAACCCAAAGAAAGTAGAAGGAAGGAAATAATAAAAAGCAGTTAGTGAAATGGAAGATATACAATACAGAGGATCGATAAAACTTAAAGTTACATTTAAAAAATTGACAATTTCCAGTGACCCTTTTTTACTCTGAGTATAAAATGTGAAGATTTATTACAAGGATACCAGTGTAGATAGAGAAATACAATATGATAAGAAGAATGGTTTGAATTTTTTTCTTTTACAAATTTTATACTTACTTTTTAAGTTTGCATAGACTAAAATTAACTTTTTGGTGTACATACTTATTCAGGTTGGTAAATTCAGAGTTGCATATTTATCCACCATCATAATCAAGTTATAGAACAGATCAATCATTCCCAAAACTTCTTTGTGCTGCCCCTTTGAAGTCAACCACTACTCCCTACCCTGAACCCTTGACAACCACTAAGTCTGTTCTCTTCTCCCAAATTATGCCTTTTCCAGAAAGTCATATGAATGAAATTATACAGTATTTGACCCTTTGGGTCTGGCTTCTTTTATTTATCATATCAGATATTCATTCTGTTGTAGTATGTTAATAGTTTTATTTCTATTGCTATTAATGGGTAGTATTCCATTGTGTGATTATACCTCAGTTTGTGTATCCATTCAGCTGTTGAAGGACATTACATGTATGAAATTTACAATTTTTAAAAATTTTGTATAAAAGTGCTGTAAATATTCATGTATATATTTTTGTGTGAATATGGGTTTTTATTTCTCTTGGTACATATCTAGCTGTGGGGCTGGCATATAGTAAACGCATGCTAAGCCACTGTTTTCCAAAGTAGCTCTATTCGGCATTCCTACTAGCAATATCTGAAAGTTCTATTTGGTTTTCATCCTCACCAGCACTTTCTTTTTTTAAAAAATTTTTAAAAATTTTAAAGATGTGGGGTACAATTCAGGGTTAGGTATACAAACGTGGATTATGCAGGTACCTTTGATGAGGTGTGCCACTCTCTCCCCAGCAGTTTCTCTCAACTGCCAATCCCAACCCCCCCTTCCCTGGCAGTTTCCCACTACTGTTGATCCCTTTCTTACAGTATTATGATAATTGTTCAAGGTCCGCTCATGAGTGACAACATATGGTACTCTGTTCTTTGTTTCTATGATATGATCGATCTCATACTGAGTATGATCGACTCTGACCAGCACTTTCAATTATCAAAAAATGTTTGTCAGTCTCATAGATATGTATTTGTGGTTTTAATTTGTATTTCCTACAAAAGTCATTTCCAGTGACAATGATGTTGAGCATATTTTCCTGTGCTTATTTCCCATCCATATAACTTGGTGAAGCTTCTGCTCAATTTTTGTGTGTGTGGGTGCCCATTTTCTAGTTGTATTGTTTGCTTTCCTTTTATGAATTGTCAGAGTTCTTTACATGTTCTGAATATTCTTGTTTGAAATGTCTTATTGTTATTATGTATTGCTCAATTTTATTTTCTAATATTTTGTTAAGGATTTTTGTGTCTATGACAATGAGAGGTATCAGTTTCTAGTTTTCTGTCTGGTTTTGGCATCAGAATAATGATTTGGGAAGCGTTTTGTTCTTTTTTCCTGGAATATATTTTGTGGAAGATATTCAATATTATTTCTTCTTTTATTATTTGGTAGAATTCAGTAGTGAAATAATCTGGATCTAGAGTTTTCTTTGTTGGAAGATTTTAAACTTCAAATTCAATCTCTTTAGTAGGTATAGCACTTTTTTTTTTTTGAGTTGGAGTCTCACTCCATCACCCAGACTGGAGTGCAGTGACACACTTATGGCCACCCCTACTGCGCTCCACCGATCCTTCTGCCTCAGCCTTCCAAGTACCCTGAACTATAGGCGCATGCTACTGCACCCGGCTAATTTTTGGGTTTATTGTAGAGACGAGGTCTCGCCAAATTGCCCTAGCTGGTCTAGAACCCTCGGGCTCAGGCAGTCTACTCGCCTTAACCTCCCAAAGTGCTGAGATTATAGGCTGAGCCACCGAGCCCAGCCACCACTCTTACAGTTGTTTATTTCTTCATAAATAGTTCGTGTTAGCTGGGCTGGGTGGCTCAGCCTGTAATCCCAGCGCTTTGGGAGGCTGAGATGAGAGGATTGCCTGAGCCCAAGGGTTCGAGACCCACCTGGGCAACTTGGCGAGACCTCATCTCTACAATAAGTCAAAAATTAGCTGGGCCTGGTAGCGCGCACCTGTAGTTCCAGCTACTCGGAAGACTGAGGTGGAAGGATCACCGGAGCCCAGCAGGTCAAGGCTGCAGTGGCCAGGAGCGGCCACTGCACTCCAGTCTGGGTGACAGAGTGAGACTACATCTCAAAAAAAAAAAAAAAAAAAAAAATCGTGTTTTCCAAGAAACTGGTCATTGTATTTAAGTTGTCACATTTATGGGCATATATTTTTCACATTATTCTTTTTATTATTCTTTTAATGTATATGGGTAAGTAATGTTCTCCATTTAATCGATAACTCAGTGTTGATAATTTATGTCTTCTCTTTCTTTTTTAGTCACACTAGAACTTCATCAATTTTTAAAATCTTTTTAAAGAACTCACTTTTGATTTTATTGATTTCCTGTATTATTTTTGTTTTTTTCAGTCTCATTGACTTTTTATCATATTTTCACTCTTTCTCCTTACTTTGGACTTAATTTGCTCTTCTTTTTCTAGTTTTAAATTAAAAGCTGGGATTATTGAGTTAGACCATTTTTCTTTTTTACTATAATCACTTAATATTGCTAAATTTCCTTCAAGCATTGCTTTAGCTGAATTCAGTAAAATTTGCTATTTTAATATGGAACAAAATAGATTTAAATTTCTCTTGAAACTTTCTTTTTGGACCACGGGTCATTTATAAGCATATTAATTTTGAATATTTGGAGATTTTCCTGCTATTTTTCTGGTATTGATTGCTACTTTAACTTCTGTATAGTCATAAAACATATTTTGATATGTTTTGATATGATATATATATATTTATGTTTGTTAAACATTTGTGGCCCAAAGTATGGTCTATTCCAGTGAATATGCCATGAATAGTTGAATACAAGATATATTCTGTTTTTGTTGGATAGAGTGCTCTATAAATGTCAAGTGGATTTAATTGGTTGACAGTATTGTTCAGGTCTTTTATAGCCTTGCTGATTTTCTGTGTACTTGTTCTATCAATTTCTGAGTAAAGAGTGTTGAAGTCTCCAACAACTGTTGTGGATTTATCTATTTCTCCTTTTGTTTGATCAATTCTTCCTTTACATATTTCAAAACTTTTGTTAGTTGCACATGTATTTAGACTTTTTATGTCTTCTTGGAGAATGTCTTCTTTACCACTAATTATGTAGTGTCCCTTTTTACTTCGAGTATTAATTACTTGTTCTGAAGTCTACTTTTTATGATATTAATGTAGTTATTTCAGCTCTGTTTGGATTTCTTAAAATAGCATATATTTTTCTATGTTTCTATTTTTAATGTATCTTTTTTTAAAATTTAGGATGAGTTTTCCTTTACATAGCATATATTTGAGTTTTGCTGTTTTATCCAGTCTGATGATCTGTCTTTTAATTTGTATATTTAAATCATTTACATTTATTATAATTATTGACATGGTTGGATTACAAATATCTTACTATACATTTTCTATTTTTATTCTTATTTATTTTCCTTCTTTTTCTGTCTTCTTTTTTTTAACAATTGGATCTTATTTGTGATTTCATTTTATCTCTTATATTGGGTTTTATTTATTTATATCCTTTTCTTTAAAATGTCTTGGTGGCTACCATGTGGTTTATAATACATATCTTATTTACTCAAAGTCTATCTTCAAATAATATTATACTGCTCCACATGTAGTATAAGTACTGTGAAACAGTATTTCCTAATTTCTTCTTCTTATCTCTTGTGCTATTTTACTTTTCAACATGCTACACAGACAATACATTGCTATTTTAAAAATTAGACTGTCAATGATCTTTTAGAGATTTAAAAATAAAAAATTAGGGTACCTGCACAGGGAACATTTGTATACCTAACCCTGACGGGTACCCCACAATTTCAAAATAAAAATTAAAAGAGGAAAAAAAAATCAAATTTGCATTTTTTTCTTTTAGTCCATTTCCAGCTTTCTTCATTGTGTGTATGTGTGCATGTACATAGATCTAAGTTTCTGTCTGGTTTGACACTCTGTCTGAGGAATTATTTTAACAGTTCTTTTTGTAGGTGCTATGTTAGTCAAGATTCTTCAGAGAGACAGAATCAATAGGAGATTGTATCTATATCAACATCTATCTATAGATAGATATACAAGAGGGGATTTACTAGTGGAATTGGTTCATGTGATTATGGAGGCTGAGAAGTCCTGTGACAGCCTTTTCTGCAAGCTAAAGACCCTGGGATGCTGTTAGTGTGGTTCAGTTTAAGTCAAAAGGCCTCAGAACCAGGGAAGCCAGTGGTTTAACTTTCAACCCAAAGTCAACGGCCTGAAACTTTGGAAGCTGCTGTTTTAAATCTTGGAGTTCAGAGACTGGAAAGCCTGAAGTTGTTATCTAAGGACAAGAATGGAAGGGTATCCCAGTTTCAGCAGATGAATCATCACATTTGACTTTTTTTGTTGTTTGCTTCCCCCAGCAGACTCCAGCAGATTAGATGGTGCCCACTTGCATTGAGGACACTTCTTCCCCACCTACTCCACTCATATTCACATGCTAATTTCCTTTGGAAAAACCCTCACAGACACACCCCAAAACAATGCTTTACCAGGTTTCTAGGTTTTTCTTTATCCAGTCAAGTTGACATCTAAAATTAACCATTACTGGTATACTGGCAAAAACTTATTTTTTTCTGTGTCTGCTTCACACCCAACACCAAGTCTTCCCTTTGTGTCTTAAAGAGAATTTCTCTCCAGATTCTTGCACAATCTACCCGCAGTATGTTATTCTTGCTTGATTCATATTATCCTTGTGATAAGGGCTGGGGGATTTAAAAAAAATATATAGTTCTAATTAGGCTTCCATTTTAGGCAGGTACTGTGTCCATAAGTCTTAGGGGTATGACTTTTTAAGTGCTACCACTCCACCCCTATTTGCAGGTTTGGGATTGGCAGCTCTTCCTGCTCTTCCTCCAGATGCAGAGAGTTATTTTTTGCCTTTATTTTTCCTTAGCTACAGTTGGTTTTGCTAGTATCCTTAGGGTGTGCTTCTTCCTCGGCTCTCTACCAGTAGTTCAAGGCATTTATTTTGTAGGGGAGAAAAGAGGGGTGGATTCAGATGGATTTTCATATATATTTTTTTAAGTCTTTGTTATACCTTCTTCTATTTCACACTTGCACCATGAAACTATGAAGAATGCTATTTCAGGATGTCCTCCAATCTTTTTTTTTGAGAAGCAACTCAGGACTGTGGATAAGAGCCTGCAAGTGGTGTGAATTTCTCTTATATATATGGCTCCCCAACATTTTATACTCCTGCTAGCCCATACTTAACTTTTACCAATTTATTCAAAATTTCAGCTTAATTTTTAATGGTTTCTGACTACCTGCTTCAGGTTAGCAAATGCTTGCATCTTGTCTTTCCTTGCAAGTGCCTGTCTTTCCTTAGATTTTTGTACTAGAGGTTTTTGCCTTACCATTTCAGTTCTCTAGTGAGTTTAAGAAAAGTTGGAGGTTTTCAGGTTTTCCAGCATTTTCTTGGTTATTTTTATTGTATTAAGGGTAGAAGCAATGCTCTTTTCAACTTCCTACATCTTCTCAAGTAGAACCACCAATCATGTTTCCATGGTAGAATATGAAAATGTGAAACATATATGTATAAAATATATTCACAAGTCGCCAAGTACTTGGGTTTGGATTAGCTCAAGCAAAACTCCCATTGTAGCATAACTTTCCTATTCCTATATTTATCGTTCCACCATTAGTGAATGTTGGAATTATAAAACAATAATAGCTAAAACATGCATAGTGCCAAACATGTTTAGCATGTTTCACATATTAAGTTATTTAAGCTTCTCAACTTTCATGTTATGAATAAAGAAATCAAGCATGGTGAGATTAAATAACTTGCTTAATATAACACATCTAAGTAGAAGATTTGGGATTTACATTCAAGTGTTTGTTATCACTAAGCTTTATTCCTTCTCACATAAAAGTATAAAAGGATAATTTATAATTCTGAAGAGCATCTAGTCCTTCTTTTTCATGTGAAATCTTATAGATAAGTTAAATGATTTATCAGGGCTAACCACATAGTTTGTGGGTGATTCAATATGGAACCCAGGTTTCTATTTTCCATCTTCTTTTCATTTAATAATAGCATTTGATTTCAAATGAGACTACAGTTGCAGTTCTTCAGGCCTGCAGATTAATTTTTTAACCATTTCTTATTTAAGTTAGGGTTTACTTAGTTAAAGGTTTAGCTCAAATGGTGAAGATTAGGGCAATTTTCAGCTTGCCATTTAATTATATCACATTTATTTATATATGTCCAAGAACAGAGCACATCAAAGTTAAAATATCCATTTTTGCTCAGATAGGGAAAAAAGTAAATACCCATAATTGCGAATTTTATATCAAAATGCTTTTTACTACTAGTTTATTAACTAGCATACTTGGTTGTAGATGTTATTTGTTCCACAAGGCTTTTAAAATAATTGCTGACTAACTCTTGTTAGTCCTCTGAAAAACTGAATTTTAAATATATTTTTCATTAATCGTTATAGCCCTATTCTCAACTTTTCCCTTCTGTTTAATGCAGTGTTATGGAAATTTATATACCCCTTAAAGGCAGAGTTTCCATCTTATATTGTTCTTTTCTCTTTCTTATTCACCTTCCTATGATGGTTACATACACACAGTAGAGTATAGTGGGACAGGCGTCAGAAAACTTGAATTGTTTATCGTGTTCTGTGATTTACTAGCAATTTGTCCTCTGGAAAGTGTTTTAATATTTTCGGTCCTCTGTTTTTTCACCAGTACTGTATGTATGAGAATTATTTACTCATTTTATTGAATTTTTATTATATGACAGGTACAATGATGAGCATTGGGGACACAAAGTTGATTAGGACATAGCTGCTACTTTCCAGTTAATTCATGGTCTCATATAGGGTTTTGATGCGTTAACAATTATGATGTGGATAAAATGTATGAAAGCATTATATAGGAGAAGAAGATCTGACAGACTCAGAATATTCATGGAGAGAGGATTTAAAATATGAGTAAGAGTTCACCAAGCAGTTGAGGCGAAAGCATATCAGGCAAAGGAAAGAACATTTAAATGTTTTTTAAGTATGCATCAAAAACTGGGTGAGGCCCACAGATGTGAGGGACTTTTGTTGCTTTAAGAAAAAAATGTATTGAGAGAATATGAAAAATATAATTTGAATTTTGAAAACCATCTTGTTACAGTTATAGGTAACAACCTTAGAGAAATGCTAGCTTTAAACTAATGAATAAGGTATGGAGATAGAATGACAAATCACGACTGTAATTAATTATAAGAAATTGGATCCTGCAAGTCTTCATTATCATGAGCCATGTTAATTAATGTTTTCATTAATTAGCTTGACAACAAAACCATCACACAGTTGGTGACCCTATGAAGTCACAAAAACATAACACTAAGTAACATTGCTTAGAATGTCAGGGTTAAATAATTGAGGTAGTATTGGCTGGCGTTATAGTTAAAACCCATGCAGTGCAGACAGACCAGGAGATAGGAGAGCTTACTCAGATTCAAAATGACTCTTTTTATCAAATATGTCAAAGACGCTTCATAACACTGACTTTTTTTTTAGTTGGAGTCTCACTCTGTCGCCCAGACTGGAGTGCAGTGGCCGCTCCAGGTCACCGCAGCCTCGACCTGCTGGGCTCCGGCGATTCTTCCACTTCAGGCTTCCACGTAGCCGGAACTACAGGAGCGCGCTACCACACCCGGCTGATTTTTTGATTTATTGTAGAGATGAGGTTTCACTGCCCAGGCGGGTCTCAAACCTGTGGGCTCAGGCAATCCGCTCACCTCAGCCTCCCAAAGGCATGGGATTACAGGCTGAGCCACCGAGCCTGGCTAACATTGACTTTTTGAAAAGAATTCCATATATTATCTCTGATTTTTCTTATGTGATTAAATTCATGTTACTATTAGCCTCTTTTATAATGCCACTTGGAATACTCTGGGCAAATTTTGCCTTTAAATGTTGGAATTTAAGAAGAAAATTATCAGAAAAATCAGTTAATTAAATATATTATAATGTTTAAAGATGTCCTGATAGTCTACAGAATCCATTGACAAAGCTTAAAAGCAAAAGAAGACAATTCATATGATGGTACAACCTTAAAATAATTTATCAATGAAAAGAAAAAGAAAATGTGATTATTTCAAAAGGAAAGACAAGGACAGTAGAAAACATCCACAGAGGAAAGGCATTGATACACAGATAAAGTAATTATCCAAAAATGTTGGCTTTTTGTCATTAGCAATAGAAATATGCTAGATAAACAGGTAATGATTTTGTAGAAGGAAGTTGTTTCATTTTATCAGGCAAAGGATTTCATGATACATCCTCCCTCTTTGATACTAAGTAGAATAATCTATGCTTGTTTCAGTTCTTTTAAATAATTATATGTTACATTGTCTTTTTTTTTTTTTTTTACTTATTATAAAGCTATGGGGTACAAGTCAGGATTAGGCACATAAATAATGTATGTGCAGGTGAAGTTTGGGTCTCCAACTGGTCCTCACTTCCCCTGGTTTAGGATCAGATACACTTTGTGTTGTTATGAGCCTCTTCCCTTCTTTCCTCCTCTGGCAGTGTCCTGTGACTGCCGATCCCTCCCTTGTGCTTTTGTGATAAATGTTCAGGTCCCACTTATGAGTGAGAACATGTGGTATTTGGTTCTTTGTTTCTGTGATAGATTGCTAAGAGTGATTATCTCCAATTTCTTCCAATTTGCGGAGACATTCATGATTTTGTCCTTCTTTATGGCTGCATAATATTCCATCATGTATATGTACCACATTTTCTTTATCCAGTCCTTTTTTGGTGGACATAAGGGTTGGTTTCATGTTTTCACTATTGTGAATGGTGCAGCAATAAATGTTAGTGTGCTGGTGTCTTTTTTTGTAGAATGATTTGTGTTCCTCCAGGTATATTTCCAGGAAGGGTCCTGGATTTTCCCATTGCTGGATCATATAGAAAGTCAATTTCTAGTTCCTTTCGATATCACCATACTATTTCCATGGAGTTTGAACTAATTTGTACTCCCACCGACAGTATAGAAGCATCCCCTTTTCTCCACACCCAAGTTGGCATCAATGTTTTTTGATTTATTAATCATCACCATCCTTACTGGGGTAAGGTGGTATCTCAGTGTGGTTTTGACTTGCATTTCTCTGATGATTAGTGAGGCTGAGCATCTTTTCATGAATTTGTTGGGTGCTCATATATCTTCTTCTTCTTCTTTTTTTTTTTTTTTGAGTTGGAGTCTCACTCTGTCGCCCAGACTGGAGTGCAGTGGCCGCTCCCGGCCACCGCAGCCTCGACCTGCTGGGCTCCGGCGATCCTTCCGCCTCAGCCTTCCAAGTAGCCGGAATCACAGGCATGCACTACCACGCCCGGCTGATTTTTTGATTTATTGTAGAGATGAGGTCTTGCTGCCCAGGGGGGTCTCGAACCCGCGGGCTCAGGCAATCTACTCACCTCAGCCTCCCAAAGGTGCGGGATTACAGGCTGAGCCATCAAGCCCGGCTTCCTATGTCTTCTTTAGAGAAGTGTCTATTCATGTCCTCTGCCCATTTAAAAAAAAAATTTCTTTTCATTTTTTTCATTTTAAAGTTGTGGGGTACAGGTCAGATTTGCATACATAAATGGTTTAGGTACAGGTGAAGTTTTAGGCCTCCCACTGGACCTCACTTTGCCTGGATTAGGCTCGGGCACCCTTATTGATATTATGTGCCCCCCTCTTCCTCATTAGTGTCCCACTACTGCCAACCCCTTTTTGTAATATTATGATAGGTGTTCAGCGTCCATTTATGAGTGAGAACATGTGACACTCAGTTCTTTGTTTCTGTGGTAGATCATTGAGATTGATAGACTCAAAATCCATCCAAGTTGCTGCAAAGTCCATAATTTTGTTCTTCTTTATGGCTGCATAATATGCCATCATGTAGCATGTACCCATTTTTTAAAAATTCAGTTCAGTTTTTATGGGCAGCACAATTGGTTACATGCTTTTGCTATTGTGAACGGTGTTACAATAAACATTAATGTGCAGGTATCTTTTTTGTAGAGTGATTTGAGTTCCTCTGGGTATATTCCCAGGAGGGGGATTACTGGGTCATTTGGAAGGTCAATTTCTAGTTCTTTTTAGAAATCGCCACACTGTTTTTCATAGAGGTTGAATTAGTTTGCACTCTTACCAACAGTGTAGAAGTGTTCCCTTTTCTCTGTCCTCGCCAGCATTTATTGTTATCTGTTTTATTAATGATGGCCATTCTTACTGGTGTTAGGTGATATCTCAGTGTGGTTTTGATTTGCATTTCTTTGATGATTAGTGAGACTGAACATTTTTTCATGTATCTGTAGGCTGCTCAGATATCTTCTTTTGAGAAGTGTCTATTCATGTATTTTGCCCACTTTTTAATGGGGCCTTTTTTTTTTCCTTCTGGCACACTTGAGTTCCTTATAGATCCTGGATGTTAGGCCTTGTCAGATATACAGTTGGCAAACATTTTTTTCCCATTCTGTGAACTGTCTCCCTGCTCTCTTGATGGTTACTTTTGCTTTGCAGAAACTTCAGCTTAATAAGGTCCCACTTGTCTGTCTTATCTCTTATGTCTTGGGAATCTGGGGTTTTGATCAGGAATTGGTGCCTATTCCAATGTGCATAAGGGTGTCTTCTGCATTTTCTATGATTTCTTATAGTTTGAGGTTTTACATTTAGGTCTTTGATCCATTTCTTTGCCCATTTTTTAGTAGGGCTGTTAGTGTTGTTGTTTTTTTTTCTTTTGTTTCATTTGAGTTTCTTGTATTTCCTAGATGTTAGGCTTTTGTCAGATACACAATCAACAAATATTTTTTTCCTATTTTATGGATTGTCTTCCTACTCTTTCGATTTCTTTTTACTGTGCAAAAGCTTTTCAGTTTGACAAGGTCTCGCCTGTCTATCTTATCTTTTATGGCATATGCTTTTGGGGATTTGATCAAGAATTGGTTGCCTACTCCAATGTGCATAAGCCCTAAACAGACCAACAATCCAGGAAATCAAATTCTTCAGAAGAAATTTACCTACAAAAAAATAAACAAACAAAAAACCCTAGACCAGATGGCTTTCTAACTGAATTTTACAAAACATAGGAGGAGCTGACTCCAATCCTATTGAAAGTATTTCAAGCAATCAAGAAAGATGGAACTCTCCCCAAATTCTTTTATGAAGCTAATACATCACACTGATACCCAAACCTGGTAAAGACCCATCAAGGAAAGAGAATTATAGACCAATCTCCTTGATGAGCATAGATGCGAAATTTCTCAGTAAGATCCTAGCAAATCAGACCCAATAACACATGTCAAGAATCATTCACCAAGAACAAGTTGGCTTCATTCTCAGGTTGTAGGGCTGGTTCAGCATTTGTATGATCATAAATATTCAATAAATCAGTAGATGTAAAAACAAGAACCACATGATTATATCATTAGAACAGAAAAAGCTTTCAACAAAGTCCATCATCCCTTCTTGATAAAAACCCTTGAACACCTAGGTATAGAAGAAACATTCCTCAAAACATAAGAGGCAGCTGTGAAAAGCCTACAACCAACATACTGCTCAATCGACAGAAGTTAGAAGCATTCCTCCTGAAAACGGTAACAAGACAAGGTTGCCCACTCTCACCACTACTGTTCAACATAGTGCTGGAAGTCCTTGCTGGAGCAGTCAGGCAAGAGATGGAAATCAGAGAGGTATCCAAATAGGAAAGGAGGAAGTTAAGCTATCCCTCTTTGTGGATAACATGATCCTATGCCTGGAAAACCCAAGTGAGTCTGCCAAAAACCTCCTTGCACTGATAAATAACTTTGATAAAGTTTCAGGTACAAAATCAACATGCAAAAGGCAATGGCATTTCTGTACACCACTAACAAACAGGCAGATAGCCAAATAAAAAGCACAATCTCATTCACAGTAGCCACAAAAATAATTAAATGCCTTGGCATCTTCCTAACCAAAGAAGTGAAAGACCTTTACAATGAGAACTATAAAACAATACTCAAAGAATTCAAAGACACAAACAAATGGACAAATATTCCATGCTCATGGATTGGAAGAATCAATATTGTCAAAATGTCCATCCTACCCAAGACAATCTACAGATTCAATGCAATACCCATCAAATGCTCTGATGATCATTCTTCTCAGGCCTGGAAACAACAATACAGAAATTCACATGGAAACAAAAAAGAGCACAAATATTTAAAACAATCCTCAGTAAAAGGAATAAAGTGGGAGATATCACACTTCCAGACTTTGAACTTTACTGTAGGGCTACAATAACCAAACATCTAAACATCTTGGTACTGGTACAAGAACAGGTGTATATACCAATGGAACAGAACAGAGATTCCAGAAGCAAAAACCTGATCTCACAACCAACTTATGACAAACTCATCAATAACAACCACCGGGGAGAGGAAACCTTATTTAGTGTATAATGCTGGAAAAACTAGTTGACCACATTCAGAAGAATGAAACAGGACCCCTACCTGTCACCATATACAAAAATCAGCTCTAAATGGATCAAAGACCTAAACATAAAACCTCAAACTATAAGAATCTTAGAAGAAAATGCAGGAGACATCCTTACATTGCCTTTGAAATGTTTAATTAAAACCTAATCTTGACTGAACCAGCTTACTGTATTTCTTTGGTTGCACAAGGGGCCCCAAAGTACTGTACCTAAAAAATAAGATTTTACTGTAATACAAATTTAACCAAACTATTTAAAAATGTAATGAAAAGAGTATATCATAATTAGAAAAAAAGTTTATAGTATTAATACCCTCATGCAATTATCTTAATATTTGCACATTGCTTCCTACATGCAGCCATATTTTAAACATAATTACAGTCGTAATATGCATCTGTTTATTATAATTTTTTGTATTGTGAATTGCCATTTCTCTCCATATTGTTAAAAAAAGATTCAAATCAACTTTCAAAGAAGTGCACAATAAAACAAGGTACCATTAAATAAAACAAATAAGCAAGTAAATAATTCAGGAGAAAGAAAGGGTAGGAAAAAAATAAGAAATTTGTGATGCAGTATAAAAAAATACGCCATCAAATGCTAAATGTAGGCCACAGATTTGTCTTTGAGCAGGCACTAAAAGAGGGAAATGGGATAAGCTCCTGATTTATAGTTTCTAGTAGAAGAAAACAGACCAGTTGCTTAGGAGAAGTGACAAATATTTTTTAATCCTGAGACCACAGATAAATTTATTTTGTTTTTCATCATAAAGAGGATACAATGTCTTTAACGTCACTCTGGTGTCAAATATGAGTTACATAGGGTTGCTTCTTATAACACACATTTTTATATTCTCAGTGATAGTAAATACTATAAAACTAAAGTTAGCATACCATAATGCATTTTAAAGAAACATTTAAATTAGTAGTTCTATTTTCTTTAGAATTTAGAAAGTCTTTTGGAATGAGCTGTTTGCTTCTTTTGTTTTAAAAATATAATCTTTCAAGGTTACTTTGAAGGAACATATTTTTTCCTTTCCTTTGGATACATTTTTCCATGATTAGCAGACAATTGAAAGCATTTCATTGATCTAGTTATGCTGCTTAATGCAACCTTCCAACATTCCTTTTTGTCACTAGATTATTAGCTCTGGCTAAGCAGAATCATTGAATGAGAAGAGGAAGAAGGCTGAAAAGGGGAAATAGAGCTAAATTTAGTATAATGACTTATGAGAAGAGCACCAGATTTGAGGCCTTTTAACAAATAAAGATTTTAAAGATATTAACCTAAATTATACAAATTCGAGCCAAATTTCATGCGCAGAAAGTTGCCTTAATTTCTCTTTCTTCACTCCCTCACACCCACACACACAGAAAAAAAGAGAAATTTATTTCCTAGGCAAAATAGTGTTTTCCTGGTTAGACTGATTTATTTTCTGAAAGAAATTACTGTATTTGCTACAAAAGACACTTATTTGTCTAGAACTATGTGATTCATTAAGAAAACAAACAATGCTGGATGACAATAAAAATAAACATGAGTTATAAGACGATGGAAGGAGAAATCAGTCACAGTAAGTTGGATGTGATTTTTTCCATCCTGAAATAGATGAGAGATTTGATCAGTTACAAAGACAGTACACAAAAATTATCTTTTGCTATTAGTAGAAAATTGTTTTCTACTGTTTCTGACCAAGGATATAGCTCACTTATTTCTAAATGGCCCTTTGAGATTTTGCAGTTTTTCCTGTGTTGATTAACTGTAAAAGATATATATTTCATACAATGCTGTCTTGAGTTTAGAATTTCTTTTCCAGTAGAAGGTAGGAATTCACACTGAGTTATTTATTTTCTGCTTTCATCTGTATGATTAAGAACTTTTGTTGTTACGTGGCCACTGTGTGGAATCAGGGGACATGTCTGACCATGAAACTGAACCTGCTTCATGACTCCCCCACTTACATTATAGTCCAAGCATATGTTAAATAAATGAAGATCTTCCCAATGAGGTTAATCCTTGTATAGAAGATTAAATGAGATATTATGTATTTAACACAATGGCTAGCAAATATTTGTGTCTCCAAAAGTATTAGCCATTGTATTATTGCTAAACATGTTATATTAGAGGCAAATTGGCAAAAATAGTCCCCAAATTTCCTGCCAGGTTCTTGTAGGCACCATACTTTTACTATGTGTTAGGACTAGAGATAGAGAATGCCAGATAATCAGATGTAGAAATTATTTCTCTGTAGCGTGTTATATCCTTGCTCTTATAGATCATTCTATCTCTTGACCTTGGTTTGATGATTTTAATAACATTATTGACATCTATAACTTCTTACATTTTAAACGATGAAGGCTTTCTTACAAATAAATTTTCTTTCATCTTGCCATTGTTGCAGCCACTACATTTATATTGCTGTTGTATAATCAATCAACTATAAAAGATGAATGAGATTCCAGTTATTTGAACCAAGGAAAGGACTGCTGACTAAGAGTAAGCAAACAAAACATTGTTAGAGGGAGGAGAGTGGAAGAAACTTTGTGAGTCACCAGCATTTAATGGAACTTTTAATCAATATCATTATTAAAATTATGTCTTAATTTTAATACACTTGTAACTAAAAATGAAGAGAGTAGAAATCCCTCTTAAAATCAACTTCATTTGTTCAGCAAGATAATTTCAGTTCACAAAGGCATCTTTTTGCAAATTTTCTGAGTTGTGCTTATGACTCACTGGAATGGCTTTGATGATGATGAGTCATTTCATGTTTTCTGGAAATAAAACTACCTGACTATCATTGATTTATCTTTGGTTTGCAGTGAATAGAGGAAGTGCACCATCATAGGTGATAATATGGATAGTGATGGGAATATAGGAAAAAAAGCCGACCTCTATAATTTGCACGAATTCTCTTCCATTTGGTAAAGGGTGAATGATTTGAACAGTGAAAAAGATACTGCTCTAGCAGGTGTTCTAATATTGTAAAGACTTCCTTCTTTGCCTCCTAAGAACATGGAAGCAAAATTATTCTTAGGCACTGACATTCTTTTTGCCTTTTAAACATGAGGTTACACTGTGGCAAGATACTGTCCCTATTGGTGATCCATATGATGTCAGATAATTGGTCAGGCAAACATCTAGATGTATAAAATGCATAGAAACTGAAAGTAAAAATGAGAAGAATCGTTAATATCTGGTAACACTCTAACCTCTACTAATTTAATACTTAAAAAAGAAGAGGACATGTAAGTTGACTGCTTTGTCACTATTTCATTTGGGGACTTTTCTTTATCTATCCCTTTCCCAGTCTGCTCTTTTCCCCAGTCTTCCCCATGTTGATACCTCCCTATGTTACCCATGCGTAGCCAAAGTCCTGTGAGTCATCCATAACTCTTGTTTCTGATTACCTACTTTAGTTCTTTTTATTGAGCCTGTGTCTTTCTTCAAAATACATCCTATATCTCTGACTTATCATGCTCACTGTTGAATTCATATTTTAAACCACCATAGAATCTTATATGGTTTTCTAACAGGTGGCCCTACTTACACGCTTGACTTACATTGACTGCCCCTGTGATAATGGGAAGCAGTCTCTTGGATGAGGCGTCTTCCATTCAGTTGAGAGTAATTCTCCAGAGAAGGGGGCATCTGTGAGCTTAGAGCAGCCAACAATCATAGTAGCTGAGGGTGGATACATCATCTAGTGAAGAGAGATCTGGTCGGGGCATAAATAGCATCCTCAACAAGCCTCCCGGATTAGGTACCATGCTTCACTTTTTGTTACAACATTTATTTCTACCTGCCATTAAGTTGCTTGTCTGTCTCTCTTTATCTATCTATCTATCTATCTATCTATCTATCTATCTATCTATCTATCTATCTAATCTATCTATCTTCCCTGTCTAAGAGTAAAATGAAAGCTTCTTAAGGATAGGGATTTTGCCTTGCTTATTGCTATATTCCTAGTCCCCTGATGAGTACCCAGTATATTAAAAGCAGCAAATAAAAATAATCATGATCAACATTTTAAGCCAGGCTCGGTGGCTTAGCCTGTAATCCCGTGCCTTGGGAGGCTGAGGTGAGTGGATTGCCTGAGCCCGCGGGTTCAAGACCCGCCTGGACAACCTGATGAGACCTCATCTCTACAATAAATAAAAAATTAGCTGGGTGTGGTAGCGTGTGCCTGTAGTTCCAGCTACTTGGAAGGCTGAGGTGGAAGGATCACTGGAACCCAGCAAGTCGAGACTACGGTGGCCGGGAGCAGCCACTGCACTACAGTCTGGGTGACAGAATGAGACTCCAACTAAAAAAAAAAAAAAATCATTTAAAAATGCTTACAATATGCCATATGTGATTCTAAGTGTTTTGCAGGTATTAATTCATTTAATTCTTATAAAAACTTTATAAGAAAGATAATATTATTATTTCCATCTTACAGATGATGAAACTGAGACAGAGGGGCCAAGTAACTTGCCCACAGTTACATATTTAGGAAGTGGTGAGTCTAGGATTCAACTGCAGGCTGAGTCCACTGCTGTTCCAGAAATAGTTGTTGAATGTTGAGGGAATCAGTCAATTGAATTAGATTCATCAAGCATTTTTTTGGGTAGTTTCTACATTTCTGTTGTTCTGCTTCAGCATAGCAATGAAATGGAAATTTAGTAAAATCCGTCCTTCAGTGTTTTTTCATGATTGTGTCCTTAAAGTAGCAAAAAGTTAGCAGTTTCCTCATATCACCCATTGCTTGTGACCTTGGCCTGTGTTTTAACTGGCTCCTGGTGACTTAGTCATTTGTTCATTTTATGATGTATACTCTATATCATAAGAACTTTATCAAGGGTTTGAAGCTCTAGGTTCTACTTGTAGGTCTGACATTCTATCACTACAGACTGGTGCAACTTTCTAGACCTCTCTTAGCCTCAGTGTCTTGATATGTAAAGTGAGAAGTTTTGACAGATTAATAAACTTATGGGCCTGAGGCACAGTAATTTTTGATATAGGTGTTAAAGGGGTATTATATGAATGAATCAAAATGTAAGAAAATTAATGAATACAACGTGTAAATATCATTTGAGATTCCAAAGAATGTTTTGTGTTGCTTCCACTGTTTGGATCAGGATGCCAGAAAGCTTAAGAAGATACAGATGTAACCAGAAGCATAAGCATTTCTTTTACATTGTCTTCCTGTATGTGCCACCTGTGTTTCAGTCCTATCACCTGGGTGTCATCATTTCAGAAGCCAGGAAGGTGCTCTGCTTTATCACTTAACCCCCACCTCCCATATACATTAAGTTTACCAAAGCTCAGATGGGGACTGAAGTTTAATTACCAGGCAACATAGGTATTAATGGTTTGTAGACCATAATCTATAGAAGGAAACTAGATTTGGGGTCAACAGACATAGAGTTAAATTTCTACTTGTGTCAGAAGCTGTATAATTGGGTTTTGAAACCCCTTCTGATGAGTTGGAATGCCCCCTGCGAGACGGGTGAAACCTCAGAAATTTTTATATAATATTTGCTGTGTTGTCCCTTGGAAGGAGCATGCATAGACAAGGGAGCCAGTCACATCTGAGTTAAAATCCCATCCTTGCCCCCAAAATAGCTGAGGGCCTTGGATGAGGCACTTAAGATTTCTAAACCTTAGGTTCCCTCTATATAAAATAAATACACATGGGACACTGTGAGGGTTATGCCTCTCAGAGTGCCCTTGAGACATTTAGACACTCAATAAATGCTAGCTAATAATAGTAATTGAGATTATGTTCCACTATATTAACAAATGTTGATTATGCAGTTACCCTTGTTGATGAGGTATACCCCTCCCTCCTATAGCAGTTTCCCTCAACTACCAATCCCATCTCCCCTCCCCTGACAGTTTCCCAATACTGCCAATCTCTTTCTTATAGTATGATAATTGTTCAAGGTCTGCTTATGAGTGAGAACATATAGTACTCTGTTCTTTGTTTCTGTGATAGATCACTGAGTATGATCGACTCTAAATTCATTTAAGTTGCTGCAAAGTCCATGTTTGTCCTTTATGACTGCATAATATTCTGTTGTGTATATGTACCATATTTTTTTTATCCAGTCCAGCTTCAATGGGCAACACGATTGGTTCCATGTTTTTGCTATTGTGAATAGAGCTCCAACAAACATACGTGCAGGTTTCTCTTTTGTAGAAGGATTTGAGTTCCTCCGGGTAAATTCCCCATAGAACAACCTCTTTGGAAGACAGTGTGGCAATTTCATTCATTTTTTCCTTAAAAAAAAAAAAAATCAGCTCAGCCAGAATCCTGGCTTTGAATTAAAAGGTGGTTTGTCTAAATCATTGGATGAATCATAATCTTAAACATCATGACCTGTGTATATCTCAGCAGTTTTGCTTCTTTTTATTTCTTCTTAAATTTTTTTTTTCTCTCTCAGTAACCCTTAAGGCTTCTATATTTTCCTGTCTAGGTATTTGCGCTTAAAAAGAATGCATTAGTTTGTTGTTTCCATTTCTCTGTGACTAGAGCCCTTAATAAGGTTGCTAAGAAGATAAAAATCCCCATTTTTGTTTATTTATCCCAATCTGAAGAAGAAGCTTTTCAATTTGCCTTTCAGTTTTATTTTTGTACTTAATTTTTTTTAGCAGGAACTAAGTGTAATTTGATGTATATACAGTGTTGATTTATTTTCTAGACTTTTGTCAACACTGATTTGAAGTTGTGGTTAGCATAGTTGAAAAGGTTTCTCTTACATTTATTTTGTAACAGAGCTTTATTCAGAATAGTGTGAATGTGTTATTAGTACAAACTTCATGTATGTATGTATTTGTTTTGTATACATTTAAGGTGTGGAGTGTGATGTTTTGATATGTAATGAAGCGATTACTACTGTCAAGTAAATTAACCTATTCAACACCTCAGTTACTTTTGTGTGTGAGAGAGCATGTGTGTGTATGTGGTTAAAGCAACTAAAATTTACTTTTTTAGTAAATTTCCAGTATTACAATATTATTAACAATAATCATCATATTGTGTATCTCCCCATTTTCCCCTGTGCTCCTAGTCCTAACCTTTCTACTCTTTGTATTTATATTTTCTGTTTTTTTTAGATTCCACATATAAGTGAGATCATGCAGTATTTTTATTTCTCTGTCGGTCTATTTCACTTAGAATAACATCCTCTAAGTTTTTCCATGTTGTTGCAAATGGTAGATTCTCCATTAAAAAAAAAAGGCCAAATAGTATTCCACTTTGTATATATACCTCACTTTCTTTATTCATTCATCTGTTGAGACTTAGGTTGTTTTCACAGTCTTGGCTATTGTGACTAATACTGCAATTAACATGGGAGTGTAGATAATCTGTTTCTCTTCAGATCCTACAACATTTCACCATTTACTTGGGTACACAATTTGAATGAAGAATGTAACCTACTTTGCTACATGTTGGAGGCATTCTGTATCAGCTTTTTTTTTTTAATTGCTGCTGCAACACATTACCCATATTTTAGTGGTTGAAACAACATAAATATATATCTTATACTTCTGTAGATTGAAAGTCTGATACAGATCTCACTGGGCTAAAATCAAGGTGTCACCAGGGCTACATCCTTTTCTGGAAGTTGTATGGAAGAATATGTTTTCTTGCCTTTCTCAGTTTCTGGAGACCACTTATATTAATTGGCTTTTGGTTCCCTTATTCCAACTTCAAAGGCAAAAGTTTGCCTCTATTCTTTTTTTTTCTTTCAACACATTTCAGTTTTTTTATTTTTTAAAAATTTTTATTATAAGGCTATGGGGTACATTTCAGGGTTAGGCATATAAACATTGATCATGCAGGTACCCTTGTTGATGAGGTATGCCCCTCCCTCCCACAACTGCCAATCCTCCCCCCCTCAGTTTCCCTCTACTGCCAACATTATAATTGTTCAAGATCTGTTTATGACTGAGAACATATGGAACTCTGTTCTTTGTTTCTGTGATAGATCACTGAGTATGATCGACTCTAAATCTATCTAAGTTGCTGCAAAGTCCATATTTTGTCCTTCTTTATGGCTGTGTAATATTCCTTTGTGTATATGTACCACTTTAAAAAAATCCAGTCCAGCTTCAATGGGCAGCACGGTTGGTTCCATGTTTTTGCTATTGTGAATAGAGCTGCAACAAACATACATGTGCAGGTATCTTTTTTGTAGAATGATTTGAGTTCCTCTGGGTATATTCCCCATAGTACAACCTCTTTGGAAGACAGTGTGGCAATTTCTGAAAGAACTAGAAATTGACCTTTCATAGGATCATTTTTTCATAGTCATGTCTCCCTCCAGCTCTTTTCTGCTTTTCAATTTCACTTTCAAGAACACTTATAATTATATTATGCCCACCTGAATAATCCAGGGTACTCTATTTTAAGGTAAGAAACCTAAGCTGAATTCTATCTGCAACTTATCTCTTCTTTGCAATGTAAAGTAACATTCACAGCTTCTGGGGATTAGGATATGGGCATCTTTGGAGTTGGAAGGGTGGGCTTTATTCTACCTACCACACATTCTTCAATAAATTTTTTCTTCTTTTGAGTGGATTAAACTGAGAAAATATTGCTCTGTAGAGGTCCTCGGGCAGCTTGGTTTGCTGAAAAGATAAGAATAATTTAAATTAGTCCATCAATGTTTATATGCATATGTACCCTTTTGTCATGAGTGAGGGTAAAATAAACCAGTTTATTCTTCTAAATTGTTTAAATCCCTAGGTAATCCCTTGTGCTGAAAAGAAATATGGAAATAAAAGAAACTTCAAGGGAGATGGAGAGAGAAAGGGAGGGAAGAAAGGGAGAGAAACCATATTAGACAAAGACTGATCTAATAGCAGAAGTAAAACTAATTGAATTCGTATGGTTTTGTCAAAATGAAACATTCAGACAAGACACAGTAAAAGCATCACCACTTCTTTTATTGGTGTTTTTTCATGTGAAGGCTACAAGAAATGTGGAAGCTTAGTGGTCTCTGAGTTAACTCATTCAGCTATTCTTTCTTCAAGTTTTTTTTTTAATTTTTGTGTGGGTAATATCAACATAAGCTTTATATGATAACTACATATGGCTATAACTACCATTCCTAATCCCTTCAAAATACTATATATTGCGAGAATTTGGGGGAAAATATATGAAATGGAGATTGGCAAGAGGAGGAACTGTTCAGAAATAATGTTCTTCAATGAAGTTTTCAATTAATGAAACTATGTCACATACTTTAGTTTCTCTATGTCTAAAATAAGATGGTCTGGTTAGGTGACCTTTTAAGATCCTAGCTTTAGCTGTAATAGTCCAAGAGGACTAGCTCAGTTCTCAACCCTGGCTATTAAATAGAAATGAAATAGAAAATGTCAATGTCTAGACCCCACTCCTAGAGACACTGACTTAATTCCTCAAATTTTATTACAATTCTGTGTTCTTTTCCAAAATAAAGATTTTTTAGGAGACTAGAGATAGAGTAAGTTAAGTTGAATATTAGTAATAAAAATTAGAATTAGTGAAAAGCTTAAAAATGAACACTTATATTTGATGTGTTAGATTATGAAGAATTTGTAAAGAGTGGAAATGTATGGAAAGGCTGGAGGGGGAAAATGTTCTGATTTCAGAAAGGGAAAAATAGTTAAATGCTGTGTACTGCAAATTGATACCATTGACATTGTTTTTTTTTTTAAATTATAGATCAGATTTTTAAAACCAACTTTATTGAGCTACAGTTTATGTCTAATAAAATACATCTTAAGGGGACTACTTTTGATAAAGATATACACCTGTGTAACCAATTAAGCCAATTAAGATGTATAAGATTTTTATCCTTCTGGTGTTTCTTTGCAGTCAATCTTTTCCCATTCTCTCTTCCAGGAAACTACTGATCTGATTTCTGTCACTATAGATTTGTTTGCTCTAGGATTTCATATAAATGGAATCATACAGTATGTACTCTTTTGTGTCTGGCTTGTTTTATTCAGTATAATGTCCACAAGATGTGCCAGTTTATTGCTTCTGTCAATTATTTGTTCCTCTTAATTGCTAAGTTGTATTTTATGGGAAGTCCAAGATGTTTCCCAAGTCACTCGACTTTGGCAGGATTCAACATTATCTGTCTCCCCTATGGATCTTGTCAGGGGCTTGGTTTTAAGCTTTGCTAGGTAGAACTAGAATATATCTTCCTCTTAGGCAGAGGATAGCAAAGTTTTTCTATAAATACCCAGGTAGCAAATAATTGGGGATCTGTGTGCCACATATGGTTTCTATCTCACATTCTTCTTATTTTTTAAGGCAATTCTTTACATATGTAAAAACAATTTTAGCCTGCTAGCCATATAAGACAGACTATACATATAGTTTGTCAGTCCCTGCTCTAAGTCAGTGCTGTCCAGTGATGCTTTCTGTTTGATTTATATATCTGAGCTGTCATTTATGGTGGCTTCTAGCCAAATCTGGTTATTGAGCCAGGGATCCAAAATGGATTTTAAAAATTATTTGTTTATTCAACTATTGAATAACTTGAAGAGGAAATAGCAATCAGATGATATCAAAGTAGGTTCTGAACAAATTATATAGGTTGCTATAACTTATTTCTTTGACTCAATTTCTAGTCTGGTAGAAGAATAGAATGTGGTCATTATAATATGTGACATTGAACAAAGTCTCTCATGGTGCCTCATGTCAAAATGGAGAAGTTAGATTTGAGGACAGTTAAAGATTTTTAGTTGGTAAATGGTGATAGTGATTAGATCAAAGCTGGGTACTGTGAATGCCAACTCATGGTGTGTTGTTAACTACTGTGCTGGTCAATAAGTAAACACTAGCCACATGCAGCTATATAAATTTTAACTTTAATTAATTACAATTAAATTAAAAATTCTGTTTCTCTGCTTCATTAGCTACATTTCAAGTGCTCAATATCTGCAAGGGTGTATGGGTCCTGTATTGGACAGCACAGGCTTAGAACATTTCTATGAGAAACTTCTATAGGACAGCATCCCAGAGGGAGTTTTCTAGGGACATGACAAAGAACTCTGCCTGTAACTTTGTATTATCCATCATTTCTACTGCAATTTAGATAAAGACTACACAGATAAAGCGAATGTGATGATCAAATTTGTAGATAAGACAGAGCTGGGAAGCAAAATATGTTAAAATAACTCAGCTTCCTGAAAGATCTTGACAGCATTCTTGTCTAATAGTATTCCAAACTGTTAATAAGTTAATATGTGTTATATGAAAATTATCTTTATTGGCCTCAAAATTTGACAACTTATCCTTTCTTTGTAAGTTAAACTGTATCTTAGCATGTTAAATTTCTGAGAAATACTGGAGTAGGGTAGTATGTTTTGCTTTGTTTACTAACCTAGAAAGATGGATTTGATCTAACAAGATGAAATTTAAAGATAAAAAAAATTCTGCCTTTTGAGTCTCCATATTATTTGTATAGTTACAAGAATGAGTGAGATCTGGCCCAGAAGAAGTACACATAAAAAGGGATTGGAGATTTTAGCCAATTAAAGACTCAGTGGAGTCAGCAATATAAATTCCTTCCTCCCTCCCTGACAAGAAGCTAGTGTGATTTGGGTTTATATGTGTATAGCCTTGTATGTGTAGGGCCTATATATGAAGAGGTGATGGTGTGATATTTGATTCTGTTGTGAATGCTGTCTTGAAACATTCTAAGCAGCTTCATGTTTATTCCTTATAAACATGAAGTGTGTAAGCTTTCATTAAAAGAAAGGGTAACATAAAAAATGCTTTTCCAAAGCCACTGTGTGGCAGACAGAGCTTGGGTTTGGAAATATTTGACTTTGAATCTCAGATATACACTTTACTGAAGTTGTATCACTTACTAAAGTAACTGTTCTTACCCTCCAGGTCTCAGTTTCCTCACCTGTAGTAATAGTAACTATTATGTTACAGTATCATCTGTATGGATATCTAAACTCAAGATTGCGAAGGGGTTTTATGTGAAATATAAAAAGAGAGGTAGCTAGAATGGGATAGTTGAAGAGAGGTAAGATGTTTCATCATTGCCTAACAATGTTTTAGATTTCTAGGTCCAGAACAAGAAGCCCTAGATTTACTCTTCTGCTAGCTACCACTCTTGTCTTGAGCTACCTAACCTCTCAGTGCCCATTTTCTTATTACTAAAAGACAGGTGACAGTAGAATTCATTTAATAGGATTGTTGTGAGGTTATACATATATGTATGTATATGTGAATACATATGTATTTATGTAGATTCTGTATTTCTATGTAGGGTTTTATCTCATATATTTCTACAAATATCCAAAACAGCTCTGCAGAGTTTTCTTCACATTTTACAAATAATGATGTCAAACCTAAGCAGTTTGCCCAAAGTCATACTGGCTAGTAGGTTAATAAGTAGTAAAGTGGATTATAGAGGCACTCCTCTGTGACATTGCCTCTCAGAATGTGAGAGAATCAAAGGATTGTAAATAGCCTCATAAGCCTCAAGTCTATAAGGAACGACACTGTTAATATAATCCAGTTACTCTCTGATTCCTGCACAGCCTCTGTAGCAGTTCAACAAATAGTTACTTTGTCTGTGTCTGAAGAGCTCATCCTTTTGGAAGTGACACATTCTGCCTTCCTATAGCCCCTGACTCTTAGAAAGTTATTCTAAGAAACGTCTATGGCTTTACTTGTTTAGATTCTCCCACATCTTTGGTATTAGCATCTGAAAACATTTAAGGACCCTCAGCTTGAAAATAATCATTCTATACTTTGTTTGCCTCTTTGGCCCTATGTCCCTGTAGAACTTGGTAAGGTCAACAAAGAAGGAAAGAGCTGGCTAATAGGAATCAGCTTGTTATACTTCAGAAGTAGTGTGATGGCAAAGTTGTTCCAGTTGGGTGAGATGTATTATCTCTTTCCCCAAATAATTCCTTTCCAGACACTCAGCATTACATGTCTAGATCATATACATTCAATAGTTCATTCATCAACCATATTTTGAGTCTTTACTATGTTTCAGGGCTGTACTAAGTTCTAGGGATACTGACAAGAAAAAGATTAAATCACTGTTTCCAGAGAATTATTAAAATGTGGTATATATACACCATGGACTATTACCCAGCCATAAAAAAGAATGAAATCATGCCCTTTGCAGCAACATGGATGAAGCTGGAGATCATCACCTTAACTAAATTGACTCAGCAACAGAAAACCAAATATCACATATTCTCACTCATATGTAGGAACTAAA
Organism: Cephalopachus bancanus; assembly: GCA_027257055.1. Classification (NCBI taxonomy): domain Eukaryota; kingdom Metazoa; phylum Chordata; class Mammalia; order Primates; family Tarsiidae; genus Cephalopachus; species Cephalopachus bancanus. The sequence continues at coordinate 6,552,664 of JAPVLO010000015.1, read as the reverse complement.
TGGTCACAGGAATGGAAATAATAGACACTGGGGACACTAATAGATAGTGGAGGAGGGAGACCAGGGTTCAAAAACTACCTATGGGGAACAGTGTTCACTATCCGGGATTGGACCACCTAAGACCTAATTCCCACCAATACATAATATGTCCATGTAATGAATCTAAAAAAAAAAATAAATAAATCACTGTTTTCAGGAAACTCAAAGTACAGATGGGGGCCATACACAGGCCAACAGATACCAATAATAGCTCGTTATAAGATAGTGCAATGATACTGTAATATATGTGAGTCCAGGATCCTATAAGGACAGAGACAAGGGTTCCATACCAGTTTGGAAGGGTCAGAACATGTATCTCAGAAAAGGAGATGCCTTTATTGCACTAAGGATGAGTTGCCTCTCTGTGCCTCTGCAAGCCTCCTTTGGCCATGGTCTGTAACTTTTTCCTAGGCTGGATGGTTTTTCCCAGAGAGGATTAAGAGACAGACAAACCAGCAACAGTTTACAAGATAACCTAAGACATGGTGGAATTAAGTCAAAATGTGGCTTGGGATGGCTTGGGTCTCCTCAGATTGCTAATGTACTAGAAGTAGAAGTGGGGACAAATTAATCATGAAGGAGAAGTATTTTAGGAAGTGATTCCTTGTTTTGGATTTAAGTTTGTGGTTCAATCTCCAAAAAGTGAATCTAAGTTATTATAATCAATTTTAAAATAATGGCATTAATGTTTAATGTACCTTCATTTTTTAATTTGAATTGCCTCTTTGAGTTTTTCCTTTTTTTCAGCACTCATAATTATCACAGTGAATTAGGTTCTTTTTACCTGACACTTGGGCTACAGTTGTCACCTCCCAACTTATTTCCTTTTTCCCCATTTTTTCCACTCTTGCTGATCTTTTGTATCCCTATCATTTCTAAAATGCCATTCTTACAAGATAATTTCTCTGATCAAGGACATATAATGATTCCCTATTGTTCAGTTTATTAATTACTTTTATTTGATTTCTCAGTTGACTTTTTAAAAAAAGTTGTGATGTACAGTTCAGGATTAGGTATACAAATGGTCATTGTGTAGGTAGTTTGGATCTCATTTCGGTCATCACTTCACCTGATTTGAGATCAGGTACACTTGTTGATGAGGTGTACCCCTACCTCCTTCCCTCCCCTGGCAGTTTCCCACTACTGCCAATCCTTTTCTTATAGTATTAAAATAATTGTCCAGGGTCCACCTATGAGTGAGAACATGTGGTACTCAATTCTTTGTTTCTATGATAGATAACTCAGTATTACAGACTCTAAGTCGATCCAAGTTGCTTCAAAGTTCATAATTTTGTCCTTTCTTTATGGCTGCATGATATTCTATAGTTTATATGTACCACATTTTTTTTTATCCAGTCCTCTTTCGATGGGCATCATGGTTGGTTCCATGTTTTTACTACTGTGAGCAATGCTGTATTAAACATGTGTGTGCAGGTATCTTATTCATACAGTGATTTGAGTTCCTTCAGGTATATTTCCAGAAGGGGAATTGTGGGGTTGTACAGAAGGTCAATTTTTAGATCTTTTACGAATCACCAAACTGTTTTCCACAGAGACTGTACTAGTTTACACTACCACCAACAGTATCTATTCATATCTTTTACCCACTTTTTAAAAGGGCTGTTTGTTTTTTCTTTTTGGCACATTTGAGCTTCTTGTAGATCCTGGATGTTAGTCCTTTGTCAGATATACAGTTGGCAAATATTTTTTCCCATTCTGTGGGCTGTCTCCCCACTCTCTTGATGGTTTCTTTGGCTTTACAGAAACTTTTCAGTTTGATGAGGTCCCACTTGTCTATCTTATCTCTTATGGCATGGGCACTTGGAGTTTTGATCAAGAATTGGTTGCTGGTTCCAATTTCCATAAGGGTGTTTCCTGCGTTTTCTAAGATTCTTATAGTTTGAGGTTTTACATTTAGGTCTTTGATCCACTTAGAGTTGATTTTTGTATATAGTGATAGGTAGGGGTCTTGTTTTAATCTTCTGCCTGTGGCCAGCCAGTTTTCCCATCACCATTACTAAATAGGTTCTCCTTTCCCCAGTGGTTGGTGGTGGAGGCTTTGTTGAAGATGAGTTGGTTGAAAAATTGAGGTTTTGCTTCTGGAATCTCTATCCTGTTCCATTGGTCTATATGCCTGTTCTTGTTCCAATTCAGGCTATTTTGATTACTGCTACACTATAATAAAGCTTAAAGTCTGGGAGTGTGATGCCTCCCAATTTGTCTTTTTTGCTGAGGATTGTTTTGGCTGTTCGTGGTCAATTATGTTTCCATATGAAATCCTGTATTGTCATTTTCAGGTCTGGGAAGAATTCTGCTGGTAATTTAATGGGTATTGTATATTGTGTTGGGTAGGATGGACATCTTAACAATGTTGATTATTCCAATCCATGAGCATGGAATATTTTTCCGTTTGTGTCATCTTTGATTTCTTTGAGCAGTGTTTTGTAGTTCTCATTGTAAAGGTCTTTCACTTCCCAGGTTAGGAAGATGCTAAGGTATTTCTTTTTTTGTGCGTGGCTATTATCAATAAGATTGTGCTTTTTATTTGGGTTTCTATTTGTTTATTGTTGGTGTATAGGAATGCCACTGTCTTTTGCACATTTATACCCTGAGACATTGCCAAAGTCCTTTATCAGTGCAAGGAGTTTTTTGACAGATTCTCTTGGGTTTTCAAGGTATAGGATCATGTTGACTGTAAAGAGGGATAACTTAACTTACTCTTTTCCTATTTGGATACCCCTGATTTGCTTCTCTTGTTTGATTTCTTTAGCTAGGACTTCCAACACTATGTTGAACAGGAGTGGTGAGAGTGGGCATCTTTGTCTTGTTCCAGTTTTTAGGGGAAATGGTTCCAATTTCTGTCTGTTTAGCTATATGTTGGCTGTGGGTTTCTTGTAGATGACTCTTACTATTTTGAGGTATGTTCCACCTATACCTAGGTGGTCAAGGTTTTTTATCAAGAAGTGATGCTGATTTTTATCAAAAGCATTTTCTTTGTCTAATGATATAATCATGTGGTTCTTGTTTTTACATTTGTTGATGCGTTTGATTACATTTGTGGTCTTGTAGACATTGAACCAACCCTGCATCCTGAGGATAAGCCTGCTTGGTCATGGTGAATGATTTTTGAGATGTGTTGTTGGTTCACGTTTGCTAGAATCTTGTTGAGAATTTTTGCATCTATGTTCATTAAGGATATTGGCCTATAGTTTTCTTTCTTTGTTGGATCTTTAACCAGTTTGGATATTAATGTGATGCCAGCTTCACAAAATGATTTGGGGAGAGTTCCATCTGTCTTGATTGACTGGAGTACTTTTTTTTTTTGAGTTGGAGTCTCACTCCGTTGCCGGAGTGCAATGGCACGCTCCTGGTCATTACAGCTTTGATGCTGGGCTCCGGCAATCCTTCCGCCTCAGGCTTCTAAGTAGCCAAAACTACAGGTGTGCGCTACCACACCCAGCTAATCTTTTGATTTATTGCAGAAATGAGGTCTTGCCAAGTTGCCTGGGCAGGTCTCGAACCCACAGACTCAGGCAATCCACTCGCCTTTGCCTCCCAAAGTGCTGGGCTTACAGGCTGAGCCACTCAGCCCGGCCAACTGGAGTACTTTCAATAGGACTGATGTCAGCTCCTCCTTGTATGTTTTGTAGAATTCTTCTGGAAAGCTACCTGGTTCAGTGCTTTTTTTGGTAGGTAGTTTTCTTATGACAAAGTCAATTTCCTGGGTTGTTATTGGTCTATTTAGGTTCTCAATTTCTTGTTGTTTCAACCTGGAGCAGTTGTATGATGTCAGAAAGTCCTCCATTTCATTTGGGTTTTTGAGTTTGTTTCCATACAAGTGCACATAGTAATCTTTGATAATCTTTTTTATTTCTTTTTGATCAACTGTGACTTGATCTTTTCACTTTTGATTGTGTTAATTTGGGCTTTTCTCTCTGTTTCTTGGTCAGTCTGGCAGGGGTCCATCATTCTTATGCATGCTTTCAAAGAATCAGCTTTTGTTTCATTGATTTTTTTCTATTTTATCTTTTTTCTTCTATGTCCCATATTTGGGCTTTTATTTTGGTGAGCTATTGTTCTGCTAAGTAGGGTTTTTGTGGTCTTGCTTTTCCATCTGCCTTAGGTAATTTGTTAGGCTGCTAACTTGTGATCTTTCCATTTTCTTCATGTGTGTTCATAGAGATATGAAGTCCCCTCTTAGTGCTGTTTTCATGGCATCCCAGAGGTTTTGGTAAGATGTTTATTTGTTTTCATTTTTTTCCAGGAAACTTTAAATTTCTGTTTTGATTTCTGTGTTGACCCAAGAGTTGTTCAGCATCGTGCTGTGTAGTGTCTATGTTTTTTTGGTTTTGGGGTGAACTTTGTTGGTGTTGATATTGATTTTTATTCCAATGTAGTCTGAGAAGGTGCATGGCAGTATTTCAATCTTATGAAATTTATTTGTGCTTGATTTATGGCTGAAAATATGGTTGATCTTAGAGTATGTTCGTGTGGTGATGAGTAGAATGTATATTCTGTGGTTGTTGGTTGGAGTGTTCTGTAGGTATCTAGTAAGTCCATTTGGTCAAGCATCAAGTTGAGGTTTCAGATGTCCTTGTTAATTTTTGGCCTCAATAATTTGTCTAGGGTTGTTAGTGGGGTTTTAAAGTCCCCAGCTATGATCATGTTAGAGTCAATATCTTTCTTTTAGTTTACCTAGAAGCTACTTTATAAAAGTTGGTGCTCCCATATTGGGCGCATATATGTTTAAAGTAGATATTTTTTGTTGATGGATTGTACCTTTTATCATTATGTCGTGACTTTCTGTATCTTTTTAAATTTTTGGTAGCTTAAAGGATATTTTGTCTGACATTAAGGTTACCATTCCTGCTTTCTTTTGTGCTCCATGCACCTGAAATTTTGTTTCCCATCCTCTTACTTTGAGTCTTTGAGTGTCCTTTCTGGTGAAGTGAGTCTCCTGGAGACAGCATATTATTGTGTCATGCATTTTTAATCCAGTTTGCCCTTCTATGTCTTTTCAGTGGTGCATTTAGTCCATTCACATTCAGGCTAATTATTGAGATGTTAGCGTTTATCCTGATCATGAGGTTCTTATAGAGTTTGCTGTTGTTTGTTTATTTGTTTGCTCTCTTTTTTTCATCTTTGGGTTAATTTATATGCTTTCAATCTTTTCCCTGCATTTTTCGAAACGGTAAGGTCATTCTTTTTTTCTTTCTTCTGTGTTTAACACTTTCTTTAGTGTTTCTTGTAGAACTGGTCTGGAGGCAACTTTTAGGGATTGAATGTCTGGGAAGGATTTTAAGTCTCCATTGCTGATGAAACTTAGCTTAGCTGAGTAGGAATTCTTGGTTGAAATTGTTCATCTTTGAGAACTTTGAATATTGGACTCCAGTCTCTTCTAGCCTGTAGTGGTTCTGTAGATAAGTCTGTCACTGTTCTAATTGGTCTTCCCTGGTAAGTAGTCTGAACTTTCTCTCTTGCTGCCTTTAGATTTTTTCTTTTATACTTACTTTGTGTAAGTAAATTGCTATGCATATAGAAGTTGGTCTTCTCATTTGGTGTCTTGTAGGGGTTTTCTGAATCTCTTGTGCTTGAATAGTCACATCTCTGATGAGATGAGGGAAGTTTTATTGGATAATTTCATGGAATATTTGTTCCAGGGTCGTCTCTGTCTCTCTATCTGCCTTAAAGATTCCAATTAATCTTAGGTTCAGCCTCTGTATAGAATTGCACACCTCTTGGAGGCTTTGTTCTGTCTTTTTAAACTTTTTCTATTTTTAATAGTTTGTGTTAGTTCTATATTTTGTTCCACAAGCTCTGAGATTCTTTCTTCTGCTTGGTCAGTTCTGCTTTCCATGCTTCTCAGTTTGTTATTTATTTCGTTCACTGTAATCTTTATTGCCATCATCTTATTTATCAACTCCTTCATTCTTTTCTTTTGTCTCCTCATTTCTATTTATTCTTTCTGTTAATATCTTTTTTAAACATGCTTATATTTTTTAGATTCTTGGTTTTTAAACTCTTTTAATTTTAAAGATGTGGGGTTCAATTCAGGGGATTATGCTTTTTGCAATTTTGAGATTTGATTAAGGGGTGAGCTGTGGTTCAGAAGCTATCTGCAGATCACAGTATCCACTGATAGGTGCATGGGCCCTGGAACCCACTTCCCACTGCCTTACAGTGTGTCCATGTGGTGGGGATTGGCCCTGGAACCTACTTCCCACTGCCTTACAGTCTGACCATGTTGTGGGGTTGTATGTTTGTCCCTGAAAACAAAATGAGATAAGAAAAAGGAAAATAGTGGGAAAAAGGAAGAAGGGACGCAAAAGTAAGGTGAAGTGAGAGAAGAAGAGGACAAACAGCCAGACACACCAACTAATTAATAAACAAAGAAACAAAACAAAATAAACAACAAAAAAAACCCCAAACATACAATCATACAAACAACAACAACAAAAAACCTGTTGACGCACTCACCCTCAAAAATACCCATACACAAACAGAAAATCTAAAAACAACAATCAAATAATAAAAACAAAGCAAGTATGAAAACATACACAAAAACACAGAGAAAGAAAAAAAAAGAGCTCCCTCTGTGGCCATTTCTGGAACTTAAGTTCCTTTCTCAAGCATTGCTGCAGCTTTTGGCTGTCACCTCATTAGGGAGCAGCTCTGGTCTCCAGCCTGTCCCCCTCTGCTCTCAGCACACACTCGCTAGTAGGGTTGCTCTCAGCATGGGTTTGACATCCCGCAGACTGCTGTGGGAGGAGGGTGAATCAGATCCAGCCTTACCCAACTTGTCTTCTGCTGCTGCTGCTGCCAAGTCTTCCACTCAGATCAGACACGTCTGTGCCTGGTCTAACATGGGGGAGGGGCACCTGTCTCTCCATGTCTGATGGTTGATCCCAGAGGGGTGTGGAGATAGCCTCTGTGTCTCAGGTTGGAGGCTGGACAGAGCTGGGCAGGGCAACGGAGGTATCTACCTGTCCTGGGACAGAGAAAATCCTCACTGGCGCTGGGGTTCAGTTCCAGATTTCCTCACGATGCCTTCTCCATGGTTCCTGCTGCTAGCGCCTGGCCTCTGGCACAGGTAGTGACATGGACCAGGTGCCTGGTGCTGAGGAGCAGCTGATCTCTGCTGCCTCCTCCCAAGATAGCCCTGAGAACGGCGGATAATCCTGTGTACCGGATACTCCGATCTCAGGGCAGTGATGGGTTGTAGTCACCTCTGGAGGAGAGTCTGGGGTGCTTGAACCTGAGCCTCCCTTCAGATAGGCTTTCACTCACCCACTGACACACATCCACTCATGGAGACAGTCTTTATGGACACTCGCTTTTGTAGACTCTCACACTCTGACCAGTTCTGTTACCATCTTGTCTGTCTCTTCTCTCAGTTGACTTTTCAGGTCCTCTGTAATTTGGCTATACTGGACTTCTCCAACTTTAGTTTTTACTTAAATTTCCCTTACTGAGTTTCAGCTGTATCCAGACTGGTCCCCTATGTCATTCATTATTCCATAAATACTTATTGAGGTTTGTGGTTACAGCTGTGACCAAAAGAGAAATGGCCCCAGTTATCGTGATGCACAGAGTCTAGTGGAAAATACTAGTGTTAATAGAATAATTAAGCCAAAGTACAGGGACATAAATTAGTCTTTTACTGCATTTCACAGTACATGTATGCAAGCATTCATGTATACATGCCACACACAACTTTTTCTTTTTTTATATATCTTTACATGTGCTAAATCTGTTACCTGGGATTGCTCGTTTCCTTTTCTACATTTGTACATATGCTGCATCTTTTTTCTAACATATTAAATTGCACATGTTTAGTTAAATTCACATTGAACTGAAGATACTGCAGTAGTCTATAAAACAAGAGTTTGAAAAACTGTTCCATAGGGGTTTAGATTTACTTTCCAAAAGGCTGAATTTTAAGACTTAAATGCTCAACTAACACAACCAGCTCTGATAACAATGGACAGTTAAAAGTACCTTGCATCACTTTTTATTTATGAAAGAAGCACGCAGGCACATGATATAGAATTTTAAATCACTACCTACTTAGAAGAAGTTTCAAGTATGTATTTTGGAATGACATCAGTTGAAGTAAACAAAAATAATTTATATCATTTTTGACAATTTTACTTTGAAACCACAAGAAAGCTTTTTTTTTTCTCTTGAAAAACATGACAGTATTTTAAAAGGGGTGTGAAGAATTTTATCTAATTTAGGGTGGCCAGTGTCAAAGAGGTCATGGTGGAAAGTTGAAACAATATTTTCTTTAAGGTGGCCTCTGGAATGATACCCATGACATTTGAGATTATGGCTAACTTTTGTTTTTCTTCCAAAGGAAACTAATAACCAGGACCACCTAACCTCAAGTTTGAAATATATAATGTAAAAGAGACTTGTGTAAACCTGTTCTCTTCTTCCCTCTTTCCTTAGACCGTTCTCTTTCCCTCTTTTGTTGTCTTACTTTGCCATTTCTTGTCTTGGTAGCCTGTTACCTCTAGACTCTAGTTCCTCAAACTAGTTCATCAATCTGTATTATGATCTTTCTCCTCTACACAGACTGATCTACAAAATTGATCATATAAACTGTATTCTCATGAGTACCCTCAGTTTTCTTGCTCCTCTGACCTTTTAAAAATTTTTATTTAAAATTTTTTATGAATACATAATAGTTATACATATTTATGAGATACATGTGATTATTTTAAAAATGCATGCAATATTTAATGATCAAATCCGGGTAATCAGGATATTCATCCAACTTAAATATTTATCATCCCTTGTGTTGGGAACATTTTAAATCCACTCCTCTAGTTGTTTTGAAATATGCAATAAATTATTGTTAACTATATTAGCCCTGTTGTGGTACCAAACACTAGATCTTATTCCTGTTATCTAACAGTTTTTGAACCCATTAGTCAACTCCTCTTTATTCTTCCTTTCCCACTACCCTTTCTGGTCTCTGGTAACCATTGTTCTACTCTCTCCTCTATGAGATTAACTTTTTTAGCTTCTACTTATGAGTGAAAACATTTGATATCTGTCTTTCTGTGCCTGTCTTATTTCATGTAACATAATGCCCTCCAATTATATCCATCTTGTAAATAATAGGATTTCATTTTTTTATGGCTGAATAATATTCTGTGTGTATATCTACTACATTTTATTTATTCGCTTATCTGTTCGTGGACACTTAGGTTAATTCAATATTGTGGGTATTGTGACTAGTGCTGCAATAAACATGAGAGAGCAACTATTTCTTTGATATACTGATTTCCTTTCTTTTGGCTAGATACACAGAAGTGGGAATGCGGGATGATTTGGTAGTTCTATTTTTAGTTTTTGAGGAAACTGTATATTGTTTTCCATAGTGGTTGTGCTAATTTACATTTCTATCAACAATGTACTATGGAACAGTATACAGAACCCAGAAATAAGTGGACATATTTACAGTTAATTCGTTTTTTAAAAAAAGATGCTGAAAACATACTTTGGGGAAAGGATAGTCTCTTCTAGAAACGGTGCTGGGAAAATGACATATCCATATGCAGAAGAATGCTACTAGAACCCTATCTCTCATCATACATAAAAATCAAATCAAAATGAATTAAATATACTTGAAAACTATGAAAAAACTGGAAGAAGACATTGGGTAATTGCTTCAGGACACTATTCTTGGCAAAGATTTCTTGAGTAAGACCTCAGAAGAACAGGCAACCAAAGCAAAATGGAGAAGGGATCACCTCAAACTTATAAGCTTCTTCACAGCATAGGAAAAAATTGACAAAGTGAACAGACAGGCCACAGAATGGAAGAAAATAGTTGCAAACTATTCATTGACAAAGGATTAATAACCAGAATATATAAGAAACTCATCTCAATAATAAATAATGATGATAATCCAATTAAAATGGGCAGATGATCTGAATAGACACTGCTCATAAAAAGACATACAAATGGCCAACAGCTAAATGAAAAAATGCGCAACATCACTAATCATCAGAGAAATGCAAACCGAAACCACTATGAGGTATCTTCTCACCCCAGTTATGATGGTTTTTAGGATGCTGGTGAGACTGGAGAAAAGAGAATACTCATACATTGTTGGTGGGATGTAAGTAAAGGTACCCTTCAGACTTTTTATTGTTGTTGTTATGATTTTTATTTTTTATTTTAAAGATGTGGGGTATAATTCAAGGTTAGGTGTACAAATGTTCATTATGCAGGTACCCTTGTGCACCTCCCTCACCTGGTGGTTTCCCTCAACTGCCAATCCCACCCCCCACCCAGCAGTTTCCCACTACTTTTGGATCCATTCACTGAACTCCTTTCTGCCAATCATATATGTGAATTCTCAGCTTCTGCGTTTTGAAGGTCTCATGCTGCTAAGAAAATAATCAAGTAATATCAGTGCAAACTTTTGAATTCTAATCTCAATAGTGTTCTCACGACCATGCATCAACTTCTCTGATTTCTCTCAACATTCACTTCAAACTCTTCTCTTTAAAAGCCCTTAACCCACTCTCTACCTTCCTCACTCACAGGATTATTTTATCTTCTATCATGTCCTTCCAAATTGAAGCCATTTTCATAGATAGAAATGCTTGTCATCTTTCTCTTGGGCTCCTCTTAGTCTTTGCTCTATTAAATATCACGTCTCTTTTATTTTTTTCCACTGCTACTTCCATTTAGTTTAGACATATGCCTAGTCCTAAAACCAACTAACATCATTACCTCCCCACAAATTCATTTCTATTTTCCTATCTTTTTTTCTACCCCAAGCTACTACTTGAAAGAGTAGTTTGCACTTACTTTCCTCCCATCACCCTTTCTTATATACACAGATAAATGACTAAAACTGGAGTCATTGCCATTCCAATGAATGTGATTCAAGACTTGTATTTAAGGCATCAGATATTGTTGTACCTCTTTGAAATATTATACCTTTACTTCATGAGAAACAGGCCCATTTCTTCCTCTCCCTCTACCTATGTCCTTTTAAGTTTACTTCATGTACTCTGCTTCTGTAACAAGACTTCAGTGTTGCTATTTTCTAGGGGTCTGTCTTCAGTTTGCCTTTCCTTTTTTTCTTTGTGTTCACCGTGAGCAGTTAGTTCCATCCACTCATGATTTTTAAACACTGTGAGTCAGTGATTTCTAAGTAATCTAACTTAAACTTGATTTTTTTCTCTAAACATAAGTCACATTTATTCAACTATATGCTGAACTGCTCTGGCTGGATATTTACATTTCTTATAGTTAAAGATTGCCTTATTTGTCTTTATCAATTGGCAGTTTGTCACACATGCCAGAATATTGGGAGTCATCCATGTCTTTTTCTTCTTCATACTTCAGATATAATCAAACACAAACTCCTCCTTTATAGCTTTATTTCCTTAGATTCTTATAATTTTTCACCTGGCATAATGCCTTCTAGCGTATCTTCTTGCTTATACTCTTTCCACTTTATAATTAGTCCTCCAAAATTCTTCCATAATACAATCACATAACATACTTTTTGAATTTTAGGGGAATGATGGGAGAGAGAGAAAAAAAGAGATAGAGGTAGAGGTAGAGGTATATATATAGATATATGTATATATATATATATATATATATATATAGATAGAGAGAAGAGAGAGAGAGAGAGAGAGAGAGAGAGAGAGAGAATGCAGTCTAAATATTACTGATGAATCCACCAGCCATTTAATAAGCTGATGAGAGCTCATCTGTTCCTTTCAGACAATCTTATAGTGTGAGTATCTTGCCAATATAAGTGCAATTCTGTTATTTAAATATATATATTTTTTATGACAAGACTCCAAAATGTAACTAAACTACTTCACATGGTTTTTCAAGAAATGGTTATATATACATACATACATTTTATTTTTTTCTTATCCCCAAAGTGCCATACTCTTGAATACTCTTCTATATTTTATTTTTTTCTTTAGCAATGTGTTCTGAAAATAATTCTCTATCAGTGCCTAGAGTTCTTCTTTATGCTTTTTCACACTGTATAGTGTTCCGTTGTGTGGATGTTCCATAGTTTATTTTATATTTGCAGTTTCTTACATTGTTTCATAAATAATTTTGTGCTTATGTATATTTATATTTTGAAGTAGTGTCTTCAAAATTCCAAAAAATAGGATTACTGTATTAAAAAGTAAACATATATATTGTTTTGTTACATATTGTCAAATTCCCCTCCACATGATAATGTGATGTTACCTTCATACCAGCAAGGTATGAATGTCTGTTTTCCACAGCCTCACCAGTATATGTTGTCAAGTCTTTTAATTTTGCCAGAATGATAAGTGAGAAATGTCTCAGCCTAGTATTTATATGTATTTTTTAATCCTTGGTCAAGATGGCTATCTTTTTTTATAGTTATGTACCACTTTTGTATGGCCCGTTTATGTTTTTTGCTCATTGTAATGCCAAATTTTTTGTCATTTTCCCCTCTAATTTCAATTTTAAAAATTTAAAAATACATGTAATATAAAATTTACCATCTTAACCATTTTAAAGTACACAGTTCAGTGATACTAAGTACATCCATATTATTACACAACCATTTCCACCATCTATTTCTAGAACTCTTTTCATCTTGCATAACAGAAGCTCTGTACCCATTAAACAATAATTCCTCTTTTATCTCCTCCCCCATTCCTTAAACCACCATTCTACTTTTTTTTTTGAGACGTTACCCTTTACTTTAGCATGAAGCAAAATATATCCAACATTTTAAACCCAGAGAAATGTGTGAAAAATTTGATAGTTAACCAGGCAAATTAAAACCAAATCCCTACTGGTAAAATCTCTTCTGATCTGAAATCCAAGATACTCACTTTTCATTAATTTTGTGCATTTTTTTGGGGGGGGGGAACAGATGTAAAGATTTGTTTTATTTTTACTGGGGGAAGGAGGATGATAAATAGAACTGTTTTCTAATTTGCTCTCCACTGTATACACACATACCCACACACATACATAAACATACATACACCAAAAAGATCCCAACAAAAACAATAAGCCAGAATAAAAAACCAAAACACCCTCAAACTGCACCAGTTCTTCATATTTTGACCAAGAGAATAGATCCTCGGAAGAAGTGCAAAATGCAAAATCCATTCTACTTTTTGTCTCTTTGATTCTGACAGTTTTACATACTTTAAATAAGTGAATCATATTATATTTTTTTATGACTGACTGGATTATTTCAGTTAGCACAATGTCCTCAAGGTTCATCTATGTTGTGGATGTGTCAAAATTTCCTTTCTTTTTAAGAGTAAATAATATCCCACTACATACATATACCACATTTTGCTTACTTGCTATCTGTTGATGCATACTTGGGTTGCTTCTGTGTTTTAGCCATTGTAAATAACGATGGTGTGACCACAAGTGTACAGATATCTCTTTGAGACTCTTGCTTTTAACTTTTGGGGGGTCTATACCCAGAAATGGAGTTTCTGTATCAAATGGTAAGCCTAATTTTACGTTTTTGAGAAACTGATCTACAGTTTTCTATAGTGGCTGTACCATTTTACATTCCCACCAATGATGCACAAGGGTTAAATTATGCCATATCCTGTTTGACACTTATTATTGTTGTTATTATTTTGTAATAGTAGCTATCCAAATGATATAAAGTGTCATCTCATTGTATGTTTTACTTGTATTTCCTTGATGATTAGTGATGTTGAGCATCTTTTCAAGTGCTTATTGGCCATTTTTATATATTTTTGGCAAAATTTTTTTTAAGTCCTTTTCCCATTTTTAAATTGTTTTTTCCCCCATTATTGTTGGGTTTTAAGAGTTCTCTACATATTCTGGATATAATCTTTTGTTAGATATGTAATTTGCAAATATTTTCTTTAACTTATTGGTGCTCTGTGTTTAATTATTGGTGCTCTATGATTTTTCAGAAACTCTGCAAATAGAGATAGTTTTAATTTTTTTCATTCTAATTCTGCAATTTAGCATTTCTCAAACTTTTTGGTCTCAAGATTCCCCTTTGCACTCTTAAGTATTTTTGAGTATTCCTAAGACGTTTTAGCTGTATGAATTATGTTTATTAATACCTGATTACAAATTAAGACTCAGAAAATTGCACTTGTTTATCAATTCATTTAAAAATAATAATGTATTGTATGTTATCACAGATTTTTAAAAACAAAAGTAGCTATATTTTATGTAATGTGAGAAGATCAATATTGTGCATTTTTATGAGTATATTTGACATCTGGCTATAGGAAGACAAGTAGATACTTATATCTGTTCTTGAATTCAATCTTTTGCAGTATTTTTTTTTTTGGTTGAACTTTGTAAAGATTATTTGGCCTCGAACAGTTACGTAATTGGAAAACAAAGGAACATTTTAGCAACATTTTCAAATAATTGTGGATATTCTACTTTATACTCCAAAACTTGACATATGTAATTTCTTGAATGTTACTTGCAATGTGGCATTTGAAACTATTTCAGTATACTTGTTGGACTATGTTACCCTAAAATCCACTAGAGTATATTGCAACTTGAATGAGTCTTTTAACCTATACGTGACTTTATTACATCATGCGTTGGAGATATTGTTTCACTGCATTATGCAGACAGTTCACATATTGGTAAATTTGATTATAAAATGTAAAACATCACATTTGTAAAAAATTACCACTGATCACATCAGAAGTCTTTGATATTGAGAAGTTGGCAAGCTTTTGATGATAGATATATGTTTTCCAAAACTTGAATTTTGTCATTGGCAGAAAATCTTGTTGGCTGTTTTTCTTGACATGAAGTTCATATTGCACATTTTCTGAAAGATGTTTGCCAGATATTTAATCTGAATAACCATAATTTATCTGTCATTTTTTCTCGGAGGAAAAATGGTGTTCCATGAAATAAGTGCTAATTCAGCACACAACTAAAACAATTGTGCAAGCAATTTTTCTTGAGATAAACATTGTAATTTGGTATGCAGCATAAGTGCTTTATGGATAGTTTCTCTTTCACAGTACTGAATATTAAAAAGAAATGTACTCAAGGGCTGAGATTTAATAATATTAATAATTTTTACTGCCTAATCAAAGACTTTTTTAAATTAATTGGATTTTTTTCTTCTACTGGCTGAAGAATGTAATCACTGTTAGTCAAGTTGGTTGCCATTGCCTTGATTCATACTAGGATGCTAGGAATTTAAACCCCTATGATTATGCACCATCAGTACAAGTTTCAGTACAGTAGTAAAAGCAAGTAAAATTTTAGTATTACTGGGGAAAAGGTTTTGACGTTGTGGATCCCTAGAAAGTCTCCAGGATCCCATGGAGTTTATGTACTATACTTTAAGGACCACCGACATAATAATAGATTTTTCTTTTCTATTTGCATTTACTGTACAAATTGTGCTGATTGCCTCTAGTATAATCTTAAACAATAGTGGAGGAAATGGATATTCTTATCTTGTTCCTGATGTTAAATGAGATGTATCTAGTATTTCTTCATTAAGACACTGGCATTAAGAGTCTATATACATATATATGTATATACACACACAATTTATTATGTTAAAAAAGTGTATTCCAAT
Source organism: Cephalopachus bancanus (assembly GCA_027257055.1). Classification (NCBI taxonomy): domain Eukaryota; kingdom Metazoa; phylum Chordata; class Mammalia; order Primates; family Tarsiidae; genus Cephalopachus; species Cephalopachus bancanus. The sequence goes on along the minus strand of JAPVLO010000015.1, from coordinate 6,537,018 downwards.
TCCTGCTTTCTTGAGTGCTTTTAAATCAGAAATAAGCATTACATTTTACAAAAGCTTTTTTAAAATCAGAAATAAGCATTACATTTTGCCAAAGGTTTTTTTTTTCTTTCTATTTTATGGCAGGCATAGTATTTTTTTCTCTTTAGATATTTTATTACAGTGCATTATAGTTATGAACTCTTTAATCTATTACCATAGTTTTGGAATAAATCTTACTTGGTCTCGATGTATACATAATATAGAGTTAGATTCAGTTTTTAAATATTTTATTTTGTAGTTTTATGTTGATGTTGATAAGTGATATTGATCTGTAATTTTCTTTTGTTGTGCTGTCTTTACTGATTTACATTTTAATTTTATACTTGCTTTATAAAAATAATTTGGAATACTTTCTTCATTCTTTGTACTCTGGAATAATTTATGTAAAGGATGATCTGGTCTTTAAAAGTTTTGTACAATTCTTCAGTGAAAAATCAGGGCCTGGTGCTTTTTAGTGGAACATTTAATCTACAAGAGAATGTTTCTATGTGTCCTTTCACCCAAGAGCTGTTTAGTAGAAGGGTTTTTTCCCAAAAGCATTTTATATTATTCATTATTTGTAATTTTTCTGAATTTTTATCCCAAAGTATTATTTCTAATACTTCTGTTTTATGAAACTTACTCATGCTTTCATTGTGACCATTTAATATAAGATAAAACCTTTGGGAATATTTCATATACATGTGTTCTGTAACTCGTGAAGATGAAAAATTTGATATATAGTCATAATCGGTGGCTTATTGAGATGTAGTTTTGGTCTGCTGTATCTTTACTTGGTTTTACTCTTGTACTGAGAGTGGTGTTTTTAGATATCTTTTGATTATGTTTCTGTCTCTTCTTGCATATCCTGTCATTTCTGCTTTACAAAGGTGTATGCTACGTTAATTGGTTCATGAGTATGAATGAATGTGATATTTTGTTGTGGCTTTTGCTTTAACAATAATTCTTTGTTATGTTTAATGCTTTTTAATTGAATTCCATTTTGTTACAATCCCTGCTTTCTTCTTGATTCCATTCACTTTGAGTGCTTCAGCTTTTCTCAGTCACTTTAAGTGTGCCTTTGATTATTTTGCATGTTGTTGGGTCTTATTTCTGGACCAAATCAAAAAGTTTTATTTCACAATTGACTTATTCAACTTATACACATTTATATGACTGTAATGTTTGATCTTAGCTCTATAATATTATACTATTATAATTTCTATGCGTAGTCTGTTTTATTTGCTGTGTTTTCCCCTTTGTGATTTGTTTTCTCTATTTTTAAATTTATTTTTTTCTCTTCATTTTAGTTTAAAGATGTGAGGTGCATAAGTGATTTACGTACAGATGATGTTTGCACCTTCCACTGGTCCTCACTTCCCTTGGTTTAGTATCAGGTAACCGTAGTGATGTTATGTGCTCCCCTTCCCCAGCAGTGTCCTACTATTGCCGATACCTCTCTTGTAGTATTGTGGTAAATGTTCAGATCCACTTATGAATGAGAACATGTGGTACTCAGTTCTTTCTGTGATAGATCACTGATTATGATAGACTCTAGATCCATTCAAGTTGCTGGGAAGTCCATAATTTTGCCCTTCTTTTTGGCTGCATAATATTCCATTATGTATGGGTAGCTCATTCTTTTTTATCCAGTCCACTTTTGATGGGCAGCATGGTTGTTTCTAGGTTTTTGCTATTGGGAATAGTGCTGAAGTAAACATGCATGTCCAGGTTATCTTTTTTTTGTTGATGATTTGAGTTCCTCTGGGTATATTTCCAGAAGGGGATTCACTGGGCCATATGGAAAGTTAGTCTCTAGATATTTTTAAAATCACCACACTGTTTTCCATGGAGGTTGAGCTAGTTTGCACTCTCACCAATAGTGTAGAAGCATTTCCTTTTCTTCACACCTTGCCAGCGAAATCTGTTGGATTTTTGATCTGTAAAAGATAGCCATTTTGCTGGTATTAGGTGATATCTCAATGTGGTTTTGATTTGCGTTTCTCTGGTGATTAGTGAGGTTGACCATTTTTCATGTAAGTCTTCTTTTGAGAAGTGTCTATTCATGACTTTTGCCCACTTTAAAAAAATTAATTTTAAAGATGTGGGGTACAATTCAGAGTTAGATAAACAAATGTTCATTATGCAGGTACCCTTGTTGATGAGGTATGCCCCCCTGGTAGATTTCCACTACTGTCGATTCTGCTCCTCCCTCCCCCTGGCAGTTTCCCACTACTGCCAATCCTTTTCTTCTAGTATTATGACAGTTGTTCAAGGTCTGCTTATGAGTGAGAGCTTGTGACACTCAGTTCTTTGTTTCTGTGAGCGATCACTCGCTATTATAGACTCTAAGTCTACACAAGTTTCCATGATAATCATAATTTTTCCTTCTTTATGGCTGCATAATATTCCATTGTGTATATGTACCACATTTTAAAAATCCAGTCCTCTCTCGATGGGCAGCACGGTTGTTTTCATGTTTTTGCTATTGTGAACAGTATTGCAATAAACATGCATGTGCATGTATCTTTTTCATAGAGTGATTTTTTTGTTCCTCTGGATATATTTCCAGTAGGGGGATTGCAGGGTCATATGGAAGGTCAATTTTTAGACCTTTTAGTAATTGCTTAACTGTTTTCCATGGAGGTTGTACTAGATTACACTCCCACCAACAGTGTGGAAGTGTTTCCTTTTCCCTACTTCCTCTCCAGCATCTGTTGTTTTTTGAGTGATTGAGGATGACCATTCTGACTGGAGTTAGATGGTATCTCAGTGTGGTTTTGATCTGCATTTCTTTGATGACTAGTGAGGCTGAGCATTTTTTCATGTATCTGTTGGCTGCTCATATGTCTTCCTTTGAGAAGTGTCTATTCATATCGTTTGCCCACTTTGTAATGGGGCTGTTTGTTTTTCTTTTCAGCACATTTGAGTTCCTTGTAGATCCTAGATGTTAGGCCTTTGCCAAATATACAGTTGGCAAATATTTTTTTCCCAGTCTGTGGACTGTCTCTCTGATCTCTTGATGGTTTCTTTGGTTTTGCAGAAGCAACGTTCTTCTCAGACCTGGAGACAACAATAGAGAAATTCATATGGAAACCTAAACAACCATGAATAGCAAAAAAAATCCTCAGGGAAAAAAAGTGGGAGGTATCACACTCCCAGACTTTAAATTTTATTTTAAAGCTACAGTAGTCAAAACAGCCTGGTTTTGGTACAAGAACAGACATATAAACCAATGGAACAGGATAGATATTTCAGAACCAAACCTCAATTTCTCAACCAACTGAACTTCAACAAAACATCTACCACCAACCACTGTGGAGAGGAGAATCTATTCAGTAAATGGTGCTGGGAAAACTGACTGACCACGTGCAGAAGATTAGAACAAGACCCCTACCTCTCACCACACACAAAAATCAACTCTAAATGGATTGAAGGCCTAAACATAAAACCTCAAATTATAAGAACCTTTGAAAATGCGGGAGACACCCTTACGGAAATTGGAACTGACAACCAATTTCTGATCAAGAGTTCAAGTGCCCATGCCATAAGAGATAAGATAGACAAGTAGGAACTCATCAAACTGCCCATTTTTTAATAGGGTTGTATTTTTTTTCTTCCTTTTGGCTCAGTTGAATTCCTTGTAGATGCTGGAAGTTAGAGCTTTGTCAGATATACAGTTAACAAATATATTTTCCCATTCTATGGACTGTCTCCTCACTCTCTTGATGGTTTTGTTTGCTGTGCAAAACCTTTCCAGGTTGATGAGGTCCTACTTTTCTAACTTATCTCTTATGGCATACACTTTTGGGGTTATGATCAAGAATTGGTTACCTATTCCAGTGTGCGTAAGGGTGTCTCCTGCATTTTCTAAGTTTCTTGATGCAGTCAGCCAGTTTTCCCAACACCATTTGGTGAATAAGGTCTCTTCTCCTCAGTGGCTGTTGTTGGTGGCTCTGTTGAAGATGAGTTGGTTGAGAATCGAGGTTTTGCTTCCAGGATCTCTATTCTGTTCCATTGGTCTATATGCCTGCTCTTATGCCAACCAAGGGAATCTGTCAAAAAGCTCCTCACACTGATAAATGACTTTTGGCAAAGTCTCAGGGTACAAAATCAATATGCAAAAGACAGTTGCATTTTTATATACCAGGGAACAGAATAAAGAGCATAATCCCATTCGTAATAGCCTCAAACAAAACAAAACAAAACAAACCTTGGCATCTTCCTAACTAGACGTGAAAGACCTTTACAACAAAAACTACAAAACACTGATCAAAGAAATCAAAGTAGGCATAAACAAGTGGGAAAATTTCCATGTTCATGGATTGGAAGAAATCATTACTGTATAGATGTCCATTCTACCCAAGGTAATATACAGATTCAATGCAAATTACCAACATCGTTCTTCTCAGACCTGAAAATGACAAAACAAAAATTTATATGGAAACAAAAAAGACTATTAATAGTCAAAACAATCCTCAGCAAAAGAAGCAAAGCAGGAGTTTCACACTTCCAGACACTTCCAGACTTTAAACAATAATCAAAGCAGCCTGGTAATGTTTTTTAATTTGTAAAGTTTCTTTTGGCATTAGGAAAGTTTGATTTTTGTTCTAGTGGCCACTTTTGTACTTAAAATACTTATGGAATGCTTGTAGACCCTGCTCTTTAATTTCATCCTTTGCTATCTAATTTGTCAGTATTTATTTATATGCCTCACTTACTGGTTGTAGCTTGCTCAAGAAGGGCTCATATGATTATACACCATAAGTACTTCCATGCTTAAAATTCTTTTTCTTCTGCCTTGATACTTGAAGGACAGCTTAGCTGGATATTAATACCATGTTTCACATTTTCTTCACTTGAATTCTTTAAAATGCTCTTCTGTTTGTATGTTGCATTTGAAATGTCTGATGTCAATCTGATTCTCTTGTAAATTATTTGATTTTTCTCTTTAAGGCCCTGAATATTTTTTTTTTTTTTTGAGTTGGAGTCTCACTCTGTCGCCCAGACTGGAGTGCAGTGGCCGCTCCCGGGCACCGCAGCCTCGCCTGCTGGGCTCCGGCGAGCCTTCCACCTCAGCCTTCCAAGTAGCCGGAATTACAGGCATGCGCTACCACGCCCGGCTGATTTTTTGATTTATTGTAGAGATGAGGTCTTGCTGCCCAGGCGGGTCTCGAACCCACGGGCTCAGGCAATCCACTCACCTCAGCCTCCCAAAGGCGTGGGATTACAGGCTGAGCCTCCGAGCCCGGCGAATATTTTTATTTATCTTTAAAGTCTAGTAGTTCCACTATGATATGTCTCAGAGTTAATTGTCTCAGAGTTAATCTTGAAAATAAATTTTCCATGGCATCAGGTAGTTTCTTTCTAGATTAAAACAGGGATCCCAAATTTTCTCAATTCATGGTGCCAACTGAATCTCAGAAATATTTTCAGGGAGCTTCTAGACCAAAAGAATGTTTAGTATTTCTATTTATTAAGTGTTTTGATTTAAACCACTTAATTTATGTTCTAACAACTTGGTGACCATTTGAAGACAATTGAGAGAGAGAGAGAGAGAGAGAGAGAGAGAGAGAGAGAGAGAGAGAGAGAAGAAGGAGAGGGAGAGAAAAGCGGTGTTTATACTGGTTTGTAACTCAAATCACCTATTGTCGAAATGTGTGAGACTGTTGAGCATTGCACAATTTCTCAAACCTTATAATCAGATTGGAAATTTCCTGTTGCCTGTTTCACACTGATTTTCATGTTGTGCTTACTTAAAAAAAATATCACAACTATTGGCAATTTAACTTCACAAAAATTTTATGTCTTGAAAAAGAATGTAGTGCTATCTAATGTTCAATCTGTGAATTATTCTGAACTAGTTATTTGTGTGATGTTTAACAGATATCAAATATTGCCGTGTTTTTCTCAAATAATTAAAATATTACATATCATGCCTGCTGGTACTCCTCAGCAAAGTCTGGGAGCCATTGGATTAAAGTCTTATACTTTTAAAAAGTTCTTCAGGTATAATTTGGTATATTAGTACCTTAACACTTTTAATTTCCTTCCTTGAGAACTTAAATTGTTTTTTTTTTTTTTTTGAGTTGGAGTCTCACTCTGTCGCCCAGACTGGAGTGCAGTGGCCGCTCCCGGCCACCGCAGCCTCGACTTGCTGGGCTCCGGCGATCCTTCCGCCTCAGCCTTCCAAGTAGCCAGAATTACAGGCATGCACTACTATGCCCGGCTGATTTTTTGATTTATTGTCGAGATGAGGTCTCGCTGCCCAGGCGGGTCTCGAACCCGCGGGTTCAGGCAATCCACTCACCTCAGTCTCCCAAAGGCGCGGGATTGCAGGCTGAGCCACCGAGCCCGGCAACTTAAATTATACATATACATTCTTTGTCCATTCTAACTACTTTTTCAGACTTTTAAAACATCTCACTAAATCTCACTTTCATTTTCTTCAGTGCCCCTTGTTAAGTTTTTATTCTCCCTTGGGCATTTTGTCATTTGCTTTTTATTTTTGATATGATTTTTGCTTTCTTTTTCCATTTTTCTTCTTAGTTTTGGAATTTCTGGTCAATACTTGTTTTAATTCTCCCAAACACTTGTTTGAGGATACTTAATTCAGTTTGGAGTATTGTGGCATAGTATTTGCTTTATGATTATGTTTTCATTAGCTGAATTGTTTTTTTTCTCAAATTTTGTTTTCTCCTTAGAGTTGCTTTGATTGTGCCTCTATTTTTTTGTACAGGGTTGGCAGTTTTAATATGAGTTATGAGATTTCTAGTTCAAGAGTCACCCACTTTTGTCAATGAATTGTAGTTTATTTAATGGATGGTTCTTTTGGAGAATAGGGAGGAGAGAGAAGGGATTGTGTGTCTTTCAACTTTTAAAAAACTTATGCGTCTTTAATATGGTATCCTTAATTTACCCTTTTGGCTTTTCTTTCCCTTTACTGTGCAATTTTCAATGAGTGCTTTTTTCCCACTTTTTATCTTCTTTTTCTATCAGCACTGCCTTTTCAGGACTGCTTTTTTGGAATGCCTTGTGCACTTTTCTGTCCCCTTCTCTATAGTTAACACTTGATCTGTTAGGACTTTTTCCACAGTATTTTCACACTTAGGTAAAATTTCTCTTTTTGAGGGTGACTGAGTTTAATTATAGAACTTCCATTTTATTTATTTATTTTTTGTACAGTTTTTTTTTTTCTGGATCCAGACTTCTGTCTGTAAAGGCTTGGAGTGTTAAGAAACAGTTCAGTTCCACAGGAAAATGTTGTTTGTTTTGTTCTGTGCAGAGCTAATTTGATTTTTAAATTGTTCTCTGTCTTTTTTGTTTGACTCCATTTCTTCTAATTGTTTACATAGTTTTTGAAGGATGTTTTGCAATATTTTTGTCCATATGAACATCATCTTAGTTATACTCACGGTATTTTATTGAAAATGAAAGTCTGACATGTTATATTTTTTCTTTAAATCTATCAATTGCTTTTAAGCCTCAGGCAAGTACAAAAACTATGTAAAGGTGGCTCTATTTAATGCAATAAATAATGTTATTCCCTGTGGAACACAAGAGATTGTGTGTCCTGCATTTAAAAGATTCTAAAATGTCTCAGTTGATGATACAAAACAATTCATCTGGGCCTTTAAGCCTTCTACACAACTTGCAATCCCTAGATTAAAGGTTTAGGCCTAAATTGTTTAGTACAATATGGAAGACTTTCTCCTAATTAGCTGCTTCAGATTTTTTGCTCCAGGAGAAATAAACTGCATATAGTTCTCTTTGTGCACCAGGGTCTTTTAGTCAATTTCTTTTCTGTAGTAGCTTTTGCTTTCCTTTTTTTTCTTGGTGATTTTACTCATGTTTAGACTCTTCTCCCACAATTCTTTCCTGACTGGCCTCTAATCTGGAGTAGTTACCTCCCAGTGGTCATCTTTGGAATCCTGTGCACATCTCCATCATCACACTTGTTACAGTGTATTAACATTTAAGGTGTACAAGGAGTCCTGACTAACTAAACTGACTATTTTGAGGGCAAGAGTCATGCCTGATTTTTTTTTTCATTCCCAGGATCTAATGCAATGTCTTGCACATCATTGATGTTAAATAAGGATTTGTTGAACAGAGTATTAAAAGTAAAGTCTCAGAAGTTCAAAGAGAATCTCTCAGATTTGATACCTTGGGGTTTCTAGAATGAAACCTAATTTGAATAGGTAAAATTCTAAGAATAAGTTAAAAGTCATAATGTACTTTTTCTAGTTAAAGAGGAACCTATTTGCTGCCAAATGGGTCGATTTTATCTAAAACAAAAAAATTACAATTTTAAAAAAATTACTATTTTTTATTATAAAAATATGGGGTACAATTCAGGATTAGGTATACAAACATTGATTATGCAGGTACCCTTGTTGATGAGCTATGTCCCTCCCTTCCCTAGCAGTTTCCCTCAATTGCCAATCCCACCCCCACCCCTGCCAACAGTTTCCCATTACTGCCAAATGCTTTCTTATAGTATTATAATTGTTCAAGGTCTGCTTATGAGTGAGAACATATGGTACTCTGTTCTTTGTTTTTGTGATAGATCACTGAGTATGATCAACTCCAAATCCATCCAAGTTGCTGTGAAGTCCATATATTTGTCCTTTTTTATGACTGCATAATATTCCATTGTGTATATGTACCACAGTTTCTTTATCCAGTCCAGCTTTGATGGGCTACATGGTTGGTTCCATGTTTTTGCTATTGTGAATAGAGCTGCAACTCACATACGTGTGCAGGTATCTTTTTTGTAGAATGATTTGAGTTCCTTTGGGTATATTCCCAATAGGGGAATTACTGGGTCATATAGAAGGTCAATTTCTGGTTCTTTCAGAAATCGCCACACTGTCTTCCAAAGAGGTTGCACTAGTTTGCATTCCCACCAGCAGTGTAGAAGTGTTCCTTTTTTTCTCTACATCATCGCGAGCATCTGCTGTTGTTTATTTTATTAATGATGGCCATTCTTACAGGGGTTAGGTGGTATCTCAATGTGGTTTTGACTTGCATTTCTCTGATGATGAGTGAGGCTGAGCACTTTTTCTGTGTCTGTTGGCTGCCCGTATATCTTCTTCTGAGAAGCGTCTATTCATGTTTTTGCCCACTTTTTAAAGGGGCTGTTCGTTTTTTTCCTTTCAGCGTGTTTGAGTTCCTTGTAGATCCTAGATGTTAGGTCTTTGTCAGATATACAGTTGGCAAAGAACATTACATTAAGATAAATATTTGCTGTTTGAGAAAACTTTTTTCTAAGTTAATCTCAGTGGCAATCTCGTTCTTCATTTAAACATTGAGAACTCTTACTTACTACTAGTAGCTCGTGCCCTGTATTTGTGAATTTTTTTTTTTTTGCACTCATAGATGGTGATAGTTGGTGTTATTGAGATCCCAAAAACAACCTGGTCTGATTTTCTGTATACTGTAGCAAAATAAGGTTTAAAAATCCAGCCAAGATTTTGCCTCATTGTGATGGACGATTTAGTATCTTTGTGGCAAAAAGGTGGCTTCAACTTGAACTTTGACATTTTTCATCCAAATACCTTATTCATTTTGCCTCTACTGAGTTTCTCCTTGAATTTGAGACAGTACCACCCTAATACAACCCCTTCAAGTCACACTGTTTTATACATGTTTCTTAAATACAGTTTATCATAATATAGCACATGATCTTTAAACACAGTACAACATTTCTGAGGGAGCTATATCCCGTAAGCCCTCTTTTCCCATGTTATAGCTGAGCCACATAGTACAGCTTACTTTTCACACACTACAGTTTTGATTGTCCTCATTTTTCTAATTCTGTATCCTTAATAGTAAACTTTTAGTTATCTATGTTTGGTGCTTCTTGTGATTCAGAGGACAAATTGGAATTAGAATTATTTTTTAAATGTTGCATTTTATTCATTAAGGAGTCCAGTTGTTATAGGCTCTGATCGTGGAAGAGAGAGAAGCTGCCTGGACCATCTGTGAGTCAAGTCTTCACACTACCATGCTGTTTCACCCAGCTGAGCTTTTCACTTGTTAAAATGGGGTCATATGGAAGGTCGATTTTTAGAGCTTTTAGGAACCGCCACACTGCTTTCCACAGAGGTTGCACTAGTTAACACTCCCACCAACAGTATAGAAGTGTTCCCTTTTCACCACACCCTCTCCAGCAGCTGTTATTTTTTGAGTTGTTGATAATTGCCATTCTGACTGGAGTTAGGTGGTATCTCAGTGTGGTTTTGATTTGCATCTCCTTGATGATTAGTGAGGTTGAACATTTCTTCATGTGTTTGTTGGCTGCTCGGATGTCCTCTTTTGTGAAGTGTCTGTTCATATCTTTTGCCCATTTTATAATGGAGTTGTTTGTTTTTTTCTTTTCAGCACATTTGAGTTCCTTGTAGATCTAGGATGTTAAGCCTTTGTCAGACCCGGTGTTGGCAAATCCTTTTTCCCAGTCTGTAGGCTGTCTCCCTGCTCTCTTGATGGTTTCTTTGGCCTTGCAGAAGCTTGTCAGTTTAATAAGGTCCCACTTGTCTATCTTCTCTCTTATGACCTGTGGGTTTCAGGTTTTGTTCAGGAATTGGATGCCAGTTCCGATTTCCATGAGGGTATTTCCTTCCTTTTCTAAGGTTCTTATGGTTTGAGGTTTAGGTCTCTGATCCATTTGGAGTTAACTTTTGTGCATGGGGATAGATAGGGGTCCTGTTTCAATCTTCTGCATGTGGTCAGCCAGTTTTCCCAGCACCATTTACTGAATAGGTTCTCCTCTCCCCAGTGGTAGGTGGTGGGGGATTTGTCGAAGGTGAGTTGGTTGAGAAATTGAGGTTTTGCTTCTGGAGTCTCAATTCTATTCCATTGATCTATATGCCTGTTCCTGTACCAATACCAAGCTGTTTTGATGATTGTAGCTTACTGGGAATATATCCTGAAGACCTCAAATCACTCTATAAACAAGATACCTGCACACGTATGTTTATCGCAGCATTGTTCACAATAGCAAGAACCTTGAAACAACCATGCTGCCCATCAAAAGAGGACTGGATTAAAAAAATGTGGTACACGATGGAATACTATGCAGCCATAAAAAAGAACAAAATCATGAATTTCGCAGCAACCTGGATGGAACTAGAGTCTATAATACTGAGTGACCTCTCACAGAAACAAAGATCCGAGTATCACATGTTCTCACTCATATAATGGACCTTGAACATCCAATGTAATACTATAAGAAAATGACTGATGGTACTGGGAAACTATGGGGGGGATGGGATTAACAGTAGCAAATATCTGTCTGGGGATGGGGAAACACCTCTTATCAACAGGGTGCCTGAATGAAACGTAATTGTACACCTAACCCTTAACTGTACCCTACAAAATCATAATAAAAAATATTGATTAAAAAATGGCATTTGACGTTAAGTCACATTAAGATGACTTTTCTAATGGTATTATAGTTTAGACGATTTCTGTGCCTAGCATAGAGATTCCTTTAAGGAATTCGACTAGTTTTTGATCTAACACATTTATATAAAAGTAATTAAAGAAGAGAAACTCTTTGGAATGGCATTTAGATAATTTATTTATAAATTGATAACCTACTATAGAATGCCTACTGTGTAAATATGGCCTTAATAATCTAAAACAAAATTCTTGCTGTTTTCATCTTCACGTGAAAAGTCCCCGTTCCCACTGATTTCTAATATTGAAATATCATTGTGTGTTTTTCTTAGAATGGATTCACATTTTGGGATGGAATTAGAATGATAATCTTAAAAATAATGCTGCCACCTTAGCTGGATTTTTAATTGTAATCAACCTAACCTGATCTATAGGAAATGTAAGTGAATATTATTTTCTAGATCTCAGGTGGAGGTCAATGAACTCTGTCTAATTTCCATTAATGTATCTAAGTTAGGAGAAAATCATGAATTTACATGTGTAATTTACACAATGCTATCTATCTGTAACATATACATAGAGGAGGCCTTAAAAGTTTTTATAGCACAAAGTAATAGAAATGTCTCTGGATAGTCTAGGTAGATTATTTTTAATCATTGCTTGCCACTAATAAACCAAGCACTTAATCTCTCAAGGTCTCAGTTTCCTCAACTGTGAAATGAGAAAGTTATAGTAGACCCTCTCTGGATAATACTCTCCTGTTCTATTAGATACACAATTTAATGCTAAGCACTTATTTCTTTTGGTGTGAAACTGGACAGTACTGAGTTGAATGTTTTTGACAGGAAGTTGAATATGAAAGCATCTCCAGATATTTTGGAGATTTATATTTGGATTTATATTTCCAGAGAATTATAATGCTTAATACACATTTATAGTTGAGGCTCTCAATTTAAAAAGTAATGTCTTTTTGAATAAACACAAAGACCTCTACTAGTATTAGATACAGCATATCTATATAAAAGTAATTAGAGAAGGGAAACTCTTTAGAATGGTATTTAGGGATGTCTTGAAGCTGTGTATATATGGAAAGCACACTGCTTTTACTTAGTTTTTTTGGTAAAATTATGGTAATTTGGAGATGAGATGGTGATAATTGGTACCACCACGTACCTGTGACAAAGAACCCTTTAAACAGGGAATACTTGTATGACCTTTGGCTACCTTTTTGTAGGTTTCCACTAATCCTGCCTAGAACTGAGTTATAGATAGGTGCCCCCCAAATAAGACAGGGCTGTAGACCTTTGAAACTTTAAAGTAAGGAGGATTTAGCTTATCAAACTTGTACTTTATCTTACATATTTTGTAGTTCTAGCATTTCATATTTTGATTTTACTTGTAAGGAGGATATTTATAAAGACTGTATTTATAAAAGAATGAAGGTCAAGTATTACACTGAAATAACTCTTTTCAATCTATTTTAGATCTTCATGATTTTAAAGCTGGTGAAAAAGCATCTAGCTCAAAGTTAATTTATTTGTTTCACAATCTATGTGGATACTTAAGGATGAGATGAGAAGACCACTCAGTCAGGGCTGAGTCTCCAAGTCTTATTCCAGTGGTCAGCAGTTACTAATCTAGCAAGGTCTTTCGTCTTTGCTCCTGTTTTGTGTTTGTCTTCAACCTATTTGAATTGCTAGGACCTCCATCAGAAGACGAGGAAGTGAAATGTTCACATCACTCAACTCATATTTTTCTTTTTTTATTCTGAAAAATAAGGACAAAAATACCCTGAAATCTTTTAAATTGGCATTTTAATTGATTGCTAAAATTCAACTATACTCAGGCCACTTGGTAGCTATATATTTATTGGAGATTTCTTAGGAAAACAGTGATACTTGTGGATTAATCCTTGGGGAATTTTTGTGTATTCAAAGATTTCTCTTTAGCTAGAAAAATCTTAGTATTTGTTTTTCAAATTTTACCTGTTTATGTGTATAATTTTTAATGTATCGTGTATCTAAAAAGTTGGGAAAACATTGTCTATCAACAATTATAGAGAATATCCTAAGAGAGATGAGGGAGAAATGAAAATATACTATGAATGGTCAAATTTTCTTTTTCAAGATAATTTGAGGGAGAAGAAACGAGAGGGATCAAAGTTTACTCTATCATGGTTGATAAGAAAGCCGGGCTCGGTGGCTCAGCCTATAGTCCCGTGCCTTTGGGAGGCTGAAGTGAGTGGATTGCCTGGGCCCGCGGGTTCGAGACCCACCTGGGCAGCGAGACCTCATCTCTACAATAAAAAAAAAAAAAAAAAATCAGCCGGGCGTGGTAGCGCATGCCTGTAATTCTGGCTACTTGGAAGGCTGAGACGGAAGGATCTCTGGAGCCCAGCAGGTCGAGGCTGCGGTGGCCGGGAGCGGCCACTGAACTCCAGTCTGGGCGACAGAGTGAGACTCCAACTCAAAAAAAAAAAGAAAAGAAAAAGAAACTTGCAGTTCATCTTTGGATTCAGAAGCGTCTTTGAGCGCTGGGTTATAACTTGATGATTTTTCTGTTAATATAGTCCAGATCTACAACAGTCTGAGATATTCATTTTCCTAATCAGGAATTTTAATGTTTTTCCTTGTGAGACATGATTTTTTTGTCCTCTGTATATTTTGCTGTCTATGAGAAGGTCTGCCTGGGGGGACCTTGTATGAATGGAATGCAGAGTTTACTTACCCATTCAACTGTTAATGAACATTTGGGTTGTTTTAGTTGTTACTACAAATGAAGCTGCTATAAACATCTTATACAAGTCTTTGCATGGAAATATGTTTTAATGTCTCTTAGATAAACACTACCAAAAAGTGGAATGACTGGATCTTATAGTAGGTGTATATTTGACTTTTTAAAAAGTTGTCAAACTCTTTTCCAAAGTGGTTGCACCATTTGCCTTCCTGTATGAAAAGTTTATTTCCTACAGATCCTTAGCAGCAATCTTTTAAATTTTAAATATTCTAAAAAATGTTTACGGCATCTCATTTTGGTTTTAATTTGTCTTTCCATAGTGGCTAGTGACGCTGAGAATCCTTCATTGTGCTTGTTTGCTGTCCCTTTATCTTTAGTGAAGTATCTCCTCAAATTTTTTGCCTGTTTTTAAACTTGGGTAATTGGTTTGCTTATTGTTGCGTTTGAGGGTTCTTTATATAGTCTAGATGCAAATTCATATTCAGATATATGACTTATAAATATCTTCTCCCAGATTTTTCTGTTTCTTTTTATTCTCTTAAGACAGTTCTTTGAGTAGCATATATTAAGGAAAATTATGTCTTTCTAAAAGTGTTTGCTTTGGAAACTTATTTGTCTGATATTAGTGTAACTAAAGCAAGGGTAAGGATGGCATCTATATGGGGAGAGGCAGCAGCAGAGACGGAAAAGATAGGTTATACAGAGAGGGATTTATCAAGGAACTAAATTAAGTATAACAGGGCCAGGTTTCTTACTGTCTAAGGAGAATGTACAAATTCAGAAAGAAAGTAAAACAGAATAAGCCTGTGATATTGAATTAGAATTATAAGTATCAGTGGGAATTCATAGCTTTGCTAGAAACAGAAATAAATATTGATGCAAATGTATGTTTGTGTATGTTTGCTTGTGTGTACATTTGTGTGATGCATACTTAGATTCTCTAGCTCTATCTACCAGAAGAGTCTGGGAAAAGCAACATACCAAAAGCAACCAACACTTAGCATACAGGTCTTTACTCCTAAATATTATTATTCACCAAAAGGAAACAGTACTCCTTGCAGAAATGACTGATTCTAGGACTTAGGTAGTGAAAGTACAAGATGAACCTGGAATATTTTGTACCAGAAATCAAAGTTCTCAAAGAACGATGAGGAGTGTCTACAGTTTACAGAATTCACCTTGCCACTCTCTGAATCTAGTTCAGTTTGCCATTAGAATATAATAAAATGTTGTAAACTTTGGGATTTCTAATATTCTCTGAGAACTTCCATAATAATTATTTACCCATTCAGAGTTTAACCTCTTGAATTATGTGGGAAAGCAGGAGTTGATTGAGAAACACATATGTGTATATGTGTATGTGTAAATGTATGTGTGTGTGTATATTTATACACACACACGTAGTATATACATATATATATGCATACAGTTGGCCATCCATATCTAGGAGTTCTACATTCGTGCCCCTGACTATAAGGGGCCACCTGTAAGGGACCTCTGCATGCATGGATTTTGGTATCTTCAGGGAGCCCTGGAAACAATCCCCCACAGGTTTTAAGGGACAATCAACTTGTGTGTGCGTGTGTGTGTGTGTGTGTGTGTGTGTGTGTGTGTGTGTGTGTGTAAATAAAAGTTTGATGAGGAATGGTATGATAATATAGTTTCACAATACTTCCCCACAAAATATTTATTAATTACAAAGGGGAAAGAACCCAAATATAACATCCAAATCGAGTGATCATAGTGAATGTCACCAGTGATGGGACAATTTGAACCTGTGTGCTACCTGATAAAATACAATGAGAAGAATACAACATTATTTCTGTGCTATTCCTGTCAAATATGCATAAACTGAATCTACACGTGAGGAAACTTCAAGTAAACCCAAATATAATTATATTCCACAAAATGACTGGTCTGTAATTTTGAGAAAGGATCAAGTTTCATTATAAGATTTAAGGGCAACCTGAGAAACACAGACTGAAGGGAACCTAAAAGACATGACCACAAGTGGTTCTGAACTTATTTATTTTGCTCTGGTGAAAATTATGGGGACAGATGATGAAATTAAAGGGATGGTGACAATCATTATTGTTTCTAATTTTGAAGGTTGTTTTAAAGTTATACAGGAGAACATCCTTTTTGTAGGACATATATACTATATGATTCAGGCATGATGGGGCATCTGATTGACAACATTTTCTTCAAATGATTCAGGATTAAAAAAGATTCTGTACTGAACTTGAAGTTTTTCTTAAAGCTTACGATTAATTCAAAATGTTTGAAATGTTAAAATAAAAAGTTTTAGTGTAAAAAGCATCAAAGTTATAATCTATTTTTATTGGGTTGTATCACTGGCTGTTTTAACAGCAGTCTGAGGAGCCTACTTATTTTTTCCTAAAAGATTTAAGTAGCCTTGAATGATCTGAGCTATTTTTGTTAATAGTCTTTCTGGTAGTAAAGAGGAGAAAAAACATTCTGCAGTGAAGAAAATGGAAAGGTGGGAAGTTTATTTTCTCTGCTTCAAGTAATTGTTACAGCCAGTAATAAAATATTGATTTTCAAATTTTCAAACCCAGTTCTGAAGGAATTTTATAACTTAAAGTGGTATACAAATAACTTAAAAGTTCTACTCTTGTATTCCTTGTCTTAAAGTGAATAGGTTAAATGAAAGCATTCTACATCTCTGTGACAGTACATTGTGATCAGCCTTGATCATAGATACAATTGCTGGAATCTTATATATCATCAGCATAAAGAAAACCCTCTACCAAAAAAAGAGTCTACTCTGTAGCATGAAATTTTCAGCATTAAATCCATTCCATTAGATTAAGATAATATTTGTTTTTTCTTTCCTTTTTATTCATCTTTCCTCCCTTCCCCTTCCTCCCACATCCCTTCTTCCCTTCTTCCCTCCCTCCCTCCCTCCCTTCCATTCAAGACAGGGTCTTGCTCTGTTGCTCAGGCTGGAGGGCAATGGTGTAATTATAGTTTATTGCAGCCTTAAACTCCTAGGCTCAACCCATCCTTTTGCCTCACCCTTCTGAGTAGCTAACTATAGGTACCACCATACCTATTTAAAAAAAAAACAACAACTTTTTTTGTGGAGACAAGGTCTCACTATGTTGCTCAGGCTGATCTTGAACTTCTGGCCTTAAGTAATCCTTCCGCCTTGGCCCTTTAAATTGTTGGGATTATGGGCGTAAGCCACCTTGCCTGGCCAAGATAACATTTCTTTTAGGGTACTGATAGGTATTTTTGTTTGTCTGTATTTATGTTTTAAGGATTTTGTGGTCAAATACATTAGAAAACTCTGGGTTAAACAAAGTTAAGCTATTTACTTAGACTTTTTTTTTGAGTTGGAGTCTCACTCTGTCACCCAGACTGGAGTGCAGTGGCCGCTCCCGGCCACCGTATCCTCGACCTGCTGGGCTCTGGCGATCCTTCCACCTCAGCCTTCCAAGTAACCGGAATTACAGGCATGCGCTACCACGCCTGGCTGATGTTTTGATTTATTGTAGAGATGAGGTCTCGCTGCCCAGGCGGGTCTTGAACCCGCGGGCTCAGGCAATCCACTCATCTCAGCCTCTCAAAGGCGCGGGATCACAGGCTGAGTCACTGAACCCGGCTACTTAGACTTTTTAAAACTTTAAAATGTCAAGACGCTTTGCGGCTCTATAAGGGAAATATGCAATTCATTGTTTCTCAAATTTAGTTGCTCAGGATGACTTTTTCAAGGAAGCCTCATTTGTAAAAGTATACTTATATGGAACACATTTTGTAAAAGGCTGGATAAAGCAAGGTGCATTATTAGAGAAAACTGTAAGTGAAACATGTCACATGTAAAACTTAGCTCAGATTGGTGTATTTTTCAAATTATTATTATTATTTTAATTATAAAGATGTGGGGTACAATTCAGGGTTAGGTATACAGACACTGATTATGCATCAACCCTTGTTGATGAGATATGCCCCTCCCTCCCCTAGCAGTTTCCCTCAACTGCCAATACTACCCCGCCTCCCCTGACAGTTTCCCATTACTGCCAGACACTTTCTTATAGTATTATAATTGTTCAAGGTCCACTTATGAGTGAGAACATATGGTACTCTGTTCTTTGTTTTTGTGATAGATCACTGAATATAATCGACTCCAAATCCATCCAAGTTGCTGCAAAGTCCATATATTTGTCCTTCTTTATGGCTGCATAATATTCTGTTGTATATATGTACCACATTTTCTTTATCCATCCAGCTTCAGTGGGTAACATGATTGGTTCCGTCTTTTTGCTATTGTGAATAGAGCTGTAACAGACATATGTGTGCAGGTATCTTTTTTGTAGATTGATTTGAGTTTCTCTGGGTATATTCCCAATAGGGGAATTGCTGGGTCATATGGAAGGTCAAGATTGGTGTATTATATCAGCAAGGATCAACATCTGGAAGGAATAGTTCATGGTTAAGTGTGCTTTGATCGGAGTAGCTCTGTTCACAAACGCTCAGACTGTGAGTTATTTCAGTGGTAGTGAAGACTTGAGAGTAAAACTGGGATAAGACTGAGCAGCCAAGAAGTATAAACGTCATATAGTAGGGAAATCAAAGATTGGGAACTGTATTGATCTTAATAATAGTTTAGAATCTTCTGATCCCCATTGTGTGCTGTTAGTCAACTCTGAGCCTATTTTCTCATTGCTAAAATGGAGCTAAAACAACAATAATAGTTATAGTAACAAATACTTATGTAGCTCTTACAGCCAGGTACTGTTCTAATTATTTAATGAATGTTAACTTAATACACACAAATACGAGGTTTTCATATCCATATAAAATTTGAGTATACAGGATTTTTTGACAATTAGTTAAATATATAAAATGTCTGCTGCAGAACCAGAAACAGACTTATTAAATGCTAATCATCCTCTTCATAGTCATCATGATCTGGGCCCTGAGCAGAAGGCAAGGAAGAATTAAAGCTGAAGTGAGTATAGTGGGCTGAAGAAAAGAAGTGGAGGAGCACTAATGATAAATTTTCACAGCTTTTACAGCCTTCTCTGGAGCTAATTATAACCATAACTTCCCACTCTCTCTTATTTTTGCATACTTACTATCTTCATTCCTTCCTACTTTATTATGACACTTTCATCAAACAAATATTTATTTGTTTAATCAAAAGATTTTTTTATTGAGTGCCTACTATGTGTCAGGCACTACTCTACATACTATTATTAAATTAGAAATAAAGAATTCCTGCTCTCAATGAGCAAACAAGAATACCTTGGAGATATTACAGATTCAATTCCAGACCACTGCATTAAAGGGAATAGTGCAGTAGAGCTAGTCATATTAATTTTTTGGTTTCTCAGTGCATACAAAAGTTATGTTTATACTGTACTGTACTAAAATCTATTAAGTGTACAATAGCATTATGTCTAAAAAATGTATATACCTTCATTAAAATACTTTATTTCTAAAAATGCTAGTGATTATCTGAGCCTTTAGTGAGTTGCAGTCTTATTACTGGTGAAGGATCTTTCCTTTGATGTTGATGACTGCTGACTGATCAGGGTGGTAGTTACTGAAGGTTGGATGACTATGGCAATTTCTTAAAATAAGACAGAACAGAAGTTTGTCCCATTGATTACTGTTCCTTTCATGAAAGATTTTTCTATAGTATGGGATGCTGCTTCATAGTCTATGTAGAACTTCTTTCATAATTGGAGTCCATCCTCTCAAACCCTTCCACTGCTTTATGGATTATGTTTATGTAATAATCCATGTCTTCTGTTGGTATTTCAACAATGTCTGTAGCATCTTCTCCAGGAGTTGGTTTCATCTCAAGAAACCAACTCCTTATCTGTTCATGTTTTATCATGACATTGTAGGCATTCAGTCACGTCTTTTGTCCACTTCTAATTCTAGTTCTCTCGCTATTTCCACCACATCTTCAATGCCTTCCTCCACTGAAGTCTTGAAGTCCTAAAAGTCATCCATGTGAGTTGGAATTAACTTTTTCCAAACTCCTGCTACTTATGGTATTTTGTTCTCTTTCCATGAATCACAAATGTTCTTAATGACATCGAAAATCATGAATTCAAAAAAAAATTTTAATTTAAAGATGTGGGGTACAATTCAGGGTTAGGTATACAAATGGTCATTGCACAGGTAAAGTTTGGGCCTCACTTTGGTCCCCACTTTACTTGGTTTGAGATCAGGTACCCTTATTGATGAAGTGTGTGCCCCGCCTCCTCAGCAGTTTCCTACTCTTGCCAATCCCTTTCTTACAGTATTATGATAATTGTTCAGGGTCTGCTTATGAGTACCACTCAGTTCTTTGTTTCTGTGATAGATTACTAAGTATTATGACTCTAAGTCCATCCAAGTTGCTGTGAAGTTCATAATTCTATCCTTCTTTATGGCCGCATAATATTCCATCACGTATATGTACCACATTTTAAAAATGAATTATTTACAGAAGCTTCAATTTACTTTGCCCAGACTGGTAAGAAAAATCACTATCTATGGTAGCAAAGGTTTTACAAAACATTTTAAAAAATTTTATTGTATTATAGAGATGTGGGATACAAGTGAGGATTAACTACAAAAGTAGGCTGCTTTCAGGTAAATTTGGGCTTCTAACTGGCCCTTACTCCTTCTGTAGTGGACCAGATACCCTTTGTGTTATCATGTGCCCTCCTCCACTCCCCATTGCCCTTCTCCTTCACTTCCTCACCCAGCAGTGCCCAATGACTGCCAATCCCTTCCTTGTGTTAATATGACTAATGTTTAGGGGCTACTTGTAAGTGAGAACACATGGTATTCAAACCTTTGTTTCTGTGATAGTTCATTTAGTATTATGGTCTCCAACTCCATCCAATTTACTGCAAAGTCCATGATTTTGTTCTTTATGGCTGTGTAATGCTCCATTGTGTATACGTACTACATTTTCTTTATCCAGTTCACTTTTGATGAATAGTAGGTTTAGTTCCATGTTTTTGCTATTGTGAATAGTGCAGAAATAAACATAAGGCTTTTGTCAGATGCATAATTTGCAAGTATTTTTCCCCATCCTGTGGGTTTTCTCTTTACTTTCTTGATGGGTTCTTTTGCTCTGCAAAAGTTCTTAAGTTTGGTGAGGTCCCACTCGTCTATCTTAGCTTTTATGGCATTGGCTTTTGGGGACTTAGTCAAGAATTAATTGCCTACTCTGATGTGCATAAGGGTGTTCCCTACATTTTCTTTTACAATTCTTATAGTTTAAGGTTTTATGTTTAGGTCTTTAATCCATTTAGAGTTGATTTTTGTGTATGGTAAGAGGTAAGGTTCCAGTTTCATTCTTCTGCATATGACCAACCAGTTTTCCCAGCAACATTTGCTAAATATGATCTCCTTTCCCCAGTGATTTTTACTGGTGGCTTTATCAAAGATGAGTTGGTTGAGAGATGTGTTTTTGCTTCTGGAATCTCTGTCCTCTTCCATTGGTCTATGTGCCTATTCCTGTACCAAACCCAGCTGTTTTTGTTTACTGTGGCCTTGTAATAAAGTTTAAAGTCTGATAGTGCGATACCTCCCTTTTTGTTCCTTTTGCTGAGGATTGTTTTGGCTACTTTTGGCCTTTTTTGTGTCCATATGAATCTCTGTATTGTTGTTTCCAGGTCCCAGAAAAATTACATTGGTAATTTGATGAGTATTTCCTTGAATCTATAGATTATCTTGGGTAGGATAGACATCTTAACAATATTGATTCTTCCAATCCATGAGCATGGAATGTTTTCCATTTGTTTGTATCATCTTTGATATCTTTGAGCAGCATTTTGTACTTGTTGTAAAGGTCTTTCACCTCTCTAGTTAGGTGGATAACAAGGTATTTCTTTTTTGTGTGTGGCCATTGTGAATTGAATTGTGCTTTTTATTTGGTTCTCTGCCTGCTTGATACTGGTGTATAGAAATGCAACTGTCTTTTGCACTTTGATTTTGTACCACGATACTTTACCAAAGTTAACTATCAGTAAGAGGAGGCTTTTGACAGACTTCCTAGGGTTCCCATGATACAGAATCATATTGTCCACAAAGAGGGATACTTTAACTTCTTCTTTCCCTATTTGAATTCCCCTGATTTCCTTCTCTTGACTGATTGCTCTGGCTAGGACTTCTAATGCTGTGTTGAACAGGACAGAAGAGAGGGGAATCCTTGTCTTGTTACTAGTCTTGGGGGAATGCTTCCAACTTCTACGCATTGAGCAAAATGTTGACTGTGGGTTTATCATAGATGACTCTTACTTTTGAGGAATGTTTTTGCTTTTTTTTTTTTTTGAGTTGGAGTCTCACTCTGTACCCAGACTGGAATGCAGTGGCACGCTCCTGGCCACCGCAGCCTTGACCTGTTGGGCTCCGGTGATCCTTCTGCCTCTGCCTTCCAAGTAGCCGGAACTACAGGTGCGTGCTACCACGCCCGGCTAACTTTTGATTTATTGTTCTCACCAAGTTGTCCAGGCTGGTCTTGAACCCGTGGGCTTAGGCAATTCATTCGACTCAGCCTCCAAAGTACTGGAATTACAGACTGAGTCACCGAGCCTGGCTGGAATGTTCTTTCTATGCCTAGGTGTTAATACAGGTGTTGTTCAGCAGCATATCATTTAGTCTCCATGTCATTTTGTGTTTTAGGGAATCTTGTTTCTGGTGATATTTCTTTTTATTCCACTGTGATCTGAGAAGGTGCATGGTATCATTTCGATCTTTTGAAATTTGTTCATGCTTGATTTATGTCCAAGAATGTTTCATGTCCTGATGAGTAGAATGTATACTCTGTTGATGAAGGGCAGAGTGTTCTGTAGATGTCTATTAAATCCATATGATTGAGTGTCAAGTTAATCTTCCAGATCACCTTGTTGGTTTTTTGTCTAAAACTGTTAATGGGTATTTAGGTCTACAACTATGATTGTGTGAGAGTCAATTTCTTCTCTTAGTTTATTTTTATAAAACCTGGTTCTCCTGTTTTGAGTGCATACATGTTTAAGATGGGTATTTCTTACTGGTGGATTGACCCTTTAATCTTTATGTAGTCTCCTTCTGTGTCCTTCCACGTCATTTTTAACTTTTTATGGTTTGATGTTTTTGTCTGATATCAGAATAGTTACACTAGTTCTGTTTTCCATTAGCCTGAAAGATCATTTTCCCACCCTCAACTTTGAGCCTGTGGTTGTCCTTTGTAGTGAGATGAGTTTCCTGGTGGCAGCAGACTGTTGGATCGTGTTCTTTATCCACTTTGCCACTTTATGTCTCTTCAGTAGCACATTTAATCTATTCATGTTCAAGGTATTGAAATGTGTTAGTTTATCCCTGTCATAGGGGCTTGCTTTGTTTTCCTTCTTACTTTTATATTTTATATATGTATATTTTCATTTTTTTGAATGCTTTGTATGCTCTATTAACTCTGTGCTTACCTGTATTTTGTGATGAGTGTGACTGTTCTTTTTTGTCCTGTGTTCGACACCTTTTTAAGTATCTCCTGAAGAGCTGGTCTGGAGGTTGCATATTCTTTTAGGCATGGGATATCTGGGAAGGATTTGAATTCTCCATCACTGATGAAGCTTAGCTTAGCAGAGTAGGAAATTATTGACTGGAATTGCTTGTCTTTAGGAACATTAAAAATGGACTCCATTCTTTTCTCTCTTGTAGTGTTTCTACACATAAATCTGGAGTGATTCTGATGGGTCTTTGCAGTTGGTAGAATGACCTTTCTCTTTTGCTGCTTTTAGGATTTTTTCTTTCATGATTACTTTGTGGAGGTGGATTACTGTATGTCTTGGGGATCGTCTTCTCATGTGATACCTTGCAAGGGTTCTCTGAATGTCTTGACTACCTCTCTAACAATAAGTGGGAAGTTTTCTTGGATGACCTCATGGAATGTTTGTTCCACGGTGTTCTCAGTTTCCCTTTCTGCTTCAGGGATACCAATCGGGTGTAGATTTGGCTTTTTGACATCTCTCAGAGGCTTTGTTCCCTCTTTTTGTGCTCCCCCCACTCCCATGTTTTTGACAGATTGGGTTAATTTCATATTATGGTTGTCAAATTCTGAGATTCTTTACTCTGCTTGACTAGTCCTGCTTTCTATACTTGTTTCTGTGTCTTAGATTTTCAGGATGGAGATCTTCAATTCCATTATTTCAGAACAGGCTTTTCTGAAATTGAACAACTTTGCTTTTACTTCCTGCATGAGTTCAATGAGTTTTGCTTTTAGTTTCCCTTGGTTCTCTCTGTTTGTTTTAACCATTCAGTCTCTGATTTCTGTGGCTATCATCTGGAGCAGGTCATTCTGGGGGAGTTTTATTGTTTGTGCTCTGATAACTGCTTTTTTGGTGTGCTGCCCCTTTTTGTTGTTGTTGTTGTTGTTGTTGTAGGAGTCTCATTCTGTTGCCCAGGATAGAGTGCAATGGCATGCTCACAGCCACTGCAGCCTTGACCTGCAAGACTCAGGTGATCCTTCTACCTCAGCCTTCCAAATAGCTGGAACTACAGGTGCACACCACCAAACCCAGCTAATTCTTTGATTTATTGTAGAGACAAGGTCTCGCCAAGTTGCCCAGGTTGATCTTGAACCCTGGGACTCAGGCCATCCTCTTGCGTCTGCCTCCCAAAGTGCTGGGATTACAGGTGTGAGCTACTGCACCTGGCTGGATGCCGTCTCTTTACGACTCTGAGTGTTGCCTATTTTTTCTTGTTGATTTTTTCCTCATTTGTGACAGGTCTCTTTTCCTTCTTTATAATTCCTCTTTATTATTGTTGCTTTGAAGCTAGTCAATGATACAAAGAGAACCAAAGAGCCTTTGTTCCAGGGCTCTTTCTGTGGTACATTCACTTCTGCTCCTTACCTTACCCTGTGGCAAGATCGCTCTTGTACATTTTCTCTCCTACAGTTAATCTCAATGGGTTTGCTTTTAGCCTCTGCTGCTAGCACTTTGTGGAGAGTGAATGGGGGGGGATGGGCCCCCATCTGCTATCTGCATATTGCATCTCATAAGCCTTCCTGTCAAGAAACCCTTCAGGTGTCTTTTGTGTTACTCCTTCCCTTTTGAAGTTTTCATTCTGTTCCTGAAAAAGAGCAAGTTCCCTGCTACAGGGGTTGGAGGCAGGGGAATTTGCCCTGTAGACGTACAGGGCTTTACAGTGATTCTTTCTGGTCTGCTACGAAGATGTCCACCAGCTAGCTGTTGGCAGTGGTTGCCAGCCAGGTTCACTCTGCAGACTGTCTTTCCCTTCCTCAGAGTTGGCCACTGGGTTCCACTGGTGGGAGTTGGTTTCATGGGCTGATCAGGTGTGGGTTTTGTACCCTATTTCACCTGGGCTTTGGTTGCCTGCCACCATGCTTTAACTAGGACTCTTCCTGCATCAGACTGATGATTCGTGCATGACTGGGAAGGGATGAACAGACCCAAAGCTCTTAGAATTACCCACTCAGTCTTTTTCACTGGGCAGGGTTTCAGTTCCTGTGTGAGTCTGGTCATAGTGGGGGTGAGGTGACCAGATTCTGGTGTCTTCTGTTGCTTTCTGGTTTCTATGTGTTCAAAGAGCCTTTTGCTGGGTGCAGGGTGCTTCATCCATCCAAAAGCATTTGGGGTGTCAATGTCTATTGACAGTTGTATCCCTCCTTTCTGCCTTGCTCTGTGAGAGAGGCACCAGTCTGCTGCTCCATGGTGGTCATCTTGAATCCTCCCCTATGTATTTCCTAAAGAAGAAGACTTGAAAGCCAAAATTACTTTTTGATCTATAGGCTGCAAAACTGATGGATTTTGTATTAACAGGCATGAAAACAACATTACTCTTCTTGAACATCTCCATCAAGAGTTCTTGGGTGACTAGGTGCATTATCAGTGAGCAGCAATATTTTGAAAGGGATCTTTTCTTTCTGTTAAGTCTCAACAGTGGGCTTAACATATTCAGCAAGCCATGCTCTAAACAAATGTGCTGTTATTCAAGTTTTGTTGTTCCAGTTGTTGGACGAGCAGTCAATTTAGCCTAATTCTAGGATTTTCAGAATGGTAAATAAGTATTGGCTTCAACTTAAAGTCAATGACTGCATTATCCTCTAACAAGAGAGTCAGCTTGTCCTTTGAAGCTTTGAAACCAGGCATTGACTTTTCCTCTCTAATGATGAAAGTTCTAGTTGGCATCTTCTTATAATAGATGACTGTTTTGTCTACATTGAAAATATGTTGTTTATTATAGGCACCTTGATAAATTGTCTTAACTAGATCTTTTGGATCACTTGCTGCAGCTTCTTCATCAGTACTTGCTGCTTCAGCTTGCACGTTTCCCTTTCTGTGACTTTTTTTTTTTTGATTTGGGAGTCTCACTGTCGCCCAGACTGGAGTGCTTACCGCAGCTCGACTGCTGGGCTCCGGCGATCTTCGCTCAGCCTCGAGTCTGAATTACAGCATGCCTACCCCCCCTGATTTTTATTTATTGTAGAGATCTCGCTGCCCAGGCGGGTCTCAAACCCCGCGGTCAGGCAATCCACTCACCTCAGCCTCCCAAGGCGGATTACAGGCTGAGCCACCGAGCCGGCTGACTTCTTTTTTTAAAATCTCATGAACCAACCTCTACTAGCTTCAGACTTTTCTTCTGCAGCTTCCTCACCTTTCTCAGCCTTCATTAGTTGAAGAGAGTTAGGATCTTACTTTGGATTAGGCTTTGACTTAAAGAAATGTCGTGACTGGTTTGCTCTTCTATCCAGACCATTCAAACTTTCTTCACATTAATGATATGATTCTTTCTTTCTTTCTTTCTTTCTTTCTTTCTTTCTTTCTTTCTTTCTTTCTTTCTTTCTTTCTTTCTTTTTCTTCCTTCCTTCCTTCCTTCCTTCCTTTCTTTTCTTTCTTTCTTTCTCTTTCCTTCCTCCCTCTCTCCCCTCTTCTCTCCCTCTCTCCCTCTTCCCTCCTTCCTTCCTTTCTTTTATTATCATATGTGTGTTTATTGGAATAACACTTTTAATTTCCATCAAGAACTTTTCCTTTGCATCCATAGCTTGGCTAACTGTTTGGCACAACAGGCCTAACTTTTGATCTGTCTTGCCTCTTGACATGCCTTCCTCTCTAAACTGAATCATTTCTAGCTTTTGATTGAAAATGAGAGACATTTGACTCTTTCTTTCACTTGAACACTTAGAGGCCATTGTAAGGTTATTAATTGACCTAATTTCAATATTGTTGTGTTTTAGGGAACAGGGAGACCTGAGCAGTGGGAGATAGATGAGAGAATGGCAGCTTGGTTGAGAATTGAACATACACAACATTTATTAAGTTCCACTGTCTTTTGTGGACATGGTTTGTGCTACCCCAAACAATTACAAAGTAATATTAATCATCACTGATCACAGATCACCATAACAAATGTAATAGTAGTGAACAAGTTTGAATTGTTGCAAGAATGAACAAAATGTAGCACAGAGACATGAAGTGAGTGCATGTTAGAAAAATGGTGTTCATAGACTTGTTCTGGGCTGCCAAAAATGTTCAATTTGTTAAAAAATGCAATATCTGTGAAGTATAATAAAGCAAAGTGCAATAAAATGAGATATACCTTCTTCTTATAGAAAAAGATGCACAATAAGCAATATAAATATTTAATATGGCAAACAATTGTAAGTACTATGGGGAAAGGTAAATAGAAGAGGCATATAGGAAGTGTACAGGTAAGGATGGGGCTTATTTTTATAGTACTTTTATTCCATTCTGCTCTATAATTTTTAAAGAGTAATGCTACACATAACAGGAAAAGGTGAATATAGAAGAGATGGGAGCAAGTGGAAGAATTCGGGTATAAAAACTGAGATTGACATTTTAATATTTGTCTTATTCATTCAAAAGATATGGAATACAGTATTTGTCTTTCTATGCCTGCCTTATTTCACTTAGCATAATGTCCTCCAGTTTCATTCATGTTCTTGTAAATGACAAAATTTTCTTTTTTTAATGACTGAGCTGAGTAGTATTAATATTCATATATATAATATATATATTTTTGTGTGTGTTTAAGGATATATATGTGTGTGAGTATATATATATATATATACTTAATTCTATATATGTGTGTGTATATATGTATAGAATAACACACACATTTTCTTTATCCATTCATCCATCGATGAATACTTAGGTTGATTCCTTATCTTGTGTACTGTAAATAATGTTGCAATGAACATGGGAGTGTGAACATCTCTTCAACATACTGATTTAATTTCCTTTGGATATATTTCTGAAGTGGGATTACTGGATCATATGCTAGCTTTATTTTTAATTTTTTTAGGAGCCTTTGTACTGTTTTAAAAATAATAGCTATACTAATTTATATTCCCACCAATAGTGTATAAAGTTTCTTTTTTTTCTACATCCTCATCAACCCTTGTTGTCTTTTATCTTTTTGGTAATAGCCATTCTAATAAGGGCAAGGTAACATCTCATTGTGGTTTTAATTTTCATTTCCCTGATGATTAGTGGTGCTGAGCGTTTTTAAAATTTACCTGTTGGCTATTTGTGTGTTTTCTTTTGAAAAAATGTCTGTTTAGGTCTTTTGCCCATTTCTAATTGGGTATTTGTTTTCTTGCTATTGAGTTATTTGAATTTAAAAAATATATTTTGGATATGAATTCCTTATCAGATCTATGGTGTACAAATATGTTCTCCCATTCTATAAGTTGTCTCTTTACTCTGTTGATAATTTCCTTTGTTGTGCATGATCTCACTTATATAGAATCTTTTTGAAAAATTGTATTCATAGAAGCAGAGAGTAGAATAGTGGTTACCAAGGGATGGGCAATGGGGGAGAAATGTTGGCCACAAAGTAAAAAGTTTAAGTTAGGATGACTTAATTCAGGAAAGCTATTGTACAGCATAGTAATTATAGTTAATAATAATTTATTAAATATTTTAATTGTTAAAAGAGTAGATTTTCAATGTTTTCATTACAAATAAAGGTGAGGTGATAGATATGTTAACTAGCTTGACTAATTTGACAACACATACATATATTCAAACATCACATTGGGCATCATAAATACAGACAGTCCCTGACTTATGGTGATTTGACTTAGGATTTTCACTTTGTAATGGTGCAAAACTGATGCACATTCAGTGTATTTATTTTCTTATTATGGATCTATGTCTGGATAACAGCATTGCAAATTGAAAATTACATGTAAACTAGAAATTTGCTTATAATTGTTATAATTGCAATTTACAATGAGTTTATCAGGATGTTACCCCATCATAAGCCAAGGAACATCTGTATATACAATTTTCATTTGTCAATTGCACCTTAAAAGAGTTGTAGGAAAATTCGCTAGGAAAAGCAAATAAGACGAATGCAACATACACACAAGTGTGGAGTGAAGAAAAAACTCCCGAAGTACCTGCAATTCCGTTCTACCTTTTGTACCTGCACACATTTTATAAAACCAGTATTCTAAAGCTTTGATTCAGTCACCCAGACAACCTGATTCCATTGACTTCTCCAGTTTTTCTTTGGCCTTAACAATTTGCTGATATAATGCCTCCCAAATGGCTGATCTATTGCTGTGCTAAGCAGCATTTCTGATGTCAGCAGTACAACAGTGAATGAAGTACCTCACAAGGGAACCATTGAATTAAATGGTGCACACTCACCTGGCTATGTTCTCTCCAATTTTGGAATGACTTCACCGTCTCCATTCCCAAGTGAAATAAAAACTCCCTCCATCTGTGGCTAGACTTGCATTGTGAAGAAGTTTTGGAATTTATGGTTCTTAGAGAAGGAAGGCAGGAGCAATGAAGACCTATCATATTTAAATTGCCACATTGACTTTTCTAAAGGTTACTGTTGAAGAGACAGTTAATTGCCTGTGTGCTGCATTTTTAACTGTTGAACTTAGCCAAGAACTGAAAAATTGACAAAATTCCAAAAAGGAAGACAGCAAAAGGAAAGAATGAAGAAAAGAGATTGAAATTCAGAATGATTTGGTTTGAAATAGAAAGTCTTTTTTACAATCATGATTACATTTGATAAAATGATTGGACTCTTTAAAATTAGTGTTTTTCAGAAGTTTGTATATATTAAGTTATTACAAGAAATCTGTTAGTAGACATTTGTGTTGATTGTATTCCTTTAACTTAACTAATAGCTTGGTGCTAGAGGAGCCTCTTTATTTTTAGACTGAAGACAAAGATTTAAAGAATGACAATGTTAATGGTATAACCTATACATAATGTTAAAACATACAATTTATCAATACAATTTGGATAGTGCATTTGGGTCTGAGAATTAATTTACTTGACATTCACCTGGATAAGAAAGCACTAATTCCCGTCTTGTTAATGAAGAATGAGAAATACACATAGACTGGATTTGGTGTTAGATACCAGGGAATCCTCACGATTTCTGGTTCTAGAACCCGCTGGTGGCAATCTTAGAACTATGATTGAAGTGGAGGTCCCCGAGAGATCCAGAAAGACTGAGACCTATTGATAAACTCTATTTAGTGTCTAAAAATACATTTCCTATTTGTAGGAAATTGTTCAGAAGTGTCAATAATAATACCTTCCTAAATATGTGTCACTATATAAATATTTGGTACCTAATGTTTATTTTGTTGGACTATTTCCTTAGTCTCTGGAAACCCTAAAGAATATATTGATAGCATATTTTAATTTTCAGTGATTTAGAAGCCAGTGTGTTCAGTAAACAAATGGAAGTTATTATAAATATTTATTTTTATTTACAGAAATGAAACAAGGTACTGCACTAAAGAAAATACATATGAATGGCATTTTATACATCTCAATTTAGTAATATTTCCATATATAATTACTTTCCATATACCATCCCTAGCTAATAGGAAATGTTCTAGGATCATTCTTCCTGGTCGTTTGATTGAAATGCTTATAAATCTGTTTTGCTTTTTTGTAGATAGCATGCATGCTAAGATACATTTTGTTGTCATTGCTTGGCTTGCCATACAAGTTTTCAATGGTTTTAAGATTTTATGACTTGGATTTATTAATCCTGCCATTGGATCTCACTATCTCTCCTGAGGCACAATCCCAAAGGACAAACTGTTACCTCTTACATGTGTTATCCAGCTCCTCCTTTTCTAATGTAGGATTGTGTAAAAATCTGCATTTACTTCTTATCACTTTTTAAAACCTTTCTCTTCTAGCTAAGCTACCCTTTTACTTCTCTGTCTGTTGCTAGCACTTTCCCTCTTTTTATAATTGTCCTCAACAGTAATGATTCACATTTATTGAAACTAGAATTGTTATGGTTGCTGAAAAAGCACAGAAGCAAAGTCACATATACTAAAATTTACTGTAAGACAACTCAAGTATGGGGAGGCATTTTAGTGTTTCTGCTCCTTGGACAGTTTAATAAGTAGCATGATAATACAGATAGACCAAAACCAAAGAAACGAGGTTACCCTAGAGACACCATGTAGGATTTGTAGCTTTGTGAGATTGATCCTATTACAACTCATTTGATTATGTTTAAAAGCTATAACTTGGGAATATTTAGGAAACAGTTTATGGTCAGTTTTGTTGGGATTAAATTATACTCTCTAACATCCCTCATTAAGAAAATATTTTCTTACTTCATGGATGAAAACAAGTTGGAGCAGTGGTAGGTTTTTGTAAACTTATTGACATTTGAATGGCAAAGCCTTAAGGGTTATAAAAAAAACCCCATTGTTTTAACTACCTAAAAAAATCCAGCAGAGTAGAATAGAATGCCCTTCCATGTTAGAATAATGCCACAGGTATAGAACACAATGTTTGGTCCTATAATGAACGTGCAATTTATAATAAATAGTAATAATAACAAACGCCTATTTTTATTTTTAAAACAGTTCCTCCTCTCTGCTAAGTAAATGTAGCTTTCAAATCTGCCACAAGAGAGAAAGGGAGGACCATTGTTTTTAAAAGGTAGTATAAAACATTTAGCTGCATTTCCAGCAATGTTTTTCTTTGCTGACATAATTGTAGTATTGCAATTTAAAGAATATTACTCTTTCTTATCATTTGTTGTTGTTTTGGTGTGATCAGCTGCTTTGGATCTACCCTAGCCTTTATTGTGATTAGAGGTGAAAATGAACAAGGGATGTCTGTCTGTGAACCCATAGCAGATAAACAGACTGACTGAAACATTACTCCAGGAGGTGTGCTAACACATTACAATGTGTATGGAATAAACTTAACCTTAACAACAGCTAACATCAGTGGTTCTGTAGAGATGTGACTACCACTGCCTCTGGCTTTCATCAGTATACCTGGCTTCTCTCACCCCAGTCTCTGCATTCCAGGTTAGAGAACTGCTTCTTATAAGCCTCATTCTCCGTATTATTACAAAATGACATTATTTTGAGAAGAACCCATTCTATCATGGCTTAAAAGAGAGTTTTTTATTCTTTCTGGGATTTGATTCAAAATAACATATGGGAGTGGCAGTGAATTTATAATTGTAGTTCCTGATCTGGAAAAACGTAACCATACTTTCTGACATTCATTTCATTTTTCTTTCCATCATACCATCCTGCCTTTCTTCTCATCTTTCCTCTAAGGTTAACTAAGAAGCTGATTTAACTTCAAAGAGAACATTTCAATTTTAAATTAATTTCCATATTTAGTATCTCTCCTTATAACTTAGAAAAAAGAATTGATGTTAATCCTATAAACAACATCTGTCTACCATTAAGGAAAGATCATTATTCTCCATGTTAAGAATGGCTTCAATACACTTGAAGGCTACAGGATTGCCCCAGCATTAGCATCTGTAAAAGAATGATGCCTTGGAGCAGCAGGAGAAAGATTCTGAGTTATTAAAGCATTCTTGACACTAACTGGCCTGTAGAGCAGCGGTCCCTATAGAGTAAGGGACTGATTTTTGGCATCAGGGACTGGTTTCATGGAAGACAGTTTTCCACAGACCAGGGTTGGGGGGATGGTTTCTTAATGATTCTTAACATTTATTGTGCACTTTATTTTTATTATCATTACATTGTAATATATAATGTAATAATTATACAACTCACCATAGGAAAAAAGAGGTGCAGATGGAAGTGGTAAATAAGATGAGCAAACCACATGCAGACTACAATAAGCATCAGATTCTGACTTAAAGCCTGCCACCAGATGCAGATGTATAATTGAAGTACATCAACTGATTTGCCACTCACTGATAGGGTTTTGATATGAGTCTGCCAGCAATTGATTTATTATAATCTCTGTGCAGTAAACCTCACTGCTAATGTTGATCTGTATTTGCAGGCACTCCCCAGTGTTAGCATTACTGCCTCAGCCCCACATTAGATCATCAGGCATCAGAGTTTCATAAGGAGCACGCAACCTAGATTTGTCCATGTGCATGTCACAATAGGGTTTGCTCTCCTATGAAAATCTAATGCCACTGATCTGAAAGGAGGTGGAGCTCAGACCGTAATACAAGCAATGGGAGGAACTGTAAATACAGATGAATCCTGCCACTCACCTCCTGCTGTGAGGCCTGGTTCCTAACAGGGCATGGACTGGTACAGTCTCCTGCTCTAGAGGATGAGGGTAGGTTTTTGAGACCAACTTTAGAAAAACTTGACAGAAAGGAACTTCACTTTCTTAGGATCCACAGGATCATAGAGCCTTACAGACAAAAGGCATTCAAAGAAGGTTAAGGTTCTGTTGATTTTTATTTCTTAACCTATATTTAGCTTTAGAACATAACTCTTCCTCATATAACTTTGCCATTTCCTCTAATTCCCACAACACAAACAAAAACTGCTTATATTGTTTGAGGCGTAGAGGCCAAAGAAAATTAAAGGGAATGGAGTAAACACTGTGGACAGACAGAAACACATTAGAAGTTTCTACCCATTGCTTATTAGCTTGGGATTTAGTAGTCCTCTTTAAAGCATAATGGTTTGAATGTCCACACTTTCTCTTGGTTCATTTGTAAGGTGTTCTAGTAATTTTCAGATTTAATATGTAAAGAAATTACCACATAAGGTTGTATGTACATATCTATATGTTGACTTTAAGGCAACTTTAAAGGATTCTCTTAATTTTAATTCTGTAACATTTGACTAGAGGCAACTTTAGACCTCACCCACAACATAAGATGTGAGTGCTGTAATAAAGTATTTGTTCCACTGTAACAAAGTGACTGGACATGATACAATGGAGAAGAGAGAATGAATGTCTGAAAATAGATTTTCATTGAAGAGGAAAGAATCATTACTTACTAGTTTCTAAATATCTTCCCAAATAAAAAAAGGCTAAAGGCATATTAACTAAGCATATAAACAGAAGTTATATGTCAAAATTCTTTATTCTCAAAGGACATGGAGGTTGTCCTTTTTTCCTAAGAGAAGATAGTACCAACCATGTAACTGTCAGACAATTTTCTAGAGTTTTAACAGAGAGAAAATCACTGAGCAGAGCTTCTTATTTGACATTATTTAGGTTTAATCTCCAGGGTTCTGGTCAAGTATAGACAACTTACAGATAGACTCCTCTTTTTTCTCTTGACAGAGTAACCCAGATATTATTTTATTTTTTAAACCTATACACTATAATTCACTATTATAATACATTATGACTCTTTTAGATAAAATGCATTAGTTCTGTGTATAAAAATAGTAAAGGGAGAATGCTTTCCTAGTGGAAATCAAAGGGAATATTTTATATATAGAAAGCTAAAATGGAATTATTAAAAGGAAAGTAGGCAGCTTATATGAAATAACAACTAGAAGTTAATGTAGATTTATTTCAAGTTTTGGCATATATAAAAATATCAATAAAACTTCAAAAGTTTAGGCACTAAGCCAGTCACTTTGTGGCTAGCAAAACATTTTTTGGAATTTAAATGAAGAGTATATCATGAGTACAATTTGGAATAATTATTAAAATAATAACCCCAAATGGAATGCATTGTCAGCTTATTCTATTATTGCTGCTTCCTCAAAATCTGTAATTATCAATTTTGTCCTACTGGAAACATATCCTACCCCCTTTGCTCAATCTCCTATTATTGTGAAGCTTCAATGCATCTGTTAACAGAATTAAAATCAGGAGTCCAGAGAAGTCCAGAACGGTTGTGACAGGTCAGTTTTAAATAGGCAATCCAATTTCTTTCATACTATGCAAGCAGAGATAGAAAGTATGATATAGGAAGGAACTGAGGTCTGAATGGGAAAAATTTGAGAACTGGATTCCAGTTATGATTATCACAGAATAGCTGGATCACTTCAGACATTCAATGTCTATGTGACATTGCTACCTCATAAAGTTCTTGTGAGAATGAAATGTGATACTAGATGTAAGAAGAGAAATACAAGACAAATACAAAATGGAATTTTTGACTCAAATCACTGCTTTTATCTATTTGATATTTCCATTCTGAAATTATTTTTTTCAAATCTTTTAAAAGTCAAAGTCCTTTCAAATGTTTCTTTATTGCTAATATGCAAGTCAGGGAATGAGCAGGAGTCAATGTGAAGTAAAGGTAAGGACAAAAGGGTCTTATAGTGAACAACTGGCTAGATGGAAAAAGTCAATGCAAATCTTTTATTTTTAAAATAAATTTTCTCTACATTTATCTTTATAGAGAATATTACACAAATCTCTAGGAAATCGGGAGGACACCAAGTGTTACAGATAATTTACTTATTTAGGATATGAGTGCAGTGTACAGATTCTTGTGATGTTATAATGTTTCTAGAATAATCCAACAAACTTTTGAGTTAGTATTTCACAGGGAGAGAGCAAATAAGTGCTGTACTTTGAGTTTTTGGCATAAATACATGATTTACTAATGGCTTAAACTTGGTCAGATACCAAAGATGCAATACATCTTTGCTATTAATATTTCATTACTCACTAATAGCTTTTTGCATAGGAATAGAAATTTCTAGTGTTACAAGATGATGCAATAGCAGTTCCTTTTGTTGATGTCATAAAGGATGGGATGTTGTTTTTTAATAAATAACTTATTGATTTTTAAATTTAATTCATGAATTTTCTCTAATATATTTCAACATGATAACTGCAATATTGCATGGCTTTATGTTATAGAAAATGTTCTTCAGCTATTGCTTTATGATCCTTGGAATTTTCCTAAACACGAAAATTCACTCTTGTTTGTATTTTGTCTAGGAACTCAGATCTTCTCTCTAGGTAATTCCTTCCTCTTCCTGACTAGGGACTTTCAAAGTCTGAAGGAATGACTATTCTAATAAAGTCTTCTTATCTTGAAGCTTGTAAAACAATGTTATCATTCTGTTTATAATTTATGATAGTTGTATCATATTTGCTTCTCTGAGACAAAGTTATTGTATTTTAAAAAAATATTGATATGTACCAGGATTTAGTTTATTATATTAGGTATTCTCTTAATAATCTTTTAAAATTACCAATCACAAATATGACTAAATGACTCCATGATTTACTAGTTGTGTGGCCTTGGAAAATTTTAAGACCTTCCTATGATTCTGTGCCAACACTGGTAAAAAGGAGAATAACAGTAGTACCTAGAAAATTTGCTGTGAGTGTTAAGGAGAGCTCTTACCATTTAAGTGCTGAAAATAGTGGCTGTACACAGTAAGTACCAGACAAAAAATGAGCTATCATTGTTATCATTATTATCAAATGTGATGAAAGTTGTCATAGTTCTAATAGTGTTTAAAAATGGACAGTAAAGCTATAAGTGTATTTGCTCAAATACTTAAACTGGCAAATATTTTAAAAAGTGAATTCTTGTATTTAGTCTACCTACCGTAAAAATAGGATACAGAATATGAATACACCAATCTTTTTACTTGGATTTTTACATTTGAAGTTGGAGGAATTCTTGCAAGATACACAGATAATAGAACCAGAAAGAATATTTAGAATATGAATAGCATTACAAATATTTTGAATAATGCTAAAGAATCATTTATGTTGTGCTTCCCTTATTGTGGTTCAGTTGGCTGTTGTAATGAACAATTTTGATTGCCTCTTCACAACCATCTCTCTGTCCCTCTCCCTTGTTAACAGAATTCTAATTCTATCCAGGTATCTACTTTTCCCCCAGTGTCTCAGGGTTAGATTCTGATAGATCTTATGCTGTTTGGTACAATTTCCTATTTCCCTTACCCCTAACTGGTTTAAGCAAAGGCATGTTATATAGCTGTTCAACTAATAAGACAGGAGAGAAAGTCTCTCATGAAGTAATTCAGAAAAATATTGTATTTGGCTTGCAATGGAAAAGATCTCCTTTTTTGCTTCTGGACACTATTGTGAAGCTATGATATTGGGAACTGTTGCAGACATCTTGTAATCACTAAGTCATAAGCTTCAAGACAAAATTGATACACGAAGATAGTCAATCAGTAAGATGAAGCAAATTGGTTTCTTGAAGATGGTGTTAAGACATTAAATTAACCAACCTTGGAACTGCTAACCTTTTACATTCCTTTGCAAGATAATACATTTCTCTTTGGTGTAATTTAGTTGAGTCAGGGTTTTCTAATACAGCTCAAAGCATCCTAAATGATACTACTCACTGTATATTTTTGTTTTCATATAATATCTTACAAAGATTTATGCAAATGGAAAAATATGTAATTTATAACTATGCAGGATTTTGTAGATACTTAAATTTTTATACATGATGTTTTTTTGAAAACATAGTAGCATTTGACATTTCTTTCCCAAATAGAAATAAAACCCTTCCTATAATGTTCTCTTAGCAATACTTTTACAATATTTTTTAACTTTTTAAGAATGATATATTCAGTAAACTGCACAAATCTTAGTTGATACTCGATGAATTTTTATAAGGAGGACACACCCATGTAAACCGCCATCCAAATCAAGATATAGGACATTATTATTTTCCCCAAAGTCTTCTTTGTACTTCCTGGGGTCAAAACTATCCCCTCAAGGATAGCCACTTTTCTAGCACCATAAGTAAGTTTTCCTGTTTGTTGAATGTTATGTATTTGAGTCATGTATTACGTACCTTTTTGGTCTGACTTCTTTTGCTTAACTATTCGAAATATGAGATTGATTCATATAATGAATAGCTGTAGTCTATTTTAATGTAT
Organism: Cephalopachus bancanus; assembly: GCA_027257055.1. Taxonomy (NCBI): domain Eukaryota; kingdom Metazoa; phylum Chordata; class Mammalia; order Primates; family Tarsiidae; genus Cephalopachus; species Cephalopachus bancanus. The sequence continues at coordinate 6,498,767 of JAPVLO010000015.1, read as the reverse complement.
ACATAGTATTTTTTGTGTGAATATTCCACAATTTACTCATTCCATTACAATGTGCATTGGATTTCTGACTACTATGAATGATGTATATATGAACGTTCTCATGCACATCTTTTGGTATTTATATATTCATACATTTTTGTTGTGCAAATGCTTAGATGTGGGATTGATGAGTCACAGGGTAGGCAGATATTACTTTTTAGTAAATATTGTCAGTTCTCTAGAGTGATTTATATAAACTTCTATCAGACACATGAATGTAAAGTTTGCTCCACATGCTTTCTAACATATGATATTGTCTATTTTAATTTTAGCCTATCTGATATATAGTGCTATCTCATTTTAGTTTAAACTTTCCTTTCTATGATGACTAATGAGGCTGAGAACCTTTTTATGTGTTTACTGGTCATTTGAGCATCTTCTTTTTTGAAGTTCATATATAAGTCTTTGGCTATTATTTTAAAAATGTGTTTTCTTTTTCTTTTTGATTTATAGTAATTTATTATATATTCTGATTATAAGTTCTCATCAAATGTAGGTATTGAAATGTCTTCTTCTATGTGTATTTTGCCTTTTCTCTCTGTTAGTGATATCTTTGTAGAAAAAAAGTGTTTCATTTCAACAAAGTCTAATTTGTCAGACTTTTTCTTAGAATTAGTTTTTGTGCTAAGAAATCTTTACTAATAGTAAGGTCACAAATACTCTTCTCTGTTATCTTTAAAAGAGTTATTATTTCTTTCATCTACCTGAGATTAATTTTTGTTTAGGTGAGATATTGCAGTAAAAGTACATTTATTTCTCTGTATATTCTGTTTACCCCAGCGTTTTGCCAAGGTAGCTTTTCCCCAAGTCTGTTGACTGTGTGTGTGTGTGTGTGTGTGTGTGTGTGTGTGGGGTGTGTGTGTGTGTGTATCTGAACTCTGTTTCATTTATTTATTCTCTATCTTTGTATCCATACATCAAACCTATAATAACATGTTCTGTAAATCTCCAACTTTGTTCTTTCTTCAAAATTATTTTTATTATTATTTGAAGTTTGCATTTCCATATAAATTTTAAAATGAGTTTGTTAATTTACACCACAAAATAATCCTGCTGGGATTTTTATTGGATTGCACTGAATGTATAGAATAATATGGAATGAATTGATATCTTTATAATATAAAATCTTCTAAGCCTTTGACATTTATTTTTGTTTTCTTTATTTTCCACATGTTGTGATATGTTAGTGGTCCTGCAAATATTTTGCTAGATTTATTTCTAAGTTTGTAATGTTTTGGTGCTATTTGTAGCATCAAAATTGAAATACTACAACAAAATTATAATCCTTTAAAATTTTGTATTTTCTAGCTGCTTGTTGTTAGTATACAAAAATAAAATTTATTAGTAATTCTAATAATTTATTTGTGATTCTTTTAGGGTTTCTATGTGCACACTTTTCTCATCTCTGAATAATAACATGTTTATTTATTTCTTTCCAATTCTCACTCCTTCAATTTATTTTTCTTCTTGATTGCACTGGTTAGGAGTCTCAGTACAATATTGAATAAAGTGTTAATACAGAGATGAAAGACATCATTTTTCTTATTTCAATGGGAAAGCTTTCAATATATCATTAATTATGAAGCTTGCTGAAGGTTTTTTTAATAGGCAATTTTTATCATATTAAGGAAGTTCCCTTCTCTTCCTCATTTGCTAAGCCTTGGTGATGAAGGGGTTGAATTTTATCAGATGCTTTTACTGTATTTGGTGCACTGCTTGAATGATCATATACTTTTTATTGTATATACTGTTAACATAGTGAAGTATACTGAATGGTTTTTAAATGTTAAACTAACCTTGTATTTCTGGAATAAACCCAACTTATCATAGTAGATTATAATTTTGTATATTGCTAAATTCATTTTGCATTACACATGTGCAGCTTAAAAATCAGCAATGCCTTTGGTAAAAGTGCTTGCATAATATTAGCTTACTTCTTTTCAGTTTTCTGCTTTTAGATCTAAATCTTCAGGTTCTGCCTGCCTTATAGCACTGAAGTTCAGAATTTGGTTCTCTAAGTGAGTAATATGCTGTAAGCTCTAGGCCATCCCTTTTATTTGGACTTTTTCTCACCTGATACAAACTTGGAAATGTCTTTAAAAATCTGTGGTGAATAGAGTACTCACTCCAGTGAGGTATTCTTCTCTCAGGATGTTGACTCCTTAAGTCCTGTTTGTTTTGGTTGCTCTCCAAAGCCTTCAAACAATTAGAGGGTTTGATTTTTGTTTTGTTTTATAGAGGTCCTAAGAGTTAGTCTCAGCAAGAGGGTTGGTTCAAAACAAGTTATGCTTGTTAAAGACCATTAGTGGCCAGAAGTGAGAGTTCTGCAATATGTAAAAAGGCTTATAAGAAGAAATAATGACTGAGAATACTGATGAGACACATCAAACCACAAAGTTAGGAAGTACTCAACCCCATGCGAGATAAAAATAAAGAAAACCAAAACTGTATGTATAATAGTATAGTGGGAGAAAAACAAATACAAAGACAAAAATCTTAAAAGCAGCCAAAGAAAGAAACATTATCAAATGAGCTGTGGTAGGACTGAGAGTTGGCTTTTTATTAGGATGGAAGCCAGAAGACAATGTAATGACATCTTCAAAATGCCAAAAGAAAATAAATGCTAGCTTAGAATGTTATATCCTTCATAAATGAATTTGAAGTGAACACATTTTCAGACAAGCGAAGAAAAAAAATCATCAGCATCAGAGCAACACTGAAGAAATATTAATGACTATTCTTCAGGCAGAGGAAGATGATTCCAAATGATAGTCTGAAGATATAGGAAAAAATGAAGAGGAATAAAAAGGTTAACTGTGGGTAAATATAAATGAATATTGATGGCACAAATCAATAATAATAATGTTATGTTAAAATATGCTAGGACATAAATTGGTAGAGAAGTTAATCGTGCATTTTGATGTCTGTGCATTGTCTGGGAAGATAATCTATATTCGATTTTGATAAGTCAAGGATGAATATTGTTCTCTCTTGGGGAACATTTAGAGTCACAGTAAAAGGATAAATAACTATTAAGCTAAAAGGAAAGAATGAAATAATAAGTAATGAATCTAAAAAAGGGAATCAAGGAGAGAAAAAAGAACAAATATATATTTTTAAGGATCTACTTGTATTGTGATGGGAGTGCCCATGACAGTGTTTGAGTCACCCTATTACCAGCAGTGGAAATTTATTTATTTATTTATTGGCATAAGCAGTCATTCTCACCCCCGCATAAACCATTATTTCTAGTGTGTATGTATGTGTGTGTGCCTGTGTGTGTGTGTGAGTGTGTGTGTGTGGGGGGGTGTATCTTATTTATTCTGGATTTTAATCTGATACTACCCTTAAAGGTCTGTGCCAATTTATTGCAGCATTTATCCAGGGTTCACTTCATTCTTGAGTTGGAGTCTCACTCAGTCGATGGAGTCAGTGGTCCACCGCATCAACCGGGGGATCCTCCCGCTCATTCCAAGTAGCCGAATACAGCATGTGCTACACGCATTTTATTTATTGTAGAGATGATCTCTGCCCATCTCGAACCCACGGCTCAGGCGATCCACTCACCTCAGCCTCCAAAAGGCATTACAGGCTGAGCCACACCCCTTTACTTCATTCTTAAAATGTTTTCCAGGAAAATAAAACAACAGCAAATAAAAATCTAAGCATATGAAGGATCCACTTTCTGATACCACCCATTCAAGCATCCAAGCGTTTACTGTGCTCTATTTTTATAATAATCTGTGATCTGATTGACAGAGTTCATGGTATTTATTGCTCTTGAATTTTTTTTCTCTTCCAGCATCTTTGGTGATACAAATATACCATACCTTCATGTCTTTATAAAATCTAGCACACACATCTGTCTGAGAAAAGTTAATTTAATTCCTTGGTTAACAACTCTCTAAAAGAGCATGCTGCATTACTCACAAAATTCTTATTTCTTCCTCTTCACTTTCATCATTAAGCCTTGAGGTGTGTGTGCTGTCTCTGGTTCTTCCGTATTGAAGGGAGTTTTCTTTTTTTTAAGCCTAGATGCTAGCGATGACTTTCTGTTTGCTATTAATCCCTGCTGCCTTATGTCATTCCTTTTCCATGTTCTCCTCCTTTTTCTTGTTTCTCTAGCTCTTTTTTCTCTAGCTCCTACCTTCTTACTTTGGATATTCCTATTGTGTAATAACCCACAGAGGTGTACTTCTCTGACTAACTGGCCATCTTTTCAACTCTTTTTTTTTTTTTAACAACCCTAGTATTGTTTTCATAAGAAAAGTAATTTAACCTTATTATGAAATTTTTGGAAGACACAGAGAATCACAATGAAGAAAATAAAAAGCACCTGAATCTTAACCATTCTGATAGAATCACTTAAAGTGTTGATGTATGCTCTTGGGAAAAAAATGTAATTCTTTCTTTTGCTTCAGATGATTATTCTTAGTGTCTCTGAAATTGGTCCTTTTTTTGCTGATGGTTACATAGAAGCCGAGATTAATATCTTTATTTTTTTCAGACTTTGTTGCATTTAATTTAGAATGAGCACAAAGTTCTTGTTTTTTAAAATAACTCATATCTTCTGTCACAAGAGTCATAATTTAGTATATTTCTAGTTTTAATGCTCTCACAGAAGCTCAACTTCTGGCTAAGAGATGTTCCTGCTGTCAATCTCAGCTGAATGAGGAATGTGCTGGTTGTATGGATTTCTTTACCTAAGGAAGGAGTTGCATATTTTCAGGTCTTCTGATAGATTAAATACTCATCAATTCAAGTAAAATATCAATTTAAGTCTCTGATTTGGGCAAAATGAGACTTTTATCAGATAACTAGCAAAATTCCTCTTTTTTATCCCAGGAGAATGAGATTTAGATCTCGGTTGTATGGAGATGAGGATGTCTTTGTAGCTCCTTTTATCTGCTCAGGTATTAGAAACGAACATTGTTTGCCTCTTTAAGTAATGGCTAAGTATCCAGAATATTCAAATTTTTATGTTCAGAAATATTTAGAAGTGGAGTAAACTATGACTCTCTTGTGTCTAAATTTTGACTTAATTGAGAATAAGCAGATAACTAAAACCTGATAAGTTTCCAGTCTCATTTTTTGTTCAACCCCCTTAAAACTGAATATAAAAGACCTGCTTGACTTAATCTCTTACTACTGTATGAAGAAGATATTAGATTGACTAAATCTGCTAGCATAATTCAATAATTATGTTTTCAGAGATAATAAGCTACTATTTTTTTTTTTTGAGTTGGAGTCTCACTCTGTCACCCAGACTGGAGTGCGGTGGCCGCTCCCGGCCACTGCAGCCTTGACCTGCTGGGCTCCGGCGATTCGTCCACCTCAGCCTTCCAAGTAGCTGGAACTACAGGCACGCGCTACCAGGCCCGGCTAATTTTTGACTTATTGTAGAGATGAGGTCTCGCCAAGTTGCCCAGGCGGGTCTCGAACCCACGGGCTCAGGCAGTCCACTCATCTCAGCCTCCCAAGGCGCGGGATTACAGGCTGAGCCACCGAGCCCGGCTAAGCTACTATTTTTTTAACCACATGACTTATTTACTATATTGCTCTTATAAAATCCTGGATTTGGTGATCTCATAGGTCATCTCTGATTTGCTGAAAACTTGCTCCGTAGTTTCTGAACTTTAGAGTGCATAATCCAAAGTGTCTTTGAATACTTCAGGTTCCTGGATTTAATCTCAAAAATGCTTTTGAATTAATACAACCAAATGGGTCTCAGAAAGCTTGACAATCACTCCAAACAATTTTGAGGCAGGTGTTCCACAGATCATGTTTTGAACGCCATTGTTTATGTCTATATGACTTCCAGCAGGTGGCTATATTCCTGCTAGGAAATATACATGCACTACGGATTTTGAATTATTTAGAATTGTCAACATGTTCTCAAGAAATAGGAAAAACATCTCGCTGTTATTTCATAAAAGAGAAACAGACTTTTAAATTAGGTGTTTTACTTAAGATTGTTTCATATATCAAAGAAAATTAATAATAGAGGCAAGAGTATAACACAGACCTTCTAAACTTACTGGAAGCTATTGAGTCACATTTGCTTTCATTAATGTTTGAATTTCCATTATTGCTCTACGCTTAGCTTTCTTCTCCGAGGAGACATTCCTCAGGCTTTAAAGATTCAAACAGCTGAAAACAGTCATTATATTTTACAGAATTAAATTCAAAATAGATCTCAAAATATAAATACTGAAAGCAAATAATTCACTGATAATATTTTTTGGTGTTTTGTTTTTATTCAGAAGAGCATATTAAGAACTATATTTATTTTAAAATTTATTTTATCTTTTAATTAATAAAATTGTGTATATCTATGGTATACAAGTTGACTTTTTGATATATGCATACATTGTGGAATGGCTAAATCTAGCTAATTAACATGTGCATTACCTCACATACCATTTTTTGGTTGTTGTTGTGAAAACACTTAAAATCTACTCTCTTTGCAATAGTCAAGTACACAATATATTGTCATTACCATCGTCACCATGAGATACAATAGATCTCTTGAATTTATTTATCTTGATTTTTTAAAAACAGGTTATGGAATCTCAGACTCTGCTTTATGGCTTGATTCATTCATGGATATAACAGTCCAGTGCTTTATCTTACAAAAGTTAAATGTCTAAACATGATGCATTTGCACTGTCATTAAACAAAGAAATGTCAGTTTTATTTATAGTTATTATATATTCAAGTAATGCAGCTGCATTTTTTAAATGAATGTCATTTTCTATACTTGGCCCTGCCTTGAGATGGAAGCCAGTGTTCATGTCTTAGTCTGTTCAGGCTGATGTGATGAAATACCATAGACTGGGAGGCTTCTAAATAACAGAAATTTATTTCTAGCTGTTCTGGAGCTTGGAAATTCAAGATCATGGTGCCAGCAGATTCAGTGTCTGGTGAGAGCCCACTTTCTGGTTTATAAGATGGTGAGTTCTCACACTTCTCAAACAATAGAAAAGGCAAGGCAACTCTCTGAGGTCTCTTTTATAAGAGCACTAATTCCATTAATGAGGGCTCTGTCTTTATGAACTAATAATTTTCCAAAGACTTCACTTCCTAATACCTTGGAGGCCAGGATTTTAACACATGAATTTAGAAGGATGCAAACTCAGACCACAGCATTTCATTTGCCAAGTAACCAAGGACAGACTCCATCTGTCCTGTATTGCCACAGCAGAACATTGAGTCTGTTCTCTCTGTGGTCCTGTCAGACAACATTCTGCAAACAGAGACAAGAGGACCCCCCTACTGGTTGACCAGTGGGAACTCTAGTAAGTTTCCTCTGATGGAGATTCTTCTGTGGCCCATCTTACTATGTGGCAAGGCTCTCAACAGATTTATGACTTGTGTCTTAGAATAAAAGTTAAGGTCTTTGTTGTACTTTGATCTCTTGTGAGATTAGACAATAAGAACACCCCGCGAAGATCTTAAACCTAAGTCGGAAAAATTTCCATATTCTTATTAATCCTATAAAGTAGTCATTTGTATTTTTATAAATAATAAATTTAAACATAATTCAGATTAATATTAAAATATTGCAAAGGAAAGAAGTAAAGGATATTTGCTAACTAAGCATGGAGAGGTATCAGTGCTATTCTCATAATCCTAATAATTTATAGTTATCAGTAATTCAAATGCATTGTTGATGTTATGAGCCTGCTTTTTTTTGAGGTTGTTATTAGCTGTAATTCTCTAGTAAAAATTGAAATTTGCTGGCTAATGTTGACTTTCATCATGGTTTGCACATCAACTACAGAAGATGTCTTAATAAGGGCGTTCCTTATTTTACAGGTAGGGAAACCAAGGAAGAAATAGCCCAAGTAACTGATTCTATACTAGAAATTTCCCAAATGAGGTAAATGTATCATAACCCATTTTAGTAATGTTAGGCTCTTAGGCAGCAAGATGTTTGTATTGGGAGGAGGAGCAAGTGACAGTGTCTAGAGCAAGTGAAAGTGTTGGATTACAATCTCTGTGAGTGCTGTGTGCTGCTTCTAGAGCATACTGAACAGAAGGAACCAAAGGTAATGAGGAGGCTGTAATTTAAATCCAGCATATCTAAACCTCAGACCTGGAGCTAAGCTACTGATCCAAGCCACTCCAAAATGGACTTAGCAATACTATTCTTATGTATCTCATTTATAATGAGAGTTTCCTTTTCACTAAATTACACCTAAGAAAATAGTTTCAAATAGCTATAGATGAAGTGTTTATGAAGCTTTCATGTTTTGGGGTGTTCTTGTAATTATTTTGAACAAAAAATGTTGTTCTACAAGGACAGAATAACTGGATTCTACCTATTCAATTCTAATTTTAATGTGCATAAAGTAAACTAATAATGAGTCACCCCCTCTCTTCCCCCAAAAGACAAAACACTGTTTAAAAGATTTAGAAATTATTCCTAGCACTTCAAAATTACGTGTGTCCATTATAAACATTTTTCTCTTTTTTTGTATGCTTCAAATAATTCATAACTTAAAAAATATTTAAGAAGATGGAATCAGACAGTTCACATATTTCATTTTATAAGTATTCTTTTAAAAAATATTTTTATTTGGGGTACAATTTAATTTTTTTTATGTGGAGTACAATTCAGAGTTACGTCTACAAATGTTCATTATGCAGGTACCCCTGTTGATGAGGTGTGAGCCTCCTCCCCTGGCAGTTTTCCACTACAGACAATCCCTTTCTTATAATATTATGACAATTGTCCAAGGTCCGTATAGGCATTCTTAATGCACATTTAACTTGACTGACTTTTTTCTAGGTGCATATGTTCCTTGTAGATTTCTTGGGTTTTTTCCTAAGGTAGTCCATTTCTCCCATAGGACATCTAGGTAAGAGACAAAATTAAAATGCAGTGTATGATATAAATTATTGTGTTTATGAAAACAGGTTGAATTAAGTTTTGTTTTGTTTCCTATAAAGACTTCTCATTGGGAAACATTCCTGCAAAAACGAAGAAAATATGTTGGAATTTTGAGTTATAGAACTTGAAACTAGTTATTTCGATGGTTGAAAGATCTAAATTCTGGTGGTTGGTTGGTTGGTTTGTCTTTTGGTTTCCTTCAAAGTACCTGAACCAGAATTGAGAATCCCTGAAACCTCAGGTTAAGAACATACAAATGGAGTCAGATATACCTGAATTCAAATCCTGGCTTGATTTCCAAAAGTTGTATAACTTTGGAAAAGTTACTAAGCCTCTATGCATACCAGTGGTTTAAAATAATAGTGTTTATAATTTCTGCCTCATAAGATTGTGTTGAGAATTTGCCGAGATGTTTATGAAGTACCAAGCATAGTGCCTGTATGAGTTCTCTTACGTTAAAGTTCTGTAGGTTAGAAGTTGGATACAGGTCTCACTGGGTAAGGTGCCAACAAGGCTACATTTTTTTTTTTTTTGGAGGCTCTAGTGGAGAATCTGTTCCCTTGTCTGTTCTAGCTTCTAGACACATGATATGTAAAAAAGAGGAAGCATTAACCATTAACAACAAGCTTTAACAACAGGCCACCTGAAATTTACTTTGAAGGTTCACTTTAGTCAGGCAGTTGTTTAATTTAAAAAATGTGAAATCCTATTTTAGAGCCCAAAGAAAACCAAACAACCTGAACTCTGATGTTTATTACTATTGACAGCCCAATAATAAGTGTCTAAGAAGAGATGTATTAGTTTCCTATTGCTGCTTTAACAAATTTCCCAAACTTAGTGACTTAAAACAACATATTCTGTTGTGAAGGTCAGAATTCTGAAATCATTCTCATTGGACTAAAGTCAAAGTGTCAGTAGGGCTGGTTCCTTCTGGAGATTCAAGGGAGGAATCTGTTTCCTGTTTTTTTTCTAGCTTCTAGAGGCTGCCCGCATGAATGGTTCGTGGACTGTTCCCAACATCACGCTGACCTCTGCTTCTGTTGTCACATCTCCTACCCTGACTCTGTCTTCCTCTTACAAGGACTCTTGTGATTACATTTGATTCACCTGGATAATCTAGGATAAACCCCTCATCTTAAAATCCTTAATCACATTCGCAAAGTCCCTTTTACCAAGGAAAGTAGCATATTTACAGGTTTCAGAGGTTAAGATGTAGACATTTTTTGGGGAGAGGCACTGCACTGTCCAATTAAATTGAACTAGTGATATTATCTGGTGAGACTAAAGGAAAGCTGTACTTGCCAGCCTCATTTGGAAATTTTGCTAGTAGAATGATATTGTGGAAATGTGTCTTGCTTGCTTCATGGAAGTAGTTTGATTCTTGTTATAAAGATGATCCTGTTGGCAATAAAAGTTGAGGAAAGTTGAACTATGAAGTGATAATAAGGTGACAGGAGCTGAATTTCTGCCTTTAGCTGGTGAACTGCATCTAGGTCTGGCTGATGAAAAGATGAATTAGGATGGCTTTTATCTTAATTGGGTTGACCCTAACTTGCAAAAATCAGTGGAGCATGGAGGGTGACCTCTTACATTAGTGACTATGTACTGTGAATACTTAGAAATTAATATTTGAATAAAATTTAGTATTTTAAATAAAATGGAGTAATGATCATAAAATTCTGTTGGCAGGATTATGTCAGAAGGGTATTGAGAAATGGATTAAAATGACCCTTAGGCTTCTTTCCCTAACAATATACATTATTAACATTCTTAATCTAAATTGGTCAAAATTGTGGTGAATTGTTATTTTTTTCACTTTTTTCTAACCTGCCCTTTACATTTGAACATAGTATTGAAAATAGTGTTTGTAGAGCTACAATATCACTTTCTGGATGTGGCCTGATTGATCAATTTTATATACTAATTTTATAAAGGTTCAGAAGTGGGTATGGCAAAGAAGGTAAGGGAATAGAAGTTTTCTCCATGTTCATTCTCCAGTGGGGGTGTATTGCCAGGGAAGTCAGACTTTCTTATTTTCTTAATGTTTTTCTAAGTTTTGATTGCCTTGGAGACTAGGTAATTGTTTCAGGATTAGACCTGAATGTTGGAGAGTATCTGTGACCTCTCCTACCTTAGCTAGTATTCACTTGCCTTTCTTTCTTCAATCTTTTGTATAAAACAAGAGTAAGTTTTTATGTACATGTGCTATATCATAGCATTTTTATTTCCTAGATTTGAATTTCTTATTCACTCATTCATTTCTTGCCTAGTTCATTAAAAAACATATATGGATGCTAGTTATTTTCAGTTCACTTGATTATAGATAAATGATTTCAAATGAATTTTATAGGAAGTTATGAGAGAAATGCAACTAAAATGCTTAGGGAAAATAGTAAACTCTCTTCAGGCAAGATGGAGATTTCTCCATAGAAGAGGTGACCCCTTTTTAGTCTGTGAGCCTGAACTGGTGTTTGTTTATAGAAAAGGACTGACACTTCGCCTACTCTCTTACACTAAAGCTGTCCTGAGTATAAGCTATGCCTGTAAAGGGAGGGAATTCTTGGGATTCTGTTTAAAACTTAGTTTTCTTTGTTTCAAGTAGGAAGCTAACATTTCAAACATAAATATGACCCCTTTAAGACGTCTGCAACTAAGACTTACTGAGGGAGAGAGAGTTAAGCCAATCTGTGTGACAGCTTCAGCAGAAGGCAGTGGGAGGTGGTGGTAGCAAGTAAACAGCTTTATTTTTATGTTAAACTATCTTGGGGACCTGGGTTGGGAGAGGAGTGGCGGCAATGCCTGTCCTAGGATATATAGTGAAACATCGAAATTAGACAGTATAGGATGTAATGAAGTATAGGATGTAATGAAGAGGCTCTCAGGCTTCCTGGATGGACCAAATAGTATCATATAAAACAAGGGTAACTGATAAAGGAGTAAAGGCAGCTACTCTGTCCTGGCAATTGCTTTTTTATTTATCATTTGAATCAGGTGGGGACTTGCTTTGGCTATGTAAGGAGCCTCAGGACCATGTTCTAGCCCCATGGCTAGCATTTGTTCTGATTGGTTGATATCCACGCCATACTGGTCATTCAATATTTTGAATATTACTCCAGTGAAACCCATAGTGGTAAAGTTAAGCCCATCTGTTTAGTTAATTAAAAGCCAGCTTCACAGCAAGCCCAACAATGCCCTACAACTGAGTAGGGCACTTCTCAAATTCTTTTAGATAAAAAGGGAAATCTTTGAGGTACCAATTAAAAATAAGCAGAAAAACAAATACAAAGTTCTAGCATTTTTTTTGCACTGATCATTATTTTAAAATAATATCTTAATTTCTAGAACCTTTATTTTAGAGTATTAGCTTTTTATATGCTTGTATTAATATTATTTTAATAAGTTTATAGTATTAGAATAAAAGGCAAATATGACTTTGCTAATTGGTTGCTTTTGCCTTTTCAACCATCAGTGCCTGCATGAATATCAAAGACTCAAATTACACATCTTTATAAGCCTACCCTGGCATTAGCAATGCTTTTGCCAGATTAAAGGCTCAGGTACCAGAGATGTCTTCCATTTCTAAGAGGATAAAGCTGACTAATGATATAATTTCACAGTGTGTTACAAACCACTGAATCTTGTTTATTGGTATCTGATATATCTAACCCATGTTTCAGGAATGTATGGAATCAGAATAAGCATTGAATAGCTATTATATATATTATTTTCCTAATTCTTCCTGAAGTTTCTTAGTATTGAAAATGGTCATTGTAAGCATAACATAATGAAATATATGCTCAGAGAAATACATAAAATATAAAATAAATGACATGCACAGTGCTAAAAAAAGGAGATAAAAGGCAAAATCTGAAGTGGTTATTGCTAAAATAGTATTCTGCAGCCTTGCTTATATTCCTTGGCATCCTTAATATTACAGTGTTGCTATGATAATATCTGTTACTTCTACAGTTAAACGACCTTATTAAAATTCTGCAGGAGCAATAATGACTACAACTAGCTACAATTTAGGAGAAATAGACTTCTGCTATTGAGTACTCTGTTCCCCTCAAAAGCCAATTTTTTAATTTAATAGTTAATTTATGTAAGTACTTAAACTTATTATTTAATATTTATGTACCACTTGGTATTTTAAAAGTGTTTTACAATGATTAATTATTTCCTACACCTTAGTTTTGTAAAGAGAACTTAGCCTAATTAGAATTTCTGAATCTAGCACAAAACTGAGACCAAGTTTTCTGTTTTAAATACAAAGGTTAGCTGGGCTCAGTGGCTCGAGCCTGGAATCCCGCGCCTTGGGAGGCTGAGGTGAGTGGATTGCCTGAGCCCACGGGTTCGAGACCTGCCTGGGCAACTTGGTGAGACCTCATCTCTACAATAAATCAAAAAATTAGCTGGGTGTGGTAGCATGTGCCTGTAGTTCCAGCTACTTGGAAGGCTGAGGCGGAAGGATCGCTGGAGCCCAGCAGGTTGAGGCTGTGGTGGCCGGGAGCAGCCACTGCACTCCAGTCTGGGCAAAAGAGTGAGACTCCAACTCAAAACAACAACGACAACAACAAAGGTTTCCAGTACTGATTTTTTGAAACAATAAAAGTTAGGACCATTTTACTTTGCAGAGGTTAAAAAGGTGAAAATGGTGGTTTACCAGTGTTCACTTTTTTGGTTTTAAGTTGCATGGGATATTTTTTTCTACCTTTTTACTTTTAGTCTGTGTGTGGCTTTATAGGTGAATTGGTTTTTTTTTTTTTAAAGGCATCATATAGTTGACTCTTGTTTCTTTATCCATCTAGCTACTCTGTGCCCTTTAATTAGAGAATTGAGTTCATTTACATTCGGTGTTATTATTGATAAGTAAGAACTTACCACTGACATTTTGTTGTTGGTTTTCTGGTTGATTTGGAAGTCTTTTCTTCCTTTCTTCCTGCCTTCCTTTGTGATAAAATGTTTTTCTCTGATAGTATGTTTTTAATTTGTTGCTTTTTATATTGATGAATCTATTATAGGTTTTTGCATTGTGGTTACCATGAGGCTTACAAAAGACATTTTAATAGATTTCAAAAGTATTTTAAAGATATGACAGTTTATCTTAGATCACAAGGAAGATGGAAACAAAGAGAAAAAACTTAAAAGACCTCTACACTTTAACTCCATTCCTCCACATTTTAACTTTATGTTTTCTCAATTTACAGGTTGCTGCAGGTATTATTGCTTTTGGCTAAAATTTGTCTTTTGGGCTTCATTCTTGGCTCATGACTAGATTGTACACCAAAATTACAGTAACAGAGTATTCTGAATTTATGTGTGTACTTAATTTTACCAGTGGGTTTTGTGCCTTAATTTTTTTTTCTTTCCATACATTGGCATGTTAATCCTTCAGACTGAAGAACTCACTTTGGCATTTTTGTAAGATGGTTTTGGTGGTGGTAAATTCTTTGAGTTTTTGTTTGTCTGGGAAAGACTTTATTTCTTCTTCATACTTGAAGGATTGCTTTGCTGAATGCAATATTCTTGGATGACAGTTTTTTTTTCTTTCAGTACTTTGAAAATGTTATCCCACTTATGCTCTCCTGTATGGTTTTCACTGAGAAATCTGTTGCCAGTAAATTAGCATTTCTTTATGCGTTATTTGCTTTTTTGTACCTGCTTTTAGGATCCTCTGTTTGTCCTTGACTTTTGAGAGTTTGATTAGTATGCCTTAGGGTAGTGTTATTTGGGCAGGATTTGTTTGGTGACCTTCCTGTAGCTGGATATTTTTATCTTTCACAAGTTTTAGAAGATTTTCAGTTATTAATTCTTTAAATATGCTTTCTACTTCCTGTTCTTTCTTACTTCCTCTTAAGCATCAATAATCCTTAATTTTGTCTTTGAGATAACTTTTTTTAACATTATAGACAATTTGTGTTCCTTTTTATTTTTTTTCTTCCTTTTTTGTGTGTTTTCAAATAGCTTGTCTTTGAGGTCACTAATTCTTCCCTCTGCCTGATCCATTCTGCTGTTGGGAGTCGTCTCTGTTTTAAAATTTTTGTTTAATTTTTAAACATTGTTTTAATTTCTTTGTTAAATTTCTCTGATAAAATTCTAAATTGCTTTTCTGTGTTATCTTGGTGATCACTGAGTTTCCTCAAAATTGTGATTTTTGAGTTATTGTTCAAGAATTCAGGTATTGCCATCACGTTAGGTTTCTTTCCTTATCTGTTTGAGGAGGTCATGGTTCCCTGTTTGCTGTTATTTCCTGTGGATGTGCATCTGTGTCTTTGCATTGAAAGATTAATTATTCCAGTTTTTTTTTTTTTGGTCTAAATTATTTTAGTTTTTATTTTATATGTTGGCTTAGATTTTTTTTTTCTAATTTACTTTATAATTTAATTGATTTTTTTTTCTTTTTCATTTTTTGCTAAGTTACTATCTCCTTTATGGCACTAAATGGTACCTTAAGCCCAGATTTGCCTCAGTTCTAGTAAACAGAGTACTGCTTGTCCTTAATGGACTAGGTCCCAAAGGGAATAGATACCTCAGTAGTGTGGGAAAGCTGGTCAGGGTTCTTGCCCAGGGGACCTGTGGAATGACCCTCCTATGGTGTGATGGTACTAAATAGCCACTGTGGTTTGGCATCTTCCTTGGCCAAGTTACAGAGCAGTTTCTAGGGCTGGGAATAGTAGTCCTGCCTTCCCATATTGTTTGGTTGCTTTCAGTGATATTTCTTTCTCCAGGTACTCCCAATACTTCCTGTGGGTTGAGGCAGGGACAGATCTTCAGCGAGGGAACATAAGTTGATGGGGAATCTGGTTGTCTACCTTAATCTCACTTTTTTCAGTGTAGAAACTGTGATTCAGTGGGAAATTTTTTATGCACTTGTTGCTGGGAAGATTGGGGGAGGGGTGTCTCAGATATGGAAGTATGCTTCTCTTGCCATCTGCTCTGAGTTTTTTCACTTCTCTGTGAACCCAAGAACTGGCTTATCCTCTATTTGAGTTCTGGGATATTACTGATGATAGTCTCAGCATTGTATATTTGTTTTGGGTTTTCTGTGTTTGTGTGTGCGCAAGGGGAGCAAAGCCCTTGCTTCTATACTGCCATTTTGGAACCTAATGCCCTCCCTTTGTGATAATTTCTTTTACTCATTGTTATATAAGAGTATATTGGTTAATTTCCACATATTTGTTAATATCCCAAATTTTCTTGCATTAGAAATTTACTTTCAGTTTCATTCCGTTGTGCTCAGAGAATTTACAGTGTATAACTTCAAACTTTTAAATTTTTTGAGATTTGTTTTATGGCCTAAATTATGGTCTAGACTGAAGAATGTTCTGTGTACACTTTAGAATTTGTATTCTGTTATAGTTTGATGATGCTTTTTCTAGATGTCTGTTGAATATAGTTGGCTACAATGTTGTTCAAATATTCTGTTTTCCTATTGATTTTCTATTTACTGACTCTATTCGTTATTGAGAGTGGAGTATTAAAGTCTCTTATTATTATTGCTAATTTTTGTGTTTCTCCGCAATTTTGTCAGTTTTTGTCTTATGTATTCTTGGACTCTGTTTTTAAGTACATTTGTGTTAATAATTGCTATCCTCTTATTGGATTAACCTTTTTGTGATATATACATATATGTATAATTGTGGTAAAATGCATAATATAAAAGTTACCTTCTTAACAATTTTTAAGTGCATAGTTCAGTAATGTTAACTATATTCACATGATCTTCAGAACATTTTCTTGCAAATGTGAAACTCTGTACTCATTAAACAACAACTTGTCTCCTTCCTGCCAACCCTGAAAGATACCATTCCACTTTCTGTTTCTATGAATCTATCCACTTTAGACACCACATGTAAGTGGAATCATATAGTAACTGTCTTTTTGTGACTGGCTTATTTCACTTAAAATAGTGTCTTCAATGTTCAACCATGCTGTAGCATATGATAAGATTTCCTTTTTCTTAAAGTCTCAGTAATATTCCATTGTTTTTATATACAATATTTGGGTATTGACACCTCTTTACTATTATAAATAGTGCCACTGTGAACATGAGTGTGTAAATATCTCTTTGAGATCCTGCTTTGAATTATTTTAGATACATATTGAAAAGTAGGATTTCAGGATAATATGGTAATTCTACTTTTAATTTTTCGAAGGATATTTATCCACAAGGATTCCAATTTTTCCACATCCTCACAGACACTGCTACTTTCTTTTTTTTTATAGTAGCCATACTAATGAATGTGAGGTTACATCTCATTGTGGTTTTGATTTGTGTTTCTCTGATAATTAGTGCTGGTAAGCATCTTTACATATACTTCTTAGCCATTTGTATGTCATCTTTGGAGAAATGTGTACTCAAGTCCTCGGCCCATTTTTTATTTGGGTTATTTGATATTTTTTGTTAAGTTGTAGAAGTTCTTTATGTATTTTTGTATATTAACCTTATCAGATATATTATTTGCAGATAGTTTCTCCTATTCCATAGGTTGCCCTGTCATTCTGTTGTATCCCTTGATGCACAACTGTTTTAAAGTTAGATGGAGTTTTTCTAGTTATAGTTTTGTTGCCTGCACTTTTGGTTTCATATCAAAGAAATCATTCCACAAGTCCAATGTCTTGAAGTTTTTCCTGTATGTTTTCTTTTAGGAGTTTTGTAGTTTTAGATTTTAAATAGTTTTGGTTACATTTT
The DNA here is from genome assembly GCA_027257055.1 of Cephalopachus bancanus. Classification (NCBI taxonomy): domain Eukaryota; kingdom Metazoa; phylum Chordata; class Mammalia; order Primates; family Tarsiidae; genus Cephalopachus; species Cephalopachus bancanus. The sequence goes on along the minus strand of JAPVLO010000015.1, from coordinate 6,481,140 downwards.
CATATATGTGTATAAGTATAAGGGTCCAGCTTCACTTTTTTGAATTTGGACATCCAGTTTTTTTCAGCACCATTTGTTACAGAAACTCCCCTTCACCCAATGTGTTGTCTTGGCACTTTTGCAGCAGATAATTGGATTGTTATTTTTACTTCTGAGCTCTATTCCATTGGCCTGTCAGTTTTTATGCCAGTACCACATTGTTTTGATTACTGAGGTTTTGTAATTTGTTTTGAAATTAGAAAATATGAGTCCTCCAATTTTGTTTTTTTGAATCCAAATTGTCTTGGTTATTTGAGTTTCCTTGAGATTCCATATTAATTTTAGGATGAATTTTTTTTTAATTTCTGCAAAAAATGTCATTGATTTTTAAAATTAGGATTGTGTTGTTTCTGTGGATTGTTTTGAATAGCACATACACCTTAACAATGTTAACTTTGCAGTCTATGAACATAGGATGGTTTTCCATTTATTTGTGTCTTGTTTAATTTCTTTCAACAAAATTTTGTAGTTTTTAGTGTAGAAATCTGTAACCTCCTTGATTAGGTTTATTCCTAAGTATTTTATTCTTCATGATGCTATTGTAAATTGAGTTGTTTTCTTAATTTTTTTCTGATTGTTCAATGTTAGTATATAGAAATGTAAATGATTTTGTGTTATTTTTGTTTTGTAACTTTTCTGAATTCATTGATTAGTTTTAAATGACTGAACTTTTCATCTTTCTCAATTGTCCTTTGTTTCTATTAACAGCTCTTTATTTAAATTACACAATACACCAGTTTTCTTTTGCTTACTGATTTTGTGGTATATCTTTTTCTATTCTTTTACTTTCAACTTATTTGTGTTTGGGTCTAAAGTATACCCCTTGTTCTCAATGAATCATGGTTTTTTAAAAAATAATTCTTTTTGGTAACTCTTCCATTTGATTGTAGTCTTTTTAAACTGAGTTCCTGAAAATTGGAATCAATAATTGATCGCTTATTTAGGCTAGATTACTTTATTATCATTAATGCAGCCAAAGATTGTTTAAGTAGTTTTTTTTTTTTGGAAGCTATATCATAACTTTACATTTTATGTGGCTGTTTTTTGTACATCCAATGACAGGACCTCATATTTTTATGTTCAATTTTATTTTGTTCTTACTAGCTGATTGAAGTCTTTTCAGATTTTGCTTTTATCATCTAGTATATTCATTATCACTCCAGTGATGATGACTATGAATAGTGCTAATATTTAATTTGTATGACTGAACAATCTGTTGATTAATTTAAACCCTACTCTGCCACTTGTTAGAGTGTGACCTGAGACACTCTGTACCGCTATCTCCTCATCTGTAATATGAGGATGATTATAATCAATCACATCTACTTATAGGGTTGATATGAGGCTTACATGAATTTGTAATGTGTTTAAATTTGTAATGTGCTTAAAGTAATGTCTAGTATATAAGCACCATATACGTATTTGTAAAATGAAATAATCAGTTCTATGAAATAAGAAGTATTATTATTCTACTTTTATCAGTAAGAAAAAATAGGAGATGGCCGGGCACAGTAGCTCAAACCTATAATCCCAGCACTTTGGGAGGCCGAGGCAAGAGAATTGCCTGAGCCCGCGGGTTCCAGACCAGCCTGGGCAATATGGTGAGATCTTGTCTCTGCAATAAATCAAAAAATTAGCTGGGCATGTTAGTGTGCACCTGTAGTTCTGGAAACCTGAAAGGCTGAGGCAGAAGAATCACCTCAGGTTGAGGCTGTGGTGGCTGGAAGCGTGCCTCTGCACTCCAACCAGGGTGACAGAATGAGACTCTGACTTAAAAAAAAAAAGAAAGAAAGAAAGATAGGAGATTAGGTAATTTGTGAAGGGTACCATTGCTGTTAAGTGAGACTTGAACTGAAGGCCTCACTCCAAAGTTCATGCTCTTATGCTCATCCTCTCAATGCTCCATCCAAATCACGGCTAAGTACATAAGAGACTTTAGAATGCATTACCAGAAATTTTCCTGCATTATTTAGAACTGTTTTTTAAAATGATCATTCAACAGTATTCCCAAATTTTTTTTTCCATTTCTCTATGAATTTAAAAATTTTTAAAAAATCCATGGATATTGCTTTGGTGAAGTTTACACATATGCTTCATATGTGTATCCCTGATTGGTCATTGCAAAGACATCCTCAAAAAGGAAATAAGTGTACTTAACATTTTCTTGATTCTTTAGTGCTAATGCTTATTACCCTTTGTGTTCCTGAAAAGAATATTGTTTCTGATTCTGTAGTCAGAATGGTACTTTTGAAAGTTTCTCAGTGTTCCTGAATATCTTTTTTCTCTATTATGTACATATATATTTTTTATTGGATAAATTTTCCCTTCTGTTTTTGTTTAGAAGGGTGTGTTTTTTGTTTAGAAAAGTTTATAACAAATATTTCAACTGTCTGTGTAAAACTGTATTTCTCCGAAAAGTGCTTGAAAACATTTTTATATGTTAATATTAATTTTTTCCTATTTCAGAAACACTTTTAGTGGTTTGATAGTGAACTGAGGACTTATATGCATCTAGATGATTTTTCTAGAGTAACAAGATAAATTGTGTTTAAAATCTTGTGTGTTTTCAAATGAGAATTATAGCGATTACAACAATTAACATAGCTTTCTTTGTGAGTGATAAATATTTTATTTTCTCCCCATATTAAAAAAAAAAAAGCTCAGTACCATTTGGGAATATAACATTTAGTTTTGATTTAGCATTTAATAGACAATATAGTTCCTGCCTTTTGATTTAGCCCTCTATGCCCTTTATTCTTTAGTTGATTTGCTAATTACTATTGAAAAACCTTCCAAAATTTCACTGGGGAAATGAAAATATATATTCAGATTCTAAATACTTGAAAGGCAGCCAAGTACTTGGTGCAGTCAAACATATTCTGAGTTTTACATAATTTTTATAGAATCACTTTTAATGTCCACAGGCATCTTCCTTCAGTATCATTACGTACATAGATTCTATCTCTCTCAGCAAAAATGGAAAAGACAGAATGTTCTGATTCTCCCAAATAAGTCATAATAATAAAATATAGAATTTCTTTGATAGGTGAAAGCAAATGGAACTAAAAGATGTTTTTGAGGGAGAGTATGGCCCAGTATTAACTTTATAATATTTTTACTGAAATAGGAAACATTGCAGTCATAAGTATACAGCACAATGAGTTGTCACAAAGAGAGAATATAACTGCATAACTATTACCCAGCTCAAGAGAAAACACACTGCCAGAACTCCAGTAGTCTTTCTTGTGTCCCTGCCCAATCATCTATTCCTCACTATTTCTCCAAATGAGCAGATGTCTTGATTTTTAAAAAAACATTATATAAGTAGAATAATTCAACGTACTTGGCTTATTTTGTTCAACATTGAGTGATCGAGATTATATTTGTATTGTTGTATGTAATGCTAACGTATTTATTTTATCATACAGTCATCTATTATATGAATATAGCACAATTTATTTTTCTATTCTAATGTAGATAAACTTTTGACTTTTTTTCAGTTTGAAACTGTTGCAAAGAGTGAATTTATTTTGCATTTATATTGGGACATATACACATATTTTTCAGTTGTGTATATACCTAGAATTAAAATAATTGAATAATAAGATGTGTTATTTTCAAATTTAATAGATAATGCCAAACTCATTTCCAGATTATATCAATGTATGTATCTGCCAGCTCTATTTATTTCACATTCTCACTCACACTTTGATGGTCAGTTTCAGTTTTTATCCATTTTACTGAGCATATGTTGGTTATCTTCGTTTTTAAATTTTAGTTGACACATAAAAATTGTGTATATTTATTGTGTACAACATGATTTATTGTTGTATACAACTTGATATATGTAGACATTGTGGAATGACCAAATCAAGATAATTAAAATATATATTACCTCACATATTTATCATTCTTTTGATAAGAACACCTAAAATGTACTCTCAACAATTTTTTTTAAGTATACTGTATAGTGGTATTAACAATGTATAGTGGTATTAACACCATGCGGTACAGTAGATCTCCTGAACTTGCTCTTCCTGTCTAACTGAATTTTGTATTCTTTGACCAATTCCTTCTCAATCCTTTGTCCCTTATCCCCAGCCAATGGTAACCACCGTTTAAACCTCTGCTTCTATGAACTCAACTTTTTTAGGTTATGTAGTGGTTATTTTTAAATTGTTTTTTTCTGATGATTAATAAGACTGAAAATTTTTTATATGTTTTGAACCATTATGATGTTCTGTTTAAGATTTTTGCTCAAGCTTTACATTGTAAAATCTTTTTCTTACTCATATATGAGTCCTTTTAATATTACAGATATTAACTCTCTTTTATTATATTTGTTGAAATGCTTTCTCCTATTCTGCAACTTGACATTTTTTCTTTATAAATTGTATATATTGATCAAAATGGTGTTTAATTTTAGTGTATTTCTTAATATTTAATAATGTACTTACATTGTGAAGATATTCTCGTGCTATATTCTATATGCTTTATTGCTTTATGTTCTATATTTCCTTCTATGATCAAACCAGAATTTATTTTTTTTGTGGGAATTTCATATTTCTACACATAGCTATCCAAGGGATCAGCACCATTTACTGAAAAGTCTGTTCTTTTCCCCAGTGCTCTGAAGTGCCACCTTTGTCATAAATCACATGCCTTTGGGTACATATTTTTTTCCCCTAGGCTCTCTATCTGAATTGTTGTAAGATTTTTCTTGACTTTGGCCAGTATTCTATAATTACTGCTGCTTTACAAAGTCTTGATAGCATATAGAGTAAATCTTTTGGTTTTCTTTTGCTTTCTTAATATATGTATTTTGTGACTAATCATGGCCTTTTGCATTTCCATACACATTTCTATAGAAAACTGGGACCTAGATTGCCAATTTGGAAATTCATTATATCTATAGATGAATTTCTGTGGATTGAACATCTTGATAATAATTAATCTTTCAATCCATTAACATGAGTATATTTTTTCATTTATTATATTATCTTTAATTTTTCTCAATAAGATAGGTTTTTTTGTTGAGTTCTCTCAGTCATCTTCCATTTCATTTATTATTCATTTACATATATTTTGAAGCTATACTTTTAGATGCAGATAAATTTGGATTGTGACACTTTCCTGCTGGTTGGCATCTTTATTTCTATGAATGACTCTTTTTAATCTATGTTTTTTGCTTTAAGATATACCTTGCTTGATATTAGTATAGTTGCACTAGTTCTCTTTGGCATATGTTTGCATGGAATAGTCTGCATATGTGCTAATGCCCCATACATTTTTTTCAGGTTTCCACATTGATTATAGTGAACAGGCTGGATTTCCAGTTGCTGGAGGGCTGCCATTGTTGCCTGGACCATGGAAGGTTCTAATGCCAGATAATTACTTTGCATACTTTTTCAAGATTCATTTATGTTATAGTGTGTATCAATATTATATTTCTTTTTATTACTGAATAATATTCAATTATATGGATAAACAACATTTTAGTTTGTCAGTCATCAGCTGATACATGGGTTGTTTTCATTTTTGGCTGTTTAATCCCATTAGGGTTCCTATTTCTTGGCATCCTTGCCAACACCTGTTGTTTACCTTATATAGTTTATCCATCCCAGTGGGTGTGAAGTACTATCTCATAGTGGTTCTTGATTATTTTTAAAAACTCTTGTATAAAATACATACAGAATAATGCACAAACTGAACACACCTATTTAACCTGCATTCGGATGAGAAAAGAAAATATTACCAGCAAAAAGCTCTTTTTTGTTCTCTTCCAATCACCAACCTATCCCTTTTCAAAGGTAACAACTAGCCTGATTTCTAAAGCATCTATTAGTTTTCTTTTTTCTTTGCATAAATATAATCATACTTCATATAAATTGAGTGGCTTTAATATGCAAATGAAATTGCTTTCTAATCAACACTGGGAAAACCACATTATAATGATGGCAAATTTTAAAACATCTCTGTTAAAAGTTAAACAACTTGCTTACCTTCCTATTTTCCGTCTTTCCTTTTTTTTTTTTTTTAAATTCATACCATCTTAACATACAATTTTTTTCTATTTGTCCTACTATGCTGTTTTTTCCACTCTCTTTCTCTCTCTCTCATTTTTGATTTTTTTAACCTTACTTGGCATTAATATTGTATTTTTAAAAATTATGATTCAAGTTTCTCCTCTCTTTGCCTATTAGTGGTACATTATTTTTCTATACTTTTAGTAGTTATTTTGTGGATTTCTACATGCATCCTTAGCTTATTAAAGACTAATATAAGTTATTTCTGTGAACTTTCCTAGGCAAAATAAGATATCAGCACTATTCAACCACATTGACCTCTTCTACCTGTCTTTTATATTGCATTAAAATTCAATATGCATCTTAGGGCCATGAGACATTATTGTTATTATTACTGTTGTATATCATCAATATTAATTTAAATCTACTCACATATTTACTTTCTGTTGCTATTCATTCCCTCCTGGATTTTTGTGCTTATTTCTGGTGTAATTTTCCTTCTGCTTGAAAATTACTTTAATGTTTCTTTCATCATAAATCCGGTGATGGGGAATTTTTTTCAGGTTTTGTTTTGACTAGAAAAACCTTTATTTCATTCACTTTGGGAGTGATATTTTATTTTGGAATAGAATTCTATGGTTTTCCTCCTTTTTAGCACTTTTATAATGTCATTGCATTATTTTCTGGTTTCCATTGTCTGTAATGATGACAACTGTCAAACTTGTTGCTGCTCATTTATAATAATGATTTCCACCCCAGTTTGTCCCCTGACTGTTTCAAAATTTTCTTTTTTGTTTGGTTTTCCAGTTTAACTATGATGTGAATTTATCTACTTTGAGGTGTATAGTACTTCTTGAATTAGTAGCTAGATATTCTTCTAAGACTGATCTATCGTCTCCCTTTATGTGATTTCAAGTACATATGTATTCAGTACCCTTTCTATGCTCCATAGGTTTCTTATGCTCTTTTCTGTATTTTCATTCACTTTGTTTTTAAAGTTTCAGTCTGGATATTTTTTATTAATCTCTTTTCTAGTTTGCTTATTCTTTCTCCTCTGGTGTCAGTTCTCTAATTAGAATCCATTTAGTTCTTAATTTCACTTATTTTGTTTTGCTACTTTTAGACTATTCTTTTTCTAAAAAATAGATTCCAATTATCTGGGGGAAATTATATATATATTTCTTGATTTTTTAATATTTTGGTTATAGTTATTTAAAATATGTTCATGACTTGAGTACCTTGTCATTTGTTGGTCTGTTAATACTGTCTTTTCTTTGCATGTTTGGTAATTTGAGATTGATGCCGGGCTTTGTGTTATTATAGTGATCCTGGATACATTATCTTCTTCCAGAGAGCCTTTACCCTATCTCTTATACATAAGTAGATGGAGACATATCACCTTAATCCAACCAAGGCTTGAGTTGTCCTAGAGATGTCCAAGAGTCTATGAAAGACTAGACTATTTTTTACTCACACTTACTTCTCGGAGGTTTTACTGAGAACCTGGGTTGCTTATTGGGGCCTTTAATCCATGGAAGGTCCTACACCTCAATTTGGTCTTCTTAATATTGTGATAATTCAACAACAACAACAACAAACTCAACTCTGTTTCTCTTCAGATTCTTCTTAGCTTCTTAAACTTTCACCCTAGGCAGATCAAGAATGCAAAACAGTTTTTTAAAGATTAGTTTTATTTCTTTGCTCTTCCCTTCTCCCTGGATTTTGTCTCCTTGAGGCCTGAGTATTTTTGCAGTCTCAAACTTGATTTTTTTTTCTTTGCATGTTTATGAGAGTGCCAAAACTTTGCTGGCATCTCCACTTCTTACCAGCTTAAATCTGTCTGGATTCTCAGTCTTCCTCCAGTGCCTCATATGATGAAATACTCAAGTTTATTCAGAAATGCAGAATGCAGAGCTTCTATGCACTTCTCTTCTTTTTTGGATCATGTACCCTCAATTTTGGCTTCATGGGCAGCTTTCTGGTGCCTCCACATAGGTTTCTTTTCTTTTGTATTTTATCTAGATATTCTAGTTGTTTTTGGTTCAGCAACTACAAGCTGCTGTATCACAGCCAAAAATTGAGGTCTGTTTTCTTTGTTCCTTTCTTCAATTCATTAATATTTACTGAAAACTTACTATGAGCCAGGTATTGTATAGGATTTGGGGACATTGCAGTGAATAAGATGGAACTCATTGTCCAGCTTAAGAAATGCATTGTTAGAAGTACCTCAAAATGCCTTGTATGCTCCTCCCTCATCTTGTATCTTTCCTTCACCAAAAGGTAACCATGACTCTGAATTTTATTTTGATTACTTCTATTCTTTATCATGTGTATGTATCCTAAACTGTATTTTTATAAAAATTTTCCATGCTTTTGAATTTTATAAAACTGAAATCATATTATATGTATTTTTCCATTACTTGTGTTTTTTCTTGATATTTGAAAAAGATTTATCTAAATTGATGTCTAAAATACATTCATTCATTTCCCCTGATTTTTAATATTGCAATTATTAAAATATTAAAATTTATGTGGTCTTTAATCAGCAGACATTTTGAATATTTTGGAGTGCAATTGCTTGATGGTAAGTTATATTCATTTTCAACTGCTTAAACAATGCCAAACCATCTTCCAATGCATGTGTACCAGAGACTTTAATTTTGTATTATTTTACCTTTTCTAATAACTTATTCATATAATTCATAGGAAATTAAGAATAATAATAAAAAATAAAGGTAAGATGACTCTGGGTAATGGATTTGAGGAATGCAAATTTGAAAAACTATAAATGAAACAGTTGTACCAATTCTAGTGAATGATTACAGAGGCTTTGTTTGGTATCATGACAATAGGAATAGCAAACAAAGGTGTTGATTTTACATTTATCTAGAAGGTTGAAGTAAGAACTTGGAGAGTAAAGAAAATTGAGAAGTTTCTAATCCAGGCTAATCCATAGCTAGCAACTATGCAGATAGCCTTGACATTTGCATGAAAGTTATAAAAAATAATGTAGGGTTCAAATGTACAGTAAGAAGAAATGTGGAACAGAGCTCTAGGAATGCCATTTGATAAGTACAGGATGAGTGTCAGCTCAGGACTGAGGAGCTGTGAGAGAAGTAGGAGGATATTTGGAAAATTGAGAATGGGAAGCCAAGGAAAGAAAGTGTTTCATGAAGGAGGGAATGCTCAGCAGTGTCAAGTTCTGCAGAAAGCTTAAAAAATCATGACCTGAAAATAGTTACTGGATTTATGACACAAACATCACTTGTGATTTTGGCAAGATCAGTTCATTGGCATAAGGGTGTTGGGAGTCAAATTGCTCTGATTTGGTGAATGAATGAGAGGTAAGCAAATGGAGATAATGAGTGCAGATAAATCCTTTAAGAAGCTTGGGTCCAACTGAAGGTGAATTTAAGGTTGAGGAAATGTTTGCTTTTGTTATTGTTTTTTTTTTTCTGATATGGCTGAGATTTTTGCACAGTAATATTGAAGAGAGTTGCTAGTAAAGAAAATGTTGAACAAGAAAAGTGGCATTATTTCTAGGGAAAGTCGCTAGGAACATGTATGGAGAAGTTGGATCCAGAGTGCAAGTAGCGTATTAACTAGCTTTAAGTAGGAGGAGCGACGTATTTTCATTTTACCAGGAAAGTATGGATATAGATTCAGATAGATTTTTTGATTTGCTCAAAGTCATTGGGGAGTTTCTGTCTCATGGCTTTTATTCACAGTTAAAAGTAATTTGTTTAAATTCATTTTGAATTCAAAATTCATTTTAAATTTAAAGACATCATTCATATTAACTCCTGTTGTTAGTACCGCATTTTTAACAACAATTCATTTTAGAAATGTGTCCAAAAACAAACTCAAAAACAAACAGAGAACACATGCAGCCCTTTAGTTGTGTATATGGTGGAGCACATTTGTAGTATGTCTGGTTTTTCTTTCGGGCCTGTGACTTGTAAGCTCTCTGAGAGCCTGACCATGATTTTGTTGTCACAGCAAATAATGTGCAACGGGGATCAGTAAGCAAGAGCTAAATTCAGTCAAGAATGAAAGGAAAGTCCCCAGTGCTTATGAACTTCTACCACAGGGAGCACAGGGCAGCGAAGTTAGAGCACAGAAGCATCATAGTGAGTTTGTGGTCTAGTGGCAGTTAGTGTTTCATTTTCTGAAAGTGTTGAACATGTAAAGAGTTTATACTTATCAAGCCTTATGAGGCTATTTCTGTAGGAAAGTCTAGAAAATTGGGCTTGCTCTCTCAGTGAGAAGTAATTCTGACATTTTCCTGAGTCAGTTTCAGCCCCCACAAAGCATCTTGCTGTGTGTCAGTGTGAAGTTTGCAGACTTGTAACGTGACTGCAGCAGATGCTACATTGCTATCCCTTAGCCCTGTTTTGTGAGAGCTGGCTCCATCGAATGTAACAAGAACACTTCAAAAATTAATAATAGAAAACACAGTTTCTTCTTTAATTTCAACAGTATCATAAAAGAAAACACCTTCTTCTGTGTCCTCTGCCCTTGCCCCAGTTTAGCATGCTTTTTAAACTGGGTTTTGGCAGCAGCTGAGTAATAAGAGATAAGATGTAGTTCTTTTTCTTTCTGGCGAAATCCTGTATTATTTGTTATTCATGAGTTCTTGTTTTCCTGGAAGATGGTGTGATGAAATATGTGGGTGATGTGTACCCTATCATTGTCTGGAGGCCTTTTAGATTTCCTCTGTTGGAGTGTTTTCCTTTTGCTTTAATAAACTTGCAAATAGTTTTGGGAAGGAGGCCCATGGGTGTTAATATCGTTGACCTGCTTTAGTACTGGTCCCCCCAAACCCACTCTCAAATTCACAGATTCAACTTTTTAAAGTATTTCTTCACAAGTTTTTGTTTAAAAATTTTTTATTTTGAAGATGTGGGGTACAATTCAGGGTTAGGTATTCAAATGTTCATTATGCAGGTACCCTTGCTGATGAGGTGTCTTCACAAGTTTTAAAGAAGGAGTATAAAATAATAAAAGCTGCTGTCTGTTTGAAATCTAGAAGCCTCGGTTACTACTTTATCTTGCCAGTGTCAAGCTTTTCTTTTATTTTTTGAGTCAGAGTCTCACTCTGTCACCCAGGCTGGAGTGCAGTAGCATGCTCGTGGCTACCCACAGCCTCACCCTGATGGTCTAAGTTGATCATTCTGCTTCAGTCTCCTAAGTAGCTGGAACCACAGGTGCACACCACCACATCTGGCTAATTTTTTGACTTTTTGTAGAGACGAGTCTCAACAAGTTGCCCAGGCAAGTCTTGAGCCCTTGGACTCAGGCAATCCTCTTGCCTCTGCCTCCCAAAGTGCCGGGATTATAGGTGTGAGCCACCAGCCCGGCTAGTGTCAACCTTTTTGTCTTTCTTTACACCTCTGTGGCGTTGCCATATGCTTTTTGAATAAGGGCTCAGTACATTCAATACACTGGAAACCTTCTGGAATTAGGTAAATCTTCTGTCAAAGCAGAGCAGAGTCATACATATTTGCCACCAAAGTGAAAAAGAAGTGACAAACCAGACTTCCATAGATACCGTTAGTTTCCATTGCTGTGATTCAGCTTAGGCATAGACAGGATATTATTTTCTAGAAATTTAGGCAGAGAAGAGACACTTCACTTGTATGCCCCAAAATGAAGATTTGTTTTCTAAGATCTGAACTGAGGATCTCTGCTTTGGGAAGGGAAAGATTTATTCTTAAAATTTGTAGCAGGTGGGAGACTTAATTGCATTTCTTAAAATATATTTCATATGTGCATTTTAAAATTAATAATCTTCATTTATTTGAAGCTCAACGATCTGGCAAGCTGATCCATCTGGAGTACTGCCTAAAACAAAGAAGAATAGAAAAATAAGTCTGGAAACAATCAAAGTAGATTCCAAAGTGACTGTGTGTTAGTACCTGTTTCTCATTCATGGAATGCAACTATGAACCAACGGTTCCTAGAGAATAGTTGTTATTCTCTTTGGCCCAGACCCCTGGGGTTGAATCCTTACTCTGCCAGTTGCTAGCTGTGTGGTTTTGGGCTAGTAACTTTAGCAGTCCATTTTCCTCTCTTTAAGATGGAAAAAATAATAGACTTGATGTAGGATTGAGTTAATACTTATGCAACAGTCCCTGGCATATAGTAAACACTCAGTAAATATTAACTATTTGTTATCTTATTTACTCTTACTATATTATTTATTGTCTCATATACTCTTACTTCACAAGCTTGATGATCATGTTTCCAGATATACAGGCAATTATAACCATAATTTAGAAGGAGAAAAGACACTTATGGGATAAGTCCGTACTTTAGGACTAAAATGTGATAGCTAGTGGCTCAAAATAAAGAAGAAAAATATAAAAATTAAGCATAAGAATTCAAAAAATACCATAGTCTAGACTATTTAGTGTATGACAAAACAGCCATAAACCTTCAGTAACTCCAAAGAAAATTAGTGAATTTCAGCACAGTTCAGTACCTATTGTTCAAAGTAATGATTCTGACTCATGAAGACGATGTAAGTTCAGTTCATGGTGTTCAGTTTAGAAAGTCAGAAAGAATTTTACATTTAAGAAGTTTCTGAAACACAATTTTTTTAAGAAGGCATTTAAAAGATCAATCTCTAGAGGATTTTGAATTATATAAACTTTATTGCATTTGAATTTTTTTGCGTCTTCCTTTCAGCCTAAATTATCTTTTCTTCAGAATTATATGCAAATGCTATTTTTGGGCACAAATACTGTTTATGTTAAATGCTAAACAAGATTTCCCTTGTAGATATCTCATTTTAGCTTTCATTTTAACTGTTTGCCACTCAATTCTACCTCTGTTCAAAGTCTGCATAACTGGCAGGCTCCCGGGTTTTGCTCTGCAAATATGCTTACCACAGGCTGACAATTTGTGACATGTGAGATTAATTGTATATTATGCTGATTGCAAAATGACCTTTAATGTTTACATACACATCTTTGAGGAAGAAAGACCATTTTGCTCTAAACACTTAAAAAAATTAATTATGGTTAAAAAATACGTAACATAAAATTTAGCCATCTTAACCTATTTAAGTGTACAAGCTAATAGTGTTAATTATACTCACATTGTTGTGGTACAGATCTCTAGAAATTTTTCATCTTGAAAAACAGAAACTATACCCATTGAAAAAGTCTCCATTTCCCCTTCCCTGCAGCCCTTGGCAACCACCATTCTGCTTTCTGTTTCTATGAGTTTATCTACTTTAGATACCACATACAAGAGGCACCAAACAGCATTTGGTTTTTTGTGACTGACTTATTTCACTTAGCATAATGTCCTCAATGTTCAACCATCTTATAGTATATAACAAGATCTCCTTTCTTTTTAAGTCTGAATAATATTCCATTGTTTCTGTATACCACAGTTTGTTTATCTGTTAATTTGCTCATGGATATTCGGGTTACTTACACCTTTTGGCTATTATAAATGGTGCCACTATGAACATAGGTGTGCAAATATCTCTTAGACATCCTGCTTTGAATTATTTTGGATACATACTGAGAAGTGGGATTTCAGGCTTATATGGTAATTCTACTTTTAATTTTTTGGAGACCTTTTGTACTATTTTCCATGCTGACTGTACCATTTGATAGTCTCACCAACAATGCACAAAGGTTCCAATTTCTCTAAGTCCTCACAGACATTTATAATTTTGTTTGTTTTGTTTTGATAGGGGCCATCCTAACTAATATGGTGCGATACTTCATTGTGGTTTTCATTTGCATTTCTCTAGTGTTTAGTGATGTTGAACATCTTTTCATCTGCTTATTTGACCATCTGTATGTTATCTTTGGAGATATTTTTCCATTTAAAATCAGATTATTTGTCTTTTTTATTGAGCTATTTTGTATATATTCTGTATATATTTTGGATATTTGCCCCTTGTCAGATAGCTAGTTTGGAAATATTTTCTCTCATTCCGTAAGTTACCTTTACATTTTGTTGATTGTATTCCTTGATGAATAGAAGTTTTAAAGCCTGATCTAGTCCTATTTTTGGTTTTATTTGTTGTGGTTTTGGTGTCATATCCCAGAAATCATTCCCAAATTCAATGCCATGTAACTTTTTTCATTCTTCTTCTAGCAGTTTTATAATTTAAGTCTTACATTCAGGTTTTAAATAATTTTGAGTTAAGTTTCATATATGGTGTTAGGTAAAGGTTCAACTTCATTCTTTGGCATGTGGATATTCAGTTTTTCCAACACTACTTGTTGAAGAGACTGTCCTGTCCCCTTTGAGTAGTCTTGGAATCCTTGTTGAAGATCATTTGACCATTATATGTGAAGGTTTATTTCTCAGCTCTCTATTCTGTTTCATTCCTCTGTATGTCTGTCTTTATGTCAGTGCCACATTGTTTTGATTACTGTAGTTTTATAGTATGTTTTGAAATCAGAAAATATGATACCTCCAACTTTTTTTTTTTCAAGATCATTTTGGCTATTTGGGGTTCTTGAGCTTTCATATGAATTTATGGATTTTTTTCTGTTTGTATAAAAATGCCATTGGGGATTTAGATAAAGATTTCATTGAATTTGTAAATTGCTTTGGAAGGATAGACATTTTAACAATAGTAAGTCTTTCAGTGTTCATTGGAACACTGGATGTAATTCCATTTATTTATCTTTCTAAATTTCTTTCAGCAATGTTATGTAGTTTTCAATGTATACTTTTTTAAAAAATTTTTTTTATTTTTGAGTTGGAGTCTCACTCTGTTGCCCAGACTGGAGTGCAGTGGTCGCTCCCAGCCACCGCAGCCTCGACCTGCTGGGCTCTGGTGATCCTTCCACCTCAGCCTTCCAAGTAGCTGGAATTACAGGCGTGCACTACCATGCCCAGCTAATTTTTTTATTTACTGTAGAGATGAGGTCTCATCAAGTTGCCCAGTCAGGTCTCGAACCCGCGGGCTCAGGCAATCCACTCACCTCAGCCTCCCAAAGCTCGGGATTACAGGCTGAGCCACCAAGCCTGGCTCAATGTATACTCTTTTTCACTTTCTTGCTTAACTTACTTCCAATTAGATTATTCCTTTTGATGTTATCATAAATAGGAGTGTTGTGCATTTTTCTTTTGACTTTTTCATTGTAATGTATAGGAACAGCCAATTTGGGGGTGTTGATTGTGCAGCTTTGGTGAATACATTTATTAGTTCTGGTAGTTTTGTGTGTGTGTATACTTTTTGGGTTTCCTATATAAAAGATCATATTATCTGTGGACAAAGATAATTTTACGTTTTCCTTTTCTTTTGGGTGCCTTTTGGTTTTTGTCTTGACTAATTGTCCTGGCCAGGACTTCCAATGCTATGTTGAATGAAAGTGGTGAGAGTCAGCATCCTTACCTTGTACCTGAGCTTAGAGGAAAAGCTTTCAGTTTTTCACCATTGACAATGATGTCAACTGTGAATTCCTCATATGTGACCTTTAATATGTTGAAGTAGTTTTCTTCTACTCCTAATTTGTTGAGCATTTTTTCGTGTTGAATTTTGTCAGATGCTTTCTTGATATCACTTTAGATCATTTGGTTTTGTCCTTCATTCTGTTGATGTGGTTTACTGCACTGACTGGGGAAGGCTGTTCTTTTGCCCTGGCAAGTAGTTTCAGGAGGATCACACATGGGGCGGTAAGGGAGAAAGAAGCCACTTGCCTAGTCAACCAGATTAACTGGATTAACCCTGGTGATCAATGAGGTGACAGATGCTACAGTCCGATTACTCATGTCCTTGGACCTTTATCCTCTACTGCCTCCAGGCACTGCTTGATGGTTTAACCTTACCTATCTCATGGCTTTATCATGTTTACACAAATGACTCCCAGATTTTACAGTACAGACATCTCTCTTAAACTTTATACTAGTTTATTAAACTGCTGACTTGTGATCTAGAATTAAATTTCAAATAATCACTTCATACTTAACATTTGCAAAACTGAACTTCTGATCTTTTCCCCAAACCTACTCTACTTGTAGCTTTTCCCAGATGAGTTCATGACAACTCCACTTGTAAGGCTGCTCAGGCCAAAAACCTTGGAGTCATTTTTTTTTCTTTTCCTCTTATACCCTGTGTTGAACCCATTAGGACATCTTGGTGGCTCTATCTTCTTCAGACTATCTCTGAATCTCACTGAATGATTGTTCTTATGAATTAAAAGTAAAAAGACCCAGAAAGATTATGAGGACAGTCCAAATTCACATGGTTGAGAAGTGATAAAGTGAAAACAAACATTTTCTGACTGACCACAAATAATAAGTTCTTTCCATAATACTCATGCTTCTCCAAAGTAAATTTTATAATTACTCTTTTATTTATGTAGTTTAGAAATATGACTTGATCTGTTATATGACTGGATCTTTATAAATAGGGCATGTTCTTTTGATTAGGTTCTGTAGGAATTTCCTAGGTAAACAGCAGTAATAGTACTTGCTAATTCAGTTGAATTGACTGTTACTCTTTTACCATTTTGTTTTGCTTTTTGTTAAGAAATGTGTTTTCAGTTGCAGGATGTCATTGGCTATAAATGAGTGTTAAGTGAAAAAAAAAGGGATGTTAAAATAAAATATATAAGAAAGTCCTTTAGAAAGCTCTTTATAAAGAATTCTTACTATATTTCTGAATTTAGAACATGTATTAGCTCTTGCTATTATATATATATACTTTCATATTTGCTGGAGTTTTTATGATCTATAATATAGGTCTTAATGCTAATCATTTAAGCTTAGATTGTGGAATTACTATTTGAATTACTTAGATTTTTCTGTCAAGGGCATCTGTATCAAAGGGACATCTTCTAATTTTTAAATCCACTAGATTTCAAGTTCTTCTAGGTTATAGTGACAAAAAGGCAAAGGAGTGGAATCTTGGTAGAGAAGTATCAGAAAACAAAAATCAATGTTGATTAGATTCTTGAAACATCTTTATTTTGCTGGTATAGTATTTATAGTTTAATAGAAATTATTCCTCACTACATAATTAAATATAGCAAAAATGAAATACGTTAGGATGAATTTTGCTTGGGTTAAGTTGTATCCTTGAAAGAAGCCAAGGGGAATTTGGAGATGTGTATTATCTATTGTTTTGACATATTTAGAAAGATGACCATTGTTTTTCTTCTTTTTATGTATATGTAGAACATATATCTATTAAATATATTTTAGGTAAGATTCTTTGGGATCATTAATTCATCTTTATTTTTCTCTTCAAAATTTGTATTTTAAAATTTACTTGTTTTATTATTTTATCATTTTGTGTTGTTTTGATCCAAGGGTGAAATTGGGTGAATATTTAATTTATAAAAGCAATCTCACATCTTAAATTGTATGCATCTGTCTACCTACCTTTGTACCTTTACTTTGATAGAAATATTAGTGTGGAGTCACTTTTGAAATATTCTTCTAGGCGTTGAGAATATTTCTTAAAGCAAAAAGATGTTATGAGATGCAGTAAAAACAAAAACGATGTCTAGTAATTACTCCCTGTGGCAACTGAATGAGTTAAAGATGTGTGGCAACTGCAGCTGTAATGGCTTATATTTAGAAAGGAAACTTAATCTGTTGCTTCTAAAAAAAACTCTGTTGGCAAACAAATCTAAAATAAAAGTTCAAAAAGAGATGTTTTATTTCTGGAAAATGTGTTAATTCTGTTACCATTTGCAGCGATAGATATTGCAAGTTTTTGTACTGTGAAATAAGTTATGATCAGCTCTGCTGCTGTCTTTTCTTTCTCATAGTGTATGCCGATCAAAGGCCAAGGATTCGTACTTGGAGCCTATGAGTGCATTTGCAAGGCAGGATTCTATCATCCTTCAGTCCTCCCAGTGAACAAATTTCAGAGTAAGTGCCCTTTGTTTCTGTGCATCTATATGTGTACACATAATATATACCATTATTAATTATTAAGATTTTTTTATCCTTGTTGAAATTATATGGTTAAATCCCCACTGGTCTGGCATTTTTTCCTTACTTAAGGAGTTTTAGTTTTAGTTTGTCATCCACAGTGTTCTAGAGTACCACAAGAATATGTGCTTATTTCTAGGTATATTTCAGTTTTTAATACATGTTTATAAGCCCCAAAATATTGTAGCTACTGGGTGAGACCAATGAGGATTTAACTATTGAGAGCTTATTGCTGCAGAAAGTTCCGAAAACCAATTTTGACATTTTGTTTATTTTATTTTTTAATCAATTTGTTTATATGTTAGTTTCTATGCTGCATAAAAAGTTACCACAAAGTGAGCAGCTTAAAGCAGCACAAATGTATTATCATACAATTTTCATTGGTCAGGTTTCTAGTCATGAAGTAGCTGGGCCCCCTGCTTAGGGTCTCTCCAGGCTAAAATCAAGATGTCACCTGGGATGTGATCATCTCTGAGGCTCAGGGTCCTTTTCAAAGCTCTTTCAGACTGTTAGAAGGATTTAGTTCTTTGAAACTGTAGGCCTGAGGTACCCATTTTCTGACTAGGTGTCAGCCTGGGGTTCCTCTTAGCTTCTGAAAGTTGCCTCAAGGCCTAGCACATGGCCCTCTCACAGCATGGCTGCTTACTTCAAAAGGCACACTATGAGAATCCCCCTAGCCTGCTAGGAAGGGTTTTATATACTCAATTATAGTCATGGAAGTGCCTATTGTATCACTTTGCCGTATAATGTAACTTAACCAAAAGAGAGAATGTCCCATCATATTTACAGGTCCACCCACATTCAAAGGGAAGTGATTTTACAGAGCTTGTATTCCAGAGTTGAAATTTGATCATCTGGTTATTTTATTTCTACTCTAGAAAATATCATTGCTACAATTTTAGTATTAAGTTTTATTTTGTTTCTAGAGAATGCAGTGTTACCACATTATCTTATATCCGACTAATGGACATAATAACTAAGAAGAAAGAGTGTAGTGGTAAAAGAGAAGTTCATGGGAAGTTAGGGTTTGGAATTGCTAAAACTGAGATACAGGTCTCTCTTAGACAGTTTTACGTAAATCTTTGTTATCCCTATTATTAGTCTTTATAGGAATTTGGATTTCTATTAGGCATAGTACAAAGGATACATTGAGATTGAGACCTAAGTGTCTTCTTCTGGGAATTCTTGTAAACATTTATAGATAGTTTTTTTCTCTCTCTCTCTTAGAGAACAATATTCTTGGTTTTGAGACTATTTATATTTAACTTCTAGGTTCTGGAGGTGAGGAACATTTTGTTCTCTCCTTGGTCATATATTTCAGAGCTCAGCCATTGTTCTGAGTAATAGTTGTTGTTGGCAGAATTCTAAGATGGGCTCCCAGATTCTGCTTCTACATGCACTATATCATCCCCTCCCCCTATGAATACAGTGGGCTAATCACTCCCTTGCTTTAGGGTATGTTTTATAGCAAAGGTGATGATACAGTCACTCAGGTGATTGCATTGTACAAGACTCCCTCATAGTCAAGTGGAGAGAGAGAGGGAGAGAGAATCCTTTGCTGGCTTTGCAAAATAAGCTATATTGTCAGAAGAGGGCCATATGGCTAGGGCCTGAGGGCACCTCTAAGAGCTGAGAGCAAACCCACTGACAACCGATGAGAAAATAGGGACCTCAGTTCTGCAGTTGCAAGGGATTAAATTCTTCCAATACCCTCAATGTACTTGAAAGAGGATCCTGAGTTCTAGATGAGAATGCAATGTAGCCAAAATCTTGATTTTAGCTTGCTGGGCCCTAAGCAGAAAACCCAGTTACACTGTGTCAAGACTTCTGTTCAACAGGAATTGAAAATAATATGTAAATATTTTAAGCCCCTAAAATTTTGGTAATTTATTCCCCAGCAGTATTTCTGGCAATGAAAAATCTACAGTAGGAATGATGATGACACTCTTCAGGATGGTTATGCTTTTCCGTGTGTGTGCATACATGCATGCGCCTGTGTGTACCAAACCATGGTGACACCAGAGCTACTTTGGCATTCTTCACATTTATCATCCAGACATAACATATGATTCAACACTGCAAGATTAAGGAAAAAGGTTTTAGCTTATGTTCTGTGAAGGTATTTTGTATCTGGTTTACCCACATTTGTTCTCAGCTCCCACTGTGTGACTGAAATAAAACATCTAAATATTATGGAATCAGAGAATGACTATGCCATTTGCTTATAACACCGCCAGGAGAAACTGGTTAACCTTTAACAACTTATCTTTATTTAATTTACACACTCCTACTTTCTTCCTTATTTTAAAAAGCCAGTGGTTTTTTGTTTTTTTTTTTTTTTTTTACTGGACCTACAAAGAACAAGCTACTTCTCTTCTCGGCATAAGTCTAATTCCCTTTGTTATACACATTACAGCCATGGGCAAGAGGCTACCATTTTCAGAAAGATGATTTATAATTGAATTTAGCTTTGATTCAGCTTTGACCTAAGCACATACTTAACCAAGACTGACCTTCCTCAGTGACAGAGCAGAAAGCTAGCCACGTGTTACAATTTGAAGCTAGTAAAGTGCTCTTTGACCAAAATATCTTTCCTGATGGCCTTGTCAAATTGTGGGAAAATCCAACATTAACCACTTTCTTGTCCTAAAGTAGGAGTACAACCTGACCAAGAATCTGAGCTATATATCTCAGCAAAGTCATCAACCAAAAACTATCCAAACTTTTAAAATGTTTTTTTGTTTATCATTAGAATATATTACATGTCTCTGTGTTTTAATTTATTAAGTCTTTTAATCCAGAAAAATTACATGAGCTGGTGTTTTCTTTCTTTGTTTTTTTTCTTTAGACACAAGTTCTTACCCTATTGCCCAAGCTGGAGTGTAGTGGTATGATCATAGGTCACTGCAACCTCAAACTCCTGGGCTCAAGCAATCATCTTGTCTCAGCCCCCCAAGTAGCTAGGACAACAGGCACATGCCACTATGCCCAGTCTCTTTTAAAAAACTTTAATAGAGGTGAGGTTTCTCAGGCTGGCCTTGAACTCCTGGCCTCAAGTGATCCTCCTGCCTTGGCCTCCCAAAGTGCTGAAATTAAGGACATGAGCCCCCATGCCTGGCCAACAGTTATTTTCATACTTCTTGA
This sequence comes from Cephalopachus bancanus, assembly GCA_027257055.1. Lineage (NCBI taxonomy): Eukaryota > Metazoa > Chordata > Mammalia > Primates > Tarsiidae > Cephalopachus > Cephalopachus bancanus. The sequence goes on along the minus strand of JAPVLO010000015.1, from coordinate 6,460,009 downwards.
GGAAGTAGTCAGGAAATAAGGAGTGACTACATACCCTGGGGCCAAAGGTAAAGAAGTCCTTGGAAACCCAAAATATGAACTAACATATGTAAAACTGCTAGCACAGTACATGAATTAGTGTTCAATAGATGTAGTTAAATCAATGAATGTCTACATACATACACAAATAATAAACATTAATGATACATGTAAACAGATAATTTTTAAGCATCACTGGTCATTAGCACCTTAGCTCAAATATTAATTTATTAGCATAACCAGTGACTTAAGTTGGAACTTTTAGAGAATGAATTCTATATGGATGAGAAGGAAGATTAGACAGCAGAAATCTGTAGCAACTAACGCTGCATTGAGAAAGGCAATAGGAAGAAAGAACGTCTGATAGTTGGAGGCAACAGGAGGGAATTAGTTGCCTAATGGGAGAATGAGGCATAGAAAACAGAAAGGATGTATCACAAGAGTAAAATTCACTTAATTTATAATTGCAAATCTAGAAAGACACCCAACACTCTCGCATCTAAGCTAAGCTAACAGGAGCTAAGATGTGGTGCTGATCTTTTAGAGAAACTGTAAATATGACTGTTAAGAATCCTTTTGAAACATGAAGTGATTTAAAAATCTTTGTTTAGACCTAGGCTCATGGTAAAGAAAGAATTTGTAAAGACCAATAGGATATGTTCAAATGACGTGATCTGAAATTGCATTGACAGCCCAGAGACCTTGTTCCTGGCATCTCTCTTGAAATTGGTAGGCATAAGTGAGCTAATAGGATCTGACATCTGGATAGTAACAGGATTTCAGAATAATCAAGTACTGATATATAGATGTCTTTTCAAATCCAGGTTGTTCACTTCCAGGTTGATGAAAATACAAGCTTATGATAGGCTCATCTTCCTCAAATGCATCTACCTTAGTATGGATTTTGTCTTCAGTGAAGCCTCTTTTCTTTTTTATATGGATATACTATGAGTCTTTCAATTTTATTTCATTTGTCTTTTGAATTGACTTCAGCTTGCATAGAGATCTGGATAATTCCTAATTTACAAATGACCCATACTTAAAAAATGACAATCACTGCTTTGTCAACTCCAGTGCTGTTATATAAGAAGCATATGATGGCAGAAAAAAAAAGACAGCAAAGTAATCAGAGATTCTAAAAGTATATAGTTTAGGAAGAACAAAAAAGAAGCTCTTTGAAAGTGGCACAATTTGGAGATGCTGATCTCTAAGGCAAAATTTCAAGCAAGGCTAACTTGTCTCTGAGATGTGTCCCCTTTTTAAAATTTTTGGTCATGCTTAGCCTTGTCCTCCTTATCCCTCTGTTTCATGGCTGGAGAGCTGGAGGTATTGGGCTTTCTGCAGACTAAGCTCAGTGACAGTCTGTAGTACCAATTCTAAACTTAAATGGAATAGATTAAAAGAGTTTGAGCATCACATTCTCCTAATCAGCATCATCACTTTTGCCACTCATCTGGTTTCAGCTTTGTAGTCTGGGCTGTATTATAAAAACCTAGTCCTAATCAGTTTTACTCCAGTTCTAGAAGAAAAATTCTCCTTCTAATTGCCCATACTTATGTTTTGCCCCAGTTATTGGCCTAATTTTCAGTTTTCATGTTTTCAGTCATTAGTTCTGCTTGTACAGTGATCGGAGTCCTATCACCGAATATGTCTGGCAGACAGGGTTAGTTGCCAGTCTACTGGGAATTTTGACCATTGCATTCACCTTGAATATCTGTGACTATGTTCTTTTCAGCTATTGGGACACATCCCATACTATGCTGGACTTCCCTGGTTGCTAAACTCAGAGCTGAAATTCTGCCTATAGTGTAACATGATAACTAAGCACATGATCTTTGGAGTAAGTTTTAGGTTTGACTCCTAGCTCTACTACTTACTTGCACTGTGATCTCGGTTCAACCATTTAACTTTTCTACCCTTCATTTATGTCATATTTTAAATTGGGTAATACCTGCTTTATAGAATTGTTATAAGGATTACATTAAATAATAAATATAAAGTTATAATCATAGTGCTTGGCATATATCATGCTCACAAATATTATTTTTGTCATTATTTGGAAGCTTGTATTTATTCTGCTTATCCCTTTCCTCATGCCTATAAGCTAGTATCTGCTCCATCTCCCAGCAGAGAAACATTATTTCCAGGTCTCAGATTTTTAAGTTTGTTTATTAACATTTTAGTGACTACTTTCCCTGCATGGTGGAATAATTTGTGACTTTTATTTCCCTTTTGCCCATTCTGTTTTTTCCCATGTAAAGGTGCATGGTTTACACAAAATCATGAAATTTTAAAAATAAAACATAGCATTCAGAACATATTTCTACACGACTGTTTTGTTCAGGTATAGGTTAAAAAACAAAAATTAAAAAATCCAAATTTAGCTAGCTTTGATAAGAAACAAGATATTTAAATAATCTCTAAGAATTTCTTCAAAGAAAAAAGTAAGCTACAGCAAAGAAATTTGTGGCATTCCACCTTCCCAGGTGATTAGTTAAAATTGTAATTATTAATTATTGGGACAAGCTGACTCCTTGTGCCTTCTGATATGTACACTGAGGACACAGCATTACATTTATGATATTCCTACCAAAAATAAATAGTCTGAATCTAATCATGAGGAAACATCAGACAAACTCAACTGAGGGACATTGTACAAAAAACTGGCATGTGCTCTGCAAAAACGTCAGGGTCAAAAAAGACAAAGACTTGCTGAGGACTATTTATGAGACTAGAAACATGGCAAGTAAATCCAGTGCATGATCCTGGATTTCCATTCTAGATGGAGAAAAGTAGCCACAAAGTATCACATTGTTGTGATCATTAATGACATTTGAATATGGGCTATATATTATATAACATAGTATCAATATTAGGTTTCCCAACTTTGATAATTATAATGTGAGTTTGTATGAAAATACCCTTTTCTTAGGATATACAAGCTAAAGTGTTTATATATAAATGGTATCTCCATTTACTCTCATAGTATACATATGAATTTATAAACATTTATTGAGAGAATATGAATGACAAAGTAAATACAGTAAAATGTAAATAATTGTTGATTCTGGGTGAATAATATAATGGATTTCTTTGAACTATTCTTGTAGATTTTCTGTAAATTTTAAATTATATCAAAAAGTTATGCAAATCTAATCATAAGAACATTTTTAATAATTGTAGCTGGTAGGCTAATTAGATCACTGAGATTTGGAACAAAAATTCACCCAACAAAGTGAATTCACTATTATCTAAAGGGAAATGACTTTAAAATATTTATTTATTTTTTTACAAAAATGTTACATGCTTATTAAAGAAACTGGAATATATAGAAAAGTAGTTTGTTTTTTTTTTTTTGAGTTGGAGTCTCACTCTGTCGCCCAGACTGGAGTGCAGTGGCCGCTCCCGGCCACCGCAGCCTTGACCTGCTGGGCTCCGGCAATCCTTCTGCCTCAGCCTTCCGAGTAGCCGGAATTACAGGCGCGCACTACCACGCCCGGCTGATTTTTTGATTTTATTGTAGAGATGAGGTCTCGCCTGCCCAGGCGGGTCTTGAACCCGCGGGCTCAGGCAATCCACTCACCTCAGCCTCCCAAAGGCGCGGGATTACAGGCTGAGCTACCGAGCCCGGCTCTTGAAAAGTAGTTTTTAAAAGACCATTCAAAAGTCTATTGTTCATTTAATTCTTTTCAGTTTTTATACAAATGTCTGCATATATGATCTTTCTAGAAACTTAGGATTTTATTCATTTGAAATATCATACGTAGTTTTCTTGAACAAAATTTTAATAGTTACATAGAACTCCATTGAATACTGTATGATTTACTTAACCATTCTAAGGTTTATACTTTTACCAGTTTATATAAATATAAAACTATCCTTATGTGGTTTGATGCTGTAGAGATGGTTTTCGTCCATAGTTCCTGGTCCATAACTCACATAGACCTTCATACTGTCTTTTGTTACAGTGTTGGGTATGTCAGGCCTCAGGGCCTGGCCTCTGACTTTCTCCTGCCCTTCTTTCACCTACTCCAAGGCAGGACTGTTCTTCCCTACCTTCTGATGGTGGGTCTTAAGACCCTCCACAGAGACGGTCCTGCATAAACACTGGGAAAGGAGTAACGATGTCATGAAAATTACATAAAAACCCAAGAGAACTGGGTTCGGAGAGCTTCTGGTTAGCTGAACACATAGATGTTCCTAAGAGTGTCTTGCTCAGGGAGGCATGGAAGCTCCATGCCCTTTCCCCCAGATCTCACCCTGTGCAGTGCTTCATCTATATCTTTTGCAGATATCTTTTGTAATAAACCAGAAAACATAAGTAAATTTTTCTCTGAGTTCTTTGAGCTGTTCCCACAAATTAATTGAACCCAAAGATGGGCTCATGGGAACTCCAATTTGAAGCCAGTAGGTTAGAAATTTCTGAGGCCCAGACTTGCAACTGATATTTGGGGGCCAGTTTAGTGGGAGCCCTCACCCAATGGAATCTGTGTCTCCTGGTAGATAGTGTTGGAATTGAATTGGAGGTCACCCAGCTGGTGTTGGCTGCTTGGTAGCGGGGAGAAACCCCCACATTTGGTCACAGAAGTCTGTATTGATAATTGTTATGGTGTGAGAGCAGAGGAAAAACTCTGGGAGAATTTTCCCTAAAGCAACTTACATAAAAATATCTAGAGCTTTTATGTTCTTTTATTGTCAATGAAATAAAATTAAGGCAAGCAAACAAGTTAGCATACTGTTGGCAAATTGTCACAATTTATTTTGGCAGGCACATTTACAGGGGAATATTTTAGATTTTTTAAAAATTTTATGGGTTTTTTTTTCTCTTTTAATTTTTATTTTGAAATTGTGGGATACAATTCAGGGTTAGGTATACAAATGTTCATTGTGCAGGTACCCTTATTGATGAGTGTACCCCCTTCCCCAGGCGGATATCAGCTACTGTCAGTCCCAGCTACCCACTCCCCAACCCCCTCCCCGCAGTTTCCTGCTACTTTCAATCGCTTTCCTGCAGTAATACGGTATGTTCAAGGCCCACTTATGAGTTAGAACATGTGATACTCAGCTCTTTGTTTCTGTGAAAGATCACTCAATATTATAAACTCTAATTCCATCCCTGTTGCTACAAAGTTCATGATTTTTTCTTCATGTCTGAAAAATATTCCATTGTATATATGTACCATATTTTTTTATCCAGTCCTTTTTTGATGGGCAGTATGGTTGGTTCCATGTTCTTGCTATTGTGAACAATACTGCAATAAACATATGTGTGCAGGTATCTTTTTCATAGAGCGGTCTGAGTTCTTCCGGGTACTTTCCCAGTAGGGGAATTGCGGGATCATATGGAAGGTCAATTTTTATATTTATTTATTTATTTATTTTTAAATCATTATTTTTTATTTTAATATTGTGGGGTATAGTTAAGGGTTAGGTATAAAAATATGCTTCGTTCAGGCACCCTTTTTGATAAGGGGTGTCTCCCTATCCCCAGGCAGATATTGACTACCGTTAATCCCACCTCCCTTCCTCTCCCTCCCCCACCATAGTTTCCCACCACTGTCAATCCTTTTCTTATAGTATTACAATAGATGTTCAAGGTCAAACATTTCTCCCAATGTCCTTCTCTATACTTTTGCTCAAAGCAGCATACTTTATCACCCATGTAAGGAACTAAAGAGTTTCCATGGTCAGAGTCAATAGCTCTACATATTTGCCATTTGTCTTCAGGAAGTATTTGTTTTATCTGAAAGCTCCAACCACTATCCTCAAGAGTTTTCAAGCTTCAGCAAAGCAGATTGGCACTGCGCATGGAGGATGTGTTTCAAGTTGCTTAGAACTGAGATTTCCAAATCAAATGATCGTATCTCAGGGTTTCTAGACAGATTTGCCCACAGGTGCCAAAGTCAACTGTGATAACTTATATTCTTAATGTATTGTTGTAGCGTATTTTTATATATTGAAAAATACCATTTTGAATATATTCTTTTTAAAAACATTTTTATTTTAAAGATGTGGGGTATATAGCCAGGCACATTGGCTCACACCTGTAATCCTAGTACTTTGGGAGGTGGAGGTGAGAGGATTGCATGAGTCCAGGGGTTCAAGACCAACCTGGGAAACTTGGTGAGACCCCATCTCTACAATAAATCAAAAAAATAGCTGGGTGTAGTGGCGCATGCCTGTAGTTCCAGCTACTTGGAAGGCTGAGGCAGGATCGCCTGAGCCCAGTAGATCAAGGCTGCGGTGGCCGTGAGTATGCCACTGCACTCCAGCCTGGGTGACAGAGTGAGACTCCAACTCAGAAAAAAAAAAAGATGTGGGGTACAATTCAGGGTTGGGTATACAAATAGTCATCGTACAGGTAAAGTTTGGACCTCACTTTGGTCCCCACTTCATCTCGTTTGAGATCAGGCTCTCTTGATGAAGTGTGCCCCCCACTTCCCTGGCAGTTTCCCACTACTGCCAATCCCTTTCTTATAGGATTGTGATAATTGTTCAGGGTCCACTTATGAGTGAGAACATGTGGTACTCAGTTCTTTGTTTCTGTGATAGATCACTGAGTATTATAGACTCTGTCCATCCAAGTTGCTACAGAGTTCATAATTTTGTCCTTCTTTATGGCTTTGTAATATTTCATCTTATATATGTATTACATTTTTTTATCCAGTCCACTTTCAATGGGCAGCATGGTTGGTTCCATGTTTTTGCTATTGTGAATAATGTTGCAATAAACATGCGTGTGCAGTATCTTTTTCATAGAGTGATTTAAGTTCCTCCAGGTATATTCCCAGAAGGTGAATTTCTGGGTCATACGGAAGGTCGATTTTTAGGTCTTTTTAGGAATCAACACACTGTTTTCCATAGAGGATGTACTAGTTTACAATCCCACCAACAGTATAGAAATGCTCCCTTTTCCCCGTATCCTCTCCGGCATCTGTTGTTTTTTGAGTTAGTGATGATGGCCATCCTGGCTGGAATATCTCAGTGTGGTTTTAATTTGCATTTCTTTGATGATTAGTGAGGCTGAGCATTTTTTCATGTATCCTTTTTCTGCTCGAATGTCTTCTTTTGAGAAGTGTCTATTTATATCTTTTGCCCACTTTTTAATAGGACTGTTGAATAAATTCTTAAGCATACATGGTTTGAGCACATGAAAAATGATGTATTGAGTTGAATATTATTTTCAACTAAAAATTCATATTATAGATCAGTTAATTTCATCATTGTTAGTATCCAATGTATATAAAATACTATAAAATCAAAATATTTGGTGCTGAGTCTGTTAAGAGATACATACATAAATCATGGCCCCTGTCCTCAAGGACTATAAAATTTTAAACAAGCATAAACTTTAAGATACCATTCAATTGACTAAGAACCCATTATAATTATTTAATAGCAGAATGATTTCTACTAGCTGCATATATTCCCTTTTCCTAGATAGAGAACTTCAGCATAAATTGATAAAATATTTTTGGAACTAGAAAATTAGTAAATTTTGCTTTGGGTCCTACAGGAAACAGGTTTTGGTTTTTCTCTCTTTAACAACTTTGCATTCCTTATAGAACATCATTTTTGACAATCAAATGAAGTTAAAGAAATTTCTAAGGAGTTTCCTAAGGTGGCACATCACTGTTTGTCATATGTGAATTGATCTTGTGATACTTTTGAGCTTACAGAATAAAATGTGATCATACTTTATTTTCTAACAAATTGCCTTTTTACATGGATATCGAAATATTCATCTAACTAACATAATTTGGTATTACTCATATGAGGAAATAGAGAATGGTTTGGAGTTATATTCAATATACAACCTTATGTAGAGCTGCTGCTAATTCAGTAGACAGAATACTTATTAACTATTATTTCTGTCCTACTTTAGGAAGATAATGGAGTGTATAGGCTTTTTCTGTTATATACCTTGCACTCATGATTGTATTTTATGGCCCATATGCACTCATGATTGTATTTTATAATTTTTATCTAGGTGGGAAAATAAAGATATAAATCATTGACCTCTTCTTAGAGAACCCGCAGTTTCTTTTTCTTTCCTTTTTTTAAAAACTAGTTCCACAATTTATTATAAGGAAAAAACTATGTAATCAACACTAGGTCAAACAGATTATTGTCAGTATCCCAGTGCCCTTTCCCTAATATCACCCCCTCCTACCCTTCAAAGAGCCAATCACATAGTTTTAATAGTGATACTTTCTTTGCTTTTCTTTATAGTTTTATTACCCACCTACGGATTCATAAGCAATAGAGTTGCTATTTTAAACTATAAAAATGGAATTATGCTATCATACTAATGTATTTAACATATTTTTTAACTGATCTATTTTGTTTGCTAGCTATAAATTTTCATTTTCATTGCAGTATGGCATTTCATTGTTTCTTGGATTTTTTTTCTTTTTATTTTAATAGCATTTGGGGTACAAATAGATTTTAGTTACGTGGATGCTTTACATAGTGGCAAGGAAGTTGGGGCTTTAAGTGTACCCGTCTCCCTCATTTGTGCACATTATACCCAATAGGTAATATTTCATCCCTTCATCCCTTTCCACTATCCTCCTTCTGAGTCTCCAATGTCCATTATACAATTCTCTATGCTTTTGTGGATCCTTAGTTTAGCTCCCACTTATACGTGAGAACATATGGTGTTTGGTTTTCTGTACCTGAGTTAGTTCACGTAGGATGATGTTTTCCAGTTACATCCAAATTGCTGCAAAAGACATTGTTTCATTCTTTTTGATACCTGAATAGTATTCCATAGTGTATGTTCACCATGCTTTAATTATCCTCTGATCAGTTGATGGACATTTAGGTTGATTATACATATTTGCAATTATGAATTATGCTGCTATAACCACCTAAATGCAGGTATCTTTTTTGTATAACAACCTCTGTTCCTTTGAGTAATTACCTAGTGTGGGATTGCTGGGTTGAATGGTAGATCTACTTTTAGTTCTTTGAGAAACCTCCATACTGATTTCCATAGAGGTTGTACTAATTTGTACTCCCACCACAGCATCTAAGTATTTTCTTTTTAATCACATCCATGCTAGCATTTATTGTTTTGTGATTTTTTTTTTTTAATGGTCATTCTGACTGATGTAAGATGGTATCTCATTGTGGTTTTAATTTGCATTTCCCTGATGATGAGTGATGCTGAGCATTTTTTTCATATGTTTGTTGGTCATTTACATATCTTCTTTTGAGAGATGTCTGTTCATGAAATTTGTCCACTTCTTCAGGGGGTTGCTTTTTCTAGCTAATTTGCTTGAGTTTTTTGTAGATTCTGGATATTAATCCCTTGTCAGATGTATAGCTTGCTAATATCTTCTCCCATTCTGTAGACTCTGCTAATTATTTCTTTTTCTGTGCAGAAGTTAGTTTAATTAAGCCCCATTTATTTATTTTTGTTTTTGGTACATTTGTATTTGGGCTTTAGCCGTAAATTATTTGCTTAGGCCAATATCCAAAAGAGTTTTTCATAAATTTTCTTCCAGTATTCTTATAGTTTTAGGTCTGACATTTAAATATTTAATCCATCTTGAGTAAATGTTTGTATATGATGAGAGATCGGGATTAAGTTTCATTTTTCTGCATGTAGCTATCCAGTTTTCCCAGCACCATTTATTGAATAGAAGCTACTCTCTCCAGTGTATGTTTTTATCTGCTTTGTCAAAGATGAGTTGATTGTAGGTGTTTAGGTTTATTTCTGGAGTCTTTATTCTGTTCCCTTGGTCCCTGTGTCTGCCTTTGTTCCAGTATCATACTGTTTTGGTTTCTACAGGCTTGTAATATAATTTGAAGTCAGGTAATATGATGCCTTCAGTTTTGTTCTTTTAATTTAGAATGCTTTGGCTATTCTGGCTCTTTTTTGATTCCATATGCATCTTAGGATTGTATTTTCTAAGCCTGTGAAAAAGTACATTGGTAGTTTGATAAGGATTGTGTTAAATCTGTAGATTACTTTGGGTAATACAATCATTTTAACAATGTTGATCCCTCTAATCCATGAGCATGGGCTGTTTCTCTATTTGTTTTTGTACCCTACATTTTCTTTCATGAGTGTGTTATAGCTCTTCTTGTGGAGATCTTTCACCTCCTTGGCGAAATATATTCCTAGGTATTTTATTTTTTTGGCTGCTATTGTAAATGGAATTGAGTTCTTGTTTTGAGTCTCAACTTGGTTGCTATTTGTGTATAGAGATGCTACTGATTTGTGTATTTGATTTTGTTTTCTGAAACTTTACCTTATTCATGTATCAAGTTCAGGAATGTTTTGGAGGAGTCTTTAGTATTCTCTAAGTATAAGATCATGTCATTGGCACACAGAGATAGTTTGATTTCTTTTTTTTCAATATGGATACTTTATTTTTCTTGTCTGATTGCTCGGCTTGGACGTCCAGTATTATGTTGAATAGGAGTGGTGAAAATGTACATCCTTTAGTTGTTTCAGTTCTGAGGGGGAATGTGTTCAACTTTCCTCTGTTCAGGATGACATTTGCTGTAGGTTTGTCATACATGGCATTTATTACTTTGAGAAATGCTCCTTCTGTGCCTATTTGGCTAAGGGTTTTTTTTTTTTATCATGAAAGGATGCTGGATTTTTCTGCATCTATTGAAATAATTGTATGATTTTTGTTTTTAATTCTGTTTATGTAGTGGATCATGTTTATTGGCTTGAGTATGTTGAGCCATCTTTGCATCCCTGGGATAAAACCTACTTGATCGTGGTGGATTTTTTTTTTATATGTGCTGTTAAATTTTGTTTGCTAGTATTTTGTTGAAGATTTTTGTGTCTGTGTTCATCAAGAATTGGTCTGTACTTTTCCTTTTTTGTTGTGTCTTTTTCCTGGTTTTAGTATTAGGGTGATACTAGCTTTGTAGAATGAGTAAGGGAGAATTCTTTCCTTTTTAGTCTTCTGGAACTTAAGTAGGATTGGTATCAGTTCTTTTTTTAAATCTAAATTTGGTGGTGAGTCCATTTATTAGGTCCTGGACTTTTTTGTTTTTGTTGTTGTTGGGTGATTTTTAATTACTGTTTAAATCTCACTACTTATTATTGGTCTGTTCAGAATTTCTATTTCTTCCTGATTCAAAATTGGAGGATTGTATATTTCTAAGAATTTGTCCATTTACTCTAGATTGTCTAGTTTGTTTGCATAGAGGCATCCATAGTAATCTGAAATAATCTTTTGTATTTCTGTGGCATTAGTTGCAATGTCTTCATTTTTATTTCTGATAGAACTAATTTGAATCTTTTCATTTCTTAATCTAGCTAGTTGTTTATCAATTTTGTTCACCTTTTCAAAGAACCAACTTTTTGTTTCATTGATTCTTTATATTTTTTGTTTCAATTTCATTTAATTCTTCTCTGATCCTCACTATTTCTTTTCTTCTGCTAGTTTCAGGTTTCATTTGTTTATGTTTTTCTAGTTCCTTGAGGTGTGATTTTAGGTTGTCAGTGTGTAATCCTTCAGTATTTTAAAGGTAGACTTTAAGTACTTTAAATTTTTCTCTAATCACAACTTTGGTTGTGTCCCAGAGGTTTTGATAACTTGTGTTATTATTGTCATTCATTTAAAAGAATTTTAAAATTTTCATCTTGATTTATTTTATTGTTGACTCAAGTATCATTTGTATATAGCAGCGCTACTGATTTGTGTATTTGATTTTGTATTCTGAAACTTTACTTTATTCATTTATCAAGTCCAGTAATGTTTTGGAGGAGTCTTTAGGATTCTCTAAGTATAAGATCATATCAACCATCACAGAAATAGTTTGATTTCTTTTTTTCAATATGGATACTCTTCATTTTTCTTGTCTGATTGCCCTGGCTAGGACTTACAGTACTATGTTGAATAGAAGTGGTGAAAATGGGCATCCTTCATTTCTGAGGAGGAACTGAAACATTAGGAGCAAATTGTTTAATTTGCATTTAGTTGTTTGGTTTTGCAAGTTCTTTCTGGAGTTAATTTCTGGTTTTATTTCACTGTGGTTTGAGAAGATGCTTGATATAATTTCTATTTGTTTTGAATGTATTAAGACTCGATTTGTGACTTATCTTATGGTCTATCTTGAAGAATGTTCGATGTACTGATAAGCAAAATGTATATTCTGCAATTTTGGAGTGGAATTTTTTAGTAGATGTCTGTTAGGTTCATTTGCTCTGGAATTCATTTAACTCCAATGTTTCTTTGTTTAACTCCAATGTTTCTTCGTTCTTTCTGCCTTGATAATCTGTTGCTGTCAGTGGAGTGTTGAAGTCTCCCACTGTATTGCTATATATATTTTTTTCTTAGTTCTAGAAGAATTTGTTTTGTGAAGCTTGGAGCTCTAGTGTTCAGTGTATATGTATATTTTAAATTGTTATATTTTCTTTTTAGATTGATCCCTTTATCATTATATTAACCATCTTTGTCTTTTTTCACTTGTGAATTTAAAGTCTGTTTTATCCTATGTGAAAATGGCTACCTCTGCTCATTTTTGGTTTCTTTTTGTGTGGAATATTTTTTTCTACCCCTTTACCTTCACCTGAGTCTATAGGAGCTAAATGGGTCTCTTGAAGACCACAGATAATTGGATTATGTTTTTTTAATCCATTCTGGCAATCTATATCTTCTTTTTTTTTTTTAAGTGAGAAAGCAGAATTTATTGAGAGAACAGAAAAGCTACCACAATGGGAGGGGACCAGAGGAAGTTGCCCATCTATATCTTTTAAGTGGGACATTGAGACTATTTACATTAATAATGATATGTAATGTATAATTCCATTCATCAGGTTGGTTGTCACCTGGTTGCTTTCTTTTTTCCTCTCTCTCTATTGTATTGGTGTTTGTAAGGTCTGTGAACTTTATGATTTCAAGTGTTTTTCTACTGATATATTTTTACTTTTTGTTTTATTATTTAGAACTCTTTTGACTCTTTCTTGTAGAACTGGTCTAACAGTGACAAATCCCCTCAGTGTTTGCTTTTCTGACAGATAATTTATTTCTTCTTCATTTATGAAACTTTGTTTTGCAGGATACAAAATCCTTGGCTGACTGTTATTCTGTTTCAGAAGATTAAAGATAGGTCCTCAATCCTTTCTGGTTTGTAGGGCTTCTGCTGAGATGTCTGCTGTTAGTCTAATAGGTTTATCTTTGTAAGTTATTTGGTGCTTTTGTCTCACTGCTCTTAGAATTATTTCCTTCACAGTAACTTTGCATAATCTGATTAACTGTCTGCCTTGGGATGACCTTTTTGCAATGATCCTTCCAGGCATTTTTTGGGCTTCTTGCATCTGGATGTTTAAATCTCTGGAAAGGCCAGGGAGCTTATTCTCATTTATTCCCTCAAATAGGTTTTTAAACCTATTTCCTTCTCTTCTTTCTCAGGAATACTTTGTTTCTTAGGTTTGAACATTTTACACAATTCCACATTTCTTGGAGACTTTGTTCCATTCTCTTAATTCTTTTTTCTTTATTATTGATTGGGTTAATTCAAAAGCCTTGTCTTCAAGTTCTGATATCCTTTCTTCTACTTGTTTTAGTCTACTGTTAAACCTTTCCATTGCATTTTGTACTTCTTCATTTCCATAAGTTCAGTTTTTTGTGTGTGTCTCTTTGGAGAATTTTTTATTCATGTCGTGAATAGTTGGGTTTTTTTTTATTCTTTATGCTGATTTTCACCCCCTGGACTCTTTGAACAATTTTATAATAAACCTTTTCAATTCTATTTCTGGCATTTCAAAGATTTCATTTTGGTTAGGATCCATTACTGAGAGGTTAGCATTGTCTTTTACGATGTTGAAAAACTATGTTCTTTCATATTGACAGAATTATTTTTCTGGTTCCTTCTAATTTGGGAAGGCTATTTCTTCTTGTTTGAGCTTGACAGGGGGCTGACATAGGCACTGTAGGGTTCCCTTGGTTATATATAACCTTGGTGTGGTGAGTTTTTCAATTGCCAGCTATGGCAGTGCTGTGCTGGGCTCCTGTACAGACACACAGCATCCTCAATGGCCAGCATGACTTGGATGTTAGCTGGGGCCTGGGATCAGACCTTCCCAAAAGCTGAGGTATTATATCAGATGTAATGAGCTGTACCTGTTGACCTTCCGCTAGGAGGTGGCCCTTGCAGGAGAGAGCCAGCTGCAATGATGGTTGTGAGTTTTCTGCTTGACCTGTGTTTCCCCGTGTGTTGGGGCTCTGGGGACTACCTATATTCTCTGTGTGTTTTGAGTCTCTGAGAAGGATGCAGGGTATGGAAAGCAGGGGGAAGGGCTCAAGCGTTCCACCTGTGTACTCAATTGGCTACCTTAGTGGGGATTGGGAAGGAGTCCCTGACCACTGCGGCAATTCTCCTGTGTTGTGCAGAGGCAACACAAAACAGTTTATCTGGAGGGTAAAAGATTGCTAGAGTGAGTCCCATCCAGCTCTCTCACCTTAGCCTTATTTAGGCAGTCTGCATTCAGAATGTAAAAGTGCAATTGATCCCAGGTCTTCTCACAGAAGCCTGACTGAGACAGGAACTATCTGCTACAGTGGAAATTGTCCTTTGGGCTCATTTGCTGCCTAGAAAGCTGCAGTCAACAGGGGTTGAGTTCCCAGGAAATGGCCGCTGGAGTCGCTCAGGGCTTTTTTTTCTTCTTACACTAGGCGTGTGGTTTTCCGTAGAGCATTGTTGTGGGTAAGGCAGTTTTCCATGAGAGACTGAAGTCCTGTGAGGCTCTGGGGCCTTCTAAGTCTGTGGCTGGAACACAGAACTCCTGAGTTCCCTCAGTTACCTCCTCTGCTGTGTCTGAGGGCTGCTTATGGTTTATGTGTTGATTTAGGTGATTTGGGCTAGTTCAACCCCAGGCTGGTTTTTCTCTTCTTTGCACACTGTGGGTCCTCTTGCTTCTTTGATGAGTTGGGGGGTGTGCTGCTGGTCTCCTTCCTCTCTGAATGCTAAGGACATCTCTCTGCTTTGGTATACTCCATGGGAGAAACTCTAGCTGCTTCTTATTGGCTTCTTATCTTAACCATATTCTCTCACAATTTATTTTGATAAAGTATACAGATTTGTTGAATTCTATCAGTAAGCAGAATAGAATGACACAGTAGGAAAGAAAGGTATAAGGGCTTGGAGCCTCAAGAAGACAGTTAACAGAGGAAGAGTGAGTCATTCATGGAAAACTTTCTGTGCTGATGTGGATCTCTGGGCAATAATGGAGCAGGGTAGGTGCATTTAAGTCCAACTTTGGATTGCAAGAGTGGACTATTCAGCAGACTGTTTGGGATTCCTATGTTCCTGAATTCTCCCTCCCCTCTCCCTGGCCCCATTCTTTGCTTCGAAAGATTGAATCTAAACAAGTAACTCAGTCTTCCCAGTAAATCAAAATTGGGATACACTGCAGTCATTGAGAAAACAACCTAGATTTACATGAGTAACAAATTGCCTCAATGTGGAGGGGCCCATAATTAGGAAAGATAGATGAACAATATAATTACGTTAGTGAAGGAGTATGTATCTTTCTGATGCCGGGGAAGGTGCAGTGCAAAACTCATGGGTTCTGTGGCTCATCCCTAAAATGAATTTTAGATTGACCCACAAAGTTAAAACAGAGTTTATTAGTGAGAAGAACAGGGAAAAGGAAGATTCATGGCAGAAAGACCTGCCATGGGCAAATTTCTGAAAAGAAAAACTGCTTTTGCTCTCAACTACAAGCTAGATATAGCTACCTGGTTACTGATATGCTAATGCGGGTGGAGCACAGGTAATTGCTGCCCTCTCTGCCTCTGTTGGGAGGAGGGGTGGTCTTATTATCATTTGTATGGTCTTGATCAGCTAAGGGCTGGGGCTGAACCCTTTACCTTCAGCAGGGAACCTGGAGTTTAGTGATTAAGAGTTAAAAGTTTGGGCTGTCTTATTCTTACATCTGATGGGATTTTCTTTTGATTGGCTGAGGGGGTAGTGTAGACTGCCTGCAGTAAAATGTAATTTTAAAAATGTGTGAGCGCTTCCTAAAACCTACCTATGGGAAATGTATCTATCTATGTCTTTCCTGTGCTAGCCACTCACGAGTTTTGTGCTGCATCCCACCCGGCATCATTTCTATCATAACGCAGAAATGATATCTAAGTCTGATTTAGGAATAAGATTATCTAGTAAGAGAAAGACCGAAAGATGAGAGCCTAATTTTTTGTTAATTATATAAATTTAAAACACACATACATTTCTGAAAGAATGTACTATATTTGTTGTACCCAATCCTGAATCCGAGAGACCACCAAAGAGCCAGCTCTGATGCAAATCACACGAGGGTCTTTATTCAGGCTCGAGTCTGGGCTCACATCTGTAACCGGCGCAGCGGTACAGGAACGAGAGCCCCAACCCAGTGCAGCAAGCATTTTATATATACAAGGGAGGGGAGAGAACTTTAAACTTGTTCGCACATGATTGGGTAATTTCTCCTACTGGGTACGGGGGCGTTTGGGATTGGTTGGTTTGTATGGTCGCAGGTCGCGGCTGACCGCGGCTGACCATCAGTGGTCAGATGGGCTGGGTGGAACCAGTTGGACATCTGGAATGTGAGATTACGAGGGGAGTGGAGCAGGAAATGGGGCCAGAGGGTCTGCACCGTGACTCCCCGGTTTTCTTTTGGTATGTGAACTTGTTTACCAAAAGTATACTACTGGGCTTGGGCAGGAAAGCAAGCATACATCTGAGTTTTAAAAACAAGTTTCAATATACATTCAAAATAAGCTTCAACCTACACTTAAAACAAGTTTTATCACACAATTATGAACTAGATGGCCTTTGAGCTCCTCAATATTATTATTATTTTTTATTAGTCAAGGCTCTCAATCTGTTGCACAGGCTATGCTAGAGTGCAGTGGCACAATCACAGCTGACT
The DNA here is from genome assembly GCA_027257055.1 of Cephalopachus bancanus. NCBI lineage: Eukaryota > Metazoa > Chordata > Mammalia > Primates > Tarsiidae > Cephalopachus > Cephalopachus bancanus. The sequence goes on along the minus strand of JAPVLO010000015.1, from coordinate 6,443,100 downwards.
GCAACCTCGATCTTCTGGGCTCAAGTGATTCTCCTGCTTCAGCCTTCTGAGTAGCTGAGACTACAGACACATGCCACTATGCCTGGGTAATTTTTATTTTTATTTTTGTAGAGACAAGGTCTTGCTATGTTTCCTAGGCTGTCTTGAATTCCTGGGCTGTAGCAATCCTTCCAAAGTGCTGGGATTACAAGCATGAGCCACCATGCCTGGCTCTGTACTGAATTTTTTTTTTTTTTTGAGTTGGAGTCTCACTCTGTCGCCCAGACTGGAGTGCAGTGGCTGCTCCCGGCCACTGCAGCCTCGACCTGCTGGGCTCCAGCGATCCTTCCACCTCAGCCTTCCCAGTAGCCGGAATTACACGCATGAGCTACCATGCCCGACTGATTTTTTTGATTTATTGTAGAGATGAGGTCTCGCTGCCCAGGTGAGTCTCAAACCTGCGGGCTCAAGCAATCCACTCACCTCAGCCTCCCAAAGGCGCAGCATTACAGGCTGAGCCACCGAGCCCAGCTTGTACTGAATTTTTAATTGCAAAATAAACTATTTTTTGTGACCCCAGGATATATCTTATGAAGAGGAAACAAATAAACAATCTTAAACCCAAATATTTAGAATGTTGCAGAATAGCTTAGGGTCTTTGACAATATTCCATATGTACCAGTTGTTGAACTTGGCAAAATCTGAGAAAAGAAATTGTGTTCATATTTTTTTAAAGCATGAAATTAAGGGGTTTGTTTCTTTGTTTATGATTTAAGTTTGCTGGAGCTTCAGATCTGAAAAACCCTATTTGGGTAGTTTGATCAGCCCAGGTATTAAAGTATATCTCCATAGAGTAATTGAATTTTAATTAACACAACAAAGGGCAAACTGGGGAGACTCTACTCTTCAAGTGCAGTAGTTTAACAGGGAGCAATTTATTTCATTTTCTACTATCATTACCAAATTGAGATACATTATAAAGAAAAAAAAGGACACAGGCAAGAATAAACTACTACTTCAGAGTAGATTACTTTGTGAATATAGTGGAGAGCATTTCACATTATAAATTAGAGTTGTCTTTGTGACCTATCAGCTTCCAAGTTTGTTCACTTTTCTATGCCCATCATGTGGTTAGCATGTTGTTCAAATATAGTAGGCACCATACACATTGTATTCTATATGAATGGTGCCAGAGACAACTGACTTTGGAACTTGGAAGCTATGATACATGCTTTTTGTGTCCTGTATCACATCCTCTTTTCTTAACCTAGATACTAGCTGCAGTGTGTAGTAGACAGTTTCTGTTATTAGACATGCTGCTAGTATCTCACCTCAAGTCCCCAAAGACTTTTTTTTTCCTTCCCTGCCTCAGGACTTTCTCTGAAGCCCTGTAAACTTTCTCAGCCCTTGCCCAGAAGTGTGGGAAAAATTGAAGTTCTCTGGGATAACCATCAAGCACAGGTATTGGTAATTGTTGCATACATGTTCCAGTTTCCTACCTTTTGGAAAGACAAATCTAAAGGGTGTTGCATTTAGTTTTTATAGTAATTTCAGGAGGATTTATTCCCCCATTGCCTACAGTACTATCCTACTCAATAATCTACCCTTTATTGCCTTTTCTTTCTTCCTTGTCTCACTCTGTCTAATCTCTTCTATCACTTTCTGTCTCCTTTTATCACTCTATCTTTTGTCAACTTAAAATGATTGAAAGAATGGTATCCTGTTTTAAAGACTTTAAGCAAAAAAGTTGTGAATGGCCATTCAGGAAACACAGACTCCAGAGAAATGGGGTTAGTGTTTAAGTTAAATGCGAAGGTATTGCTTATATAGGAAGAAAAGAATCAAGTTTGATTACATTAATTTTATAAAGCTGGCTTATGAATTGCAACAATTTAATTAGGTTACAGTTTATTTTGTTTCCCTGAGACTTATTTTTTCTTTTTATCTGGTTTTCATTTTCTTCCCAATTTAAGAAAAGTGTATTTTAACATTCCATCTTAAGATGATAGTTATGAAGTCTTTTTGTAGGAAAGGCAAGAGAGAAGTTAATCTATAATGAAGAAAAACACTGAAGAGAGAAAGGGTTTTTCCTGGTGCTCTTTAGTCATTTGCAGCATTTTATAAGACAATGTAGGTAAGGTAGAAGGCTAATCTAAAAATTAGAGAAACAAAGGTTACAACTGCCTAGGTTATAGCTGCCCATCACATGACTCTGGACTCCACAGTCACATTCTTTTAAGTCTCAAAATATTTACAGTTCCAACAGCTTAGATTTTGAATTAACCATTTTCACACTTCATACCTTCTAAATAATCACCTCCTAAATAAGATGTCTGTGTTTAAGTCCTTATCTCAGGTTCTGCTTTATGGGGAACAAGACTAAGATAGCAACTTTAGCTCTTTGATAGTGACAGATTGCATTTAAATCCAGAGAAAATGTCTTTTTCTGTTAAAGCTTTCTGCATTGGCAGTTATAGGAAAACATAATACAACGCCTCTTGTAAAACAGGAGGCAGAATGAGGTACAGTTTTGAACGATTAAAGATTTTGTTTGGCATTAATATTGGCAGGCCCTAGGTGTCTTCTCTGTCTGCATTCACTCTCTTGGTGATCTTGTTCAGTCTCATGGGTATAAATACTCTCTGAATGTCCATAACTTTAAAGTATTTATTTTAATGCAGACCTTTCTCCCACACATCAAGATCTTTTTGACATCATTGCTTGTCTCTCTACTAGAATTCTCCAACTGACATGTCAAGATTGGACTTAGGATCTTCTCCAAAACCTTTTCTATTTGCATTCTTCCCTATCTTGGTTGATGGTAACTTCTTTCTTCCACTCATTAATGTTAAAGACCTCGAATTTATCCTTGTTTCTTCTTTCTCTCTCATGCCATAGCCAACTCATCAAAGAATCCTATTGACTTCACCTTCAAACTCTGCATCTAGCCATTTTTACTGCTACACTGTGGTCCCAGCACCATCAGGTCTTACCTGGATTACTGCAGTAGCTTTTCATCACTCTCTTCTTACCTTGCACTCTACAGTTTTTTTTTTCTGTAGAAACAAAGCAATCCTTTAACAACATAAAGCACGTCTTGTTACTCTTCTACTCAATAACCTGACATAGCTCTGTGTTTGCCAAAAGGTAGAATCCAAGTCCCTGTAGTGGCCCACTGTACCCTCGATGGACTCACCCTCTTACTTCTCTGACTTCATCTTTCACTTCAAGGCCCCAAATTCACTCTGTTCTTACCCCACTAGCTCATATATCCAGGTGTGCTCATATATCCAGGTGTGCTCCCACCTCAGCACCTTTGTTTTGGCTTCCTTTTCTGCCTGGAATTCTGTTTACTCAGAAGTCAGTACGGCTAACTTCTTCACCTCCTTCAAATCTCTGCTCAGCTATAACTCTTAGAATGAAACCTACCTTGACCACTTTATTCAAAATTATGGCTCCCACTTCCAGAATGGTTGATGTTCCTGACTTTGCCCCACTTTTATTTTTTTCTCTTGGAAAAATATATTATTTTTTTATTAAAATTTATGTTTTTATCTTCCTTAGTTTTGTCACACAATAGTATTAACCTGTTAAATTTACTAACATTGGTTGTGTCTGTTTTCTCCCACTGGAACATAAATTTCACAGAAGCAGAGATCTTTGTCTGTTTTGCTCACTGATTTATCCCACTAAGACAGAGTGTGAGAAATAAATTGACACTCAGAACAGTTGTTGAGTTGAATAAAAATTTGCTTCTGTCAAATGTTGTATAGTCTCCCAGTTTTTTCCATCTCATACTTCATTCCAAAAATAATTTGGAGTACCTTATAGATACACACACAAACACACACACACACACACACACACACACACACACACACACACACACACACACACTGTACAGCAGAATTACAATTAAAGATGAGGAAATTACGGCAAAAGTAAAATAATAGTAATGAAAAAAGTCAGGGACAAAGTTAAGTCTTTTAGATTTACTAGAAATGGATCATAGAATTGGTCCTGAACAAATTTTTATTGATGAAAAATGACTGAAAATTTTACAAAGCTGAAGGACTTGTTAAAAGTAGCTAAAAATGTGACTAAGGCTCCTTGCTGTTGTCATATGTTATGAAAACTCAAATATACTAAGCACTTAACATACTGCTTGCAATATTGTTCAGCTTTGAATGATTCAAGGTGTTAAGTAGTCTATGCTTATCCTATCTGGGAGAATTATACCTTTGCTTATGTAAGTCAAGTTTCTGAGTTTCATTTGTATTGAGAGTAAATAGTATACACTGTTTGGCTTAAATGTAACTAGAAGCTTCTTTCTTTTTTTTTTTTTTTTGAGTTGGAGTCTCACTCTGTCGCCCAGCCTCAACCTACTGGGCTCCAGCGATCCTTCCGCCTCAGCCTTCCAAGTAGCCAGAATTACAGGCATGCGCTACCACGCCCGACTGATTTTTTGATTTATTGTAGAGATGAGGTCTCACTGCCCAGGTGGGTCTCGAACCCGTGGGCTCAGGCAATCCACTCACCTCAGCCTCCCAAAGGCGCGGGATTACAGGCTGAGCCACCGAGCCCGGCTTAGCTAAGAGCTTCTTAAGCCAATGAAAAAATGGCAGCCTATTTAGTTCAAGCAAGATAGCCAAGATTGGTTTAAGAGAACTATTTCACAAAACAAATGACAATTTCCACGGATACTTTAAAAAATTGAATAACAAAACCTCCTTTTGGTGATTACAGCTGTGTTCAGATTTACCTGTAGAGAAGAACACAAACCACAAAATCAAAATCACTTTTTTTAAAAAATTCATTTTATTTTAAAGATATGGGGCACAATTCAGGATTAGGTACACAAATGGTCATCATACTGGTAAAGTCTGGGCCTACCTTTGGTCCCCACTTTGCCTGGTTTGAGATCAGGTACCCTTATTAATGTTATGTGCCCTCCCCACTCCAGGAAGTTTCCCACTACTGCCAATCCCTTTCTTATAGTATTAAGATAATTGTTCAGGCTTTGTTATGAGTGTCTTTCTTTATGGCTGCATAATATTCCATCATGTATATGTACCACATTTTAAAAATCCAGTCCAGCTTTGATGGGCAGCATGGTTAGTTCCATGTTTTTGTGATTGTAAATAGCACTTCAATAAACATGCGTGTGCAGGTGTCTTTTTTGTAGAGTGATTTAAGTTCCTCTGGATGTATTTCCAGAAGGGTGACTGATGGATCATATGGAAAGTCAATTTCTCATTCTTTTAAAAGCTGCCACACTGTTTTCCATAGAGGTTGAACCAGTTTGCATCAAAATCCCTTTTTAAAATAAAAAAAAAAATTTTAAGGTGTGTGACACAGTTCAGGGTTAGGTTTACAAATGGACATTGTACAGATAAAGTTTGGGCTTCCCTTTGGTCCCCACTTTGTCTGGTTTGAGGTCAGGTACCCTTATTGATGTTATGTGCAACCAACCAGCCCCTAACCCCCAGCAGTATCCCACTACTGCCAATCCCTTTCTTATTGTATTATGGTAAATGTTCAGGGTTCGCTTATGAGTGAGAACATGTGGTACTCTGTTCTTTATCTTATCACTTATTTTATCTTATCACATATTTAGTCCTTAAGCCCTGACATCCTAATTTTAATCTCTACCACTTTTTGGAAACTACCTGCTTAAAGGCCAGTGAAGGATAAAATAGTCATTAGATCTCGTAGCCTTGTTTCTGTGGTCATATGTGATCACATACCAGCATTTTTCAGTAAATTCCATTTTTCTGTTATGGCATTGTAAATACTTCTACCTATTTAGCATTTGTCTTTATACATTCCCTAATCTTTATTTTTATCCACTCCCAGGGTTCTCTGGAGGTTCTTTGTCTCTCTCTCCCTCTACATCTTAACTCATTCTTCTAACTTTATTGTTCTGTGAATAGTAGTCCCTTTCTTTAAAGCAACAACAAATTCCTAATTCCTCTTTTCATCTCCCATATTTGGAAAAAAAGAGAAAGAGCCAGTCACTGTGTTTATATAAATCACATTGTTTAATCTTCACAGCAATTCATATTTAATAAATAAGTAAACTAAGACTCAGAGTGGCCTAGTGAGTTGTCTCATGTCTTAGAGTTATCTAGAGGTAAAAACCATATCTACTTGACACTAAAATCCATGTGCTTTTCACTGTGTAGCAGAATGATGACTCTTAAACAGCAATATGTCTTGAAACATAAAGAACATTCAATTATGTCTTTGCTGTTGTATTTATCCAGAATAGAAATCAGATAAACACATTATAGAAAAAATTGTGGACCTTTAACAAGAGTTGAAATAAGTAAAGACTTTCATAAAACTTTGTGTTATCAAAACTCCGTTAACCAGAAGAACTTTTTCCTAAATTCATTAGTTAATCAAAGTTGTGCTGTATACTGAACTGGGTATATAGTCACAGATGTCTTTTATGCTGAGTATAGAGTTGGAAATAGTTATTTTTGTTTTTGTTTCAGTAATTGTTTTTAAATGGCTATTTGTTAGTGCTAAACTCAACAATTGAAGATAATCCTTACCTATTGGGCTTCAGACATGACTTAAGTTTAATAACTGACATATAAGAATACAAAGGGAGGATCAATAGCAGCAATAAATGAGTCAGGTGGAAATGTCCTATGGGTATGCACAATGGAAAATTACATGACAGCTGGTAAGTATGGGCTGTACTCTGGACAAAGGATGCACCATCATTAGGCAATTGCACACTGAACAACTGTTGATTAAGCACTGTTTTATTCCATTTAGACCTAATGAACTTGGTAGATGAGATCCCTGTTGAATTAAGTAGCAATCAAAGCCTCATTTTGGATTCTGTGCTAATTAGGTCAAGAAGTTCCAAAGTGATGGGTATGTTTACTTGGTACATGAAAACATTGACTATCTGCTATCTTATTCCTCCTTCTGGTTAAGTCTTAACAAATATTTATGAAATATGATTTGTGTTTTTGGGCATATTGTCAGTTGGTGAGTAGTAGGTAATGATGTAAAAGACTTAGAAAACTGTTCCTTGCCTTCAAGGAGTTTTATTTCCATTTTTGCTATTTTTTCTCAATTATTCCGAATGATGGTTTTAAAATAAGAGATAAAAAGAATTTTGTTTGAGTCCAAAAAGCAAAGTAGCTCTCTCCCCTAGAAAGAGGGTTGAGAAAAGATCTTTAATAAATGGGAAAATGAATAAAGAGGCAAAGATGTGTTTGGACTCTGTACTCAATCTCCCTTCCCCAGGAAGTGCAAATGACCTTGTGGTTTTATTTGGAACTTTCAGGAAGGAGTCCGGATCACAATTTTTTAGGAAGTGCAAAGGATATGTCAGAAGAAACCTATGTCTGCTTACCCTGCAAGGAGGGCTGCACCTACTGTGCTGATGACAGGCCATGCTTTGTCCAGAAGGATAAGTATTTGCGACTTGCAATCATCTCCTTCCAAGCCCTGTGTATGCTGCTGGACTTCATTAGCATGCTGGTGGTCTACCACTTTCGCAAAGCAAAGGTAAACTCAGGTACCCTGGTTATGAGGTTATGATCTTTTTTTTTTTTTTTAGTATGGAGTTACCTCTTCTCTTTTTAAGCAAGTGAAATTTCCAAACCCCAGTTGCTTCTCTGCTAAGCAAAAGTCTTTCTATATAATATGGTTGGACTAGAGTATGAAAGTTAGATTCTTTGGTTTTCCAGAAAGAATAGAGAGTAAATATGATACTTAATAACATTTCTTCCCCTACTTAGCCTGGACCTCGAGTGCCTCATCTACTTAAAGGATTCTCTTTTATGTCATTTCTTTGGCTTCTAGAGAAACTTATTCTGCCAGCACACAATGTATTGTTATTTTTTTCATATCTAGAAAGCTTTGTTATAGTTATTGTATTTTTATTTCATTAGTTATATTTGAAGATGGTAAATGACTAAATTTTTTTTTAACACATTGTACTTTAAAGAATGAATTTATTCACGACATTATATTTGGTCTTATATTGGTGTCCCAGGGTAATAGAGATCCTGGGAAGACCTTATTCAGCTTTTGAGAGACCCTGTTATATGGTTCTCTTCTGAGAAATCAGACAGTAGTATAAACATTTGTGTGCTTCTTAGTCAGGGGTAGACAGAATTCCAAAATGTTCAAGGCAAAGCTTTCTGGGGTGCTTTCTCTACTTGGCCACCCAATTAATTATATGTAACTGGTGTTGTGTTAGAAATTGTGATTCTGCTGCGTGTAGAAACTTATATTGTGCCATCACAAAGAAGACAGAGCCTAAAGTTTCAACCTTTTCTGAATTCAAATGACCTTTTTATGTTGGCAAAGTTGTACAGATTGGTTTAGAATACAGAGCTCACTGAAAATATAGTGTTCCCATTAGAAATTTAAAAAAGAAAACAGCTCTCTGTGAATGGCAACTATCACAATGCTTTAAGTTAACTTTTTTTAAAGCCGCTGTTGAGATTCTAGGAGATTGTATCTATTATGTTAATGTTATAGACTTTTGTAGTCATTTTATGTAGAAGGTTTCATTAACAGAAGCCTGCAATACAAATTAAAATCAAACTTCAAGTCAGCAGGAAAGTGCAGACAGGCAAATTGCTCTTCATTTAGCCAATACTTTTCTTTCTTTTGCATCAAAGCGTATGTGTTTAATTGTATATTTAATAAGACAGTAGGCAAGTGAAGTTGAGCAATAATAGCAATTGTTATCTAGAAAAACAAATTGGTTTTTTAAATGCCTGTTAGTGGCAGAGCAGGTGGAATTGAAAGGTCTATTTAATAAACTGCTCTGCAATCTTCCTGATATAATGTAATTTATTTACTCATTGGATAACACATAGTTCTTTATGGATTTTAATTGATTTAATCATTAATGATTGCTGTGCTAAATAAGTCAGTAACACATGGTGGGTAGAATACGACATTGAATATTAAGAAACCTGAGATAGTTCTGGCTAGACTAATGTTTTAATATATGTTAATGTTAGTTAACATTGCCAAAGTTATTAACCTTTCAAATTTTTCTGGACCTTCATGTAAAGTGGCATGTTAATGACCAAAATCCTACTTTACAGGGCTATCATGAGACTAGATATATTTACATGTCATTTTGGAGAAATTTCTATAGATGCAAACTAGTTGGAATAGATAAATTAGATATTATCTAATTTTAAGATGGTCATCTTTTTGAAGAATTAGCTTTCACAGAATGTGATGAGGAGGGACTAAAAAAATCAAAAATTTTTAAATTAAAAATTGGGTATTGTTATGTGTTTAAATTTCAGTCACCTTGAAAGTATTCTCCATTTGATGCAATAAACCTATTGAGACACTTTTTCCACTGCTCAGAACAGTTTTTAAACTCGTCAATTTTGATGCCTTTCAGTGCTTCTGCCATTTCTTAATTTCACCTCTTCCACATTTGCAAAATGTTTCCTTCTGAGGACTTTTTTTCATCCAAATAAAAAAGGGCAAGATCTGGTGACTAGGGAAGGTGGAACACGAGGGTCAAAAACTGCTGAACACTCAGCACAGTGTGGGCATGTGCACCTGTAAATCACCTACTATGAAATGGGCAAACGCGTTGAAAGAATCTCTAAAAAAAATTCAATGAAGCCAAACACAGCGTCTCACAACACCAGCTAGTACACTGATGCCAATGGGTTCCTAGAACACTTACCTAGTGGCAGAACCTGTATTACAAGAGGTCCACCCTCCAAAAAATAATACTGTTTTTTTTGGTAATATGAGGGGAATATAAGTTAACAAAGTCAGTGAATGTATATTGAGGAAAAGAAATATTTGGTACAATTTCATCTAGTGACTTCAGCTGCCAACAACAATGGGTTAATTATAAAAAGATCAAACATTTCCAGTATAGGGATTGAAGGTGTATGGCATATAGACTCTAGATTTGTTTTTTCAAGTTTTCCTGTGTTTTTGCAATATTTCTTTACATAAAGAAAACACTTTATGATCCCTATTATAGTAATATTGATATTTTCCTTAGGAATTTCTCACTACATTCTCTACTCACTGATAATTAAAAGAACAAACCCCACCTAATTTATCAATTTATATCTATTTTGACAAAGGCAAAAAAATGCAGTTGTAATACATAATAATATGTTTTACATATTATTAATAATAATTAATAATTAGTAGCATAATAATTATGGGTAAATGTGTAGACTCAAGAGCCAGGTTGTTTAGATTTAAATCCTGCCTCAGCCCCTTGCATACTGTGAGACTTTGGGATAGTTTCTCATCCTCTCTTTGCCTAGTTTTCTCCTCTGTATAACTGGGTTAACACACCATATATAAAAATTAACTTAAAATGGATCATAGATCTAAAGAGAGAATCAAAAACCAAGAAAATTTTCTTCATGACCTTCGTTTAGGCAATGGTTTATTAGATATGGCATCAAAAGTATAAGTGACAAAATATTAAGTAGATAAATTGAACTGCATGAAAATTGAAAAATTCTGTGTACTAAGCTTACTTTGGTATCAAGCTTACCAAGACAACCCATGGAATGACTGGGAATATTGGTAAATCATATATAATAAACAGTATCCATAATAGATGAAGAGTATACAACTAAAAAGTAAAAAGATAAGTACAACTAATTTTAAAAGTGAGCCAAGGATCTGAATAGACATTTCTCCAAGAATATGTATAAGCCAATACATCTGTGAAAACATGTATAAGCCAATATATCTGCTCACCAACATAGTCATTAAAAAAATGCAAATCAAACCCACAATACACACTAGCATAGCTAAAAATAAAAAAGGCAGACAATAACAAATGTTGAGGATGTGGAGAAATTGAAACTTTTATTCATTTCTGCTGAAAATGTAAAGTGGTGCAATTCTTATGCAAAATAGTTTGGCAGTTCTTTAAAAAGTTAATAATAGAGTTATGATATGACCCAGCAACTCTACTTCTAGTATATATTCAGCAGAATTGAAAACATATATCTACATAAAAATGTGCACACAAATGTCCATAGCAGCAGATAAGTGGATGAATAAACTGTGTTATATTATACAATGGAATGTCATTTATCAACAAAAAGTAATGAAGTGCTGAAACATGCTACAACATGGGTGAATCTTGAAAAGGTGCTAAGTGAGAGAAAATAGTTACAAAGGACCACTTATTATATCATTCCATTTATATGAAATGTTCAGAATAGGCAAATTCATAGAGACAAGTAGATTAGTGGTTGCTGGGGGCTACCAGGAGAGAAGATTGTTAGTAGGTTCAGGATTTTTTTCTTTTGGGTTGATGCAAATGTTCTAAAATTAGATTATGGTAAAAGTTACACAACTCTGTTAATATAGTAAAAACTAATATTCATTTTAAAAGGGTGAATATTAAGATTTGGTGAATTATGTTTCAATAATGCTGTTACAAATTTTTAAAAGTTTACATATTACCTACCTTACAGGATCATTTTGAAGAGTTGATGAGATAATTTATGTAAAATACCTTACACTTAGTCTTCACTAGGCATTTGTCATTTGTTGTTATACTATTTTGGACCTCTTTGTAAAATTAATAATCCATGTATGCTTTCCACATTGGAGGCCAAGTATGGCATTTCAAGTAGTTCATAAGAATAACGGGTTGGACAATATGACTGTGCTTGTTTGATGTAGGCTCCCAATTTCCGTAAGTGCTCATTCACAAGCACATGTGCAATCAGACAAATATTTCTATGCTGATAATCTTCAAACACATTTACTATGCATTTATTTATATGTGACTCTTTGTCCTTTGCAAGAGTGATTAAGTATGTAAATAAGCTGTAGTTTATTTACCTATGTATCAATATCACTGGCCTTTTTTGGAAGGTTCAGTATCTGTCCCCCATCAACAAAATTAGAGAATTATGAACTATCTCTTGGTTATTCATAATTAGGACACACGATACTTGTTGTGTTGTTACAATAGTAACAAAAACGTAGAAAAATAAAGACATTGATGACATGGAAATAAATTTGCTACTACTTTCCTGGGCTTCATTTAGAAAGTTGAAAAAATTTCAGAACTAGAATTGAATAACCTTTCATTTCATAAATAAGAAAACCTAGTTCCTGAGAGATTGCGAATTGCCCAGGTAAAACAGCTAGGCTGAAAAACTTATATATTATATTTTATCTTCTATCAGAACATGAAATAAATATTTCTGGAAGATTAAAAGTTTATGTGAATAAATTATAAGGCTAAGTGAAAATGAGGACAGAAAAAAATCAAGGGTGAGGTTAGAGAAAAAAAATGGATTCCATGAGGGCAGGGGTACTGTTCTAACTCCATGCTAGAAGGAAGAACTTTCTTGGAGTTTTCCAGCAGGAGCACAAATGGGAAGGAAAAAAAGAGAGAATCACAGTGTCCTTAAGAAAAAACCAATCAGCCACCAAAGTGAAATTTAACTGTTTCTGGCATTGAGTCTTGAAAGAAATTTCTCCTGTGGATCCTTATATAGAGAATATTGTGAAATGTCTTGAATGATAAGCATCTTTATATGGAATAGAATAATAGTTTTCATTGCTCTGCTTCTGTTAATTTTTCCGAATGTGTGCTGAAGTTTGAAGACGTAAGTTTGAAGAGCTCAGGCAAGTCCCTCTGTAGGGGTATCACAGTGGTCCTGATACACTGTTCTTTGCTGGTTGATGTTAACACAGGGATGCTTATGGAGTGAATAGATCATGGTTGGCCACTATGCCCTACATATGTTACCACTACAAGTCTATGATAGATGCACATGACCCTCTTTTCCATTTTGTCCAAAATCAGTCTCAAAACCATTCTTACCAAGCAGGACTATAAGTGGGTTTTATGCATGAAATCTATTGGTTATCTTCTATTTTAAAAAGTGAGAGAATTTCACATTCTTCAAGTAAACTTTCATAAATGTTGCTGCTCTTTACTGAGTTACTGAAAAGTATTCACTGAATGATACCAAATTTGAGGTTCTAAGAAGTAGAAGGCAGTTTTTCTGTATTTCTGTTGATTGTGAAGCTGAGTACCATGAGTGAGCCTAGACAGGGTAGAATGGGAAAGCATTAATGAAGGCTGAGGAATCTACCTAGACACATACCTGAAGAGAAGTACATTCTCTTATCTGCAAAGAGATACCCTGAGGGAGGGCCAGGGAACACCTGGCTAGGGGAGGCACCTGAGCTAGAATCTGACTTGTTCCCTGCTTCCTCTTTTGCCTATCTGTGAATCATATTCTCTAATTCGGCTTCACCAGATTCCATGGTATGTCACATCTTAATTGCTTTAGGGTCTGCACCATATTTCATTTCAAGCTTACTAAAAATGGATCATTTTAGAACTTAGGCCCCTTTTATTTGCTTTAGAGCAATTCTGTGAATTAACAGAAATAAACACATTGACAAATCAAAAATAGAAAAGGGATGGAAATGACAAACCCAACAACTAAACCTGTGCTTCTGGGCAGCAAGCAAGTGTGCTACAATGGTAATAGAGAATTTTGTGTTCTGAAATGAAATATTAGGTGATCTTATTAAGGAACATAAGATGGTCTAGAAATCTGTCTTTCAATTGCATAGTTCTTCCAGGAAAGTCTAATTTTGAATACATTTAACTGAAAGAGGTTCATCCAGGTCCGAAAAACCAACTGCATAGTAATTAACTACTAACAATCATTGAGCAAAGACTGTTTTAATATTTTATCATCTTAAATGATATAAATGAGATTCCATCATATTTTGGGGTGAGACTTATGGGATGACACCTCATAGAGCAAATTAAATTTTACTGTGCAAAAACATTTAAGGAACTGATTGCACATGTTTGTCCCTATGTCTTTGGCTCAAGATTAAATGTCAGTAAATTGAATGATTTGAACCCAGTATGTTCTTCTAAAACAGCAGTTTTAAAACAGTATTTTAAATAGCCTAAATGTTAAATATTTGTAATTTATTCTATATTTTGAAATGAAATATTATGACAAGTATCATATTTTCTGTTCATTGCTCCAAGGTCATTATGGTTTCTTACAGCTTAATAATGTTGTTTTAGTATAATTCACTTTTGAATGAACATTTTAAAGAAAGAAGATACACTCAAGGAGATGGCAGCTTATACATTTTCTGAAAATAATCTTTTGCTTGACTTAATATTAGTAAATTTTAGTATGGTTTTTTGGGGGAGTTAATAATTTTGGAAAAAAGATAGTAATTTTCTTTCTTTCTTTTTTTTTTTTTTTTTTGAGTCAGAGTCTCACTCCATTGCTCAGGCTGGAGTACAGTGGCACACTTACAGCCATCCCAGCGTTGACCTACTGGGCTTTGGCGATTCTTCCACCTCTGTCTTCTAAGTAGCTGGAACTACAGGCGTGCACCATGCCTAGCTCATTTTTGATTTATTGTAGAGACGAAGTCTCACCAAGTGGCCCAGGTTGGTCTCAAACCCATGGACTCAGGCAATCTGCTGGTCTCAGCCTCCCAAAGTGCTGGGAGTACAGGCTGAGTCACTTAACCTGGCCATGATTTCTTTAAACTGAACATATTGTGGTTAGCACATTCTCATTCATTGATTTATTCATTCATAGTTCTTTTTTTAAAAAATGCAAAATTGACAAGAGATTTAATAACAATGCTAATTTTTGTTTTAGAAAATGAGATCCTTTAATATAGTGTGTGAAGTGATTTTTTAAAATGAAATCTTAGGCCAATTATGATGTTCTAATGACTGTTTTGTAAAATAAAGGGAGATAGGTATATCATACTATTATTGTAGTAAAAAATATAGACCATAAAATTTACCACCTTAACCATCCTTAAGTGTATAATTCAGTGTCATTAAATACATTCACGTTGTTGTGCAAATATCATCATTGTTTATTTCCAGAACGTTTTCTCATCCCAAACCAAATTCTGTACCCATGAAACAATAACTCCCAATTCCCTTAGTCCTTGGTAACTGCTCTTCTACTTTCTGTCACCACAAATTTGCCTACTTTCAGTACCTCATGTGAATGGAATCATACAATATGTATTCATTTGTGCCTGACTTATTTCTCTTAACATTAATGTTTTCAAGTTTTATTGATATGATAACATATATAAGAACTTCATTCCTTTTGTGGCTGAATAATATTTTATTGTATGTACATACCACATTTTGTTTTTCCATTCATCTATTGATGGACATTTGGGTTGTTTCTACTTTTTGGCTGTTGTGAATAATGCTACTATAAACATTTGTGTACAAGTATCTATTTGAGCCCCTGCTTTCAATTATTTGGATATATACCTAGTAGTGGAATTGCTGAATCATATAGTAATTCCATGTTTATTGATTTGAGAAACTTTTTCACAGAAGCTGCGTCATTTTATATTTCCACCAACAGTTTACTAGTATTACAGTTCCTCTAGATTCTAACCAACAATTGGTATTTTCTGTTTTTTTAAATATTAGCCATCTTTATGGGTGCATAATATTCCATCATGTGTATGCACCACATTTTAAAAATTCTGGTCCACTTTTGATGGGCAGCACGGCTGGTTCCAGGTTTTTGGTATTGTGAATAATGCTGCAATAAACATGCATGCACAGGTAATTTTTTGTAAAATGATTTGTGATCTATCACAGAAACAGAGAACTGGGTACCACATATTCTCACTCATAAGTGGACCCTGGACATTTGTCATAATACTATATGAAAGGGATTGGCAATAGCGGGACATTGCTGGGGATTGGTGGTTGCACATAACATCAGTAAAGGTACCTGATCCCAAACCAGGTGAAGTAAGGACCAATGAGAGTTCCAAACTTCACCTGTTCAATGACCACTTGTGTACCTAATTCTGAATTGTACCCCATATCTTTAAAATAAAATAAAATAAAATTAACCATACTACCAAGTATAATGTGATGTCTCATTAATATTTTGACTTGTGTATTTCTAAAGATTAGTGATTGTCCAGCATCATTTAATGTATTTCTAAGCCATTTGTATATACTATTTGGGATAATGTTTGTCCAAGTATTCTACCTGTTTTATTTTCACCCAGAGTTCATAGTTTACGTTAGGGTTCACTCTTGGTGTTATACATTTTATGGGTTTGGGCAAATGCATAATGATATGTATCCATTATTATACTACCATGCGGACTAATTTCACTACCCTAAAAATCGTCTGTGCTATGTCTTTGCCCATTTTGAATTTGGCTACTCATGGTTGAGTTGTAATATTTCTTTTTCTTTTTTTTTTTGAGTCGGAGTCTCACTCTGTCACCCAGACTGGAGTGCAGTGGCCACTCCTGGCCACCACAGCCTCGACCTTCTGGGTTCTGGCAATCCTTTCGCCTCAGCCTTCCGAGTAGCTGGAATTACAGGCATGCGCTACCATGACTGGCTGATTTTTTTATTTATTGTAGAGATGAGGTCTTGCCAAGTTGCCCGGGCGGGTCTCGAACCCATGGGCTCAGGCAATCCACTCACCTTAGCCTCCCAAAGCGCGGGATTACAGACTAAGCCACTGAGCATGGCTGAGTTGTAATATTTCTTTATATATTCTGGATATTAAACTCTTATCAGATATGTGACTTGCAATATTTTCTCCCATTTCAAGGGTTGTGTTTTCACTCTCTTGATAGTGTCCTTTGATGCCTCAAAGTTTTCAGTTTTGATGAAGTTTAATTTTTCTATTTTTTAAATTTTGTTGCTTGTGTTTTTGATGTTATATACAAGAAATAATAGCCAAATCTAATGTCATAAAGTTTTTTCCCTATGTTTACTTGTAGGAATTTATAGTTTTAGGCCTTAAGTTTTAAATCTATTTTGAGTTAATTTTTTTGTGTGGTATGAAGTAAGAATCCAACTTCATTCTTTTGCAAGTGGATATCCAGTTTTACCAACTCCATTTGTTGACGAAACAATCCTTGCACTGATGTGTAGTCCTGGCACCCTTGTCAAAGATCATTTGACCATTATATGTGAGGGTTTATTTCTGACCTCTCTATTCTGTTTCATTTATCTCTATGTCTGTCTTTATGCCAGTACCACATTGTTTTAATTACTGTAGCTTTGTAGTAAGTTTTGAAATCTGGAAGTGTGGGGCTTCCAACTTTGTTATTTTCAAGATTGAGTGTTTTTTGGTTTTTTTTGAAGGCAGGATTTATTGAGAGGACAAAAATCTCCCACAGTGGGAGGGGAACCAAGGGGGTTGCCCTCAAGATTGTGTTTTGAAGTCCCTTGAGATTCCATATGATTTTTGGTTGGGTTTTTCTATTTTTGCCAATCTGCAGTTGGGAGTTTGATAGGGAATTGCATTGAATTTGTAGAGCACTTTGGGTAGTTTTGTCATTTTTTTTTTTTTTGAGTTGGAGTCTCACTCTGTCGCCCAGACTGGAGTGCAGTGGCATGCCCCTGGCCACCGCAGCCTCCACCTACTGGGCTCCGGCGATCCTTCCACCTCAGCCTTCCAAGTAACCGGAACTACAGGCAAGTGCTACCACCCAGTTAATTTTTGATTTATTGTAGAGATGAGGTGTCACCAAGTTGCCCGGTGGGTCTTGAGCCCGTGGGCTCAGGTAATTCACTCGCCTTGTCCTCCCAAAGTGGGGGGATTACAGGCTGAGCCACCGAGCCTGGCCAGTTTTGTCATCTTAATATTAGGTCTTCCGATCATAAACACAAGATGTCTCTCTGCTTATTTGTGACTTTCATTTTTTTAACTCAATGTTTTGTAGTTTTCATTGTACAAGTCTTTTGCTTCCTTGTGTGATTTTATTACTAAGTATTGTAATATATATCACTTTTTACAAATAAGTTTTATGATTTGTATTGTCCTTCAGTTAAATGGATTCTCTAACATATCTTACATAGTCCCAATCATTAACAAGTATATGATTTTTTTCTTGTACTTAGCAGTTTGTATTCCTCTTTAATTCTTTCTATTTTCTCTGTCATTTATGGTAGAGAGGTACTACATAATACATGAAAAAAATGGCTAGAATAATTAGAAGCCAAAACCTGTTGCATTTCTGGTACCTTCAGCGCACCTATAGAGTGATTGTTCAAGTTTTATACTGAATTACAACATGTTTTCTTAAACCTCATTCTAGTACTGGCCAACTGCTATATCCAATATGGGGTAATGTTATTTACTTCTTGGTTTTTACAATAGATGATATTTTCTTCAATTTCTGTTTTTCTTAGGGTTACAAACTTGGCATTTAATCTTATCAGATATCTTTTTTTCCTTTTTTTTTTTTTGAGTTGGAGTCTCACTCTGTCACCCAGGCTGGAGTGCAGTGGCACACTCATGGCCACCACAGCCTCTACCTGCTGGGCTCAGGTGATCCTTCTACCTCAGCCTTCCAAGTAGCTGGATCTACAGGCACACAGCACCATGCCTGGCTTATTTATTTATTTATTTATTGTAGTGATGCGGTCTCATCAAGTTGCCCAGGCTAGTCTTGAACCCGTGGGCTCAGGCAGTCCTCTCACCTCGGCCTCCCAAAATGCTGGAATTATAGGCGTGAGCCACCGTGCCCTGCCTCAGATATCTTCATTCTATTGAACTAATAAACTATCACACAATATTACAACAATGCTATTTTTACTCCATTTTAAGGGAATATGAATGAGAAATTTGGCATTTCATTTTTTCTTTATCTCCCCCTTTCCAGTTTTATTAAAAGGGTTAGTTGCCATTGTTTTTCAATAATAGCCATCATCAGTTTCAAAAGAAAAACAATTATCTAATGTATTTTGGCTCTCACTACATTTAAATAAATTATTTAGATTTCTTATATATTTTGGTTTACTTGCTCACTATTAGACCTTTCCAATTGTGAATTATTGCTTTTGAGTTCTAATTTTTGTCTAGTTTTTTCTCATTATGAAATATTTATGCTTCAAGAAGTTTGTTCAGAAAGTGGTAGTTTTATCCCCCGTCATATCTGACCTCCACTGACCATGGCTTCCACATGGCAACAACTTGACTGGGGCCAAATTTGGGGGTTATTTTCTTTTGCTTTCAAAGCTTTATTATTTCCACTTTATTTTCTAGAATTGTACATTGTGGACAGTTTTCAGGATGGCCTACTTTTTGTCCTTTGTAGAAGAAAATTTTTTTGTCTGAACACTTATTGACTTCTTTCTTAACTTTTACTCTCATATATGACTCTCTCTTCTTTAAGATTGCAGAAAATATGACCTATACTCCCCAATTTCAGCTTGAGCTTTTCTCTGAGATTGGAGAATCTCTTATGTGTTATTTCTTATATAATCTCTTCTTCTTCAGCTCTCCTGGGATTCTTTTTTGGGACCTCCTATTACATATAGGTTGGGTCTCCAGACTTGTTGTTTTTATGTTTTCTTGTATTATATTTGAATAGCTTCCTCTGTGCTTTGAGAAGCAACTCAAGATTGTCCTCTCTTTCACTCTTTCAGTTTTCAGCAGTGTCCAAGATGCTGTCCCCTATCTACATAATCTTTTAACATTGAGCAACTGCTTTTAATCTCTACAGATCTTTCTTATGTTTTATCTGTTTGTGAAGGGTTTGAAATCAAAGCCCGAGTTATAATCCTGGTTCTTCAATTTTCTAGTTGTAGGATACTAACAGTTAATTAGCAAGTCACTTAGTTTCTCAGTGAGTTTTATCATATGTAAAATGGGGACAATCATGGTATAATCTCAATAATTTTTTGAAAAAAATTGGTGAGATAATACATATGAAGCATGGACTAGTGTCTGATACATATTCAATATTACTACTACTGCGACTGCTGTTACAGTAGACCTACCTTAGAGATATTGTAGGTTTGGCTCCAGACCATTGTGCTAAAGTGAATATTGCAATAAAATAAGTCACATGAATTTTTTTCCTAGTACATAAAACAGATTTATATACTATAGTCTATTAAGTGTGTAATAGCATTGTATCTGAAAAAACAATGTAAACATCATAAATTAAAAATACAGGTGACTCTTGAACAACATGGGTTTAAACTGCATGGGTCCACTTGTGTGTGGATTTCTTTTCTTTTCTTTTTTATTATAAAGATATGTGGGGTACAATTCAGGGTTAGGTATACAAACGTTGATTATGCAGGTACCCTTGTTGATGAGGTATGCCCCTCCCTCCCATAGCAGTTTCCCTCAACTGCCCACCCCTGACAGTTTCCCACTGCTGCCAATTGCTTTCTTATAGCATTAAAATTGTTCAAGGTTCGCTTATGAGTGAGAACATATGGTACTCTGTTCTTTGTTTCTGTGATAGATCACTGAGTATGATCGACTCCAAATCCATCTAAGTTGCTGCGAAGTCCATATGTTTGTCTTTCTTCATGGCTGTATAATATTTCATTGTGTATATGTACCACATTTTAAAAAGTCAGTTCAGCTTCGATGGGCAACATGGTTGGTTCCATGTTTTTGCTATTGTGAATAGAACTGCAACAAACATACATGTGCCAGAATCTTTTTTGTAGAATGATTTGAGTTCTTCTGGGTATATTCCCAATAGGGGAATTGCTGGGACATATGGAAGATCAATTTCTAGTTCTTTCAGAAATTGCCACACTGCCTTCCAGAGAGGTTGTAATAGCTTGCATTTCACCAGCAGTGTAGAAGCATTCCTTTTCCTCCGCATCCTTGCCAGTATCTGTTGTTGTTTGTTTTATTAATGATGGCCATTCTTACTGGAGCT
Source organism: Cephalopachus bancanus (assembly GCA_027257055.1). NCBI lineage: Eukaryota > Metazoa > Chordata > Mammalia > Primates > Tarsiidae > Cephalopachus > Cephalopachus bancanus. The sequence goes on along the minus strand of JAPVLO010000015.1, from coordinate 6,422,400 downwards.
AGGTGGTATCTCAAGTGTGCTTTTGATTTGCATTTCTCTGATGATGAGTGAGGCTGAGCCCTTGTTCATGTGTCTCTTGGTTGCCCATATATCTTCTTTTGAGAAGTGTCTATTCATGTCTTTTGCCCACTTTTTGATGGGGATTTGTTTTTTTCCTTTTGGCACTTTTGAGTTCCTTGTAGATTCTAGATATTAGGTCTTTGTCAGATATACAGTTGGCAAATATTTTTTCCCATTCTGTGGGCTGTCTCCCTGATCTCTTGATGGTTTCTTTTGCTTTGCAGAAGCTTATTAGTTTGATGAGGTCCCACTTGTCTATCCTATTTCTTAAGGTATTGGCCTTTAGGGTTCTGAATAGGAATTGGTTGCCAGTTCCTATTTCCATAAGGATGTCTCCTGCGTTTTCTAAGATTCTTATAGTTTGAGGTTTTACGGTTAGGTCTTTGATCCATTTAGAGTTAATTTTTGTGTGTGATGATAGGTAGGGGTCCTGTTTCAATCTTCTGCATGTTGCCTTATATCAATATCAGGCTGTTTTGATTACTGTATCCTTATAGTAATGTTTGAAGTCTGGAAGTGTGATACCTCATGCTTTGTTTCTTTTGCTAAGGATGTTTTGGTTATTCATGGTCGTTTATGTTTCCATATGAATTTCTGTTTTGTCATTTCTGGGTCTGAGAAGAATGATGTTGGTAACTTAATGGATATTGCGTTGAATCTGTAGATAGCTTTCGGTAGGATGGACATTTTAACAATGTTGATTCTTCCTATCCATGAGCATGGAATATTTTTCCATTTGTTTGGGTCTCATTGGATTTCTTTAAGCAGTGTTTTGTAGTTCTCATTGTAGCTCTCTTTCTCTTCTCTGGTTAGGAAGATGCTGAAGTATTTCATTTTTTTGGTTGCTATTGTGAATGGGATTGTGCTTTTAATTTGGGTCTCTGCCTGCTTGTTGGTGGTGTATAGGAATGCAACTATCTTTTACACATTTATTTTGTACCCTGAGACAAGCAGGTGTTTGACAATTCTCTTGCATTTTCAAGGTATATGATCATACCATCAGCAAAGAGGGATAACTTGACTTCCTCTTTTCCTATTTGGACACCCCTGATTTCCTTCTCTTGTCTAATTGCCCGAACTAGGACTTCCAACACAATGTTGAATAAGAGGGGTGACTTATTCCAGTTTTCAGGGGAAATGTTTCCTGTTTCTGTCCATTTAGCAATATGTTAGCTCTGGGTTTATCATATATTTTGAGGTACGTTCCTTCTATACCTAGGTGTTTGAGGGTTTTTATCAAGAAGGGAGCTGGATTTTATCAAAAGCTTTTCTGCATCTAATGATATAATCATGTGGTTCTTGTTTTTACATCTGTTGATGTATTTAATGACATTTATGGTCTTGTGAATGTTGAACCAGCCCTGCATCCTGGGGATGAAGCCTAGTTGGTCATGGCAGATGTTTTTTGAGATATATTTTGGATCCAATTTGCTAGAATCTTGTTGAGGACTTATGCATTTATGTTCATAAGGGATATTGGCCTGTAGTTCCTTTTTGTGTTGGATCTTCACCTGGTTTGGGTATCAGTGTGATGTTAGTTTCATAAAATGATTTGGGGAGAATCCCATCTTTCTCAATTGCCTGGAATACTTTAATAGGATTGGTATCAGCTTCTCCTTGTATGTTTTGTAGAATTCTGCTGGAAAACCATCCAGTCCAGGGCTTTTTTTCTTTTGTAGGCAGTTTTCATATGATAGAGTCAATTTTGTGGGTTGTTATTGGTCTATTTAGTATCTCAGTGTCTTCTTGTTTCAACCTGGGGAGGTTGTGTGATGTCAGAAAGTCCTCCATTTCATTTAGATTGTCAAGTTTGTTTCCATACAGGTGGTGCATAGTAATCTTTGATAATCTTTTGTATTTCTTCAGGGTCAATTGTGATTTGATCTTTTGTATTTCTGGTTGTGTTTATTTTGACTTTTTCTCTCTTTTTCTTGATCATTCTGGCTAGGAGTCCATCAATCTTGTCCAAAATCTTTTGTTTTGTCTTCTATGTCCCATATATGGGCTCTTATTTTGGTGATTTGGATTCTTCTGCTAAAATTGGGGTTTTGGTGATCTTCTCTTTCTAGCTCCCTTAGGTGATTTGTTAGGCTCTCCACTTGTGATCTTTCCATTTTCTTGATGTGTGCTTGAAGAGGTATAAATTCCCCTCTTAGAACTGATTTTGTGGCATCCCAGAGGTTTTGGTAAGATGTTTCTTCATTTTCATTTGTTTCCAGGAATCTTTTAATTTCTGCTTTGATTTTCGTGTTGACCCAGTAGTTATTCAGCATCATGCTGTTTAGTGTCCATGTTGTTGTGGACTTTGGGGAAATGTTGTTTGTCTCGATATTTATTTTTATTTCACTGTGGTCTGAGAATGTGCATGGTAATATTTCAACCTTTTGAAATTTGTTTATGCTTCATTTATGACCAAGGATGTGATTGATCTTGTAGTATGTTCCATGTGGTGATGAATAGAATGTATATTCTGTGGTTCTTGGGTGGAATAATCTGTAGGTATCTATTTAGTCCATTTGGTCGAGTGTCAAGTTTAGATTCTGGATTTCCTTATTGATTTTTTGCCTCGATGATCTATCTAGAGTTGTCAGTGGGGTATTCAAGTTTCTTGCTATAATAGTGTTAGAGTCAATATCTTTTTTTAGTTTATCTAGTAGTTGCTTTATAAATGCTGGTGCTCTTGTATTGGGTGCATATATGTTTAGGATAGATATTTCTTGTTGATGGATTGAACTTTTTATCATTATGTAGTGTCCTTTTGCATCTTTTTAAATTTTTGATAGTTTAAAGGTTGTTTTGTCTGATACTAAGATTGCAACTCCTGCCTTCTTTTGTGATCCGTTTGCCTGGAAACTCATTTTCCATCCTTTAACTTTGAGTCTATGTGTATCCCTTGTGGTGAGATGACTCTTCTGGATGCAGCAAATAATTGGGTCATGATTTCTTATCCAGTTTGCCATTCTGTGTCTTTTCAGTGGTGCATTTAGTCCATTCACATTCAGGCTGATTATTGAAATGTGATTGTTTCTCCCTGTCATGAGGTTCTTTGTTTTCTTTTTTTTTTTTTTGAGTTGGAGTCTCACTCTGTCGCCCAGACTGGAGTGCAGTGACCGCTCCCGGCCACCGCAGCCTCGGCCTGCTGGCTCTGGCGATCCTTCCTCCTCAGCCTTCCGAGTAGCCGGAATTACAGGCATGCGCCACCACGCCCAGCTGATTTTTTGATTTATTGTAGAGATGAGGTCTCGCTGCCCAGGCGGGTCTCGAACCCGCGGGCTCAGAAAATTCACTCACTTCAGCCTCCCAAAGGCACGGGATTACAGGCTGAGCCACCGAGCCCGGCCATGAGGTTCTTATAAAGATTTTTCTTTGCTTGTTTTCTTTTGACTTTGGGATTAATGTGTGTGTGTTTTTAAGTTTCTTGTTGCACTGTGTTCTCTGTTGATTCTGTGCTCTTCTATTCTCTTGGGAAGTGTGTGGTCATTCATTTTTTTTCTTTCTTCTGTGCTTAGTACCTTTTTAAGTATCTCTGGTAGAACTGGTCTGGAAGCTGCATAATCTGTTAGGGATTGGATGTCTGGGAAGGATTTTAATTCTCCATCGCTGGCTAGGATATTCTTGGTTGAAATTGTTTTTCTGTGAGGAGTTGAATATAGGGCTGCAGTCCCTTCTGTCTTGTATTGTTTCTGCCGATAAGTCTGCTGCTATTTTGATTGGTTTTCCCCCGGTAGTTAGTCTGACCTTTCTCTCTTTTTGCCTTTAGGATTTTTTCCTTTGTGACTACTTTGTGTAGGCAAATTACTATGTGTATAGGGGTTGGTCTTCTCATTTGATGTCTTGTAGGGGTTCTCTGTATCTCTTGTTCTTGGCTGGTCACATCTCTGGTGAGATGGCGTAAGTTTTCTTGGATTACCTCCTGGAATACTTGCTCCAAGTTGTTCTCTATTTCCCTTTTTTCTTCTGGGATACCAATCAGGCATAGATTCGGCCTCTTGATAAAATCGCACATCTCTTGTAGGCTTTGTTCTTTCTTTCTGAGCCTTCTTTCTAAGTTCTTTACAGATTGGGTTAATTCCATGTTCTGGTCTTCAAGTTCTGAGATTCTTTCTTCAGCTAGATTAATTCTGCTTTCCATGCTTGTCATCTTGTTATTTATTTCCTGAATGAAATTTTTTATTGTCAAAATTTCTGTTACAAGTTCTTTTAGTGTTGTATCTTGTCTTTCTTGAGTCTTATTCACTCTTTCCATTCATTCCCTCATTCCTGTTGTATTCTGGAGACAGTTGTTGGTGACTTCCATTATGTGGGCACCAAGGTCTGATTTTTCAGGTTTGTCTTTGGTACACTTGAAATTGCCTGAGGTCTTCCTTTGGTTTTTCCTCATTTGTGACCGATTTCTTGCTTTTCTCTTTAGTTCTGTTATTCAGTGTCAGTGGCAGAGGCTTTCCCTTCAGATATTTGCTTAATCTTCTGTTCTTCCCTGATCCGGGCTCTGGATTTGTTCTATTTTGAAATAGGATGGTGAATAGGAAGCCTTGCTGTCTCTTGTAGTTTTTGAAATTCAAATAAAGTAGGGGATGGGGGTGCTAGGAATCACAGACTACTTGCAAATTAAAATGTTCATTTATTGTGGTATGTGTTCCCTGAGACCCACTCCCCACCTCCTCTCTATATGATGATGCAAAGCAGAAACCAATGAAAAAGCAATTGAATACATACATACCACCAAACAAACTGCAATAACAACAAAATGAAACAAAACAAACAACAACAACAAAACCTCCCCAAGAAAATGAAGCATCTATACATATGCTTAGTACAAAGTGAATAGAGAAGAAAAACAGAAAGATTGGAGGGGGGAGAAAAAGGGATTCAGGTTGAACCCTCACACAGATATTGACACACACTTTAAACTATGAAAAATGAATATTAAAAAAACCCAGAAGAATAAGAGAGCAAAAACCAACAACAACAAAATCAAAAGATGAACACTCAATCATTCACATACACAGAAACAGAAAATGACAAATAAAAGAAGAAAGAAACACAAAAAGAAAAAAAATTTGAGGGGGGATGCAGATCAAACCTTCACATACACATTCATACACAAAGTAAAAATATTTTTAAAATAGATGAACTAACAAACAAACAGTCAAAAAAATTTTTTAATATAAGATAATTGAAAACTTATTAAAAAACCACAAAACCCTGCCCTCTTGTTGCTGGCTCTGAAATTGTTCCTCTAATCAGTTCTCTCCTGCAGAGCCACCTCTTTCACTCTCTCCTGGGGACGAAGCAGGGAAGTAGGAGAGGCAGTGGAGGTGGGTGGGGCTGCAGTCCTCCCCTCCCACTCTCATATGGTAAGGGAGATCTTCTCTCTTGGGAAGGTATGGGATTGTCTCTTCCCCACGTATGTACTCTCACCAGGCGTGCCCCAGCCAGGCCTATCCTGGAATGGAGTTCTCCCATTGCAACTGATGTCCAGGTTTCACCTGGGTTTGTCCCTCTCAGTCATGGCCCAGCTGTGTGGGTCTGACTTTCAGAGGATTGCTAGGGATGAGGGGGTTTGGTTCAGCCCCAGACTCACCACTGATCTTTTTGGAGTTCTTCCTTGTCCTTTTCTGGCCACACTCTTTGTCCCATGGCTGGATCAGGGTAGGGGGTGGGACGCTTGGAACTCAGCACTCATCAGGTCCCTCTGAAGTTTGTGCTGTCAGGATATTCCCTCTGGGCCACGATCAGTCCCTGAGTAGCTGATCCACCAGTCACAGAGATCGGGTCTGTTGCTCTGTGGTGAGCAAATTGGAGCACGTTCCTGCCCCACCTTCAAGATGGTGGTGGGGTACCTCTCTTGTCCTCTTCTGTGGGCACTTGCCTCTGTACTCCCTCCACAGCCCCTGCCAGAGCTCTGCCAGGTGCTGAAGTGGTGAGGCAAAGCCAGGAGCCAGCAGTTTCTCTCCTGCTTCAATGGTGAGGGAGAGCCTGGGGCGGTAGTTTCTCCCCACTGTTTTTTCAAAGGAAAACTTCTTTCCATTAAAAAAAACAATGGTGCTCAGCTTCTGTGACCTGGGAAGAACTAGGGACAAAGTAGAGAAGCTGCAGCACCAGCCTTTGCACCAGGGGCCTGGCCACCCTCTCACAAGCCCCACTTAGAGAGGGTGGCCAGCATTTTCTTCCCAGGGAGAGTTTGCTAATTTAAAAAAAAAGAAAAAGAAAATGGCGCTCGACTTCTGTGTCCTGGGAATGGCTAGGGTCCAAGCCCAGCTGCTGTGACACCAGCCGCTGCACCAGGAGAGCCCTGGCCGCTAGCTCCCTAGACCTCACTCAGTCAGCCACTCACACACCCACTTGCTCACAGCATGTACACAAAATTTTCCATGCACTCACTCACTCACATGGGGACTCACATAGTACGACTGGCCCAGCTGCCATCTTCCAGACTCCTCGGATTTTTTTTCCAACCAAACCCAGATCGAAAATACAGTACTGGTAGGATTTGAAATATGCATATACACAGAGCCAACTTTCTGTATTTCTGGGTTCTGCAGAGGAAACTGTGGGACTTGAGTATGCACACATTTTGGTGTATGTAATTTGTTTAGGGGCACTGAAAACAATCCCCTGTGTATACCGAGGGACAACTGTACTTTATTGCTTAACAATGCTAACGATCATCTGAGCTTTCAGTGAGTCCTAATCCTTTTGCTGGTGGAGGGTCTTGCCTCCATGTTGGTGAATGTTGACAAATTAGTGATGGTTGCTGAAACTTGGGGTGCAATTTCATAAAAGTGATCTTGCGTAATCCTAATTGATGGATAAAATGGTTGTAATATAGTATTTAATCATCTCCTTCCCACTACATTTCTATCATTTATTGCAGTTTTATTATTTCCTAGGCACCAGGCTTTAGCACTTTCTATTTTTTACCTTTCACTTTCTCTTATTCTTCTCTCAACCTCTCTCTGCCTGCCTGCCTGCCTTCATTCCTTCTTCCCATTCATCATCCATCTGCTGAGCATCTACTTAGTGCTTGGAATTATTATCCATGCTGGGAATACATAATGAACAGGAAATATAAGATCTGTACCCTTAAGGAGTTTCTGTCCCAGTGTTGAGCTAGTAGTGACATGCACTAAAGAAATAAAGAAGAATACATCAGACTGTGATCAAAATGGAATAGTGTAATATGACAGTGAATGACTTTGGAGTTATAGAATTCTTCCAGTCACCATTTAAGTTGAGTATTATCCTAATTTTACAGTCCAATAAACCAAAGACTAGAGAATTTTAAACACCAGTATAGTGTTACTTAGGAAAGCTAGGATTTACACTCAAGTCTGTGTGACTTTACAGCCCATTATATCTGTTAAAACGCTTTGCTATACAATTTCCCATATGTTTATAATGTAATTTGATCTTAAATTTTAAACAATAGACCTAGCCAACTCTGGCCCTGTTGTAGTAACCTAAGTTCTAGGCCTGCATGAGTTCTGTTTTCCTCATTCCCTCTGTCTCATCAAAACCTAGGTACTCATGCCTCATTCTTGCTACATGCCCGCTAATAAACTGGATAAATTAAGTTCTCCCATGACACCAACATAATGGCTTTGTATGTTCCTTGGCTCTGCCCACTAGTATTACTATGCACTTTTCCATTTAATGGAATCCTTTAATGCCTTAATCTAGCAAGCAAAAATGTAATGGTTTAGGAGTGTGTGTGTGTGTGTGTGTGTGTGTGTGTGTTAGAATGTATATGAATGTCAAGGTGGTATTAAGGGTAAATATTATGAGAAGCTGAAGAGTGGAGAAAAACATTTTACTTGAAGAGATCTTTCTTTGTGTGCTTCTTAAGAAATAATATTTAAATGCTACTCCATCTGGTGGCAACAATACTAATTATGAGTTATGAAGAACAACTAAAGTGATTATAACACATTTATATATGTTTTGAGATACAAAATGCTTAATGATTACAAACTTCATTAACAGATTCTCTTGAGGCACTGATATTTACTTATATTTATTTGAATTGTAAAGCTAGTTACTTATTAAAATACTAAAAATAGATTAAAAAAATTACTGTTAATATATACTCAGTGACTTGCTATTTGAAAAATAAGAGGTCAATCATTGGTTTTCTTTTTCCAGATTTAAAATCTTCATTATTAAAACACATAAAATATCACACAAGCAAAAAGCTTTGTGCAGTTATAAATTAATGCCTTCATTAACCATTTATTCTTTAATGTTTAGCTAGGTTTACAAAGATCATTTTGTTACTGGCTTGCCCATTAGAAGCTCACAGTTTAATGTGGAAAGGAATATAAGGAAATATAAGATATGTAAAATAAGTAGTACAATGTGTAGAGTACTTGGCAAGGCAGTAGAGAATAGTGATCAAGGTCACAGACTTTAAAGTACTAGGTACATTTCTTGGCCTCTCACATGGCAGCTCTTAAACCTCGGGTAAGTTAGCAACCTCTTTTTTATGCCAATTTCCTCCTCTGGAAAAGGGGTATAATAATATATCTAATCTCCTGGAGTTGTGATGAAGAGTAAAAATGTGTGGAATGTTTACAGAATTCTTGTGGCAATTAATAGGTTGTATAAGGTGTTCAGTAAATGTTGACTGTTAGTAGGGGTGTGCATAGATATGACAGTAGCAAAAAAATCAGAATGCTTAAGTCTACCTTGGGTGATCTGGAAAGACTTCAAAGAAGTGACAAGAATCTTGAAAACTGAATTGTGCTGGTCAGGCTGATAGGAGATAAGAGGGATAGTCCAGGAAGAATAATATTTATATACAGAGATGTTAGAGAGCACACGCACATTTAGGGAAACTCAAATATTTCAGTGGGAATTCTGAAAAACCTGTCTGAGCATTTTGGGCTTTATCCTATAGGCAGTAAAGATAAATTGTTGAGCTAACTAAAGATGTTAGACATATGGTCTGGCACTATAGAAGTAGGTTTTTAAGTCATTCACTCACTCATTCAGTTTTTGTTTTGTTTTTATAAGGGTGCATTAACTTCCTAGGCATTGTTTACATATAGTGAACAACACAAGCATCATCTGTGATTCTGTGGATGGAGTTCATAATCTTATGGGAGTACAGAAAAGTGAGAAAATAAATTAATAGTTTAAATAGTCCTAAGTGCTATGAAGGAAAGGAACAAAGTACAGTGAGAAGGTTAGTAGGGTTGGAGAGATGATGGATTTGGGGAGAATCTGTTTATATGGGACTGTTTCTGAAGACTTATGTGAGTCCTCAAGGACAACCAGGAGGGGGAATAGGAATAATAGGATTAGGAAACGAGGATCTCAGGAAGAGAAAACCACATCTGTGAAGGTGCCATAGTATGAAGAAACTTGCAGCGTCGTAGGAACTGAAGGAGGCCAGCATGGATAGAGAACAGTGACAGAGTGGAAAGTGGAGAGGTGAGTTGAAGAGGTCGGTCACAGCAGTTAGTCATCCGGAAACATATGGGCCATAATGAAGTGTTATTTTAATTGAAGTGTGATCAGAAGCCACTCAAGGATTTGAAGCAAGGGGATCGATGGTCCTTCTATTGAAATCTCATGTATTGATGGCCCTACTTATTGATTACTAAACAATTTCTCCAGCTGCTCTATGGAGAATAGATTAGTAAAGGACAAGTGTAAAAGTGGGGGGAAATGACCAGAAGTCTATTGAATTAGTCTAGGTAAGAGATACTGATGGTAGTGCAGATGGAGATTATCTAAATTTCAGATACATTTGGAAGTAGATCTAATAGGACTAATGAATTTGATGTGAGAGGTGAGGAAAAAGAAAGAAAAATCAAAGTTGAGTTTCTCAGGTCTGCAGCTTTGGTAACTGGGTGAAGAGTGATATTTTCTATTAGAATTAGAAAAATAGGAAACACTGGGAAGAGAATGCTTTGAAGGATGGGGGAAGGAAAAGTCAAGAGTCCCATTTTGGAACAAAGATTAATAAGCTTTGCAAAAAAACCCACACAGTATCTCTAATTAAATTTGAATTTCAGATAAATGATAAATAATGTTTTAGTACAAGTGTGTGCTAAATATTACATAAGACATGCTCATACTAAGACATTATTTGTTGTTTATCTGGAATTCAAACCTGCCTGAACATCATGTATTTTATCTAGCAATCCTAATGGTTATCATACATATGAGAAATAAAAGTAGAAATGTCAAATGGGCAGGTAAGATATATGAGCTGGAAGCTGAGTGGAGGAGTTGTCACCAGAGCTATAAATGAGGAATCATGAGCATTAAAATATGGGAATTTCAGCAGTTAGAATGAATGAGATCATCCACATGGGAAATGTAGAAAGGAGAAAAAAAGAGGAAGAATGCCCAAGACTGAGTTCTTCAACATTTTGAAGTAAAGTAAAATGCGAGAACCCTTTGAATAATTGAGGAGTGGCCAAAGAGAGTAGAGGGAAGACAGATCATTGCCATTTTACAGAATCCAGGAGGGAGAGACTATTTATTAAAAGGAGAAAGCAACCAGCTATCAGGGAGACTACTGAGAATAGAATGAGGGGTAAAAAGGATGCAGTGGATTTGGCAACACAGAAGTTTTTGGCAGTCTTAGCAGATACTTTTATATCATGGTTGAGGATATAGAAGAAGTACTTGTACCCCAGACTGCTGGAATCCTACTTGGGAAGGAGCAGAAACAGCATGCTGGCTAGATAGTGATAACTGAAAGCATTAGAGTCTGAGCTCTTTCAGGGGAGTGTTTAGAGCAGGTAAATAAGACATTTAAAAAGAAAGAGGCAAAGACAATGGAGGAATGAGAGGTATGTTCCTGCCCCAATAGAGGAGTTTCATAGAGACAAGGAGGAGGAGATTCAAAATAGAGGGAGTTGTTAACAGCAGTAGATGATGCAGAACAACCAAGAAGAATGCAGCCTAAAGTAGCATATTGCTATACCCATGCCACACTGTGTCAATATAGTTTTACTGGGATAAAAGTGTTTGATAGCTGGTACTCCTAATCTTCAAACTCTCTTGAATATTCTTAGTCTTTTCCTTATAACATTAAGGGAAAGCTTGTCAAACTCAGAGCAAAAATCCTATTGGAAGGCTGGGCTCGGTGGCTCAGCCTGTAATCCCACGCTTTGGGAGGCTGAGGTGAGTGGATTGTATGAGCCCGCGGGTTCGAGACCCACCTGGGCAACTTGACGAGACTTCATCTCTACAATAACTCAAAAAAAAAATTCCTATTGGAATTTTGATTGGGATTGCATTTATAGTGCAAGAATAACTGTCTCTTAATATGAAAAAATACAATATCAGATAATATCCTAACAACATTTACAATACATTCCAAGTGGAAAAATGTCTATTAGATTTGATGCTTATGAAGTTATTGAAAATTTGTGTCTCAGCAGTTTGTAAGCAGTGTCTTCTGAAAGGAGCAGAAAAAAGTCTGGTTGCAATGGGCTTGGGGACAGATTGGAGACAGACAAGTAGAGAATGCACATATATATAACATTCCTTCCAGAAGCTTAGCTCTAAAGTAGCAGAAAGAACACATGGCCAAATGGCCAAAGAAGAACCTGACAGTTGAGAGAGTTTTATTTTTAGTGATGGAAACTTATTTATAAATTGTCAGAAAAAAGAGAAAAACAAGTTGAAAATACAGGAGAAATAATGGAGTAATCGATGGAACAGAGAATCATGAACAACAGAAGGAAAGAGGATCCTGAGTACAGGTAGAGCTACCCACATTGTAGTACAGGAGAATTTTTAAATTTCGTCTGTAACTAAACAAACAGTGAAGCTGATGAGGCAGATACCAAGGATTTTGAATTGAGACAGCAAAGTTAAAGAAATTCTAGCTTTAATTTTTTGACTGGGTTTTGAAAAAAAGGTCATTTACTGAGTGTTCTTGACTCAAGTGGGGTAGAGACTTGAGAAGATTGCTGAAAGTTTGGTTTCACTACTGTGGGGGAAGAAGGAAGAAGTCCAAGTGCACATAAAAGGATTGCTGAGAGCTCAGATCAAGTTAGATAGCACAGAGTTTTCTCTGAAGTTCTGTTGAGAGGAGGAAAGGCAGAAAGTTGAAAAGATATAGTGTTAGCATAGGTAGTTATGTTAACTGAATGGTATCATCTGATGAATTGCAAATAATTTGCAAGTGGCACTTTGCCTTATTTCCACTTGATTTTTTTCAAAGTGGATTTACAAAGTATTCATTCTCCAAGTTTCTCAGTGCATTTAAAGCATTAATATGTGTGACCATTAATTAATTTTAGAGAAATCCCCAGGAGGGAGATAAATAACAGTAATTAGCATCATCAGTTACAAATGGAAAAATTCATGCCTAAAGATACTCCTGAGGTCACACTGCAAACCACTGTTTACTCATAATGAAATGAGCATCCTCCAAATTCACTGAAAGAAGCACATTATATGACATTAGTAGGAATATTATCATTGCATGGCATCTTGAGCCAGTCCTGTCATAGGAGCTCATAATATAGCTTACACATAGGTCCATCCTAGGTAAAATAAAGTCAGGGATTTATTTCTTGCATCTTATTACCCAATACTGCAAACCGTGGCCTATTTCATGTTTTGAAATAAAACACAAAATGAGGAAGAATGTTTTATGATATGTGAAAATTATGTAAAATTCAAATTTCAGTGACTATAAACAATGTTTTATTGGAATACATCCACATTTGTTTGTCTACATGTTGCCTCTGGCTGATTTCATGCAACAGTGGCAGAATTGAATAGTTGTGACAGAGATAGTATGACCTGGAAAGGCTAGAATTATTTACTAACTGGCTTTATAGAGAAAGTTTCCTGTTTCTTAAAATATAGCACTTACAGCCAGGCTCGGTGGCTCAGCCTGTAATCCCGCGCCTTTGGGAGGCTGAGGGGAGTGGATTGCCTGAGCCCGCGGGTTCAAGACCCGCCTGGGCAGCGAGACCTCATCTCTACAATAAATCAAAAAATCAGCCGGGCATGGTAGCGCATGCCTGTAATTCCGGCTACTCGGAAGGCGGAGGCGGAAGGATCGCCGCAGCTCAGCAGGCGAGGTTGCGGTGGCCGGAAGCGGCCACTGCACTCCAGTCTGGGCGACAGAGTGAGACTCCAACTCAAAAAAAAAAATATATATATATATAGCACTTACCTGGTCCAGTTTTTATCGCCGTCTTTTCATCTCACAGTACCTTGCCCATTGGTACTATACATTTGCTGGTGTTGTACAGGATATATCCCTTGTACATTTTAAAGCCTTTAAGAGTTCAGGAGTCATCCTTGAGATTGCAGAGCTCATCTGCACCTTCTCTTCCTTATATTTGTGTCTACTGTATTTTTTGTCCATTGGCGTTCTCTCTTCACCCAGTTAAATGACAGGGTACTAAGGTCTTACAGAAAGCCAACTACAACAAGGAATTGTACATTTTCTCTTTTGATTGGAGATTTTTAGAGATGAACCAGGACCTGTCTTATCTTCCCCTCTGTGTCCATAAAAGTTATGCTCTCTTCCATACACTTATGATTATATAACCTGGCTTCCTGAGGGCAAAAGGTGAACCTCTTGGAAGTTTTCTTGTCTGCAATGTTTAGAAGTGATAGATTCCCTCTGGGGTTTCACCTTAATATTGGACCTGAACTCTTCCTCCAAATTACTTCTGTTATCTCTCTGCACCACAGATCAGAGAAAATAAATGGACTGAACAGTGGTTGAGCACAGGAACCTGGGTCACCATTTTCAGACTGAGCCCAACTCTGCTCCATCCTGAGTGTAAAGGTTAGATGGTTTTGAGAACAAATCCTGTCACTCATGCCTTGAACTGGACTTCTTTATGATAGCCAGCAAGAGAGAAAACAAGGCCTCTCAAATAATACCTTCATTATTGACTGCTGATTGATGTTTGTAGAAGCAAAGCATGAGTTTCCATTTTCCTTTTCAATGATCAATAATGGCAGTCTACTAATGGTGTCTAAGAAATACTCTGACAGGGAGATATTTGTTTCCTTTGGAAAAAGGCCAAGTTGACGTGAGAAAGATTAAGTTCAAGAGAAGTAACATTCTCACAGACCATTTCTATCTTGCTTTACAGAGTCTCTGAGACTTAAATTATCTTTGTGATGCTAATTACCAAAGTGAAAATTTCTTATTTACATAAACACTAGGAAAGTGCAGAATTTTTGAGAAATTAAAATGTCTTTAAAGTTTGTTTACCCATTCACATGACTTCCCAGTTTATCATTTATCCATAAAATATTCCTACATGTAAGTATAATACTGTTTTATAATACCGTTGAGGGCTCTGAAGGGATACATATTACTTTCTATTTCAGAATATATTAACATCGGATCATTTTTGACATTTCAGTGATGCAGTCAAATTTTAGCTCTATGACCTGAATTTAAAATAGATTAGAGGTAAGACTCATAGTCTCATTTCTGAAATATTTGGCCTCATTTTCCTTATAAAAAATAGGAAGGATAGGGAAGCAAGGAGAATAATAATAGCAGAGAAAGCTTAAAACAAATAAAAAAGGTCATAACCCTTATTGGCCTATGGAAGCAGAAATTTCATGCATAAATATTACAGGGAGGTTATTATCATCCATATTTATTGTTTATTAAGCTTCTGTCTTTGAGCTTCAGGAATCTTTTTATCCATATAATTTTCTTTTCTATTCAATTCTACCCACTTAACTTGGTATATAGGAATATTCCCCGGAAGCCACAGTTCTGCTGCTTTGCTACCTGCTTCTATTTAAAGGTGTCTCTATGCCTGATTCAGTTAGTGATTGGGATAACATGTTCTGACTATGCTGAGATAATCAATTTTTCTACTTCTCACTCTTGTGATTTGGACTGTGCTCTTTTTGCTTTGGAATTCATTCTATGATCCTCACCCTTCTGACTGCTAGACTCTGGCTGGCCTATTTAGATGCTATTATTAGACACTCAACTGCTGGCAAGCGACTACTCTTTCCAGCGAAGTCTCATGTACTTGGGTTGGGTGGGCATCATGTAAACTCATTAGGCAATCAATTTCAGAATCTTCTGTGCAGTCTTGTAAAATTAGCATGAGTGAACTCCTTCTCAGACTTTCTGAATAAGAGGTTCTTGGAATGAGGTCTCCATGCATATATAATTTTAGAAATCATCATAAATGCTTGTGGTATACCTCCAAAATGGGGAATCAATGACTTATAACCTTGAAAATTACCCTTTATGTCTTTTTCTGTGGCTGGAGGTAAAACCTAAAGTCAGTTCTTTTCATCTTGGGTAGCAGAAAGGGAGATTTTTCTTTATTAATCTTGTGTTTGTCATAATCACATAGACACTAAAACTTTAAGGTACCATGGTTAATCTATCTTTTTGACTTTCTCTGTTCAGGGAGAAATAAAACCAAGAGAGGATGTGTTCCTTGAGGGAAGTGAATTTCAGAGACAATGGAGCATGAATGGAGAGCAAAAGGGCCATTTGAACTGTTCAGGATTCACTCAGGGATATTAAATTCCTGAGCTGTTTATCTCAGACCATGAAATGACTAGAAAGAAATTTTATTTTCAAATGTCTACGAATGTAAAGAGGGCACAAATGTGAAAGCTGATTCTAAAAGAAATAAAATATAGAGAAAAGCCCTTGATTAAACTACTCTAGGTATCAGCAGCATGAAGTGACTAAGAGAGACAATAAAACCTGCACAAACAAGAAAGGAGTGTTAAGGCTTTTTTCTTTGATGCAAATAAGCAAACTGAGGAATGCTTGCCTGAAAGTAAATGAGCAGTTAGATACAACAAAAATTGAACCAACAACACAGAAGGCAAACACTAGTGGCCTACCAGTGAGATAAATATGGGAAATCAGCTAAAAGACATGACTACATAAGACAGTTGTAATAAAAACAGACAGCATATGAGAATCACATATGAATAATAGAAGCAGCTGGAGTTCAATTGTACTCAATAGCTTCTCTTCTCCTATTATCTCTGCCTAGGCAATCTAAGACATTTCCTCTGCTCTCCATACCCATAGACTAACCTACCTAATTGACATCTCTGCTTGTATGTCAGTTTGTCATTGTGTTTAAAACCAACTTCTGGATCTTTCTCCACCAAACCAAATCCACTTTAACTCTTTTCTGTCTCTGGGAATGCTATCACCATGCATCAGAGAGACAGTTACAACCATATCTTTGTCATCTTTGACAGTTCTCTTTCCCTCTTTCTCTGTAGTCAGTCCACCACAATGTTCTGTCAATTTCACACCCTCAAATCAATTCATTTTTCTCCAACTTTACTGCCACCATTCTAGTATAAGACGCCATCATCTATCTCTTCCCTCGATTGTTGTAGTATTTTCCTGCATTCATCCACAGCCTACTACAATATCCTTTTCACTCCATTGCTAGAAAGCTGTTTTATAAATTTAATTTTCATCATTTTAATACCAGTCCCTTCCCTCCAAAACCTGTTGATAGCTTTTTACTGCTATAGGATAGAATCTAAAATCCTAAATCCTACTTAGAAGTACCAGCACACCCTTCTTTCACTTGATGACACACGCATCCCAGGGAATGAATGCCTGCTGGTATATAGTAAACTGTTGTAAGGATTTAAGAAGAGAAATGACACAGTTAAATTTGAATTTTATAGAAAGTTATCCAACTAAATGTTGATGGTAGCTTAGAAAGTGTGTGAATGGAAGTATAGAGACCATTTAGGGGTCTGTTATAATTGTTTCCAGGAGAAATGCTTGAAAACATGATTCAAGGAAGCAACACTAGGGGTGGAAGAAAGGGAGCAATTTCCAAGGACCGTAGGAAGTAAAAATGACTGATAGTGGCAGTGATGTTAAGAGACTAGGATGACTCTACGGTTTCTATTTTCTGCATGAATTGTGAGGCCATTAGCAAAGAGAGATAATTTAGAAGGAACAGGTTTTCAATGAACAAAAATGAATTTGGTTTGAACATGCTGAGGTTAAGTCATACATGAACCTCTAGATGGGGAAGTCAGAGAGATCAGAACTACAGATGATCTGAGTTATCACAATGGGGCGGTAACTGATGTGATAGGAATCAAAGAGGTACCCTAAGGAAACAGTCTGAAGATGAGAGGCAGACTTCTCTTATGTGTCACCAAGGAAAGGTTTAGCTAAGGAAACCCTTGTTCTAAGTCTTTGTACAAAACTTGAATCACCTGAAGAATTTGTATTTTAAGATTCAGAAAGAGAAAGTAATCAAATTACTTTCGTGTCCATTTGCAATGATTTATTTATTCTGCTGGTATCAGATAACTAGTGCTAAAATGCCTTAAAATAAGCACTCCATTCTATTTACAGCTCTCTGTGAGTCAGGAACTCACAAAGTCTTTGTAAATTTTGCAAGTCTTTGAGAACAGCATTCACGATATGTGCTTTCAGACCACAGACATATGGTGAGAGAGTTCTTGTCTTCCAAAAGCAATAATTGAAAAATAGGAGTGTTTGAACATAGTTTAGATAGGTTTTGAACTAATTTAGAATTAATGAATCCATTCTGTTTAAATGGTTATTTTATTCTCTTGAGAGCATACTTTGTCTATGACTTTCCATGTGCATCTATTTCAGAACTTCTTGTGTTTTATCTGGCATATGGTTTGTTCATTCTAACGACTAGATTATGATTATGGTCATTTTAATTAACTAAACCAGAAACATTCTATTTAATTATTTCTGCTCAAATCAAGTTCTAACCTATTCACTTGTATTAGATTACTATAAAAATGTGCCTGCCAAAACCAGTTGTAAACAACTAGGTAATATCAACAGATTCTGATATAAATTGATATGAATGTTTGTTGACAAATGGATACAATTTTTCTACATCAGCCATAAGACAAATCAGTAACCTTTTTGTATTTGTAGTGATATTTTAACTCAGCAGATAAGATAGGGAAGATTAATCCAGCAAAATCTCCTGTCAGTTTTAATAGCAAATGGAGTTTTGTTGCTTTATAAGTTTTTATAGTGCCCTTTGGATAAAAGACATTTTCTGAGACCATGCAAAAGAGTGACTTATAAGCTGAAAGGTCATTAAAAAATGCTATGCTGAATTTAAACACAATTGAAATATGTTGGCAAAAACTCATTCATCTCATTCATATCAGAACTGAATTTAATAATTCACTGGGCTGGGCACTGTGGTTCATGCCTATAATCCCAGCACTTTGGGAGGACAAGGTAAGAGGATTGCATGAGCCTACAGGTTCGAGACCAGCTTGGGCAACTTGATGAGACCTCATCTCTACAAATAAATCAAAAAATTAGCCAAGTGTGGTGGCATGTGCTACTTGGAAGGCTGAGGTGGAAGGATCACCTGAGCCCAGCAAGTCAAGGCTGCAGTGGCTGTGAGCATGCCCCTGCACTCCAGTCTGGGTAACAGAGTGAGACTTCAACTCAGAAAAAAAAAATCACTGAATTGCAAGATTGATTACACCTAAGGAGGACAGAATTGGAATTTAATAATAGAATTATAGACACTATTTTCAACATTATTTTTATGTGTGTGAGAATTGAACACACATATATTTTATGTGGTATGACATGTTTCACTAGATATAGTATGTATATTCTTGATGAATTGGACTTGAATGGAATTTTCTATAGCTTTAAAAATGAACTAAATGAATATTAAGAAACTAAAGTTTGCCCAAAGACACAGCCAGTAAGTGGCAGAGCCAATATACAATCTCGGGTCATAACACTGCAAAGCTTATACATTTGGTCAGCAGTCTCTGTGTGGTGCTCCTAGTCTTTCATGGAGTGTGGGTAGAGAACTCTGAGTTTCTTTTTGTATATTTCTTGATCCTTTTCTTGTAGGGCTTTTGTTTATCTTTGCAAAGTGATCAGATAGATATAAAACCAGGAACAATGGAAATGCCATTGGCTTAAATGAGAGCTAATAGAATAAGCAAATTGAAGGTACAATGGTGGAAATACCAGAAAATTATGTAATATAAGTTTATTTGCTAGTTTATCTCCCTCTCATGGTAAGTCTTGCAAACTGATGGCAGCAACTTGATATTTGAAGAATAATAAAAGGCCTATTGACTTTTTTCTTTCATCACTTTAGTGTGAGTTTTCAAATCTTTTCTTCTTATTTATTTTTGAATGAGGTATTATTCATGTAAAGTGAAATGCATTGATCTTAAGTGTGTAGCGCAGTCAGTTTAATAAATGCACAAACCCATGTAACCCACACCTCTATGAAGATGTGAAAGTTTTCAATAGCCCCAGAAAGTTTCCACTGCCTTTCATGCCACCCTAACCAGAGATGACAACTGTTCAGATTTCTATCCACATAGATTAGTTTTTGCCTATTCTATAACTTCTTTCAAATGGAATCATGCTGTATGTTCTTTTGAGTGTCTGACTTCTTTAGTATGTGTATAATTTTGAAATTCATCTTGGTCAGTCTTGTGTGTTATTTTTCTGCTTCAATTGCTAAGTAGTATTTATTTTATATTTTATATTTTAAAGTTGTGGGGTATAATTTAGGGATAGGTGTACAAATCGTCATTGTATAGGTAAAGTTTGGATCTCACTTTGGTCCCCACTTCAACTCATTTGAGATCAGGTATCCTTATTGATGAAGTGTGCCCCCTCTCCTCTTCTGGCAGTTTCCAGAATCTCTATCCTCTTTCATTGGTCTATAGACCTGTTCTTGTACAATACCAGGCTGTTTTGGTTGTCGTAGCCTTATAATAAAGTTTAAAGTCTGGCTGTGTGACACCTCCCACTTTGTTTCTTCTCCTGAGATTGTTTTGGCTATTCGTGGTCATTTATGGTTTCCATGTGAATTTCTGTATTGTTGTTTCCAGGTCTGAGAAGAATGATGCTGGTCATTTAATGGGTATTATATTGAATCTGTAGATTGCCTTGGATAGGAAGGACATCTTAACAGTGTTGATTCTTCCAGTCTATGAGCATGGAGTATTTTTTCATTTGTTTGTGTCATCTTTGATTTCTTTGAGCAATGTTTTTGTAGTTTTCATTGTAATGGTCTTTTACTTCTCTGGTTAGGAAGATACCAAAGCAATTCTTTGTGTGTGTGTGTGTGTGTGTGTGTGTGTGTGTGTGTGTGTGTGTGTGTGTGTCTATTGTGAATGGGACTGTGCTTCTTTGAGTTTCTGTTTGTTTATTGTTGGTGTATAGGGATGCAACTGTCTTTTGCACATTATTTTATACCCTGAGACTTTACCAAAGGCCTTTATCAGTGCAAGGAGGTTTTTGACAGATTCTCTTGGGTTCTCAAGGTATAGAATCATGTTGTCTGCAAAGAGTGATAACTTAACTTTCTCTTTTTCTATTTGGACACCCCTGAATTCCTTCTCTTGTCTGATTGCTCTAGCTAGGACTTCCAAAACTATGTTGAACAGGAGAGGTGAGAGTGGGAAGTCTTGTCTTGTTCCAGTTTTGGGGAGAAATGCTTCCAATTTCTGTTTAGCAGTATATTGGATATGGGTTCATTGTAGATGGTTCTTACTACTTTGAGGTATGTTCTATCTTACCTAGGTGTTCAAGGGTTTTTATTGAGAAGAAATACTTGATTTATTGGAAGCTTTTTTCCTGCATCTAATGATATAATAATGAGGTTCTTGTTTTTACGTATGTTTGATGTATTTAATTACATTTTTGGTCTTGCGGATGTTGAACTAGCCTTGCATCCTGGGGATGAAGCCTACTTGGTCATTGTGGATGATTTTTAAGATGTGTTGTTGTATCCAGTTTGCTAGAATCTTGTTGAGAATTTTAGCATCTATTTTCATCAAGGATATTGGACTGCAGTTCTCTTTATTGGAACTTTACCTGGTTTTGGTATTGATGTGATGTTAGCTTCATAAAATGATTTGGGGAGAGTTCCATCTTTCTTGATTGCCTGTAATACTTTCAATAGGATTGGTATCAGCTCCTCCTTGTATGTTTTGTAAAATGCTGCTGGAAAGTCATCTGGTCCAGGGCTTTACTGTAGGTAGTTTTCTTAACAAAGTTAATTTCCTGGGTTGTTATTGGCCTATTTAGGGTCTCAGTTTCTTCTTGTTTCAACCTGGGGGGATTGTGTGATGTCAGAAATTCCTTCATTTCATTTAGGTTTTCGAGCTTCTTTCTATACAATTGTACATGTTAATCTCTGATAATCTTTTGTATTTTTTTGAGGTCATATGTGACTTGATCATTTGTATTTCTGATTGTGTTTATTTGGGCTTTCTCTCTCTTTCTCTTGGGTGAATCTGGCTAGGGGTCCATCAATTTTGTTTATCCTTTCAAAGAACCAGCTTTTTGTTTCATTGATTTTTTTTCTATTATATTTTTGTCTTCTATGTGATGTATTTGGGCTTTTATTTTTGGATTCTTCTGCTGAAGCTAGGGTTTTGGTGATCTTGATTTTCTAGTGTCCTCAGGTGATTTGTTAGGCTGTTAACTTGTGATCTTTCCATTTTCTTCACATGTGTTCATAGAGATATGAAGTACCCTCTTAGTGCTGTTTCATGACATCCCATAGGTTTTGGTAAGATTTTTCTTAGTTTTCATTTGTTTCCAGGAATCTTTTGATTTCTGTTTTGATATCCATGTTAACCAAGGAGTTGTTCAGCAACATGCTGTTTAGTTTCCATGTCTTTGTGGGTTTTGGAGGAACTTTGTTGATGTTATTTATTTTTGTTCCACCGTGGTCTGAGAAGGTGCATAGTAGTATTTTAATCTTGTGAAATTTGTTTAAGCTTGATTTGTGGCTGAATATGTGGTTGATCTTAGAGTACATTCCATGTAGTAATGAGTAGAATGTATATTATGTGGTTATTGGATGAAGTGTTCTGTACATATCTATTAAGTCTATTTGATCAAGAGTCAAGTTGAAGTTCCAGATCTCCTTGTTGACTTTTTTTCTCGATGTTATCTAAGGTTGTTAGTGGGGTTTAAGTTCCAGCTATGATAGTGTTAGAATCAATATCTTTTTTTAGTTTACCTAAAAGCTGCTTTATGAACATTAGTGTTTCTATGTTGGGTACATATATGTGTAGGATGGATATTTCTTGTTGATGAATTGAACCTTTTATTGTTATGTAGTGATCTTTCATATCTCTTTAAATTTTTGATAGCTTAAAGGATATTTTGTTTGATATTAAGATCACAGCTTCTGCTTTCTTTTGTGTTCTGTTTGCCTAAAAGTTTGCTTTCCATCCTTTGAGTCTGTTAGTGTCTTTTCTGGTGAGATGAGTCTCCTGGAGACAGCATATTGTTGTGTCATGTTTTTTTAAAATCCAGTTTTCCATTCTATCTTTTCAGTGGTGCATTTAATCCATTCACATTCAGGCTAATTATTTTAGATGTGAGAGCTTATCTTTGTCATGAGGTTCTTATAGAGTTTGTTGTTATTTGTTTGTGTGTTCATTTGTTTGTTGACGTTCTTTTGGTTTTTGGGGGGTTGATTTTGTATGCTTTCAATCTTTTTCCTGCATTCTTAGGAAGGCTGTGGCTGTTCTTTTTTTTCTTTCTTCTGTGTTTAATACTTTTTTACGTGTTTCTTGTAGAGCTGATCTGGAGGTGGTGTAAACACTTAGGGATTGAATGTCTGGGAAGGATCTTAATTCTCCATCACTGATAAAACTTAGCTTAACTGGGTAGGAAATTCTTGGTTAAATTGTTTATCTTTGAGAACTTTGAAAATTGGACTCCAGTCTCTTCTAGCCTGTAGTGTTTCTATAGATAAGTCTGCTGCTATTCTAATTGGCCTTCCCCAGTATGTAGTCTGACCTTTCTTGCTTGCTACCTTTAGAATTTTTTCTTTTGTACCTACTTTGTGTAGGCAAATTACTATGTGTCTAGAAGTTGGTCTTCTCATGTGATGTCTTGCAGGGGTTCTTTGAATTTCTTGTGTTTGAATGTTCACATCTCTTATAAGATAAGGGAAGTTTTCTTGGATAATTTCATGGAATGTTTGTTCCAGGTGATCTCTGTCTGTCTATCTGCCTTAGGAATTCCAATTAATCTTAGGTTTAGCCTTTTGCTATAATGGCTCATCCTTTGGAGGCTTTGTTCCATCTTTTTAAGCTTCTTTTCTATGTTTTCAACTGTTTGAGTTAGTTCCATATTTTTGCCCTCAAGCTCTGAGATTCTTTCTTCTGCTTGGTTAATTCTGCATTCCATGCTTATCAGTTTGTTATTTATTTCATTCACTGTATTCTTTACTTCTGTCATCTCAGTTATCAACACCCTTATTCTTTCCTCTTTTCTCTCCTCATTTATATTTATTCTCTCTGTAAATATTTTGATATCTGGGTTTGTGGTTTGAAACCAGTAATTATAGGGGCTCTTCTTTTTTGAGTTCTGAAGTCTGTATTCTCAGTTGCTGTCTTCCCAGGGGTCTCTATGGGACCTGTGTTCTTCTGTTGGTTTTTCTTCATTTGTGAAGGTTTTCCTGTTTCCCCCTTCTTTAATTCTGTTGTTCAGTGATGGGAGGATAGCTTTCACTTCTGTTTCTTCAATCCCCTATTCTTCCTTATGTAGAGCCTATGGATTTGTTCAGTTTTGTAGCTGGACTGGGGTTGGTGGACTATGCTTTTTGCAGTTTTGAGATTTGATTAATTGGGGAGCTGTGATTTAGAAGCTGTCTGCAGATCCCAATATCTGCTGACAGGTGTGCAGACCCCCTAGAACCCACTTTCCACTGCCATCTTTGCATGCAGTGGGGGTGTATGTTTTGTTCCTGAAAGCAACATAAGATAAGAAAAAGGAAAAGAATAGAAAAAGGAAGGAGGGAGATGAAAGGAAGGTGAAGAGAGGAAGAAGAAGAAAAACACACAGGTACTACAAGCAACGAATACACAAATAAAAACACAAAAAACTAAAATATGCAATCATACAAACAAGCATACAAAGTACCCTTGTTGTACTCACCCTAAAAAATACCTATATGCAAACAGAAATAATAAAATAACAAAAGTCAAGCAAGTATGAAAATGTACACAAAAATAGAAAGAGGGAAAAAAAACCTCCCTTTGTGGCCTTTTGGCTGCCACTGCATTAGGGAGCAGTTCTGGTCTCCAGCCCATCCCCTCTGCTCTCAGTGCAGGTCTATTGGGTTGTACTCAGCATGGGTCAGATGCCTCATGCACTGCTGTGGGAGGAGAGTGAATTCGATCTGGACTCACTCAACTCATCTGCTGCTGCTGCCACTGCTGCCAAGTCTCCCTCTCAGATCAGATGTGTCTGTGCCTGGTCCAGCGTGGGGGAGTGTCATCTCTTTGTGTTCAATGGTTAGTCCCAGAGGGGTGCAGAGATAGCCTCTGGGTCTCAGGTTGGAGGCTGGGTGGGGCAATGCAGGTCTCTTTCAGGTCCCAGAACAGAGAAAATGGTGGTGGTCAGCGTCTCCTCACTGGCAGTGGGGCTCGGTTTCAAATTTCCTTGCTGCACCTTCTCCATTGTTCCAGCCTGCTGCTGAAGATGGTGGCATGGGCCAGGTGCCAGGTGCTGAGGAGCAGCAGATCTCTGATCTCAGGGCAGTGCTAGGTTGCAGTCACCTCTGGAGGAGAGCCCTGGGTGCTTGTACCTGAGTCTCCCTTCAGACGAACTTTCACTTACCCACCAGCACACACCCACTCATGCAGTCTTTATGGACACTCACTTTTGCAGAGACTCTCACACTCTGACCAGTTCTATAGCTATCTTGCCTACTTCCTGTGCTAAGTAGTATTTCATTATATGAATATTAGATACTTTATATCTGTTTTCATGTTGGGTGGCTGTTTGGGTTGTTTCCCTTTTTGGCTATTATAAATAAAGTTGATGTAAACATTCTTGTGTGGAGTCTTTTTGTGTTCAAATGTTTTTTTTTTCTTTTAGGTAAATACCTAGGAGTAGAGTTTCCTGGTCACAAGGCAGATGTATGTTTCACTTTATAAAAAGCTACCAAATCATTTTCAAAGTGGTTGTACCATTTTAAATTTCTTTTACCAATGTATGGAAATTCCACTTGCTCTAAATTCTCTTCTACATTTGGTATTGTCAGTCTCTTTCATCTTTTTTTTTTTTTTTTTGAGTTGGAGTCTCACTCTGTCGCCCAGACTGGAGTGCAGTGGCTGCTCCCAGCCACCGCAACCTTGACCTGCTGGGCTCCGGAGATCATTCTGCCTCAGCCTTCCAAGTAGCTGGCACTACAGGTGCGCGCTACCACACCCGGCCAAGTTTTTGATTTATAGTAGAGATGAGGTCTCACCAAGTTGTCCATGCGGGTCTCGAACCCATGGGCTCGGGCAATCCACTCATCTCAGCCTCCTAAGGCGTGGGATTACAGGCTGAGCCACCGAGCCCAACTCAGAAAAGTCTTTTTTAATAGAGTGAAGAATAGTGGTTACTAGGGATTGGAAGGGTTTCTGAAGATATGTTGATCAAAAGTATTAGGAGGAGCAAGTTCAGAAGAGCTATCGTATACTATGGTGACTATAGTTAATAACAGTGTATTGTAGACTTGAAAATTGCTAAGAGAGTATATTTTAGATGTTCTCACCACAAATAAGTGTGTGAAGTAATAGATATGCCATTGGCTTGTTTATCCATTTTTCAGTATATACATACATCAGAACATCATGTTGTACACCATAAATATGTACAATTTTTGTCAATTTTAAATAAAAAAAAATTGAACTGAGCACAGTGGCTCATGCCTTTGGAAGACTGAAGCAGTAGGGTTGCTTGGTGTCAGGAATTTGAGACCAGTCTGGCTAAATAGAGAGACCCATCTTTACAAAAATTAAAACAATCATCTTGCATTGTGGCATATGCCTGCGTTCCCAGCTACTTACGAGGCTGAGGTGATAGGGTTGCTTGAGCCCAGGAGTTCAAGGCTACAGTAAACTATGATCGCTCCACTGCATTCCAGCCTGGGCAAGAATGAGACTCTGTCTCTTAAATGGACAAACAAAAAATTATCTCAATACATCCAGTTATAGAATGTGATTTTCTTAGAGAACATCAGTAAAATGTGAGTTACTAAATGAAATAGAGATAAATAAACTAAGAATAAGTAGGAAATAAAATAATCAGAAAAAAAAATGTCTTCCCGGAAGCTCCCATGTCTACCACTTATCTGTCTGGTAGATAGGAGTCATTCAGAACAAACAAGCAAATAAGCACACAAACACCTTCATTGTGTGAAAAGTCTATGCAACTAAGACCCGAGGAATAAGCTAAAGTTTACCAGGTGAAGGTGAGGAGGGAGGTGGAAATAAGCCAGCATGAGGAACAGGATGAGCTCTGGCAGCTGTAAGGTGGGGGGCAACTTCGTGTGTAGAACTGAAACATGAACAGCTTGGTTGAAACCTGGTGAGCCAGGGACCAGGGGCCAGAGCACTGACGGGTAAGCAGGGGCCACACCCTGCGTGGAGGGCCTGCTTATCATCTTCAGGGTGTCACCTGTTGTAGCTTCAGAGAAAATGATAACTTTGATGGATATTAAGTGTCCTCTTGGCTTTTTTTTGGGGGGGGATAAATCTTTGTTAATTTTCTTTCTCTGTGGACTTTACCTTTTCCATTTTCCACCTTTTTTTGACCTCTATGGATCTTGCTTCCTTCTCCCATAAATATTAGTTACATGCTTATGACATGCCAGACCCTGGAGGCAGTTTTTGAATAGCTTTCCTCTTGAAGTTATTTTTGACCTAAATTAAGAGTATCTGTCTCCTTTCCCTCATTCCATTCACTTCTGCCTTCCTTCCTTCCTCCTTTCCTTTGTTGGCATTAGAACTTTTAGATTATTGCTCAAATAATGAATGAGTACATTGTTGTTGTGCAAAGTTAATGCCAAAAGATAAGTATAAAATAAAGTGAGAACTCCCACTCCCTTTTGTCTTCCCATAAGGGTTAGATACATGCGTGCACATGTACATCATGCCTTCAGCTAATAAAGTTTATAAAGAATTCTTTATTAAAAATGCTTAGACTCCTTCCCTGCCTATACATGTATCTTTTTCATTTTTCAAATGAAAAGCTACACAATATCACATCACATGGATGAACCATAGGTTATATTCTGTGCTATTGATGAGTATTCCACTGTTTTAACTTTTCACCAGGGGCCATGCCAGTGCTGCTTTGGTCAACATTTTTGTGCAAATATGCAAATAGTGCTTTAGGATAAACCCTTAAAATTGAAGTTGCTGATGCAATCAAGTATATACTTAAAATTTCGACAGACACTTCAAAATTGCCTTCTCAAGGACTTCATCAATTTGTATTTCTATTAGTATGAAGTTGTCCATTTCCTAGCATCCTAACCAGTGATTAAGCTTCTCAGTCTTTAAAAAATTTCAATCAAATGGGTTTAAAATGAAATGGTGTAATTTTAATTTACATTTAGCCATTACTTGTGAGGATAAATGCTTTTTCACATTTTTACTTCTATTTGTATTTCTACTTTCAATTCCCTGTTCACACCAGGGTTTGGTTTCCGTTTTCACATGTGTTTTCATATTGCAGTAGAAGGTTAGTAAAAGATGCTTGAGCAGCCACTAAATGGCAGCTTTACAAAATTGGATATTGAAAGTGCTGGGGGCAAAGTTGAGTAGTACCAGTATGTAATGTCAGTTCCATCAATTTCTTTGGTCAAATTTTCTAACACATCTAATCCTAAGGCTCCTCATTTATAAAGTGGAATTAATAATAGTGCCTACTATTTGTTGCGAGGGTTAAGTACTTTGGTGTTAATGAATGTGAAGTTCTTAGAATGATTGTAAGTACAAACATTCCACTGTTATTAGCATCAATCTGATGATAAAACAGAAAACACAACACTAGGTGGAGTATATTCATGGTGGTAGAAGAGAACTCCTATTCCAGACCTTGAAGTAACATCCACCCAGCATGTCATGATACTGATCATATCATGAAAGCTGAATTTCAAAGACAACTTCCTTATTTTGGTGGATAATATTAGGTGTCAACTTGACTAGATTGAGAGTTACATGGATGGCTGGTGAAGCATTTTTTCTAGGGTGTGTGTGTGTGTGTGTGTGTGTGTGTGTGTGTGTGTGTGTTTGTGTGTGTGTGTGTGTTTCCAGTGGAGACTGACATGTGAATCAGTGGTCTGGGACAGGAAGACCAAACTCAATGTGGGTAGGCACCATTCAATCCAATCAGCTGCCAACATGGCTACAACAAGGAGGGGAATAAGAAGCCTACTGAGTTTTCTTCCCTGTCTCTCTCTCACTTCCCTGGCAGGATGTTTTTATTCCTCCCCTCTTGCCTTTGGGCATCAGACCCCAGACTTTTGGCCTTTGGACTCTGGAACTTGTACCAGCAGCCCCATGGGGGCTCCTGGGCCTTCAGCATCAGACAGAGGGTTGTAGTGTCAGTTCTCTGGTTTTGAGGCTTTTGGATTTAGGCTGAGTCATTATACTGGCTTTTCTCATGCTCAGTTTGCAGACAGTCTGTCTTGGGACTTCACCTTGTAATTGTGTGAGCCAATCCTCCCTAATAAATTCCCTTTTATGTATACATATATACTTGTGGTTCTGACCTTCTGGAGAACTCTGAATAATACACTTATTATACATACTTCTGCTTCAAAGAAAAAATGAATAAAGGGAAGGAATCTGCTCATTTATCTTGCCCTCAATAAAGCCTCAGCAGTCTTATTGAGGCACAGATATGTGATAGTTGTGGTTAAATTGACTTATTCTTTTTCTAATTTTGACTTATTTTATTGACAAAGATTGTATATATTCAAGGTGTACAACATAATGATTTGATATACTTAACATTGTATATAATTGTCATAATCAAATTAATTAATACATCCATCACCACCCATTCGGTACATCAGATCCCCAAAACTTGTTCATCTTATAACTAAAGTTTTATCCTCTGATCCAAATCTCCACATTTCCCCCATCCCTAACCCCTGAAACCACCTTTGTACTCTCTCTGGGTTTGACTAATTAGATTCCACATATTAGTCACATCATGCTGTATGTGTGTTTTTCTGTTTGGCTTATTTCATTTAGCATAATGTCTTCCAGATTCACCCATCTTGTTGCAGATGATAGGATTTCCTTTTTGTTGTTAAGCCGAATAGTATTCCATCGTGTATATACACCACATTTCCTATAGCCATTTATCTGTTGATGGACACTTAGGTTACTACATATCTTGAATATTGTGAGTAATGCTGCAGTGAACATGGGAACATAGATACCGCTCCGACTACTGATTTCATTTTTTTAAAATATATACCCAGGAGTGTGATAACTGGATCATATGATAGTTATATTTTTAATTCTTTTGAGAAACTTCCATTCTGTTTTTCATAATGGTTCTACTCATTTACATTCCCGCCAACAGAATGCAAGGATTCCCTTTTCTCCACATCCTCTCCAATATTTGCTATCTCTTGTCTTTTTGATAATAACTATTCTAACAGGTGTGAGATGATGTCTCATTGTGGTTTTATTTTTGTGTGTGTGTTTTTCATTGCTCTGATAATTAGTGATGTTGAGCAACCTTTTCATATACTAGTTGGCCATTTATATGTGTTCTTTTTATTTTTTCAAGGTTTTACAAACAAAGTTTATTAGAGAAAGAAGGGAGGAAAAAAAGGGAAACATGCCAGAGTTGGCATGAGCAAAAGATACCACTCTTTGTATGTCTTCTTAATAAAAACTCAAATAATTTGCCTATTTTTAAACAAGTTATTTGTTTTCTTATTGGGTTGTTTGAGTTTCTTACATATTCTTTACAAATTAGCCCTTAATCAGATATATGGTTTGTAAATATTTTCTATCATTCCATTGATTGTCTTTTCACTCTGTTGATTATTTCCTTGGCTGTAAAGTAGCTTTTTAGTTTGGTTTAATTCCATTTGTCTCTTTTGCCTTGGGTTACTGTGCTTTTAGTGTCATATCAAACAAACAAACAAACAAACAGACAAGCATTGCCTAGACTAATGTCATTGAGGCTTTCCCCTATATTTTCTTCTAAAAGTTGTATAGTTGCGTATCTTTAACTTAGGTCTTTAATTCATTTTGAGTTAACTTTTGTATATGGTGTGAGATAAGAATCTAATTTCATTCTTTTGCCTGTGGATATTCAGTTGTTCCAGTATTATTTACTGAAGAGACTGTCCTTTCTTCACTGAATGTTCTTAGCATCTTTGTCAAAAATAAATTGACCGCAAATGTGTGGATTTATTTATGGGTTCTACACTCTGTTTCATTTGTCTTTGTGTCAGTTTTTATGCCAGTATCATGCTATTTTGATTACTATAGCTTTGTATAATATTTTGAAGGCAGGTATTGTGATACCTCCAACGTTGTTCTTTTTGCTCACAGTTGCTTTGGCTATTAGATAGGTCTTTTTTAGATTTTTTTTTCTATTTCTGTGAAAATATTATGGGAATTTTGATAATGATTGCCTTAAATTTGTAGGTGACCAGGCCAGGTATGGTGGCTCAAGCCTGTAATACCAGCACTTTGGGAGGCTGAGGCGAGAGTATTGCCTAAGTCTCTGGGTTCAAGATCAGCCTGGGTGACTTGGCGAGACCTTGTCCCTACAATAAATCAAAAAATTAGCTGGGTGGGTGGCACACACCTGTAGTTTCAGCTAATTGGAAGGCTGAAGCAGAAGGATCACCTGAGCCCAGCAGATGGAGGCTGCAGTAGCCATGAGTGTACCACTGTACTCTAGCCTGGGCAACAGAGTGAGACTCCAGCTCAAAAAAATTATAGATTACCTTGGGTACTATGTATATTTTAACAATATTAAATATTTCACTCCATTACCATGAAATATTTCTCTTTTATTTGTGTGTTTTTCAATTTCTTTCATCAATATCTTATAATTTTGTATAGGTCTTTCTCCTACTTGGACAAATATATTCCTAAGTATTTTGTATGATACTGGAAATGGGTTTTTTTTTTAAATGTGCTTTTGGATAGCTTTTTATTAATGTATAGAGACACAATTGATTTTCATATGTTGATTTTGTATCCTGCAGCTTTACCGAATTCATTTATTCTTGATTAAATTTAAATGTGTAACTGGAAGTAAAACTGTTTTGAAATAATAATTGCTTCTTTAGAAAGTTATTTTCAATGAAAGATGGAGAAGATGGGGGTCCTGCTATTTCTAAAAGGATCCTTTATGTCCTAGTTTCTGATGGAATGTGAATACCTTGGTTAGCTTCTATGTGGAAACAGTCTCAGAGAAATAGTTATAGACAGTGATATTTGGAGATACAAGAAGTCTCACTGTACTAATGTTTTACTCTCTAACTTTCATTGGTAAATATTTTTACCTTTAGATTTTATGTGTTGGGTATTTTGTCTTCCAAGTTCTACCTGAAGAAGAAACCTTTAAGTTATTATTAGTAACTAACTCCCTAATTGAAACTTATTATATCCTTTATTCTTTTTAACAGCTAGGTAGATTAAGTCAAAGAAGAAATAGAAAGTTGTAGATTAGGAAAAGTGACAGGTTTACTGTTAAATATATGCCTTACTTTAATAAACTAAGCCTGGATGAGATTACAGAAAAGATTGCATGAAGGTATTAGCTGTCTGAGGTGGGAGAGATGAGGGCAGGAGAGTTCAGTAAATATAGAAGGCATCTGTGAGAAAGGTAAGAGGACAGTGATTTCATTTATGCTTGGGTTCAGTTCTGCCTCTACCCAACCTGTTTGCCCTGCCCATTTTTATCCCCATGAAACCAAGAATTAGCAGTATGTTAAACCAGATATAAACAGATGGGTTTTTTTCCTACTTCCCCTGTCTTCCTTCTCTTACTTTATTTTTTTCTTCTTCTTCTCTTCCTCATAAGGTTTTGACTATTTAACCTATTCTTGAAACCATGGAGGAGCCCATATTTAAACCCATATTAAAAATGAAGAATTTCCTCTCCACTTGAATATGGAACAAAGTGCATGTGATTTTTTACTTTAGTCATTTATTTAGTCAGTCACTCATTCATTTATTTAGTGAAGCAGTCGGTCAACAAAATCTTAGAAGTTCCGGAAAAACACCAAAAGTAAAACCATGACTATTTCATAAAACCCACTTATTTAGTTCTGGCCTGTATATGTATTTTCAGATATAGTTCAACTATAATATAGGTAAATAATTAATTATCCTTAACCAGGATGGGAAATTTGAATAGAAAAGCAGGTTGGAAAAATTTAGGTTTTGATATCTTGAGTTTGGTGGAAATGTCTTATAGGTAAATGAAAATAAGAGTCTAGAGATTTAGAAAGAGGTTGTGGCTAAAGAGATATATTGGGGTTACTAGTTTAGAATACTTCAAAAAACTTATTACTTCCAGAAAATTGATTTAGGAATATTTCAATTTTTGATTAGGTTAAAGAGAACTGCTTTTTAAAAATTTGATACGTTGTAAACCTTTTTTCCTAATTTTTGGTTTGATAGCATCTTTTCAGTAATGCTCCATTGTCAGATTTCTATGTGTGCTTAATTATTTCTTTTGTGTCTGAGTTGATAGACTGATTCTAATGCATAAAATAATCTATTTTAGAGCAAAGAATTCTTCACAGATAAAAAAGATTAATTAAAACATTAATCAGTTAATGTAACGTCTTTGATTTCTGTATGGAAAGATTAGTATTTATATCTAGTTAAAACTTGTACATTTATTATTTGATAATCTTTGTTGAGTCATGTTTATGATAGAAATCTTAAAACTCTAAAATATCAAGACAATTATTTAATTGCAAACATTATAATTTGCTGATAAGCACAAAAACTAACCAAAGCTGAAGAATTTAATGAAACAAATGACTAAATTGACAACAAAAATGTAAACAGAATGTTAACTAATTGATATTTCCCCCTCTTTCATCTACTTTGTCTTTTGGTAAACAATTTTTTAAAATGACGCACTCAATGTGGAATAAATTCTAGAATACTAATTTGATGGTTCGTCTTAATCCTCCCATTTAAGACAAGTCAGAATCCAGTTTACTTCATGCATTTTTGAAATATTTATACTGTTTTGGAGATTAAGTTTTGAATTGCTGTCTTTATCGTCTTTGCATTTAAATAAAAGTTGTCTTCATAACTCTTTATAATTCACCTTTGTTACTTGCCTGACAAATACAATCCTCTATTTTAAATTCCTGAACGGACACTCTTCTCACAAATAGGTGACATTATTACACTTTATTAAGTTTTTTTTTTTGTTTTCTCATTGAAATGTTTATTATATTTCTTTCTATATGTGTAAATTAAGTTTTTTTTGTTTTCTCATTGAAATGCTTATTATATTTCTTTCTATATGTGTAAATGTCCCATCAGCATATTGCATTACATATAAAGTATGACTAAAGTCCTTGAATATTTAGACTACTTCTAAATGTCAGACAAAACAGGAAATGTTTCTTTGTTTTAGATTGTTTTACAGTTTTTCTGGGCATTTTATACACTTCCACACATGCTACAGGAGATAGAAAATGTGTTAAAGATAAACTTAACAGTTCTGAGAAATTCTGTTTCTGTTCTCACTTGTTTTTCCTGTTTAAGAAGATTGAGGTGATGCTGATTGTCTAGCAATCAATTGATGTGCTCTTTTGCCTAGGTGTGAGCAGTAGCATTTTGAAGTAGTTACCTTGCAGGTCATGGTTTTCAACATATCAAATTAAAGAAAAACAATAACTTCTGAGATTATACAATATTCAGATGAAAAGGAAAAATTACTTAGAACTGTTGTTACTTAGCTATCAGGTGAAACTTAGCAATGAATTGTTAAATCTCTTGAATTTCTCTAAATATATCTATGTATGTTTAAAAGATGATTAATGTCAAACTAAATTATATTTGACTTTATCTCAGTGTAACAAAATTATGTTTGAAAGGGAAATCAAAGGGTTTAATCTCATTAATGTCAAATTTTAAGATACCTAGCAGTATTTTCTATTTTCATTTTTATTCCATTAAGAGCTTTCATGAGGAGGAATTTGTTGTTCTTTTAATGATTGACTTTTTATTTGAAAAATATATTAATTAATATTATTATGTTTTAATGAATAGCAGTCTAGGCAAATGATATAGTATGTTTCAGTAATTTCATGGTACTTTATCTAAGGATGTAAAGTATTTCCTTCCAAGGCGAGATCCCTTTATGTGATATTTCTGTCTGCATCATTTGCTTCTATTGCTTTTTTGATATCTAGAGAATTTATTACTACTAGTAAAATATAAGTTACTTTATTTAGTAGTGTTGAAAAAAGGAAGAAGTGGAAGTTTGCAAATAGATTATACAAAAGTCACAGCTAGTTTTCAACTTTTACAGTGAAGCCATGGAAGAAATGAGAACAAATAAGGGCTTCATCACCCACATGTGAGGAATGTATTTTAGAGGCATCTTAAGCATAAAAGACTGAGAGATGGGAAGAAGACTCATAGCATAGCAAATGTTTTGGTGTTAGGTTGCTTTGGACTTGAGCACAAAGGGATATACTGAGTTAAGGTTATCCAAAACATTCCTTCTCATGCATCTAAGTTATTTTGCATCTCTGCCAACTGCAGTGAGAGTCAGCAGTTTTGACATATAAAATCAGATGAGACTGGGGGGAATATATTAAAGTGTGCACATTAACTAAAACAAAGCAAAATGAATTGTCAAGCATCTCCTGTAAATTCTTCAAAAAAACAACCACCATGAAAAGTTTCTTCCCAGCAATAGATGGTAAATCATAATGAATAATGAATGACTCGTTAATTCTAATTTCACATGTATATAAAATCATTATTTTTTTCTCTTTAGTGTGCGGTACTGTTTTAAATAACATAAAAATATATATGGCACTCTGGACTTTGTTTTTAGATAAACTTACTTTTCCAAAAGGTCTTAAACTGTTCAGCTATAAATTGTCACGTCATATGAAACATAGGCTTTTTTTGTGAAGTCTTAGAAATTTGAAAAATACCTACTTAAGGTAATATGACAATTTCTTTTAATGTTTTACTTGTGAATTTTTAATTGACCAGCACATTTTTTATAATATCCAAACCAAACTTTTACTTGTGTTTATTTTTTTTTTTTTTTTTTTTTTTTTGAGTTGGAGTCTCACTCTGTCGCCCAGACTGGAGTGCAGTGGCCGCTTCCGGCCACCGCAGCCTCTCCTGCTGGGCTCCGGCGATCCTTCCGCCTCCGCCTTTCGAGTAGCTGGAATTACAGGCATGCGCTACCATGCCCGGCTGATTTTTTGATTTATTGTAGAGATGAGGTCTCGCTGCCCAGGCGGGTCTCGAACCCGCGGGCTCAGGCAATCCACTCACCTCAGCCTCCCAAAGGCGCGGGATTACAGGCTGAGCCACCGAGCCCGGCTTACTTGTGTTTATTTTTAAACACTCTAGAAGACTTACATGTTTTTGTTATTATATTATTGCATATTGCTCTGCAGTTTGCTATATTGAGTAAGAAAATCATTGAGGGTCAGATTGGATGGACAGAAGACATCTCATTGACTTTGGAATCAGTAATTTAATGCAAGATAAGACTCCGTTCTGGCACTCAGTGGCTGAGTGAACCACACTCTGTTGACTCACTTCCTCTATCTGTGCATGATAGGGTTGATGATAAATTACCCTTGATTGAGCCCCTGCTCTGTGCCAGAAAGCATTATTGCTCATCTTTACAACAATTACACACACTGGATGTTATTAAACCAGTCACATAAATGAAGAAACTGAGGCTGAGAAGATTAAACAACTTGCCCAAGGTCATACAGATAATAAGCAGTTAATACCGAAGTCCCAGGCCATCTAGATATAAAGTCCATGTGGTTTTGTCCATCAGTTTATAATTCTTTGAATTACATACATTTTACTTTGAGAGTCTGTATCCTAACCATATATCTGCCCTTTTTTGTACCATTTTCATTACTGGTAGTTCTTCTGAAAACCTGAAACTGATTTTAACTGACCACATTTTGGACAATTTGTTCCATGACAAATTTTTAAAAATTCAATGGGTTTTAAAATATTTTATCACAGTGTTTCTTAAGACAAACTAACTACACACAGTCTTTCAAACTGAATTCAGTCTATTCTTTTCCATTTATATAATTGCTAATCAAACTATTGGAAAAAAGTGCCCTCATACATCTCAATGTTAGGATTTAGGATCACCTTTTACATTTTATTTCCAATATATATTGTGTAATTATCTGTACATGAAGGTTTGATGATGCACTACCCCTGACTGAGCCCCTACTCTGTGCCAGACAGCATTATTGCTAATCTTTACAACAGTTACACACGCTGGACATTGTTAAACCCACCATATAAATGAAGAAACTGAAGCTGAGAAGATTAAGCAACTTGCCCAAGGTCACACAGCTAATAAGCAGATAATACTGAGTCATTTTATTAAATATTTGTCAGGTTTCATATGAAGTTTCTCTGTTCATGAGTTTCTGTATTGAATGAGAAGAATTAAAAGAAAAATTGCAGCTCATAAGTCTGTTCTGCTAGCATGGCTAATTCATTTTGTAAATGATAATAGATTTATAGAGTCTTGATTTATCATTCAAACCCATGCTAGTTCATCCTTTTCAAAATATAGTTCTATATTTTATATTTTCATCATAGATTCTGGTGTCCAACTGTGTAAAAATATATTCATGCTCAGAGGTTTCCTTTGTAATAGAAAGAGGCCTTAAATGTTGCAAGGCTGAAGAAATTAGCAATGATCAGAAATAGCTGTACTATTTTAGCAAGATATATGTTAATTTCCCCAGAGGTTAAAAAATTTTAATAAATGTAAATGAAGGAGTTAGTCCCCACAGGATCAGGGAGAGAATAACACATCTTTATATTTATTTATTTTTTAAATTTAGCCTTCAGCATTCTTATCTCCTTATTTCATCCAATGACTTGGCTTCCTCTGGGTGCTTTATCCAGGGCAAATCTATGGCAACTACAACTGTACTTCATCTTATGCTTTTATGCTTTGCATCCAAAAATGGGATTTAGAAATTTACTTTAAAGTAATTTGATAAAAATTGGTATAATAGGATTAGACATTTTCTTTGCTCTACGAATTTGGTATCCGGCTGTTATAAGCCTTCATAATTCAGTTCTAAAAGTTTAAGAAGTAGGAAAGGTGGGATGAGAATATGAGTAAAAATATACTCAACTGTATTGTAAGCTCAGAAATTGTATTTATTATGCTTTATGGATTCTAACCAGAGATTTAGGCTCAGTGATAACTCCTACAACTTTAAATTCACCTGGAAAAATCATACATATGTTGTTTGGTAGTTATATGCATGCAGTTGGTGCTGAATAAACACGTATTAGGTGGGTATTAAAGGAGTCTTTTGTTTAGACTTTTTTGCATATTATAATACCTAGTGGAAGATTTTCTAATAGTTGAGTTGACACATTAAAGTTTTTCCTGAATTTTGTTTATTTATTAAAGTATGTTACATGGCAATGTATGACTACATCTCCTTCAAATAAATTAAAATATTTCCAGATAGGTTGATCTATCCTCAAATTTATCTTGTTCTTCAGGAAAAATAAATAATTGCTATTAGCTTAGTATGTATCCTCCAGACCTTTATTTGGTGTGTATATGTATACAGACATACCTTGGTTTATTGCACTTTATTATGTTTCACATATACTGCATGTCTCACAAATTGAAGATTTGTGGCAACTCTGCATTGAGAAAGTCTACACCATATGTCCAAAGCATGTGCTCACTCTATATCTATGTCACATTTTAGCAATTCTCACAAAATTTCAGATGCTTCCATTTTTGTTTTGTTTTGTTTTTTTGAGTTGGAGTCTCACTCTGTCGCCCAGACTGGAGTGCCATGGCCGCTCCCGGTCACCGCAGCCTCGACCTGCTGGGCTCCGGTGATCCTTCCGACTCAGCCTTCCAAGTAGCTGGAAATTCAGACGCGTGCTCCCACGCCCGGCTAATTTTGATTTATTGTAGAGATGAGGTCTCGCCAAGTTGCCCAGGCAGGTCTCGAACTCGCGGACTCAGGCAATCCACTCACCTCAGCCTCCCAAGGCATGGGATTACAGGCTGAGCCACCGAGCCCGGCGCTTTCAATATTGTTATAACTGTTATGGTGATTTGTGATCACTGATTTTTGATGCTACTAATGTAATTGTTTTGAAGCACTAAGAACCACACCCACATAAGACGGTCAACTTAATCAATAAATGCGGCATGTGTTCTGACTGCCGCACCGACTGGCTATTCCCCCACGTTCCTCCCTCTCCTTCGGTCTCCCTAATCCCTGAGACACAATATTAAAAGTAGGCCAATTAGTAACCGTATGATGGCCTCTAAGTATTCACTTCAAATCAAGAGCTAGAAGTGATTAAACTTAGTGAGGAAAGTATGTCAAAAGCCGAGATAAGCTGAAAGCTAGGCCTCTTGTGCCAAACAATTAGCCAAGCTGGGAATACAAAGGGAAAATTTCTTTCTTTTGAAATTTCAGTAGCTCTGGGGGGTACAAGTAGTTTTTGAGTGTGCCCCCCCACCTGTGCACATTGTACCCAATAGGTGATTTTTTTTGTCCTTCCACACCTTGCCCCCTGCCCCCTTCTGAGTTTCCAGTGTCCATTACACTATTCTCTATGTCTCTGCGGATCCTTAGTTTGGCTCCCACTTATAAATGAGAACATGTGGTATTTGGTTTTCTTTTTCTGAGTTCGTTCACTTAGGGTGATGTTCTCCAACTCTGTCCAAGTTGTTGCAAAAGACAATTCTTTTTGATAGCTGAATAGCATTCCATAGAGTATATATACCACATTTTCATTATCTGCTGATCAGTTGATGGACATTTAGATTTATTTTATATATTTTCTATTGTGAATTGTGCTGTGATGAACTTGTGGGTGCAGGTGTCTTTGTTATGTAACAAACTCTGTTTTTGGGGGTAGATACCTAGTAGTGGGATTGCTGGATAAAACGATTGATCTACTTTAGTTGTTTGAGAAATCTTCATACTGCCTTTCATAGAGGTTGTACTAATTTACACTGCCACCAACAGTGTATATGCATTTTCTTTTCTCTGTATCTGTACTAGCATCTAATTGTTTTTTGACTTTTTAAAATAATGGCCATTCTGACTAGTGTAATGTAGTATCTCATTGTTTAATTTGCATTTCCCTGATGATGAGTGATGTTGAGTATTTTTCATGTTTACTTGTCACCTTATATATCTTCTTTTGAGAGATGTCTGTTCAAGTCATTTGCTCAGTTTTTAATGAGGTTATTTGCTCTTCTCTTACGGATTTGTTTGAGTTCTTTGTAGATTCAGATCTTAGTCCTTTATCATATGTATAGTTTGTGTATGTTTTCTCTCATTCTTTGGGTTGCCTGTTTGCTCTGTTGATTATTTCTTTTATTGTGCAAAAGTTGTTTAGTTTGTCCCACTTGTTCATTTTTGTTTTTGTTGCATTTGCTTTTGGGTTTTTTTTAGCCATAAATTCATTGCCTAGGTCAATGTCTAGAAGAGTTTTTCCTAGGTTTTCTCCTAGGATTTTTATGGTTTCAAGTTTGACATTTAAGTCTTTGATACATCTTGAGTTAATTTTTGTATATGGGGAGAGATGGGGGTCATGTTTCATTTTTCTTCATGTAGCTATCCAATTTTCCCAGTATCATTTGTTGAATAGGTAACCTGTCTTCAGTGTATGCTTTTGTCTGCTTTGCCAAAGATCAGTTGGTTGTAGGTATTTGGGTTTATTTCTGGATTCTCTATTCTGTTCCATTGACCCCTGTGTCTGCTTTTGTACCATTGACATGCTGTTTTGGTTACTATAGCTTTGCAGTATAATTTGAAGTGAGATAATATGATCTCTCCAACTTTATTCTTTTTGCTTAGGATTACTTTGGCTATCCTGGCTCATTTTGGGTTCCATTTTAGGATTGTCTTTTTCTAATTCTATGAAAAATGGCATTGGTAGTTTAGGAATTTGATTACTTTGGGTAATCATTTTAATAATGTTAATTCTTCCAATCCATGAACATAGGATGTTTCTCCATTTTTTTGTGTCCTCTACAGTTTCCTTCATCAGAGTATTATAAGTTCTCCTTGTAGATATCTTTCACCTCCTTGGTTAAATAAGTTCCTGAGTATTTTATGCTAATGGTCGCTTTTTTAAGGGGAATTGAGTTCTTGATTTGATTATCTACTTGATTGCTATTGGTGTATAGCAGAGCTACTCATTTGAGTGTGTTGATTTTGTATCCTGAAATTTTTCCAAAGTCATTTATTAAGTTCAGGATTCTTTTGAAGTAGTCTTTAGGTTTCTCTAGATATAAGATTATATTGTCAGCATGCAGAGATAGTTTGATTTCTTTTCCTCCAATTTGGATACCTTTTATTTCTCTTTCCTACCTGATTCATCTTGCTATGACTTCTAGTACTGTGTTGAGTAGGAGTGGTGAAAGTGGGCATACTTGCCTTGTTCCAGTTCTGAGGGGGAATGTGTTCATTTAACTTTTCTCCATTCAAGATGGCATTGACTGTGGGTTTGTCGTATATGGCTTTTATTTTTTAGGAATGG
The DNA here is from genome assembly GCA_027257055.1 of Cephalopachus bancanus. NCBI lineage: Eukaryota > Metazoa > Chordata > Mammalia > Primates > Tarsiidae > Cephalopachus > Cephalopachus bancanus. The sequence goes on along the minus strand of JAPVLO010000015.1, from coordinate 6,381,765 downwards.
TACCTCTATGCCTATTTTGGTGAGGGTTTTTATCATGAAGGTTACTGGATTTTATCAAATGCTTTCTCTGCATCTATTGAAATGATAATATGATTTTTGTTTTAAATCCTGTTTATGTAGTGGATCACGTTTATTGACGAGTGTATGTTGAAACACCCTTATATCCTTAGGATAAAACCTACTTGGTGGTGATGTATTTTTTTTTTAATGTGCTATGGAATTCAGTTGGCTAATATTTTGTTCAGAATTTTTGTGTCTATGTTCATAAAGGATACTGGTCTGTAGTTTTCTTTTTTTGTTGTTGTGTCTCTTCCTGGCTTCAGAATGATACTGGTCTTGTAGAATGAGTTAGAGAGGATTCCATCATGTTCAATTTTGTGAAATAGCTTCAGTAAATTGGAAGCAGTTCTTTTTTGAAGGTCTTGTAGAATTCAGCTGTGAGTTCATCAGGTCCTGGACTTTTTTTGTTGATGGGAGACTCCTAATTACTGTTTCATTCTTTGCTACTCGCTATTGGTCTGCTCAGGGTTTCTATTTCTTCCTGATTCAGGGTTTGGGGATTGTATGTCTGCAAGAATTTATCCATTTTCTGTAGATTGTTTGCTTAAAGATGTTCATAATATTTCAGATGCTTTTTTGAATTTCTATAGTATCAGTTGTCTTGTCTCCATTTTCATTTCTGATTGAGCTGATTTAAGAATCTTCTTCCTTGGGCAACTTGGTGAGACCTCATCTCTACAATAAATAAATAAAAAAAATTAGCTGGGCATGGTAGCGTGCGCTTGTAGTTCCAGCTACTTGGAAGGCTGAGGCAGAAGGATCGCCGAAGCCTAGAAGGTCGAGGCTGCAGTGGCCGGGAGCGGCCACTGCACTCCAGTCTGGGTGACAGAGTGAGACTCCGACTCAAAAAAAAAAAAAGAATCTTCTTCCTTTGATTTTTTTATAGTAATAACTAATATTTATTGAAGACCACATGGCTATAATGTGCGAGGCACTGCATTAAACAATGTATTTACAATATGTTATTTCAGTTTTGCAATAGCCACACAGGGCAGATTTTAATATCTCTGTCTTCAGAGGAGTAAATTAAGGTAAGCAGCAGTTAAGTAATACAAGTAACTGGTCTTATTTCACAGAGCTAGAAAATAGCAAAAAATGACTAAAACCCAGGACTGGCTAATTCCCTAAATTCATCTACCTAACCTTTAAAAAAAAAATAAAGATGGGGGGTACAAATCAGGGTTAGCTATACAAACATTGATTATGCAGGTACCCTTGTTGATGAGGTGTGCCCCTCCCTCACCAGCAGTTTCCTTCAACTGCAAATCCCACCCTCTCCCCTGACAGTCTCACACTACTGCCAATCCCTTTCTTACAGTATTATAATTGTTCAAGGTCCGCTTATGAGTGAGAACATATGGTACTCTGTTCTTTGTTTCTGTGATAGATCACTGAGTATAATCAACTCTAAATCCATCCAAGTTGCTGTGAAGTCCATATGTTTGTCCTTCTTTATGGCTGCATAATATTCCACTGTGTATATGTACCACATTTTAAAAATCCAGTCCAGCTTCAATAGGCAACATAGTTGGTTTCATGTTTTTGTTATTGTGAATAGAGCCGCAACAAACACGTGTGTAGGTATCTTTTTTGTAGAATGATTTGAGTTCCTCCGGATACATTCCCAATAGGAGAATTGCTGGGTCATAAGGAAGGTCAATTTCTAGTTCTTTCAGAAATCGCCGCACTGTCTTCCAGAGAGGCTGCACTAGTTTGCCTTCCCACCGGCAATGTAGAAGTGTTTCTTTTTGTCTGCATCCTTGCCAGCATCTGTTGTTGTTTGTTTTATTAATGGTGGCCATTCTTACTGGGGTTAGGTGGTATCTCAATGTGGTTTTGATTTGCGTTTCTTGGTTGATGAGGGAGGCTGAGCACTTGTTCATGTGTCTGTTGGCTGCCCATATATCTTCTTTTAAGAAGTGTCTATTCATGTCTTTTGCCCACTTTTTAATGGGGCTGTTTGGTTTTTTCCTTTCGGCACTTTTGAGTTCCTTGTAGATCCTAGATGTTAGGCCTTTGTCAGATATACAGTGGGCTGTCTCCCTGCTCTCTTGATAGTTTCTTTTGCTTTGCAGAAGCTCCTTAATTTGATGAGACCCTACTTGTCTATCTTATTTCTTAAGGCATGGGAATTTAAGGTTCTGATCAAGAATTGATTGCCAGCTCCAATTTCCATAAGGGTGTCTCCTTCGTTTTCTAAGATTCTTATAGTTTGAGGTTTTATGGTTAGGTCTTTGATCCATTTAGAGTTAATTTTTGTGTGTGATGATAGGTAGGGGTCCTGTTTCAATCTTCTGCATATGATCAGCCAGTTTTCCCAGCCCCATTTACTGAATAGGTTCTCTTCTCCCCAGTGGTTGTTGTTGGAGGCTTTGTCAAGGAGGAGTTGGTTGAGAAATTAAGGTTTTGCTTCTGTAATCTCTATCCTGTTCCATTGGTCTATGTGCCTGTTGTTTTACCAGTACCAGGCTGTTTTGATTGCTGTAGCCTTATAGTAAAGTTTGAATTCTGGAATTGTGACACCTCCTGCTTTGTTTCTTTTGCTAAGTATTGTTTTGGCTATTCGTAGTCATTTATGATTCCGCATGAATTTCTGTGTTGTCATTTCCAGGTGTAAGAAGAATGATGTTGGTAACTTAATGGGTATTGCGTTGAAGCTGTAGATTGCCTTTGGCAGGATGGACTTCTTAACAATGTTGATTCTTCTTATTCCTGAGCATGGACTATTTTTCCATTTGTTTATGTCTTCTTGGATTTCTTTGAGCAGTGATTTGCAGTTCTCATTGTAAAGATCTGTCATTCCTCTGGTTAGGGAAATGCCAAGGTATTTCGTGTGGCAGTCATGAATGGGATTGTGCTTTTAATTTGGGTCTCTGCCTGCTTGTTGTTTGTGTATAGGAATGCAACTGTCTTTTGCACATTTATTTTGTACCCTGAGACTTTGCCAAAGTCCTTTATCAGTGCAAGCAGGTTTTTGATAGATTCTCTTGGATTTTCAAGGTATAGGATCATATCATCAGCAAAGAGGGATAACTTGACTTCCTCTTTTCCTATTTGGATACCCCTGATTTCCTTCTCTTGTCTAATTGCCCAAGCTAAGACTTCCAACACAATGCTGAACAAGAGGGGTGAGAGTGGGCAGCCTTGTCTTGTTCCAGTTTTCAGGGGAAATGTTTCCAGTTTCTGTCCATTTATTAATATGTTAGCTGTGGGTTTATTGTAGATGGCACTTTCTATTTTGAGGTATGTTCCTTCTATACCTAGGTGTCTGAAGGTTTTTATCAAGAAGAGATGCTGGATTTTATCAAAAGTTATTTTTCTACATCTAATGATATAATCATGTGGTTCTTGTTTTTATATCTATTGATATACTTAATGACATTTATGGTCTTGTGAATGTTGAACCAGTCCTGCATCCTGGGGTGATGCCTATTTGGTCATGGTGGATGATTTTTGAGATGTGTTTTTGGATCCAATTTGCTAGAATCTTGTTGAGGATTTTTGCATCTGTGTTCTTGAAGGATATTGGCTTGTAGTTCCTTTTTTTTGTTGGATCTTTACCCAGTTTGGGAATCAGTATGATGTTAGTTCTGTAAAATGACTTAGGGAGAATTCCATCTTTCTCAATTGCTTGGAATTTTTTCTTCATTTCTTAAATAATCTAACTAGCAGTCTATCAATTTGGTTTATCTTTTCAAATAACCAATTTTCTGTTTCATTGTTCTTTTCTTTTTTTTAAATTTCAATTTAATTTAATTCTCCTCTGATTTTTGTTATTTCTTTCTTTTTCTTTCTTTTTTTTTTTTTTGCTAGCCTCAGGTTTGATTTGTTCATGTCTTTTTAGTTCTTGAGGTGTATGTTACATTTTCAATATGCTATCTTTCAGTCTTATTGATGTAGGTCTTAGGCACTATAAATTTACCTCTGAGCACAGTTTTGCCTGTATCTCAGAGGTTTTGATAACTTGTTTCATTGTTGTCATTTGTTCCAAGGAATGTTTTAATTTCCATCTTGATTTCGTTGTTGACCCAAGGATCATTCAGGAATGGATTGTCTAATTTCCATGTTTTGTCTGGTTTCGTGAGTTCTTTTCTAGTTTTATTCCACTGTGGTCTTAGAAGGTGCTTGACATGACTTTAATATTTTTGAGTGTGTTGAGAATTGATTTGTGGGCTACCATATGGTCAGTCTTGGAGAATGTTCCATGTGCTGATGAGAAAATGTATATTTTTTGTTCTGTGATGGAACTTTCTGAAGATGTCTGTTAGTTCAATTTGCTCTAGAATCTGATTTAACTTCTTCTTTTTTTTTTTTGGTACTTTCTGCCTTGATCTGTCTATAGCTGTCAGTGGAGTGTTGAGGTGTCCCACTATTATTATATTACTGACTATCCCTTTTTTTAGGTCTAGTAGAATTTATTTTGTAAAGCTAGGGGCTCTGGTGTTAGCTACATATATATTTAAAATTGTTATGTCTTCTCATTGGATGAATCCCCTTTATCATTGCATAATAACCATCTTTGTCTTTTTTTACTATTGTTAATTTAAATTTTATTTTAACCAATATTCAAATAGCTATTCCTGCTTGTTTTGGTTTCCATTTGCATGGAATATTTTTCCCCATCTCTTTATCTTGAGTCTGTAGAAGTCTTTCTGATTTAAGTGGGTCTATTGGAGGCATCAGATATTTGGATTGTGTGTTTTTCAATCCATTCTGCCAGTCTATATTTTTTAGTGGGGATATTGAATCTATTTACATTCAGAGTTAATAATGAAATGCAAGATACTATTTCATTCATCATACTGGTTGTTGTCTTGTTGCTTAATTTATTTGTTTTATCTATTGTAGTGTTTCATAAGCTCTGTGAGCTTTATGATTTTCAGTGTTTTCTACTGGTATATTTAGGCATTTTGTTCCAGAATTTACTACTTTGAGTATTGCTTGTAGAACCAGTCTAGAGGTGCCAAATTCCCTCGGCTTTGTTTATCATTTTTTTCTACATGTATGAAACTTAGTTTTTGTGGGATACAGAATCCTTGACTGATTGTTATTCTGTCTGAGGAGATTGAAAACAGGGCCCGAGGGGCTCTTGAGCCAGACTCGCACTTGAACTTGCTTCTAATTCTCTGGAGTGTACCACCTGTGCTTAACACATTATGTAAATACACATTTATGTACTTTAAAAAAAGGAGTAACCAAAACAGCCTCGTATTGGCACAATAACAGGCACATAGACCAATGAAACAGGATAGAGTTTCTAGAAGCAAAACCTCAATTTCTCAAACAACTCCTCTTTGACAAAGCCTCCAAAAACAATCACTGGGGAGAGGAGAACTTATTCAGCAAATGGAGCTAGGAAAACTGGCTGATCACATCTAGAAAATTGAAACAGGACCCCTACTCATCACCACACACAGAAATTAACTCTAAATGGATCAAAGACCTAAACATAAAACCTCAAACTATAAGAATCTTAGAAAACGAAGGAGACACCCTTATGGAAATTGGAGCTAGCAACCAATTCCTGATCAGAACCCTAAATTCCCATACCTTAAGAAATAAGATAGACAGGTGGGACCTCATCAAATTAAGGAGCTTCTGCAAAGCAAAAGAAACTATCAAGAGAGCAGGGAGATAGCCCACAGAATGGGAAAAAATATTTGCCAACTATATATCTGACAAAGGCCTAACATCTAGGATCTACAAGGAACTCAAAAGTGCCGAAAGGAAAAAAAACAAACAGCCCCATTAAAAAGTGGGCAAAAGACATGAACAGACACTTCTTAAAAGAAGATATATGGGCAGCAACAGACACATGAACAAGTGCTCAGCCTCCCTCATCAACCAAGAAACGCAAATCAAAACCACATTGAGATACCACCTAACCCCAGTAAGAATGGCCATCATTAATAAAACAAACAACAACAGATGCTGGTGAGGATGCAGACAAAAAGAAACACTTCTACACTGCTGGTGGGAAGGCAAACTAGTGCAGCCTCTCTGGAAGACAGTGCGGCGATTTCTGAAAGAACTAGAAATTGACCTTCCTTATGACCCAGCAATTCTCCTATTGGGAATGTACCCGGTGGTACATTCTACAAAAAAGATACCTGCACACGTATGTTTATTGCATCTCTCAAAAAACTCAAATCATTCTACAAAAAAGATACCTGCACACGTGTTTATTGCATCTCTATTCACAATAACAAAAACATGAAACCAACTATGGTGCCTATTAAAGCTGGACTGGATTTTTAAAATGTGGTACATATACACAGTGGAATATATGCAGCCATAAGGAAGGACAAACATATGGACTTCACAGCAACTTGGATGGATTTAGAGTCGATCATACTCAGTGATCTATCACAGAAACAAAGAACAGAGTACCATATGTTCTCACTCATAAGCGGACCTTGAACAATTATAATACTATAAGAAAGGAATAGGCAGTAGTGTGAAACTGTCAGGGGAGGGGATGGGATTTGTAGTTGAAAGAAACTGCTGGTGAGGGAGGGGTACACCTCATCAACAAGGGTACCTGAATAATCAACATTTGTATACCTAATTCTGAATTGTGCACCACATCTTTATAATAAAAAATAAATAAAATAAAATAATGCCAAGAAGTCTGCTGTCAGTCTGATAAGCTTACCATTACAAGTTATTTGATGCTTTTGTCTCACTGGTCTTAAAATTATTCTCTTCATATTAACTTGCTTAACTGAATGATTATATGTCTTGGGGATGACTTTTTTGTAATGAATTTTCTGGGGATTCTTTGGGCTTCTTGTATCTGGATGCTTAGATCTCTGGCAAGGCCAGGGAAATTTTCCTGCATTATTCTCTCAAATATGTTTTGCAAACCTGTTGCTTTCTCTTTTTCCTCAGGAACACATATGATTCTTCATTTTGAATGTTTTACATAATCCCACATTTCTTGGAGACTTTGTTCCATTCTCTTGATTCTTTTTTCTTTATTGTTATCTGATTGGGTTAATTCAATAGCCTGTGTTCGCGTGCTGAGATGCTTTCTTCTGCATGTTGTAGTCTACTGTTAAAACTTTCCACTGCATATTGTACTTTCCTAAATGCTTGTTTCATTTCCAGAATTTCAGGTTTTTTTTAAAGCTATCTTTCTCTTTTTCAACTTTCACCAGGACTTATTGAGCAGTTTTATAATCAATCTTTTGAATTCTGTGTCTTCCCCACTGTGTCTAATGTCCGCCAGTGAACCATGGAGATACAGGTGAGACTCTGGCTAGGTCCAGCCCAGGTCAATGGATTTTTCCTTTTTTTGTGTTTTGTGGTTATTATCACTCCTTTAAAGAGTTGTGGGGCATGTTGCTGGTCACATTCATCTCTGGATGCTGAGGAAACTCTCTATTTTGGTTTACTACCATAGGAGAAACACTCTAACTGCCTCACATTGACCATCTTGTCTTTTGACTTGAAAGGACACATTCTTGAAGGAAATTAAATATGCTATTCCAGTGAACACATGAATGATAAGAAAGCAAGACACCCTTATTGCTGCTATGGAGAAAGTTTGAGTGGTCTGGATAGACGATCAAACTGGCTACAACATTTTCTTATGATAAAGCCTAATCCAGAATAAAGTTCTAACTCTCCAATTTGGTGAAGGCTGAGACAGGTGAGGAAGCTGCAAAAGAAAAGTTGGAAGCTAGGAGGGGTTTGTTCACAGGTTTAGGGAAAGAAGCTATCACTGTCACATAAAGGCAAGATAAAATAGCAAATGCTAATGAGAAGCTGCAGTAAGTTGTCCAGACGATCTAGGTCAGATCAATGAAGAAGGTGGATACACTAAACAACAGATTTTCAGTGTAGACAAAACAAATTTCTACTAGAACTTTGAGAGGTAGAAAGGAGAAGTCAGTGCCTGTTTTCAAAGCTACAGTCATAAACCTGATCTCTTTTTAAAAAAATTATATTTTTTTAATTTTAAAATTGTGGGTACAGTTAAGGGTTAGGTATACAGATATTCATTGTGCAGGTATCCTTTTTGATGAGGTATGCCCCCCCTTCCCCAGACAGATATTGACAACCACTTCCCCTGTAGTTTCCCACCACTGTCAATCCTTTTCTTATAGTATTATGGTAGTTGTTCAAGGTCCGCTTAAGAGTGAGAAAATGTGATACTCAGATCTTTGTTTCTGTGAAAGGTCACTCAGTATTATAAACTCTAATTCCATCCAGGTTGCTGCAAAATTCATGATTTTGTTCATTTTTATGGCTGCATATATTCCATTGTGTTTACATTTTTCAATCCAGTCCTCTTTTGATGGACAGCATGGTTGGTTCCATGATCTTGCTATTGTGAACAATGCTGCGATAAACATATGTGTGCAGGTATTTTTTTCATAGAGTGATTTGAGTTCTTCCTGGTATATTCCCAGTAGGGGGATTGTGGGGTCATATGGAAGGTTGATTTTTAGAACTTTCAGAAATTGCCACACTGATTTTCACAGAGGCTGGACTAGTTTACACTCCTACCAACAGTATAGAAATGTTCCCTTTCTGCCGCATCCTCTCCAGCATCTGTTATTTTTTGAGTTATTGATGATGGCCATTCTGACAGGAGTTAGGTGGTATCTCAGTGTAGTTTTAATTTGCAGCTCCTTGATGACTAGTGAGGCTCAACATTTTTTCATGTATCTGTTGGCTACTCGTATGTCTTCTTTTCAGAAGTGTCTGTTCATATCTTTTGCCCATTTTGTAATGGGGTTTGTTTTTTTTTTTTTCAGCACATTTGAGTTCCTTGTAGATCCTTGATGTTAGGTCTTTGTCAGACATGGAGTTGGCAAATATTTTTTTGCAGTCTATGGGCTGTCTACCTGCTCTTTTGATGGTTTCTTTGGCTTTGCAGAAGCTTGTCAGTTTAATGAGGTCCCACTTGTTTATCTTATCTCTTAAGGTCTGTGCATTTCAAGTTTTGCTCAGGAGTTGGATGCCAGTTTCAATTTCCATAAGGGTGTGTCCTGCATTTTCTAAAGTTCTTATGGTTTGAGGTTTTACATTTAGGTCTGTGATCCATTTAGAGTTAATTTTTGTGTGTGGGGATAGATAGGAGTCCTGTTCGAATCTTATGCATGTGGTCAGCCATTTTCCCCAGCACCATTTACTGAATAGGTTCTCCTCTCTCCAGTGGTGGGTGATGGAGGCTTTGTTGAAGATGAGTTGGTTGAGAAATTGAGATTTTGCTTCTGGAATCTCAATTCTATTCCATTGGTCTATATGTCTGTTTTTGTACCTATACCAGGCTGTCTTGTTTATTATAGCTTTATAGTAAAGTTTAAAGACTGGTAGTGTGATACCTCCTGCTTTTTTTTTTTTTTGCTAAGGATTGTTCTGGCTATTCTCGGTCGTTTGTGTTTCCATATGAATCCTGTATTCTTTTTTGTAGGTCTGAGAAGAATGTTCCTGGTAATTTGATGGATATTGCATTAAATCTGTAGATTGCCTTAGGTAAAATGGGAATCTTAACAATGTTGATTCTACCAATTCATAAGCATGGGATATTTTTCCACCTGTTTGTGTCATCTTTGATTTCTTTGAGCAATGTTTTGTAGTTTTCATTGTAAAGGTCTTTCACGTCTCTGGTTAGGAAGATGCCAAGATATTTCATATTTTTTGTGGCTATTGTGAGTGGGCTTGTGCTTTTTATTTGGGTTTCTGCTAGTTTATTATTGGTGTAAAAGAATACGATTGTCTTTTGCACATTTATTTTATACCCTGAGACTTTTCCAAAGTCCTTTATCAGTGCAAGGAGGTTTTTGACAGATTCTTTGGGGTTTTCAAGGTATACAATCATGTCATCTGCAAAGAGAGATAACTTCACTTCCTCTTTTCCTACTTGTATACCCCTGATCACCTTCTCTTTTCTGATTGCTCTAGCTAGGACTTCCAAAACTATACTGAACAGGAGGGGTGAGAGTGGGTATCCTTGTCTTGTTCCAGTTTTCAGGGGAAATGATTCCAGTTTTTGTCTGCTTAGGAGTAAGCTGGCTATGGGTTTCTCATGGATGACTTTGACTATTTTGCGGTATGTTCCACGTATGCCTAGATGTTCGATGGTTTTTAATCAAGAAGGGGTGCTAGATTTATCAAAAGCTTTTTCTGCATCTAATGATATAATCATGTGGTTTTTGTTTTGATATCTATTTATGTATTTAATTACATTTATGGTCTTATGAATGTTGAACTAGTCTTGCATCCCAGGGATGAAGCCTACTTGGTCATGGTGGATGATTTTTGAGATGTGTTGTTGAGTCTGGTTTGCTAGGATCTTGTTGAGAATTTTAGCATCTATGTTCATCAAAGATATTGGCCTGTAGTTCTCTTCCTTTCTTGGGTCTTTACCTGGCTTGGCTATCAATGTGATGTTAGCTTCATAAAATGAGGAGAGTTCCATCTTTCTCAATTGCCTGGAATCCTTTCAATAGGATTGGTATCAGTTCCTCCTTATATGTCTTGTAGAATTCTGCTGGAAAGCCATCTGGTCCAGGGCTTTTTTTTTTTTTTTGTAGGTAGTTTTCTTATGACATAGTTAACTTCCTTGATTGTTATTGGTCTATTTAGGGTCTCGATATCTTCTTGTTTCAACCTAGACAGGTTGTGTGATGTCAGAAAGTCCTCCATTTCCTTTAGGTTTTCAAGTTTGTCTCCATACAAGAGTACATAGTAGTCTCTAATGATCTTTTGTATTTCTTCAGGGTCAGATGTGACTTCGTCTTTTGTGTTTCTGACTGTGTTACTTTGGGCTTTTTCTCTCTTTTTCTTGGTCAGTCTATTTAGGGGACCATTGATCTTGTTTATCGTTTCAAAGAACCAGCTTTTTGTTTAATTGATTTTTTGTATTATCTTTTTGTCTTCTGTGTCCTGGATTTGGGCTTTTATTTTGGTGATCTGGATTCTTCTGCTGAAGTTAGATTCTGGTGGTCTTGCTTTTCCAGCTTCCTTAGGTGACTTGTTAGGCTGTTAATTTGTGATCCTTCCATTTTCTTCATGTGCGTTTGTAGAGATATGCATTCCCCTATTATTACAGTTTTTATGGCATCCCAGATATTTTGGTAAGATGTTTCTTCATTTTCATTTGTTTCTAGGTATCTTTTAATCTGTTTTGATTTCCATATTGCCCCAGGAGTTGTTTAGTGTCATGCTGTTTAGTGTCCATGTCTTTGTGGGTTTTGGGGAACATTTTTGGTATTGATATTTATTTTTATTCCACTGTGTTCCGAGAAGGTGCATGGCAAAATTTCAATCTTTTGAAATTTGTTTATACTTGCTTTATGGCCAAGGATGTGGTCGATCTTAGAGTATGTTCCATGCAGTGATGAGTAGCATATATGTATATTCTGTGGTCGTTGGGTGGAGTGTTCTGTAGTTATCAATTAAGTCCATTTGGTCAAGAGTCACATTGAGGTTCCAGATCTCGTTGCTGAGTTTTTGTCTTTATGATCTGTCTAGGGTTGTTAGTGGAGTATTAAAGTCCCCAGTTATGATAGTGTTTGAGTCAATATCTTTTTTGAGTTTACTTAGAAGCTGGTTTACAAAAGTTGGCGCTCCTATGTTGGGTGCATATATGTTTAGGATTGATATTGCTTGTTGATGGATTAAACCTTTTATCTTATGTAGTGGCCTTCTGTATCTTTTAAATTTTTGATAGCTTAAAGTGTATTTTGTCTGAGATTAAGATCACAACTCCTCCTTTCTTTTGTGTTCTGTTCGCCTGAAATTTTGCTTCCCATCCTCTTACTTTGAGTCTGTGAGTGTCCTTTCTAGTAAGATGAGTCTCTTGGAGGCAATATATTGCTGCCTCGTGATATTTTATCCATTTTGCCATTCTATGTCTTTTCTGTGGTACATTTAGTCCATTCACATTCAGACTAATTGTTGAAATATGAGAGTTGATCCCTATCATGAGATTCTTATAGAGTTGTTGTTGTTCCTGTTTGTTTGTTGTCTTTCTTTTGGTTTTGAGTTGGTTCATGTGTGTTTTTAATATTTTTCCTGTACTCTTGTGAAGAACATTGTTCTTTTTCCCTTTTCTTCTGTGTTCAATACTTTCTTAAGTGTTTCTTGTAGAGGCGGTCTGGAGGCAGCGTAAGTTCTTAGGGATTAGACATCTAGGAGAGATTTTAATTCTTCCTCACTAATGAAGCTTAGCTTGGCTGGGTAGGTTACTCTTGGTTGAAATTGTTTATCTTTTAGAACTTTGAATATTGGGCTCCAAGCTCTCCTACCCTGAAGGGTTCTTTAGATAAATCTGCTGCTATCCTAACTGGTCTTCCATAGTGGGTAGTCTGATCTTTTTCTCTTGCTGTCTTTAGGATTTTTTATTTTATACCTACTTTGTTTAGGCAAATTATTATGTGTCTGGGAATTGGTCTTCTCATTTGTTTTCTTGCAGGGGTTCTCTGAATCTCTTGTGTTTGAATTTTCACATCACTGATGAGATGAGGGAAGTTTTCTTGGATAATTTCATGGAATGTTTGTTCCAGGGTGGTCTCTGTCTCTCTTTCTTCCTCAGGAAGTCCAATTACTCTTAGGATTGGTCTCTTGAAGTAATCACTCATCTCTTGAAGGTGTTGTTCTGTCTTTTTAAGTTTCTTTTCTATGTTTTTGACAGTTTGGGTTAGTTCTATATTTTGGTCCTCAAGCTCTGAGATTCTTTCTTCTGCCTGGCTAATTCTGCTTCCCATGCTTATCAGTTTGTTATTTATTTCATTCACAGTATTCTTTACTACTGTTATCTCAGTTATCAACTCCTTCTTATTTTCCTTTTGTGTCCCCTCAATTCTTTTTAATCTCTCTATTAATTTCTTGATATCTGGTTTTGTAGTTTGAGACCAGTCATTCTTGGTTTCTTCACTGTTTGCATTCCAAAGTCTGCTTTCTTAGTGTCTGAACTTCCAGGGGTCTGTAAGAGACCCATATTCTTCTTTTGTTGTTGTTTTTTTTCATTTGTGTAGATTTTTCTCTCCTTCTTTCCCTCCCCTTCTTTAAATCTGTTTTTCAGGGAAGGTGGGGTTGCTTTTACTTCTTTTTGTTCAATCTCCTGTTCTTCCTTTTGAAGACCCTCTGGCTTTGTTCATTTCTGAGGCTGGACTGTGGGTTGAGGGCTGTACTTTTTGCTGTTTTGAGAATTAATTGAGGCAGAAGCTGTGATTCAGAATCTCTCTGTAGATCCAAGTATCCACCGACAGGTGTAGGGGCACCCTGGAACCCACTTCCCACTGCCTTACAATCTGTCCATGCAGTGGGGGTTTAGGTTTGCCCCCTGGAACAAAGGGAGGTAAGAAAAAGGAAAATAAGAATGGGGGGGTCAAGAGGAATTTGGAGACAGTGAAAAGTAAGAGAAAAACAGACATACATATCAACTAACGAATGAAAAGAGACACAAAATCAGAAAAGAGTAAAAAACAAACAAACAAAATTCCCTAAAGCATACCGGTAGTCACACAAAGACATTCCAATAAAATCATGCCTTTTGATGTATTCTTCCTCAGCACAACCAAGTAGTCTAAATCAAGAAGCAGACAAAAGTGAACAAAACAAATAGTCAAAACAATAAAATAAAAAATCAAAATAAGAAGCCAGACTAGCTCTGAGGTCTTTCCTGAATGTCTAAAGTCTCTTCTGCTCTGATCTCTAACCCCTCCCCTCTCTCTCATTGCAGCAGATAGGGTTACTCATAGCTTGGGTCAGTTCCCTTGGCTTGCTGCCTGATAAGTCTGTCACACAGAACTGAGTTGTCTGTGTCTGATTCAGCATAGAGAAGGGGCTTCTGTTTCCTGGTTTGGCGAGGTTACCTTATGCCACAAGGTGCAGGTTGTGAGGAACTGGGCAGAACCGTGCAAATCTCTGCCTGGAAAATGGCTACGGTGGGTGGCTCCTCACCAGGCATGGAATCCTCTTGACTTTCCCCAGTCCTCTCTCTCCACTTGTCCGGGGCCCCAGTTGAACTGCTATGAAGGGTGGTGATGGTGTGTGTCCGGCATCAGGCACTGAGAATCAGCGAGATAGCTGCGTGCTGCAGTTTGATGTGCTGTGGGCAGCTTGGGGTGGGGGAAGGAGCTGTGAATTCCCTGGGTCGGACCCAAGAGTCGCAGTCTTGGCAGCCGGTCAGCACCTGGTAGCAACCACAGCAATAATCCCTTGCGGAGGCCATAGCGTGGTGGCGGCAGTTTGCTGTTGCATGGGACCGTTATAGCAGCCACCCCCCATGGAGGAGGCAGTTGTGGGGGTGCATGGAACCATCTAAGGAGCCACGTTTTGTGGAGATCTTCATAGTTTGACTTGTCCCATCACCATCTTGCTGAGTATCCCAGTCTGATCTCTTGTTGGGAGGTAATGCAACTGATAACTTTAAGTTGAAGCTAATGCTCATTCACCATTCCAGAAGTCCTAGGCTCCTTTCAAATTATGCTAAATCTACTCTGCCTGTGCTCCAAAAATTGAGCAACAAAGTCTGAATGACAGCACCTCTGTTTACAGCATGATTTATGATTTTTTTATTTTTATTTTGAGCTGGAGTCTCACTCTTGTTGCTCAGGCTAGAGTGCAGTGGCATGCTCATGGCCACCACAGCCTCCACCTGCTGGGCTTAGGTGATCTTTCCACCTCAACCTTCCAAGTAGCTGGAACTATAGATGCATGCCAACACACCCGGCTAGTTTTTGTGATTTATTATAGAGATGAGGTCTCACCTAGTTGCCCAGACTGGTCTTGAACCCCTGAGCTAAGGCAATCCTCTCCCCTCAGCTTCCCAAAGTTCTGAGATTGCAGGCTGAGTCACTGCGCTCAACTAATTTATGAAATAATTTAAGTTCACTCTTGAGACCTATTGAACAGAAAAAAATATTTCTTCCAAAATATTACTGTTCATTGACATGCACATAGTTACCTAAGAACTCTGATGGATATGTACAAGGAAATTAAAGTTTTCATCATGTTTGCTAACACAGTATTCATTTTACAGCCCATGGATCAAGGAGAAATTTCAAATTTCAAGTGTTCTTATTTAAGAAATACATTTTGTAAAGCTATAACTGCCTAGATAGTGATTCCTCTGATCAATCTAAAAAGGAGTCACCATTTTAGATACCATTAAGAACATTCATAGTTCATAAGAGGAGGTAAAAATATCAACATTAACAAGAGTTTGGAAGAAGTTGATTCCAACTCATATTGATGACATTGAAGAATTTAACACTCCAGGGGAGGAAGTAACTGCAGATGTAGTGGAAATAGCAAGAGAATTAGAATTAGAAGTGAAGCCTGAAGATGTGACTGAATTGTCTTCTCTTGAAAAAATGTGGACAGATGAAAAGTTACTTCTTATGCATGAATGTGATTTCTTGAGATGGAATATTCTGGTGGAGATGCTGTAAACATTGTTGAAATGACAACAAAGGATTTCGACGGTTGCAGAAATTTATTTGAGAGGTTGATTACAATTTAAAAAAAAATTCAACTGTAGGTAAAATGCTATAAAATAGCATCATATATTACAGAGAAATTTTTTATAAAGGTGGAATCATTGATGTAGCAAATTCATTGTGTCTCATTTTAAGAAATTGCCAGTGGGATAGGTCCAACTGTGAGAGTCTCCGTAAAAGCCTGAGTCTATAAAGACTCTCTGCATGAGTAGGCGTGTGCCAGTGGGTGAGTGAAAGTCTGTCTGAGGGAAGACTTGGGTTCATCCACCCGGGGCTCTCCTCCAGAGGTGACTGCAACTCCCCACCACCCTGAGATTGGAGCCACTGGTACACAGGATTGCCTGCTGTTCTTGGGCCTCTCCTGAGAAGAGCCTGCTGAATTCAGCTGATTCTCATCACCTGGTGCCTGGTGTACACCATCACCTGTGACAGCAAAGTGGCTGACGCTCCAGGTCCAATCTTTGGAGAGAGAAGATCCAGGAAAGCTGGAAAGGATCTCCACCCTGGATGAGGAAATTTTCTCTGTCCTGGGACGAGGCAGAGACCTGCACTGCCCCGCTCAGCTCCACTCAACCTTCAACTTGGGACCTAAGGTAATATCATCAAACTCAGAGAGACAGAAGCCCCTGCCACCTGCTGGATCAGACACAAACACATCAGATCTGAGTGGGAGACTTGACAGGCAACAAGCCAGGGGAGTCCAGATCTGATCCACCCTTCTCCCACAGTAAGGCTGGAGCATCTGACCCATGCTGAGAGCAACCCTATCAGCCTACACTGAGAGCAGAGGGGAGGGACTGGAGATCAAAGCTGAAAGGAGGCTGGATTTACAGGAACCACCTCAGAGCAAGTTTTTTTTTGTCTGTTTTGCTCATTTTTGTTTGTTGTTTGTCTTTTTTTTTCTGTTTTCAATAACGTTTTTGTACTTGATTGTTTGTTACTTTATTGTTGTGTTTTAAGACTTCCTGTTTGTTTATGGGTATTTTTGAGGGAGAGTATATCAATAGGGGGGTTTTTTTCAGTTTGTGTGTTTGTATGATTGTATGTTTTAGTTTTTTACTCTTTTCTGTCTTTGTTTTTGTCTCTTTTCATTTGTTAGTTGGTATGTCTATCTGTTTTTCCTCTTATTCTTCTCTCTCTTCACCTTCTTCTCCCTCCCCCTTCCTTTTTCCATTCTATTCCTTCTTCTTACTTCATTTTTCTTTCAGGGAGCAAACCTATATCCCCACTGCATGGACAGATTATAAGGCAGTGGGAAGTGTGTTCCAGGGGGCCCACACACCATTCAGTGGATACTGGGATCTGTAAATAGATTGTGAATCACAGATCCCCTCAATTAAATCTCAAAACTGCAAAGAGTACAACTCTCAACCCACAGTCCAGCTTCAGAATTGAACAAAGTCAGGGGATCCACATAAGGAAGAATAGGAGACTAGCAAACAGGAGTAAAAGCAAACCCCCATCCCTAAACAAAAGAATTAAAGACGAGGTAAAAAGTGGAGGTGGGAATCTACAGAAATCAAGAAAAAACGAAAGAAGAATATGGGTCTCACACAGACTAAGGGAGGTCAGACAAGGAGAATACAGAGTTCAGAATGCAAACAATGAAGAGCCACCAGATTGACTGGTCTCAAACCGCAATCCCAGATATCAAGACATTAATAGAGAGAATAAATAGAATTTTGAAGTGATAAGAGGAAAGAATGAAGGTGTTGATAACTGAGATAATAGCAGTAAAGAATACAGTGAATGAAATAAATAACATGGAAAGCATGGAAAGCAGAATTAGCCAAGCAGAAGAAAGAACCTCAGAGCCTGAGGACCAAAATACAGAACTAATCCAAACTGTCATAACTGAGAAAAAGCTTAAAAAGACAGAACAAAACATTCAAGAGATGAGCAATTATTTCAAGAGGCTGAACTTAAAAGTAATTGGACTTCTTGAGGCAGAGAGACAGAGACCACCCTGGAACAAACATTCCATGAAATTATCCAAGAAAACTTCCCTCATCTCATAAATGACACAATTATTCAAACACAAGAGATTCAGAGCCCCTGCAAGACAACAAATGAAAAGGCTAACTCCTAGACACAGTAATTTGCCAACACAAAGTAGGTATAAAAGAAAAAATTCTAAAGGCAGCAGAAGAAAAAGGTCAGACTACCTACCAGGGAAGACCAATAAGAATAGCAGCAGATTTATCCATATAAAAACACTTTAGGCTAGGAGAGCTTTGAGCCCAATCTTCAAAGTTCTCAAAGCTAAACAATTTCAACCAAGAATTACAAACCCAGCTAAGCCAAGATTCATCAGTGACGGGGATTTAAAATAGATCCCAGGATTAGAAAATGAGGGGGCAGGGTCCAAATCACAATGAGCCTTAGAGGCCATTGTAAGGATTTGGCTTTTACTATAAGTAAAATGAGGACTTTTTTGAGAGTTTTGAGAAGAGGAGTGACATGGTCAGTCTAACTTTGATGATAAAACTGACTGATATTTTGGAAATAGATTGCAGGGAGCAAACATGGAAAAAGAAAAGCCAGTAAGACACTATAGCAATAACCGAGGTTTAACCAGAGCAGTAGCATTGAATTTGGCAGGTGTTGGTTGGATTCTTGCTGCGTTTTTAAAGGTTTTCTGGTGGATGTGAGAGAAAGAAAAGTATCAAGAGTGACTCCAAGGCTTTGGCCTGAGTAACTAGAAGACAAAGTTGCCATCAATGGAGATTGATGAGGGCATCTGAGGGAAGGATTAGTGTCTCAGTTAAGAACCTGATAGTGCATTGGTCCCCAACTTTTTTGGCATCAGGGACTGGTTTTGTGGAAGATAATTTTTCCATGGGTGAGGGAGAGGGGAGCTGAGGGGGAATGGGTTGGATAATCACCAGGCATTAGATTCTCATAAGGAGCACACAACTTAGATCCCTATCATGCACTATTCACAAAAGGATTCACCCTCCTATAAGAATCAGGAGGTGAATCTCCTCTGGCCTGCCACTCACCTCTTGCTGTGCTACCTGTTTCCTAACAGACCACAGACAGATACCGGTCTGTGGCCCAGAGGTTGTGGATGCCTGCAATAAGGATTCTGTTGGACCTTTAAGCGGAGTTGTCGAGTAAACAACTCAATATGAGTTGGAAGCTCAGGGAAAAGACCTGGGCTATAGATATAAATGTGGTAATCACTGGCATATAAATAATATTTAAACTTTGAGGTTAGGTGAGACCACCATGTAAGAGTGTAGATTTTAAAAAGTTGCCAGCCCCCAGAATGACTGGTCACATACTACAAACCCAGACATCAAGACATTAATAGAGAGGATAGAAAGAATTGAGGAGAGACAAGAAGAAAATAGGAAGGAGTTGATAACTGAGATAACAGCAGTAAAGAATACTGTGATTGAAATGAATAACAAACTAATAAGCATGGAAAGCAGAATTAGCCAAGCAGAAGACAGAATCTCAGGACTTGAAGATCAAAATATAGAACTAAACCAAACTGTCAAAAACATTGAAAAGAAGCTTAAGAAGACAGAACAAAACCTTCAAGAGATGAGCGATTACTTCAAGAGAATGAACCTAAGAGTAATTGGACTTCCTGAGGCAGAAACAGAGACAGAGATCATCCTGGACCAAACATTCCACAATATTATTCAAGAAAACTTTCCTCACCTCATCAGTGATGTGAAAATTCAAACACAAGAGATTCAGAGAACCTCTGCAAGAAAACAAACGAGAAGACCAACTCCCAGGCACATAATAATTTGCCTAAACAAAGTAGGTACAAAATAAAAAATCCTAAAGGCAGCAAGGGAAAAAGGCCAGACTACCTACCAGAGAAGACCAATCAGAATAGCAGCAGATTTACCTACAGAAAAAACTCAGGCTAGGAGAGCTTGGAGCCCAATATTCAAAGTTCTCAAAGATAAACAATTTCAACCAAGAATAACCTACCCAGCCAAGCTAAGCTTCATCAGTGATGGAGAATTAAAATAGTTCCCAGGCATTCAATCCCTATGAACTTACACTGCCTCTAGATCAGCTCTACAAGAAACACTTAAGAACGTATTAAACACAGAAAAAGGGGGAAAAAAGAACAACAATAACCTTCCCAAAAATGCAGGAAAAAGATCGAAAACACACATGGATCAGCCCAAAAATCAAAAGAAAGACAACAAACAAACAGCAACAACAACAATAAACTCTATGAGAACCTCATGATGGGGATACTCACATCTCAATAATTAGCCTGAATGTGAATGGACTAAGTGCACCACTGAAAAGACACAGAATGGCAAAATGGATAAAATATCATGAGGCAACAATATATGGTCTCCAAGATACTCATCTCACCAGAAAGGATACTCATAGACTCAAAGTAAGAGGATGGGAAACAAAATTTCAGGCAAACAGAACACAAAAGAAAGTGGGAGTCACAATCTTAATATCAGACAAAATACCCTTTAAGCTATCAAAAATCTAAAAAAATATGAAAAGTCACTACATGTTGATGAAAGGTTCAGTTCATCAACAAGAAATATCTATCCTAAACATATATGCACCCAACATAAGAGCACCAACTTTCATAAAACAGCTTCTAGGCAAACATAAAAAACATATTGACTCTAACACTATCATAGCTGGGGACTTAAATACCCCACTTACAACCCTAGATAGATCCTCAAGACAAAAAATCAACAAGGAGATCACGACCAAATGGACTTAATTGATACCTACAGAACACTGCAGCCAACAACCATGGGATGCACATTCTACTCATCACCACATGGAACATACTCTAAGATTGACCACATCCTTGGCTATAAATCAAACAAACAATTTTCATAAGATTGAAATTCTCCCATGTACCTTCTTAGATCACTGTGGATTAAAAATAAATATCGACACCCACAAAGTTCCCCCAAACCCACAAAGACATGAACACTAAACAGCATGATATTAAGCAACTCCTGGGCCAACATGGACATCAAAAAAGAGATTAAAAGATACCTAGAAATAAACAAAAATGAAGAAACATCATATCAAATTTTCTGGGATGCCATGAAAACAGTACTAAGAGGGGAATTCATATCACTATGAATTCACATGAAGAAAGTGAAAAGATCACAAGTTAACAGCCTAACAAATCACCAAAGGAAACTGGAAAAGCAAGGCTACCATAACCCTAACTTCAGCAGAAGAACCCAAATCCAGGACACAGAAGACAAAAAGATATACAAAAAATCAATTAAACAAAACCTGATTCTTTGAAAGAATAAACAAGGTCAATGGTTCTCTAAATAGACTGACCAAGAAAAAGAAAGAAAAAGCCCAAAGAAACACAGTCAGAAACACAAAAGATGAAGTCACATCTGACCCTGAAGAAATACAAAAGATCATTAGAGACTACTATGTACTCTTGTATGGAAACAAACTTGAAAACCTAAAGGAAATGGAGGACTTTCTGACATCACACAACCTCCCCACGTTGAAACAAGAAGAAATCCAGACCCTAAAAAGACCAATAACAATCCAGGAAATTGACTGTTATAAGAAAACTACCAACAACAACAACAAAAAAGCCCTGGAACAGATGGCTTTTCAGCAGAATTCTACAAAATATACAAGGAGGAATTGATACCAATCCTATTGAAAGGATTCCAGGCAATTGAGAAAGATAGAACTCTCCCCAGATCATTTTATGAAGCTAACATCACATTGATACCCAAACCAGGTATAGATCTAACAAAGAAAGAGAACTACAGGCCAACATCCTTGATGAACATAGATGCTAAAATTCTTAATAAGATCCTAGCAAACCATATTCAACACTGCATCTCAAAAATCATCCACCATGACCAAGTAGGCTTCATCCCTGGGATGCAGGTTTGGTTCAACATTCATAAGACCATAAACGTGATTAAGTACATCAACAGAGGTAAAACAAAACCCACATGATTATGTCATTAGATGGAAGAAAAAGCTTTTGATCAAATCCAGCACCCCTTCTTGATCAAAACCCTCAAACATCTAGGCATAGATGGAACATACCTCAAAATAGTAAGAGCAATCTATGAGAAACCCACAGCCAGCATACTGCTAACCAGACAGAAAAAGGAGCTATTTCCCTTGAAAACTGGAACAACACAAGGATGCCTACTCTCACCCTTCCTGTTCAACATAGTTTTGGAAGTCCTAACTAGAGCAATCAGACAAGAGAAGGAGATCAGCAGTATCCAAATAGGAAGAGGAAGTGAAATTATCTCTTTGCAGACAACATAATTCTATACCTTGAAAACCCAAGAAAATCTGTCAAAAACCTCTTTGCACTGATTAACAACTTTGTCACAGTCTCAGGGTATAAAGTAAATGTGCAAAAGACAGTCGCATTTCTATACACCAATAATAACAAACAGCAACTCAAATAAAAAGCACAATCCCATTCACAATATCCACACACACACATAAAGAAATACCTTGGCATTTTCCTAACCAGAGATGTGAAAGACCTTTACAATGAAAACTGCAAAACACTACTCAAAGAAATCAAAGATGACACAAACAAATGGATAAATATTCCATGCTCATGGATTGGAAGAATCAACATTGTTAGGATATCCATCCCACCTAAGGCGATCTACAGATTTAATGCAATACCTGTTAAATTACCAGCAGCATTCTTCTCAGACCTGGAAACACCAATACAGGGATTCATATGGCAACATAAATGACCAAGAATAGCCAAAATGACCCTCAACAAAAAACCAAAAAAACAAAAACAATACAAACAAAAAAACAAAGCAGGAGGTATCACACTCCCAGACTTTAAACTTTATCATAAAACTACAATAAAAAGTACATGGAACCAACTGTTCTGCCCATCAAAAGAGGACTGGATTAAAAAAATGTGGTACATATACATGATGGAATATTACGCAGTCATAAAGAAGGAAAAATGATGAACTTCACATCAATTTGTATGGACTTAGAGTCTATAATACTGAGTGATGTATCACAGAAACAAAGAACTGAGTGCCACATGTTCTCACTAATAAGCAGACCTTTAACAATTATTATAATACTGCAACAAAAGGATTGGCAGTAGTGGGAAACTGCCAGGGGTGGGGGGGGAGCAATGGGATTGACAGTAGTGGTAATCTGCCAGGGGAAGGGGGGCAAACTTCATCAACAAGGGTACCTGCATAATGAGCATTTGCATACCTAACCCTGAATTGTACCCTACGTCTTTAAAATAAAAAAATTTAATAAAATTAAAAAAAAAAGAAATTGCCACAGTCATCCCAGCCTTCAGCAGCATCACCCTGATTATTCAATAGCCGTCTACATAGAGGTAATCACCTCCACCAGCCTAAGGCTTATGACTTGCTGAAGGCTCAGATGATTGTTAGAATTTTAAGCCATAAAATATTTTTAAATTAAGCTTTGGACATTTTTTTAGCCACTTTTTAGACTACAGTATAGTGTAAACATAACTTTTATATTCACTGGGAAACCAAAACTTTGTGTGATGCTCTTTATTGTGATACTTGCTTTATTATGATGATCTGCAACCAAACTCCCAATATTTTTAAGGTATGCCTGTATCATATATAATGTGTAGTGCTGTTTTATGTGTATGCATGTGTTTTGTATGTGAAGGGGGACTCCAAAAAAACATAATTATCTTTTGGAGGGCAGGCTCCTTGTAGTACACTTGAAATTTCTTCTTCTGGATCAAATGGTCAACCAAAGTTTTTATCTGGAAGTTTTGAGAAGGTTGTATCATGACTTGCAGGGAAAAAAAACAACAACACTAATTTGTCACAAATACGTGACTGGTTCTTCTGCTGTGACAATGCACTTGTCCACACCACAGTGAAATTCAGAAGTTTTTGACCAAAAATGGTATGACCTCTGTGCCACACCCTCCCTATTCACCTGATCTTGCCCCAAGTGACTTTCTTTTTGTTTCCCGATGAAAAAAGTCCTCAAAGGGAAACGTTTTGCTGATGTGGAAGAGGTGAAACAAACAAAAACTGGCAGAAGCGCTAGGAGGTATCAAAATTGAGGAGTGAAAAAAGAGTCTAGATAGGTGTAGTGTATCAGAGAGTACTTTGAAGGTGACTGAAGTTTAAATGTGTAGGAATAAATACACAATTTTAAAAATAAATTCTGGTTTTAGGGAGCTTCCCTGTCATAAATAGAACCACACTATGTATTTTTGATAATCATTCAATAAAGTTTTTTATGAGTTTTCCAGTTAGAAACTCTAGTTAAAAATAGTTGCATGCCATCATTTCTATATCACACACAGTTGTGAAAGTGATGAAATTTTTTCTCTATTATTTTGCTCATTATCTCCTCATCCACCTTTATTTTTCAAACCTTTCTCTCTCCACACACACTTAATGCCTTCTCTCTCCTTCCTCAATCTATCACTGAGACTCTAAAGAAAAGATTCCTATACTTTTCTTTGCACTTAGATTAGTGTGTTACTTACAGTAATTGTATTTTAATCTTTGGCACCATGTACAAAATAAAAGACCTTATGCCAGTTAAAAGATCGTCTAGTACCAATAAGATAATGGAGGAATTATTTTAGGAAGTATAGAGTCTCTTCTGTGTCCTGAAGTCTCACCTATCAGGTTCCTGCTTGTTCTTGAGGCCAAGAAGCCAGCTCTGCCAAAGAATATTTTGAAAGAAAAAAATGCAAATTTTGAATAGGCTTACATTTGATTATGGACCATTTGTCAGAGTTCTAGGTTGTAATCTGAAACTATGGGCACCTCTGCTCAGCTAAGAGCAAAGCTGTGAAGTTTTAAGAAGATTGCTAAAATTTCCAAATGAAAAGAAACAAAGTATTTGAGAATGTATAAAGCAAACACTGCTACTATTGCTGTTAAGTGGTAGTGATGGTTATATCACAGCTACAGAGCCTACTCTAAAAATACTGGACAGTATTGCAGGATAGAAGAGGCCACCAAACCACAGCATGACCGCAACTCTAAGTATGAACTAGTGGGTTCTCCAGTTAAAGCCATTTTGAATCCCAAGCATTAAATACATTTGGACTGTTAGCTATATATTCCTTTGCAGTTTTCAATTTATCATCCTGGTACTGCTGTCTACCTGGAAAAATACATCCCGACTTATTAAGTACCAAGCATGATGCTAGCCATTTTGTGTATTTAATATTTAATAAACTTGCCAGATTTAATAAGGTAAAGATTAGGATTCCCATTTTATGAGTGAGGCCATTGAAGTTCAGATTTGTCCAACTCACAGTGTTGTTGTTTTTTTTTTCATAATTCAAACTGAAAAGGAGTTAAACCAATGTCAGTCATTTCCACTGTGCCCTGCAGCTTCTTTTCATGTCCCTTTGTTTAACAATCGTGCACAGATTACTTTACAAACAGTCTTGAATAATTTTTTGGATTCTCTCTATTAGTGCCATTTTGGGGAGCATTTAAAAAATAAGCTATAGAGTATTCAAATTAGGTATACTATAGAAATATAATTTTTCATTTTAGAAATCCTACCAGCCAAAACCCACTTAAATGCTTGCTGATAGAAATTTTCTTTTCACTGAAAGCATCTGCTCGCTAACATCATGACCAATAGCAAGAAGCCACTCAAATAATCAAGTCTGTTCACTGTAAACTTGTTTCTTCATTACCAAATTCTTAAATTAATGAAAGCTTTTGAGGGATTACACAAAGCATTTCCATGTGTTTAAAAGTGCCCTACAAGGGTTTTGGAAGAGGAATTAGAAATTTATTTTTCTGGCTACTCAGTTGTCTTTTTATATAATGCACACTTGTGGTTTGGCTTTTCAGCATCTTTTTGTTGTTGCAAGGTTGTTACTACTTTAAATTATTTTCCTGTTAAGTAGGACATTTGTACCAGATGTGATTCATGTATATATTTTATGTTGCACTTAGTGAATACACAGGGCCCCTAGAATGACCTGGTTTTTGTGTTTGTATTTACTCTATATTGATACTTGAACTTGTGAAAGTAAAATATTCCTTGAAGCAAAAATTTATTGTTAGAAGATAAGATTGATATTTTGTCTTATTTCTTGCCTCAACTCTAAGCATTTTGCCTTGGGAAGGAAGGTAATGCTATTTTGAGCCTAACAAAATATCTTAAGGTTATTAAATATATTTTTGCCTATCAAAATAAATACTCAAACATTTATTTGAAAATCAACTTTTAAAAAAATTGTGAGTGAAGAATAGCATTTAAGCATTTTCACAAAGTGAGATATGTCTGTTATTTAATGTGATTTATATTATTCACATAGTGGAGCTGTGATAGTGAGTTTGGGGTTTATATTTTAGCATTGTTGGAAACACATATGACCCAGACTTCAAGACCTTGTACATGGACTTGTTTTTTCCACCAAAACCATTCTACAGGTATTTGTGAAATGGCTTAGGGATAGCATTCAATACGCATTTGTGTGTGATGTTTCAAAAATGCAGGCAAGATTTTCTGTGTCTGTGAATTTCTTAGATTGAAAGGATCTTTAATAATAGTGTTCTCAGCTGCTCAGATTGTTCAGTGATTCAAATTTTAAAGAACAAACGCTCATGAAACCATTGGCAATATCATTGTCTATCATCACCTCTATAGTCAGTCTTTTTGCACATTTGAGTTGTCTACCCACCTGAATACTGGCCAATTTTCATTTATTTACTTAGTTTCCCCCCAAAGAATGCTGTTTTGCTGGTTGAGGCATTTTCACAATAGCATAAATTCTTCCATGCCTAGAAATGTAAGTTAACAATGACATTTTGATTTTGTTTTTTAGAGCATCAGGGCATCGGGACTAATCCTGTTGGAAACGATCCTTTTTGGGTCTCTGCTCCTATACTTTCCAGTAAGTAACATAATTATATTCTAAAATTATATTTTATTTTGCTTTGGCAGTATCATACACACACAGAGACACACATACTATAAAGTGTCGTTTATACACACATGACAAGGGTTTTACAGGTATTTAAATCCTGGCTTTACCATCTGTTTGACCTTAGATAGATTAACATTTTCAAGCCTTGGTTTCCTCTTGTAAAATGATGCTAATTGTACTTTTCTTTCCAAGTTTGTGAAGAAGGTTAAATGCTTAAGTGAGAAACATATTAAAAGGTATACTTGGTATGTATGCCTTGGTATGTGTGTTAAATATATACAAATAAGTATTAATTTCATTTTTCGTCCCCTTCTACTGAATTGGGACCATAAGACACATCAACTAATTAATCCTGGAAAGTTAGAAATGACTACATAGAAAAATGAACATAATGAAATAAATGTATGCATGATACTAATGGCTTAGGTAATCATAGTAGCCTCTATCTCACTAGCAACATGTCTGAAACCAGAAGATAAGTACTGATTTTACTAATTAAATTCAACTGATTTGTGTTCAACAGATATTGTGTGCCAAGTACTATGCTAATTTCTGGTAATACTCTATGAGCAAGCCAAACTTGACTCCTCCTCTTAAGAAGTTTGCAATTTAAAGGAAGCGATAAGTTATACAAACAATGATAATACAATGTGACAAATGCTGAGAGTCATAAGGGCAGGATGCTGTGGAGGCACTTAGGAGAGATACCTAATCATGTCTAGGAAATAAAATATCCCTTGCCAGAGATCTGAAAGATGCGTAGGCACAGAAGAAAGAAAGGTAGGGATACCAGGACATCATCTCAGCCGTCTTTGTTGATTTCTTCTTTTTTCCCACTTCTCATAGTTGAATGCCTCAGGACTGAATCCTGGCAGCTTTTTTTAGTTTTTCCTCTTTTAATTTTTATTTAAAATTGTGGCGTACAAGCCGGGCTCGGTGGCTCAGCCTGTAATCCCGTGCCTTTGGGAGGCTGAGGTGAGTGGATTGCCTGAGCCCACGGGTTTGAGACCCACCTGGGCAGCGAGACCTCATCTCTACAATAAATCAAACAATCAGCCGGGCATGGTGGCACATGCCTGTAATTCCGGCTACTTGGAAGGCTGAGGTGGAAGGATCGCCGGAGCCCAGCAGGTTGAGGCTGCGGTGGCCAGGAGTGGCCACTGCACTCCAGTCTGGGCGACAGAGTGAGACTCCAACTCAAAAAAAAAAAAAAAACTGTGGGGTACAATTCAGGGCTAGGTATACAAATATTCACCGTGCAGGTACCCTTATTGATGAGGTGTGCCCCCTCTTACCCAGGCAGATTTCGACTACTGTCAATCCTACCTCCTCACCCCCCAACCTCCCTCCCCACAGTTTCCCACCACTTTCAGTCCTTTTCTTGTAGTAATATGGCAGTTGTTCAAGGTCTACTTATGAGTGAGAACATGCGATACTCAGCTCTTTGTTTCTGTGAGAGATCACTCAGTATTAGAAACTCTAATTCCATCCAGGTTGCTGTGAAGTTCATGATTTTGTTCTTCTTTGTGCCTGCGTAGTACTCCATTGTGTATATGTACCACATTTTTTTAATCCAGTCCTCTTTGATGGGCAGCACGGTTGGCTCCATGTTCTTGCTATTGTGATCAATGCTGCGATAAACATACGTGTGCAAGTATCTTTTTCATAGAGTGACCTGAGTTCTTCCAGGTATATTCCCAGTAGGGGGGATTGTGGGCTCATATGGAAGGTCGATTTTTAGAACTTTTAGGAATCGACACACTGATTTCCACAGAGGCTGAACTATTTTGCACTCCCACCTACAGTGTAGAAGTGTTCCCTTTTTGCCACATCCTCTCCAACATCTGTTATTTTCTGAGTTATTGATGATGACCATTCTGACTGGAGTTAGGTGGTATCTCAGTGTAGTTTCAATTTTCATCTCCTTGTGACTAGTGAGGCTGAACATTTTTTCATATATCTGTTGGCTGCTCTTATGTCTTCTTTTGAGAAGTGTCTATTCATATCTTTAGCCCACTTTGTAATAGGGCTGTTGGTTTTTTTCTTTTCAGCAAGTTTGAGTTCCTTGTAGATCCTTGATGTTAGGCCTTTGTCAGATATGAAGTTGGCAAATATTTTTTCCCAGTCTGTGGGCTGTCTCTCCGCTCTCTTGATGGTTTCTTTGGCTTTGCAGAAACTTGTCAGTTTAATGAGGTCCCACTTGCCTATCTTATCTCTTATGGCCTGAGCACTTTGGATTTTGATCAGCAATTTGTTGCCAGTTCTAACTTGCATAACAGTGTCCAGGGTTCTTACAGTTAGAGGTCTGTGATCCATTTAGAGTTAATTTTTGTGTATGGGGATAGGTAAGGGTCCTGTTTTAATCTTTTGCATGTGGTCAGCCAGTTTTCCCAGCACCATTTACTGAATAGGTTCTCCTCTCCCCAGTAGTGGGTGGCGGAGGCTTTGTTGAAGATGATTTGGTTCAGAAATTAAGGTTTTGTTTCTGGAATCTCAATTCTATTCCATTGGTCTATATGCCTGTTCTTGTACCAATTCCAGGCTGTTTTGATTATTACTTTATAATATAGTTTAAAGCCTGAGAGTGTGATACCTTCTGCTTTGTTTTTTTGTTTGTTTGTTTTTGTTTTTGTTTTGTTTTTTGCTGAGGATTGTTTTGGCTATTCTTGGTTGTTAATGTTTCCATATGAATCCTGTATTGTTTTCTCTTAAGTCTGAGAAGAATGTTGCTGGTAATTTGATGGGTATTGCATTAAATCTATAGATTGCCTTAGGTAAAATGGACATCTTAACAATGTTGATTCTATCAATCCATGAGCATGGGATATTTTTCCACTTGTTTGTGTCATCTTTGATTTACTTGAGCAGTGTTTTATAGTTTTCATTGTAATGGTCTTTCACATCTCTAGTTAGGAAGATGCCAAGGTATTTTGTTTTTTTTGTGGCTATTGTAAATGGATTTGTGCTTTTTATTTGGGTTTCTGTTTATTTTTGGTGTATAGAAATGTGATTGTCTTTTGTACATTTATTTTATACCCCGAGACTTTGCCAAAGTCATTTATCAGTGTAAGGAGGTTTTTGACAGATTATTTTGGGTTTTCAAGGTACACGATCATGTCATCTGCAAAGAGAGATAATTTGACTTCCTCTTTTCCTATTTGGATACCCCTGACTGCCTTCTCTTGTCTGTTTGCTCTAGCCAGGACTTCCAATACTATATTGAACAGGAGGGATGAGAGTGGGCATCCTACTCTTGTTCCAGTTTTCAGGGGAAATGATTCCAATTTTTGTCTTGTTTAGGAGTATGCTGGCTGTGGGTTTCTCATAGACGGCTTTTGCTATTTTGAGGTGTGTTCCACATATGCCTAGAAGTTCCAGAGTTTTTATCAAGAAGGGGTGCTGGAGTTGATCAAAAGCTTTATCTGCATGTAATGATATAATCATGTGGTTTTTGTTTTTACATCTACTGGTGTATTTAATTACATTTATGGTCTTATGAATGTTGAACCAGCCTTGCATCCCAGGGATGATTTTTGAGATGTGTTGTTCAATCCGGTTTGCTAGGATCTTGTTGAGAATTTTAGCATCTATATTCATCAAAGATATTAGCCTGTAGTTCTCTTTCTTTGTTGGGTCTTTACCTGGCTTGGGTATCAATGTTATATTAGCTTCATAAAATGATTTGGGGAGAGTTCCATCTTTCACAATCACCTGGAATCCTTTCAACAGGATTGGTATCAGTTCCTCCTTGTATGTTTTGTAGAATTCTGCTGGAAAGCCATCTAGTCCAGGACCTTTTTTGTAGGTAGTTTTCTTATGACATAATTAATTTCCTTGACTGTTATTGGTCTATTTAGGGTTTCAGTTCCTTCTTGTTTCAAGCTAGGGAGGTTGTGTGATGCCAGAAAGTCCTCTATTTCCTTTAGGTTTTCAACTTTGCTTCCATACAATTGTACATAGTAGTCTCTGATAATCTTTAGAATTTCTTCAGGTTCAGTTGTGACTTCATCTTTTGTGTTTCTCATTGAGTTTATTTGGACTTTCTCTCTCTTTTTCTTGGTCAGTCTGGCTAGGGGATCATCTATCTTGTTTATCCTTTCAAAGAACCAGCTTTTTGTTTTGTTTTTTTTTGTATTATCTTTTTGTCTTCTATGTCCTGGATTTGGCTTTTATTTTGGTGATCCGGATTCTTCTACTGAAGTTAGTTAGGGTTTTGGTGGTCTTGCATTTCCAGCTTCCTTAGGTGACTTGTTAGGCTATTAACTTGTGATCTTTCCATTTTCTTCATGTGTGTTTGTAAAGATATGAATTCCCCTCTTACTATTACTTTCATGGCATCCCATAGATTTTGGTAAGATGTTTCTTAATTTTCATTTGTTTCCAGGTACTGTTAATCTCTGTGTTGATTTCATCATTGACGCAGGAGTTGCTTAGCATCGTACTATTTAGTGTCCATGTCTTTGTGGGTTTGGGGGGAACTTTGTTGGTGTTGATACTTATTTTTATTCCACTGTGGTCTGAGAAGGTGCATGGCAAGATTTCAGCCTTATGAAATTTGTTTATGTTTAATTTATGGCCAATGATTTGGTCAATTTTGGAGTACATTCCATGTGGTGATGAGTAGAATGTATATTCTGTGGCCATTGGGTGGAGTGCTCTGTAGGTATCAATTAAGTCTATTTGTTCAAGAGTCTTATTAAGGTTCTGGGTCTCCTTGCTGATTTTTTGTCTTGATTATCTGTCTAGGGTTGTGAGTAGGGTATTAAAGTCCCCAGCTAAGATAGTGTTAGAGTCAATCTCTTTTTTAGAGTTTGTCTAGAAGCTGCTTTATGAATGTTGGTGCTCCTGTGTTAGGTTCATATATGTTTAGGATAGATATTTCTTGTTGATGGATTGAACATTTTATCATTATATAGTGACCTTCTTTATCTTTTTAAATTTTTGATAGCTTAAAGGGTGTTTTGTCTGAGGTTAAGATTGCAATTCAGCTTTCTTTTGTGTTCCATTAGCCTGAAATATTGTTTCCTATCCTCTTTGTTTGAGTCTGTGAGTGTCCTTTCTGGTGAGATGAGTCTCTTGGAGACCATATATTGTTGCCTCATGATATTTTATCCATTTTGCCATTCTATATCTTTTCTGTGGTGCATTTAGTCCATTCACGATCAGGCTAATTATTGAAATGCGAGGTTTTATCTTTGTCATGAGGTTCTTATAGAGTTGTTGTACTTGTTTGTTTGTTGTCTTTCTTTTGTTTTTATGGGTTGGTTCATGTGTGTTTTCAATCTTTTTCCTGTACTCTTGTGAAGAACATGATTGTTCTTTTTCCCTTTTCTTCTGTGTTTAATACTTTCTTAAGAGTTTCTTGTAGGGGTTGTCTGGAGGCAGAATAAGTTCTTAGAGATTGGGTGTCTGGGAAAGATTTTAATTCTCCCTCACTGATGAAGTTTAACTTGGCTGGGTAGGTTATTCTTGGTTGAAATTGTTTATCTTTGAGAACTTTGAATATTGGGTTCCAAACTCTCCTAGACTGAGTTGTTTCTGTAGATAAATCTGCTGCTATTCTGATTGGTCTTCTCTGGTAGGTAGTCTGGCCTTTTTCTCTTGCTGCCTTTAGGATTTTTTATTTTATACCTACTTTGTTTAGGCAAATTATTATGTGCCTGGGAGTTGGTCTTCTCGTTTGTTTTCTTGCAGAGGTTCTCTGAATCTCTTGTGTTTGAATTTTCACATCACTGATGAGGTGAGGAAAGTTTTCTTGAATAATATTGTGGAATGTTTGGTCCAGGATGATCTCTGTCTCTGTTTCTGCCTCAGGAAGTCCAATTACTCTTAGGTCATTCTCTAGAAGTAATCGCTCATCTCTTGAAGGTTTTGTTCTGTCTTTTTAAGTTTCTTTTTGATGCAGTTTGGTTTAGTTCTATATTTTGGTCTTCAAGTCCTGAGATTCCGTCCTCTGCTTGGCTAATTCTGCTTTCCATGCTTATTAGTTTGTTATTTATTTCAATCACAGTATTCTTTACTGCTGTTATCTCAGTTATCAACTCCTTCCTATTTTCCTCTTGTCTTCCTTAATTCTTTTTATCCTCTCTATTAATGTCTTGATATCTGGGTTTGTAGTATGTGACCAGTCATTCTGGGGGCTGGCAACTTTTTAAAATCTACACTCTCACTTGGTGGTCTCACCTAACCTCAAAGTTTAAATGTTATTTATATGCCAGTGATGATTACCACATTTATATCTATAGCTCAGGCCTTTTCCCTGAGCTTCCAACTCATATTGAGTTGTTTACTTGACAACTCCATTTAAAGATCCAACAGAATTTCTTATTGCAGGCATCCACAACCTCTGGGCCACAGACCGGTATCTGTCTGTGGTCTGTTGGGAAACAGGTAGCACAGCAAGAGGTGAGTGGCAGGCCAGAGGAGATTCACCTCCTGATTCTTGTAGGAGGGCGGATCCTTTTGTGAACAGTGCATGATAGGAATCTAAGTCGCGTGCTCCTTATGAGAATCTAATTCTTGGTGATTCTCCAACCCATTCCCCCTTAGCTCCCCTCTTCCTCACCCATGGAAAAATTATCTTCCACAAAACCAGTCCCTGATGCCAAAAAAGTTGGGGACCAATGCACTATCAGGTTCTTAACTGAGACACTAATCCTTCCCTCAGATTCCCTCATCAATCTCCATTGATGGCAACTTTATCCTTCGAGTTACTCAGGCCAAAAGTCTGGGAGTCATTCTTGATACTTTTCTTTCTCTCACATCTACCAGAAAACCTTTAAAAATGCAGCAAGAATCCAACCAACGCCTGCCGCATTCGCTGCTACCACTCTGGTCTAAACCTCGGTTATTTCTATAGTGTCTTACTGGCTTTTCTTTTTCCATGTTTGCTCCCTGCAATCTATTTCCAAAATATCAGCCAGTTTTAACGTCACAGTTCAACTGACCATGTCACTCCTCAAAACTCTCAAAAAAAAAGCCCTCATTTTACTTACTGTAAAAGCCAAAATCCTTACAATGGCTTCTAAGGCTCATTGTGATTTGGACCCTGCCCCTTCATTTTCTAATTCTCTTACCTCATTCAGTGTTTAGAATAAGGGTTCTTGATCCATTCAGGTCTTGAATTGCATTTTATATTTCTCCTTAAAATAGAAGTATATTTAGATATAATTAGTGCCATGGTCTGAATGTTTCTTTCAAAATTTATGCTAGACACTTAATTGTCAATGCAACAGTGTTGGGAGTAGGACATTTTGGGAAGCATTTAGGCCACAAGGGCAATGCTCTTATGAATGGGTTAGTGCTGTTATATGTAAAAGAGCTTGGCTAGGGTGTTTGATTCTTTGTGCTCTTCTCCCTTTGGCTAAGTAAGGACACAGCAGGAAGGTCTTCACCAGATACCAGAGGCTGGCACTTTGATCTTGGACTTTACAACCTTCAGAACTGTGGGAAATAAATTACTATTCTTGGTCTATTACCCAGTCTCCGGTCTTTTGTTATAGCAGCACAGACAGACTAAAACAATCAGGCTTTTTTTTTTTTTTAAATAAAATTACCCATATTACTTACGTGTTCTAATTTACTGGCATTGAGTTATTCATCATAATTAATAATAGAAACAGTAGCACAAATACTGAATATTTATTATGCCTGGTACTCTTTCTGTATAAATGGAAAGTCATGCATTATAACATTTAGTCTTTGCCATGGAACTATCAGGCAGGTATTTAACCAAAATCACCTAATGAGGAAGTGAAAAACCTGAAATGACCTCAGTAATCTGAAGGATAATCTTAATATTCTGAATATCTGTTATTGCTGCCATCATTTTTTTTAGAATCTCTGCTGTTTTTAAACAGCATTTTTTACCTAATAGCTACCAAATCAAATATCAAATATCAAAATACCAAATCTTTTACCTAAAGATACCAAACAGTATCTTTAAAAATATAGAATCTAATCTCTCACCCCTTTTATGTTTTCTCAGTGTTCTTAGAATAAAAATTAAGACTCTACATGGTTTTATGATGTTTGCTGTAGTGTGGTCTTTGCCTACCTCACCAGCCTCATCTGATGTCACTTTTCTCCTCACTTTCTGCTCCCCAGCTACTCTGACCTTTTTTCTGTTCTCCAGTAAGAGATACTCTCTTTCTTGATAAACATAATAATGGAGATGAGAACTGTAAAATAATTAACCTATTGTTTAAAGCCATTAAGTTTGTGATAATACATTATAGTATGCATTATAGTAGCTATAAGAAATGAATAACACCTCTTGTCATGGGACCTCTTCACACACTTCTCTCCAATTTTGAAGAGTCTTCCTTTCTTCCTATCCCTCACCCCACCCCACCAATCTTTTTGGCTAATTAACATCTAGTCATCTTATTGATTTTTACTTAAATATCACTTTTTCAAGAATATTTTCCTTGACCTTCAATCTGAGTCAAATTTCTTGTAATAATTTCTCATGGAATCTTGCTATTTTTTTCTTGACAGCACCTATCTCTGTAGTTACACATTCAAAAGTGCAATTATTTGACTAATGTCATTTTCTTGCACAGACAAAGCTCTGTGAGAATAGGGCCTGTTTCTGTTCTACTCAGCATTGCATCTGTATCATTTAGCCCAGTGCCTGGCTCCTTAGGAGAAGGCCAGTAAATATGCACTGAATGAATGAATGCAGTTATACTTGGATGAACTTAGACTGTACCTTAAACTAGTGTCTGTTATCCTGTAGAAGCCTCCAAAGAATCTGCTTAATTGTGGAAGATTAAGGATAGCCCGTATTTATACTACTTTATTTAATGCCTACAATTAGGCAATAAACACCTTTTAATGTTATTCTGGGATGTTAGCAGAAGTCCAAATTGTTTGTACTTCTAATATTCATATATATTAAAATCAAATGATCACATAAATGAGTATGAGCCTATAATCTATAAAAGAATTATAAAGCCTCTTTTTTTTTTTTTTTTTTTTTTGAGTTGGAGTCTCACTCTGTCATCCAGGCTGGAATGCAGTGGCATGCTGCTCCCGGTCACTGTAACCCTGTAACCACAACCTGCTGGGCTCAGGTGATCCTTCTGCCTCAGTCTTCTAAATAGCTGGAACTACAGATGCATGCCACCACACCTGGCTGATAAAACCTCTTAAATGGAAGAAGTATTCTGAAAAGGAAGACATTTGAAAGAATAGTAAATGTTACACTACCAAGTGTTCAAAGCAGTTATTAGAGACCCTTTCATTGACTGGTATCCCATTTTGAGAGACATCTGATGAAACTACTTAAGGTGACATGAGATACAGAGAAAAAGAGGGAAGAGAATTAGCAGTTTAAAAGAAATATAAAGACAGTACTTTTTGATTCTAATATATTTGGGAGGAAGGAACCAGAAAAGAAAGCTTACCAGACAAATCCTACCCAATAGAAATGTTAGGCTCCCTGATCATGTTCACTTCATACTTAGCTGTCTATTTTATCTGTCAGAAGGTAAATTCTTTTTATAACTTCTTGGCTTACTAATGTATAGCTCCCAAATGTATACTTTATACTTTTGTTTTAATTTGGTAGTCATTCTCTGAAGGCAGAAAGGACCACATTATTTAATAAAGATTTGGATGTAGCATAAGATACAGAGGGAGAAAAGAGATTAAAATATAATATTATAAGAAAAGGACTGACAGTGGTGGGAAACTATGGGGGGGAGGGGAAGGGAGATGGGATTAATGTCAATATATGTCTGGGGACGGGGAGACACCTCTTATCAACAAGGGTGCCTGAATGAAACATATTTGTATACCTAACCCTTAACTGTACCCCACAATATCAAAATAAAATATATTGATTATAAAAAATAAAATAAAATATAATATTGATTAAGTCTGGGAAAGAGAAGGATTTTATTTCAGGTGAAAGATTGAGCGATGCTGTTTCAGCAATAGTTAGTAAACTCTTTGGCTAGCGGGGAGCATAGTATGTGCAGGTATGCATGCATAAAGTATTCTTGACAAGGTTGAACTGGGACTCATAAAGCTTCCTTAGTTTAGTTTATAGCTTTTGCCTAGAGTTTGGCTATAAGGAAGATCTGTGCTAAGTGGTCAAGGTGACTAAATAGACCAATTATAGCTAAAAGGTCGAATGATTTGAAGATACAAATGTGACCAATATCTTTCTTATTTGTTAAACATCTTATGTACTTCCTGTGTTCCTGGTGTGGACCTAAAATTGTTCATGAAAGTTTTACTGGGGTTACTCTTATTTTTTAAAAAAGCATGTACTTGAATAAAATAGAATTGTTTTTAGGGCTAGTTAACTCCTGGAAGTAGACATTGGGGATATTCACTGTTCTACTGAGTTATGCAATGAGTTTTTTATTCTTTTTATGCTGCATATTGTTGTTCAGATTTGCAAGAATTAAGGTTATTTTTGCCTTTTCTAAGCAATCTTAGACTACAGACGATTTCATAACAATGCTTATATTGGAAAGTCCAAATTAGAGATTATCATCATTGTGCAGATGAGGACAAACCAAAATCTGACTAAATTTAGCATTGTTATATTGGGTAGCAGAGAGATGAAGCATTAAAACATTTTCTTACAGATTCTCAGAAGAGTCTTATGATTTGAAGTCCATATATTTGCAAACAAATGATTAGTATTCATAATTACCTAAAAAACTTTTGTGTAATTTATGAAAGAAAAAACTTTAAGAAAAAACTGAAGTCTAGTTTTTGTTAAATTACATTTTAAAAGACATTTTATTGATTAATAAATTATATTATTTGAAATATAATAATCTAGAAATTTGTTTTGCTTTGACTAAACTGCCAGTTTCAATTAGTAAGTTTTTTCTATGACCTTCATGCCTTATTTGGCTAACTGAAGGGCACCAATATATACATAAATACAATGCTTATTTTCATGTTGTTCCCTCCTACCTCATGACCTATAAAAAATAACTACAAAATATTAGAACTAGAAGAGACATCAAACACAACTTAGTCTGTATCCAATCTCTATTCTGCAAATGAAAGAAGAGAGGCTAAAAGAGGTTGTGATTCATCCAGCTTTCTTCAGGTAGGTAATAAGAGAGCCAAGAATGAAATCCAGTTTCTTCCCTCCTGGTCTGCTACTGCTGTCTTCATTGTATGACAGTATCTCTCAAGGAAGATGTGAATGAGATATTCAAATGGCATAAAATAGGGAGTTAGGAAAGCCTGTCCTACTCCTTCGTCAGTCACCCTTTCTCATGCAGTCTCCAAGGAACTAAAAGCCACAGAAGACGATACAGAGAATCCATTCATAATAGTTCCAGGTTTAGCCCTAAGACCCAGTGCAAAATTTCCATGAGTTTGGATGGACCATGTTGTTGAACCATCTGAAGTTTCTGCTGTTTAACCACGTTACTTATATAAATGGCAATTTAGGTTTCAACCTAATATCAAGTTAGTTTTTGTGGTATAGAACCTAAGTCAGTTAAGAGATCACTTTTTCTATGATCGCCTCAAAATGTAAAACTAAAACTTGGATATTTAGAAATTCCAATGTGGAAAAAATAATCTAGAGCACAGGTATCACCCAGAAGCAAACAAAACTCAAGAAGTTATTGCTCCCATGTATAGAGCTTAAAGAAAGTCAATAAAGAGAAAAGAACTGAAAGTGAAGAAGGAGAATGAGAGAATAGACAGTGAGAATATGGCTAAAGCAGCCAAGTTTTTAATTCTTTGCTTCTTTTAATACTCAAATTATCCTAGATTTGACCAGTGGAAGCCCCTTCAAACTGGCTCCTGCATCCTTTTTATGTGACCCCACTGTTCTTTGAGCACTTTCCAGTGCAACAGAATGTTCCAGACTTATTTTATGCTTTTCCTCTCCCAGCCCAAGAATTAGCCTTTTCTCCAAGAATCTCTGGTTTGTTTTAGGGGAAAATGGCATCATTTTAGTTCTGAGACAAACTCACTTCCATTGTGACAGTCAGAGAGCAGAAAGTTCCAATTTTATAGGTAGGCCAATATTTTTAAGCTAATCTAGAATGCTTCTCACTTGGAGTGTTCTTTAGATCCATTGGATTGATACCAGAGCAAAAGAGAAAAAGAAGCCAGAAAGAAAGTTAAATACTTATGAGAATAACAGTACTATTGGGAACTCAATAGTGTGGGGATATTTGCTTTATGCCAAGGCAGTTCAAGAAGTATGGGAATAGGAGACTTTTAATTCTAAACAGCTAGAGGATATCAGGAATACTGACTAAAATATAGAGAGCAACTGACATCAGGAATCTGGACCACCTCCTTCAAGGAAGTTTGAAGAGTGTGATGCCAAGATACTTTGTTCTCTTCCATAGGATAGGTTAAAGTAGAAGAAATAGTTATAGATGCTCCCAAATTCTGGGTCGTTCCATTTATCCACTTGACTCATGCTCCCCTTCTGTACTCAATACACCAGAGAAAAGTCTGAACATTGGTGGGAGTGGTTGTCAACATGTAAAGGCATGGAGGCTAGCTATCCAGTGTGCATACTCTAGGCTATTGGTTAAGAGGCTTGGTGCAGTGGTGTGCCAGGAATTAAACAATAATCTTCCTTTAGTTTAAGAGTTTTAATAAACCAAAAGAGACTTAAAT
The DNA here is from genome assembly GCA_027257055.1 of Cephalopachus bancanus. Classification (NCBI taxonomy): domain Eukaryota; kingdom Metazoa; phylum Chordata; class Mammalia; order Primates; family Tarsiidae; genus Cephalopachus; species Cephalopachus bancanus. Next base: position 6,342,702 of record JAPVLO010000015.1, on the reverse strand, counting down.
AACTGAGAGTTGGAACCCTGGTTTTAGTTAGTCAGTGAAAAGCAACAGTGCTATCATCTTTGCTAGAATAAACACATATTAGACTATATACTACTTAAAAAGTATCTTGTTGCATTTGTGAATTATTTACAAAGTAGGCAAAAATTATAAAACACAAAGAAAAAAACTAAAGGATTAACCAAAGTCATTATCATCCAGAAGTAATCATTGTATAATTTAATTATTTAAGACATTTGTCTCTTCACATGTATGTAAATATATAGGGAGAAATAAAAGAAATATAGAATATATATAAAATTAGAAAATGAATGGATGGTGGTAACTGAGATTCAGAGAGGATAACTCTATGAGATTTCACAAAATGTTTCTTCACAACAGACATTGTTTGTTCTAAAAGATCTTTTTTTTTTTTTAACGAGTTGAAGTCTCACTCTGTCTCTCATGCTGGAGACTGGCATGCTCACGGTCACCGCCGCCTTGACCTGCTGGGCTCAGGTGATCCTTCTGCCTCAGCCTTCTAAGTAGCTGCAACTACAGATGTGCACCACCACACCCAGTTAATTTTTTGATTTATTGTAGAGACGAGATCTTGCCATGTTGCCCAGGCTGGTCTCGAATCCATGGGCTCAGGCAGTCCTCTCACCTCTACGCCCCAAAGTGCTGGGATTACAGGTGTGTGCCACTGCGCCTGGCAAAGACCTTTCTAAAGTGAAAAATTATTATAAAAATGTAAAAGACTGAGTTAATTATTTTTTTCTTGGCTATTATGTTTCAACTTTAGACAGTATTACTTGACTTCAGCTATAACAACTAAGAAATTGAACTTGTATACAGTTCATTTTTTTTCTTTCTTTGTACCCGTTGTCTGAATATTTTTAGGTTTGAAGGTAGCCTGATTTCTCTCTCCTATGGATTGACTTTATGTTTCTTCCCAGATTCCAATAAAAGTCATTCTTTAGTTTTGCAATTAAATTAAGAAGAAATTACCTTTGACTTTATTGTTCTGTGTCATTTTTTTCCTATATCATGAGACTTCCTTTCAATATATAGCATTAAGGACTCTTTCATGCCTATATTTTTAAAAGTTGTATCTTTAATTTTTTTGTTATGTTTTCTTCTTCTTCAGGAACATAAGTAATGTATACATTGAATTTTCTTTTCCTTCTGTATATATAATCCTTTCAGTCATTTGTATATCTTTGTCCTTTTCCATTTTGTTTTTTGTGTTTCCCTCAAATCTTTATTCCATGACCTTTTACAGTATTTTCAGTCGTGTTTATTCTGTTTGAGTTGATTCTAATATTCCTGTGACCTCTATAAATGTTTTTATTTTATTTTCACTTTATCTCCTCTACTCTTGCTTTCTTTGAGCAGGTTATCTCTTTCTGTGCTTTTATTACTTCTTCTTTGTTCTCTAGTTTCTTTTTCTTTGAGCTTCTTTGTCAAAAGCACATATTTTCTAGGATTTCTTTGAGGCTATGAGGATAACTTGCTTTAATATTTATCTGTTTCTTGGGTAATGCCCCTTTTGCTGCACATTCTCCCCCCACCCTTATTTTAACGAAGAGTCTCCACTGTTTTTTCTTCTGATTTTTATTCATTTTCTGTTATCATTCTTTTTTGTTATGGGTAAAAATACATAAAATAAAACTTACCATTTAAATAATTTTTAAATGTACAATTCAGTGGCTTTATGTACATTCACAGTATTGTGCAACCATCAGTAATATCCATTTCCAGAACCTTTTCGTCATTTCCCCCAGCCCTTGTTAACCTCTCTTATACTTTCTGTTCCTATGAGTGTGCCTATTCCAGGTATCTCACATGAGTGGAATCATGCAGTATTATTTTTTCCCTGGCTTGTTTTATTTGGCATAATGTTTTCAAGATTTATCCATGATTAAGCATATGTTGAAATTGTATTCCTTTTGTGATGGAGTAATATTTTATTATATGTACACACCACATTTTGTTTGCCATTAATCTATTAATGGACATTTAAGCCATTTTTACCTCTTGGCTATTGTGAATAATGCTGTGCTATATTTCTCTCTATACATAGAGTGGCCATGAACTCCAGCCCTACCCTGATGGAGCTTCAGGAGATTTAGTCAAGAATGTTCACAGTGTGTCTTTCAGGAAATACTCTTTTACCCTAATGGACAACCTAATGCCTGAATGTTCCGCCTGTGACCAGGCATCCCTTTCACCAAGTGTTTATACTGAAAGACATCTTGGTGGCTCTTGTCTGACCTATGTCCAGTTTATTCCTGCCAAGATAGCAACTCTCTAGAAGATTCTTGTTCAGGAAAAAGTTAGATTCAGTTGTGTCCCGTCAGACACAGAGGAGGCAACACAATAAAATAAATAACAGAAGCAATTTATTATTCTTAGGTTCATGAGAGATGAGGGGTACTAATGAGAGATGAGGGGTACTAATGAGAGCTGAGGGAAAGGTCACAGGATCGATGAGCTCAACCAGCAGGTGGGGAGTCAGAGAGAGACAGACCTATGGACTGAGGCCTTTGTTGGGGCACAGTGTGTTACCCAAGGAGGTTTCCTGCTGGGAGTTCCAGTTGGAGGGTTTAGAGCAAGCATGCATGTGTTCTGTGGTGTCACATTGTAGCTGAGAATGGTTGCTGCAGCCCCATGCAGCAGTCTCTAGAGTCTATGCAGAAGATGGAGGTCAGTGGGGAGAGTCACATAGATTGTATCTGTATATCCATAAAGAGGTGTCCCCCAGGAGATAGTGTAGAAGGTAGATATCTGGATTGACCCCTTTGAGGACCTAAGAGAAGGCATAGAGCTAGAAATTGTGCCAAGGGTGATTGAGTTCTGCATCTGATTTGAGAAAGTTCAAACTATGTTCAAAATGCATGTGGGGGTAACATACAACTATAGAAGTTTACTTCATGCTGCCAAGAACATTGGTATATATATGTAGCCACTTGAGCCCTGCTTCCAGTTCTTGGGATATATACCTAGAATATAATTGCTGGATAATATGGTAATTCTTTGTTTAACTTTTGGACAAACTGCCAAACTGTTTTCAAGGTGGCTGCACCGTTTTCCAGTCCCATCAGCAATATAGAGTACTCCAACTCCTCCAGAGCCTCACCAATACTTATTTTTATTTTATATTTTTATAATAGCCATTCTTTTTTTTTGAGTTGGAGTCTCACTCTATCGCCCAGACTGGAGTGCAGTGACCGCTCCCGGCCACTGCAGCCTTGACCTGCTGGGCTCCGGTGATCCTTCCGCCTCAGCCTTCTAAGTAGCCGGAATTACAGGCATGCACTACCACGCCCGGCTGTAGTAATTCTGAAATGGCATCTTCTTGTGGTTTTGATTTTCTATTTTTTATTTTTGAAAGAGGCAGGTTTTCGGGTGTCTATTTCATGAAGAATCATGTGGAGAGCTGTGGGAGCGATAGGTTGAGACAGGCTACTCCTCTATTTTGAAATCACAAGAAGCCCCAAGTTCTCAGGCTGTATGCTAATTTGGTGTTTTGTTTTCTTCCTTCAAACACCTGAGCTCTGGATGCCTTCCTTTGCTAGCGTTCCACACAGGTACATCAAAAAAGATGACGTGTCCAAATCTCCACTGTGTTCCTCCAAGAAAATCTCCTATTTCTCTTTTGGTCTGCTGTGCTCTAAAGGTCAGTTCTCCAATGGACAGGTCGCCATTTCAGGACTGGCACAGAGCTTCCTGCTGAGCTTTGAAGTGGGCACATTGCAGTTCTTAGTGTCTTTCCTTGTTTTGGTGCAGCTGTAACTCAGTTCTTGGGTCTTCTCATGTCTTTTTGCCCTTAGTGATGTCATCCATTCTCATAGTTTAAGATACTCTCTGAGTGCCAACAGCACCCAAATTTGTACCTCCAGTCCCAATCTTTTCCCTGAATTCCAGACTTGTATGTGCATCTACCTGTTCAAAATCCCTACATGGAGTCTGATAGACATTGCAGACTTAATCCATCCAAAACTTAACTTGTAATCCCACTACTACCACCAAGTCTGTTCTACCAGCAGGTTTCCCAGTTCCAGTTGGTAGCAATTCCACCCTTCCTGTTGCTTAGGTCAGAATCCTTGGAGTCATTCTTGACTTTCTTCTGTCTCTCATACTGCATATACAATTCATCAGTTGTCCTGTTGGTCCTACCTTCAAAATATTTCCATAACCTACCATGTCATATCACCCTCTACTGTTATCAGCCTGTTTTTAGTCACCATCTGTTAGCATTAGATTACTACCATGACCATTTAACTAGTTTCCCTGTCTCCAATATGGCCTCCTATAGTCTATTTGCAACACAACAGCAAGAAGCATTTATAAAAATCTAAGTCAGATAGTGTCACTCCTGCTCAAAATCCTGCCATAGCTCCCCATTTCATTGTGAATGAAATTTAGAGACCTAGAATACCTACATATTCTGCTCACCTACCACTATCTCTTCACCTTGCTCACTGTTTTCCAATAACACTGGACTTTTTCTCATTCTCAAACACTCCCACCTTAAAGCCCTTGCACTGGAGATTGCCTTTGTCTGGAATTTGTTCCTTCCCATTATCCATGTGACCACGTCATCAGCTCCTTCATGCTTTTGTTGAAATATCATCTTCTCAGTAAAGGTCACCCCGACTGCCCTGTTATTGCAGCTTGTCCCACTCCTTACAGTACTTTCAATCCCTCAGCCTGCTCTTTGTACATAAAACTTATCATTTCCTACATTATCTTTATTTCTTACACACATATTTTTTTAAATTTTCTGTTTCCCTTCCCTCAACACACACACTAGAATTTAAGTTTGCTGCTGCATTTCAGCACCTGAAAAAGTGCCTGGCATAGTAGATAAGTGCTCAACAGATATTTGACATTCTTCATAAAGTAATATATGGAGTGTGGTTTTTCCCTTGTATGATTAATAATGGCTTTCCATATCCCTAAAATTCTTTTCTTGCTAGACCACATCTATTGCATCTGTGTCCATCACAGCACTTAAAAAATTCGTTGCACTTCAAGATATTTCTAACTAAAGCAATTACACACTTACACATACACATAATATGAGTATATAGCTGGATGCCTCTGTTTTTATCACTGTGTCCCTCTGTTTCTGAATCTTCATCTCTAATTTCCTCTGTGTGGGAAAAAGGATGACATTCTGTGGGATCTGGCTGTTCTTTATGTTTGTTACCTCAAGCCTAGTACCCTGTACCTCGCTCACTCTGCCAATAGTTCTGGCCTCCTTGCTCACCCTTCGACAGGCCTGGCACTTATGTACCCTGCAGCCTTGGCATTGGTGGTTTCGTTTTCCTAGAGCACTCATAACCCATGTATCTCCATGGCTCACTCCATCATCTTTTAAAACCATTGCTTAAATGTCAGCTTCTCAGTGAAGGAAGTTAAGGAACTCATTATGTTAGGATAAACAAGGAGAGGTTAACTCAAAAATTGTAACATTAAAATAAGAATAAACCACTGCAGAAGAATAAATCATTGCAGAGACTTTCTAATGGTATTAAATGAAAATGGATTCAGCAATGACGTGGAGGAAGAAATGTCACATTTGGCCGTAGACTAAGAACATCACGAGTGATCCTGAGATTGCCTTTGTAGGAAAAAATGAGGAGATGCTGGCTCTGGTGATGATAGAGAACTTGACAGTCAGATGGTTTGAGGTGAAAGATAAGAAAATATGTCTCTGCAGCAATGTCATAGCTGGAACATTTTAGCGTCTCGTCAAAAATTCTGAAAAGGATAAAGAATCAGTTCATTTCTATTTCCCTTGCTACAGTTTGTAGGTTAATGTCTTTGCTCATGGGCAAAACACAGCAGAGACTCTTTGTCTGTTTTTCAGTGGTTACTCTTTCTCTCTTGGTTACAAAAATGTATCTCAAATTTTCCTATGCATTTCCCAAGATATATGTAATTATCCATTTCTGAAGTCTAGTAAACTATTTTCAGTTAATAAAGAAGCCAACAAATTTAAACTTTAGATATTAGCTATTATATGTGAACATATGATTTTAGAGAGTTTTAGCAGTCTCTGGGAAACAGTCTCAGAATTGTCAACCATTTATACTAGCAGACTATCTGTACTGTGATGTACAAGTTTATCTCTGTGGCCTTACATGTGAACAATATGACATAAAAAGGTATGAAACACTTAGAGATGTTTGAAAGGTAATGAAGAGATTAAATATAGACAGAAAAATAGTTTTTACAGTTCAGCAGTGTATCCTCAGAACAGTTTTCTCTTCAAAGCTATTGGAAAAAATTGTGAAAGACTTAGAAAGCTATTGGAAAAAATTGTGAAAGACTTAAATGGTTACAAGTATTCTTTCAAAAATGACAAGTAGATGACATTTTGACAAGGTATAAATCATACTTTAAGAGTTAGGAGCTACACAGTGTCTCTAAAGAGTCACAATTCAATAAAGTAGATATATTATTTAAAGAAAATAGCAAAAGAGGAAAAATACAAAGATATAATATGTACATGGAATGATATTAATAAAAACTCAGCTTCATAAGCTCCAAAGCTATGTAAGAATGAAACTGAAAGGAAGAATTTGGTTGTATAGCCTAGGTAGATCTACATGAACTTTTAGGAGATAGGACAGAATGCTTTTCTAGACTATATCAGAAAAGAATCTCAATTTATATGTTTATTTTAGTTATATTTTTATCTAAAAACCGTGGTTATTGCATATGAATATTTCTTCATGTTACAATTTCTGGAATAAGAGGAACATAGACTATATTTTGTGAAAATATTATTGTTATTGACAAACCTTTAGAAATATTCACATTATCTAAAGGAAATGTTATTTATGATTAGATGTGGATAATTTCCATGACTTATCTATCCTTGAGTATAACAAATTTATTTTCAATGCTATCTCTAGGCTTTGTGGATTACTATGGTCTCAACATTTCTGTCCTCCCCAAATTCATGTTGAAATCTTAATCTCCAAAGTGATGCTATTAGGAGGTAGGACTTTGAGGAATGATTAGGCCATGAATGGGATTAGTGCCCTTGTAAGAGACCCTTCACCTTTTCTGCCATGTGAGGTTAGATTGAAAAGAAGATTATCTATAAGGTACTCCCTCACTAGATACCGAATCTACTGATTCCCAGCCTCCAGAACCAGGAGAAATAGATTTGTATTGTTTAAAAGCTACCGATATATAATATTTTGTTGTAGCAGCTGAACAGACTAGGACACGAATCGTACAAATATGATTAATTCAAATATAGATATACTCAGATGACATCCTAATCAAAACTCTACTTTCTATTCAACTTTGACTTTATTCATTGTTTATACATCTATTTCTGTAACCAATATCTACTTTAAATCACACTTACAGAAGTGTGGAACAGCATCTTGTCTGGCTCAGTGGTCTTGTTCACTTCACACAGCCACGCTGTTATCATCTAGGTATGACCCAACTTGCTGCCTCCATCCAAGTGCTGTTGATCTTTGTGAGAGGATATGAAGAGGGTTAGTTGCCTATATAAGTTTCTCTCAAAAACAGCTGTACAGTTCACCTTTTGGTGTATAGCACAACATCTTACCAGATACTGTAAAGTAAAAGAAGAGGTCAAGTCGATTTGCTTCTATTTAAGAAATTACAGTGAAAAATAGCATCATAAAAGCTCTGAGAACTACAATAAGAAAACTCATTTAAATGCAGCATTTTTTCATTTTGCTTGATTTTATTATAGCCTTTTCCACATAGCACCTATCAACATATTTATAATTAATAACATACATACCATACTGTTTGCCTTAAAGAATACATACTAAAAATCCCATAATGTTGCAGAAGTATTATTCCATTTTTATAGAGTAAAATTGGTGTGTGTGTTTGATACAAGCATATGAAATAAACTATAAGGAAGCAAAAGAATGACAAACACAAAATGCAGAGGGAAGGGAAGAGAATGGGATCAGAGAGGGGCACGAAGGGGAGCTTTTAGATAATAGTAATATTTTTTTCCTTAAACTGAGCGGTGAATAAATGAGTATTTATTGTATTGTAATGAATATATACTTCTGTTTCTGCCTCCATATCTTTCTTTATCAACTGATCAATTGATTGAAATACTGAGATGAGCTAAGGGTCAGAGTTCTAGAAGATGAAAAGACTCACCAAAGAGACTGGGAATGAGCCTTTATCTTTGTACATCTTCTCATTTCTTCTGTAAGAAAAGTAGAGTTTATTTTTGCTCCTCTCTATTTGAGAGAAATGATTCCATTCTAGAAAAAGTCTTAAGGTAACTTCCTAAAACATCCAGAAATGGAGTCCTGCATTCAGAGACCTGAACTTTGTGGAGGAAGAGAGAGAAGAAGAAAGGAAGAAGAAGGAAGGAGATGATCCCTCTTTTAACACTGTTAGAAATATAGAGGGAAAGTATTAGTATTACAGAACTACTAAGTATTATAACTTTTGTTTCTCTACTATAGAACTAACAATATTGTCTTTGGTTTTTATTTTCAAGTCCTTGTGTTTTTCTTACCATTATAAGCAACAGCTCAGAAGGATCAGATTAATGATGATGCTAGTTGACATTTATTGGGTCATTTTCCACCCTACGTAGCATATTATATATCCTAAGTGCTTCAAATGTGCTATTTATATAAGATGTCTTATACATCTTTGCATCCCCCAGTGTATAGCATAGTGTCAGGCATATGTTGAGAATCTAATAAAAGCTATTCCAGTTGCCTGTAAACAAGGAATTAGTTGTGTCAACATGTAAAGTTTTGACATGATAAAAAGGTTGCTACCTTATAATATGACATAAAAAGCTCTGACAAAACCATATGATCAAACATATCTCTGGAATCGGCATTCTAGTAAAAATAGAATTGTTAGTTAAGAACTTTCTGGAAGCCGGGTTCCATGGCTCAGCCTGTAATCCCACGTCTTGGGAGGCTGAGGTGAGTGGATTGCCTAAGCCTGCGGGTTCGAAACCCGCCTGGGCAACTTGGTGAGACCGCATCTCTACAACAAATTAAAAAAAAAAATTAGCTGGGTGTGATAGCATGCACCTGTAGTTCCAGTTACTTGGAAGGTTGAGGCGGAAGGATCGCCGGAGCCCGGCAGGTCAAGGCTGTGGTGGCCGGGAGCGGCCACTGCACTCCAGTCTGGGCGACAGAGTGAGACTCCAACTCAAAAAAAAAAAAAAAACTTTCTGGAGAGGCATGATTAAAATGTGTTAAAGTATTTGTTTCTCGAGAAACTTCCTGGGAAGCTTAACTAGTTAGTGAACATTTTGCCTGTTACTTGCTTATTCAGTCACTCTTGGGCTTTATAATGTAGAAGTTGAGAGCGTAGATTGTGACGCCAGACTATAACTGGCATATACTTGTGTGACCTTGGGTTAGTCATTTAACCTCTTTGGATTGCCACTTTCTCATCTTTAAAATGAAAATAATAAGAATATAATGGGAGATTAAATGATTTAGGGATGCAAAATACGTAGAGCACTGCCTCACACGTTCTTTGGGTCGGATGAAGTGTTCATAGACAAAGTGGCATATCCAGAAACAGGCATCAGCAAGTATCAGACTCCCCACGATTGCTACAACCCAGATTGCTGGGCCTCACTACTGAGTTTCTGACTCAGTATGTTTAGGGCAACATTGGAGGATTTGCTTTTTTTTTTTTTTGAGTTGGAGTCTCACTCTGTCACCCAGACTGTAGTGCAGTGGCCTCTCCCAGCCACCACAGCCTCGACCTGCTGGGCTCCGGTGATCCTTCCGCCTCAGCCTTCCAAGTAGCTGGAACTACAGGCTCACGCTACCATGTCCGGCTAATTTTTTGATTTCATTGTAGAGATGAGGGTCTCACCAAATTGCCCAGGCAGGTCTCGAACCCACAAGCTCAGTCAATCCACTCACTTCAGCCTCCCAAGGCGTGGGATTACAGGCTGAGCCACCGAGCCGGCTAGAATTTGCATTTTTAACAAGTTCCAAAGCATGCTGATTTGGCTGGTCCATGGTCCTGGAGCTACACTTTGAAAACCATTGGCTGTAGCTCTTCAAACTGGGCGTGGTTTCGGAATGATTGCTTTCTACTTGATTGTTTTGTTTATTCTAATCTATCATACATAGACCAATTTTTTTGTAAAGCACAATAAATAAGAGTTATTAGGAAAGTGAAATTAAAACAAATAGATAAATGGAAATTTTCTTTTCTTTGAGTTTTCCAGTTAGTTTGTTTCCAGATAAATGGGAATTATCTATCTTGGAAAAGGGAAAGAATTCATATAACAAATAAAGTGAATGTCTTCACTTAAACATTTCATGTTAGGCTAGTCCCTTCTGGTATTTTAGCAACCCTTTCTTTGATCTCTCTTTTAAATTTAGATAAAGACATAACATATTGACAGGTTCCTGGGATTAAGATGTAGATATCTTTGGGTGCTGTTATTCTGCCTACAATACCATCAGAATTTTGAATTCAACATACTGGTCAGGTAATCCTGATCCAACCAGAGCCCACAAATCTCTGAGACAGTCTAATAGTCAAAGCCTCATTTTCATTGTAAGAAGCCTACAAGACAAAAAACAAACAAAACAACAACAAAAAACCCCTCCTGTTTTATAGTGTCTATTCCACTATTCTGTGCTTCAAAGAAGTGTTCTCTTCTGCATGGAGATCAATTTATTTTTCCCTAAACAATTGGCAACATCACTTAAAAATTAGAAAAATTCACATAAAAGGCCATTTTCTTCTTTGTAAGTACCAGACCCTCATTCCCTCAATGCCAGTCATCTGTTGCGGTAGCATAGTGGCTCTTCCAACTAGGGATGTGTCTATGTATTCTAGTTTTTCACAATCCCACCTCACTCATTTTATTCATGTAGAGTAAGTTAATGCCTGGGCTTTCAGTCTATTGTTTGATTTTCCTGCCACAACAATTGAAAGTTTTGACAAGAAAAAGGTAAAGCATCCTTCTTCTGATACCTATTTATAACTCCAATTCAGTGTAAAACTGCCTTTAAATTAGGAAAGGTGTATGTTCCATGAGTTCTCAGTGTAAAATAAATAAACTAACAACTAATCTAAAAAATTTTTAAATGAGATAATTGTATTTAAATGTTCAAAAGGTTGGTAATAAAACATAATTATGAGATGGTAATATTAGAATTAGCTTAAAATTAAGATTGCTGCAAGTACCAAGGACTATAAAGAGAGAAGCTTTGAAAAGCTGAACTTTCTCCAGTGAAAAGAAGTATGGAAGCAGAAAGTCGAAAGCAAAATGGTATTTCGTGGTGCCAGGAATCTTGAATGACTTCCCTTTCTTCTAACCCCTTCAGCCATTGTCTCTTTATCCAAGGAAGAGACAGGAAGAAAGCAGAAAGAGGGAGAATATACTGTATTTCTCTTCCATTTAACCTGATTAGTCAGAATTTAATCATAAGGTCACTCTTACTTTCAAGGGAGCCTGGGAAATAGTTGTTTATCTAGGCAGTCATGTGTTTAACTGAAAAATTGGGATTCGTTTCATAAGGGAGATGGAAATTATGCATATTGTAAGATCTCTGTTTCTGCTATGCATGTGATTTTTATTTTCTGTAGTTGCTTATTTGTATTTGCTACATTCCTACAATGCATACTTGTTATCTTCATAAAAAGAACAAATGGTAAAGAAAAAAGAGTCCCATCTCTGACTCTGCCTTGCCATTACTTTTAGGAAGAAAATGAAGGTTGCTGAGGTACTGATTATGTAATTTACAATACAGACTTCATTTTGTGGAAAACTGCCTATCAATTATTAATTGTAATCTTTATATAGCTCTTCTTTCTTGTTCTTTCTTTCACTTGCTTGGAAAGAAAGTAATTATGTAATAGATGTAATTCAGACATGAAAAAATGTGCTTATTTAATCTGTGAAGCTATTAGATGAGTACTGAAGAAGGATTCACCTAAGATGGATTTTCTCATATTGTTTTTTTTGTTGTTGTTGTTGTTGTTTCTGATAACAGCTCCATTCTTTTTAGGGTGCCTAATTTCAGTGGCTCAAAACCCTTTGAAAGTTCATTTAAACTGTAGTGTAGGCACACTAAGTAGAGTGCGCTAAGGCTGGTAAAAAAAGAAAAAAACTATAGTTTTACTTTAAGCTTTGCCATAGTTTTTTTTTAAAGAAAGATAATATTTCTGTAAATCACTAATGTATAACAAAATGCTTAGAATTTATTTGAAATCAAGGGAGAAAAATGGACTAAAACTTTTGTTGTACCTAAAATCCTAGTTAGAAGGAAAAAGAAAGAAACAAAAAATTTTCCTCCAAATGATTTTTTTTTATGGAACAAGGTAAACGCATACTGAAATTTCTGCCTATCTAGAAATTAAAGCTATATGAAATGGGAATTGCAAGAAAACCTTACATTTCAAATTGTGAACATTTTATCGGGACTGGGGCTAGGACCAACTTTTGGCAAGTAGTATTTCTCGACATATATAACCAGTTTTTACCTCTATTTCTGTTTCCATCACATACTTTAATTTTTCTTCAATCCACTAAGTAGATGTCGGGTTTCATATTGAATAAAGTACTGATAGGAATTTTTTAAAGTACTAAGATGATGTATATTCTGAGAAGCCACATGCGGATTGTTTTTATAATGTAGAACACTGAATGAGATACTAAGTTAAAAAGAATGCAAGGGTTTCATGCTAGAATGTCTCCTTGGGCAGTGATCCATTTTTGGTCAGCCCCTCCTCACCACTCCAGTTGCACCCTCTCCTCTTCACATGTTTGACTTCTCTTTATCCTTCTGATCTCAGTTAAAACTTCATGTCCGGGACAGAATTCCTTAACCTGCTGCTTTCCCTTCAATTACCTTTGCGTTCTTCACCTGTCCCCATCACACATCGGTATGGGATCTTGATGGCACAAAGTCACATAAAAAACAGCGAAGAAAGGACAAATTCTTCAATGAGTTCTGTTGAGACAAAGAGTTCTATATGAAAAAAGTAAAATCAGATCCTTAGTTCATAACACACAAATGTTATACAAATTAGAGATTTTAATATGAAAATTTAAAAATTCAACTATTAGGAGTAAATACAGAAGACTATCTTTGTGACCTTGGAAAGATTTTTAACTAGTACACAGAAAGTAAAAAAAAACAAAAGGTAGAGTTTTATCATTAAAATTTGTGTGAAGAAATACATAAAAACAAGATAAAGAATATTAAAAAAAAGCATTTACAGAAGAGGAAACCCAGTTGGACAACATACACGTAAAGAGTTGTTCAACCTGAAGTGCAAATAATGAAGTGCAGATTTAAGTAGAAACACAATTTCATGTCCATGAACTATGGAGATACGTAGAAACACAATCCTAAACTGAAATTCTTACTTGTGTTTGTATGCAGAGCCACTTTGGAGTGCAAATGTATAGAAATTGAAAATATTTATAAATACATTATATTTATAAATATATTTACATTTATAAATGCAGTATGTATACAATAAAAATAGATACAACGTGCAATCCAACAATACCACTTCTAAATACATACTTTAGAGAAAGACTTACATTTCACATTTGTTTGTAAGTATATATGTTTATGGATGTTCATGGTGAACATTTTGGGGGATATTTTTCAATATCCACTAATAAAGAAAAGAAAAAAAATTATTCATTTTAGAAATGTTGGAAACTAAAGAAAAGCATGAAGAACTGAGCTTTGTAATATTCAAGGTAAATTTCTAATATGACCCTATATGATAGATGATGTGTGCGTGTATCCCCAAATTATCACAACTCAATTAATTTTAACTAGTTTTTCTGTTAAACTGTGTCACAAAGACCATTATTACTCTTCAGATATTTCTGTGTTTCTTTGCATTTCTCAGCTTTCCTTGTAGTTAGTCTGAGAGTCATTTGACTATTTGCAATGAAATGCGCAAAGTGATTTGTAAAAATCAATTACAAGGCAGGGTGTCTCCTCTAGCTTTCTCTTCCTCTGCTATTGTAATTTTGGAGGAAATTTTTTTTTACATGGATGACTGCAAGATAGAGAAGGACTGCCTGAGTCACATTGGACTTTATAAGACTGAGATATAAGGCTTTGACTGAGTCCCTAGGATTTCAGAGTTTATTGGTTTCTGCAACTTAGCCCAGTTGAACATTGACTAACAACTATCTTCAAATAAATATACAATTCTTAAAATTGTTGAGATAAATTATCATTTACCACCCTGCAAGAACTCAAATTTACTATTTAATTTTAAAACCTAATTCTTAATGCTTTTATTATAAAAATGTTTGGAAAAATTATGAATTGAAGATAAGTATAAGGATGGTAATAAAATTACCCATAATTCTATTGCTCAGCAATAACTACTGTTAATAATTTACTATCTTGTTATGAATTGAAGATAAGTATAAAGATGGTAATAAAACTACCCATAATTCTATTGCTCAGCAATAACTACTGTTAATAATTTACTAACTATCTTGTCTTCCTAAATATATACTTGTTCTTCATATCACTGAAAAACATTGTATTGAAAAACCATTTAGTTTATCATTATGTGGATGGACCAAATATTGGACAATTATGTGGTTTCCTATATTTGTCATTATAATAATTGCTATTTAAACATCTTTTTCTTAGTCTTTTTGTGTTGCAAAAAAGGAATGCCTAAGGCTGGGTAATTTATAAAGAAAGGAGATTTCTTTGGCTCTCAGTGCTGCAAACCATACAAGAATTGTGGTCCCAGTGTCTGCTTCTGGTGGAGGTTTCAGGCTGCCTCCACTCATGGCGGGAGGTGAAAGGGTAACCAATGTGTATAGATCATGTGATGAGAGAAGAAGCAAGAGAGAGAGGAAGAGGAGGTGCCAGTATTTTTTCAACAACCAGCAACCTGGGAACTAAGAGTGAGAACTCACTGCCCTAAGAATGATTCCAAGCCATTCATGAGGGATCTGCCCCCAGAACCCAAACACCTCCTACCAACCCCTACACTCAACAGTCCTTGGATCAGAAACAGTATTCATGTATAAAATGAGCTGGTGAATTTCTTCTATAGCAAACATTCCCTTGCTTACAGACTTTCCTGAACCATTGATAGCTCTTTCAGTGATACTATTATTTTTAAAAATTCTTTCACATGCTACATAGGACCTTTCTCTCTTAAAATGCATTAGTTGTCTGTCAACTATGTCTGCTCTAAGTAGCAAATGAGTTGTACTTCCTACTCTTTTTTTTTTTTTTTCCTATCCCTTAGTCTTAGATTAGGCACTACTTTGAAAGAAAAAAAATTTTTTTTTTTTTGAGTTGGAGTCTCCCTCTGTCGCCCAGACTGGAGTGCAGTGGCCGCTCCCGGCCACCACAGCCTCGACCTGCTGGGCTCCGACGATCCTTCCACCTCAGCCTTCCAAGTAGCCGGAATTACAGGCATGTGCTACCATTCCCGGCTGATTTTTTGATTTATTGTAGAGATGAGGTCTCGCTGCCCAGGTGGGTCTCGAACCCGCGGGCTCAGGCAATCCACTCACCTCAGCCTCCCAAAGGTGCGGGATTACAGGCTGAGCCACCGAGCCCAGCTGAAAAAAATTTTTATATTTGGGTTCTAAGCTCTTCTTCATGCTCTGAACCAAAACATTAAAGGCTTTTTGAATATGTTTTATCTACATGCGGACAAGGCTTTTTGAACATTCAATATGAAGACTGTGCAAAAAAAAAAAAAAAAACTACGGTAAAAGCCAATACTTTTCATATGGGTGAAATGAAAGCATGATTTTGTAACAAGTGATAGACAACTCAACCTATCCAATCAATTAAAAATAAACCTTTTCTATTTTGATATCATTAGTATCAAAATATTTTGTTATTAATATCCAATTTGTGGATAAAAGACTTATTTTTCTGAGTTTCCTTTATTTTTTAATATTTGAAAATGATTTATCACATTTGAATAAAAATAAGCATTTACAGAGTAAAATCAACAGTGATTACAAAAATCTTCACATATGAACGTGCAACTTACGAGAAAACCATATTTCCTAGTAGGTTTTAAACAATGTATTGACATATAGCCCTTTCACAGAAAGAGAGGTGGGGGTTGTTTATGGTTGAGTCATGATGCCTTTGTTCAACCAGCACTGGAGAGCTAGACTTTGAGAGGTTCCCTAGTATGGGGCCTGCTTACTCACAATTGCAGCAAAAGCCCTGTGTTCTGCCTTTGTCCTCTCTGGTCTGACTTCAGCATTACTCACTCAGTCCCTCTCCCTTTTATATAACCCAGTGCCATTCTATTCTAGCCAAGTTATCTCTGCACCACTCAGATAAGCCCCATGCTGCTCTTTTTAAATGTCACTCTTAGAAGAAAGAAGATAGAGTGTTTTCTGAAAGAATTATTTTTTGAAGGATTCACTGACTGAATTCACTCTGAGGGATAGTTTGAGTAGGGGGCTTTCTAAAAAAACTTATTTATTTTATTTTTTAACCTTTCAGGAGAACATGTAGAGATAGGTAATCCATTATTGACTCAGGAAACTCTGTAGGCTTTTAAAGTGAATAAACAGAGTGAAAAAAGTCTGTCTAAGTAGACTTTTTTGCAGTGTCTGATGCAGGCATCCAGGTTTCTTAGGGACCTTCACTGTTACATATTTTTAATACCTGTGTTGAGAAATTATGCAAACAATGTTAACCATTTAGACTAGTGAATTAAATGTCCAAATAACATTTAAATGTCAAGGCCATGAAAATGTGTATTTTGTGACAGTTTAGTTAGATCTAGATTGTTTAATTTGAGACAACAATATAGATGACCTTTTTTATTTACAATAAAAGTATATAGGGTGATTTTGTAGTTATTTGCTTATTGTGCTAAAGCTTGTCCTTAGAAGCTCATAAATCGCTGTATATATTGTTTAAATTAATAATAAATGATGCCCTATAGGGTTTAAATCATTTCAGAAATATAACACAAAGCCAAGTACCATTTAATCTCTACAACATTTTAGAGTGAAAGTAAATTCATTTATGATAAAGTCACAAAAGTATTGTACACTAAAGAGAAGGTTTGACTTCTGCATTTGGGAACCCTCAATAGTCCCAATACTAATTTGATAGAAAGGACAGAAAGAGGGACATCAAGAATAAAATCTACCAGGAAACCAGGGGGAGGTGGGGGAAGAGTCTTTAATAGTGTTACTAAACAATATTTGTTTTGTATAGCATAAATCAATAAGAAAAGAGAATTCATGAATCTCTATTATGAATTAATTTTAATTCAAATACTTTTTCAAATATATACCAGTGGATTTTTTGCACACATTTTCTAATCATAGATTTTTATCATGATTTAGAAATTTATTAAATATAAAGCCGTATGAAGAAAAAATAAATATCCTATCACTTAAAGATAATTGTTGCTAATATAATCATGCATTTAGTTAGGCATTACTTTTGTCCAAGTGTGAAAATTGGATTCCTACTGTAGACAGTATTATTCATCTACCTGTAACGGTAAGTATTCAACAACATTATAATTTACAATAGTTGTGTAGTATTCCACTACATGGGTGTATTCTAGTGCCAAAATTTATTTAACTATCCCCAGACTTTTAGGTTAAATATTCTTTGAACTTTTTAAAATTAAATGTTTGAGGCTATTTTAAACCACTCCACAGCAAAGTTCTTTGTATGTAACTTTCCAAATCTCTAATTGTTTCTATATAGTACATTGCAAAATTAGTGGGTTAAAAAGTATACTCTTTTAAGCTTAAAAATGAAAATATTTTCAAACTAATTTATGATTTTTAAGTAAGTTTTATTTATTTATTTTAAGAGTAAGTTTGATTTGTTATTTATTCATCATAGCCAGAAACTGGAAATAACCTATCTGTTCCCCAGCAAATGAGTACATTGCCACTCAATAGATCCTATATTATTCCATTTATATGAAACCTAGAAAAGACAAATCTAATATAAAGTAATAGAAAGCAGTGGTTTCCTGAAGCTGGAGTGAATAGTGGGAATTGATTCACTGTAGAAAATGTAGAAAGCATGATAATCAGACAAAAGGAAGATATCTCATTATTTAGAGATATGTAAATGCTATTAACTTTGTAAAAGATATATAGGTACACGAAGAACAAAGTCAGTTTAATGAGATTTCTTTATTGACTCAGCAGATAAAATTTCATAGATAATTCTCCTACTTTCCTATTCTTGAGATTATTTTAATATATCTTTTTTGATGTTTTAATTTTTTATTGTTGTGTGCTGCCATGTCTTTCAGCAGTACAGAGAAATTACCAAATGATGGTGAGTATGTTGTCAGCCCATTTCCTAGAAAGTGTTTCTACAGTTAAGTGATCTTCATTTATTACAGAAAAAGTGGACTTTCCCTAAAATGATCAGCAACCTATGTCATACAATTACGAGTATGCATTTAAATTAAACATAAACTATTTTCTTCCCTTCTTAAGTTGTAGAATTTGCACATTCCCTTAGCTTCCATTGTTTACCTTACAGCAGGATTTCTCAGACTCAGCACTGTGGACATTCTGGGCTGGATAACTGTGTTGTGAGGGGCTGTGGTATGCATTGCAGGATATTTATGTTCTTATTTCTCATAATTCTCTTCCACATCCACCTTGTGGGCAAATACATTTGGAAATGCTAGAGTAAACAAAGTTAATCACAACCTTTAAATACCAATATGCACTTTAAGTCTTCAGGAGGGCATGTGTACTTGGCATGCAACACTTGCCAAGTTTATTTAACCATAGTACATTTTTTTCAAATAACATCTCCTGGGATTATTGTTTCATAGAGTCCAGTTTGGGAAACATTAGTCTCCATTATATAATCAAAATTCCTTAGCCTGTCATTCAAGGTCCTCAAGGACCTGGCTTCATCCTTTCCCTTTGGCTTTATTTCTCATTATTTACGGTTTTATTTCTTGAAGCAGCATTCCTGGCTTCAATCCACTAGACACTAGTATACTACTGCAAACTCTGGAACATTACTGTTCTGTAACACAAGAAATGGAGAGACACTATGCAGATCTGATCATGGTTTGCCTTACAACTTTACACCAGACATTTAACTACATATGGCTCTCTGCTGGATCTCATTCTAAACAAACAGAGCGGACTTAATTTTACTTTTTCTATATATAAGCAGGAGTTTAACAAGGTTAAAAGTACAAGACTCTAGGGAATTTTCAAGTTAGTAGAAATCCTTAGTGCTTTTCCAATTAGCTGGGAAAGGATGCTTGGAAGAATTAGGAGACATTTGAGAGAAAAGAAGGAACTGTAGCAGCTGAAATACCTATCATTTGCTCATCCTGTATTAGATAAAAAATTATCCTTCAAGGGAAGCATGTGTGTATACCTTAGAAACATTATTAACCCATGTCCAATAGTCACTGTGCTAAAAGCATTGAGCCAGGTCATTTGTGGGAGAAACAAAAAGGAAAGAACAGAGTCATTGGCCTCACAGAGCTTATGGTCTAGGGCCGCTGTCCGCGACCTTTTTTGGCATCTGGGATGGGTTTCATGGAAGACAATTTTCCACAGACTGGAGTGGGGACGGGGGATTATGTGCAGTCAGACTTCACTGCTAATCACTACTTCAGCTCCACCTCAAATTGTCAGGCACTAGATTCTCGTAAGGAATGGGTAGCCTAGAGCACTCCCATGTGCCAGTTCACAATAGTGTTTGCACTCCTGTGGAGCATCTAATGCCGCTGCTGATCTGACAGAAAGTGGAGCTCTGCTCATTGTCAAATCACCTCCTGCTGTGTAACTGGCCATAGATCGGTACCAGTTCACAGTCTAGGGGTTGGGAACCCCTGGTCTAGGGGACATTATCCACAAACCTCTTTACAATTGGGCAATTACTAGCAGTGAGAAACAGTTGTTTCATCAATGAGGCAATAGTTCATCAATTGCCAAAGGAGAAGTACAGACAGAAGAAGGAGGAATTTAGGGGAGAGAGAGAATCCTGCGCATTGGAGAGATCAAAGATGTGGGCTTGGAGAACTGGAATCTGAGCTTGGTGTGGAAATAGGTAAAGGAGGTGAGGAAAATATCCCAATGCAAGAAAATAGCATCCATTAAGAGGCTGAGGTAAGAAATCTCAAAGCCTATGCACTGTATATTAAGTAGAACTGAGCAATAAAGCCAGAGGAAGAGGATGAGGCCAGATCTCGAGGTCCTTGACTGACATGCTAAGGGGTTTTGATTATATAAAGAAGCTATATAATGGAAGTTTCCCAAACTGGATTCTGTGAAACAGTAATCTCAGGGTATGCTCTTTGAATAAAGTGTTCTTCCTACTCTTGTGGAGACATAAAGTGCATATTGGTGTTTACAGACTATGACTAACTTTGTTTAAGCCAGCATTTCAAATGTATTTATCCACAAAATGGATGTAGGGGAGAGTTATGAGAAATAAGAACATAAAGCACCTTAATAGTGAGTGGAACAACTTAGGATTTGTAATTTGTTAATAGGGAAGCATTAGCTATTTTCTTAAGGCAGGAGGTAGTATTATTAAAGAGATATTTTAGCCTAGTACTAGTGTGTATATTAGAACAAGTATGTGTAAAATATTCATAAGATAGGACCCTTAAGGAGAGAGCCTCTGTTCTGGGTATGCATTCATTTGTTTTTTTAGCCTTTCATCCATCCATCCAATATTTATTAAGTGAATACTGCATGCTGTATGCTAAGCAAGGTAAATGAAATGGTGAAGAAGGGAGCAATAGTCCCTGCTCTCATGGAGTTTATAATCTAAAGGGAGAAGACAAATGTAGAATTACATGTCATGTGTACTTTAAAAAGAGAAAAAAGAAGAGTACCCTTCTACATTTTTGTTGAAAGAGCCCTTTCTTATTTCTTTGTAAATAGGCCATCAAGACGTATCCATTTTAATAATAGCAATATCACTAAACCTTGTCAAGATAATTTAACACTGCTGAGTTTTAATGTTCAAATGTGGCTTTATTTGATCTTGGACCAGTTTAGCATTTTGGAAATAAACTTTAAAATATTAATTTGGAGAAAGGAAAGAAAGCATAAGAAGTAGAAATACAGAGAGAGAGTTTATTTTTGTTTTATTTGTTTAGTTTTTACTTTTTTTGGTATATATCAGGGGTCCCCAACTCCTGGGCCATGGGCTAGTATCAGTTCCTGTATGGTTCCTGTTAGGAACCAAACCACACAGCATGAATTGAGCAGTGGGTAAGCTAGCCAAGTTTCATCTGTATTTATAGCTGTTCCCTATTGCTCGTATTATTGTCTGAGCTCTGTCTTCTGTCAGATCAATGGTGGCATTAGATTCTCATAGGAGCACAAACCCTATTGTAAACTGTGCATGTGAGAGATCTAGGTTATACACTTATTGTGAGAAGCGAATGCCTGGGGATCTAGGTGAAGCTAGAGCGATGATGCTATATATTTCATTATATATTACAATGTAATAATAATAAAGAGCAAAATAAATGTAATGTGCTTGAATCATTCCGAAATCACCCTCCCTCCACTGTCTCCATGAAATTGTCTTCCATGAAACCAGTTCTTGATGCCAAAAAGGTTGGGGACCGCTGCATTATATGCATAAAAGTGGACATATCGTAAGTGAACAGCTTGATTAATTTTGACAAACTGAACACACTTGTATAACCAAACAAGAATGTTACCAGCTTCCCAAAAAGCACCTCTCAATTCACTTTCAGTTGCAATCCACACAAATAACAACTCTTCACAACTTCTTTCAGTATACATTGTGTGTAGTTTATAATCGAAAGGGAGAAGACAAATGTAGAATTTGTGGTGTATACGTGCAATAATTCTTGTTTTTTGAGTCACAGTCTCACTCTGTCACCCAGGCTGGAGTGCAGTGGCACACTCTCGGTCACCCCAGTGACGACCTGCTGGGCTCTGGTGATCCTTCAGCCTCAACCTTCAAAGTAGCTGGAACTACAGGCATGTGCTACCACGCCCAGTAATTTTTTGATTTATTGTAGAGAGAGGTCTCACCAAGTTGCCTGGGCTGGTCTCGAACCCGCGGGCTCAGAGACCCGCCTTAGCTTCCCTAAGTGCTGGGATTACAGACTGAGCCACCAAGCTCGGCCAATAATTCTTTATATTAAAAGTTTTAAGGGATGCTCACAAGGCACACTTAGTTCTAAATATTTGGTTCTCAAACTTGTTTACACATTGAAAGCACCTAAGATCTTTAAAACTGACTGACTTCTGAATTCCACCTAAAGAGATACTTGCTGTAATTGGTCTGAGATGGGACCTAGGAATCAACATTTTAAAAGCTCTCCAGATGGTTCTAAAGTGCACCCAAGTTTGAAAATCGTTTCTGCAATGTGTTGAAGGTAAAGCCATAGATGTTTACATAATATTGGAACTAGCTTTATGCCCAGCTATCTGACTAATATGTGTAAACCTGGACTATCTGTGTCCAGATTTTAGGTTGTGGTTTGGCAGAAGAAGTAGATATTACGTATGACTAATAACTCTCCCACAGTCTGTCACCTGAGTAGCAAACCATTTTTCAGTGCAGGGCTGTGTGGGAGGTAAATAGGTTTGCCTTGCTTTAGAACAGCCTCTGCTTAGAAGATGTTGGAATGCCATCAGGTAGGTGCTGGATTCTGAAACTGTCAGATTCATGTCAAAAGGCAATACATCTTGGGCATTGAGACTGGAGAGCAATGAGTCATTTGCTTGAGGACATTAGGAACCCTGGAAGCCTGCAGGGCCTCTTCTCATGGCCTAAGGAAACCTTCAGGGGTGACTAAGATATTTCAGACTTGGAAGAATACAGAGTTGAATTCTCTAGAATCTGGTTAAGTGGGAAGGACAGAAACATCTGAGTTCTGTGAAATTATTTTCATTTTAGCCTGAGGATTGGCTCAGCAGCAGTCTGATAAAAGTTGATGTGTTTCATTTATTTTTCTTTTATCTTTTCTCAAACCTTTTCTGATTTTAGTAAAAATTGTAAAGTAATTTTATGTCACAAATAATCAATCACAATTCCAGAGTCTGAAAGAAATTCATTATGATTCCGTGAAAGGAGCATTTACCTTCCATGAAATGCAGTGGGCTTAGAAGTTCCATACCTAGGACTCCAAACCCTTTTCCAAAGTCTCCTAATGAAAGTTTAGTTTACCATTCAGAAAAGCAGGTGCCACGCCTCCCTGGGATGTCTTGATACCATGGTAATATGTTGAATCTCAGCCATCCATGCACCTAAGATGTTTCTTCCTGTTCCCTGAAGATCATGTGTTTATTCCTTGCCTTCGTGTATTTCCCATGAACAAATCATCTGTTTGCTTTTGGAAGATACAGTAGTTAGTGACAGACAAGACCCTTGCTCTCATGGAGCTTGTATTTTAGTAGAGGAGACAGAAGTAACATTAACTAATAAAAAATAACCATTTTGGGTAAGATGGATGCTCTGAAGAACATAAAACAGAAGAACTGTGATGAGTGGAGGCAACATTAGAAGATCATTCTGCAGCGGTGGCTTGTGGCATGAGACGTAACGGAAGACAAGAGGTCACTCGTGGACTCCTACAGCAATAGCACTCCAGGAGACAAACATGGCAGGTGTCAAAGCCTTAAGGTAGGAGTGGGCTTAGACATGATGGAGGATGGAAATGGAGCCCATTGTGTGTGGAGCACTGTGGGAAACAGGAAGATCAGTAGAAGTTGACTCAGAGAGGTAGACAGGGGTTGGAATATGTAGGGCCGTGGTGGTCATAAAGAAGTTAGGTTTTATTCTCAGTTTAGCTAGAATCCTTTGGGTCCAACAGGTTGATTGACTTCACTTGATTTGATTTTAGCATATGATTAACCAGACTTTTTTTTTTAAAAAAGCAGAATAAATTTATTTGTCTCAGAAGATCGGTCATTTGTAAATTTTCATTTCAATTACCTGTGAACTTGATGATTAGTACCATGGTATCAAAGGAAGGTATGTCATAGACATGTGTTTGAATTCTTGTCCTTTACCCTAGTAATAATTGAGCTTGTGATCTGCAGCAGTCATTACTTTCATTGAATTTGATTTGCTGAGAGCTGGGGACTTCTTTGCAAACCTGTATTTTATAAAATTAGATTCTCTATTTACTGCAGATAAATATGGAAAGAAGTGCTTGTGTGAGACCTTCATTGGATTTTAGAATGATATTTGCTTTTAATTTGATGGCCTACTTTGACTTTTTCAAAATACCTGGGGATCACTGCGTGCCCTTTGGCAGAAAAAAAGGGAAGAAATAAAAGCATAGGTTAGATTTCTATCACTTTTAAATCCTGAAAGTCAGACATGATCCTTATTCAGTTACTCTAGAATGGGACACGTGTAACCTTTACACAGTGATTTATTTGAGATGATCGATCTCAAGGAAATGATTAAGTTTGTATTTATTTATTTGGAGTTAAACCACAAATGCTGGTAGATTTTTCTCTGTTTTCTTTGCTGCCCCACAGAACTGGTTGGGCTTATATTTAGGCAGATGCATGCATTTAAATACTGGAGAGTCATATGCAGCATGAAGTGACTGATAAATGAGCAGCATTTACAATTGCAAAGTTATTGCACATGGCAGCTTATTGGCATTAAACTGCTGCAAGATAGAAGAAAAGGAGAAAAATTAGGTTGCTGCATTAGATTAAATTAATTTGAGAATCATTTGGACATTTTATTCCTCTGATAACAGTTTCTTGGAGGTCTCTAGCTGTGTTTGGCATCAGACCACATTCATACTGAAGGAAAACGTGCTTTAAGGTTCAAAGTTATACCAAACATTGGTTTCAGTCTATCGTGAGCACACATGGAATGGATGCTTTATGGAGATAATTTCTGGTGGGAGGTGGAAACCGACAAGGGGCACAGGGAAGAGCAGAGACTCAGACCTGCCTTGGCAAGTTGGGCAGGAGAAATCCCTTAGGTCATGGCACAGAACAGAAAAAGTCAGAGACTGCTTTGGAAAGAAAGTTGCTGGGCTGGGGGGTGGTAGCTCCAGACAGCAGGGGATGGACTCCTCACCGGGATGCTGCCCAGTCTCATGGAAGGAGCATGGTGTACTTCTGCTCGCTCAGCCTTCAAGGCTCAACTTAGCGCCACTTTCTACAGAGGGACCATTCCTGGCCATCTTACCAAAAATCTCTCCTTCCATTATTTTATATCATGGGACCTAGTTTTTTTGTCACAATTATTTGAAATTATAATTTTATTTATGTGTTTGTTTATTGTCTCTCCCTTTCTAAATTAACCACAGTTTGCATTACGGCAGGGTAGTATTTTCTTTGTCAGTGTCTCCCCAACATTTAGCTTTGCCTAGGAGGGAGTAGGCATATGTGAAATATTTGTTAAATGAATATATACAGCCTTCAGGGAAGCAATGTGAAAACTGCTGTGAACTGGGTCGCACTTCATGTAAAACAGACTGGGGAAGGTGGCTGTGCTCAAGGTGCACTCAGACGTGAGAATATTCCCCACTTGAGTAGCCCAGCACTGTCTCATAACTCTCCCTAATAATTTGTGAAATAGGCTGAGGAAAATAATAGTTTCAATTCCAGTGTTTAGGAAACAAACGAACTCTGTACAAGAAACTGCCTGGCTTGCAGGGCTAGATAATACGCAACTTAGATTTGAACTGCAGCCTCAGTTCCTGGCTTCGCTTTCATCTCGTCTCCTGACACTGCTTTCCTGATGCTTGGCATTCCCAGCACTTGCACACTGTTTGTTTCTCCCTCTGCATACATCAAGTACTGGGGAACTGTTCCTGAGTGCTAGAAAGTTTCTGCCTTCAAAGCAAATCTGAGCCTCTCCTCCCAATGCTGCTATAAAACATGCCCTATGCCCTGGAAGATTACAGGCTCTAGTTCCTGCTTCTCGCAATAAGACAGTTCAGCCTAGGGCTAGTTCCAAAGCAGGAATGCTTGAGTCTGAAGCTATTTTAAGCTTCCCTTGAGACAGAGATAGGCTTATATAACCTCAGACCAGTCATGATTTGCCCAGCTGACTGCAGAGCAGATTAAAGAAGATATAGCTAAGGTGTTTCTACAATAAGCCACCCTCCCCAGGACCTTTGACAGGGGAGAAAACTTCTATGTACTGAGCACCTACCACATGTCAAGCATTTTACATAATTATCCTATCTGAGGTGAACCAAGGTAACTGTGGGATCCAACCAAAGCCCTGAGTGAGGCTGTAGTTTAGAACCATGTTTATAGAGTTGCCCTGGTAACAGCATTGTGACTCAGGTCAAGGTGGGACCACTTTGTGGTCTGGTAATTTTCCAAACACTGAAAATAAGCTGGATTGTTTTCCATGTCCCTGATGGACAATGATGCCCAATAGAGTGTGTAGGTTTTCAATATGGGTGACTAACCTGTACAAAGTTTAGTGAGCAAACTAAGGCCAAAAGGCGATGATTCCCAAAGACAGTCTACAGGCAGGACTATCTGTGCTGCCAAGGAAATGAACTGCAAATTAATTTCAAGCAAGGAAAGGCTTTGGGTTACATTTACATCCTCTCCTCCTTCGATGTATGCCCTTCACGTATAAAGGTGCTGTGGTGTTTTTAACATTCCTTCCTGTAGACACTGGGTTGACAAAAAAATGATAAACAGAGGTAGTAAGAGTTGGCTGCTTCTTTTAGAAACAAGAGCATCTAGCATATAGTATTACTCGGAGATTCCAGAGAAAGTTCCCAAGCCACCTTTAAATTTTTTTCAACTGTAGATAGTGCTATTAAGAAGACAAAGCTTCTGTTATTTGATGAAAACTTTCAGTGAAGGTGATTTTAAAATCCTTGGAAAGGGCCAGGTGTGGTGGCTCATGCCTGTAATCCCAGCACTTTGGCAGGCTGAGGCAGGAGGACTGCTTGAGTCCAGAAGTTCAAGACCAGCCTAGGCAACATAACAAGACCTCATCTCCACAAAAAATGAAAGCAAAAAAAAAATTGACTGGGCATGGTGGCACATGCCATCTACTCAGGAGGCTGAGGCAGAAGGATTGTCTGAGCCCAGGATGTTGAGGTTGCAGTGAACCAAGATCATGTCACTGATCTCCAGTCTGGGCAACTGAGTGAGAGCCTGACTCAAAACTATAAAAATTCCTTTGTCAGAAATCATGAGTGTAAGTTTATAGTTGTGGGAAAACCTAAGAATGTGTATGTGAAATCAAAATTTAATTCAGTTCTACTTTAGTACTAATAAAAAAATCCCAACCTTTATCATATATGTCTAAGTATCTGTGAACATATGGCTTTTTGTTTTCATAACAATGTTTGCATTATGAGGAGCGGAGAAAGGCTGGGTGCAGTAATTCACAACTGTAATCCCAGTACTGGTTAGACTGGGGACGGAGGATAACTTGAGCCCAGTAGTTTGAGACCAGCCCAGGCAACATGATGAAACCTTGTCTTTATCAAAAAATTAGCTGGGCATGGTGTTGTGTGCTTATAGTCACAGCTACTCAGGAGGCTGAGGCAGAAGGAGCACCTAAGCCCAGGATGTTGATGCTGTGGTGAGCTGTGATCATCCTACTGCATTCCACCCTGGGTGACAGTGTGAAACCGAGACTCAAGAAGAAAAAAAAAAGATTAGAGTAAGCTAGAAGTTAGAAAAGTAAAGTCAGCATGGACAATGAAATGTATCTTTTTTATAAAGCAGAGTCCACAATCTCCAATATGTTAATAGTAGGGAGAAACTCTCTGGGTATTTCATTACTTTCTATGCCTCAGAACATGCTGGACTCTCTGCACAAATTGACATGCTATGATCTCAGCCTTCAGTTGTCATCCATAGCTCATCACGTGACTAAAGACTCACTTCCTGGCCTGTCTTCAATGTCACTTTCTCAAGAGGTCTTCTGGTCAACCCATAGTACCCTCCTTCACTGTCATTTTCTGCCTTTTCATGCTATTTCTGTCTTCAGTCACATGTATAATAATATATAATTAATATCAATTTGTTTACTTGTTTATAGGGCCCCTCCTTCATTTGGTTGCATCCCTCTTTTTTTTAAGTTGGGGTTTCACTCCGTTGCCCAGGCTGGAGTGCTATGGCATGCTCACGGCCACCCCAGTGTCCACCTGCTGGGCTCAGGCGATCCTCTCACCTCAGCCTTCCAAGTAGCCAGAACTACTACAGGTTTGCACTACCACACCTGGCTAATCTTTTGATTTATTGTAGAGATGAGGGCTCACCAAGTTACCCAGGCTGTTCTCAAACTCGTGGGCTCAGGCAATCCCCTCACCTCAGCCTCTCAAAGTGCTGGAATTATCGGCTTGAACCACTGTGCCCAGCCAGTTGCATCCCCATTTTTATTTTACTGCATTCTTTATTTACTAACTTATCCTTTGCCTAGCACAGTGCCTATCAAGTAAATTCAAATATTTGTCAAATAAATAAGTGAATGACAGAGTAAATGAATTAGTGTGACAGAGTGACTGCCTAGCACCCCTGCCTTTTTCTAAATATGTCAGCCCCCACATAACTTGCTTTGCTCTTCACTTGCTCTACCTGCCATCTTCAGAGCCAACCAACAAAGGTAGATCTCTACTCTGCGGCCATATGGGCCATCCCACTTAGTCTGTTTTCCCTGAGAGAGGTCTTCTTCCGAGAGTGGCTGACATCATTGAGAAGCTTGTACTTTAGGTGACATCTCACATTCTACCGCAGAAGTGTAGCTTTTTCTTACTTACTCAACTTTCTCATCATAGCTGAATATTCTAAATTCATATAAAAATGCTTTATCCTCTCATGGGAAAGTTTTCATTCTATTACATTATAACGTGCAATAGATTAGAAACCTGAGTATTAGTTCTGAGTTAGACATTAGCTATGTGGCCTGATGCAGTTAATATAGAGTTGAGAACAAGAGCTCTAAAATATACTGATTGGAATTAAATTGCACCACCTACTAACTGTGTAAGCTTAGGAAAATTATCTAATCTTTACATGCCTCATCTAGGAAATGGGAATGGTAATAGTACCTAATGTAGTTGTTATGAGGATTAAATGAGATGTGTGTACAACTTAAAACAATGCCTTGCACATAATGGACATTATGTAAGCAATAACTCTTATTCGGATGATGATGATGACAACTAAACTATATCTGTGTTTTTTCTGATCTCTATTTTTCATTTTTGAAGTAAAGTAGCTGTGTGACATACGCTCTAAGGTCTCCTCCCAGTTTCAACCAGATTCAAGAGTCTGTGCAGTTCTGTTTCTAAGCACAGAATTCTAAGCCTGTAGAATAACTCTTTAACATGAGTACAGGCACAATCAGAACAGTTTGCTTCTGGTAAGCAAATCATTTCTACATTTGCTTCATGCTTTAAATAAGACCATTTCTGCTGAATAGAGATTCTCTCATCTCTGTCTTCTAAGGTTCTACAATTTAAAGTCTACCACAGTGCCGTGGTCTTCTGCCTCTCCCAGTCCCTCTGGTTTCTCTCATCCCTGGATTACTTTTGCACCCTTTAATTCTATCCATCTTCTACATAATTGCCAGGATAAATGTTCAGAAATGTAAGTCTGACTATGTTACTACTGCTTGAAACCCCCAGTGGTGTCTTGCTTCAATGTGACATCTCAGCTCCTTGACATGGTATCCAGGGCCTTTAGTGACAATCATGTCTTCCTGTCCAACTCTGTAATTCACACATTGTACATCAGCAAATGTGATAGTGCTTGTGCTTCTCAGCAATCCAAACTACTCCAGGCCTCCATGCCTTTGCACATGCCTCATGCAGCCCCTCCTCTTTTCTTCAACTAGAGAATTATTTGTCCTTTAAAACTCACCTCAGGTATTTTCTTATCAATAAAGTCTTCTCACTGTTAGGTGCCACGACCCGCGCAGCTGCCTTAAGGGTCCCGAGAGAGAGTAGTGAGAGATTAAGAAAGTCACAGACACAGAGACATAAAGAAAAACTGGGGCCAGGTGGGACACTCTCCTCTGATGGAGGTGAAGTGAACCCAAACTAGCTCAGCGTGTTTATTTTATAATCAAGCACAAAGGAAGTTGGGAGGGATTCAAGGTCTATGAGGGAGCTATAACGGAATTGTGTTTCTACCTAAATGGCAAGCTGTTCAGCGGTTATCTTGTTGTTGCTAAGGCTTTGTCTGTACTATTTGCACCCAGGTGTATGGGCTCTGAGATACTGTTCCATGTAGCAGGCTGCATCCCTTGCTCTTTGGCTAGGGTGCAGAGCAACCAAGTGGGACCTTGCCTTCGCTCCAGGTCTGCTGTTCAGATAGCACTCATCTGCTCCCCACAGTTAGGCTCCTTCTTGTTCATGTCCCTCTGTACCAAAACACCTTTGTCATTGTGCTAGAATGATGTAGGTACAGTGTTGTCCCCTTCTTTGGACTCCTTAGACATTCCTTCATGGCAAATGCAGATCCTAGTTTCTTTATGTTCCAACACAATATCTGACACATTTTGAATAATCACTGAATATTGGACTATTTTGTGTCTCTGTGAAAACTTGATGCTAATTTATATATGTGGCATAAAATTGTGATTTGCAGTCCCACCATAGCCATTCACAGGATAATTTTTGTTACATAGATTATATACTTCTGAAGGTAACATCAAAGAGGAATTACAGAAAATGTTTATGGCAATAGTGGCATTAAGAGAATAAGATATGCTGTTCATGCAGCATACTTGAAGGGTGGCATTCTTTGAAGCCTCATTAAGTCATAGTCATGCGAAGATCATTTAAAAACCATCCTCCATAAAGTAGGCCTCAACTCAGGCAGATCTGTCATGCTAAAGGAATAAGTATCTATAGGTATATTCCTAATAGAATCCAACAGCAAACAAGCTAAATAAGCATGTGGAAATATAAGTAAGGAAGAAGATACTTTTTGAAGCATTCTATTATATTTTGATGAAGCAGTAAAAGTTAGCAGACCACACACACACACACACACACACACACACAAACACACACCCTTTTAAAAATACAGATTATTGCTATGCAATCTTAAAATATAGGTGGAACCATGTCACTCAAAATGTAAGTATGTTAAAGAGCGATGAAACTATACTGATGACTGGCAATTTCATTTTTAGTCTGGGATATACATAAAAACAAGATTTGGAGAAATGTACAGAAATATTTCCAAAAAATAGCAAGATAATTCAGAAATTGCAAAATACAAACTTAATTAATTAATTAATTTTTTGAGTTGGAGTCTCACTCTGTCATCCAACTGGAGTGCAGTGGCACACTCATGGCCACTGCAGCCCTGACTGCTGGGCTCAGGTGATCCTTTAGCCTCAGGCTTCCAAGTAGCTGGAACTACAGGCACGCACCACCATGCCCAGCTAATTTTTTGATTTACTATAGCGATGAGTCTCACCAAGTTGCCCAGGCTGGTCTCAAACCCATGGGCTCAGGCAATCCTCTCACCTTGGCCTCCCAAAGTGCTGGGATTATAGGCATGAGCCACATGCCTGGCCCAAAATATATTTTTTTTTAAGTTTATAGAAAATAGACATATAATATTGTGTATACAGATATGGTATATCTACAGAACATCAAAATAACAAAAATAGTTTAAAAATTAAAACATAGTAATTTAGTGCAGAAATCAAAGGGAAAAGAATATTTTGGTAGGAAAAAATAACAACTAGTTTGTTCCTTACATATATCTCATATGGTTTTATGATTTCATAGCTTGACCAGAAATGGACCACAAATTTGACTTGAAACAGCTAGCATAAAGTAAGAAACATAGTTACATTGATTTAGAACTTCCCTGAGATAAAAGGAAGCCACTTTTAGCACAGGTGTTCCTCATATTAAGTTCAGAGATTCTCATAAAGAGACAACTCTGTGCTTTCACATTCCTCCGACAAATGCCATAATGAATTTCTTAGAGATGTTTCCTGAAATAGTCATTAGCAAGGGCTGATAGCATGACACTAAATTGCAGTTCACAAAAATTTGTAAGAGTCCAGCCAACGCAGCGTGAGTGTACAGTACTCTAATGACAATATGCCTTAATTTCAATACTTAAGAGTATCTGGAGGAGTAAATGATCATTATTTTTTTGCAACATATTAGTTGGCATAGAATTATGTACTCTAATACTCAAAGTACAGACATTATATGGTATTATTCGAGGATCTGCTTCACAAAGAAGTTTTGGCTAATGTCCATTTTATCAAAGTGTATCACACAAGATAGACTAAGCAGTGGCACAATAATGAACAATGTCAAGCTCTTAGTAGTTTAAAACAAGGTCTGTTTCTGGTTCATGCCATATGTCTATCATGGATTATCTGGGGACTCTGGGCCACATGTCCTCATCCTAGGATCCAGACATTTACATGGAGCATTGCCATAGAACAGATGGAAAAATGTGGCAAAGCACACACTGGTTCTTACAGATCCTGACCAAAAGTCATATAGTCATTCCTAATTTTAAGACGGAGTGGAAGGGTATACCAATCATTAGCTGGAAGGAAAGAGAGAAGACAATTTGTAAAGATCACTAATGATTATTACACAGAGCTAAAGAGCCTGATTAAAAAGTCACCACTCTTCAGAAAGAAGATAGAACCAGGGAAAACACACACTCAAAGATAATATTTGTCTCTCTGAATACAGTGTGGGTTCCAACACAATAGAACATGGGTGAATGAGAAGCCAACTGTGTATGTTATAAAGCAGTAATTTTCACGTTGTGTTTTGCACAATTCAAGAAATCTGTACCATGTTTCACAAATTTTACCAAAAAAGGAAACATAAATCTGACTATGGAAATATGTTTATAGCATTCTTCAAGGCAAGTTATATATCACAAAAGAAGAAAAAATACACTGTATCAGGGTTTTAAAACTCTAACGACATTACAATTATCTGACATGACAGGCACTCCAATACATTAAGATAAAACTACAAGAGTCATCAGTGAATTTATCTTTATGGTAAAGGGGGAAGAGGGAAATTCCAAATCTTCTTCGACTTTCAGAAATCTGGGATTTCAGTCTGAATATTGTTACCCGAAGCAATTGATTTGAACACATAGTAAGGAAGAACCCACAATACTAAAATTCAACTCCATAAGATGTAACCATAATTTCTAATGTACAATCTTCTTTAAATTAGTCTCCTTCATTACATAAATTTTGTAAGGACAGTTTTGTTTTGTTTTGTTTTGTTTTGTTTTGTTTTTGAGTTGGAGTCTTACTCTGTCACCCAGACTGGAGTGCAGTGGCCACTCCCGGCCACCTCAGCCTCGACCTGCTGGGCTCCGGTGATCCTTCCGCCTCAGCCTTCCAAGTAGCTGGAACTACAGGCACGCGTTACCACGCCCGGCTAATTTTTGATTTTATTGTAGAGATGAGGTCTCGCCAAGTTGCCCAGGCGGGTCTCGAACCCGCGGGCTCAGGCAATCCACTCACCTCAGCCTCCCAAAGGCGCGGGATTACAGGCTGAGCCACCAAGCCCGGAAGGACAGTTTTTTAAGGTAACAGAAAACAGGATAATTACAGCTATAAATTTCCACCTGAATTCCCATGTCAGACAAGGGAGTATAGTTGGTATTTTTGTGAACATTTTTGGTCTCCAACTTCATCTTAAGTTTTAGAATTAGGTACTTGAATTTAATCTTTTTTTGTAACTGCTGTTAACAAATGACCATGCGCTCTATAGAGGAAAGAAAAGGAGAAAACTTTATTTTTAGAGAGACAATCTGCAAAGAAGGGAACATAGCCTCCAGGAAAACTGAAAGCACAGATTTGAAGAGGGCAAAAGGAAAGCTGGGTTTTGTCTTTCAAGGTCTGCCTCATATGCGTATTTAGCAGGTTGGGGGAAATATATAAATATATTCATGAGGGAAGTCAAGTGCCTGTGAAGTGGGTAAATGTATATGTAACATACATTCTGTGTTCATTTTAGCGTGAAGTTTTAACATTAAAATGAAGTAGAATTTGATGCTTTATGTCAAAAAGTTGAACTATAGGGCATAAAGATGTTTTGTGTGCAATCTCTGTAAACCAGCTAAGACCAGCTTGAGGTCTGTGGCTGTTTATCTGCAAAGACTGTTTACAAGGATGGTCTCATCTCCTGATATCCAGTGGTCCAACTGGAACTGCTGATGGGACGGCTCGTTGGGGATGGGGGGCGTTCTGTGGGCTGATGTGCAACAGGGTCCATTGGAAAATTCCTGTTGTGACTGTTTTGACTTTTTTTAAGGCTAATTTTTGCTGAATTACAGGACAGAAGACCTTATGGCAGATAGTAAAACAAGGATATACAACCAACCCCTCTCCCTTCTATAGCTGCTTGGTTCTGTTTCTGGTGTACCTCAATTTACCTTCAGGGAGTCCATTTTGTCTGTCAGGTGGAGATATATTTTAACACCGTCTTAGCATCTTTTTTCTCCCACCTACCTATGAAGAATTTCTTTCACAAGTAGCTACTAATTGGTAACATCTATATGCCCAAAGCTATTGGCTTAATGCAGGAATTCTCAACTTTAGCACTATTTCCATTTAGGGCTAGATAATTATTTGAGGAGGGACCAGTTTGGACTGTCTTGTGCATTGTAGGATGTTTAGCAACATCCCTGGCCTCTACCCATTGAATGCCAGAAGCACCGCCTCCCTAGTTGTGACAACCAAAAACGTCTCTAGACATTTCCAAATGTTAACTGGGTACATGATTGCTCCTGACTGAGCACTACATGCTTCAGTTAATCAGAATCCACCCCTGGGGCTACATGTTCTGTAGGTGTCCCCTGAATATCATGGACTTCATTGTGCACAACTGGTCCAGTTACTACGGCTGCATAACAGATTACCTCAAAGCTTCATGGCTTAAAACAATCCCTTATTATGCTCATGGAATCTGTGAGTCAAGAATTCTGATAGGGTAACAGCAGGAATCGCTTCTGTCTACTCCATGGTGTCTAAGCCTCTGCTGGAATATTTGAAGGCTTATAGTGACATTTTTTGAAGGCTTCCCACTAACACATTTAGTGTTGATGCTTGCTGTTGGCTGGGAGGACTATAACAGCTGAAGCTGTGGCTGGAACATGTACCTGTGGCCTTTTCATGAGGATTCTTGACTTCCTTACAAAATGTGTCTATGTTTTAAGGGTAAGAAACCCAAGAAAAAAGGCCGAATATAAGCTGTGTTGCCTTTTATTACCTAACCTCCCATAATATCACTTTCTACATACTTTGTTGGATGAGGTGGTTACAAGGTGCAAGGAGGCAAATAGATGTCACATTGAAAGAAGAGCATGTAGGATGAGATTCTGTTAGTAATGAAGGAGAAGAATTTTGTTTGAATAGACAACCAACAGTACTTACAAATATACCTTTATTTAATAAAACAGTCCAAAGGAAAATAAAAAATGCATATCCCATATAGCTAATAAATTAGTTCCAAAGCTGATATTATATGGGAGCTTTGCAGTTTCATAGATTAAAACAGCCATGTTATAAGTTCCTTTTTACATATTTTAGCATGATATATAAATAAATACAAAGGTGGTGATAATACTACTTGGTAACTTGGACCAAGAAAATCTAAGTGTTCAGCTGAATTTTTAAGACTTCATCAAGTTAGTTTAACAAATATAATGGCATCTTGCTGATCATGTGAAAGCAATAGCAGAGAACATCCCATAAATAATAACTCATATGAAAACTGTTGCCAGAAGGTATTCAAGGAGTCAATGCATCCTATACAGACAATGCAAGGGTGGTAATTATTCAAAGTCAAGGCATCCTGGGAAAAAGGAGATGGGGCCCAGAAATAACCTCTGGGATGTCTCCATAGAGCCCAGTTTAATAACTAGTAATTAGAGTGAAAAGCAGCGAACTAGGAATCAGAACTGAGTTAGGAGTCCTGAGTCTTGGTCTGGCCAACTGTGTAATTTTTCACAAACCACTTAGTTTTTTGGAGTCTCAGTTTCTTACTTTGTAAGTTGAGAAAGTTGGTATAAGTGGTCTCAGAAGTCTTTCTCGAGAACTTCTGTAATTCCTTGACAATTTTAGGTAAATTCCCAGAAATATTCACATGAGCATTTTCAGTTACTTCCTGTTAATCCTGTTACCCCTCCCCCTGCCCCAAGTGCTTGGTATGGTCAGGGTGTGTATCAAATCCCTTGCTTTTAAAGAGTTCTGGAAATCTATTTGAGTCTTGTTGTCAAGGAAATTATAGGTTTACTTTTTCAAAAAGAGAGATCTTCCAACAGAGTTATAGCCCCTGTATTCTTTGTAATCCTGTTGATGGCAAGGTCAACTTTCATTAAATTCTCTTGGCTTTAGTAAAGAGACTTGAATGCTGGGGGGAAATGAATGAGGAGAAAAGGGATCTAGTTTAACTATGCTTTGAGGGAAATTGAATCTGTTTAATTTAATTCACTATAAAGACAGACCTGTGAGTTTCAGGAAGCCAATATATAACTTAAAACTTATTTACAAGTTTTAAAACTCACAAAATAAGGTTATATATTATTTATAGATACATATAAATGTAACAAAAGTAAAAAAGCATGTACTGGATGGCTGTATGTCAAATTCATTTTAGTCCTTGCCTCTGGAGAAGATAGGAGACAGTGGGACTGTGGAGGAGAATTTGGAAGCATCTCCTTAATATTGATGAAATTTTAAGCTTTACTTAAAGATCCAAAGCAATTATAACGAAATATATACATTAATTAATGTGTGTGGTGTGCAAATGGCAGGGTTATATTAATCTCAGTCAATTACTGTAGTTTTAAAAACTTCAAAAAATAAAGAGGCAAAATTTCATTAAAAAGTAGTCTCAAGAGCTGAACTGAACTGGAGCAAGCTTAGCTGCCAGGTGTCAGATTAAGGCAACAAACCAAAGTGAAAACAACAGCCAAGCCTTAAATCACTTAGTATAAGCAAGAGGGTAATCCACAAAAAGTGCCAGCTTCCCTATTTTTTCCCATGGGACAGCACCAGGAACCGGATCTGTCAGGTCAGCACAGGCATGAGATTCTTCTTATCACAATGGGAGCCCTGAAAGGGAAACTCCTGAAGTCTTACAGACCCAGGGGCTGGGGGGGGAAGGACTAGGAGTAGAAAAGTACTGAGTCAGAAAGAAGAAAATGTCTTTTTAAGTTCCCCAGTTAGGAGAACTGTTGGATAGAGACACAGATGCTATGAAGAAGAGCTTGGCTGACCAGGGTTGAGTCCTTGACAACAACTACAACTCCTTTCAGCATCACAATGCATCAAGACTGCTTCAAGCAGGGAGGGCAGATTTCCTCTCCAAAGCCTGCCAGGTAAAGCCTTTGCAATTGCCTATAGTTAGACTTGAAAAGCTATATATAGGTTTTGACAGTAGCAGGACTCCTCAGTTTCTAGTGTTTCTGGTTTCAGAGAGTCATGTAGGTGGGAAATAAAATAGACAATTAAATCAAAGTATTGGGAGACTTCAACACCCTGCTTTCAATGATGAATAGAACAACTAAACAGAAAATCAACAAGGAAGTAATACAAACCAACTGGACCTAACAGACATCTATAGGCATTTTTAGAGCACTCCCCTAAAAAAAGAGCAAGTCAATGATGTCTACTGTTGCAACTTTTACTCAACATTGTGCTGGAGATTCTAGCTAGAGCAATCAGGCAAGAAAATGAAGAAGAAAAACATTATCCATTGTAGAAAGGAAGAAGTAAAACTATTTCTATTTGCAGATGAAATGATCTTATATAGGAAAAATCCTAAACAATTCACCAAAAAAGACCATTAGAACAAGTTCATCAAAGTTGCAGGATCCAATATCAGTATATAAAATAAACCTTATTTCTCTATATTAGCAATGAACAATCCTAAAATGAAAAAAAATATATCATTGAAAATAGTATAAAAATGAATATTTATAAATAAATTAAAAGAGCAGGATAGTGATTCCAGAAGCAAATCCTTAATTTCTCAATCAATTCATCTTCGACAAAGCCTCCAACAACAATTGGGGAGAGGAAGACCCATTCAGTAAATGGTACTGGGAAAACTGACTGACCACAGGCAGAAGAATGAAACAGGACCCCCTATCTATGACCATACACAAAAATTAACTCCAAATGGAACAACGACCTAGATGTAAAACCTCAAACTTTAACAATCTTAGAAAATGCAGGAGACACCATTATGGAAGTCGGAATAGGCAACCAATTCCTGATCAAAACCCCAACCGTCCATGCCATAAAAGATAAGATAGACAAGTGGGTCCTCATCAAACTGAAATGCTTCTGCAAAACAAAAGAAGCCATCAAGAGAGCAAGGAGACAGCCCACAGAATGGGAAAAAATATTTTCCAACTGCATATCTGACAAAGGCCTAACATCTAAGATCTACAAGGATCTCAGACATGTTGAAAGGAAAAACAAACAACCCCATTTAAAAAGTGGGAAAAAGACATGAATAGACACTTCTCAAAAGAAGACATACAAGCAGCCAATAGACACATGAAAAAAATGTGAAGCCTCACTAATCATCAGAGAAATGCAAGTCAAAACCACATTAAAATACCAACTAGCTCCAGTAAGAATGGCCATCATTAATAAAACAAACAACAGATGCTGGCGAGGATGCAGAGAAAAGGAAATGCTTCTTCACTGGTGGTGGAAATGCAAACTAGTTTAACCTCTATGGAAAACAGTGTGGTGATTCCTAAAAGATATAGAAATCGACCTTTTTTTTTTTTTTTTTTTTTTTTTTTTTTTTAGTTAAGTCTCACTCTGTCGCCCAGGCTGGAGTGGACGGCCACCCCAGCATTGACCTGCTGGGCTCTGGCGATCCTTCCGCGTCAGCCTTCCAAGTAGCCAGAACCATAGGTGCGCGCTACCACACCTGGCTAATTTTTTACTTATTGTAGAGACGAGGTCTTGCCAAGTTGCCTGGGCTGGTCTCAAACCCCCGGGCTCAGGCAATCCACTCACCTTGGCCTCCCAAAGTGCTGGGATTACAGGTTGAGCCACCAAGCCCGGCTGAAACCGACTTTCTACACGATCTTGCAATCCCCCTTTTGGGAATATACCTGGAGGAACTTAAATCACTCTACGAAAAAAGAAACCTGCACACGCATGTTTATTGCAGAACTATTTATAATAGCAAAAACATGGAACCAACTGTGCTTCCCATTGAAACTGGACTGGATTTTTAAAATGTACATATACACGATGGATTATGATAGTCATAAATGAGAAAAAAATTATGGACTTTGCAGCAACCTGTACGAATTTAGAGTCTATAATACTAGTAATTTATCATGGAAACCAAGAATTGAGTACCACATGTTCTCACTCATAAGTGGACCCTGAACATTTATCATAATACTTTAAGAAAGGGATTGGCAGTAGTCAGAAACTGCCAGGGGAAGGCTGGCACATAACATTAATAAGGGTACCTAATCTCAAACCAGGCAAAGTGGGGACAAAAGGGAGGCCCAAACTTTACCTTTATGATAATCAATTGTATACCTAATCCTGAACTGTACCACACATCTTTAAAATAAAACAAATTTTTTAAAAATCAAAAGAAGTGTAAGACTGTACACTGAAAACTACAAGACATCATTGAACAGTATTAAGGAACTGTATAAATGGAACTCATGGATTGGAAGACTTAATAAGTTGGCAGTACTCCCCAAATTGATCTACAAATTCAATGCAAGTCTATGAAAAATGAAGCTATTTTTTGTGTATGAAAATTCCAAAGCTGATCCTAAAATTTATAAGAACATGCAAGAGGCCAAGAGTATCCAAAACAC
This sequence comes from Cephalopachus bancanus, assembly GCA_027257055.1. NCBI lineage: Eukaryota > Metazoa > Chordata > Mammalia > Primates > Tarsiidae > Cephalopachus > Cephalopachus bancanus. Next base: position 6,302,903 of record JAPVLO010000015.1, on the reverse strand, counting down.
AGCTTCAAAAAGAACAAAATTGGAGATTTACACTTCCTAACTTCCACCAAACTTACTACAAAGATGCACTAATGAAGAGAATGTGATACTGGCACAGGATAGATATAGAGGTCAATAAAATAAAATTTGGAGAGCCCCAAAATAAACCATTACATTTATGGCCAACTGGTAAAGGTGTGAAAACCGTCCAATAAGGAAAGAATAGTCTTTTGAATAAATAGTGCTGGAAGAACTACGTATCTACATGCAGAATAATATGGTTGGATCCCTACCTTACACCATATATAAAAATTAATTCAAAACAGTTCAAAGGTGTTAAAACTCTAAAATTCTTAGAAGAAAACATACATGTAAATCTTTATGACCTTTATCACCTTAGGAAATGTTTCCTTAGATATGACACCAAAACTGTAAGTAATAAAAGGTAAAATGGATAAGTTGGACTTTATCAAAATATAAAACTCTATATTGCAGATTGTACCACCAAGAAAATGAAAAGTATGCACACAGAATGAGAGAAAATATTTGTACATCATATATCTGATAAGGTTCTTGTTTCCAGAATATATAATAAACTCTTGCAATTCAATAATAAAAAGATAGATAACCCAATTAAAAAATAGGCAAAGAATCTGAGTAGACATTTCTCCAGAGGATATATAAAAATGACCATTAAGCACATGAAAAGATGATCAAGGCTGAGGTGGAAGGATCTCCTGAACCCAGCAGATATAGGCTGTGGTGGCCGTGAGTGTGCTACTGCACTCCAGCCTGGGCAACAGAGTGAGACTTCAACTCAAAACAAAAAACAAAAACAAACTCCAAAAAAAGAAAAGATGATCAATATATTACTGTTTAGGGAAATGCAAATCAAACCCACTATGGGTTACCTCTTCACACCCACAAGGAAGTCTGTAATCAAAAAGGATAGCCAGTAACAAGTGTTGGCAAGAAGGGGGAGAAATTGGAAACTTCATTTATTGCTGGTGGGAATGTAAAATGGTGCTGTCATTTTCTAAAATGGTTTGAAATTTTCTCAAAATGTTAAACATAGAATTACCATATGACTCAGCAATTCTGCTCCTAGGTGTACAACCAAAAGAAAAGAAAATATATGTCCACACAAAAACTTGTACTTGAATAGTCAATGCTGCATTAATCATAATAACCAAAAAGTGGAACCAGACTCACATGTCCAACAACTGATGAATGGATAAACAAGGTGTATTATATTCATACAATGGAATATTATTCATTAATAAAAGGAATGAAGTACTGATGTGTGCTATAACATGGATAAACTTCAAAAACATTGTGTTAAATCAAAGAAGGCAGTTAAAAAAACCATGTATTGATTTCATTATATGAATTGCTCAGAATTGGCAAATTTATAAAGACAGAAAGTAGATTACTAGTTGTCTGTGGCAGGGAGGAATTAGGAATGACTGCTAATCATTATGGGTTTTCTTTGGGGGATGGTAAAATGTTCAAAAATTGATTTTGGCAATGATTGCACAACTTCATGAATATATGTTAAACGAATGAATGGTATGATATGTGAATTAGATTATAGTAAAGTTGTTAACAAAAGTCATACGACAATTCTGGTTCCAATACCGGAGTAACTTATGTTGAACTAACCTTCCAACAGATAACAATTAACTCTAAACAACATGTAAAAACACTACTGTTTGAAAGACCTGGAAACTATAAAAAGGAAGCAGAAACTGGAAGGAATTTAAACCTTTAATAAGGGAACTGCGCTAGGTGGAGCACATTATTTAACTTTTCCAGAGAACATTCTCCAGTTTATGTGGTGTGTGGAGGCTAGAACTTAAGTAAAACACTGCAATCTGTTTGTTTTAAGATGTCAGAGGATGGAGTTTAATTCTGCTAGAGAAGCTGGAAATTGAGGGGATAAATTCTGAAAAGAAGGGAACCACAGGATTTATCTGTCTGGGTTCAATCACAAGACAGAAATTGGCAGTTTATATAAAAAGTTATTAAACTATGATAGGGCAGTAACTATAAATATATAAAGAACTCTAAGTAATAATCTAAAGCCAAGGGAAAGTAGCCAAGAAAGGACAAGTTTGGAATGGGGCTTCCTCCCTAAAACTGAGGTTCAGACCTTGTTGCAGAAGGTCTGTTTGCTGCTCACTGGATAGCAGAAGAATTCACTGGGCTACCCAAGTAGAGCTGACCAGATGAGCAGGAAACATGTCCAGATGAAATTAGATTGTTGAACTGGCATGTAGAGAGTCAGCTCTTTGGAAGCCCACTCACAGACCAGGCAGTACTTTGACAGAGATTGCCAGACTGGTAAAAAAACAAGCCCCAACCATACCCTTTTTATAAGAGGTATACTTTAAATAAAGAGATAGGGTATAAATAGCATGATTAAATGATATATAATCATAAGAAAATTGGAGTGGTTATATTAATATCAGACAAAATAGCCTTCAAGAAAAGAAATTTTAACAGAAATAAAGAGGGACATTTTGTCATAATGATAAAACTGTCAATTCATAAGGAAGCCATAACAAATCTAAACATGTATGCACATAACAGAACTTCAAAATACATAAAAGAAAAAATAATAATTTAAAGTTAAAAGTACAGATACATTCACAATCAAGTCAGAGATTTTTACCCTCTTGTATAAACTAATAATGATGATATTAAACAATACAACTACAAACAAACTATAGTAATGTAGAAGATTGAAAAACACAGCACATTACACCCAATGACAGAAGAATACATATTTTTTAAAGTACGCTTGAAATGTTCACCAAGATAACCATATGGTGTGCCATAAAATAAATTCCAATAAACTTCTTAAAATGGAGATCATAAGAAGCACATTCTATGACTTTAATTTGAATTAAATTAATAATGAATAATATGTTAACTAGAAAAGCCCCCAAATAATTGGAGATTAAACAATTAAACAATGAAAATATAAGATTAAAATTAGTGGAAAGTAGTCAAAGCAGTGCTTATAGGGAACTTTACAGAATGAAATGATACTGTTAGAAAAATATGAATTATGATTCTACACTAAAAATCTAGAGAAGGAAAAAATAAGTAAACCCAAAATCAGAAGAAAAGAAATAATAAAGGTAAGAATCTAATAGAAATCAGGTAAACAATAGAGAAAATTCAAACCAAAAGCTGTTTTTTTAAGTAATAAAGTTGGTAAACTTCTAGTAAGACTCATCGAGGAAAAAGGAGTACACAAATTACCAGTATCAGAAATGAAAAAGAAAATATCACTAAAAATCCCGCAGATATGAAAAGGATAATAAGGCAATATTACAATAAGACTTTAGGCTAACAAATTCTACAACTTGGATGAAATGGGCAAATTTTTTGAAAACTACAACTTACTAAAATCGACAGAAGATGAGATTGAAAATTTGAATATGCATATTCATATTAAATAAATTTGTAATTAAAAAAATTTTTCTGAAAGAAAACTATAGGCCAACTTGGCTTTAGCTATTTCTATCATGCATTTAAGAAAGGAATAGTGTCTATCTTAACTTGTTTAGAAAATAGAGGACAAAGGAACACTTTTTAACTCATATTGTGCCTACCCATACATGAATTTAACTTACATTATCATACCTATCCCCAAAGCTGACCAATGTATTATTAGAAAAAGAAAATAACAAATCTCTTATGAAAATAGATTCAACATTCTTTACAAAATATTAGCAAATTAGATATAAAAATACATAAAAGTGATAATATATTGTGGCCAAGTGATGTTATTCAAGCAATTCAAGATGAAGTCAATATTATTATTATTTTTTTTTGAGTTGGAGTCTCACTCTGTCGCCCAGACTGGAGTGCAGTGGCCGCTCCTGGCCACCGCAACCTCGACCTGCTGGGCTCCGGCGATCCTGACGCCTCAGCCTTCCAAGTAGCCGGAATTACAGGCATGCGCTACCACACCTGGCTGATTTTTTTATTTATTGTAGAGATGAGGTCTTGCTGCCCAGGTGGGTCTCGAACCCGCGGGCTCAGGCAATTCACTCACCTCAGCCTCCCAAAGGCGCGGGATTACAGGCTGAGCCACCGAGCCCGGCTTTTAATATTATTTTTTAAAAATAATGTAATTTCCCACAGTCACAGGATAAAGGAGAGAATTTATATGCTCATCCCAATAAATGCAGAAAAAGCATTTGATAGAATTCAATAACCATTTATGATTAAAAATTCTCAGTAAACAAGGAATAGAAGAACTTTTCCTCAGTATAATACATGCAACCTGTCTAAAACCACAATTAAATAATGTGCGCATTTCCTTAAAATCAGGAACAAAGCATGAATATCTGTTTAAACTATTTCCATTTTACTGGAGGTCTTGGTTGGTGGAATAGGGTTAGTGGAATAGGCAAGAAAAAGAAAGAAAAGGCTGCAAATTGTAATGGAAGTATTAAAAATTTTTAAAGTTATGTACAACATAATTAGGTGTATTAAAAAAGCCTGAAGAAATCTACAACACTAGAATTAATAAGTGAATTTGACAAGGTTGTACAGTGCAAAGTCAATATATAAAAATCAATTATTTTTATATGCAGTAGCATACAACTGGAAAATGAATATTTAAAAATTATGATTACATTTATAGTAGTATCTAAAAGGACTAAATATTTAGGAAATACATTTATCAAAAATTGTACAAGAAATCTGCACTGAAAACTACAAAATATTGCTGACAAAAACTAAATAAATTGAGAAATGTATGATCTCACGAATTAAATGGTGTCAGTTCTCTTCAAATTGTTCTGTAGAACCATCGCAATGGTGATCAAAACCCTCACAGGCTTTTCTTGTTTTAACTGACAAGTTGATTATAAAACTTACATGGGAAAGTAAAGGATCTGGACTAGCTAAATCAATATTTAAAATGAACAAAACTAGAGGATTTATACTACTATATTTCAAGAGAGTTACTCTAAAGTTACAGGACTCAATACACTGTCAATTGGTCTAAGGGTAGATAAACGTATCAACAGGAAAAAATAAAGCAGTCATAAGTAGATTCACACACATAAAGTCAATTGATTTTTTTACAAAGGCTTCTTCAAGGTAATGTAACAGGGAAAGTAAAGTCTTTTCAACAAATGGTGCCAAAACAAGTGGATAAATATGTATGGGAAATGATGACAGCTTTGGGTTAGGCAACAGTTTCTTTGAGAGTCACGCAAATCACTGGACATAAAAAGCAAAGTCAATAATTTGGAATTTATGGAGGGTAAAGACTTCTCATCAAAAGGCATCTTTAGAAAGCCCCCGGCTAGCTACATTCAAGGTGGCCCCGGCTACTTGGGCATTGCCTTTATCTGTAGTTTGTTATTTTTATTTTATTTTATTTTATTTTTTTTAGAAAGCAGGATTTATTAAGAGGACAGAAAATCTCCCACAGTGGGAAGGGACCTGAGAGGATTGCCCTGTAGTTTGTTATTTTACTAGCATATACAAGTAGAAAATAAAAGCACAATGGAAGGGTACAAAAACAATACCAAGAAATTTTGGTGAAATACAGTAATACCACAGTAACTTAGTTGCGAAGGTAGAGATGGGATTAAAGGAAACACAGGAATCTTATCATCACTGAGCTCAGTGACTGATCTAATGGAGAAAGGTCACTCTCACAACAGCCTTCTTCATTTCTAGCCCTTGGCGTTGTGGGCCTGGTCTTTCACTTTTCAGTTTCCCTCTGTTTTGAGTAATAGGCCTTGCTCCTACCTCCTAGATCTGCCTGTGTTCTGCCCATGTTTTTCTCTTGCTCCTCTCTTTTTTACAACTGCCAAGTTTCCAAAAGTAGTTTCCATACATTTTAATCTCACTTTCCATAAGTTTGAGTTAGAAAAACCAAAACCTGTTGGCCTTTCTTATCTAGCTGCCTTAGTGTGATACCTCCAAAAATGACTAGGCTCATCCCACTCCCCCAGGAAGAGTGTTTTTGCCTTCTCAGCCTTTCTCCTTATAGCTTATAAGGAAAGAGACTAGAGATCGGGTGGCAGCCAAAGATCTTTGTACATGTTCTCTTCTCCTTATAATTTTGGGATAGTCTCTTTCTCCTGAGTCAAAGTGAAACTGTAGCTGTGTGGCTTCTTCAAATAGATAATGCATGTGAAAAGTGAAAAGTGTCCAAAAAATTCCAAGGGCTTTCCCATATGTGGGTGTATTATAATGCCAGTTTGAAGTTGTTTTTTGCACCAAGAATGCAGTAGTCATTCAGTCTCACAAAGGAATACACACTCTTTGATTCCATTTCTATGAAGTTTAAGAACAGCGCAGAATGACCTATAGTGATAAAATGTTATTACAGATGTAGAATCCACAGGACCTCGTACCTGACTGGGCACTGGAAAGGCAGGAGGCCCATCTGGCAGCCTTTTGAAGTATCTGCAGCTAAGTATTCATACCCCACCTCCCCACAGAGGGCATGTGTAGCAAGAGTGCACTATTGCTGTGAGTCTGCAATAGACAGGAAAGTTTAAAACTATGTAAAATAAAGCATATCCATTATCCAGATAAATAAGCACATATGCAGAGAAAAACATCTGTTTAAGGTCTTGCTTAAATTAAACAATTTTGATGTGATGACACTCATGAAGAGATAAGACATCTTTAGAGGAAGCCACAGGAAACAGGTCAAGGACCATTTTGTCTCCTTCTCAGTCTCTCTCTACCTCTCCTTGAGCAACTTTTTCTGCATTGTACCAAGCCCCTTTCCAGCCTTGTGTTGGCTCTCTCAGGTGTCCTGGAGACTACCTCATTGGGATCTCCCCTTCTTAGCAGACCATGTCCTGAATAGTTTCTTCCCTTCTATTTTGCATTAAAACGTACCCATCCTGTGCCTATTCCTTACCTTCTCTGTCCTAAGTGGTTTTCAGTTAGTTGTCATCTTGCTAATTCTTTCAGATAAATTTCTATAGAGGTCTTTTGAAGATTTTTAAAATGTGATTCTAATAGTAGATATTTTGGGCGTTCTGACAATTAGTAAGAAAAATATTTATAAACCTTGTATTCTTTTATTGGCACCTTTAAGAGTTTATCATTTGTAACACATCCTAGATGCACCTGCCTTGGGTATTGTTCCAAGAGAACATAGTGGCAAATCAAATGCTGTGCCTCTTATGAAAGGCTGTTCTAAGAACTCCTTTTCTTTGTGACTCTTACATGTTCATGTATTTCTAAGTACATGTACAAGGTATTTGGTTAGTTAAACATAACAAGGTGGCTGAATCTGGAGTTGATGATTCCTAAATGAGAAGCACTTTTCTTCATTCATTCAATAAACATTAATTGACATGCTGCCCACTGGAGGAGAGAGATATATAACAATAACATTGCAATGCAGTGTAGTGTGTGCCATAGGAAAGATATGAGCCAAAGGCTCTGGAAGCACAGAGAAAGGAACTACTATCTGTGGGATACAGGAAGGACTGCAGAAAGGAGTAAGCATTTGCTCCCTAGGGTAATGAACCGCAAGGTTATTAGGCAAAGAATGGGAAGGGTACTCTAGGAATTATGGCAAAAGACCGATATAGAGTTATGGAAGTCTGTGTTTGTTTAGGGCTGAGAAAATTCATGTGGCTAGAACATGCATACATAACAGATGGTGTTGGAAGAGAGGACCAATAAGGAATGGTAGGGACATAAATGAAGGTCAACATAAATGTCATTATAAGCAATGTAAACTTAAAAAAAAAAAACAGAAGCCAAAAGTAGTTTCTAAGCAGAGGTGGGATTTTATCAGATTTGTACTTTGGATAGAAAAACCTTTAGAAATATGTGAAGAATGGACTAGTGGCAAGGAGATAAATTCCAATAATATTAAAAGAATCCACACGAGAAATTATAAGGGCCTGAGCTAAAGTAACAGTAGAGAGAATAGAGGCGGATTTAAAGACATGTCTGCCTTGGTGGTTATCTAAAAGTAGTGACTTAGAAGCCTGGGAGTATAGCAAACCTAGATTTATGTACTCATTCAGCAAACAAATACTGATGAACCACTATGTTCCAGGCACTTTACTTGGGACACAAAGGTGTGAAAACCAGAGACACCATGTTAGATGGTCTCTGTGCTGGGAACACTTGCTCTATCTTCAAGGAACATCTGATAAGGGGAATATAAAAGTTCAAAAGATAACTTTTTAAACAACATAGATTGTGAAGCTACTAACTTTCTTGCAAAAGATGTAAAAGCTTCCCTTCCTCAAGAGGTAATAGTTGAGCTATATATTAAAGAATAAGTAAGAGTTTGCTAAGTGAAGAATTAAGAAAAGAACATTCCAAGGCAGATGGAAACAAAGGTATAGCCATGTGAGAAAGTCTGGCATGTTCAGAGAGGGTGTAGCAGGAGTCGAGGGCTGGGGTCAGGATCAACATGGTTAGGCCATACCAGGACATCTAGACTTCATTTAGCACCAGAGTTGACTCTGCTTAAAAATATTTGAGGAGGATGGGATATCAGGATAATGATTTATTCTCGAATGGTTCAAGAAAAACTAGTTTTTGTACTGTTCTTGCAAGTTTTCTGTCTGTTTTTTCAATGTATAAATATCAATAAAATAAAAAGAAGTACAAAGTATTCTTGTAAGCCAATAATAAAGACAATCAGAAGGAAAGAATGTTCAACAGTGAATTGACCAGGACAAGAAAAAGGATTACTAAATCATGTCGAGGGTTCAGCTAATGCTGCAAAATGTAAATGTGTAAAGCCATCAATTCAGGAGTTTTAATGTTTTTCCCCACCATATTTGGCATTCCAGGAGTGGGAATAGGAAGTTGTGTGGGGCACATGCAGCTGATGCATAAAAATGATGTGCCCGAGAACAGCAGCAGAATTGCTGTTCAAATATCAACCATGGGATCAGGCTGGGTAGGGACGGAATGGAACCCAGCAGGAGACTGATACAATGTGTAAAGAAGGAGAGATCATTGAGATATTAAAGACATTGATTCAACTAATACCATGGGCAGTTGAAATAGGTGGTGAGAAGAGAAAAAAAATGGCCTTTTGTGAGAGAGGAAGAGATTTCAATGGCAGGACTTTTCCAAGTGATACCAAGATCCAAGGCAAGGTCTTGGGTGTAAGTCACTGAGAAAGACTAGAGGTGAAAGACTATGAAGCCGATGAAGCAGAGGAATTGCAAAGTCAGGGTACGTTGAATTGCAGAGGACAAAGGCAGAAGTGGAAGGAAGAGAATGGCCCATGTAGATGCTTCTGTAGATGAGAAGTACCTTAGGGTGCAGCTTATAGAGACAAGGATGGGGGAGGGGAGTACAGTGCATGAATTTCAAAGGAAGAAGTTCTATGTCTAAATGTAGAACAGTTACTTATCTGAAGACTGCTGACCTTGAAATACTTAAGTTGTGGGGACGATTAGTAACTTGATTTTTGCCCACAAGGAAATGCACCTTTTAGAGATCAAACACTTTCATTAAAATGAAGAGGGAACGTTCTATGAAAATTGTTGACAATAAGGGTAGTTCCATTTTTGACATGTTTAAGCTATGTTGTCTTGGCCAAGTCACTTAACCTTTTGGGTATCTCAGGTCAGGAAGAGAGAAAAATCAGGTATGTAATAAGCAGTAAAAACCCTGTATTCATGTTGGTTTTTTTGTTGTTGGTGGTGATGGTCATGTGTCAAACAGTGTCCGCTAGGAGAGGGAAGTGAATAGGTAGAGGGTCAAAAATAGGTGAGAAAATCCATTTGTTATTTCTCACTGACAATTCTGAAGAGCTGTTATGGCATCCTATAGTTACGCTTAGATATTTATTTTCAGCCCTTTTTATCTGGAGCTAAGTAGTAAGAACATGTCCTCTCAAAAGGGGTGAGGCAGTGAGTCAGACTGAAGCGGCTGGCAGAGCATCTCTCTCATCATAAGATTTGCTATTATTTAGGTTAATTTGCCATTGAGAGAGAATTTATAAAGATCTGGTAGAACTACCTTATGCTCACTTTAGACAGCAATAAAACGATTTTTACATCCATCTAGAAGGAGTCAATATAGGAGAAATAATTAAACCACTTTAGTTGATATAGTGCTTCCACATACATTTTTCTCTCTCAGTTTTCCTGAGAAGGTCGTGCCATCAGTAGGTGGCAGAATAGTAGTTCCTCGCATCTCCACATCCTGTCATCTTTCCTCTGTACCACCCTGCTCCTCAAGAAAGATAGGCATACGAGCCTGGAGCATAGAGAGCTGGTGCTGGAGATGGTGACTTCTCCACAGAGGGAATCTGGGGATTAACGGGCCAATAAGGAGCCCGGCTTGTGATTAGTTTGCATAATAACTAGGCTAGACTTTAAGTTGTGGTTTATGGAACATATTGTCTTCTGTTTTGCACACTTTCTTCAACTGAATTGGGAAGGGACTATTGAGAAGAGTCTTTGGACTCTAAACAGAAAGAGTTATTATTATTATTTCTCCCCCCCCCCCCCAGTGAATGGTCTATGCAAGCCTGTCTGTGAAAGGGATAAACCACAATACTAAACTAAACAGATGAACTCTGCCCAGGGATGGGGGCCGCCTAAGGACCACGAAGCGTACACTGACTGTGTTTTCTTGTATATTCTGTTCTTGGCTGTTCTTGGGTTTTAGAAAGCATTGCTTGTATCATTTTATTATATATTGTGTCATGTCTCATCATCTTTTTTTCCCCTTTTTTCTCAAAATACTGTACTTCAGCTCCTTTTCTATAAATTCTGTTGTACTTTTGTTCCTTTCTTGGTCTGTGGTTCTTAAGATTCTTTAGTTTCTCCTTAGGTCACTTTCTGTATTGTGCCACCTCCACATAATGTCACCACATAGATATTACATATGGTACTTTCCCATTTTGCTCGCTGATCACCAGTACATAGAAACCACCTTCCATGCCTCATTTTAAGAGCCATTTATAGTGATAACAGTGAAGCAATCAGAAATCCTTTCATGCATTTTTCATTTCTTTATTATAAAAGTGATAGATTCTTATTGTTAAAAATTAATACAAAAGCATTTAAGTTAAAGAATAAAAATATCCCTCTCCCTCCCTGCTTTCTAATCCTACTCAGAGAGAGAGTTAGTCTTCATAGTCTATTGAGCGTGCATCCACACATTCCTTTTGATGGATATACAAACAGAATCATAACTCTTCTGCACCTTTTTTTAATTTAAAAATTTTTAAAAAGATGTTTTCACAATAGAATCAGAGTCACTTAATTATTTTAAATTTCATGGTTTTCCATTGTATGGCTGTAACATGAGTTACAATATTTAACCTGTCCCTTATGGGTAGAAAATGTTTTCAGTGTTTTTTGCTCTTGTAAGCAATGCTTTAGTGAATGTTCTTGGACTTATATCTTTGCAGATTTTGTGTGAATGTGTTTATAGCACAGTTTGCTAGAAATAGAATTATTGCTGCATTTTAGTAGTTTGTAGACATTTTCCTCATCTTTCCGTAGTCTTAGTCTGAGCTTTAACTGCACCAGTTCCATGTGTGGCTGGCTTCTGGTCTGTAAACTAGTATTAACAGCCTTTAGCTCTTGTTAAATTAAAACTCCCTACTGGCCTTAAAAAATTTATATTTATATTTATATATATATAAATAAATAAAAGAATATCATTCAGGCTGTGCCCTAGACTTTCATATTTTTTAAAACCACCATTGGTGATTCTGGTGTTCAGTCAAAGTGGAAGACCACTGAACTGGTTTCTGGTGTCCACTTTTTCCCATGATTATGGCTACATCTTGTCTCTGACTGAGTAGCTTAATCTTTGGATGTCACTCCTTGCTGTCACAATTTTTCTTCATTAATTGTTCTAGTTTATTTTTGAACATTCATTTTCCCATTTATTAGATGCATTCTTTATGTTTAGTTATATATTTTTATTTTTTTACTTGAAAATTATTTTTACCTTTTCACCAGTTATTGAGTTCATCCCCTCCTTGTTCACTACATTGAACACGTTGGTCAAAGTTTTAGAGCCCCTGGCATTCTACAACACCCAGCCTCCATCAAAGACTACTCATTTTATACTTTTACTCTGTCCTTTCTATGTAATGGGAAGTGGCAAAGCATAGCGATAATGAGCTCAGGCTCCAGGCTCTGATGAGTTTAAATCCAGTTCTTCCACTTACTAGCTGCATGACCCTGTGCAAATTCCTTAACTTCTCTGTGCCTTCCATTCTTCATACGTAAAATGGGGATAGTAATAATGCTTATCTCACAGAATTTTTGTAAGGAATAAGTTATTTTATGTAAGGTACTTTAAAAATGTTATTATTATTACCACCCTCCCTCCTGAAAGATAATGAGGTAGACCTCTGAGTTGCTTTCTTCTCTTTCATCAGCTCTCTTTGACATCTTCATCTAGTTATATCTTGCCATATGCGTTCCACTCTTCATATTTCATAACTGTGTTGACTTCTTTCGTCTGTTGTCATTTCTACTCGTACTCTTTTTTGACCTTGGTGTTTTACAGTCATTTAACCAGGGTTTCCAGAAGTAACAGACATGAACATGTGCAATCTGCCAGGCTTTACGTGCAGTATTCGTTCTTCCTTAGTCACAGTTTAAACAGACGTATATACAGGAAAAGATTCCAATGATTTCTCCCAACCCAACATGACCAGATGATATTTTTCTTATTGTTGAAAAATATTACAACCAAAAAAGTCATTTCTCAGCAGTTCTTAGTCATGAGCTGTGTGTAACAATCCCAGAATTGATAAACTTGATGATGGATTAGAGTTTATTGGAGAAAGCAGCCTTGTTGGATTGCTTTACTTTTCATCTTTTAAGAAATTTCTCCTTTAATTTTTCACATTGTCCTTTCTCTAAATGCATGCTCTAGGTATTTGATGCCTTTTTATTCTATACTCTTCTTACATCATTTGGTTTTGAACCTAGGTAGATAACACTATGTCTGATTATTTATTAGTAGGGTCTCTGTTTGTGGCAGACAGTTTATGGCCCCAATACTCCCTTGCCTCCTGGTATTCACAGCCTATGTAATCCCTTCTTCTTGACTAACCTATTTCTAATGAATAAAACATATCAGTGTTGAGAGACTGTCACTTTCACTATGAGGCTACAAAATATTATGACTTTTATCTTGCCGGTACACTCTCCCTTGCTGGCTTTGATGAAGCAAATTGCCATGCTGGACCAGCCCATATGGCAAAGAACTCAGAGCAGCCTCCAGACAACAATCAGCAAGGACAGAAGGTCTCAGTTCCCCTGCTTCCAAGGAACCAAATCCTGACAACCACCACATGTGCTTAGAAGTATACTTGTACGATGACCACTTATGTACCTTATCACAAATTGTACCCGTCATCTTTAAAACAAAAACAAAATAAAATATGCAAAAAAGGAGTGTATCCTTACCCAGTTGAGCCTTCATATGAGACTCCAGCCCCAAGCACTGGCTTAGTTGCAGTCACGTGAGAAACCCTGAGGCTGGCAGTGCCTGGAGTGCTGACCCACTTGATACTGTAAGATAAAAAATGAGTATTGTTTTAAGCCACTGAGTTTGTGGTGATTTGTTATGTACAAACATATCATGACTACCCCTTGCTTGCCCTGCTTTTATCCATCATATTAATAGTGCTGATTCTGCTTCAAGGAAGCTCAGTTTGCCTTATCTTTTTCTTTCCCTTTCCCTATTTACTCTATTTTCAACTCCACATTATTCAGAAGCTTCTTTTCTGTCAGTGTTTGAAGACACATATAGAAGATTACTAAATAGAATGCTGATTAAAATAAGACAAATGTTAAAAGTAATTCTTATATGCTATTAATAAAATTGGCATTTCTCCATTGCTCTGTGGTGTATTAAATGCTTCCATGAACATTATGTCTTCATTAAACTGTTGAGGACCAGAGAACTCAAGGATTTGTCCCAGGTAATGTGCCTCCTTAGTGGTAGAACCCAGACTGGCACTTAGGGTGCACAACTCCAAATCCCAACTCTAAATCCACTGCCTTTGACTGCAGGCCCCTCTCCACCTGGCAGGTAGGTAACTCATTGTTTTACAATGAATGATTTTATAAATGAATTTTCTTTAATTGTTAAGCTCCTTTTTGTCTTATCAAATCTCTTCTCCTGCCTCCTTTATATATATAGTGGTTTTACTCAAGTTAATTAATTTATTGCATGTGTAACTTTATTTAACTCTAAACCAGGTGTATCATTCTATCAGTAATCAAAACAAATTTTTCTAAGATATGTGTTACAAATATTTTGTGTTCTGAATGAAGTAGTGTAAAGCCTTCCAGATTCTAATGTCCTTTCATTACCACTCTGTTTACCAACTCTTGTATTGTTGTTTGTCCATTATAAAAGAAAACTGGAATCAATAAATCATTAATCACAGAGCTCATTTAGTTCTGAATTTGTCAATTTCTCAGGAAATATTTTTATATGCCAATTATTTTAGCTCACATAAACCACATCTTTCTTTTAGTCACGTTTCAGGAGAAGATCCACAAGCTTTAGCTTTATCTTCCCATTTCCTGCATGGTTAGATGTAAAGATTCAGTTATCCTATGCTGTCAGGCTTCACTTTCTGTGTTTTACCCAATTCAGCTGGCCCGTGCTACTCAAACAGTGGTTCAAGGACCAGCAGGGTTAGCATCCCCTGGGAGCTTGTCAGAAATGAAATCTTGATCCTTATCCCAAAACTACTGAAATGCAATTTACATTTTTCTGGGTGATTCACATGCATATGAACATTTGAGAAACACTGTTCTAAGCTCCTTTTATGGCAGAGCTGGGAGCAGCCTATGCCCACACAGCAACAACACTTCTAGGCTAAATCCTTGCCCATTCCTCAGGCCACTTTACTGTCATCTGCCAGCAAGTGATTGTAATACATCTAAAGTAAACAGTGTAAAGTATTCAGGGCATCCTTGTTAGCTGTGAATGTACAAATGGCACAGTCAAGCAGGGGCCCTGCCTCACTGTGTATTCCTTCCAACTAAAACAAAGTAATTCACAGGAATTATTCTATCATACATTCTATACTTTCATAATTTCTGAAGACTCTTAATTTTCTTTTTTCTTTTTTTTTAGCTATTCCAGTCTTAATATATGGTACCTAATAAAATGATCTTATTCCTAAGGCTTAAGACCTTATATTTGTTTGACAGCATCATGACATAAATATATGATTTATCATTCTTTGTGCACCTGTAGCAATATTAGAACAGTTTTTAAAAAAAGTTTTTTACCCTTTTTTCGAATTATAGAAATTGTGAAATACTGAGATGTGAATACACATCTAATACTAAGCCAGAGAATCACTGGCTTCACTGTTAACTTTGTGAGATATGAAATACACATACACATAAAATGGCATCTATATCTATATTATTCAAAATTAGTCCCTTCTCAGAGAAATACACATTTACAGTATGGTTTTGAACTGGAGCTTAACTGCTCATTTTAGAAAATATTAATTTTTTCATAATAACAATAAAAGACAAAAAATGTTAGCTGTACTGCTTTGAGCACAGTATTCAGCAGTTTGCTCACTAGAGTGAGTTTTCTATCAGAGGAATATGTAGTTTGATTTTTAAGGGTGTCAGGAAAGAAAATAGGCAGCCAAGCCAGACCCAGATCTTTAGATTTTTCTGTTGTTGTTTTGCTTTTTTGGCAATTATAGAGAATGGTAATTTTCAGATGACTGTCCTAAGAGGAACAAACAATACGCATATTTTTCCCATTAGCTTTTATACATAGCCCTTTTTTTGCCTTGTTTTCTGGAATAAGTTAAGGGTGTTCAATTCAAGATAATACGAATAGGTATACTTTTATTTATGCATGTCTATATATGTTTATGTGTACATATACTCATATATACATGTAATTTTTTTTAGAGACAGTTTCTCAGAGCTGTTTATTCATAAGTGTGATCATAGCACACTACACCCTGGAGCTACTGACCTCAAGTGATCTTCCTGTCTCTGTCTCCCAAGTATCTGTGACTATAGGCACGCATCACCATGCCTGGCTACACATAAATTTTAAGCATAACCAATATCATACTGTATATTTTATATACCTTTCTAGAAGTTGCTTAGTTTTTCACTAAACATAAATCCTGAGAGCTTTCTCATATTCATTAGTATTTTTTAGAACATGATTGTTAAGGATAGTCTTCTATCATAAGTTATGCATCATAATTTATTCTTGATCAAAACATTATTTATTTTGAACACATAAACTGAGAGGTTGAGAAATTTTAAGACAAAAACAGTCAGGTGTTTCTGTGTTTTTTATGTTTGTTAAGATTGGCTATTTCTGTGAAGTGCTTGCCTCTCCTTGTGGAGAGGTGGGGAAACAGACCAGGGAGGGTATCTGTACTTTTTCTTTTGTGTCCTCCCAGACCTGTTTTTCTCTATCTTGCTGTTCTATTCTTGGAGAAGCTAAGCATCATTTTCTGAATGCAGTGCTGCATCCTGGACACTCAAATCCATGCATGGATGGTGGTGAGAGGTGCTGATGGGGGAGGGGCATCCTTGGACTAGCAGGCTCCAGGACTGGTTGATGTGGAAATGGTTCCTACACACCTGGGCATGATCAGGGACTTTTAAAATGTGTTTCTTCTGTGTGGGAAAACCCATGGGTCTCAGAGTTAGCCCCCCAACAAGAAATATGAATAAAAATCTTTCCCTGTTATCTTTAGGGTTTCACATCTTATTCTGGCTTAGAGAATGAGGCATGTGGTGTTTTAATTAAAAGTTACCTCTTAATTTGATAAGATCTACCAAGCTGTGAGTAGAATTACCACTAAGACTTTGGGATCTTGTTCTTTTTGTCCTTAGATTTTAGAGCTGTGATCCCTTTTTAATTCCTTTTTACATTTTCAGGTGTATTCCATTGAGAATTTTGGAGAGAATGTACCTTTCAGGCACATCATATCTGCTGCCACAATAACCCAAAAATCTTTTCTATCTTATAACTTTTAAAAAGTTTCTTCTATATTTTTAAACTATGAATTTATTCAGTCTTGTTGTTTGGAGTAATAAAATCCAAGTACTAAGTTCAAGACCATAGTTGTGTAAAGACATATCATTGCAATCATATGTCACATGTGTAGTAACTGCATGAGTGTAATGTTGCATTAAGCACTTTTAAAATATTTTTGAATTCAAAATGGCTATGGGATCAAAAATTGAATCCATAATTAGTTCAGCGTTTACAAGACGTGTTTTTATTCTAAATATTTCCTATATATGGAAGCATATCTCTTGCCAAATAATTTCAGAACACACCGAGGAGCTTTGAATAAAGGTCCTTTAAAGACAGTTCTGAATAAAAGTGCTTTGATGCTCATGGTTCTGCCTAATGACTCATTTCCAGCCTCCCACGTCAAAAGATACCAAACCTGGATAGAGTAATACAAAGTTTTAATATTAGGTTTTCCAAGTGTTACCTTTGTCAACTGCTCTCCACCAACGTAAGTATAGGATTAGTTCTTCACATGTTCAGTAGGGATTGTTGGTAGCATAGCAAATCCGAAGGGGACGAAGTACCCTGGAAAATATGTGACCAGTGAGCTTTTCCTTGAATTCCTTCAAGGAAGCAGAAGGAAATTGTAGATATGGCAGAGAAGTCATTCAAATCCTTAGCAAAGGACAACTTCATCAACAAAAGCCTTGTCACCTGCATCTGTTGCCATGCCTCCTATTACTCAGGAATCTTTTTTTGTAAAAACAAAACAAACAAAAAACCTGTTCTCAAAGCTTCTGTTAATATAAACCCCAAAGTGTATAACACTTCATTTACCTGTAAAAAATGTTTCATTCACAACCAGTTTCACCAAATTGAAGCAAATAACACTTGACAAGATAATTCGGAAAGGAAAACCACTGTGTCCACACTGTTGCTCGGAGTCTTAAAAGATCAGGCCTCAACCAGACTTCACAGTTTTACTCTTAGAGCAATGGGAATAGAGCATTGAACCATGCTGGCCTCTGGTCATTGTGCCTCATAAACATTTCTCTTTAAACAGCACTGGACATTGTATCTACTAAGCAGACACAGTGGAAGTTAATTTTCTGTTTCTGTTGGTGTGGTTCTACTTGCAAAAAAGTTACTCTTTTTAAAAACATTTTTCTATTTTGTGCATATTTCAGAAGCCTAATAGTCTTTTCCTTTTTGTTCTCTTTACTCCCTCATTAGCTGTATTCAGTATCCAAATAGTATAGGCAATCAAGCAGACTTCAAAACATGTTAACAAAATCACAGTTGATGAAATGGGAGAATAATCAATGCAGATTCGTTTGTACCTAAGGGCAAGTCTTGGAAGGCTATCTCTACAACAGCAATACTTTTTAAAAAACAATGCTGGACGGGCAAAATGATTCATGCCTGTGATCTCAGCACTTTGAGAGACGGAGGCAGGAAGATTGCCCAAGCCCGGGAGTTTAAGGCCAGCCTAGACAACATAGCGAGATCTCATCTCTACAATAAATCAAAAGATTAGCCAGGCATGGTGAGATGTGCCTGTAGTCCCAGCTACTCAGGAGACTGAGACACAAGGATTTCCTGAGCCTGGGAGGTCGAGGCTGCAGTGATCTGTGATCGTGCCACTGTAGTCCAGCCTGGGCAACAGGGTGAGACCCCAACTCAGAAAGTAAATAAATAAAAACTCAGTGCCTAGAGGAATCCACCCCTAAGATCATCAGATTGAATTAAAAAAAAAATTTTGAGGGGCACAAATGCAATTTTGTTACATGGATATACTATATAATGGTGAAGTCTGGGCTTTTAGTGTACCCATTTCTTGAATATCCTACATTGTGCCCATTAAGTAATTTCTCATCATCCACCCTCCTTCCACCCATTTGCTTTTCTGAGTCTCCATTGTCTATCATTCCACACTCCATGTCTATTTGTCTACTTGTAGCTCTTACTTGTAAGTAAGAACGTGTAGTATTTTTCTTTCTGTTTCTGTGGTTGTTTCACTTAAGATAATTGCCTCCCCTTCTATCCATGTTGCAACAAAAGACACGATGTATTTTTTATGACTGAATAGTATTCCATTGTATATGAATTTTGAAAGCATTTGAAAAAAATCCCATGGTTAAGATCTAAGTTCTTAAAACATACATTGAGGTGCATCTAATTTAGGCTGTCACACTGAAGCTTACACTCAAGGACAGTGGGAGAAACAAATCTCTAGGTAAATTATAGAGAGTTCCCAAGAGGAAATATTAAAAATAAGGGAAAATAGTGGTTTGAGTATGATACTGTCTCCTGCTGATTCAGGATATCCTTTTCTCTCACCCCATCCTTTTTAACTTAAGATGTCTCATTTTACATCTTATGCCCTATGTTCATTCATCTAGCAATCCTGCACGCTCTTCAATCCTTAAGTCACTTAATGAATAGAGTGGTACACTTAAACCCTGCTGCCCTCACGGTAAATACAGTATCTTTATAACTATCATTAGCCTCTAGTATGGGAAAGAGAATGGGGATAGTATTCTCTTGCTACATATGCTTTGGAATTATGTGTCAGGCAGTTCTTCTGATAAAGGAATTTTCTATGGTTTCTGGTTTAAAAACTGGCTGTTCTGAAAACCATGGGCAAATTAGTTAATCCCATTAAAATTCAGTCTCTTTTTCTTAAAAATTGGGATAATAAAGCATACCTTGAGCTCTAAATATAGCTAATGAGTTTGGCATAGTGATCAGTGTGTTTCTGGGCATGAATAGCTATTATTATTATTGATACATAAAAATGACAGCTGTCAATATGATATCAGTATTAACATAATCTTTTATACATTCTTCAGTTTAATGGCTTACTTTTTCTCCATTTCTTCTTTGCTGTTATGGAATGGTCTGTTATACAACATGTTATTAACTTGGAATTTGAGAAAGGGCATTTATTTTACAATAATTTTGTTAAAGTATATGTTGCTATACATTGTATTTAATAATGAAAGGTTAAATATTGAGATTTGAAGGGCAGAGAAACTTTCTAGTCTCATTTTTGGTTCTGGTTTTGCATTTCTCATTACAGCTACAAACCTAGACCCAGATTGGATGACTTGTAGACTCAATATTTCCAAAAATGAACCTATTAGCTTCCTTCCTTGCCACTTCCTCTTTCCTTTCTTCCCTACTTTCCTTTTTTAAATCTCATTCCTTCCACATACATTTATTGAATATCTACTATCCTAGGTACTATTCCAGGGAAGAGATGTGAAAGTAAATATGGATAGTTATAATTCCTGCCTTCACTGCATCTTATAAGTCGCTAAGACACATTAAGTAAATGAATTGCAGAAATAATTATTTCAAAATGGGGTTGATGAGTGCAAGGCAGGAAAATTCTATATTCAATGATAGTAAATAACATGCAAATGAGATGGAAACCTACCTTAGCCTGCAGGTCCTGGCGAGAGTCATGGATGCCCACCCTGAGCTGAGACATGAAAGATGAGGCAGAAAAGTTTCCAGATAGGGGTAACATAATTTTCCCCAGACTTATTCATTCTTTTCTTTTTTCTGTTTCATTTCAAACACAATCATCCTAAGTCACCTAGGCTTGGAATATTCACATTATCTTTGACATTGTATTTCATTAGCCTCAACAAGTAATGGGTTGTCAGATTTTCTTGATTCAGCATCTTCTTTGCTGTGTTCCCATGAATGACTGAATTCCAATTCTCATGACATTTTTACACCCCTTTTTGCCTTCTTCCTGTAGCTTTACTTTTTCTTTCATTTGCAAATATGTATTGAATACTTTCAGTGTGCCAGGACTCTGCTAGTGCCAGTGTAGTGGAGGTGAACAAGGTGAACATGGCTCTCACAGAGACTGCAATCTACTAAAGGGTAGAGATGCTTAAGAAGGAGGGACTGTCTGCTAAGTCACAGGGAAGGCTTCCCTTTCCTGGAGGATGGGATGTTCAGGCTGAGGCCTTAGGGGTGAACAGGAGTAAACCAGAAACAGTTAAGACAGAGTGATAGTGTCACGAACATCCAGCCAGAAGAGAGACAGCATCTGCAAGGACAGCAGGGCTCAGGTGGGTAGAAAGTAATGATGCAGCGGAGATCAGATGCTCCAGTTGTGAAAGGCCTTGCCATCTTAAATAATTTTGATTTTTTTCCAAAGAGTACTGAGAGCCACAGAAAGGCTCTTAGTAAAGCAGTGAGGGGATCAGACACATCCCATCAGCTGCCATTTGAGGAGTGGAATAAGATAGGGGAAAAGGCCAGGTGTAATGGTTCATGCTTGTAATCCCAGCACTTCAGGAGGCCAAGGTGGGAGGCTTGCTTGAGACTAGGAGTTTAAGATCCCCATCTCTATAAAAACATTTTTAAAAAATTAACTGGGTGTGGTGGCACATGCCTGTTTTCCCAACTACTTGGGAAGCTGAGGTGGATCAATTGAGCCTAGGAGTTCAAGACTGCATGTATATATATGAAAAGGAATGTATTTAGTGGGAAAGATGATAAACTGATTTTTTGTTTTTGTTTTGTTTTTCTTCCAACTGGTCTCACCCTGTCTCTCCCCTCTCATAACCCAACCAGTCTTCTTACATGCTGCTGCTAGATGAACTCCCTCACACATAATCTGATCTCAAAGAATTTTAATGCCATGTTACCTGCTCAAGGGAGAAAATCTGAATTTCCCACCCTGTTATTCAAAGTTTACAATGATCTGGCCCCGTCTCTGTCTTAAGGCCTTCTTTTCAGGACTCCTCTTTATGTTTTCCTGGCTGTAACCATACACTCCACGTTCCAGGACTTGCCTACAACATGCTTCTATCTGGGGTTCCCTCCCTATTTCC
Source organism: Cephalopachus bancanus (assembly GCA_027257055.1). Classification (NCBI taxonomy): domain Eukaryota; kingdom Metazoa; phylum Chordata; class Mammalia; order Primates; family Tarsiidae; genus Cephalopachus; species Cephalopachus bancanus. The sequence goes on along the minus strand of JAPVLO010000015.1, from coordinate 6,281,070 downwards.
TCTTCGCCTGCACATGAGACCTGTCCCTTCTGGGTTCTTGCTCAGATGTCAGCCCTTTCAGGATAATTTCACTTGTTTTCACTGCACATAATTTTCCTTTCTTCTGAATCTTTGTTTAAGGCAATTCACAGGATAACGGCATGCTTTCGAAGCCTTCCCCGCCTATTAAAGCCAGTTAGAGAATCAGGACAGCATCAGCATTCTGACAACCATAAGCTCTGAAACCTAACTGCCTGGATTCAGATCCTGGCTCTGCAACTTCCTAACTGTGTGACCCTAGGCACATCATTTAAATTCTCTGTGCCTCATTCCCCTTCTTTAAATAAAAGCGCCTACTTTTTAAGGTATTGTGAGGGTTGGATGAGTAAATGTATATAAAAACTTAATCTAGTGTCTAGCATGTAGTGAGTACTGCATATTTAAAATGATAATATCATTATTTTTATCACTTATGTGTAATATCCAATCTGCTAAATTATAACATTTTTAAAGATCTAATCTACCTCTGGCTTATTTTTGTGGCTTCCAAGTTCCTTACTGCCTTGCATAGATGAAATAAATATTAAATATGAAAATTACAATAACAATGATTAGGGAACCCTAATCAGAGTTTTTAAATAGCTTGTTTTTTTTAACTTTTAATTTTTTTATTTTAAAGATGTGGGGTACAATCCAGGGTTAGGTATACAAATGTTCATTATGCAGGTACCCTTGTTGATGAGATGCGCCCCTGCCCAGGCAGATTCCTACTACTGCCTATCCCACTTCCCCATCCCCCTCCCCCTCCCGGCAGTTTCCCGCTACTGCCAATCCTGATCTTGCAGTATTACAATAAGTGTTTAAGGTCTGCTTATGAGTGAAAACATGTGATACTCAGTTCTTTGTTTCTGTGAAAGATCACTCATATTATAGACTTTAAGTTCATCCAGGTTGCTGTGAAGTTCATGATTTTGTTCTTCTTTGTGGCTGCGTAATATTCCATTGTGTATATGTACCACCTTTTTTTAATCCAGTCCTCTTTTGATGGGCAACACAATTGGTTCCATGTTTTTGCTTTTGTGAACAATGCTATGATAAACATATATGTACAGGTATCTTTTTTATAGAGTGATTTGAGTTCTTCCAGGTATATTCCCAGTAGAGGGATTGTGGGGGTATAAAGGTCGATTTTTAGATCTTTTAGTAATTGCCACCTGTTTTTCACAGAGGTTGTACTAGTTTACACTCCCACTAACAGTGAAGAAGTGTTCCCTTTTTACTCCATCCTCTCCGGCATCTGTTTTTTGTTTTTTGTTTTTGTTTTTGTTTTTGAGTTATTGATGATAGCCATCCTGACTGGAGTTAGTGGTATTTCAGTGTAGTTTTAATTTGCATTTCCTTGATGACTAGTGAGGCTGAGCATTTTTTCATGTATCTGTTGGTTGCTCATATGTTTTCTTTTGAGAAGTGTCTATTCATATCTTTTGCCCACTTTGTAATGGGGCTGTTGTTTTTTTTCCTTTCAGCACACTTGGGTTCCTTATATATCCTAGATATTAGGCCTTTGTCAGACACACAGTTGGCAAATATTTTTCCCAGTCTGTGGGCTATCTCCCTGCTCTCTCGACGGTTTCTTTGGCTTTGCAGAAGCTTGTCAGTTTGATGAGAGCCCATTTGTCTATCTTATCTCTTATGGCATGGGCACTTGGGGTTTTGATCAGGAATTGGTTGCCAGTTCTAATTTCCATAAGGGTGCCTTCTGCATTTTCTAAGTTTCTTATAGTTTGAGGTTTTACGTTTAGGTCTTTGATCCATTTAGAATTGATTTTTGTTTATGGTGATAGGTAGGGGTCTTCTGCATGTGGTCAGCCAGTTTTCCCAGCACCATTTACTGAATAGGTTCTTCTCTCCCTGGTCATTGGTAGTGGAGGCTTTATCCAAGATGAGTTGGTTGAGAAATTGAGGTTATGCTTCTAGAATCTCTATCCTGTTCCGTTGGTCTATATGTCTGTTCTTGTACCAATACCAGGCTGTTTTGATTATTGTAGCTTTAAAATAAAGTTTAAAATCTGGGAGCATAATATCTCCCACTTTGTTTTTGTTTTGGTTTTTTTGCTGAAGATTTTTTGGGCAATTTGTGCTCATTTATGTTTCCATATGAATTCCTGTATTGTAGTTTCCAGGTCTGAAAAGAATGCTGCTGGTAATTTAATGGGTATTGTGTTAAATCTGTAGATTGCCTGGGTAGGATGGATATCTTAACAATGTTTGTTCTTCCAATCCATGAGCATGGATTATTTATGCATTTGTTTATGTCATCTTTGATTTCTTTGAGAAGTTTTGTAGTTTTCATTGTAAAGGTCTTTCACGTCTCTGGTTAGGAAGGTGCCAAGGTATTTGATTTTTTTTCTGGCTATTGTGAGTGGGATTGTGCTTTTTTGGGAGGTTTCTTTTTGTTTATTATTGGTGTATAGAAATTCAACTGTCTTTTGTACATTGATGTAATACCCTGAGACTTTGCCAAAGTCCTTTATCAGGACAAGGAGGTTTTTGACAAATTCTCTTGGGTTTTCGAGGTATAGAATCATGTCTGCAAAGAGGGATAACTTGACTTCCTCTTTTCCTATTTGGATACCTCTGATCTCCTTCTCATGTCTGATTGCTATAGCTAGGACTTCCAAAGCTATGTTGAAAAGGAGGGGTGAAAGTGGGGGACTTCCTTGTCTTGTTCTGGTTTCATAGGAAATTGTTCCAATTTCTGTCTGTAGCAGTATGCTGGCTGTGGGTTTCTTGTAGATGGCTCTCACTATTTTGAGGTATGTTCCATCTATGCCTAGTCGTTCAATGGTTTTTATCAAGAAGTGGTGCTGGGTTTTATCAAACATTTTTTCCACATCTAATGATATAATCATATGGTTTTTGTTTTTACATCTATTGATGTATTTAATTACATTTATGACCTTATGAATGTTGAACCAACCTTGTATCCCAGGGATGAAGCCTACTTGGTCGTGGTGGATGATTTAAGTAGCTTATTTTGAAGATAACATTTTCCTTTTAAAATTAGCTAAAGTAGATTATTGATAAAATATTTAATATGTATAAATTTTATTTGTGAAGCACACTGAGAAACATGTTCTTCAATTTTACAGTTGATTCAGAGACAGCCATTCAGATAACTACAGTATAAGATATAGGAGAAAAAGCAATGCAGTCCAAAAGTGATATGGAAATTCAAAAGCTTTTATAACATTAATTTTTGGGTACTTTGTCATGAATTTATTGCCTATTCTCATAACCAGAAGGTGTTTCCTACATTTTTAAATAGGATTCTTGTAATTTGAGGCTTAACTTTTAGCTCCTTGATCTATTTTGAGTTGATTTTTGTATATGGTGGTAGGTAGGGGTCCAACTTCATTCTTCTACATGTGATTAGCCTGTTTTCCCAGCACCATTTGCTAACATGGTCTCCTTTCCCCAGTGATTGTTACTGGTAGCTTTGTCAAAGATAAGATAGTTGAGAGACTGTGTTTTTACTTCCTTAATCTCTGGCTTTCCATTGGTCTATATACCTATTTCTGTACCAATACCATGCTGCCTTGGTTACTGTAGCTTTGTAATTAAGCTTAAAGTCTGGAATGCTACAAAAGCTAAAATAGACAAGTGGGACCTCATCAAGCTTAAAAGCTTTTACACAGCAGGAGAAACCACCATGAGAATAAAGAGACAACCCTCAGAATTGGGGGGGGGGACTGCAAATTATGCATCAGACTAAGACCTAATATTCAGGATCTACAAAGAACTCAAATGAAGCAAAAGGAAATAAAAACAACCCCATTAAAAAGTAAGCAAAAGACATGAACAGACACTTCTCTAAAGATGACATACAAGCAGCCAAAATACACATGAAAAAAATGTTCAGCCTCTCTAATCATCAGAGAAATGCAAGTCAAAGCTACAATGAGATGCCACCTAACTCCTGTAAGGATGACTGTCATTAATAACTCAAAAAACAACAGATACTGGCACGACTGTGGAGAAAAGTGAGCACTTCTACACTGGTGGTGGGAACGTAAGCTAGTTCAACCTCAATGGAAAGCAGTGTGGCAATTCCTGAAAGAACTAAAAATTGATCTTTCATATGATCCAGCAATTCCTCTCTTAGTAATATACCTGGAGGAAAATAATCACTCTACAAAAAGGACACCTGCACACACATTTATTGCCACGCTATTCACAATAGCTAAAGCATGGAACCAACCCTGCTGCCCATCAAAAGTGGACTGGATAAAGAAAATGTGGTACATATTCACAATGTAGTACCACACAGCCATAAAGAAGAATAAGGTCATGGCCTTCTCAGTAACGTGGATGCAATTGGAGACCATCCTACTAAGTGATCTATTACAAAACAAAAGAACTGAATACTGCATGTTCTCACTCATAAGTGGCCCCTGATCACTAGTCACATTAGCATGGGGGTGGAATCTGCAGGGGAGTGAAGGAAACAGGTGGGTGGGGCAAACAACAACACAAATGGTATGGTTCACTACTGGGGGAGGGAGAGCCACTTAGAAACCCAAACATCACCTGTATGCAGCCTACTTATGTAGTAAATCCTCACTTGTACCCCACAACTCTATAATAAATAAATCTTTTAAAAAGAAATTCAAAAGAAGGAGTAAATGGGGTGATCGGAAAAGAACTTGTCGAGATGATAAGACGTAATTATACTTTAATGAGAATGGTAACTTGTAGAATAAAACATAAATGAATCAACTCTCCTAATAATATTAGCCAATACTTACTGGATACTAGCTGTATGAGGCACTGTATGTATGTATGTATGTAAAAGCTGTATGACTGCTTTTCCCACTCTGTCATGTTTAAACTTCAAAACATTTCCAGGGGAAATATTATTGCTGTGTTCATTTTACAAATTAGACAACTGAGGCATAGCAAGGCAATGTTAAATAAATTGCTAAAGTCACACAACTAACAGAGAGTAGAACCAGACTCAAAACCCAGGGAGAGTGGATTCAGAGCCTGTGCTTTCCACATCACCAGCATTGCCTCCAGTATATCTGCACGCGGAGTTCCACTCCACTATTTACTATTTCTAGTGATGCATTTTATTTAGTTTACTAGATTTGTTTTCTATTATTTTTAAGTTTATTTCTCAAGCACTGATGCTAAAAAAAAATTATTTATTTCTGGTCAACGCAAGCTTTCACTTATAGTAACAAGTCCTGAACCTCTTCATCTGTGAAGTAAAAATTTGAAGGAATAGCAGTAGTTCCCAAGCAGTTCAAGAGTAATTACTTCTTTTAAAATAAAAAATTATGCAGACTCTTATGTTATAGTTGTTCACTTTTGCTCATTCATTACTCAGAGAAAGCTTTGAGGATGCAAGAAAGCTTTGTTCACAGGATCTTGTAGCCCCCAGGGATCCACTGGTCTAGAGTAATTTCTCAGGCCATTTCCAGTGGAAACATTTGAGATTATATGTATTCTAGACTTTAGATCCCTTTATCTGCGAAGGCCATGACTTTATTCTTCTTTATGGCTGTGTGGTACTACATTGTGAATATGTCTAATCTCTAATCTGTCATTCTCTGCCATGCAAAGGAACACATATGCTCCCCAACTCCTTAATCTTCTCTCATGGTTTCTCTGCTTGTGTTTTCCCCCTAAGTTTTTATTTCTTTCAGCTTAAATTTCTTAATAAACAATAAAGCTTGCTTTGCAGAACTCATAATTCCTATCAAACTCTCATGCAAAGGAAAAATGTCTAAAATATATGAGCTAAAACTTAGAATACAAATTATAGGCTTTTAACTTGTTTTGTGATAATAATAAATAAAGGAAGGGTTTTCTATCTAATTTTTGCCAAATCCAAACATTTCTCTGATAGATTAAATACTGAAGGCAAATCTGTGTCTGTATTTTCACCATAGACCTAGCACATTGGAGAATTAAGGGCAAATACTCTTAATTAAGTGAAAGAATAAAGTTGAAAATTTTTTACTCGACTTCAAAAGCACACAAGCATCATTATCTCCTGTCTTCCATCTATTTGTACCTCTCTTTAATTTCTCCTTGACACTTTTGTCCAGTGTTTTTCCTACTCCTTGAGAATTCAATCCTATTTTAATATCTTTGTATAGTAGAAATACTTGGGAAATACTAGGAAAGAGTTCAGGTAATGTTATTCTTGGTACCACTTGAGAGAGAGGTTCCATCTGTAAAATATCAGCAAGAAAATGTCAGCACCTACCATGGCCCTCAGCAATGTTCATGCCTCTAGTATGAAAAACCAAAAGTAATACTCAGGGTTTTGACAGTGGGGGTATATGTTCTTTTATGATGACCTTGCTTTCAGCAGACAGTTCAGGCTACTACTTCAGCAGAAAATTGTAAGTCTATGCTTTTCAACAGCATTAATTCTTTAGCACTATACAAAGTTCCTTAAGCAGGGTCAAACCAATTCTTACTCTACCAGGACTTGCTCAGAACCACACAGGAGCATGTGAAAATAAGTAGAGTGCCTTGACTATCCCCCTGGAAGTGGCCACTAGTTTCTTTGTGGTTCCACTGAAAGTACAGGGATATTATCATGGTTCTTGTGTTATTTGATAGCAGTTTCTTATTTACCTGTCTCCTTTCCCCTTCTTCCTGGCGTTTGTATCTTGTTTCAACAGCACTTCACACAGTGCCTGGCTCAGGCTAAATAATTAATATTTGTTGAACAAAAACTCTGGGGTGAGAAGCAAGCAGTTAGTGAGGTAACTGAACCAAATACTAAGTTAAGTAGTAAATATGGAGTAAATTATGTGGAGAAGGGTGCAGTACAGGGTAATCTCATCGGGGCTGACTCAGACAGGGGAAGGGTTTTGCGGGAAGTGGTGGTGGAACAAGCGAGACTCTGGGGAATGACATCAACGGGAGTTAACCTAGTGTGCTCATCTAGGGAAGTACAAAGAGTTGAGTTGTGACATACCAAAGGCTTAGAGACAGTTGATAGAAACTCTTAAAAGTTAGATGTAGAGAATTTGGATTTGATTTGAAAGCATTAGGGAGACTATAATTCTTTGCTCTGGACAGTAAATAGCCAAAATAAGATTTTAAGAAATTATTTGAATAGGTGTGTCCTTATATCAAAATCCATATGCATAAACCAGATTATAATTATAATTGTAATTATGAAATATTGACTTTAATCTGTGGGTCATCAGTTGATCCTGAAGGTCTCTTTCTTTCTGTTCTCCTCCCACAGGTTGTTATTTTGTACTTTGAGCCAAGCACATTTCGCTGTATTCTCCTAAGATGGGTCCGTCTTCTTGGTTTTGCTACTGTCTATGGAACTGTCACTCTCAAGCTTCACAGGTATACATATTTTATTAGTTCATTTTCATGGAAGGATCAAAGCGTTTGGCTTAGCATGGCATTGTAAGATGGGTTCGCCATTGAAATTGTCTAATTTCAAGAATTCAGGTAGTGAGATGATATATATTTTCCAGTTTCAAGGCAATGTCTTTTGGATTTTCTGGGGAAATCTTCAATTGAATTTTTTAAACAAGGTGCTTTAGTGAAATGCGTCATTGGTTATAAAAAGAGTTAATTCTGAATAAAAATTAAGTTTAGAATGTGGAACAGTATTTACTAGTTCAGAACAGGCAGGAATTCAAAGACAATACTGCTGAAATACTGATATGTGTTCGGAGCGACTGCAGAATCCTCTAAAGTAGAATTCAGCGATTTGCTCATTTCAAGAAACTACTGCCCTTCATTCTCAAGTTCCATGCCCCAGGGTAATCCTGCTGATAATTTACAGGTTAAACTTTTAAAATTGTGTTCTTTGTTTTCTTCCTTAACCAGTGTGTTTCAATGAATACTAACTTTGGAAAATGGCGAATACTGAAAATCCCCTTATACTTAGTTTCAAAACCACCTAAATATTAGGAAGAAAGAGGCAATAAAATAAATTACCTATCAGCAAAGGCTAGGAATGGCTGGAAATCATGTCAAGGCCTTTCCTTTCTCCTCTTTCCAAGCTTAAAGAAAATATCAATGTAGTGCCAAAGATTACAGAAGAGAAAATGTAAATTTTTCCTGCAGGCTGTAGCCCTATAAAAAAGGCCCTTTGCACTGTTTAGCTTTAAAGCTATTTTGATAGTCATAGTAAGCCATTTATATTTCATGCTAATTTGGCCATACATGTTTCTCAGTAAAAGTTCCCTGATAGGGCTCATACAGCAATTTATCTTAGATGCCATAACATGCGTTTTGTTTGTCTTTAAATGTCTCCCTTTCAACCTTTTTCTAAAAATGTGATAAGTACACTATCTACTACACAAGGGTCTCAATTTCTTTTTCTTTCTTTCAGTACTTAATTACTGGGAGTTCTCTAGATTATCTCTTTTTGGAACAAATGTGAATGTGGTTGACTCTCAAGATTCCCTTTTTGTATCTGTGGTATAGAACAAAGAATGTTGGACTAGATTTCAGGAGAGCCAATTTAAATCATGATTTAACCTCTAACTCCAAGAAATCATAGGACTCTATTTACTACAAAAGGAAAAGATTAGACCAGTCTCTAATGTTCTTTCTGGCTGTCACTTTATTCTGTCCACATCACAGCATATTTTGCTCCTGGGCCCTTCAAGTACCTTCCGGAATTCCATTCCTTATATCATAGCTATTTTTCAACCAAAGGAAATGAGCAATCAGTGACAGCCTATATGGACAATAAGCCTTCTAGAAATCATGAAAGAATAGATGCCTTCCTGAGACAAAAATGAACTCTCCCTGTTAGTCTAGCACTTAGTGTCTATTGGGTTCTCTATTATAACTTTCATGACATGTTATCGTTTCATTTGTTTTCTTCACTTTAAGTTGCCTTCTACTTGAAGTAAGGGTCATCTTATCATTAAATTCCCAGCACGCAGCACAATGACTGACACGTGAGAGGTTTTTATTTTATTTTATTTTTTATTTTTTATTTTTTTTGAGTTGGAGTCTCACTCTGTCACCCAGACTGGAGTGCAGTGGCCGCTCCCGGCCACCACAGCCTCGACCTGCTGTGCTCCGGCGATCCTTCCGCCTCAGCCTTCCAAGTAGCTGGACTACAGGCACGCGCTACCACACCCAGCTGATTTTTTGATTTATTGTAGAGATGAGGTCTCACCAAGTTGCCCAGGTGGGTCTCGAACCCACGGGCTCAGGCAATCCACCCACCTCAGCCTCCCAAAGGCGCGGGATTACAGGCTAAGCCACCGAGCCCGGCATTGAGAGGTTTTTAATACATTTTATTAGACGAGTGAATGAATGAAAATGTCAGATGCAGACCTGGAAACTGCTTCCCATAGTTCCCTCCACACATAACACATCTGTATTCCACCAACTCACTGTGTTCTACCTCAGCATGTCTCCCTGTGTCTGGAACACATGATACTGTGGTCTGCAAGAGGATGTTTGGGAGGTGTGACACAGCATTAAGTAGCACTGAACTATATAGTGAGACAATTCCATTCAGGTTCTCTTTCCATCCTTCTGATTATCTATAGGAGAAAGATCATTTTAGAGCTAGTAGGTTTTTAACACCTTCCTTACAGTTGCTAATCTTCCTTTGCAACAAAGAGCAGATCAGGCTTCAGACTCAGAGCTTTTCCCTGAAGTACTGTCTCCATGAGATTCGGTACCTTTGCTTCACTCTATGTATTTTTGTAGTTCCTTTCTATTTATGGAAAGTATTATCTATTGGTTTTCATTTAAGGTACTGATAGGAAGTTTCCTTTAAAATACATTAAAACAATAAACAGAAATTGATTTGAAGAAATTATTAGCTGATGCACAGATACAGCAGAAATCTTGAAGGTAGTATGCAAATATTTAGAATTTGGGAAACTAGGTTATTTCATCATCTCTTTTGTTTACTTTAAAAACTGAAATTAAAATGATTTTCTCTCTGATTTTGTGTCTCTAGAAATCATTGCAGTGAAGAATTACTCCACCAAGAGCTTAAATTGAGTAGAAACTATTTCTAATTTAATGAACTGAAATATTCTCATCCTCTAGGAACCATATGGACTTTACTATTATATTCTGGGTTTTTTGTATATTGCTTAAATTTAACTGATTCCAATATTGTATAAATTTATAAACTAAATAATCAACATCACATAGGAATGTGAGCGACATGGGGAAGGACTGGCCAAATCAGCTTAGTGCTACCCATATTCAGTGGGGCACCTTGCTCATGTTGTATATTCAGATACTTGTTGAATGAAGAATGGGTGGATAGTTCTAGTGAATGGAACTGCAGCGGGTGTGTTTGGCTGGTATCCCTGAGAGTCAAACAACATGTGGTCCTAAAGAGAGGACTTCTGAGCTTTGGTAGGGACATGAGAGAGGAACGACATACATCCCGACAAACCCAAATTTGAATTTTAATTCTGCCATTACCTATTTATATAGCCAAGAATAAATTACTTTAACATCTGATAATTAGCTTTATCATCTATAGGATGGTTTAATACATCACCTGTAAAGTTGAAATGATTAAGTGTAATTTAACTGTATGTGAATATATCAAATAGTGTTTTTTAGTTACAAACCACAGAAACTGACCGTGGCTAAATTAAGCAAAAATGAAATTCATTGGGAGGATATGGGGAAAGTCACAGCTTGAAAGAATGCCAAAGAGCCAGGCTTTGGAAGTGCTGATCCAGGATAGCTTGAGGGATCAAAGTACCCTGAACTAAGGGATAATGTCTTTGGAATATCATAGCCCATTTTCAAAGGAATTTCATTTTCATTCCAAGAACTTTAAAAAAAATTAACTACGCCTCTCTAGGCAGAAATCCTGAGGAAATTATGAGTACTGATACGTAAAATGTCTGTTACAGTTTCTTGAGAGTAAGATAGGCATGAAAGACCTGAGATTTTGTTATATTTCAACCATTTCCCTCATGGCTTAGTGGAATTATTGAACATTTCTTTCTCTATCACCTGGTCTCTTACTGACTGATTGTAGTATTTATAGATTTCCTGTAGCACTGAACACTTGAAACAAACATGAAAGAGAATCAGGGTCTCTCTCTCCAGAAAGGGTACTGTTAGTCTGGAATGGAATTTAAAGACTTCATTCACTGGATCCAGGACTCTCTCCACTGTGCCTATCCAGTCCTGGTTTTACCACCAACTTACCTGTTCTTTAATATCTGGGCCTTAGTTTTCTGCATCTGAAAAATGAGATTGCTCCCATTACGTACTTTTCATATACAATAAAGGAAACAATTTTTTTTTTTAATTCACTTTTGCCAAATCTTCCACTTTTTCTTTGGTGTTCTCTCCTCACATGTGAGAGTCATACAACCAAACACTACCATCACATTCCAAAGGAAAATGATAAAAAGACCAACTTTTAGTTATCTTTATTATTGCCTTAAATTCTCTATAGACAATGGTCCCCCTTGTTGCCTGCACCCAGGGCAGACCACTCCCACAGTCCCACCTCATTGACATGCCATTCATGCAATATGTAATTTATCTGAACCTGAAACTGTTTGAAAAAGAGAGAGAGGAGAGAAAGAAGAGAGGAGAGAGGGGAGAGAGGAAGAAAGAAAGAAAAGGAAAGAAGTGGACCCTGAGCATCTATCATAATACTAAAGAAAGGGATTGGCAGTAGCAGGACACTGCCAGGGGAAAGGTGGGGCACATCACATCAATAAGGGTACCTGATACCAAACCAGGTGACATGAGGACCATTAGGAAGGTCCAAACTTGACCTGTATGATGACCATTTATGTACCTAATCCTGAATTGTACCCCACATCTTTAAAATGAAATTTTGAAAAAAAATATATAAAGTAGAATGGTATTGGTTTCAGCTAGCTTAGTGTGGATCATAAGGGAAAAAAGAGCTAAGCAGGCACAAATGATGAAGGTTCATTTACAAAAGGAGCTTCCTTCAGGAACCGTGGCTATTTTGACTTAGTATGTGAGTGAGTAGGATAGAACTAAAAGAGCACACAGCAGCACCTCTATGGATGTGTGGGTTCACAGAATCCCTGCTAAGCTAGTTTTCTGTTACGTTTCAAGAAACTTGAGAAAGCACTATCTCTAGGCTCAGAAAAGCCAGGTATATTTTCAGGTGGCAAAATGAAGAAATGTTGTTAAACAAAAGGGAGTGAAGAGAGATTTTAAAACTTAATGCTAAAAGAACATTTTAAAACAAAAAATTTCCTATAACGTGGTTTCTGAAAACATTTTGGTTTTTCCTTTTTCTAAGGCTAATCAAGAAAAAAAACAAAAGATTTTTTTGTACTATGTTTAAAATGAATATTTAAGCAAGCTGTGAAAAGCTTTCTTCTGGCTCTGGCCTAGGATTTGTCATTTCATGCATTATTCAGTACTCCTTGCTCTGGTTACAACCCATAGCAGCTTTCTCTAGTCTCCTCATTAGCACCAAATATTTACAGTTGGTGGGAAGGTTTATTTTTTATATGTTTTAGTTTGTTTCCTAGTAAATTTTGAAAAGTGACTAGGCGATACTTACATTTATTTATACCATATACTCTTTTTTTTTTTTTTTTGAGTCGGAGTCTCACTCTGTCGCCCAGACCGGAGTGCAGTGGCCGCTCCTGGCCACTGCAGCCTCGACCTGCTGGGCTCCGGCGATCCTTCCGCCTCAGCCTTCCGAGTACCTGGAATTACAGATGTGCGCGACCACGCCCGGCTAATTTTTTGATTTTTAGTGTAGAGATGAGGTCTCGCCTGCCCAGGCGGGTCTCGAACTCGCGGACTCAGTCAATCCACTCACCTCAGCCTCCCAAAGGCGTGGGATTACAGGCTGAGCCACCGAGCCCGGCTTATACCATATACTCTTAAACGGATTTATAAAATACAGCATAACTTGTGACAACCACTGGGTGGCGGAGAATTTAAGATGGTGCCTTAGGCAAATGCCTGAAGTGCAGTTATTCAACTTTGTCAATTAAGTGTAGACTCATCTGCCTTAACTGACCAATGAACAAGATTAGCCCTGATTTAAGAAAGCCGAGAAATAATATCTGCTCTTAGGTGACTAAGCACATGTCTATGGGCAGCCAGAAGATTCTTCTAAAAGTCTTGCATTTACCCCAGCACATAGGTGAATGCTACTTAAGGTCCCAAATAATGACCTCAAAGGTTTTAACATGAAGCGATTTCAAAACAGTTTTAGCTAGTTGCCCACTTAGGCCGAAATAATATACCAATAAAGCATCCTTTGAACATATAGCTGTGAATACTGCATTTTGGCTAGAAAATGGGAAGAGCTTGTCATATGGATTCTGATAATAACAGGTATTTCAGGCCCTGCTTTCTGCTGAGGTCACTGTGGTTTCTTTACTGGCTGCCTTCTTTGGAATATAGACTATCTTCAAGTGGAGAACTACTCATAATTTTCTTAAGACCCATGTGATTCACCAGTAAAAAAGGGAGTCATTCTTAAGCTTCTGAGGAAAGTCTCTTTCCCTCTCGGTGAATGTATGATTTGGACAGAAAACTGACCAAGTTCCAAAGCCAAAGAAAATTACTTAGCCTCAAAGGTAAATTGGAAAATATCCAAGCCTTACCTCATACACCTTATGTTTTGCATAAGGTATCTAGAGCAGCTAGATACCTCACAGAAAAATGATACAGTTAAGACGAATTTTTAGAGGATAACGGATATAAATTAATCTTCCAGAATGAACTCTTACACTGGCATTTTAAGACATTTGAAAAAAAATTAGTTTTGTAAGTGACTTGACTGTCTCTTTTCCTGTTTATTAACTCATTAAATGACACCTTGGGCTTTCTGAGATTAAGATTTAAGCAGTCTCCCTAGAGACATTTTTACCATTTTAAAATTATGTTTAGTGAAACAAGATCAAAAGTCATTTCACTCTGAACAGATAAAAATTTACTTCATAATTTTATGCATCAAGGAAGCACTAGTGTGGAATGCCCCATAAAGTCCAGTGCTAGTACACAGAACTATGTGTGTGCTGTCCTGATTCTGCCTCATCTCAAAAACTCTGTATAGTTAAGGCCTTGGCCTTGCAGACCCTACTTTTTTGTCATTTTCATCACTCGTATGCTTGGAAGCACCTGACAGAAGAGAAACCCTTGAAACCCTGACAAAGAAGCAGGTGGTGCCCTCTCATGTCTCCTTCCTGCGCTCACCTTCCCTTTGCTGGCATACTTGGCGGTCTGCCTGGAGCTACCTGGGTCCGAGTCCCTTGGGATCTTGCACACTGCTCACCATTATGAATGGCTCCCCAGAGACCATGAAAACAAAACTCCCTAAGCTCCACAGAGCTACTTTTTAACTGTAAAACCTCTAACTGTGATAGCTACAGGAAGAGACAGTCCCCTTTGCTCATTCCTCCCCACTCTACCCCTTCCAGTGACTTCTGATCTCACTGTCCTATCCAGCATGCTGAGGGTCCTCAGCTGAAGGGCCTAATGCTATTAGATGGACTGGTATATACATATCACTTTTGGGAATTAATTAAAGATTTCTGCCTTGAGTGGCTCCATTTATAGATTAATATGTTTAGTTTAGTCTATTCATTTGAAGTTAAGAAATGGGAAATACAAGCATATTGATGAAAGATGTCTTTTATTAACTCAAGGTCTGTATTCATATAGAATCTTTTAATATCAATGAGTACTTTTTCAATACAAATTGAAATAAAAGCAAAATTCATTTTCATTGTCCTTCCTTGCGGAACATATTACTTGTTAGATATGAATAAAATAAGAATGTAGCTCACTCAGAAAACCAAGACTTAAAGCTTTACTTATTTTGCCTGACTGCAGATGTCCTAGTTGCTTTGTTGTATGACACATAACTTTGAAATGCACTTTATTTTAGAACATCTACACTCAAAGCTTTTCAATATGGAGCTTCTCTTTTTGAAAAATATTTATATACATGTTCTAATTTCTAATTACAGCATCAGTATTTTAAGTCTAAAATGTCTGAAAAGAAGCTTGCATTAGAATATATAGTTTAGGGGCTGTGTGCCATATTTGAGACTCAAGATTTTTTTTGTTGCCTGGGTTTTTATGGTTCCAAGTTGTTACGTGTGTGTGCGTGCGCGCGCGCACATGCATGTGTGTTCTAACTAACTTTAAAATTACAAGTAGAAACCCATCTGGTAGTTTAGAATTAGTACGTCACAGAATATAGCTGATTACGTTATTATCCTAATATTCATTGTTAGCACCTCTTATGTCCAAATCTTGTATATTCTCAAGTGGAAATATTTCTCTTCCTTATATGAAGTAAATAAGAGAATAAGTGGGAAATGAGATTAATTAAAATGAGTAAGGGATGGGAAGGCTTCTTTAAGGGCCAAGGTGAGACAGTCTGTTCCTGCAAGCTGTTTGCTGCCATTACTTGCCTGCTGTTGCACCTGCCTGCTGTTGTCTGGGCCCAGAGTCAAGGTCTTGGTTTGTTTTTGGATGGATATGCCTATGATTCTTCTAACATGCCAGCAGCCCTCCTGGCCTCTGGTTACTCTGCACCTTTCACCTAGCATTTGCACATATCCAGTCCAAAACACTCAGTTCAAAATAATTCCTAACTTGATGTATTCTTTGACCCACAGGTTATTTAAAGGTATGTTATTTATTTTCCAAGTATCAGGGCACATTTTCTATATAACATCATTATTGATTTCCAGTATAATTCCATTATGATCAGAGCACATACTTTGTGTGACTTGAAACCTCTTAAATTTATTGAGTCATTTGATGGCCCAGAATATAATCTATCTTGGTAAATGTTTCATGGACACTTGAGAAGAATGTATTTTCTTCTGTTTTGGGGTTGATTGATGATGTTCAAATGTTTTATACTCTTACTCTAATTATCTCTCTACTCATTTGATCAATTATTGAGAAAAAGATGGGAAATTTAACATTTGTCTGTTTATCCTCACAGTTATTTCAATTTTGCTTCATGTATTTTGAAGGTTTGTTCTTAGAAACATAAACATTTAGAGTTTTTTTTAATGAATAGGCCATTTTATTATTATGAAATGAACTTCATTATTCCTTGTAGTATTCTCTACTCTGGAATCTATTTTGTCTGATGTTAATATAGCCACTCCAGTTTTCTTTTTGATTAGTGTTAGCATGATATACCTTTTTCCCCCCACTATTGTACTTTTAACCTATTTTTGCTTTTATGTTTAAAGTGCATTTTTTTGTAGGAAGCATATTTTTGGCTGTTTTAAAAAATCTAATCTGACAATCTGTGTTTTTTAATTGGGGTATTTAGACTATTTACCTTTAAATATGACTATTGATAAGGTTGTGGGATTAGTATTACCTCTGTTTCTTCTAATGTGCCTTTGGCTCATCTGGCTTGTGATTACTCTAATGTCCCTCATTCAACATTTGCATGTGTCTAGTCCAAAAGACCTGCATTTTACTAACAAGGAATTTAATGCTAGAGGTACAACTTTTCTATATTCCTAGAAAGACGTAAACTACCAAAAGTGACTCAAGAGGAAATAGAAAATCTGAACAGACTTAAACAAGTGGAGACATTTAATTAGTAATCAAAAGCCTCCCACCTCCACAAAAGTCCAGGACTAGATAGCCTCACTGATTAATTATACTAAAGATTTAACATCAATTCTCCACAAATCATTTTGAAAAATAGAAGATGAAGCAGCACTTTCTAATTCATTCTAAGAGACCAATATTACTCTCTCAACAAAACCAGACAAATATATCACAAGAAAACAAAACTATAAACCAATATCCCTTATGAATACAGACACATAAATCTCAACAAAATGCTAACAGACAGAATCTAGCAACCTCTAAAAAGGATTATTCACGATTAAGTGGGATTTAGTTTAGGAATGCAAGAGTAATTCAACATGCAAAAATCAATCAATGCAATAGAGCATATTAACATTATAAAGGACAAAAACCATATGGTCATCTCTACAGATGTAGAAAAAGCATTTGACACAAATTCAGCACATTTTTATAACAAAAACACTCAATAAACTAGGTATGTAAGGGAACTTCCTCAACTTGGTAAAAGCAATCTACAAGAAACCCACAGCTGACATCATGCTTAATGATGAAAGACTAAAAGCTTTCCCCCTAATGTCAGGAACAAGACAAGGATATTTATTCTTGCTACTTTTGTCCAACATCATCCTGGGAGTTCTCGCCTTAGCTATTAGACCACAAAAATAAATATCAGATATATAGATGGAAGGACAAAGTAAAACTATCCCTAATTGCAGATGACACAATCTTCTATGGAGAAAGTCCCAAGGAATTCACTAAAAAACTAGTAGACCTAATAAATGAATTTAGCAATGTTACAGGAGACAAGCTCAATGTACAAAAATCAGTTTTATTTGTACACACTAGCAATAAACAAACTGAAAATGAAATAAAAGAAAAAATCAATTTATAGTATTATGAATAATAAAATATGTAGGAATAAATATAACAACAGAACTGCAAGATAGGCAAACTGAAAACTACAAAATATTGTTGAAATTAAGGCATAGGTAAATAGAAATATTCCTGTTAGTGGTTTGGAAGGCTTAGTGCTATTAAGATTGCAATATTCCCCAAATTAATTTAATTCAATCCCTATAAAAATCCCAACTGCTTTTTAAATTTTTCTTCCTTCCTTTCTTTTTTTTTTTTTGCAGAAATTGACAAACTGATCTTAGAATTCATATGAAAATGCGAAGGGCCCAGAATAGACAAAACAATCTTGAAAAATAAGAACAAAGTTGAAGGGATCTTAAAATTTACTCTGGATCTTAAAATTTACTCCAAAGCTACAACAATCAAGACAGTGTGGTACTGGTATAAGAAGAGACATGTAGCTCAATGAAATAGGTTTGACAGTCACAAGCTAAACCCATACATTTACAGTCAGTTGGTTTTTTATCATGGTACTAAGGCAATTTAATAGGAAAGAGTAGTCTTTTCAATGGTGATGCTGGGACAATTGGAATCCCACATGAATGGACAGCAGATATCCCCAGATAAAAGGATGCAGTTGGACGTCTACACCATCTGTTACAAATATTAACTCCAAATGGATCAAAAACCTAAATGCAAGAACTAAAACCATAACTTTTAATATGAAGTCATTGTAGGTATAAATATTCATAACCTTGGGAAGATACCCAAAGCACAAGCAATAAGGGAAAAAACAGATAAATTGAACATCAAAATGGAAAATTTTTGTGCATCAAAGCACACTACTATCAAGAAAATGAAAAAAGAATGCGTATAATGGAAGAAAATATTTGTGAATCATATATTTGATAAGACTCTGGTATCTAGAACATATAAAAATTATTGAAACTCAATAACTAAAAGACAGACAAACCAGTTTTTAAAATGGGAATTAAATTGAAGATAGTTTTCCAAAGAAGATATACAAATGATCTATACATACATAAAAAGATGCTTAACTTTTCATTAGTCTTTAGAAATATAAAAATCAAGCCATATTGATGCTATAACAAATCCAAGAGATAGCTATAGTGAAACAGATAATAGCAGTGTTGATGAGTTTTTGGAGAAATTGGAAACCTCATACATTGTGGGACTGTAAATGGTATAGTCATTTTCTAAAACAGTTTGGCAGTTTCTCATAATGTTAAACATAGAGTTACCATATCACCCCACAATTCCACTCCTGGGCATATGCTCATGAGAATAAAAAATATATGTGCACACAAAAAATTGGTACACAAATTTTTATAGTAATATTACTCAGTATTCATAAGCAATATTACTCATAAAAGTATTTGCAATAGCTAAGACATGGAAACAATCCAAATGTCCATCAACTGAGGAATGGAATAACAAAATTTGGTACATCCATCCACTGGAATATTATTCAGTCATAAAAAGGAGTGAAGTGCTGATTCATGCTACAATATCCTTAAAAACATCGTGCTAAGTAAAAGAAGCTAGACATACGAGGCTACATATTCTATGATTGCATAATGTATAAAATGTCTAGAGTAGCCAAATCCATAGACAGAAAGTGGTTAGCAAGGGATAGAGGGAAAGGGGAATGGGAGTGACTGCTAATAAGTATAACATTTCTTTTTTGGGGTGATGAAAAAGTTCTGGAATTAGATAGCGGTATTGCACAACTTTGTGAATATACTAAAACCACTGAATTTTACACTGTCAAGGGGTGAATTTTATGGTATGTCAATTATATCTCAGAAGAGGAATTATTCAAATAATCATGAAAGCTCAATTAGGTGTTTGTAAGCAAGATGTGTAGGTTTGTGTGAAAATCAATACATTTCCATTTATCTTTATGTTGGGGAAAATAATAAAGGAAATATCCTCTCCTCCATCTTCATTGTATACTTGAAATACCTGGGAATAGTCCTAAGAAGGGATATGTATGACCAAGATGAAAGCACTACAAAACTTTTGGAGAGATGTGAAAGGAAATTTAAATAGATAGACACATTGTGTTACTGAATGGGAAGATTTAAGGTGGGAAGATTCAACTTGTAAGAAAACGTGGTCCTGAGGCAGGGACCGTCAATATCATGATCTCCTACTGTAGTGCCAGGCGTCAGCATCCTGAGCGTCTAGTGTCATAAAATTAAAGTGCTGGGTGAATATTTGCTGAATGGATAAGCCAAATGAGAGAACTTAACAAAATAATTCTAATGTTCGTCTTTCTTTCTTTTCTTTTTTTTTTTTTTTTGAGTCGGAATCTTACTCTGTCGTCCAGGCTGGAGTGCAGCACCACTCTTAAAGCCACCACAGCCTTGACCTGCTGGGCTCAGGCAATCCTTCCGCCTCAGCCTTCCAAGTAGCTGGAACTGTAGGCATGTGTCACCACGCCCGACTAATTTTTGTTTTTTTTTTTAATTTATCGTAGAGATGAGAGCTCACCAAGTTGCCCAGGTTGCTCTTGAACCCATGGGCTCAGGCAATCCTCTCACCTTGGCCTCCCAAAGTGCTGGGATTACAGGCATGAGCCACTGTGCCCGGTCAGATGTTTGTCTTTCAAGATGCACTAAGAACATTTGCAGAAAAACAGCAACAGGAAGAGAAGATTAAAGATATTCCAAGCATTATTAGAAATTTATATTCAGAAGACAAAAATGATAGATCAAGAGGACAAGTGAAGAGTCTCAAACACACCTTTATTCTGGAAGATCTAACTCTGTGGTAAAGAAAACTTCCCAAAACAGCAGAGTGAGTGTCAGCAGTGGCCTATTCAGCAAGTAAAGATTGAGAAATTAGCTACATCTCTAGAAAATAATTACCTCAGAGCCTAGTCTCAATTAAGCCTATAGTTTAATGTCATTAAACTATAAAACTAGATGCAAAAAAGAGTAAAATGATGATAAATTATAGATTAACTTATTTCTGATAGAGGAATTGAAGAAATCAGAAGAGAAAATGTCAATTGATTGGATTACATGCATATTATAAGCTCTTATCTGACAGAAAACATAAATTAAAGGCAAACAGCAACATAGGAATTGGTTGTAGTATATAGTATGCTATACTACATATAGTATAGCATATATGTAGTACACTATATAGTATATTTATAGACTGGTACTGTCCAATAGAAATATAACTTAAAGCACAAATGTCAGCCACATATATAATTTTTATTTTTCGTTAGTCATATTAAAATGAAAAGAAACAGGCAAAATTGCATTTAATGATATATTTCATTTAATCCCAACATATTTAAAATATCGACATTCCAATGTGTAATAAATATAAGTTATTAGTAAAATGTTTTCACCTCTTTTGTGTGGATAAGTTCTCAAAATCCCGTGTGCATTTGGCACTTACAACACATCTCAGTTCACACAGGTGCTCGCTGGCCTTGTGTAACAGTCTAATGGAGAGCCTCTGAGGAAGTGCAGTTCTGGAGTTAACAAGGGGAAATGGTTGAAGCTGTGAACAGACAATCCAAAAAAGAAAGAAAACTGGCCAAAAAGTACATTTTTAAAAATATTAAATGAAGCAAATATTGTAAGCAGAGCAAAAACACTGCAGTGCAATATTTCATGCATTTGAATAGGAAAAGGTTTTCTTAAATAAATGACATTTGCTAATGATAGTAAGTATCCAGTGGGATAAGACACTCTCATACCATGCTGAGAGAGTGTAAATTGATACAGTCACTCTTAAATATTTGGCAATGTGTACCAAGAACTTAAAAGAAAACTGAGTTATTTTAACTGCAAGAATATTCATTAGTGTGGTTTATAATAAAGAAATAATGATTTGACTAAATGATTGTGTGCTAGCAAAGATCATTCTGTTTGCAAATGGAGACTATTAAATGACAATGCTCAGAATACCATATTATATGAAAAACATAATATCAGTGATAATCCGAATGTTATAAGATATTTTATATGTATATAAAAAATACTAGAGAATACATTTCTGCCAGGTGCTAACAGTGTTTGTATTTAACTAGTGCTATTTTAGATGGTTTTCCTTTATTTCTATGTATTCGCTTATAGTTTTCTAATTTTTTATTTTGACCATGTATTACATTTTAATGGAGGAGTCAATTAAATTAACAGACGAGTCTCTGTTACAGTGTATTGCATTTCTGATCCATAATAGGCAAGGCAACGGGTAGGCACTTTGGGAACTACAAAGAAGTTTAAGTCAAAGGGTTTTAAATCTAGTGGTGAAACAAAGTGTAAACAAATATTGAAACAACCAAAAGCAATCACAACAGCACTTTCTAATTAATTTCCAAAAGTTTCATTGACAGAAATTGAAAGTTATTCTACTTCAGTGTTAATAATACCACCTAAACAGCTAAAAATGTAATCAAATTCAGGAGTTGTTACGTGCTCACACAGTATATCTTTCAAATTACTTTTGTGGTTGCAACCCCTATTTGTTTGTGTATTTTACTGTAGCTTAAAGTTAAGGCAAGGGTAATTTATTTAAAATATTGGGTGTGTTTTTTTGACATTTATATGGGACTAACATCTAAAATATATTTAAAAATATTAATGTGCAACTGTCCTTTGAGAATGTCACAGTTTTCTTGATTTTATAAATGATCTTACATGCTATATAGAAAGTTAATATTAACAAAGAATTTTGTCATCTTTTTCTGGTCCCCTATGGTCTGGTACCATTCTTTATCTATGAAAGTATGCTAAAGAGAATGAAAAAGTTTAGTATTAAGTCTTATAAAATTAAATTGAAGCTGCCTAAAAGAAAAAAAAAACTTTTGCTATTAGTAATTTCTAACACATTTTAATCTGGACAATCAGAGAAAACAGATGTTAAAAGGTTTTTTTCTTAGCAATTTCCTGGGAAATACTTATATGTGATTAACCTATTTGGGGGAGAAAGGCTTTTTTCAGATTACAAAACTAAATCTTGAGTTATAACTGAGAACAGATTGGGATTTAGATATTAACATTAAAATGGTGTCATTTTAGATATTTTCTATGTATAAAATTATGCAATTAGTGATTTTTTGAGATTGTAATAAAATTGCTCATTTAAATAATGATACTGTTTAGGCAACCATCTGTAACTTTTATTGTTTATCTAAAATTATGTTCTTGAATACCAAAATGTTATATTAAACACTAAAACACTAAATTTTTAAAATACCTAATCCTGGAATAAAAATTTAAATTAAAATTATTTCTGCTATTTAATCAACACTAAATAATTGGAATATAAGGACAGAACCTATTCTAATGGGTACTTGGCAAAAATGGCCCTAGAATTAATATTTGCTCTGTAAATAAGGAAGCGAATAAGCATGTCATTTTTTGTTTGTTTGTTTGTTTGTTTTGAGTTGGAGTCTCACTCTGTCCCCCAGACTGGAGTGCAGTGGCCGCTTCCAGCCACCACAGCCTCAACCTGCTGGGCTCCAGCGATCCTTCCGCCTCAGCCTTCCAAATAACTGGAATTACAGGCACATGCTACCACGCCTGGCTGCTTTTTTTTTTTTTTAATTGTAGAGATGAGGTCTCACCAAGTTGCCCAGGCGGGTCTCAAACCCGCGGGCTCAGGCAGTCCACTCACCTCAGCCTCCCAAAGCGTGAGATTACAGGCTGAGCCACCGAGTCTGGCTAAGCATGTCATTTCTAAACTTTGAATAATCTGGTTTCTTCTTCACCTTCAGAATGATTGACTATCTGCTTATTGTTTGAAACATCTTTCTGTAGTAAGCTGGGCATGGGAGAGGCAATGAGGAGGGAGCAATAGTAACTATATTTTATTCTATTTCTTTGTAAGCTTTATGCCAAACTTTTCAAAACTAAGCATCTTTGAAGCAAAAGCACCCAGTTGCCATCAGATATCCTTTATTTACAATATTGTTACAACTGAAATAACTTCAGAGGAGTGGTTTAGGAAACAGGTGTTTATTCTGAGTTAAAACAAAGGTCTGATTGACAGTTAGTTAACCTTCTTGATCTATATTTGGGGGAGACAACATGGGATGTTGTCAGATTTTCTCCATCTTTTCTTAGAGATCTGAGATTGCACAGTGACTCTTATGAATAAGGAAGGTGGCACATAAGCTTAAAACACACTGCAGATAAATTAGTGCAGAGCCCAGGTTTTAAGCCTGGTAAATCTCCTGTATGGGAGAGGAAGAATAACCACATGGCTGAAGATATCCTGGGACTACAGTAAACAGGGATTGCAGTTTTGGGGAAGGTACGGAAGAATTTTCTCCTTTTCTGCAAGAAAAAGAGTCATTAAAAAAAATTGAGGTAAAATTCCTATAACATAAAAGTAATTATTCATAGTATTTTCTTAAAATCCTTTTGGTTTACATAAAGCTGGTAGTAATGGCTCTACTTTTATTCCTGACTCTAGTAATATGAATATTTTCTTTTTTTATTGGTCAGTCTAACTAAAAGTTTGTCAATTTTGTTCATCCTTTGAAAAAAAACAAGTTTGAGATTGTAGGCTTTTTGTTGTTCTTTATATTTGGTGAGTTGCTTTTCTTTAGATGCTTTCAAAATTTTCTTGCTATTAACTTTTGAGAGTTTGATTACAATGTGTCTTGCCTTATTTTCAATTGTCTCTGTTTTTTTATTTTATTTTAAAGATGTGGGGTAAAATCTAGAGTTAGGTATACAGATGTACATTATGCAGGTACCCTTGTTGATGAGGTGTGTCCCCCCACTGGCAGTTTCCCACTATTGTCAATCCCATCCCCCCGCCCCCTGGCAGTTCCCCACTACTGCCTATCCCTTTCTTATAGTATTATGATAATTGTTCAAGGTCCTCTTATGAGTGAGGACATGTGGTATTCAGTTCTTTGTTACAGATCACTCAGTATTATAGACTCTAAGTCCTTCCAAGTTGCTGCAAAGTTCATAATTTTGTCATTCTTTATGACTGTGTAATATTCCATTGTGTATATGTACCACTTTTTTAATCCATTTCTCTTTCGATGGGCAGCACAGTTGGTTCCATGTTTTTGCTGTTGTGAATAATGCTGCAATGAACATGCATGTGTTGGGAGCTGGCCGTGGAGGCCCACCTGAGCATTAGGGATCCAGGCAGGCTGTGGACCCTGAGACCACTAGGATGAGTTCAGGAGCTGATGACCCATTCCCTCTTCCCTTCTTTGCTGTTTGGCAAGTGCCACTAGCAGTGACTGATGATCTAAGCATGAAGTTCTGAGAGTACGACAGACATGGCTTACTTTAGGAGTCCTTTGTTCCTGTTTCTCACAGACTGCCATTTCAGCTTTAAACTTAACATAATTCAAACTCAGGCCACATTTGGGAGCCTTATATACAATACAAGCTTCTTTATAAGATTTAAAAGTATATTTGTAGAATTAGTATATACATGTAAAGTGCTGTTTCAACTTTAATAATATAGATAAATATCTAGAGTTACTAGAAACAGCCCAGCACAAACTTTGAACTGGGCCACATTCCTAAGGGCCCAGCGCATACTTTGGACTAGGCTGCTTTCTTTTAAACCAGTTTTTGGCTACAGTTAGTATAGGGTTTTTTCTACTTATTATAGAAATTGAATTTATTTTATTCATAGAAAATATTGTAGAATAGGTTATGCTATGTCAGTGAATTATGTCAGTTCAAGCATGATCAAGCATGATATTTTGAGGTTTAATAAGAATACAGCTAACTTTAGAAATTACATTGTTTCCATTTCTACATTTGTGGTTTTGGCTTTAATACGATTTACAGTTTATATTTGGGTTTTATTTTTTAGAAACTTTATTTCTGATGATCAGGATTAGGAATTAGAAACTTTTATAGATGTTAAAATAGATTTATAGGATTTTAGAACAGTCATTTTGTTAAGAGATTGTAATCAATTGTTCCCAGAAAAGGCCCAGCGTGATCTTTTGACTGGGCCACATTCCTTAGGAATTGGTTTGGGCTATAATTAAGAGCTTCTATAGTGTAGGTAGAATTAGCATAAAATAGAGAGGAATTGGGATTTAGGTTGGTCATTAGGTGTTGTGTATGCATAAGTTTCAAAAGTTATTGATTATTAGAATATTATGATATTAGAATTGTTGTATTGCTTTTGAGAAATATTAATCAAGCATGAGGAACAGCGAGATAGTTTTGGAATCCTCATTCCTCATGCTCGGGGAAACACCTGGTAGGTGGGGGACGCCCCTCATCCACCTAGCTCTATGTTCATGTAAATATCTTGTGATTTAATTGGGATTGCCCTTCCTCATACTCCATGAAACACCTGGTGGGTGAGGGATCCCCCTCATTCACCTGGCTTTGTGTTCATGTAAAAGTTTTGTGATTTAATTGGAATTGCTCTTCCTCATACCTGAGAAAACACCTGGTGGGTGGGGGACGCCCCTCCTGCACCTGGCTTTGTGTTCACGTGAAAGACTTGTGAAACTGTCTGTGTAAAATTTGGGGATAAATACCTGCTGTAAGTTCCAATAAATGGCTTCTGCTCAATCTATTGAACAGTTGTCCACTTTCTTTCTTTCTCTTTCTTTCTCTTTATAGCTATCCCTCCATCTTTCTTTCTTTTAACTACTATTCAGAATCGGCCCATTGGAGAGCCTTTTCCTTCGTTAAAATTTGTAGAATAATAGTACCATACTGTAAGTTCCAATAAATGGCTTTCTGCCAATCTATTGAACAGTTGTCCTTTCTTTTCTTTCTCTTTCTTCTCTCTTTATAGCTATCCCTCCATCTTTCTTTCTTTTAATATCTATCCCTCCTACAGAATCGGCTTCTGCACTAGACAGAGCCCAGTTTCTTTCTTTCTTCCCCCGTCTCTCTCTTTCTTTCTCTTTATTTCTCCAGAATAATCACCGACGCCACCACACCTACCCAGGGACCCCCTAAATCTCTCTGCTGGGGCTGGCCCCCTGCAGTGCAAGTATGTTTTTCATAGAGTGATTTGAGTTCCTCTGGGTATATTCCCAGTAGGGGAATTGTGGAGATGTATGGAAGGTCAATTTTTAGATCTTTTAGGAATCTCCACACTGTTTTCCTCAGAGGTTGTACTAGTTTCTTAACAAGATTCTAGCAAACCAGATCCAACAACACATCTCAAAAATCATCCACCATGACCAAGTAGTCTTCATCCCCAGAATGCAGGACTGGTTCAACATCCACAAGACCATAAATGTAATTAAATACATCAACAGATTTAAAAACAAAAACCACATGATTATATCATTAGATGCGGAAAAATGCAGCACCTCTTCTTGATAAAAACCCTTGAACATCTAGGCATAGATGGAACTTACCCCCAAATAGTAAGAGCCATCTACGAGAAACCCACAGCCAACATACCACGAAACAGACAAATTGGAACCATTTCCCCTGAAAACCGGAACAAGACAAGGATGCCCACTCTCACCACTTCTGGCCAACGTAGTATTGGAAGTCCTAGCTAGAGCACTCAGACAAGAGAAAGAAATCAGGGGTATCCAAATAGGAAAAGAGGAAGTTAAGTTATCCCTCTTTGTAGATGGCATGATTCTATACCTCAAAAACCCAAGAGAATCTGTCAAAAACCTCCTTGCACTGATAAATGACTTTGGCAAAGTCTCAGGGTATAAAATAAATGTGCAAAAGACAGTCTTATTCCTATACACCAACAATAAACAAATAAAAACCCAAATAAAAAGCACAATCCATTCATAATAACCACACAAAAAACGAAATACCTTGACATCTTCTTAACCACAGAAGTGAACGACCTTTACAACGAAAACTCCAAAACACTGCTCAAAGAAATCAAAGTCTCTGAGTTTTTCTATTCTACATTTCATTTATTTCCACTCTACTATTTACTATTTCTTTCCTTCAGCTTGCTTTGATTATGTTTGCTCTTCAATTTTTGATTTCTTAAAGTGAAAGTTTAGGTTATTAATTTGATTTTTTTCATATGGCACTTGTAGTTATAAATATCCCCCTATCACTACATTTTCTGCAACTCATAAATTTTAATGTGTTGTGTTTCCATTTTTATTGGCCTTAAACTGTTTTCTAGTTTACCTTGTGATTTCTTCCTTAACCCATTGGTTGTTTAAGAGCATTTTGTTTAAGGGCCACTTATTTATTAATTTTTCAGTGTTCCTTCTGTCATTCATTTATAATTTTATCCATTGTGGCCAAAGAAGATACTTTGTATGATTTCAGTGTTTTTAAATTTACTGAGGCTTGTTTTGTAGCCTAACATTGTCTTTCCTTGAGAATGTTCCGTGCGTACTAGAGAAGAGTGTATTCTGCTATTGTTGGACTGGAGTGTTCTATATATGTCTGTAAGGTCTAGTTAGTTAATAATATTGTTCAAATCTCTTTTTTTAATTTTTTTGCCTGTCTAGATATTTAATCCACTATTAAGAGCAGGGTCTTGAAGTCTCCAACTTCAATTATTATTGAACTATCTTGTGCTCATCAATTTTGTTAGTATTTACTTCATCTATTATGGGTTCTGATGTTTGGTGTATATGTTTATAATTGTTCATCTTCTTGAGGAATTGACCCATTTTATAGTTACATAATGTAATTATTTATCTCTTTTAACAAATTTTGCCTTAAAGTATATTTTATCTGATATTAATATAGATATCTTAGCTCTCCTTTGGTTACTATTTGCCTGGAATATCTTTTGCCATGTTTTCACTTTCAACCTATTTGTTTATTTGCTTCTAAAGTAAGTCTCTTGTAGACAAAATATAGTTGGATCATTCTTAAAAACCCTTTCTACCATCTCTATCTTTTAATTTACATTTAATATAAACTAATAGGAAAGGACTTATTTTTTCATTTTGCAATTTGTTTTTATGTGTCTCCTATATTTTTTGTTTCTCAGTTCCTCCATTGCTGCCTGCTTTGTAGCAAATCAATAGTTTTTAGTGTATTATTTTGATTCCTTTCTTTTTATTTTACTGTATATGTTTTGGTTATTTTCATAATGGTTGTTCTGGGGATTACAACTAATAACCTGAATTTATAACAACTTAGTTCAAATTAATACCAACTTGTTTCAATAGTATACAAAAACTTTGCTCTATATAGCTTTGTCCTCTCCTTTTCTATTGTTATTGTTGCAAATTATATCTTTAAGCATTGTGCATTCATCAACATAGATTTATATTTATTGTTTTATACAATTGTCTTTTAATCATATAGAAAAAAGAGAAATTACAAAGCTAAAATACATTAATACTGACTTTTATAATTCCTGATGTAGTTATCCTTACCAGTATTCTTTTTTCCTCATGTGTGTTTGAGTTATTGTCTATTATACTTTTACTTTAGTCTGAAGGATTCCTGTTAACATTGCTTATAGGGCAATTCTACTGGTGACAAACTCTCACCATTTTTGCTTGTCTTATATGTCTTCATTTCTTCTTCATGTTTGTAGAGTTTTGCCAGATATAGAATCAGTTGGTAGCTTTTGGGGTTTTTTCTTTTAGCATTTTGACTATGTCATTCCATTGCCTCTGGTCCCCATGGTCTCTAATCAAAAATTTGTTCTTAATCTTACTGAGGATTCCTTGTACATGATGAGTTGCTTTTCTCTTCATTCTTTCAAAATTTTATTTGTCATTAACTTTTGAGAATTTGATTATAATGTGTCTTAGTGTGACTCTCTTTAAGATTATCCTACTTTATCCTTGAGCTTCTTGAATATGTAGATTCATGTCTATTATGACATGACAACCATTATTTTTGCCATTATGCTAGTGATTATATTTTTAAAATTTAGGATTTATATTTAGTCTCTTTTTATGATTTAACTATACTTACTGTTAGTCTATATTTTGTGAGATATTATTCTCTTGGTTGACTTTACTTCCTTGTCCATGGTTTCTTTTAGCTCTTTGAGCGTATTTAAGACATTCATTTAAAGTGTTTGTCTCTGGTGTTCTATAGCATTGTATGATGAGTATAGTTAGCAATGATATACTATATACTTTTAAATAGCTAGAAAAAGGATATTAAATGTTTCCAACAGTAAGAATAAATACTTGAGATGATGTATAAGCTAATCATTCTTACCCGATGACTGTACATTACATGTATTACAATATCACTATGTCTCATGAATATGTACAATTATTGTGTCAATTTAAGCATTATTTTAAAGAATGTGTACATAATTTCTGTGATAGGGATAAAAAATTGGGGTAAAGAATTTGCAAAAAAGTTTTAAAATATAGTCTTTGTCTCAAAGGAATATTTCCTGGGTGTCTTCAGGTACAGCTTCTATTTGTTTCTTTTTTATTTTTTCATGTGTATGAATCATACACTCTTGTTTCTTTGCATGCCTCACAATTTTTTTTGAAAACTGAACATTTTGAATATTGTAATATGCTAAATCTGGAAATCAGATTCTTCATCTTTTCCAAGATTTGTTGTTACTACTTATTGTAGTTTCTGTTGCTTGCTTGTTAAATGAGTTTTCTGAACTAATTTTGTAAAGCCTGTATTCTTTTTTTATGTGGCCAATTACCAGCTGACTACTGGCTTAGTAGTCAGCTGGTAATGCAACAGAGATTTCCTTAAAACCTGGATCATAAAACACTTTTAAAAATCTTACATCCTGGCTGGTCATGGTGGCTCAAGCCTGTAATTCCAGCACTTTGGAAGGTAAGAGTGAGAGAATTGCCTAAACGCATGGGTTCAAGACCAGCCTGAGCAGCTTGGCAAGACCTCATCTCTACAAAAGAAAAAAAAACTAGCTGGGCATGGTAGTGCATGCCTGTAGTTCCAGCTACTTGGAAGGTTAAGGCAGAGGGATCGCTTAAGCCCAGCAGGTCAAGGCTGCGGTGGCCATGAGCGAGCCGCTGCACTCTAGCCTGGGCAACAGATTAAGACTCTGACTCAAAGAAAAAAAGAAATAAGAACTTAAAAAATTTTACATCCTTTGCAGGTTAACTGCATATTCGTATGTTGGGGCATGTCTTCCACATTTACACTCAGCCAAGTACTTGACAGCTTTTCCTTAAACTCCACTTCCAGCTTGTACAGAGCCTGAGGTCAGCAGGAGATGACAGCTTATAGCCTTCCCATGTCTTTTCTGGAATGTTACAGCCTTCTGGAATCTCAGAAATACGTTGGGTCGTTTTAATTCTCCAAATCATCTCATTTCCCACCCTTCCTTCCCAATCTTTTTGTTTAGTCAACTGTTTGCCCCAACCATTATCCACTGCTCCATGGATTAATCCATTTACCTTTCAATGTTTTAGATAAATTACCCCTAGGTAGCTTTCTTAGCCCTAGGAAAGTTCTCATTTGGGTAAAACAAAGTTAAGCTTTTTGAGCCAGTCATTCAAATACCTGACAGATCAAAATAAACAATAGCAATTCTTTGAAATAAAGTCCATCATGTTCCTCTGGCACTAGGTATCTTTACTGAGAATGCAGAATGTTGTCTTCAAGGCCACCACTGAGTTGGAGAGCAGGAGATGGGAACAGAATAAGTTAAAATGCTATCTAGCTCTGTTACTCAGATTCAGTTTTTTTCTCCTTGATTTAGTATCTCCATGGTTTCTGTAAGCTTCTAATTCGTTTCTAGAATTCCAAAAATGTTGATTCTAACAGTTTATTGCTTTTGTGGATGGATGTCCCTATTCCATAATTTTGCTGACACTATATTTTGCTTGCCTGTTCATTTATATTCACTAAGCTATAATGAACATGAGAATAGGTAAATAAGTGAATAATCACTGAATCTCTAGAATTTAGCAAAATCCTGGCACATAACAGGTGCTTAGGTTTACTTTCACATCCTATATCTTTATCAAAATTCTTCCAGTTTCTCTGATTTACCTGCATCTTCCAGAATAACACACACAGAATAACAACAATTAAAGTTTTCCTTCCAGTCATAATCATCAGCAGGATGTACTTAACTAATTGGCCAACTAAATCTTGTTACTTTTATGTGCTAGGTCCTATGTGCACTTAGAAAACAAACATCCCCCAACTTCAGGAAAATTGGAAGGATATGAGAGATACAATTGAGAAATGGTGATAATTGAAGAAAATTTTGTGGTGCTGCATCATCAGGCAAGGATCTGAATAGAATTGAGTTCTGGAGCTGAATCTACAAGGGTAGTGGAATTTGAATCAGTTTAAGTAGAAGGGGTAGTATTTGAGACTATGGGCATCTGGATTCGAGAGAAAAGTACATGGGAAAGTAGAGGCTATATGGTATGTTTCAAGAGGCAGGTACATGCTGTGCTTTTTAAAGATGATATGGCCCTGAATCAGCCAGT
Source organism: Cephalopachus bancanus (assembly GCA_027257055.1). NCBI lineage: Eukaryota > Metazoa > Chordata > Mammalia > Primates > Tarsiidae > Cephalopachus > Cephalopachus bancanus. The sequence goes on along the minus strand of JAPVLO010000015.1, from coordinate 6,249,293 downwards.
AGACAGTTCTATTTGGTAAAATATAACTGAAAAAAGTAGTCACACGAGAGTAAGAAGATAGGAGTTTTGTAGTGATTCTACTACTCACTAACTGTGTTACTTTAGATAAATGACTCCCCTCACTGGGTCTCAGAATTCTCTTCTATACGTTGATGGGATTAAAAAAGATAATCTGCAGGGTTTCTTTCAGTTCTGATCATCTGAGATTTGACTTATTACAGTCTTGTAACCCTCCCTTCTGTCTTTTCTTTCTTTTTTTTGTTGTTCACCATTCCTCCTTATTCTTTCTGCCTACATTTGGGTGAGAAGAAAGGCAGAAAAATGTGAAATATGAGAACTCAAGTAGCTCACTAAAATTGACAAAAATACTTGTCAATATGTTTGGGAGTCCCAGTTATGATATTTTTCTTGTAATAGCAGTAAGTTTATATGCTCACAATAATCTTGCTGGACTTCATGTCTATAAATGTCTAAAATCTATTTCTGTCCAAGTGGTGCCAGTATTAAAAATACATATCTAAAATTTATCCACTGACCAGGAAGTGTCTTTAGTTTACTTTAAAAATGAAAATTGAGAAATTGATGAGAAATGTAATGAACACAGGGACTTGTCATTTTTAAAAGCAGAACGACAAGAAGAAACGTCCAGCACTTTTTGCATAGTTCACACTTGGGTCACTTTGCCAAGAATTAATTGGCTTTACATTTACAAGAGGTAACTATCACCTCTTTTATCACAAACACTTATTCTCTGGAATTTCTATGAAGGCAGTAAGATAACAGAAATTAGACTCTAATGAAAAACTTCAGGACATTAGGATTATTCCAGTTAAATTGATAGAAAAGAAGACTTGATGACTTGAGGATATATCTTTTCATTCATTTTATAAGCAAAAGAGATGCTACAAAAGCACAAACAATGCAAATGTTCAGAAAGTGGAAAACTTCTATTATCAGAAGCTTTAAATTCTGGTGTCAGCATATTAAAAACTCAGAAAACTCAGAAAGCTATCTGGCAGGCTATCTTAGAACTGCTGGGAAATTGTTTAGAGCAGCGGTTCTCAAACTTCAGCCTTCATCAGAATCACCTGAAGGGTTTGTTAAATGAGACTGTTGGGCCCTCTTGCCTGAGTTTCTGACTCAGTAGTAGGTTTCAATGGGATCCAAGAGTTCTCATTTGTAGTACGTTTCCAGGTGAAATTTATGCTACTGGTTTGGCAACCACTGGCCTAGATTGCAAGTAACTTCTAAACTAAGACATGAGGGAGACATGTAGGATTTAACCAGATTGTATGTTAATATTGGTGGGAGAAGGAATGGTGAGGAGAGTTGAGGGCAAAGACTCAGATAGATGACCCCTGCATGTAGTCCAAGGTCACCTACACGCTCCTGTAGAAAGGAGAGTGGTAAGAAATGAGGCTTTTGAGGCGAGAAGAAACCAATGTTTAGAGGCATTTTATCATACTAAATTTGGGTGAAGAGTCATAGATGGATTATAAACAGGGGGACAGCATAGTCAAATGTACAGTATAGAAATATCATGTTGCCTCAATGTAGAGTATGGTTTGAAGGTGAGCAAGACCATTCAGGAGACTAGTTAAGAAGTTACTATAGGAATAAGTTAGTGACTGGGTGCTGTATAGCAACAGTGAGGATGGAGAAAAATAGAAAGATTTGAAAGATATTCAAGAGGGAGAAATTAGATTATTCATTTGATTGCTGGAATGCAGGTGAGGGAGGAAAATCAAAGTTCATTCCTTGGCTGCTGCTTTGTTCAGTTAAGTGGGGATATTCATTGGGTTAGGAACACATCAGCAAAGAGGGTTGAAAAAGGAAGGAGTAGAGACAGTGGCAATTTTATTTGGGGAACTTGCAGATGTCCAACAGGCCACTGAGTATACAGTGCTTGAACTCAGGAAAGTGACCTGAACTGGAGATATAGATATGAGACTTGCTGGCACATAGACGATAACTTAAACAGGGGAGCAGATGGAGTTGCTTGAGTGCAATATATAGAGTGAGAAGAATAGTGTGAGAAAATGGCCACATTTAGGAGATCCTTGAGAAACACTGCTATTTTTTCTTTTCTTTTCTTTTCTTTTTGAGTCAAAGTTTTACTCTGTCGCCCTGGCTAGACTACAGTGGCACACTCACGGCCTCCACAACCTTGACCTGCTGGGCTCAGGCGGTCCTTCCTCCTCAGTCTTCCAAGTAGCTGGAACTACAGGTACATGCCACCATGCCCCGCTAACACTGCCATTTAAAGGGCAGACTGAAGAAGAGAAATCTGCAATAAAGACTGAAAAGGAGCTGGCAGAGAAGTGGAAAGAAAGTAGGAAGACAGAAATAGGACGAAAATCAAGAGAATGTGACAATGGAAGTGCTTCAGTCATGCCCCAAACTGAAGAGAGATCAAGTAAAATAAATGAACAATATCAGTTAGATATTGAAAGAAGGTCATTGATAATAGAAGTGCAAGTCCTTACCATGGAGTTGTATGAGCTTGAACCAGAAAGATGTAGAAACTGAGAAAGTAGTGGCAAATAGATAAGATGACACACACCTCTGGTTGCCCCTCCCCCGCTTTTTTATCATTTCATCTGGATTTCATGAATTTATTTACTATTAATAACAAAAGTGGAATGTATACTTTATGCCTTTTCATTATAAAGTTTTGGAAATTTCTTGCAGCCTTCTGTTGCTGCTTTCCTTCAGAAATAGTGAAACTTTCTGAACTGATGACCTCCTAAAGGTTTGTCTATGAATAATAATGGCAAAGTCATCTATATAGAAAGTCTAATGATTGTATTATTTTTACAGTTACATTTCATACAAATACATGTCTATGTATTCGTTTTTAGAACTTGGTTTCTAGGAATGAATTCATATAAGCTACAAGAGCACAAGGTTCATTTTTTTAAAATAGCAGAATTATCTTATTGTAAGGCAATTCTAGAAAAATGCATCTTACTCTATTTTATAAAAACCAATATTCTAAAATGCTTATCTTGAAGTGTTATTATGTTTCCTATTATTTGAAAGCCAGTAGACTCAATAATGGGAGATTTGTAAGAGCTTTGCTTTGGTTTTTCTCTCTGGAAATGAGATTATGGGATTCATGAAAATCTTGAATTCTCAGGCCATACAATAAATACCCAAAGGGTCATCTGGGAAGTATGACTGTTTCTGATAATTTAGAAGTGAGATTTCTTGATTAAAAGATTACCAAACTGGAATCATATAGATTTCCTCTGCAAAAAGATAAAACATACCTAATTAAGACATATTTTGGAGGAGGTAGTTATTTAACAAATTCACTATTAGCTGTCTTTGAGATTAAGATTTTCTTTTTTTTTTTTTTTTGAGGTTTAGATTTTCATTGAGGATTGTAAAAATTCTCAAGTATCAGAAAATAAATGATTTTCTACTTGTTGTCCATGGAAAGAAAATATAACTTTTTTTCTCTGAAGTACTGTTTCTCAACCTAATGAAAACTCCTTGCATTAACTTCAAAACTCTCTAGGAGTTACTGGGTATAGAGTATCAAACTCTTATTAACTTATATGAATTCATTCTCAGAAACCAAATTCCCCTCCTGCCAAACTGTTATAGCCACTGCCCCCAAAGACAACTTATAGTTCACTCCTTTGTACTGCTATGCAGTTTTCTTCCATTAGAATATATCCTTATGTTTTTATCAGTTTTTGTTATTTCTACCTATTGATATCCATCAACACTCAAATCAAATACCACCTATTAAGTTAGTAGACTTACTAGCTACATACAATAAATAGTATACATAATGTATTTTATATGGTAGCTGCTTGCAAGCTTATTTCCAGTTAGATTATAAGGTTATAGAAGAATCATATCTTATCCCCCCATGCTGCCTAGCATAATGCCTAGCATATGGTTGTCACTATATAAATGTTTGTTATAATTATACTTATATATTTCAAATATAAAAATTAAGAATAAAGAAATTTAGAAAATTTGGAACAGTTTTCTCTTTTTTCTGCTTTAGCTAAGGTATAGATTAGGAAAATGGGTTCTCTGTGGAAAGCCTCATTATTCAAATTTTATTAATTCACCCAGATACAACCAGAAACCATTATTTAAGTATTGTGATTGCAAGTTTCTTACAGAAAGCAAGATTGAAACTGGAAAAAATATTAATTTTGCAGAAAATTTCTCTTACTCCTTAGGTAGAATTCTTGAGCCTTTTGATCTGATGATTACAATGTAAGCTTTCATATCTAACAATATAATTGGTCAAATTGTTGATCAAGTTTTTTAAAGTAGAAAGGCATTTAAAAAGTATATAGATACTGTAATTTAAAACACATATTCACCAGTCTTTCTGAAATAATATTTTGGCTTTGTGTCTGATATTTAGAGTTCATTGTTTTCTTTCTAGCAAATCACAAAAAAGTCTTTTTTTTTATTTTAATGCTTTGTTTTGGAGATTAAAATAGATGTTATAAAAATAATTCTTTGTTTCACAACCATGTATATTTATTTTATTTAATATTTAATTTAATTATATAAAATGATAGCAATGAGCATACTATGGGAAAAAATACACCTAATTCATAGCAAGTAGCAATTGAACTGGTTGGAGCAGAAATGTTTGAGGCACAGTAAAGAGCGCTAGCAGGTTGCCTCCCAGTGTTAGAGTTGAAGGGGGAAGGTAAATAAGAATCTACTGCAAAATAACTTTCTTTACTTGATGTGTTATGCTAACTCAAGGAGAACTGCCAAAGATCTATACATAAAGGAATATATAGTGTAATACATCTGGGCTATTTCATGCATATTAGCTTTATTTTTGGATTTATAGTGATTTTTATTAAATATTTATATTGCTTAAAATTATTGAAAGAATGGAGAAGGAAATAGAAAGTTGGGAAAATGCATTTACTTTGGCCTTATGGAAATTGATTATGGATACTCTCATAGTACCATAAACCACTCAGTGGTTTATGTCAAGTCATAATTTTGTGACATAAAATTTCAAAATGGGAGTAGGGTGTTAAAATCAGTGAGAATATTCTAGAGATAAAATTGAAGAATGGGTGAATGGAAAATCCCTGTGGTAAGGTAGGAATTTGTTTCCACACAATATTTAAAGATGGGATAGTTCATAGATATTATCCAATTCAGTAGTTCTCAACTCTGGCTATTCATCTGGGATATATATATATGGAAAAACTCTGGTTTTTTATTACATTTTTATAGAACATCCCTATTTTCTTTCATAATGCAGTGACCTTATTTAGTTAACCCAATGTTTAAATATTCCTCTTGTTGTTTTATTATTTCGTTATTAGTTTTGGTAATGTGACAAAATGACTATGAAGGGAGATAATATGAAATGGTTTCCAGGAAATATCTTTAATAACATTCTACTGTAAAAGCAAATAACTAGTTCAAGGAAGTTTTTGCCTTCGTGTGATATTGTAAAATCCAGCTACTTACTTTGAAGACTAGTTTTTGATCCCCCAGAAACTTTGAACAATGTTTGCTTATGGATCATTCTAAAGTACTAAGAATCTTCCTTGACTTATTAAGACATGATCAGAAGAATTTTATTATATATGAATTTATTGACTTAATGGTCTCTAATGCAGGATATTTGTTTGTTATTAGGAGATAAACCAAAGTGAAATTAAAGGAAAATATGAGCAATATTGTTTCTCTTTTTTCTCATGTTAAAACTCTGCATAAGCTGGCCATGGTGGCACTCATCCTGTAGTCCCAGCTGCTAGGGAGGCTGAGGTGGGAAGGATCACTTGAGCCCAGGAGTTCAAGGATGCAGAACACTATGATTATGCCTGTGAATAGCCATTGCACTCCAGCCTGGACAAAACAAAACAAAACAAAACAAAAATTTCTGCATAAGTGGATATTGGTGGGTTTAAATTTTACCTAGAAAGATAAATTATTTTAGAATTTTATTTTCTAAGTATGAGGTTTACCCTCACAATTTGAACTTTTCCTTTTCCAGGGTTTTGAAGGTGTTTCTTTCACGAACAGCCCAACGAATTCCATATATGACTGGTGGACGGGTCATGAGGATGCTGGCAGTAATACTCTTGGTAGTGTTTTGGTTTCTCATTGGCTGGACTTCATCTGTGTGCCAGAATTTGGAGAGGCAGATTTCACTTATTGGCCAGGGGCAAACATCCGATCACCTCATCTTCAATATGTGCCTCATTGACCGCTGGGATTACATGACAGCAGTTGGTATGTGGTCACTTGTTTTGTGTGATTGTTTTATAATTTCTTCAACAGTATCAAAAGTGACTTCTTTAGAAGCCTTGCCAACCTCTTTCATAGATCCTATAGAAATCTCACCTAATATGGTTTTGGTAAAATAACATGAAAATGGCAGTCATGTAATGTGAAATAAAAACTTTTTCTGGAAGTTTCCATTATTTTTCAAAGGTATGTAGCTTTGTTGAGAAAATGTAATCAAATAAACCAGAAAGGAGAAATGCAGTGAATAAAGTCCATTTCTATATTCAAAGAGACTTTATGCTTTCCATCTTATCAGCTTGTCCCCATTTGATTAATGGTAGCTATTCTTGACTTATGTCTTGAATTGTGAAGAAAAGGAAGTATGGTAGTATTTTTATATAACTTTGGCCCTGTGAAATATCAAACTTTGTATGTATAGCATTCTTTATAAAAAGATTGTCTCTGCAAAATTTCTAATTAATCTATCTTTTCTATGCTTTCCTCTAAAGATAATTTATCAGTAATTCTCTGGAGGTCCAGTATTACACAAAGACTAAGCCATGCTACTTGAAGGTGAGAGTGCCAAATCCTAACCACTAGATCACCAGAGAGCAGCTTGAAGGATTATGTGGCCGAGAAACTGGAGAACTTAGAAGTACTCAATTATGACTTGGTTCTAAAACACAAATTATGTTTTTTTGGCAGCCCAGTGTTTTGAAAAAAGGAGAAGGAAAATCCATAGGATGTTTTCTGTTGTTAATATTAGCCTATTTTAAGCTAAATCTCTAAAGATACCCCCCAAAATGAAAAAATAACCTTTTTATTTTGTTATTTTTCTCCTTAGTAAGCTGCAGGACAAATCTTAATTTTATTTGACCTATGTAAAAAATAAAAGCATGAGTTTAATTCCCATTTGTTGTCCCCTTTATATTTGTCAATTGTTGGTTGACTGCTTACATCTAGTCTTTTGCAGGAAGCTAATAAAATATTTATTTCATTTAAAGTTCAAATGAAGGAATACTTTTCTGATAAATATATTTTAAAAATCTTATAGGCCTGATATTTATAATAATGAAGCAATATGAGTATATAGAGGGAATGATTATAATATATAAAGTTAATTACTATGTTTTGAGCAATATAACTATCAGAAGATAAAGCATAGAAATAAGATAGGAAGCAAGTCTGGATATTAAAATTAAATAAACAGTATAACTAGTAAATTTCTACTCAATAGAAACCTCTAACTATTTTATGGTTTCATTGCAAGTTAGCCAAATAGGAAAAATCATTTCTTTGTATTACTATGAAGAAAAGGCCACTAGATTTTTTTTCCCTGTTTAACAAAAATATGCTCAAAATACATCAAGATATAAACAAGCAGATAACTTGGTCTATTAACCTAGAGTTTTTGTGCACATTAGATTTGAAACCTTTATGACATTTGTTTTGCACTCTGAAGAGGGTCACATTTATGATTTCTACATAGAAATATATAGGAATATATAATAGTAATTGTTAATAACCTGCAATTCATTTTATATAAACTTTATAGACAAATAAGTATTATATGCAGTCACAATCCACTGAGTATTTATAATTTCTCTAGTACTATGTTGAACACTTTGTGGGAGACGTAAGATGTATAAAGGCCTAATTTCTCTCATCAAGTAGCTTCCTATTGGTTTATGTAGATAAATGAGAATTGTTAAAAATTGTTAAAAAGCAAAATTAGGTGGTATAGACTCTTGGTTCAGTAAAGAGAGACAACAATTTGGACCAGAACCCACGTGTTTTTATAAAGGAGAGGTTCTTTGGCCATGGGTAATATTTAGATTATTGTAAAGAGTATGTGTAAAGAACATTCATTTGACAATAATGATGGATAGAGGGGGTGGAAATTGTATGAAACATGAAGGAAATGCCTAACTAGAAAAGAAGATTATGTTAGGATACATTGTGAGTAATGCTGGTTGGCTAAGTTTACTGTGAGTTTATTACATACATTATAAATCATATTGGATGGTTAAGTTTAATGAAAACATCTTAGAGGAATTTTGAGAGCCAGGAAAGTGATGTGACAAATCAGTAAATTCAATCTAGATGGCTTTCATTAAGTACTTTTTTAAAGTGAGATGTACCAAATTCAGATATTTGAGAGTTAGAATCATCAGTAGGGAAAAAGAATGGTTCTCAAAGTGTTGCAACAGAACCGCCAACAGCAGCATCACCTGGAAACTTGCTAGAAATGCAAATTATTGAGATAATAATAATTATCTCCACCTGGGATAGTGGGGTCCAGCAGTTTATGTTGAATAAGTATTGTAGGTGACTCTGATGGAACTACTAACTCAGTGGAAGGAATCAGATGAACTTACTGGAACATAATGACAACCAATCTCAATTGTGCTCTAGCCTTTCCATAATACTACTGTTCCCCTGATCAACCACTAGAACATTCTTCACAGTGATTATTTCAAGTCTTGTATTCACTCTTCATACCTGCAAGCTATCTATGTTTCTTTTTTCTCTTAGTAGAGACTTCTACTTGAAAAAAGTAAATAGGTATCATCAAATAGAAATGTCATCAAATTAATTCCTACATATTTATAAATCTTTCTATATTCACATCCATTCTTATCTTTTCTTCCTTATATTATCTAAGTTAAACCCCAACTTGAGCCACACTCATCTAACATTTTGACCACCTCAGCTCAAGTGACCTCTCTCATATGAACTCTCCCATATGTACTTTCTGTCATCTCAAACTCCCTTACCTCCAAAATCACTCATAAAAGAATTCCATTCTGACCACAACTTTCCTCATGGTAGACTATTTTTATTGTACTTAACTGCAACTAAATTCTGGTTCTCTTCCAGAGAGAAAGCTTACCAGGCAGAAAATTTTTCCATTTGCCAGGAGGAAACTATGAAAAAAATGAGCATTAAAAAAATATGTAAATTCCAGATAATACCAGGAAAGGGACAGTGAGGGCAAGGAGGGCCCTGAGACAGTGAGATAGTGCAAGAGAGAACGAAGATTCCTACCTGTGAGAAACAAACTCACCTGTCCAAAATCAAAGGGTGAACACAGAGTCATGGAGTGCAGCAGAAGCAAGACTTTAATGACAGCCTTGCAAGATTGGGTGTCTGGTGGGCAGGCACCCCCAGAGCAGTTACAGCAAGCAATTTATTCCTAGTACACAGGTCCCTCTCCCGGTTTCTCATTCGCCAAGAACTGTGGGTTACAAACTCTCCTGTCCATCACCTAAGGGATTTTGCCCCAAATAAGGTTAAAATAAATACCTATTGCTGTTGGATTGGAGGGCACCAGTTTCCTTATTTCTAAATTTCATCTTGCCTAAGACGATGTGACTATTATCATGCCTCCCTTTTTAACGTACTTTTGGTCACGTTTGCTTCCTAATACATGTCTTGGTCATGTTAGTAGGCTTCTTTCCATTTTATGAATATAAATAATCCATTATCTCTCACACTAATTTGGAAGGACTGTAGAGAATGTAGTTCCTTGGGCAATTACCGGGTCCCAGTTAAGGCAAGGAGGTAGAGAGAAGCTAAGTGAAGAGACTGATTGTGGTGGCAGGATCTAAGTCCTTGCTTTAGGAATGAGATAAAAGTAGCAAAACTTAAGAGGTAGGAATGACACTAATATCCCCATAGGGGTTAGATGATAACATTAAGGTCTCAGAAAATCAAAAGACGAATGATAAGAGTGCAGGGGTCAAGAGATAAAAGGAAGTTAAATTTGGGGTGATGTTTTGTTATTTCTTGATCATTGTTTTTGTCCTATAAACTACTAGAACACATTAGTTCCCATAATGTGCTTGTCCTGCAGCGACATGGTTATCTATGAAAAAAGTCAGGATGAGTGACTTAAAACAGGAACAAATATTTGGAACAAGAACTGGCATGAAAAATCTGATACATGTAGTTGCTGTAATTTTTTTCCATACTATTTTACAACAATTTTCATTTATTTCTCTTCCAGTATGTAGAATTGAGATATTCTGTATTTAACCTCTCTTAATTTAATGTTTTCTAATGTGTGGCATATGCCTCTTTTCAGTCCTCTTTCTGTAGTTCTATAAGTTACATGTTTACCATTTGGCTGTTAATCAAGAATAAATCCATATATCTTCAGTCAACTAGAAAACCTGTACTGAAGGGTAAATTATTCTCTGGTTTTTGTTTGTTTGTTTGTTTGTTTGTTTGTTTTTTGAGTTGGAGTCTTACTCTGTCACCCAGACTGGAGTGCAGTGGCCGCTCCCGGCCACCACAGCCTTGACCTGCTGGGCTCCGGCGATCCTTCCGCCTCAGCCTTCCAAGTAGCTGGAATTACAGGCATGCGCTACCACGCCCAGCTGATTTTTTGATTTACTGTAGAGATGAGGTCTTGCCTGCCCAGGCGGGTCTTGAACCCGCGGGCTCAGGCAATCCACTCACCTCAGCCTCCCAAAGGCGCAGAATTACAGGCTGAGCCACCGAGCCCAGTTATTCTCTGGTTCTTAAGCAGAACTGTTTCCATGTAGGTGGGGCTGTGGAGAGGCAGGAGACAGGTTTAATAAGCTTGAGGTGGTGGGATATCATTGTCAAGAAGTTGTATATACTTACATTAGTGGAAGGAATTAGTTTAGAAAAAAGAAAAGAAAGGATGACTAATATATTGGTATAGTTGCATTTTGAATCACTTTACCTATCAAAAAATCTGCTTTTAAAAATAAATATGAAATTTAAAAAATGTGAAAGAGTGAAATGCTAGTTTTTTCCACTAACATAGAGCTCTAGTTAGAAGATAGATCATACATTTAAAGACTGGCCATTCTATTTTTGTTTATTGCAGAGGGCTGCCCCAGAACTGCTCAGATAGATGATTTTCCTACTGCAAGGGTTTCAGAAAGAGAAAACAGGTGTAGAAAATAGGTTGGAAAAATCTCTGAACCTACATGAGCCTCAGTTTCTTCTTTGAAGAAATGTTTTGAAAACATAGAAAGGGGAAGAAATGACTTTCAGAATCCCATTGTCATGTATGTCTATCATTTTCAATAATTTTATTTGTTCTGTATAAAAAATGTGAGATAAGCTTATTGGAAAACAAATGTTGCTACTGTGGAAGACAGATGAACACTGGACCGTGTAAGAAGCACTTTCAGGCCCAGTAGTCAGTTTTTTAACATATGGTTTTATTTGTCTGCTGAAAAAATAATTTTAAAACTTGGATAGAACATTTCTAGATCAGGTTAGAATTCCTATAAGAGCTTAAACTGCCATACCTCTTTGAGAATCATCTATATCTGTAATGGAAATAATACCACAGTATTTCCACAAGTCATTATTATATGACTCAGCACTTTGCATTTTTTTTGAGTACATTTAAATATATTTTCTATAACTCACTGAAGATTAAAGTCAGGAAACTTCCATCTGCTCACCTCTCTTTCAAGTCCCTATAGCTATATGCGTCTCAGCAATAAACCTAACCCTATAGTGTTCACACTGTATCCCTGGCACCTAACAGAGTATCTGTCAGTTGTAGGCGCTTGATAAATATTTGCTGAAAAATAAAGAATGAGCTCAACTCCCTTTTCATGTGATATTTTCTGTGTCAGATTTAGGCCAGTGTGGGGAAATGTGTTAAAGCTAAAAAACTCTAGAAGATACACACTTGTCGCCAGTTTCATTTTGACGGTAAATGTGTCCATTCAAATTTTGGGAGGTTTTTTGAACAAGTTATATAAACTAATTGATAATTGACAGACATTTTATGAAACCTTACCCTTGATTTCTCCAACAGTCACCATAATAGATTGGTAGAAATTCAACATGACAAATGAAAATTATAATTTAAAGAATATTACATAGTATAATTATAAATATTGAAGCAGAATAAAATGGATTTGCTTTTTATGAAAATTTTGACTATTTTACTATCCCCCTAGAGTTATGTAAAGAATAAAGAGGCTGAGACTGGGAAACATTCTTCTAAATTAATGAAAAAAAACCAAATAAATATTTCAAGTCATACTCTTTTTTAAATGTTGGTAGTAGGTTTGCCATATCTTTTTTTTTCTAAATCTAGCTACCACAGTTGGTAAGTTTGTAGTCAATTGTCCATCTTCAGAATTTTTTGTAGTAGCATGAAAACTTGCCATATTAAAAAGTCCAAACTTCATTCCCCTGTGGGTTTCCTAATTAGTTGGTACAAACTAGCAAAGAAGTAGAACTGGCTTCTCATGCTTGAATTAGCCTTTATAATTTTGCCCTAAGAGGCAAGTAGAACATATCTTGACACCTAGATTTCAGTATCCCGGCCAGGGTCTTCCAAAATGGGGCTTCCAGATTTGAAATATATTTATTTAATAACAGAGGTGGTGATATGATAGAGCTCATCCTTTGATATATTTCATTGGATAGCATTCAATTTCTGATTACACATTTTTAACACAAATTGAAGATATTAAAGCAGAACCAGTGACTAAAATAAGTTAGAACAAGTGGGCTGATTGTTATCTACAAGAAACAACAAGATTGCAGAACAGCAGCTGATAGATGGTAGCATCAAGAACCTTGCCTTCCACAGCTAAATCTGTGCATCAGACTTTGGTGCTGACCTAGACAAACACACTGTACAGTTTCCTCCAGAAGTTATTATACTAGGTGATGAGAATCTAATGTGATAAAAATAAACATAATATTAGATGAGCATGGTGGTAATTTTACTTCCATCTCTAACCTGGCACAAGAAGCCATATGTACATATATACAAAAAGCTCTAGCTTCTATTTATCTACCATTTTTTGTTATTCTCTGTATCTTTCTATATCACTGAGATAGCCTAACTATTCTCAATGGCATTTATATGATCTAATAACTGACAAGAACCCTGTTATAAATTAAGTTTTATCCCACCCCCATCTCGTCATGGTTGTAAAAAGTCTACCGATACATGAGATGTCTCATGGTTCTGGAAATTTCTTAGAGCTTGACATCCCTTGTTATATATTTTATTCATCAAATTGGAAAGAAAGACATAGATAAAAATATAAGCAATAATTAAACAGGTATGATAGGCTTGAGTTCACATTTCATTTTGGAATTTAAAAATATTTATGCTTTCACTCCACTGTTAAAAAGTACTAGTTGGTTTCTATGGATTCACAGGAAATAGTGTCAGTACAGAAAATATAATCTTTGCTACATTGACATACACTTCTTTGTTCTCCTCCTTCCTTGTATAATATTTTAAACAAACAAAACAATATGTTCAGTAATTTAATTAGTCATATGCCAATGTTTAGAAAGAACTGAAAAAAATACGGTAACTCTTTCATTGAGTTATACAAGGAATTCTAAAGTAGCAATTGTTTTTAAGGATTGAAATACTTAATTACCCTAAAAGATTAGGCTTTATTATGACAGGTGGAATGTGATATAAGCACCATTTAATGAGTATTGCAGAAAATAGATGATACTTCCTCTTCATTCGACTTAGATTAATGTTACTGATTGAGGTTCATTGCATACATTTTCTTTTATTCCCATGTACTTTATGCCTTAATTCATTCTGCATTACTTGTTACCATTTTAAACATGTATTTTTAATTTTCTTTTATTTTTCATTTTTTTAACATAATTCATAGATTCACATGTATTATTAATTTTCAGTCAAAGGATAAAAGCCTGACCACACTGACAGTTTGTTTTGGTTTAGGCAATATCACTAGAAACTCTACATGATTTTTTCAGCACCGGCTTGAGTATTTTCAGAATGATTGAAGTGGAGGTTATCTTATTACTTATATACAACCTTTCCTGAAAACTACTTTACTTCTTTGAGAAGTACTTATTTATATGATGCTGAAAGGCAGAGAGAAAGAATAATTCATTTATACCTTAATTTTATATTTGCAGTGCCAATTTTTTTTTAATTGGAAGTTAAATTTTGTCACAGGACAGAGATTGCCTTGGGACAGGGTTTGAGTGACATGGTGCTAGTTATTAAGCTGTTCATGGTGATCACAGTTTCTTCTCTGGAGTTTCAGCTTCCTTGTGGAACCCTAGGATTTTGGGGGGGCAAAATAAGAAAAAAAAAAACCTCTCTTGTTGCTTGAACAAAGATGCCCCGTAGATTAGCTATGAAACACTCAATTGCTAGCAAGATTGGAGCAGTCCTTTTCCTTGTATTAAAAAGATTATCATAGTTTAAATAACAGGTTGATAACCCATATGGACTGCAAGTTTCAATGTGTTCTTACAGCCCCAAACATGATTTCTGCAGTACTCTTAAAGAGAAGAGTCTGATGCTACCATTTACCCTGAGATTAGATACATATTAGAATATGGAAGAGTATAAAGGTCTTCAGACTTCTCCTGTTTCAGCTTACCAGGGCCCACTCCCTGTAGCAGTCAAAACTCTGGGATAAAGTAAATAAAAGACACCATTGGTCAACAGAACAGCGAATTTGTAAAAACTGCATGAATACCTCACTCAGTGGTCCAGCAGTATTCTGAGCCAGTCTAACTCAGCAAAATTGTCTCAAAAGATTTTATAAGCTATACATTTATAGTAACTTAGAAGGAAATTTAAAAAAATTTTTTTGAGTTGGAGTCTCACTCTGTCACCCAGGCTGGAGTGCCATGGTACACTCATGGCCACCCCAACATCAACCTGCTGGGCTCTGGCAGTCTTTCCGCCTCAGCCTTCCTAGTAGTCAGAACTGAAGGCACACACTATCACATCCAGCTAAGAAGTTAAATTTTTTTAACTTCCAAAGGAGAAAAATGATACTGAAAGTATAAAATAAAGGAATAAAATAATGTATCCTTTCTCTTTGCCCTTTAGCATCATTTAAATAACTGTGCCTTAAAGACGTAAAACTTTTTTCATAAAGGTGAAATATAAATAGTTAATACATAAATAAATAAATGACTTCCTCTGCAATGTTTATAAAAGCACTCAAGCTAGTGCTTCAGAAAGTATGTGTGAGCTTCTGGTGATGCAGCCCAAGCAAAGACAAGTAAATTATCAAAGCTGTCAGACTTTTATAAAAGATCAAAAAATAAAGATTCATTTTTATAATGGTGACAACCGATCCCAAATTCATCTCCCTCCCCACATAATAATGCACATGGAAATGATAGGAAGAAGGAAGGGGAAAAGGTAGTTTGCTACTTGCCCTTGGTCCTGTGCTCCAAAAGTTCTCTCACCTTATTCTGCCTTTGTGAGCTCTTCACATGCATGATCTTTTTTAAAAAATGTTATTTATTTAGACAGGGTCTTGCTCTGTATCCCAGACTGGAGTACAGTTGTGCAATCATTGCTCATTGTACCTTCATCTCCTGGGCTCAAATGATCCTCCCACCATAGCCTCCCAAGTAGCTGGGACTAGAGTTGTACACCATCATGGCCAGCTAATTTACTTATTTTGTATTATTTTTTCTTTGGGGTTGTGTTTGTTTGTTTTGAGGTAGGATCTCACTCTGTTGCCCAGGCTGGACTGCAGTGGCAAGATCACGGCTCATCGCAGCCTCGACTTCCTGGGCTCAGGCAATCCTTTCCCCTCAGCTTTCCAAGTAGCTGGGACTACAAGGCATGGGCCACCATGCCTGGCTAATTTTTTATTTTTATTTTTGTAGAGATGAGGTCTCCCTATGTTGCCCAGGCTGACCTTGAACTTCTGGGCTCAAACAATTCTCCTGCCTCAGCCTTATTTACTTACTTTAGAGACAGGGTCTCGCTATGTTGCCGAGGCTGGTCTTAAACTTCTAGGCTCAAATGACCCTCTCGCCTCAGCATCCCAAAGTGCTGGGATTGCAGGTGTAAGCCACCACACCTGAAACCATTCATGACCTTTAATATATGTCCATAAGCTCTGAGGTAGCTAGTTTTGCCAAAGTTCTGCCATGCCATATCAAACTAAATATATTATATCAACTAAAAATATTAAATGTATATGCCAGAGAGTGACAAAGGTAAACTTTCTGTACCTTATCCGCTTAACATGCAGTGAAGAGAAGGAAAAAAACTTGGCCCAGGTTCTAGAGATGTGTGAAAAGAAGCAATAAGGAAGCCAGCCTGCAAATGTGTGACCGTGCACCGTAGTTCGTGCCTCACAGAGCTCCCTAGCAGTGAGTGGGCAAGAAAACAGAATAATCAAGTCACGGTGTGACCTCGTATTCTTTGATTAGCCATATTATTTCTTGGTATTCCCAGCAGTATCTCTGATCCTGGCTTGAAATTGCAGCATTCAGAATTATACCTCAGCCTTCTTAAAAGAGTCACAAGATTTACAGTAAAACCTTCACAAATATAAATAATGTAGAGAATGCACTTAGCACAGTTCCTGTCACATTCAAAAGAAGTCAGCTATGAAATCAGATGGAGGGAACAAAAAGTTGTGAGAATTCTAATTAGCATATTAGTTGTTCTAAATACAAACAATTGCTGCCTGGAAAAATATGTGTTTTCTTCAGTAGGATAAAAATATTTCTGAGGGTTTTGTCTATGCCTATGGGACAAAAGAAAACCTCAGCATAGGGATGTGATTTAGGGAGCCTTGGTTAGGGACTAAGAGATGTGGCTTCTATGCTCAGATCTGCCACTCCCAGGATGAGGACAGCTGGAGGAAGGTCTCTGCGGACATGTACTGTGGCCATCCTGCACATCCGTTTGGCTTCCTGATTCCAGAGAACTGGGAGGGGAGCAGACATCCAGCCTTCATTGTTATGAAGCTATGAAACACACAGCAGCGCCCCCTCCTTCTGTGTGCTTCTACATCCCAAAGCTGAGTAAACTGACTGCTGACCAGCAGAGTAACTGCAGCTCACCAGTCACCCCCTTGTCCACCACGTAGACACCAAAAACACACCTTCCCATCAGGAGGTAGAATAAAGTCACTTCTATCTTTGAAATTCTATCACAAGTGGCATTCTCATGGTTTTAATCAGTGTAACTCTCAGAACTTCAACAAAAATTTTTTTTTATTTTAAAGATGTGGGGTACAATTCAGGGTTAGGTATATAAATGTTCATTATTCAGTTACCCTTGTTGATGAAGTGTGCCCCTCTACCCTGGCAGATTCCCACTACTGCCAGTCCCCACCCCCACCCCGCCCCTGGCAGATTCCCATTACTGAAATCCCTTTTTTATAGTATTATGATAATTGTTCAAGGTCCGCTTATGAGTGAGAACATGTATTTTAACCAAAGAAAAGGTAGATAACCCTCCAGAATATTTCAAACTTCTATATGCCAACTGAACCCTAGAATGCTGGAATTTGAGATACTGTCAAGCATTATTGCAGTTGCCTGCTTTAATACTTAAGATAATCTCTGTGCTGCCCACACTATTATTAGAATAAAAACAAAATAAGCTATCCTGGGTAGAATTGTAAATAATTTTTTTTTACTCTGTAATTTTTTTCAGTGGATAGAATTTAGAAAAAAATAGAAGAGGATATTAAAAGAAACACTTGGGAAATGAAGCTTAAATGTTTTATCATTTATATACTTATTTATGCCGTGTGAAAGTATGTTTTAGTGGGCTAGGAAGGGTACAGTGTTATGAATACAAAATTTGCCTTTGCAACATGGCAGAACTGGGTACTATAGCTTGAGCAACATTTGCACTTTGAAGTCATTTTCCTCCTAGCACTTGTGGGTGGTCTAAGATCACAGAGTGTGGGGCATCTTCAGTGTCAAAGAACTCATATTAACTCTCATTTCATTTCTTGACCCAGCCCTTCGAAAAAATCACTTGAAATTATTACTTTTGCTATGGCATAATAATTTTTTAAAGTCTATGGTAGTTAGCTTTGAAACTGAATGTTATCCCTTATGGATTAAAAATAAAATACTTCGGTTTTCTGGAAGATCTGTTGGATCTTTAAATATAAATGTAGTCCCCTTTTTGACTATTCTAATGCCTCCCATCAAAATCGTTTAACACCAGAAATTATTTTCTAAAGCAGAACCACAACACATATTTCGACTCCCCATGTAATAACAGTGCAAATTTGGTAACATCTGCATATTTTCTTTACTAACTGCAGTTCTAGCCTGAAGTTAATTATATAAAGCTGATTTTTTTCCCAAGCACAACTTTTATATATCACATTTAGTTTAATTGGTGTTCTGAATAATAAATTGCTTTTCAACTATAGCATATTATTTGATATTGCTAATGAAATTATTTTAACGTCCAGCTTAACTATTATGAGAAATTTATTTTGTCTTTTTTAAAATATAATTCTCCATTGTAACTCACTAATTAACCTGATGATTACTTTCCTTTTTTTGAATCTTCAGTATATCATTATATCAAAACACTGCACTAAGTAGCAAGATACACAGTTTTTACAATGCAGCTAAATGTGAATCCTTCAGCCACAGCATATTTTTGTACTAGTATTGTTTAATAATATTTTTGCATTCAGCATGTTTTTTATGCCAAGTACAGTTACATATACTTAGGTGGTGCATCAGTAAATTCAGATTACCACAGTTGGCTCTATTGCCAGTATGATATTTAGATCACTCATAGGCCTGTTTAAAGAAAAACTTGATACAAAATAAAGTTTAATAGAGTTTATCTGAACAGAGAACAATTCATGAATCAAGAAGCACCAAAACCAAAAGGAGGTTATGGGTTTCATTGTAGTAGCCTGAGCATTAAGCTATATAGGCTGAATATGGAAGCAAAGTTAAAAACAAAAACAAAAACAGAACAACAATAAAAAAAAAACCTTGATAGGCTAGAGCTGGGCGTTTGCCTTATTTGGGTATTGTTCAGTGGGAGGTCCCAAGTTAGCAAACCGATCAGCTAGTTGGCTGTCTATGATGGGTTGAAGCTTCATTTAAAATTAATCAGTTATGAGGAATGCATCTACCTTAAGTTTCTGTTTTCTTGCATAAGGAACAGGAACAACCCCAGGCTAATGGCACCCTGCTTATTTCGCTTTAACAGGCTCTGCAATGTTAGAAAAAGGGCAAAGAAATAGAAAGGCTATGTCTCTAATGATTTAACATGAAACTAACTTCCCTTAGAGCCACTCAAGTCAACAAATATTTATTAAATTTTATCTATGAGGGCTCAGTACTATTGCTGTCACACATGTGGGAAAAAGGAGAAAACATAATTGAAAGACTCAATTCTTGCCCTGTAGAAGGTCATAACTAGTTGACATGGGGGGATGTGCGGGGGGACCTTTGAGGGGGGGTTGACTAATAAGAACCCATGAATAATTTTTTTCCAATTTGATATTGTGTGCATTATTCTCTGCATGATGTCATATAGATAGTTTAAAACTATAAGATGTTAAAGGAAATGAAATTCAACGTAGAGTTATTTCAGGAGGCTTTGTGATAGAGGTGGAACTTGACCTGGACTTTTAAAAAACTGATTAAGAATTACAAATGTAGGTAATAGGACATTTCTGGTAGGAGCAATAGCATAAGCAAAAACTCAGAAACAGGACTAATCTTTGGAGTGTTCAGAGAATAATGGGACTTTCTGGGTCAAGTAAAAGAGTTAGTGTCAGGGCGCACTGGGGTATCATGTTAGATGTGTGTTATGAAGTCCTGGAAATGCCAAGATGAGGCATTAGTAAAATAATAGTGAGCTGCCAGACATTTCTGAATGAAGATGCACTGGTGCCTCACAAAAGGCTGGCCTGAGGGCCAGAGACCAGACTAGAAGTCAGAAATCCAAGCAAAAAAGAATAAAGCCAAGAAATGTGGGGTCCCCGTATAGACTTTCTTTTGGGGCAGGAATTATTTCCAGGGTCACAAGTAGGCATGAATGAATCTCCTAATAGACTTGTAAAATCCAGTGGTGGAGATTTGGACAGGTGATCAAGGGGGAGTTTCAGACAAATGAATCTATTACTGTTATGAAGAATGGATTAACCCAGGCTAATGGGTTTACATGGGCCCTTGAGAAATAATTTCAACAAATAGGGAGTGAACTGATAGGGGCTTAGGCAAAGATTGTAATTGTGCACTCTGAGAGGAATTATTAATACATGTAAAAATAGCTCAAAGAAAGAGATGTAGAAATGTATGTAAGTTGGCTCTGAGATTTCAAACGTTGAGATAGAAAGCAGAAGTGGTTCCATGGACCAAAATACAAGAGTTGGGAAAGGTAATTGTATGTGAAGATCTCAGAATTTCCTGATTTCCTTTTCTTGATCCATTGAGATCAAGACTGAAAACAACATTCACAGAATATGGCCAGTGGCCTCCTTGCTTAATAATTTGTAACTACACTAAATCTAATGGAGAGTCTGGAGTGAAGCATATTCTTTTCTTTGGCTTCTGGCCACATCAGGATTTGTAACTAGAGTAGCATCTAAGATATTTGTTTATTTAAAGGACTTTCAATAACTGAAGCACTTTGAAGTACTTAGATGCTGGTAGAATATGCTGAAACTTTGGCAGGGAAAACACCTTGGTTCTTGAATGAATGATCAGTGTTTTGATGGACATCAGTGTTTCTGTTTATGAGAAGGTTACAGCTTGTGATGCATTTGATGACATATTTTCTCCAAATTAGAGCTTTCTTCGCATTAATTAAATATTGTCTTCCAATAAGGTCATGTCACTAAGATAAAATAGGTTGTATAGATTATCAATCAAAATGAGTTAGTTAAAATAGTAATGCTCAGTTTGAAAAAAAAAAGTCAAATGAGAAGTTTAGTAAAAGAACCATTTACGTAACAATTGCTATGTGTCAGAAACTATGTTAAATGCTTTACATGCACTATTTGATTTCATTAGCAAATATTCCCATGAAATATGCACTTTTTTGCAGAAGAAGAAACTGTGGCCAAAGAGCTTAAAAAAATTGCCAAAGATTAGGCAAAATTAGTTAGGGATAGAGCCAGGCTCAGTATTAGGGCTACTGTGATTCTGAAGTCCTTATTCTTAATTGCTACACTGTACTTGTCTCTTCAGGTTTCAGACATAAAACAAGGTGATTGGGAATTTTACTATACCTTTCAGCACTCCACCCACAAAAGATATGATTTCGGTCATGTATGAAGAAACATTGTTTCATTTCTAAAATATGCCACAGACTGTTTAGCAACCTGTGTTCTCACATTGCTGGCAACAGTATCTTTATTTATTGAACTGGGCTCAGTGCAGTCAGAATTCAGGTTTCTAGGAGCTGCATATAAACATGTTACAAACCTTTTGTCACCTTGACAGCTTTATTGTGACCCATATGCTCCATGAACATCCTAAATATAGTTTGGAGATATGGAAAATTATTTTACAATTGCTTTACAAAAAAGTCAAATATTAGCAAAAATTCTGAGTTTTAACGCTGTTAAAAACAAAAACAATGGGGGGTGGGGCATAACAACACAAAGATTACCTGGTCCTATACTGGGGGAGAGGGCCAGTTGGAGGCCCAGACTTCACCTGCATGCAGCCTACTTTTGTAGTTAATTCTTACTTGTACCCCATCTCTATAATAAAATAAAATTTAATTTAAAAAAAATGGTACCACCACATGATCAAGCAGTCTCATTTCTGGGTATATATCCAAAGGAAATAAAACTGAAAGATACCTTCAAAAAAAATAAATAAATAACAACAGCAAGGCATACCTTTGAAAAATCTTTTATACACTGAATGAAATTTAAAAAATAAATATATGGCATCTGTATTTGTATGTGAATGACACTTTGTAAACATCTATTTCTAACTAAACTTATGGTTTTTTTAATAGACACAAAATGCATGCTAAAGAACTAAAAACTTTTTTCTTCACCTATAAAAACTAATGGAAAATTGTTTGTTTGTTCTTCTCACAGCTGAATTTTTATTCCTCTTGTGGGGTGTTTATCTCTGCTATGCAGTGCGGACAGTCCCATCAGCATTTCATGAGCCACGCTACATGGCTGTCGCAGTTCACAATGAGCTCATTATCTCTGCTATATTCCATACAATTAGGCAAGTGATCTGTAGAGCTAGTAAATAACTGTTTTAGTTTTCTGATGTGTTGCAGTTTAATTTAAATAGCAAAATTGGGTAATATGCATAATAGAAAGACTGAGGAAGGATAGTGTTTCGTAAGTTGACTAATTTTTTTATTACAGAAATGGCAAATTAATAGGATTTTTTTTAAAACTCTGTTGATCTTAGCCTTTCTGATGTGTTGCTTATTGCCTTCATCTATTTTGAAGGTAAATTTAATGTTATTGTGCTATCTTAACCCATTTATGGGAATGTCTTTGTATATTTATAATATGTAACATTTTTTGTTATGATGGTATAAAGCAATATATGCATACATTGTAAAGCAGATATAGAAACTATGTTTTCACTCATGGTTAACATGCTGGTTTATGTTTTCAAAATCTTAATATTCAAATAGACAGTTTTCGTGTGTGCATTCTGCTCAATTCAAAACAAAACAAAACCAACTACATCAATCTGATGAACAGATTATTGAGTATAATGGGGTTTTGTCACTATCACACATTTTGGCAATGAATTTCTTGGATAAGAATCTGTAGCCCAACGCTCTATTTTGTGATTATCCTATATATCTCTATATCAGATGATAAATACAAAGGAGAGAGTAGCTTATGAAGTGAACAAAATGAAACATGTATAACTTATCTTCTGGGACATTTTCCCTGATTCAGATTTTAAAATGAAATTAAAATCTCAGGGCAGAACTTAAAAAAGGAATCCTAGGCTGAGTGTGGTTGGTGACTCATACCTATAACCCCAGCACTTTAGCAGGCCAAGGCAGGAGAATTGTTTGAACCCTGGAGTTCGAGACCAGTCTAAGCAACAAAGCAGCCCTCATTTCTACAAAATATCAAAAAATTAGCCAGTCATGGTGGCACATGCTTGCAGTCCCAGCTACTTGGGTGGCTAAGGCAAAAGGGTTGCCTGAGCCCAGGAGCCTGAGGCTGTGGTAAGCCGCGACAGAGTGAGACCCTGACTCAAAAAAAAAAAAAAGGAATCATATTATTTGAAAAGGAACAAAAAGATGTCATTCAATTGCTTGACAGATATTGAAAGTTAGGACCCACTTTAGAAATTTTGGATATTTGTCTTTGCCTCCTGGGCTTAGGGGATTTCCTCCTTTTATTTGATTTGGTTTGATTTGATTTTTGTTTCTGTTCCATTATTGGCCTTCAGACTTCCCTGGCAGTGAGCAATGGGAGTGGCAGGCTGTGGACATGTGGAAGTTTCACAGGATGTTTATCATCTTTCACTGTAGTCAATGGTTGGAAGAAATGATGCCAGAGGACAGCTGGCCTTAGGCACAGCCTACACTTTTAAAACTTTTAAGTAAGCAAAGCAGGTTTCTATGGTTTGACAACCTTGGAAAGTCCCTCAAGGACCCAGGAATCAGGGAATTGTCTCCTAGCTTTGTCTTGCTCTCTCAAGAGAGAAGAGAGAAAAGAGGAAGAGAGGGCTACTGCCTTACTGGTGTGGCCATGTGCTCTTGGAGCTATTATGGCTGCCACCATATTTCCTGGCTTTGGCCCCTCCCCTACCTTGGGGAGGTTAATCTCCTCTCTCTCTCTCTCTCTCTCTCTCTCTCTCTCTCTCTCTCCCCCCCCTCTCTCTTTCTCTCTCTCTCTCTACCTCTCCCCCTCTAATTTACTTTCTAATTAAACATGAACTATTCAATTAGAACATGTGTCTTTGTGACCCCAGCTCCTCTCTCTCTCTCTACCTTTCCCCCTCTAATTTACTTTCTAATCTTAAAAAAAAGAGAGAGAGAGAAAGAGATTAGAAGAGAGAGGAAAGATAAGAATGGAAATACGACATTATAAATAAGCAAAGGAAGGAATGCTTTTCAACTACTCAGACTAGAGTTTCAGGACCTGGAAAGAATGCCCTTGGTCCACAAAATCCTGAGCACCAAAAACACTTTGTCCTGGTACCAAAGTTCCAACAGCCCTGACATCTTCCTCAGACTATCTTCCAAGAAAAGCTGTTTTTTTGCTTGTTTCTGTAATATATATATCACATATATTTCAAGATGTAACAAACTTCTTGTTACAAGATAAATATTATAGTAACAAGCCAACTAAAGAGTTACAAATCTATAAGAAGGCTTTTTTCCAATGAGTTTAATGTCTTCTACCTTCAGAATGTGACTATGAAGTGAAAAGTGTTATCTATTTTTGTCCTACAAATAAGCCGTTAGATTTTTTAGAAGCAAATTAATTGCCCAAGTATTTAAGTCTATTCAAAGTCTTATTAAATATCTAAATATCCTTTTTATGTTAAGATTTACTGTGTTCAACTTTCATTATTAAATTTCTTTTTTCAAACTGTAAATTGACCCAAGTCCTTTCAGAAGTAGACATAGTAATAAATTATTTTAAATGACTTTTTAAAAAATGTAATAATAAGGTAATAGATGGTCATTACAGAGAAATTCTAAGGAAAAATGTAAATACATTTTAACATCTTAGTATATCACTTTTAGATGCTTTTATATGTATGTATAGATTTATGATACATTGCATTTTATAGTTTGTTTGTTTGGGAGTATCACAATGCAAATTAGCACGCAGAGAAATCTTGCCCTAAGGAAACCTATTTGACATTGTTTAACGAGCATTTTCCAAACTTAACTGGCCATGGAATCCCCCAACCCCTCACTTGACATTTGATAACAGCTCCCATACTTCAGAAAAAAACTGTTTCAGAGTGATTCAAGACGACAGAAGAAATATGTTAAATTCTGGTTGATGACAGCTTTCTTACTTTGCTTAAATCTTTTTTACAATGCCCCAACAACCCATCTTCTCTGCCAGAAGAATCTTATAAATATGAGCTGGGTTCACAAAGACACATGTTCTTTTTTTTTTGAGTTGGAGTCTCACTCTGTTGTCCAGACTGGAGTGCAGTGGCCACTCCCGGCCTCCGCAGCCTCGACCTGCTAGGCTCTGGAGATCCTTCCGCTTCGGCCTTCTGAGTAGCTGGAATTACAGGCGTGCGCTACCACGCTGGGCTAATTTTTTTATTTTAGTGTAGAGATGAGGTCTCGCCTGCCCAGGCAGGTCTTGAACCCGCAGGCTCAGGCAATCCACTCACCTCAGCCTCCCAAAGGCACGGGATTACAGGCTGAGCCACCGAGCCCGGCTAAGACACATGTTCTAATTGAATAGTTCATGTTGAACCTAGTCGATTTGGTGTTGAGTAGACATGGTATATTCATAAGATGGATTTCCTTCCAGATACCTGTGTGGGTCCCTATCAATTTTGAATAGGGAGAACTTCCAGTGGTAGCAGGATGACAAATACTATCTAGCTTTCGTAGGCTTTGATATTTTCTTAGCAAGCCTAAATATCTAAATATCCTTTTCTATCTTAAAAATAACTCTGTTCAGTTTTCGTCATTAATATCTTTTTTCAAACTACAAACTGGCCCAAGTAGTTTCAGAAACCTAAATAAACCTGAACAAGAACCTCAATATTTTAAGTTCCAAATTTGACCTTCTAATCCTTCTATCTACCTTCTACCTAGACCAGATTGGATCAGATTGTGGTATTATATATTGACTTAAAGAATTATAGTATTTATTAGCTACTCTCAGAAATTTAATTTGTATGACCATAAAGAACCAATTAATGGAGCTATAGTTTAACATGGTAAATCTACAGAACATTGATTTTAGGGGAATGAATAAGGAGCAAGAAAAAGGCAATAATAATTAAAGAAATCAAGCATGTACAATGTCTTATTTACACATGAACTGAATTTATACATGCTATGGTTCAAGTATTTATGAAACCCACAATTAAGAAGCAATAAGATAATCATTTAAATCAGCTGGATCTATCTTGGTAACTTTTTACTTGAATAAAATAGCATTTAATAAGTATTCCAACACCAGAAAAGATATTTACTATCAATATAGCGTATGTGTTCTTTATTGTCTGCTTAAAATATAAAATTATGTGTATATGTGTGTATATATAAATTTAAAACTGTAACTATACATTATGTACAGATTTACTTTCAATCATACCAAATAGTAAAATTGTAACAACAATAAATTTATATCAAAATATCAAGTCTAAAAGGGTAAATAATACAGAGGTATTTTCCCAATCTTTTCTAATCCTTTACTTATTTTTAGTGCTAAACATAAAGCAAACCTCTGAGAAAGTACAAGATTTTTAAAAATATGCTTTATTTTTAACCTCAACTTTAAAATATCTTATGCCCCTGGCCCTTAGACTTATTTTTTAAAAATATGAAATAATCTTTAAAAAAATAAAGCTTTAAGACTACTGTAAAACCTAATTGTTCTTATATTGTTTCGAGTCAGAACTGCAACCTTTAAAAGCCTGGCAATAATTTAAAGCTTTTTAATTTGCGGGTAATAGATGTCAATGCATTTCAAAGTTCTTTTATTTTTGGAAGATTTACTATTTTCCTTTCAATTATATTTAATATTTTTCCTTCTGGGTAATGTCATACTAGCTTAAAGTTTACTTGTGTTAGCATTTGAGATAGGAATTTCTAGTACATGAAGATCCTTTTAGACTGTAAATCCATCTCCGTTAATGTAACTTTCTGCTCCAGTGCTGGCAATGACCCCCAGTGACATTTCTTCAGGATGCAATATATATTGCTTATATGCCTCAGAGACTACAATTTGTTACTATGATTAACCTATTAATAATGTTTAAACAAAAAAACTTGCCTGACCCAGGAAAAAACACTATGCCATAAGCATATGCCATAGTATATCCCTGAACAAAGTGAATATTCAGTCATATTCAAGGTATATGTAAGACTACTTTGCTCACAAAGGAGTTAGAGAAGGCATAAATCTGGAAAATTCTTTTTAATGATATATGAACTATATGAGTGTTCTGCACTTCTGTGTATGTTATAAGTCTATTTTGTTTACATCTCCAGACACAGGGAAAAATAACTCTCCATTTTGGATAAGTCATGAGCTTCCATTTTAGTTTGATGTCCTTGGGGGACAGAGGTGGAGGTGAGAATGAGGAAGAAATCCACTTGATGGCAATTTTGTTATAAATGTTAATAATATTAACTTACTTAGTATTAAGTAAATATTGTATCATGCAGATATAAAATTAGTTTTCCCCTTTGTAGCCATTTATATATTTTTCATTTTGTGATTATGATATCACAATGTTATCTTAAAATGTTAAATTTCCAAATTTTGATGATGTATATTATTGAAACAAAATTCTAATCCTCTGATTCCAAAAGTGGTAAGAATCTCTTATTTAGTTTTCATGAATAAGCAATGAAGGGGACCTTCATAAAAGCAACTCCTGGTTCTGTATAAAGATGAATTCTTAAACATCAGCTTTTATGCATTCAGTTTAAGGTTGCCTAGACACTTATTCTTCTGTGGTGAAAATATATGCCATAGGAAGAGAAGAAAGAAAATATATGTCACAGGAGCAAAAGAACTTTCCTATTCTAAGAATCCTTTTATTTGGATTCATATTCAGAGACGTCTTGGGCTTATATGTATACCGATGGATTTGTGAAAATATTCTAAAATAACTAGAGTAGACCTCAGTACTGAATTTCTCCTCATGTGTTTCCTGCAGAGCCACCCTGGAACACAACTCTAGACATTCCTCACTGAGATAAGACTTAAGGGCTGCATTTTAGATTATGTAAGACCATTTGATAGTCTAAACATTGATCTAAAAAGGAAAATTTTGCAAACCAGAAATATATTCATTTTCTCCATTAAATTGTTTATCATTTAAACTTCTAGGATCATTTACAGACAGATAATTACTTTTTCCTTAATTCTAGTTACTGTTATAAAATAAAGAATATTAGAATTATGAATTGTTTGGATGTGTCTACTGATCCAAATTTGCCTGAAGCTACCAGTTTGTAACCTACTCTGCTTTTGAATTCACTGTTTTGTTTTGCAAAGTCCACTTACAAACAAAATAATAATCTTGGGAATAATAAGAACTATTGTCAATCTAAAATAATAAATAACAAAGAGTTTATACCTTATGCATCCAGTTAAGGTTACTTGGATGCTTATTCTTCTGTGATGAAAATATATGCCATAGAAACAGGATTACAATTTTTAAAATCTTTTTTCTTTTTAAAATATAATAAGGAAAAGAGTTTTCAAGTATCCTAGAGTTTAAAGAAGAAATCTTAATCTTGGCTTCTAACTCAGTGAATTCTTATTTCAGATTTGTTCTTGCCTCAAGACTTCAGTCTGATTGGATGTTGATGCTGTATTTTGCACATACTCATTTGACTGTGACTGTCACCATCGGGTTGCTTTTGATTCCAAAGGTATCCTTCTAATGTAGCTTCTTCTTTTCTTTTCTTTTCTTTCCTTTTTTTTTTTTTGCAAGACAATTGTTTTAAATGAACATGGATTTTTTTCTTATACAAAGGGAAGTGTGAAAAATTGCTTAATATTCTAAAAGGTTTTTAAAGCTCCCTCCTCAGGAAACTGGAGGACTGTTTTCTTTTTGGAATTATTTTCATATTAAATAATTTTTAAATGACTTGGATTGTATAAACATTCATCATATATTTCATTCCTTCTCCAAATATTTTAATGACTAGTTGTATTTTAATTATTATGGATTCAAGGTAACTTTCACTGTAGCTATAACAGCAAGATGATTTTTTAAAAGAACTATTGTAAGAATCCTCTTGTTTGGATTAATATTCAGAAAGTCTTGTGTTTGTGAAACTTTCAGATACATTTTTATGTAAATAGAAATAAATAGTAATGTTATGTAGAGACAAATCTCAGTAATGATAGATTCTGACAAAGTCTTATCTAAGAAGCACAATGAAATGAGGAAAAATGGGCCAGGACTCTCAGAATACAAGGACTCTGGTCTCATGCTTACCACAAACTGTGTGGTAGGATGCTAGCTGAGATTTCTGATCTCTCTGAGCGCCCATTTTCTCATCTATGACATGATAGTAAGGCTGCTTGGAATAAAATAAAATGATATTGAAGCTGTACCAAAAAAGTATACAAATTATAACATTATCATTATTTTCATCTTTTATAGGTAGAGAAACACAATATTGGAGCACTATATGTCTTATCAGTGCCATACAATATAATGGTAGCACAACTGAAACCAGAATTGTGGTTTCTCGTCTTTCATGCCAGGTTTTCTCTTAACTCTCACAGTTAACCAAAACTCTGAGATTCAGCCTGATTGAAGAGGTCAAACTGTTGTACACAGAACAAAATACCTATTTTGTTTCCTATTTGAATTACACCAACAAGCTAAAATTTGAATAGATTAGTCTGTTACTGCAATTGGTCTGAACTACTTTAATACTTTGCATAATATAATACATTTGTTAGATGGAGGTATACTCAGACTATTTATGTATTCAATAAATTGTTAACGGGCTCCAAAGAGAATTGAAAACATTTGTTCATATAAAAAACTTGTACATGAATGTTCACAGCTGCAAAAAAAAAAAAAGTAGAAACAACCCAAAAATACATCAACTGATAAATGTATAAATGAAATGTGGTGTATTCATATTATGGAATATTATTTGTCAAAGAAAGAATAAAATATTGATACATGCTACAACTTGGACAAACCTTGAAAACATTATGCCCAGTTAAAAAGCCAGGCACAAAAGGTTGCACATTGTATGATTCCAGTTATGTGAGATGTGCAGAATAAGCAAATCTATAGAGACAGAAAGTAGATTAGTGGTTGCCATGGGCTGGGAGAAGGAGGAATAGAAGTGATTGCTTAAACTGGGTTCAAGGTTTCTTTTTAGGTGATAAAATATTCTGAAATTCATAGTGGTGATGATTGCCCAACCTTATCAACATACTAACAAACACTAACTTGTATACCATAAGATTATAAATTTCATAGTATGTATGCGAATTCTATCTCAATAAAAAGATAATTCTAACATATTGAAGGATTTTGCTGGGTACTATTATGTATCCTTACCATAAGAATAATAAACAGATTGAAATTTGTGCTCTCATGGTACTTATATTTGGGGTAGAAAGTGTGGGGAACTGACAAATAAACAAGATAAATATCTAGAATAATATTTTAGATAGATATAAATGCTAAGGAAAAATAATAAAGCAAGAAATTGACAATATCTGACAAATGATTCTGTTTCTTAAACTCATGATTATCTCCAAGGCTTTGCAGAAGGAAAATAATTCCAGTCCTACAAGTGACCTCCAGGCAGTTTAGCTAGCAGCAATGATATTTTGGAAGTAAGGACTCTATCAGGGTCATCATTTATGGCCTTAAGTTCATGCCACCTATGGGTCCCACAAACATAGAAGAGTGAAGGAAAGAGTCAGAGTTTCTGGGGTTTCTCAATCAGTCCCAATAACCAAACATTCATTACTACTTAAATAGAGAATTGCCATTTCACGTTATCTCATATATGGGCTCACCTGGTTAGCTGAATATTTTAATATAAGGTGACATTAAAATATCTCATTATCACTGACAAGTGATCTGGTAATTTTTTTAAAGGGATATTTGACCTGATGAGAAACTGGGAGGAGAGAATTGATGTTCTCTAAGCCGTCCTGTCAGTATTCTCAAGACACTCGCATGGTTGTATGTTGTGTCGAACATGGCTGGGTTGGTTTGCTCCTCCTTCCTGCTTTCCATTGTTTGCCCAGTTTCCTCTTCCTGACTTCTCCACTTGGAGAACAGAGATAGCAAGAGCACATGAAGCTGAAAGATATCAAAAGATCACGTGAAAATAATCAAAATAGATCAAAACCGGATGAAGGGGGAGCTTGAGAATAATGATGAGCTTGAGGAATAATCTGTAACTTCAGTGAATCTTTTATATAAACTTAGATGCTTTCTAGACCAAAGCTCTTTAGATTGTGAGGGGACTCCAGAGATGCTCCATGTCTTCAGATCTCACTGACGACAGTGTTGAGGCTGGAATTCACATCTTCTGTCTGCTGAGTTTTGAAAGTAGCATTTTAGAAGCTATATATAGTAAACTGAAAGTCACATCCTGTCACAGGGCCAACTGTGCCCATAGATGAAATATATTCTCACCTGTGTGAAGCAAAATGACAAACTCAACATAGAACCCACTGCTCAAAAGAAAATTCTCATCCAGTTGCCAATGGATCTAAATTACTCCTCTTAGAGAACGTTTTTTGTATTATTCTAGTTATTTTTATTTTCAAAATGCAATTCATCATAAAAGAAAAGTGATGTTAATACCGGGAATCTGGAGAAGAGACAAGGGTGAAAATTGGAACCAAAGAGAGGAACACGTACCAATACTGCCTCACTAAGAACTCCAGCATGTAACATTGAAAGCAAAACACAAGTATAGCAGCAAGTCTTAGGAAAGAGTTAGTGAATGCTTCATCAAACTAAAGAAATGATGTTAATGTTATAACCTTTAGAATGTTCTTCTGCTAGGTCAGGTACAGCAGTGTGTGCCTGTAGTCCCAGCTACTCAGGAGGCTGAGACAGGAGGATTGCTTGACTCCGAGGCTGCAGTGAGCTATGATTGTGCTTGTAAATACCTACTGCACTCCACGCTGGGCAACACAGTGGACCCTGTCTCTAAAAAAACAGACAACTAACAACACACACACACACACACACACACACACACACACACACACACACACACACACACACACACACACACACACACACACACACACATATTTTTGTGCTATGTCTTATAGTAGGTTGATGTCCACAGCTCATATTGAATATCTATTGCAGTTTTCACATTCAAGCAATAACCCACGAGATGATATTGCCACAGAAGCATATGAAGATGAGCTGGACATGGGCCGATCTGGATCCTACCTGAACAGCAGTATCAATTCAGCATGGAGTGAGCACAGTTTGGATCCAGAGGACATCCGGGTAATGCCAGTACTATGTATTTTTTCCTATTTCAGATTAAGCCCGTTTATACAAGGAAAGCATGCATAGGCATAGGTGTATGCATGCACTCATGTTTGTGCATGTGTGTCAGAAAGAAAGAAAATGTGTATTTGTGTATGAAGTGAATATATCAAATGCAGGGTTAATCCATTGCTAAAATGCATAATTATTGTATAAACTAGAATGCACAGGTTATTTCACCTCTTATTTCACCTGACCAAAGTTGATAGTCTTGACTGACTTATAGGCAGTCACAGTGATATGCTGATTATGCATATTCCATAATGCGTGTTTATGACAGCTTGTTTTTAAAAAGGTCTGTGGAGCAGAGAGCCTGGATTATTTAAAATAACCTGTGACAACATATCAGCATCTATAGGAAAAAGATGCTTTTAGTAGTTGATGAACTATTATCTCTTGAACCTAATCTAAGATCAAGCATAACTGTCAATGCTTCCAGTAATATTCAGGGATACAGTTTATCAGCAAACAATATGCTGTATTTTGTTATGATCCAGGCTCTGTCTGGTCAACATAACTTGAAAGTTCAAAATGCTTCATGAAGCAGAGGTAGAATGCATGAGTTCATGCCTTAAAGCTGAAACTTTATGTGGAAAAAAATGCAAAAAAATCAGAAGATGTGAATGAGGAAAAATTTGGTGAGTACTGATGTTAAGGAGAGCTTAGTGCAATTGCCCTAAAAGAGCTCATGCTTACTGAATTCCGGTACCATTGAGTGGGTATTTTCTGGCTGAAACATTAAATTCTATACCTCTGAATTTGCTCTTATTCCGGCAGGATGAACTAAAGAAACTCTATGCCCAATTGGAAATATACAAAAGGAAGAAGATGATCACAAATAATCCCCACCTCCAGAAAAAGCGGTGCTCAAAGAAGGGCCTAGGCCGTTCCATCATGAGGCGTATTACTGAGATCCCTGAGACGGTCAGCAGGCAGTGTTCCAAGGAGGACAAGGAGGTTGCAGACCATGGCACAGCCAAAAGTACTGCCCTTGCCAGGAAGAACCCGCCAGAGTCTTCAGGTAACGCTGGGAGACCCAAGGAGGAATCCCTGAAAAACCGAGTATTCTCTCTCAAGAAATCCCACAGCACGTACGACCACGTGAGAGACCAGACGGAAGAGTCCAATAGCCTGCCCACAGAAAGCCAGGAAGAGGAGGCAACAGAAAATTCCACATTGGAATCACTGTCAGGTAAAAAACTCACACAAAAGCTTAAAGAAGACAGCGAGACTGAGTCCACGGAGTCAGTGCCGTTGGTGTGCAAGTCAGCAAGCGCTCACAACCTCAGCTCGGAGAAGAAGCCCGGGCACCCACGCACATCCATGTTGCAGAAGTCACTCAGTGTCATAGCAAGTGCCAAGGAGAAGACTCTTGGATTGGCTGGGAAAACCCAAACAGCAGGTGTGGAAGAACGTGCTAAATCCCAGAAACCTCTGCCAAAAGATAAAGAGACAAACAGAAATTACTCAAATTCGGATAACACAGAGACTAAAGATTCTGCCCTCCAAAACTCCAATCATGTGGAGGAGCCCAGAAAGCCTCAGAAATCTGGGATTATGAAACAGCAAAGGGTCAATCTCCCCACTGCCAATTCTGACCTGAGCCCGGGCACCACCCAGATGAAGGACAACTTTGACATTGGGGAAGTGTGCCCTTGGGAGATTTATGACCTGACCCCTGGTCCTGTGCCTTCTGAATCAAAAGTTCAAAAACACGTATCTATTGTGGCTTCTGAAATGGAGAAAAACTCAACTTTTTCCTTAAAGGAGAAATCTCACCACAAGCCTAAGGCAGCTGAGGTTTGTCAGCAGTCCAATCAAAAGGGCCTAAATAAGGCTGAAGTGTGCCCTTGGGAGAGCCAAGGCCAGCCCCTTTTGGAAGATGAGAAGAATTTGATTTCCAAAACTGCAGTTCTCCCAGGGAAAGCTAAAAACGACAACGGGGGTCAGCCTCATGCAGCCAACATGTGTGCTGGGCAGTATGAAGAACTGCCCCCCAAAGCTGTAGCATTGAAAATAGAAAATGAAAATCTCAGCCAAATAGGAGACCAGGGAGAAAAGACATCTTCCTCTGAGGAAAATGTGCCTGGCTTCTATAGCTCAAGTAATAACTTTCAACGACCTTTAACATCACGAGCTGAGGTGTGTCCTTGGGAGTTTGAGATTCCAGATAAACCAAATGCTGAAAGAAGTGTAGCTTTACCTGCCTCTTCTACTCTAAGTGCAAATAAGATAGCAGGGCCTCGGAAAGAAGAGATCTGGGATGCGTTTAAAGTGTAGCATCCCCAGGAAGAAGGGGAGAAGGGGGAAACCCAGGATTAGATACAAGACAGAAAATATAAGAATCAAAAATTCCCAAGGAGTATTTATCAATCAAGGGAAACATGATAGACAGTGAGGTAAGGTCAAAGGCATGGGCGGAAGAGGACCAGAAAAGAAGGAGCAGCAACATCATAATAGAGAACTTTAGACTGTGGCCAAGAAAAGTCATTCCCTTGGTATCACTAGGAAAATCTTTACTCTTCAGCATGGTTAAGGGGAATAGCCCACAATGTCCGCCCCTTATCAGTGTTTACCCCTGGTCCTAAGCAAAACAAGCTAGAAGACACAGAAGATATTTTGCAAAGAAGAAAAAGGTATAGACATATATGACTGAAATTCTAAGTAGCTGACTGAAAAGAACTTACTTTACCTATTTAACCTTGATAGCACTGCTAACTTACTGCATCCAAAAATACCTTTTTTATTAATGATTGCTCTCATTTTCTTATAAATGTATGTTTCAGTACATTGTTGTGTCTCATATTTAAGCATTCCAGATTGTATAATTTTTGCAAATAACTTTGGTATTATGTGACACAACACATTTATGCAATCTGCAGCTACTCAATTGTTATTGCACCTTACAGATTACCTGCTATCTATCAACTTTAGTTGATTCTTGAAGTACAGTAAGCTTTCTCTGGCTTGGGAAGCTATAACTGTTATGATAAAACATTTTAGTTTTGGCTGTGGTTTATATATGGTGAATTTGAATTTTACTCTATTATTTCACATCATGGTTTGTTATACTGTCTTAATCAGGGTTTTTTATACAAGTTAAGTTTCCTGTTTTGCACTTCTTGTTAGGACTCAGAAGCTTTATTAATATTGGAGATCAAGTGGTCCTACTTTGTCATATGTCTCAATAAGTTAAGGACAACTTATCCATTGTTTATTCGAAGTCAGAGATAGATAATACCTTCATTCCAATTAATCGTCCCTTTTACTCTTTCAGTATTTCATACTTAGCAGCATTTCCTAAGGAAGATGCTAAGAGTGAGAAAAATACACTGTGCATTATTATTACCATTGGAAAGGGAAGACTCTAGGAATGACATGAGAAATATACAGTACTACACAACCAGACATTTGCCTTTCAAAATAAAGACAGGAAAGTAGCTCCTGATAGCACTTTCAAGGGATTATTTTTTTAAAGAGAAAAATTATGATAGCATCAAGATCATTGTATGGATATATTTTTATTATGCATACTGAAAATATAATATTTTAAATTACCTTAAACTATTTATTCTCATAAATTCTTATTGCTTCAGCTAGAGGTAGAACTTGCTGGGCTCAAATCCCAAAGAGGTTTTATGACCTTATTTATTCAAAGCCTATAAGGTGGTATGGGCTCTTCATTCTCCCAAGCACTGGAAAACTTACAAGTCCTGCAAATAGCCATTGTGAGCCACTAGCTCAAAATGTAAAGTATAAGGGTTATTTGCAAGGCAAAACAGTCCCCAAAGCATATTGTATAAAACTTATTGCATACTACACTGACCTCTTGGCATGAAAATCCTCAGCTGCTGACTTAGCCCTACTGATGTGATCCTGCAGTGAGATTCCAAAGCTCAGCCTTATTTTATTTAAAGATAAATTACTTAAAAATAGAACCGAGACTTCCCTTTTTCTCACTGTAAACACTGAAGTATCGACTGCTTATTTGGCCAGGACACTTCCAGCCTAAATAACTGTTTTTTTATTCCATGAGCGGCAAGGAGAACATGCTAGGAGGATAAAAGATGGAAAAAGGGAATCAGAGGGTAGATAAAGGGCTGTTCTTAAAGAACATTATTCTCAGTGGAAGGTAAAAACAGAATTCTCCACATTCATCATCAAATTTTTCCCAGTGATTTTTATTCAGGAGTAAGCGAGCACTTCACTGTTTTGCAAAGCTGTGCACAAATCTTCCTCACCCAGTTGCTTGCTTTGTGCATTACTCAGGTTGGTGGGGTAGGTTTGAAAAGATATAGAAATTCTATTTTTGTGCATTCCTGCATTTATTTTTCATCCCTTCCTTTTCAGTGAAGGCCTATGTGCTCGGTGACCTACTTTAAAGTATTTTTGTGAATTTGGTTTGGAGCCTCTAGACCCACACACTTGTTTCATTTATGTCTGGGATCTGTTAGCACTTGATTCCTTTATTGAGAAATATGTGGTCAAGCACCAATGACTTTTTATTGCACTCCAGGATGATCCTGCTAGAGATGTGGCTTAAAAAGAGACTTGCCAAATTATACCGTAGTGACGCTCAATAGTTTATAGATTATTCTCCACCAGCATAAGACAGTGAGAGTGCCTAGGGTCTTCCCGAGAGTTTCATTGCCATTACTTAGCACCAAGAGAAGTTTAAATTTACAATTCCGGAGGTTATTTTTTCAGAGTGATAACAATAAGAAAGTGAATAAACACTATTAAGGTTGCAAACATTTGCTAGGTTGTCCTTCTCAATGCATGTGCAGGCTGCATCCTGTCCTTGTTTTTATGCCAGGGTTTATAAATAAGTAGATTTATACCAATCTTAATAGAACTGTATATTTTATGCAAGAATTAAATGCTTTACAACATGAAGTATAACTCAACCCATTGTAAACTTTGGTGGCAATATGGATTTGAAACTCGACAGTTCTCTTGTATTTGCTTCCTAGGTTTCTGCATGCAAGTTATGACAGGTAGGACTGAAAAACACTGCCTTTTGACTTCTAGCATTTAGCAACTGAGAGATGTAGAATCAATAAAGCTGTAAGTCTCTTCACTTAACCTGTAGTTCTCCTAAAACTATTATCTGAAACCTACAGCATCCCACCATGAACTATTTGGTAAATTTATGTTGTGACGTGTTGCAGCATGTAAATAATTATAACTTCTCTGCAATAAAACATATTTATATGAAAGTGATGATGGGGGAATTTGTGTGATCATCTATTGAAAACTGAATGCATGTTGTCTATCCAACTTTAGAAGAAATTCCATATTGACGTTTGATTTCAGTATCATTATGCATATACGCCCTCATATTGCCTATCTATAGGAATGTGTGATTAGCTAAATATGGCCTCAAACATACAGTCATTTGGAGTCAATGAAACCAATCAAGACTATTGGTCTTTATTTAAGAAAGCTCTACCCAAATGGGAATCTTTTTTGTTTGTTTTCTCACAGTGATGACATGAAGATAAACAGGACCTCCAAGGATACTCAGGCCCATGAGAATATCCAGTCACAGGTATGATAATACACAGATAAGCATAACTAAGTAAGGAGTCAGGGAAGGTTTAATAGCAAGTTCAAGTTCACCAGACTGAAATTCTGCGAAGGCAATAGGTACAAAAAGGAAACAGTGTAAGGAACTGTGCACAGCCTTGCATACTGCACTTCAGGTTAACTGCAGCGTTATTCTGCAGTCTTGGGAGATATCAAGTCACATATTAAAAGGATCATCTTGAGAGAGACCCAGAAATGAACTGGAGTGTAAAGAAACTAGAGGTAGCTAGATGGATTTGAAGACCAGTGTCAGAGTCATGATGAGAGAGATGAAGGACCGAGGAGATGAGGGAAAGATTATTATCATCAAAATGACATCTCCAATTGAGTGTATTGTCTTGTTAGAACGTGAAATGATAAAAATCAAGTTAATTAGATAAGGCTGTCAAATATAAAGGCTTCTTCTAAGTTTCTTGACAGTCTAGCTAATTTCCAAAGCTTCGGAAGCCCTCTCTGAAGACCTGTAGCCTTCATATCATCTGCTCATGAGAAAAGCTGTGGAAGAGGATCCTGGGTTCATGCTGTGAGAAACCTTGATACTAAACTGAGCTGGGAAAGAAAGAGCTAAGGGCTTGCTGCAGTGTGGACTGACGTTTCTACCATCTCCAAAGAAACTCCAGAGAGAGAGCCAGATCTGGCAAGAGATTGGAGAAGGGAGCTGGTCCCCACCTTTTCCTGCCTCCTCTCCTGAGACGAGACATAGCGATCGCTCTTCCTCTTCTGCTCACAACATTGGCACTTACAGAATTTTTGGTTGGAATTGCTTAGTTGGTGACTGTGTTATTATTCATATATATTGTTTCTTTGTTCTAAATTTAGAATCTTTCTGTCAAAAATATGGAAAATATTTCTATCTGAAGTAGACTTTATCACACAAAAAGTAATGATGTAACTATTGCCCTAAAACAATGCAAGTTAGTCAGGATTTTCTTTATTATTTCAGCATATTCCATTCTTTCCTCTTGAATATTTATGAAGACAGAGAAAATATCTTTCAAATTTTAGGTTATTTTTTCTTTAAACATTTGGTTCTTGGAAAGTACAAGAGTAAATTTCAAACACGTTGTATGTTCCGATTCTGTGTTAACTGATTAGAAGGCACATAATGAAATGTATGAATTGGTTTTTAATTTCCCTCTCTTTCCCTGTGATGTAAAAATAGTACACTGCCAGAAATAAAACTGTCTAATCAAATGAACATAGAAAATGAGGGATAAATACAGGAAAAGGTCTGTGCTGCACAGTAGTCACATTCCTGGAAAGAAAAATAAGTTAAACAGGCAAATAGAAGGTTCATGCCAATTCTTGTAGAACATGCTCCCATTCAATTCAATCAGCAACAGAAAAGGAAAAAAAAAAACCCTTTTATGCATACAAGAGAAGGATTCACCCAGTTTTTTCCTGGACATACCAAGGAGTTTTATTCTTCCATGCCTTTTGTGTTTGCTTTTTGGTCCACCTGAAATTCTTTTTTCTAGATTCTCCCTGTCAACAACTTGTGTATGCTTTAAAATAGGAATGTTCACATATATTACTGGCCAAAGAAAACCTTTGAGAGGAAATCGGCAGAATTAAAAATCACACCTGGATAACAGTGTAAACTGGGATTATCCCAGGTCAGCTGGGGTGTTTATTTGTTTACACTATTCAAGGAGTAACATGAATGCCCATGTTTCCTTGTCAAACCTCTCCTAATGTCCCAAGTCAGAATGAACTCCTCCCTCCTCTGGGCTCACCTTAGAATTTGCTTGTTTCTTACTGCATTGACTTGCAATTTTGTTAGTACATATTCCTCTGACTCACTGCTAAATTACGACCTCCTTGAAGAAAGGATTGGTTTTATTCATATATTTAACTTCAATCTCAAGCAATATGCTTTGCCCTGAGTTCAATAAATATTTGCCAAACTGAAATATTTTATTCCTAGCCACTGTTTAAAATATACTTGTACAGAAAGAAAAATTCAGAAGTTAGGAAGTAACTTGCTGTAGCATTTCTAACATGTTGACTAGCTGACTTCCATGAAAATTATATCAGGTCCTGGGAAACCCACAAATTATGTCTAAACCACATTAATTTGAACTCTTCAGCTTTAAAATGTAAGTATTAATTTGCCACCATAAAGAAAGAGAAGTATAAGGTTTGGGCCATGGCCTGGCCTATTAGAACTATAAAAGATATTTCCATATGTCATAATAAGCAAGAAATATTTAATTAGACTGTAGGAACTTGAACTTGCTTTTAGTTATTTGAACGCTTTCTGGAAAATAAAGCATGGCTGAGTCTATGTAAAACATTCAAATAAAAATAGATTCTGATGCTCAGCTTTCAAATGCTTCTGAGAAATGAGATATTCAGTTTGAACCAACTCCTTGGATGTTTGGCTGACTTTAGAATTTCTTATCCATATGTTTCATTTTATATGGCAGTAGTCATAATATGTGTGCATGTAACTATAAATGTTCCATATGTGAACAGAAATAAATAGATTACATGTAAAAACATATACACATATAATGTGTTGATATTAGCAAAATATATAAAAATCATCTAAATTTGCCAGATAGTACAAAATACGTTTTTCTCTTTTCACATCTTAAAGACTAGTATCAATAAGCACATATGATGAATAATTTAACATATAAATTGGTCCCTCTGCTTTTTACAATATTCATTTCAGGTAGTAAGTTGAGAAAGTTGCGTTTATTATTATAGTCCTCAGACAAAATTAAGTAAAGGAAACATGTAAATAAATTGGTGCTGAACCAGAGTCAATGGGTTGCCTGTGGGGGAATGTAAGAAAACTGGAAATAAAGTTGTTCAAGAACACTCAGGCCCAAACTTGGTTTCAGAACCACTGAGTAAGAGTCAACAGGTTGACTGTCCTGTACCCGTTTGCAGGAACACAACAAAGCTAGAAAGACTGCTATTCAGGCATACATAAGCACTGTCCCTTTTACAGCTTCTGGTAAAGATGCAGATCTATTTACTCAACCCCAATGGTGTCCTACCTGTGCAGTCACCAGCAGCTGTGCACCTTCCCCAGGGTTAGGGACCAGAAGGCAAGAGAAAATCAGAAGAAAGTACACTTCTCCTTTTGCTCTGTGTATCTATTTCCTTTTAATACTGTTCCATTTCTTTGACTAAGTTTTAGAACACATAAAAACATGTATAAAAAGCACATAGAAACAAAAAATTGTGAAGCACATTAAAAGTCATATGTGCAAGTTGGAAGATATTTACTAGATGTTTTATAACATGTACAAATCATGGTAATTACTGCTGACAAGGAACAGGAGAATGAAAAATACGGGAGTACGAGACCTGGGTCTGAAACCTGCCTCTGCCCCCAGGTATGTTTGGTTTGGAAAACTCTCTTCAGTTTCCTGTGTTTACATTTCTTAACCTGAACAAAGAGATCCTTTATTATTATTATTTTAAAGATGTGGGGTACAATTTAAGGTTAGGTACATAAGTGATCATCGTACAAGTGAAGTTCAGGCCTCCCAGTGATCCTCACTTCGCCTGGTTTGGGATCAGGTACCCTTATTAGTGTTATATCCCCACCCCCCAACAGTGATCTGCTACTGCCAATCTCTTGTTTTGATAAATGATCAGGGTAAACTTACAAGTGAGAACATGTGGCACTCAGTTCTTTGTTGGAGTGGATAAAAACATGTGGTGCATATACATGGTGGAATAGTTTGCAGCCATAAAGGAGATTCTTGAATGAGATGGTATCTCAGGAACCTTCTTGTTCCATGACTGTGTGTGTGTGTGTGTGTGTGTGTGTGTGTGTGTGTGTGTGTGTGTGTATGTGTGAGAGAGAGAGAGAGAGAAAGATTGAGATTTTACTTTACTTTGGTTTGCTTTGCTAGAATAGATATAGCCAAGCAACTCCTAAACATTTAGTCAAACAAAACATTTGGCAATTTAGAAATCAGCTAGGAAGAGAAGATACACACATGAAAGGGAACAGAAGTGTGATGGATATTCTCCAATCCCCCTTGAATTTTTATGTTTTGTACAAAGATATAATTATAGAGTTCTCTGACGTCCTGGAAAAAATGTCATGGGAAACTTGCCTCACACACTAAAATAAAGTTCAAGTCAAGCCCTGAATCAGAAGCAGCTGGAGAACAGTTTGCTTTCTGGGTCCTGATTCTTGCTGAGTTTCTGCCATGACTCAGTCTTCGCTGAGAATGGATCGAGCAACATGGGAAAGGATGGAGCAAAAATTACTCAGAGTGTCCTCCATATGCTATGGGAAGCTGGACGAAAACATTTTTGTAAGACTAAGTTTTACGTGAAGTTTACAATCCTGAAGGTTAATAGAATCAAACACAACACAACTGTGTAGTGAAGTTTGTCAATGATTAATCCAGGAAGAATCAATTTTGTATGGCAAATGTCTACCCTTCCAAAATGATCCCAGGAATATAAACCATGATCTCCTCTAGGGCACATTTAGTGCTGATTTGGAGAACCGATTATTATTACTAATCAGAAAAAGCACAAGTAATACATATATTGTTCTACATTTTGCTTTCTCCACATTATTCTTTGCAACTTTTCTACCCGATTTAAAAGTGGAAAGGATAGTGTCCATTTAAAATTGCGTTTAGTTTTCCTGGAATTTGACTCATTTTACAGATATTCATTATGTCTCATTCCTTCCCTATAAATTGAAAGAGCAACTCTTTCCTTGAATCCAAATATCACATTAACACAGCATGGTCCCTTTGCATTAAATTTCGGTAGTGGTATTCCCTGCTGCTTCATAAAGCTGTGTTTAACTTAAGAAATTTTAATTATTCTTTGATCAAAAATAATATGTAAAATACTCAGAACAAAGCAGAGATGGCTCCATGGAAAGCTTGCATTTTGTGAGCAATGAGCTTAGTTCTGCATAAAGAATGAGAAAATATTTGTAGCCGGCAGCCCATACAAGGAGATTAAATTTGGAATAAGCTTTTTGTCTTTTCTTGACATTTCTTTTTAGTTTCCAGTTGAAATTGATAAAACTCAAGCTTCTGGACTACCTTAAAGGGATTCTGCTAGGTGTGGTGGCTTATGCCTTCAATCCCAGCATTTTGGGAGGCAGAAGTGAGAGGATTGCCTGAGCCCAGGAGTTCACAACCAGCCTGGACAACTTGGTGAGACCTTGTCTCTACAATTAACTTAAAAATTAGCTGGGCATGGTGGCGCATGCCCATAGTTCCAACTACTTGGAGGGCTGAGGCAAAAGTATTGCCTGAGCCCAGCAGGTCGAGACTGTAGTAGCTGTGATCGTGCCATTGCTCTCCAGTCTGGGAAACTGAGTGAGACTCCAAATGAAAATAAAAATATTAAAGGGATTCTGAGCTATCTGAGGTCGGTCCTGGAGTCTTTCAGTATGTAGTTGTGAGGGGGCAGGGTTCATGCCCAGGTAGCTCACCCTTTTTATTAAAGGATTCAGGTCTCTAAAGAGAGTAGAGCAGACAGTAGAAGTGTAGCTAATGGCAGGAGCAGGAGGGGCAGGTCCAACACTACACAAAGAATTATTGCTGACAAAAATATGCATGGACCCAACTTGAACCAGTGTGGGCAGATCTAATGACAGAAAGCCCTGATTTCAACCTTGAACAATAGCTGCCATCAACATGGAAGAACCATACTGTAAAACGAAAATCTACCAAGGCCTCTTAATTTTCAATGATTTGAGGTTTTGAATTTTATTTCCTATACTATGTTGCCATCTGACTGTAGTGGCAGGGACTGATGGTTACACCCATTAATATTTTTTTCTTCTTGGTAATTTAATCCAAATTGGACATAGAGTACCCTGAAATAAACTCTAAATTTCACTGCCTTTCTTTCTGCTAGGGGTAGCCAGGGATTAAGTTCTGATCAACAAGATGCAAGCAGAAATGTGACACTTGCCTTCCAGGAAGTGTCCTGAAAAATGAGGGCTCGTGCCTGGTATTCTGCCTTTTTTGTTCCTGACAACTGGAGCTCGAATTGTCATCTTGGACCCTGAAGTGAAATCTACACACTGAGGGTGACAGAGAACAAAATAGAAGAATCGTGCTGGGCATTTTTTTACTGTACTACCCTTAAACTACATTTTCAATTGATGAGAGAAAAATAAACTTTTTCTTTACTT